>JMRO03000009.1:0-1348117 GCA_000743665.3 Scytalidium sp. 3C
ATCATGCCTTGTAAAACAGTATATTTCTATAACTCTGCTGGATAAAAATATCAGACAAAACTACAGAGGACATAGCCCCGTTTGTGAGTAATCATCGAGCTTTTACCCTACGGATGTTTCAGCTTGTTGCTTCAAGGCGAGATGATGAAACCTTTGTTAACTCATCATACCTTCTGAAGGCTCCTCAGATCCATACATTTTATACAACGTGTCATTCCGGGCTGTCCTTGAGATTAAGTTATGACTTGATTCTAGTGGTTCTGTTATGTTATGCAGATCATTTTTAGGACCGTTTGGCCGAGTTTCATGGATCCTCCTCATCAGCCAACCAAGGAATTTGACAACTGCATAAAGTGGTAACTGCAGAAGAGGGTAGTACCTCGTTAGATTAAAAGTAATTGCCACCAGCGGAACCTGTCATCAGATTTCCCCACTTTCTTCCTAGATATTACCTGGGCCTGCATGGGGGTGCTGTGACGAGCGTACAATATTCAAACCATCACCGGGACTAAGAGTTCGTAACGCTGAACTTACGATTGAATCCCTGTAGTTTGCATTGCCGTATTACTTCTGAGTTCTTACACATGTAACATCCTCTACCAAGGAGCGAAACACTTCCTGCAGAAATTGGACTAAAAATTTGGAAAAAGAACCCTCTCTCAACTAGCTCTTGGACCTCCACCGATATATGCTAACTTTAATTGGTCCATTTTATAAACATTACACCGAATGTACCTCACTTCTTCGGGAGCGAAACTCTTCCGACAGAGGGTTGACGCATCGACCTCGGGACCGACGTTTCAGCAAAGCCCTGGAGGACTGATCCAGTCTCCGCTATAATTATGGACAAGCGACAAACCAACCTATTATAGAAGGATGTTCCCACAACAATAGGGACCTCCTAATCTTGCCTTGCTTGAAACGCCAGCCTTTTTGCATAACAGGAAGAAGGGATACCTCCCGCTTAAGCCTTTCTGTTCAGCATTTCACGAATATTATGAAGTTTAAATCATTGGCAATCCTTTAGAGGACTCGGGACTTGGAAACAGAGTATTTTTGGATTCCATATCACTGACCTGGCGCGGGACAATCTTCGAATGGTGCATATATCGCATCTTATATCGAGTGCTAGTGGCTAACGCCGGCGAACGATTTAAGTGTATTGTGATCAGAAAGCGAAGACCTTAACTGCCAACCGCACCTGATCTTTTCATGGGATAGTGTGAATCAGCCTTCTAGTAATGTAACATGTGTTCCGCCCGTATGCCAACATCGCCGGTTGGCCTGAAGTTTAAGCAAAATATCAGCCCCGTACGCCTGAGGCATGACAATCCAAGCTAGAGCATTCAAGTCCCTAAGATTACCGCGAATCATAGAATATTCTCGTATATATGAATAGCCGGTCTCATGCCCTCCCTGTAAATTTAGGGAGAACAACCGTAAAAACTACAACATCAGCATTCTATGATAGTATTTTCTTTAGATGATCCTACAATATTGTAACGGTAGAAAGTAATATAAAAGTCTCATAAATATATGAACTCTGCTAGAATACTTCCCACTCGCTTTGGGCCGTGCCCTCCTGTGCCTCGCTGCGTCCAATCATCGAGCCACGACTCCACGAGTGCCATCCTATTCGGAAATGGTTAATCTCGTCGCATGACTCACAATCCGACAACATGCTCAGAAGGTTCGTACGCTGTGGCATCTCTACGAATCAATTAGATAACAAGCTTTTTCTGCCTGGGGCACCTAGGTGGCGAATCTAGCATTTCGGAATCCTACGATGAAACGTAGGATTTAGACCATGTCGATCATCTCTAGTGTTGGCCAAGCAGCGTTTCTTTGACAGATGGAAAGGGAGCGTGAGGATGCTAGAGCACAAAAACTCAGAAATAATTTTAACAATTACAATGTCTGATATTCGTATCGCATCTGTTCAATTCGAGAATGCATCTGGAGATAAAACATATAACCTGGCAATTATACGCCGATTGACTGAGGAAGCAGCAAGTAGAGGGGTTCAGGTAGTTGCATTCCACGAGTGCTCAGTCTCAGGATACACGTTCGCTAGTCGACTATCTCGCGATGAGCTCCTCGGCATTGCGGAGCCAGTTCCAGGTGGATCAAGTGTCAGATCATTGATCCGGATCGCGGCAGACAATCATATTGTTGTCCTAGCTGGTCTTTTCGAGCGAGACTTAGATAATAATATCTACAACACATATCTCTGCGTTGATGCATTAGGAGTGAGAGCCAAGTTCCGCAAATTACACCCCTTTATCAGCAAGTATTTATCACCTGGAAACGAATATATAATATTTGATCTGCTTGGATGGAAAGCCGGTATTCTGATCTGTTATGACAACAATATCGTCGAAAATGTGCGTGCTACGTCACTTCTGGGCGCTGAGATAATCTTCATGCCTCATGTGACGATGTGCACACCGTCAACTAGGCCGGGAGCTGGATTCGTGGACCATGCATTATGGGAGAATAGGGAGCATGATCCCACCAGCCTGCGGGCTGAATTTAGAGCTTTGAAAGGCCGAGAATGGCTAATGAAGTGGTTGCCAGCGCGAGCCTACGACAACGGCGTGTATGCCGTGTTTAGCAACCCCATCGGGATGGACGACGATCAACTAAAGAACGGGTGTTCCATGATCCTTGACCCATTTGGAGACATTCTTGTGGAATGCCAAAAGCTGGGAGAGGATATGGCAATTGCTGTTTGCTCGAAGGAAAAGCTGACACAAGCTGGAGGATTCCGCTACCGGAGTGCAAGACGATCAGACCTGTACGGAGAAATCATTTCTTCGAAACATGTGTCGACTCTGAAGGTTTCTTGGATCGGATAACTAGCCAGAGGATATTACTGAAAACGAATAATCAGACGATCAAGTAAAACCTCCCATGGAAGAGCACCTGAGAAGGGAGAAAATATCAAATTACGAAAGAGCTTTTAGGACGTGTAGAATCGATATAACGTATCAATTCAAATATGCTGAGTTCGTTATCGGATCTAAATGAAGAGATACGATGAATTCTGTGCCTTAATATTACATGAGCTTTGTTTAATATTTGTACACAGCCATCACAAGGAGGATTCACCAACCATTCAAATGACATAAATGGAAGAGGGTATCGATACGAATTGAATTTCGGAACACACATCTTACATCAATGGTATTCTCTATGTCTCGTATAGTACACATATTAATACTGGATTTCTAATACAATTGGAATAATATCTTTCCCGGAAGGCAATGAGCGATAACTCTATAATAGTACATGGATCTGACAGTAGATCAATCTTAATTGCTTTTGAATTTATCTGCAATAATGATATGTATTATAAATTATCGTTGTTATGTTGTTGAGTAGCTCGTTTTTGACATCGTGAGCTGGCAGGAGTCCCACGTGATCATTTCCACGTGACTAACGCCTGTTGAGCAACTTGGATTAATTCATATTACCTACTGAGGAAGTAATTGCAAACAGAAGAGTTTTAATATGGGCTTGAGAAGAGCACTAGAAGTTCAGTAAGTGTCATTGGTTGGGCTAATTTTGACTGCTGCTATTTTTCTCCCAAGAACAGCAATACCATCATTGTCATCAGTTATGCTTCACAGACAATGAATGCTGTACTCTTTAAAGAAGCTCATAGACTCCTTGATCGTTACCCCATTCTTGGGCTATGTACGTCCGTGCACCAATATCCTTCTCTTGTTGGTTCTGATTTATAGATGGTGGGTATTGGACGCGAGATAAGTTCGTGGTGCTCATCTGTAAATCAAATTGCGAATAGCCAACTTACCAATCGTGACGAGCGGCAGAAAAGCATAACGTCCACTTACCACACCGACAGGAGCAAATACACCCTAATTATTCATCTGATTGTTCTAATTTTCGGTTTTTGCACTAGAAAAAATGTGGGACTCTCTCGCTCAGGCTTTACATATCGAGCTTCTGATCCATATTGGGACTCTACTGTATCCTTCCGTATGCATGATTACTTATCCCGGTACAAAATCAACAGCAAATTGTATAGGAAGTGGATGGTGCCGCCTCTATTACTTTGAATTTGATCTGCCCCTGGTCGCTCAACGCATACAGNAAAAGTAGAAACTGCCAGGGCCCTCGATTACAAGGTAGCCAACTCTAATTGCGTGATCCCACCCCATTGCATTACAGTAATCGAGGAGCATACATAAATACGGACGACCGCATTCCGTAAAAGGACACATAGCCACCGCTAGCAAAAAACTTTTGTTTGTTGGTTTTACCATGCCTGCCAAGCACCACTCCGACGACGGTGAAATATCCTCGTCCGAGATTAAACATGACAATTCGAATTTCGAGAAGAGCCTTCCTGTAGAGGCCACCGAAATACAAGTCCCCAAAGTACCCCATCAATATGCCGACGAATCATACAAGCTCTTCTCCCAGATTCAGGTGGACGATCCTACCCCAGAGAAAGCTAGAAAGATTCGAAATAAATGCGTCAAATGGATCCTTCCATTTATCTGCATCGGTTATCACATAATGTATGTTGATAAGCAAACAGTAAGTGGGAGAGGATAATTAATGTACGACTGTGCGATTCTGATGACATTGCAGTTGGGAAATTCAGCTATTCTTGGAATTCTCGATGACGCACACTTGAATACCAATCAGTACAATTGGCTTTCGGTCGGTATTTCCGGGATGGTGCCGATAAGTTGTACAACTCATCTCATTTTTTTCTAGAGTATCTTCTATCTAGGATACCTTCTTGCCGAATGGCCGCAGAATTGGGCGCTACAGCGCTACCCTGTTGGGAAATGGCTCGCCTTGAACTTGACAATATGGTGTGTAGTAACTAGACCCCGAAAGATCGATATGTTTCTCACACACCCAAGGTCCATCTTTCTCTATCTCCATATCGCCTGTTCCAACTTTGNCTGGTTTGTTTGTCGTTAGATTTTTGCTGGGCCTTGCCGAGGCCTGCGTCGTGCCTTCGTTTTTGCTGATCTTATCGATGTTCTTCACATACGATGAACAAGCCGTGCTAATGCCATGCATGTGGGCCATTGGGAATGGGAGCCCTGTAACGTCGGGTCTACTCTCTTATGGAGTTTTGTTTATTAAAACTGGATCATTTGCGCCCTGGAAGTGGTTCATGGGTATGTATGTACCACAACTTTATCAAGGCTTTGCGGACTGATGCATTATACCGTCACAGTTATTACCGCAACCCTGACTCTGATACTCGCTGCGGCGGTGTACTTTCTTTTCCCAGATAGTCCATTGACAGCACATTTTCTGTCCCCAGAAGAGAGAGCACAGGCCATCCTACGGATCAAAGACAACCATTCAGGAATAGAACAAAAGAGATTCAAGAAGCACCAGTATGAAATATCCTGAGTTAATAGTATCTCGTGGACCCATCTAACACATCCGAAGATTTATAGAAGCATTGAAAGATCCCAAGACTTGGATGTTCTTTCTACATTCCTGGTCCCAAGAGATGGCAAACGGATTGACAAATCAATACTCCTTGATCATCAATTCCTTCGGGTTCAGTGTCTTAGAAACTACCCTCCTAGGTTGCGTTACTGGTATAACTGCCTTCGTCTCATTAGGTATTGCCGCATGGTTGCTTGCATACACAAAGGTCTGCAGATGCTTATTTCCAAATTAACCAAACACAGCTAAAGCTCTTATAGAATAGTAGAGCCTGGATATCGTCCGCGGCCTATATCCTCCCTTGCATTTCCGCCATTCTGCTGATAGGTGAGCCTAGCCCAGTGTGTTTTAATTGCGAAACATAAGCTGAGATTTCTCAGCACTTCCGTGGTCAGATCGCTGGGGTCTGGTATCGGCGATCTGGATAAGATCTCCTGGTGGGATCCCGTATGCAGTTGTCATGGTCTGGGCAGCGAATTGTTCAGCCGGGCATACAAAGAAGACAACCGTGATTGCTCTTTACCATGTTGGATACGGCCTGGGAAATATTTTATCCCCACAGCTCTTCCAAGCGCAGTATAAAGTAAGTCAGATTCATGATGCCACATATGCCTATCACTAATCGATTCTGCAGCCGCGTTACTATGTTCCATGGGGAGTTATCTTGGGCATCGCAAGCATATTTCCCGCAATATTGGTTCTGTATATTAGATACTATCTTGTTAAGGAGAACAAACGGCGCGATGCCATGGTTGCTGCTGGGAAGGAAATACGAGAGACTGGAGTGGTTGAATCAACTGACGATGATGGTCATTTTATCGATCATGTGGTGGATAATAATCAGCTCGATTTGACGGACAGGGAAAATCTAACGTTCCGATACGTGCTTTAGACTGGTGATTTGCATTATTATATATAGTCAGTCTATTCTATCATTTCAACCATCAAAGATTCAGTATATGAAACAATTTTGAACAGGTCACTTGGATATCTTGTCAGAATGCTAAGCCTTGAAACCTTCGCATTTTTCACACGAGTTCATCAAAACATGATTAGCAATTTTGAACCCTTGTTGCTGGTTTATTTCAAAGTGTTGCACCATCTTGTGCTCTCTACTCGGCCGGCGGAACTGTTGTCTCGCCGCCCTGCAACGTCGCTCTTCTACGTACAGTGATCCCCACTGCGGTTTGATAATCTGGAAGGGTCTCGCCATCTGCATTTACTTGTTGTAATTTGATAGTCGTTTGTAACCTTATATTTTCCCTCTTCTTTTGGTACAGCTTCCATAAGCTCAAAATTAGGATAATCACCAAAACTCCCACTCCCACTCCAATACCAATACCAAGCTTAGCACCAAGTGAAAGACTTTTGTGCGGTGCCGGTTTTGGTTCGGGAGTATAGCAGGCAAAGGAATTAGGTGTAGAATTGGTGTGGTAGAGTTCATATGCTGTCAGAGCTGGAGTGCAATTCATAGATACACCGCTATTTATTGCGATCGTCTGCACATGCTTTAGGGCGGGGAACTCCGCACTAAGTCCGTCAGAATACTGGATCAAAGGAGGCCTATTTACAGAGATCAGCTTACCCCGTGATGTTTCCATCTAGACTTATGCCGTCAGCACTCTGTAGGTATGTTAAATTAACAAATAAGGGCAAGGTGGCTGAGATGGCCAAGCTCTGATTAACTTCAAGAAGAGCGGGTAAGTTTATGCTGGTTCGGATTAGCCTTATGTCGAGTGGAGATAGGTATTCAGAATACCTTCCAATCGATCCTTTAAAGCTTGGGCTGCTGACTTGGGAGAGACGTGGCAGGGAGATATCAAATGGTGTGTTTCCATTGTCAACCTGAATTGTTAAATCATCAGAGCTACGATAGCCATACTGTATTATCCCCCGAAGCTCGGGGAGGATCAAACTGTTAATATAGTCAGTCGGACAAATGCGAATTTTAAGACTTCTGGGTCCTACCTGTTGATATTGCCACTCACGGATAGGCTGGTGAGACTCTGTAACCGTGGACAGTCCAGAATAAGCTCGGACCCGGGAGCTGCATTGATTTCAATAGAACCATTGATTTGGACAAGGGAATCAAAATACACGCTATTGATGATGAGCCGGTTAGCTACCACTAGTATGCATCATGAGTTTGGCGTACCCAGATATCTTCCCATTCAGCCACGCCTGACTAACCTGCGTAGCTGATTTGAAATCAAACTCTGTTCCGGGAAGGTCTCCCATTGAAATCATCCCAATCTGTGTTGCGCGGGGAACTGATACATTCATCAGGCTTGTGGTATTAGGAAAGTTGAGCTGTCCCAGCGAGAGCATATCTGGCATCGATATTGATGTCACGTATGGATTTGCGTCGTTGAATGGTCGCTTCTCCCTCCTCACCTCGCTGTTGTCGCTAATTAAGCCGGTCAGCGCTGTGATGCCATCGAGTACGATGCTGCCGGTGTAGTTGTACGCGAGCATCATGAACCCATCCAATTCCGTACAGTTGGCGCCCAGCTGGCTCAAATGTTGGCTCAAATCTTGCTGTGAGTAGACCAGGAATCCGCCATCGGGAGGCCCAGCAGTGTCCGAGAGTTCACATCGGATGCAGAGGACAGCTATTCTCGAATTTCAGTTTGGGGCCCGGGGTTTAGGACCGGTGCGAATTTCAAACGGATCGGTAGCCTTACGACATATGAATGCGCTCCAAGCCAAAGCGATCACGGATACAAGGACTCCGGCCCCCATCAGGGAAATGATTCGTATGCGCGAGCGAAAAGCCCAACGCTACTGAGGTATTAGGTGCGCCGACAAATTCAAATTGAATGAAGTTGTAGGCAAATTCATGCGATAACTGGAATCTCGACTTCAATTATAGCCGCCAACGCATTAACGACCCCTAAAAGTCCTGAGCCTCCAGTAAAGGCTGCACCGCATTCCTATTCAACCGATACGAGGCACTAGCATCAACAGGAGCGCAATCTGCCAGGGTAGCTAATCAGATTATGCCTTCCTCGGCGAAATAACTTGAGTATACCCATATCCAATTGGCGGTACCAACAGACCCATGCAACAAGGTACGCCAGGATGCACTTGCACCTTATCCCCTCAACAGGGCAGAAAAGTTGTTGGAAACCCTTGCTGTATTGTCACGTGGTGGTGGGAAGCCCGGGGACACGAGTCCATGTATTTCTTTTGTCTGGTCCAATGCAAGACTGGCGCGTGGGTAGCGTGGCACTTGCAGGGGATTGGAGAGCATCTTGGCAATAATACACCAAACATTTTGTTGAAGGATGGGAGCAAAGAGCAAAAGTTGATGCGGGAATCAAGCCGGTGCAGCCACTTTGGTCGCGGCTCCAGGGGGCCGGACCGAGGCATCTGGGGCTGGAAACGTGCCTCAGAAGTTTGGCGGTGGAAAGGACCCCTTCACGCCCCGAATCGGCAAAGACGCGAAATGTGATCAGGTGATCCGACATAGATTCTACCAGAGGGCGAGAATGAACCATTGTCCGGTTAGAATGCGCAGAGAGAATAATGGATGCGGTCGCTTTCCGTATCGCAGAAGCCATTTTCGCCGGTTGTACGTGGTACTACAAGCAGAGCACCTCGAAAATTGAACGGATCAAAGTAATCAATTGACATCCCGACATCCTCTTCATAGTTGCGCACAAATACCATACGCGAGAGACGGTTGGTTGGCAGCGAAACATCTGATAATATCAAGATCATTTGGCTTAAGACCTCATTAGTAGATGACTCGCCTCTCTAATGAGGGTTTCAGGCGGAGAGAACAAGCGAGCGGGCTGCTTTTACCCGCACGCTGTCATCAGATGCAAATATTGCGATCCCGGCACCCCTCAAAAGAAACACAACGGCTCATTGCTACCGCTGAAAGCTAGACGTGGATTATATATAGCAGCAACGGCAAGAATACCATATATATTATTGTCGTCAGGCAGGCAGGAAGCGAAAAGCCAGCGGTACCAGCAGCTGGTTATCGATTGTTCCAGCCCGTATGAGATATCGGTAAGCGGGATGGAAAGCTGGCCCGTTTGGGGTGAGGCTGAGATAGGCTTCGCGAATCAGCTGCATGGGGAAATTCCCCTATGTCAGCCACTTATTGAAAACCTCCAAAATCAACCAATCAAGCAGGTTGGACGCCGCTAAAAATGGTATTCACCAATACTCTAGCTCTTTGAAGTGTGGCAGTCACGCAACTCTTCGGAGAAGCTGGCCTACCGTTGTCCCAAAGCAGCGGGCCTAAGCAGGAGGTTGGTTGACACAGACCATGGCCAGATCCAGCTGACTCTCCACAATCTTCAGCATCCCGCAGCGTTCCGTTATTCGAACCAGTATCCGACGAAAGAACGATTGCTGAAACAGCTAGCTGGATGACAGATTTTCTGTGGACTGGACTGTTCTGCAGCCCTACGGGGTTAAGTTCCAGTAAAGGGCAATGTCAAAAGCCGTGGTGGCAACGAGGAGCCCCAGCAATGCACCATGGCATTCTCATGGATATGACTAAACACCGGAGCAAATACGGGAGGACCCGTAATCTATATATCTGGGGCTTTCCTTCGCTTCTGCCCCTCCGTCCCTCTCCATCAGTTTCAGTTCTTAGCACGCTTATTCCCAAATTCAAGCACGAGTTCGATCAACCTGATGCCGTCGCAATACGAACCAGTGAATATGAATGAATATTCACATGATACTGCCTATACGGTAACTGATATGAAGCAACCCATATCCACCGTGTCAAGGACTTCTGGCTTTGAATCACTAGCAGGGTTCGAGAAGCAGGACAAGGTGAGGATTGGCCCCCCATCGCCTGATCTGGCGAGCCATGATTCCTCCAGCGAAGAATCAAAAGCCTCAGTATTGGCTATAAGGATCCACTGATATCTTTCTCAGGTGTATAAGAAACGTATCCGAATTCTCCGCTTCGTCTCCCGAACAATATCCGTCATCCTCAGTGCTATTATGATCGGTATCCTCTCTTATACACTCGCCAAATATTACCTGACGCGAAACCACATCATCGCTGGCAATGTGCATCCATGGGCAACTCCAGCGACCGTCTGGCCCACCTACATGCTTCTTGCTATCGCCGCCATCACTTTCACTATGAATCTTATCACTCTTATTTCCTATTGCTGCGGTGTCGATGCAGCCAATAGGCTCAGTTCTGTCACTTCAATAGTTTCGTACATACTCCTTGGTGTCCACGTAATAGCCTGGGCCGTGGCAACTGGACTATTCCGCATGGCGCGAAAAACGAACGATCTTTGGGGTTACTCATGCTCATCACAAGCCGATAAAATCCAGGAGCAGTTGGAAAGTTTGCAGATGAGTTTTGTCAATTTTGGACAACTGTGTACAATTCAGGTAAGCGCACCTCTGCTCCTCAGAATGTGTTGCCTAGCTTTCCTAACACGTAGCCTAGAATGGAGCTTGGGGAACTTCAATTATTCAGACTGTCGAGTACCTTATAACATTCCTTACCACAATATTTATGCTACAACGGGCGAATATCAAGAAAAAGATCACGAAGGTCAGATCGGGATTATCAGTTGAAGAGGGGATATAATCATTGGCTATGATCACTTATGAGGCAGATATGCACATCACTGGAATTAGAGGATCGATCTATGCTCCGTACTGAATATGCTTACGGGGGCAAATTGCTGTCGGCGTCTCCACCTCTTGAATACACATCCAATCTCGAATCTAGGACATCCCAGAAACATCGAAGAATACATCTGTACTGTCTTTAAAATATAGGCTTATTTAGGAAACACAAACTTCTGCCTTTCATATTTAGAGGCATGCGTAGCTTTTGCTAAAACCGCACCTACAACATTCGATGTACGCACAGTATACGGGCAGATGCCAGTTCAAGCTCAACCCGGCAAGAGAGGGAGCGCCGCCAATACAGTATTTACCGCCTTTGGTAGTTGAGAATACTAAAAGAGATCTGATCGCATATCAGATATGCGCCAAGAACAAAAACGAACTTTTAATACTCCCTGTGTCAAATCTGATGGAACATTTTAGCAGCCTTTTAAATCTGGCGATTTTTTGTGATAGACATATTTGCAACGTGCCGAATACAGCAAAGGAAGTATGCATTAACAACAATAACGATGCTTGCTAGCATCACAAAGATGTATCCTTGGCGTATGATATTTTTTACCTGCTCAACAACTTTCATATTTAGCAAGATCATAAACCCAAAGTGAGTTCGGATCCTACTGCTTTACGTTGAGCTTTGCTTCTGTGCGACAACAACCCAGGCTTCACAGAGTATACCTCCATGCTTACTCTTCTCTTCCTCAATTACCTCCTTGATTGCCTGTGGCCATTGCTTATCATCATCAGGGGTGAACCCGATCTTCACAGGGCCTAGATAAGGTCCGGTAAAGAACTCTATGGCACCGTCCATGTCCCTTCCTTCTTTCACAACCTCGGTGATCTCTCTGGTCTCTATATTCTTTGCTAGCCATCCTGCATCCTCCAATGTCTTTGCAATGTAGCCCTCTTCCATAAACTCAGCTCCCGCGACTGAAGGACTTGCGCCCTCCTGGCCTTTGATCTTCTTTCTTGCTTCTCCCATAACTGTTGCAAAGCCGAACGTTTTCCAATTGGTAATAACCACTTTACCATTTGGTTTGAGTGTTCGATATATTTCATGCAAAGCTAGTGATGGGTGCTCGAAATTGGCGATGCTGACGTTGCAAAATACAAAATCGAACGTGTTGTCAGCGAAGTCAAGGCCGTGAGAGTCCATATACTCAGCCTTTATCGTCTGCCATGAGCCACTAGCTTGCTTTTCTTGGAGAATCTTCTCGAATACATCGATCATGGCCGTGGTATGATCGGTGGCTATAATAGAAGGGAGCGTGTCCTCGGTGTGCCCTGTTCGTTTCCACCAGTCGATGAGACTAATCGCCGCAGTCCCTGGCCCGGCTGCATTATCATGTATAACACTGTCCCTGCTTATAGACAAGTTGAGCGTGTCTAACGCCTGGAGAAGAATATTACGAGTAGTGTTGGCAGTAAGATATCCATAAGAAGGTGCTAGGAGCGTGAAATATTGTTGGAACCGTCGTTCACGTTCGGTCAGATCCGGTAATTTCGACGTCATATTTACTAATCGTCTGCGAAAGAATCAGATGAGATTAGTTCACGCGGGATAATGCTAAATGGAAATAAATTCGTCAGTTTGAGTATACTATGTTTCACAGTAAATGACTCTGAATTTAGAGATTCACAGATCCTTATTTAAATATATATCATCAGCATCACATGCTGCTGAGGAAAAATATCTTGGTTATCCACTTCTAATTGGTTTGGACTAAATCTGGCGTTTCACGTACTGTGGCACAGCAAGGCTGCCGACATCCAAAGGCGGAATTTGTACGTGTATGCCACAGAAACCGGTTTGACAGGCTATTTGGTAGTCTGACTTCTAAATCAAGGATGGTCTAGCACCTGTTCATCCTGATTTCTCGAGATTGGATTGGAAGATCTAGGTTGCACTTTGATCAATTGCACGTTGCCAAGATAGGAAACTACTGCGATCAGTACAACGCCCCCCCCCCCAAACTTCCTACATTAATTAGAACCTTGATATTCTTGAGCTGTAATTTCGCAAAATCACATCATCTATGATAAATTGATATTAAGATCATTTGACGGCCGACTTCAGTTATCCAGTTAGACAGGATAAGGAGGAATAGTACTCACTTCAAAAGATACTTTAGCGTTTAGCATCAACAGAATTAAAGTATCCTGCAAAATGTACTCACTCCTAGTGATATGTTGGACTATCACAAACGAGGCGGACATTCTCGAATACACCCCTTTTAATGGATAGTTCTCACAATGACCACCGACGCTTATGATCCGTATGCCATATTTCCCTGATAAAATTTTCCCACAACCCCATATGGCTATCCATAACAGCTTTAGTATCACTGATGCCTCACGGTAAAAGCCTTAGTAAATCCCTTTCCGTCCGAACCTACTTCTTCGTAATACCTTCCCAAATCAGCATGGAGAGATCGAATTTCCAGGTATGTGGAGGAAAGAGAGCCACCATTTCGGTTCGAGAGCAGACTACGGCTACCGCGAGTTGTATTGAGAACGAATCGCAGTAAAGAGGGAAAGGTCTGGTCAAGGTCTTTGTTTCATCGGTTCCAACCCAAATTAGTCGCTTACCTTTGCAAAGGTGCTACCATGTTTTCAATCCATTGCTATGTCAAAAGAGTTTAGTTAGGGGTCGGGGATATCATTTAGAATCGAAATATTATTATCCATAACTGTGCTTTGTTACAGTTAGTGGTTTGAAATGATACTCCCACGTGCTAGTGTGAAATAAATACTTTCTTGAACTGCAATGACAGGATATGTTATTTTGTCTGTGGATTACGATGGTGTTTTGACTCCTACTCCTTTGCACTCGTAACATTTGGAATTACGTACGACTCTGAGTTAATACCGAACAACCGACTTGGTGATATTACAAATTTTATGTTTTCGTCTAACAGGGACAGTAAGTCCGGTCTGGAGTGAGCGGAAATACTGATGTTGTAATTATTGATTTTTATTGATTTTTATTGATTTTTATTGATTTTTAATCAGAATCCACTATTTAGATTCAGATACTCTAACCCGTGTAAATCAGAAAAGCTCAAACAGTCACTTCTGAATTATTGATTACTGATCGGAGATTCTCATTAGATCAATCGAGAAGATACAGTGGGTCAACCAATATGCTAAAGTCTCATAAAGATGGTAGGAGGTTGACTACCAGGAACGCTAATGCCGCGGACATAACTGGCAAGAGCGATATCACATCACCTGGAGAAAAATTATTAATTGTACTTCTACTTCCACTTCTACTTCCACTACTAAATAAATATGTCCCTATAGACAAAAGAGATGATATTTCACTACTTTTTTTAATATCTTTTCTCCCTTTCATTCATCAAAAATTCCATGAACCAAGGTTACATCAGTTCACATCAGTATACCTCGCATTCTGGTGGAAACTGGCCCGTAAGTGCTTGAAAGGGATTTAACTTACACAATAACAGAAAGTTTCGAGAAGATCACACGTATATCGATGCCGGATTCAGAACCCCTATCCATTTCTGCAGATGGCATGACAATGCAAGACATAAAGGACTTATCACCAAAACCAGAGACTGCTGGTCCCGCGGATACTAAGAGGACGGAGAATGTTGAGGATACAGAAGGCAGTGAACGCGAGAAACAAAGTATTCAGGACCAAAGCGAAAACAGCGACAACGGTGATAGCGCCATCAACGCCAACAGCAACGACAAGCAGACCCGCAAGATTCAGGGCTTCAAGTGGTTCTTGGTCTGCATTTCGTTGTACATTAGCGCTTTGGTGTTTGGCCTGGATACGACCATTGCGGCAGATGTACAGAGTTCCGTCGTTGAGACATTTGGCCACGTTGATCAACTTGCCTGGATAGGCGCTGGGTTCCCACTTGGCTCTGTGGGCGTAGTGCTCCCAGTGGGCATGTTATTTACAAGNATTTAACATGAAGTGGGTCTATATCTTCTCATTGGCCCTGTTCGAACTTGGTTCTTGCGTTTGCGGTGCAGCCCCCAATATGGATGCAATCATTATCGGAAGAGTTATCGCCGGAGCAGGCGGTGCAGGGCTTTTTCTTGGCTGCCTCAACTACTTCAGCGCTGTCACTGCCCCCTCTGAGCGTGGATTCTATATCTCTCTCATTGGCCTCTGCTGGGGAGGGGGCTCTGTATTGGGCCCTGTTATTGGCGGTGCTTTCGCTGCGTCATCGGCCACATGGCGTTGGGCGTTCTATATTAATCTTGTTATCGCTGCCATTACCTGCCCGGTTTATCTATTTTATCTACCTTCGCTACATCTTCTTACAGGCAAGTCTATCCGTGAGAGAATCGTTGATCTAGACCTCATCGGCTACCTACTCCACGCTGTTATGTGGGTGACATTTGCTATGGCTGCGACTATGGCTGGCGGTCAGTGGCCATGGAATGACGGCCGAAATATCGCCACATGGATTGTCTTTGGAGTCTTACTTATTAGCTACATTTCACAACAGTACTTCTGTATTCTGACAACTTCCAAGACCCGCAGCTTCCCGCTTCACTTGTTGGCATCACGGACACAACTTCTCCTCTCCATCGCTACCGCTGCTAATAATGCAGCTGCATTTTGTATTATCTACTTCATTCCGATATACTTCCAGTTTGTCCATGGAGATGGTCCTCTTATAGCAGCTGTTCGTCTTCTGCCGTACATTACTCTCAGTGTCTTTACCAATATTGCCCTCGGTCGTTTTCTACCACGCATTCAATATTATATGCCGTTATATGTCACTAGCGGCGTGCTGACTGTCATTACTGGTGGCCTGCTTATTGGATGCTTGAAGCCATCCACCTCAGAAGGGACAATATATGGTCTTCTGGTGGTCTTAGGCATCGGTACCGGCTTAACTCTGACTATGGGCTTTTCCATAGCAACTATCAAGGCTGATACACACGATGTTGGCAATGCTATTAGCCTGCAAGATCTCTGCCAGCTCGGCGCGACTGTTATTACTTTAGTTATCGCTGGTCAGGTATTTCAAAGTCGGGCTGTAGCTAATCTTGGAAGGATGCTCGCTGGGGAGGGGTTTGCATCTGCTGATATCCGAGGTGCTGTCGCCGGTGCGCAAAGTACCCTCTTCACCGAGCTCAGTGGTGCTTTAAAGGATTCCGCAACGAACGCGATCACCGACGCGATGCAGCGGACCCTTTCTCTTACTGTCGTAGCCGGTGGTATTCTTATTCTAGCGGGGTCACTCATGCGATTTGAGAAACTGTTCGATGCTTCTGAGGGGTCGGATGGAGAGCATGCAGGGCAAGAAGCATAATCGGGACCCCTTCGGCGTAAGGCATCTCTACTCCAACGAAGCTAAAATTTGCAAATACTGCCCAATGATGAGAGTCACTTGAATAATTTTTGTATTGCTATAACTTTTCTTGTGGGTGCAAGTTAGCAGAAGCAAGAGGAACTTGCGAAACATGTAGGGGCTCACCGAAATGATAATCGCTTGACGGATGAAAGCTCTAGCTGTACTTACTGAACATTGAAGTCAGAGGACCCCTTTATTAACTGAAAGGGCATAAGGGTTAAACGTAAGCTTCGACAGACTTGGAGGCTATCATGAATGGTGTATGTATTGTTTTTATATAAAATTATTCTCGCTTATGCCAGTGCCATTTCTTGTGCTTTTGCGGACAGATAGTGCTTCTCGGGGGTCGACTGGCCCAGTAACTTAAATCCACGAAACCCATCATTCATCATACTATACATATGCTGATAATAGTTGGCTAAGCCGCCGAAATAGAACCTTAGGGCATATTTCTTTCCCGCCACATTGGAACCAAAAATCCACGACGCAGTCTCTTTGAACAGACTTCCCTCTGCAGCTCGGTCACACTCCTGACACCATTCGCTCTCGGCTTCTGGCAAGGCTTCAATGACACCTTGGCCACCACCTCTCCGGCTCTTCTCTGCTTGATCTATGCAAGAGCTTATCAATTCTACATGTACTTCGATTGCAGGTAAAAGGTTAGTAAATGGTCCCTGAGGCCCTGTGATCATGAAAAGATTCGGGAAACCAGGGACGGAAACCCCGAGGTAGCTTGTAGGACCTTGAGGTTGCCAATGCTCTTTCAAGCTCTCACCACCGCGTCCCCTTATCCGAATTCGATTATAGTTTCCCTCAACAGCATCAAAACCAGTAGCAAAAATGATGAGATCAAGCTTATGGATCTCTCCATCGCTTGTCTGAATTCCTTCTGGAGTTATTGCTGTGATCGGCTTCTCTTTCAAGTCTACAATGTCGACATTTTCCCTATTAAACTGTTCATAATACCCTCCATCGCAGAGAGGCCGCCGTGCGTACCAATCGTGGGGGGTTAACTTCCGTGCCTTTTCTGGATCTTTCACGATCTGGGATATCTTCTTGCGGATGAATTGGCAAGCGGCTTCATTGGCCTCCTTATTGGTCGCGATGTCACAAAATCCTCCAAACATGAATCTGAATCCATTGCCTTGGTTCCAAAGCCCCTCAAAAATTTCTTCTCGCCGCTCTGGCGATATCTGATGAAATGGGATCGTAGACTCGGTAAATCCAAATCCACAAATTGAATTCTTGACTTGAGCGAGGATATCATCATAATTTTCGTTGACCCATCTCCTATACTCAGGGCTAACTGGTCTATCACCACTAGGAACACTGTATTGTGGATGTCGTTGAAAACATGTCAGCGACCTGACTTTGCTCGCAATATCTGTGATCACCTGGACGCCGGTGGAACCGCAACCAATAACGCCAACACGCTTGTCTGTGAGTTGAATATCTGATCTCCAGGCTGCAGTATGGCACATTTCAGCCTTGAAAGAGCTAATACCTGGAATATCTGGGTAGTTGGCTTTCGAAAGAAGCCCAAGCGCAGTAACTAGGTATCGTGCCACATATGTCTCCCCTGTGCTGACCTCAATCCTCCAGACGTTTGCTTCTTCGTTCCATTCGGCAGACAACATTTCTGTGTTAAATTGCATATTCTTGCGTAAATCATACTTGGCCACGATATGAGTGAGATATGCTAGAATATCAGGCTGCTTGAGATAATGATGACTCCAGGGGTACGTCCGCAAATCTTCCTTGTCCCATGAATACCGGTAGACGAAGCTCTCAGTGTCACTCATGGCACCTGGATAGCGATTCCAATACCAAGTGCCTCCTATATCACCTGCCATATCAATGACTTTCACAGATAGGCCCATCTCCCGCAGCTTGTACAACTGGTAGATGCCACTAAATCCCGCCCCGACGATCAACGCGTCAATCGGTACCTCCATGATTCTTACGATGCCTTGATCTTCTTACGTGCTTTCAAGAGATCTGTGAGAAATCGAGAGCTGAACGACGAGTAGTTGACCACCTTTCCTAACAAATTTGGGCTGAATGGCCCGTGTGCGGACCTTTTCGGTATTTGGAGATGATTCTGGGCCCCACGTTAGACGGCGGGAACACCCAAAATGGGGTGAAACCAATCACAATAATTCCACGGAATTCGAGTGCCGTACCTGCAGCACCCCAAATTCCGCGGCAGAATTCAAAGTGGTCACAAGGATGCGATATGTACAGAGAACCTTTCGGACCACAAATGGGATGCCGCGCTTCGGTGAAGGATTGTCCCGCCACCATTTGTGGCTCTGATTATTAGAACCGCATTCAATCTCACCAAAAAAAGGAATGTTGCAGCAATTTCATCTGGCGACTATTGAAGAACATGAAGCAACTTGTCGCTCTGATTACTGGCGCTGCTTCTGGCATAGGGCGAGCTACAGCTCATAAGCTGGCAAGTCGGGGCATATCCATTGTCCTTGCAGATAGAAACCATGACGAAGGAAGAGCAGCTGCGAATGAAGTCGCGCAAAGATGGAAAGTGCCTACAGAATTCGTAAAACTGGATGTCACGCAAGAGACTGAAGTCAAGGAGGCGGTGCAGGCAGCAGCGAGCTTGACCGGACAATTAGACTTTGCTGCAAATTGTGCAGGTATCTGCGAGTCGATATGGGATGAGGAGGAAAGCATTACAACCGAGTTATTTGAACGGTATGCGACTGTCTCATTATGCCTATACAATTCGGGGGCTTGTGATAATTGACTGTCTTAGAACCCATGCAATCAATACACGGGGTCTTTGGCTCTGCCAAAAATACCAGGCGTTACAAATGCGTACGCAGGAGCCTCGGCCTGTATCCTTTACGCCTGCTCCCAAACTTGAGGTTCCAGGACAACGAGGGGTTATTGCGAACGTAGTCTCGATTTCCGGACTCCATGCCGGGGGGTTGGCTGCGTACACTCCGAGCAAGTATGCTGCTGGGGCTGTGACCAAGAACGGCGCCAAATTTTATGGGCCATCTGGTATTCGAGTCAATGGCCTCTGCCCTGGGTGGACTATGACACCCATGGTCGAACACAGTATGGGAAAGGCAGGCATTATGGGCTCCAAAGAGAACCAAGAATCGCCGGTGAGCCAAACAATTGCCCTGAGACGGATGGCCTTCGCAGAGGAGCAAGCGAATGTGTTAAGTTTCCTTCTCAGTGATGAGAGCAGCTATATGAATGGCTCGCTGATTGTTAATGATGGCGGCTATCACGATATCCGCTAGAACTTGATGGTTGTCGTTGAAGGGGGCATGGCCCCGAAACTCTGTCTCAATCAATAAATCTACCATGAATGCCCATTCTGCGTATCTTCCTTTGCTTCCAGTAGAGCTAGTTGGTCGTGCTCCTGTGTGCACCCATAATAGAGTTCCTTCCGGCCCAAGCTCCCCTTAAATGTTCAAACGCCACCACTTTACATATGAATATTTTCTGTATGGTAGCACTTGCTTTCCAAGGCAGGAGTAGAACGGTCCACGAACCGAAAATGCCGAGACCTTGCCGTCTCTATCTCCACATGTAGATTTAGGCGAGGCGTTCCAAATTATCCAGGTTTAGAATTAATTATTATGCCACCTCATCTTCCCCATGGGCTTAGGGCCACTCCTAGCTTCGTTTATTTTTGCCGGGAATCTAGGTGATTATTGTCGCATGCTATCCTGATAGGATATCTGCCCTCGGTTGTTCTGGCTCTTGCATATAACTTTAGCTCGTCCATAGTCTAGAGCTGCATTCTGTGGGGAAGCTTCCCCTCTTCTATATCGAAAGCTTTCATGCAGATGCGTACCTATCTCAATCTCGGGCCGGTGGTCCAAATTAAGCTTAACACTTAGTTAGCTTGTGTGGTCTATTGTTCTATTGCCACATCTCAGGCCGTAGAGAATTAGCCAAGCATATAGTCTCCCATCTCTCCCGTGGTCGCATTTTCTAAACCCTGTATCGATCCATTCTCTCTTTCCAAAGCAGTATTTTGCAGATTTTTCGAACTGGTAAATATGAAGTACACATCTATTATCCCACAGTTGCTCTTGGCAGGCTCAACGTCTGCTTATCTGGCAACCACAACTGCAAGTTCTCCATTATCTTTTTGCAGAGGCTGATCACAGTCTATATGAACTGACTAGTGCTGTAGCGCTACTACGATGGCCTAGAGGGTGCTTGCGGTTGCGGCACCTCATCTGGTGACTTCTCTTGGCAGGTATGGTGTCTATTGCAATTCGTTCCCTTGTATCCATATCATCCTGACACTATGATTTATAGGCAGGTATCAGTAGCGGTGTATATACCGCCGCTGGTTCGCAAGCTCTTTTCGATACAGACGGCGCATCTTGGTGCGGAGGTGGGTGCGGCAAATGTTACAACTTGACATCCACCGGCAGCGCACCCTGCAGCGGCTGCGGCTCAGGCGGAGATTCTGGGCAGAGCATTATCGTCATGGTTACGAACTTGTGCCCATACAATGGTAACCAGCAATGGTGCCCGCAGCCCGGTTCCACCAACCAGTACGGATACAGTTATCATTTCGACATTATGGCTCAAAATCCTGTAATTGGTGACAACCCGGTAGTCAACTTCGAACCAGTTGCCTGCCCAGGCCAGGCGACCTCAGACTGGGAGCAATGTGTCTGCTACGGACAGACAGCCACTGACCAGACGCCAAATGGACTCTCAGGGGGTGGTCCAGTGCCAACAACAAGCTCCACAACTAGCCACACCACATCGAAGAGTACATCAACAACATCCTCTTCTGGTGCCACCCAATCCGTTTATGGGCAGTGTGGAGGCCAAGGTTGGACTGGGCCTACATCTTGTGCATCTGGAAGTACTTGCAAAGTATCAAATTCTTATTACTCTCAATGCTTACCTAATTGATAACGGGGTTCTATCGTTACTTGTGGATAAGTCCATAGGAGTGAATTCGCAATGGATTTACCATCCTTATCTAGACCGTTATCAAGAGACCATTGTTGATATTTATCTTATAAATCAATACCAAGCACTCATTGTCCGAATGAGATATCTTGTATGTTATCTACCTTGTATACACCTTAACGCTACAAAAGCAGTAGCAGGAGAATCTGTCAAGCCTTAGAGATCTTCAGTTCACGTGATTAGTTGCACGATTGATAATTCTGTGGGTCGTCCGCAATTTTGAATTTGCAGCTTCGCCGTATGGCCATGCCAGTCCAGGCGTCTATCCCATTATCTATATATTTATTGCAATCCCAAATGTGCATGATCTTCTTACTATTGTGAGAAAGCCGTGTCATGAAAAGTAAAAGTTTAAAATGTGATGGTGTCAACATAAATGGGGGTTTGTCTTGACAGAATGGAGTGGTCTGGTTATGTTTCGGCAATCTTATTAGCTCAAACTCCTCCCCAACTTCCCCACACTGGAAACGGGTCCGCATCTTCCCCGCGCTGCTTCACTGATTTCCTCATACAAACCAAGGCGATCTTGGTAGTTGTTATGCATAGGTGCCACAAATATCTCTGCTTGCTCTAGAACAGCCTAGAAATGTCGCAGAAAACGGGGAAGCCAAATGGGGAAAGGCGGTACACATCCATTGCTTGCCTAGCTTGCCGGAAACGCAAGGTTAAGGTGCATGATGCTCCCATAGGTGCTTTCTAGACTCTACATCAGTGCATATGATCTGACTTTCAACTGTTTCTTAGTGCAACAATGATAGACCACGTTGTTCAAACTGTCAGCTCTACAATGTAGACTGTGTCTTTGGGGAAGACCGTCGGCGGTATGTCTGTTGCTTTGATGCACACTTCACTACGTTTTGCTTCCAGTTACAAGCAATATCCAGTGTTGGTAGCTCTTTCGCTAATAGCTTAGATTATCTATGTCTGCTCGCATCAATGGCGGTCTCTCTTCACAGTCACCACAGAATGGCAGCAATAATGCTGCCAATGATGTTCATCAATCCAAAGCCTTATCATCTTCCAATGACCCAAATCTAGAGGCCAATACGCAATTCTTTGACAATTTTAGCCTTGGAAACGGTCAACTTAATGGACAAGGAGAACCACCTTTCTTTGACAGTTCCGCCCTGACCTCAGCCGAACTGACTCAGGATTGGGAGTATTGGTTAGCTGCTGGTGATGGCGAGGTTTTCAATTCTGTTGACCTTGGTAAGAGCCAGACTGCTCTTTCCAATCTCTCAGCACTCAACACTGCTCAAGAGTCCGCTGATCCAAATCTCAATAGCGATACCGCGACGCCAGACACATCACCAGCTAGTCTCGATACCGGCGCAGAAATCTCCACAGAACAGCAGTTTCCGACTGCGGAAAATCCGGGAGTTCTCAACACTAAAGCTCAGAAAGTGAGATTACACAATATTGTTAATGAAAGAACACCTGTGCTAGATGAGGTGACAAGTCAAATTACCAGCCGACTAGGTCGACTCCAAATCGCTGAAGACGGTCAACCACGTTATTATGGCGCAACGAGTAATCTGCATTTACTACACAGCGGGCCGCGTTCGTTAATTCAGCCCAATATAAGACATGTCGTCACACATGGCGATGCCGCAATTGCTCAAGCTGGACTACAATGGGGCGGGGACCCAATATACGAGGATCTTCTCATTAGTCTCTTCTTCTCATGGCATAATGCCTTAATGTATGTCGTCGATAGGGAGATCTTTCTCAGAGAACGCGAGCGGTTCCATTCTGGCCAAAGTACGGATTACTACTCGCCCGCTCTGGAAAATGCCGTGTATGTCCTGCTTGAGAAAATATTGTATCAGTGGGTGCTGACCACATGTTCATAGTTACACTGTCGGAGCTGCTTATACGGATCGCACGCATCCCTCCATAAAAGATTCAACTGATGAATTTTTTGGATTTCGGACTAAAGCATTTTTGGATATTGAGATCGACAGTCCAACCATAGCAACTGCACAAGCACTGCTGGTCGTATCTTCTCATGAAGCAGCTCATGCTCGGGAATCGCGTGGCTGGATCTACTCCGGTAGGTCATCCGTCATATATTCGAGGGGGGTTTATTAAGTAAAATTATAGGAATGGCAGTGCAAATAATGACAGATCTAGGTTTGCATCTAGACCTAGAGCTGGAATATTCCCGACTGGACACCCGTGACCGTGACAACGATGACATCTCGATTCTACGTAGGAATTTGTTCTGGTCCACCAATACTATTGATACGTAAGTAACATTTGTTTTCGAAAACGTTGGAAGAGGTCAGGTTGAAACTGCACTAATCGCTCGAGCAGACTGTGGAGTGCTTACAGCGGACGACCGTCGCTGATGAAGCGGCTTATCCACAATGTTCAGAGTCCAGTCGCCTCTAGGAGTTACGTATGGGAGTATTACACTGATGAGTATTATACCATGGCCTTTCCAAGTAACTTTGATGCACGTG
This sequence comes from Scytalidium sp. 3C, assembly GCA_000743665.3. Classification (NCBI taxonomy): domain Eukaryota; kingdom Fungi; phylum Ascomycota; class Leotiomycetes; genus Scytalidium; species Scytalidium sp. 3C. The sequence continues at coordinate 23,861 of JMRO03000009.1, forward strand.
CCGCCGCTTATGTCCATGTGTATCTGGCAAAATTGATGCAGATATTAGCAAGAGTATCAGAAGTTCTGTATGGTCTGTCCTGCCCCTCCATTGCCAATAGATCACTAATTCTATATAGTTACTCAGGTGTCCCAGATATTTCCAGTGATATCCATGCTTTTGTCAAGCAAGCAGATATAGATTTTCAGGAATGGCTCGATTCCCTGCCGACCTCTCTGCGCGTTGATTACTCTTCAACTTCAACCATAATACATCTGCCGGCTGTGCTAGAGCTTCAGTAAGTTTATAAGTCATAACACTATTTTTATGACAGAGAAGCGCTTACATTTCCTTAGTCTTATATTTCATGAATGCATAATTTTATTGCATCGACCTCTCATCACTCAGGCAGACATATCGACTATCTCAAGTGGGTCTGAGAATCAAGCGAAGGATATTGCGATGGGCTCATCATTCAGGAAGTGTGTGAAGTCTGCACAGCAGGTCTGCCGCCTTTTAATCCTCTTTAGGAAACGCTTTGGTCTTCGTAGGCCACATCACCAAATGGTTCATGTTACAATGACTGCTAGTTTGATCCATATCTTTCAGTTGTGCATGTTTCCCTCGGCTAGTCAAGAAAGCAAGGATGCTCAATCTGATTTTTTGACCTGTATCCAGGCATTGGGAGAAATGGGCCAGACATATAAGAGTGCGTCCCGGGCTCTTGACGTGGTCACGTCTCTGAGGCAGAGCTGGCAACACGACACATTTGTAGGAGATCGTTTTAAGAAGGCAAGACTACACTGAAAGATTCCCTTGTTTAGACTGTGCGCATTCATTTCACTAGGATTTGGAAGTCAAGTGAATGATGTGTTTACGGGTCCTGAGAAATTACCAGATCTGGGATAACTTTGGGCGGCCAGAATACGTGCAAACCAAACACATTTGAGCTTGCAACATTTCTGATTGTATAGTCTATAGATAGTTGAGCAATACAATATTGGCCTAGTTACAACCTACTCGGTAACTGCTGGAAAGGCGCTCGGCAGTTAAGTTGCATTTCCGAGCGACCCCGCACTTCGATCTCCACATCAAACAAGTTTACCCCAGATACATTAACTGGTCTCCACAAATCTCCGGTGCGGCGGTGCCTGAATTCCGTATCCAATAGTGTTAATCTTTCCCGACTCGGGAGAACTCCGGATTTTGTAGTTCCGTGGAATCATTGCATAAGCAGAAACTCATTGAAAACGATGATACATATCCACTACTCTGCCGTCGGAGAGGAATGGGATGCAAAGTACCATCCTATAGATTATACCAACAATGGGCGCCTTCAATCGGGGTTTTGCTTCTTCTCTTAACGGCTTTTGGCTCCAGGCCAGCATCACGCTTTGTGCAGCATGGGCATTTACTCTCTTCGGTATGTCACCCACTCTTGAGTTGTACTACCATTGATATTTGTTGAAAATATTTGAGTATCACGATACTGATACAGCTCGATCCCGAATAGGCTATGATCAGGGTGTTCTGGGTGGGTTAATTGCGCTTCCGATATTTCTTCGTGATAATGGTATCAATCCGAACGACTCCAATTTGCAAGGAACTATCGTTGCCATTTACGATATAGGCTGCCTGAGCGGTTGCATCCTTTGCGGCATTTTTGGTCAGAAACTTGGACGCCGTACCTACATCGTCATTGGGGGCATCCTCATGGTTATTGGTGCCGGTCTTCAGGCAGGGGCGCATGGAACAAGCTATCTCATCGTAGGACGCGTTATCGCTGGCATTGGAAACGGTCTTGAAACTACAATGGTTCCAATATGGGTTGCCGAAACTTCAAAAGCGGGCAATAGAGGGGCGCTCATCGCTACACAATTGACCATTGTGATCCTCGGACTGACAATTGCGTACTGGTTCGACTATGGAATGATCAATAACCATCCTAACACATCGGCAGTATGGAGGCTGCCAATAGCCTTCCAGGTGGTCTTTATCGTGTTGACCTGGATGCTGGTTGTTTTGCTACCTGAGAGTCCTCGTTATCTGTATGCTCAGAATCAGCACGAAGATGCAGACGACATTATGGCCCGAATTTACAGTGTGCCTGTCCACGACCCGGTGGTGGCAAGTCACCGACACGATGTCCTGGTCGCCTTGGAGGCTGAGAAAGAGATGAACTTCGGATTCACGGATCTGTTCTTTGACAAATCAGCGGTCAACACGTCCTGGCGTCTGTGGCTTGGTGTGCTTGTTCAATTTTTCCAGCAAATGGATGGTAATAACATTGTCTCTTATTACGCCACGTACTTGTTCATCCACAGCTGCGGTATGTCGCAGAATCAAGCATCGATTACTTCTGGAGGTGTCACACTTCTGTTCCTAGGCGGTACTGCTAGCACCATCTACACAGTTGAACGATGGGGTCGCCGGAGGGTCATGTTATACGGTGCCATGCTATGCTCCCTGTGGATGATTCTTTTCACCATCGGCCTGGCTGTGAACACAGGCCCTTCCCAAATGTTGGCAGTGGTATCCATATTTCTCTTTGAGTTCTTTTTTGGTGCGTCTTGGTGCGGTCTACCTTGGGTTTATGTGCCCGAAATTGCTCCGCTCCACGTCAGACACATCGGTACCTCAATGGGAGTTTTCACTCAATGGTTCGTTACGTTTATTGTAAGTTCTCCGCAGCCAATGGTGAAATTGCGTAATTTATGGCATTAACTGGCATGAGGTTGTCAAATTTGGCCCAATGGGCATATCGTCCATCGGTTGGAAGTTCTACCTTCTGTTCTGTGTGTTCAACGTGTTGGCCGTCCCCTTCGTCTATTTTTGTGTGAAGGAGACCAAGGGGCTGAGCTTGGAAGAAATAGACATATTGTTTGCGAAGAAGGAATACAAGCATGTGCTGGAGGCTAGGCTGCGGGGTGATGGGTCAAGCGGAGATACCAAGGACGTCACCGAAATGGTGGAGGAGGGCAACACGAAGGATCGATTGTAACAAAGTATGTTACACATAAGATTATTCCGTCTTTTATCATTGATTTGTTCCTATGGATTTAATGCAGTCTTATATAATAGCACCAATATATACTTCGCATAAGACGGTTCTATTGGTATGCATTTCATCATCTACAGCGTCCTTGACAGAAATGAGAAAAATGAGAGATTCAGAAAATTGGAACGAAGCAGATAATTCAAAGGGGATGAAGAATTCTCCGAGAGTTCCCGTAAGAATTTGTGATCGGGAGTCCGGCTGGGAAGAAGATCCATACGATTAGAAATTTGCGTTTGCTCTTGTACTTGCGGCGGCATGTGTGCTGTTGTTTTTTCCGGGCCGGATTTCTTTTTCTCCTGCGGCCTTTTCCAATGGTGAACGAGCGGATGAAAGCATGGTCAATGTTCCCCCCTCCACTCGAGGGTTGTCTCCAACGTTATCGCCCCTAAGTTGTTAGCCAATCTGCCAATCTGCTGTAGGCCATCAACACTGGCAGCCTTTGCCATGCAGAAACCTTGAGGCTTGAAGCGACGAGTCCCGAGTCCGGCTAAAATCCAGACACGATATTCACGCGCATCTCTAATAACGGTCATGAAGTTTAGGTATGATTGTACTTTAATTAATGCTGCAGTTTGCGTAAATGTCATGAAAATTCTGAATATTTTACAACACTACTATATAAATACTTGTATTTGAAGCTCGTATGTCAGTACAGTTTTCGGATCTCGCTCGGGGAACAGAAATGACATGACACGCGGATTGGAGTCAATAATTTTCCTGGGGGAGATTACAGCATGGGATATTGTAGGGTCGATCAATCAATCAGTGAGGCCGTAATGGATTTCGAGCTCGGATCTAGCGATCCTTTGTTTTAATTTGTTCCTCGATTGTAGAGGCATTGCGCTGCAGAACTGCCCCTTGCAGATTTGCATGCCTGACTCCTTGCTGTTGCGAGGATCATTTCCAGACCTGCGTGACTCCGTAGGTTGGGCCGAGGACCTCAGCACAACTACCGGTCGGTATTTGAGCTGAACTGCACGCTCTCTAATACCAGGGTAGCTTGGAGCTGATGTTTCCTTACTTTCGTGGGGGTCCTGTTGCCAAAGCTCAATTGTGGTGGTCCACTGGACATCTTGCATAACTGTTGGGAAGAACGCCCAATCGGTGGATAACCCGCAGAATATGTCATTGAGCCGAACTAGCCGAAATGAACATGGGTGGCGGCGATCAGACAAACATCAAGTTCAGCATGGGTACACGCAGGGTTGGGAATTAATTTCTTAGTATTTAGTATTAATTAATTAATTGTTTAATTAATTAATTTTAATTTGCGATTCCGTATACTAAAGTCATACTAAAATTAATTAAAATTAATTAAAATTAATTAAAAACAATTAAATCACGTGATAAACTCTATTTCACGTGATTTTACCACTTTAAATTTTCTTCAATTTCGAGTAAAATTATTATAACCTTGTATAATTATATATAGTAATAGTTTTTCTATTATTAAAGTATAGATATAATTCTAAAAATTATAAAATAAGATTAAAATTATCACGTGATCATTTCTTTTTGATATAAAAATTGCATTAAATTGTATAAAAATATACTATTAAGTTAAGTCACGTGCCATTAATTAATTTTAATTAATTTTAGTACAAGGTTGAATTAATTTAATTAATTTTAATTTTGGGTTATACTAAATTAATTAATTAAATTCCCAACCCTGGGTACACGGGGAGAAGATTGCTGCAAACGCTCTCGTATCTCAGATATCGTACGAATCCCCGCCTTCCAATCTAAATTATGTTGCTTACATGACCAATCGCTCTTCCAGAGAAATAGGTGATCACGGACGATCGCGAAGCAAGTTGCGGAGAGTGCAACTCAAGACATTAATTACTTACTAGACCTTGATCGACGCCGGAAATACGGTGGCGCCTCGACTAACCTCCAAAAGGTCAAATTGATCTCACCTTTTCCTCTCTACTCTCTTTCGGTCACCTAATCATCACAATTGTCTTGGCGTTACGTCTCGAGCGAGGCAATCGAGATAACGCAGGATTCATCGGCAGTAAGAGTAGCGAAAATAGTGATATAGCAAGATGGTTGTTATGATGGGATTCGCAAATCATAGCTACCACACAGCCGCATGCTAGTCTAAGATCGCCCCACTAGCGTCTTGTTGACAATAGAGCTCTATCTTCATGCATTGACAAAGAAATGCCGTCGGATGTCTCAGGTCCACCTCCGTCCAAGTCAAGCCTTGAATTTTCATTTAGGCGCAATACGAGCCAACGAAATGTTCCAAAAACGTCAGGAGTCATATCTACTGGGTATGCATATGTATATTGTTTTCGTATATCCACAGGGCATGCCATGCTTGAATTCAGCCAATATCAATCATCCGTCAACTGTTCCAATGTGTTCAAATGTGGATTACTGATACGGATGTATTCTTCCCTGCAATAAGGAATCTGCATATCGAAATTGGGATTTCAGAGGGGCTTGTTGATGATCGTAATTATCAGAGTCTGCCAAGGAAAAGTATTTCTAGTTAGTAAGGCTTACAGGATTCGGACTACCTCCTATAAGGTGTTCGAGGAAATATAAAAATACCCCCCCTCCGCCTGCAAAGTAAAAAGGCCAAGAACAAGTGTAGCAACGCAGAATAAGAATGCTAAATATGTTGTCTGTTGTTTTCAAGTCGCTTGTTATTGTGCTGGCGCTCGGCGCAGGCGTCGTCTCAGCACAGGATTCTACCAATTCGCTCGTGAGCCGTCGCCTCACTGAGTATCTGCTGCCAGTCGCCGCTGAGACACACGAGTTTGCCCGTGTGCCGAATTCGAATTTTGTATTACTGTCACAGATGACGGACAGCCAGCTCATCAAGATCGAGTTGGATCCGACTACTGAAGAACCCGTCGCTCTGCAGGCGTTTCCCATGGGAAACAGCAGCGAGTCGGGATTACATGGTGTGTGGCCCTCGACACTGTACCCCGGTAAAATGTGGCTCTCTTTACAGGGCGACAACAAGCTGCTACTTGTGGATCCCGGCCAGAATCTTTCGACAACCCCATCCATCATCAAGACTATTGATATTCCAGAGCCTGGAAATGGCCCACATTGTGTATTCGAGATCGGTAACCGCGTCTGGGCCGGCCTCAAGGTCGCGTCCAAGCAAACCGGCCAGTACTACGTGTTCTCGGCAGATATCTTCAACTCCACGGACAAGATTCTCTATCAGTGCCTGAACAGCCCTGTGTTCATCAAGGAGGAGCCAGCTACCAAGTTAATCTATGTCACGCAAGATACTGACTCGTCCATTATGCGCATCAACACGACCAGCGGCGAAACGACTCAACTGCCAATTCCACCGCACATCGGTAGCACGCCCGTCGGCATGACTACGGGTTACGGCCCCATGGATGGCGTGTGGTTCAGTCTTGCTGGCAATGCCACTGGCGGCTCCGGGTCCTTTGGCCATATCGGATCCACTGGTGAGATGCAGTTCTTTCAGCTCAAAGATCAACAGCTTGGTGGCAATGCTGGTCTGCTGCATATCGCTGATGCTTTGACCGAGGCAGGCGGCCCGGCCCTGTGGCTGTTGTCAACATCATTGCTTAGTACCCATTCCCCTGACGCCCTAATTCGTGTGACTTTCGACGAGGATGTGACATCAATTACTGGTGAAGAATACATCGCCATGCTCACTCAAAACGCTATGGTGCACCGTGTCGTGCCCATGGACTCCACAGTTTTGGTATCCCAGCTCCACACGTTCACACTTACCCAGCTCGTCTACAACAACACGTTGGCCGGGCAGTGGCTGTCAGCTGAGTCCATCAGCAATACTACTGTTTATAATGAGGCGGGATAAAGAGAGGTTTCTACTTTGACTACCTTGTATATAGATTACTTGTATATTAGTCTAACTGTTGTTTTTCTGTTTGTATTAGAATGATTTGACAGACGGTAACACCTTTGTTAATCATAATGCAATTGTCTACTAGCTCCACAATCTGCACGTATCTGGCCCAACACTCACTCATCTTCAAATCCCGTAATCCTGTAACAATATAGCCTTAAACTCATGATACTGCTAGGGAGAAGAATGGCTAGGAATGTAATCTAGCTACAAGCTTAATTCTGCTCTTCTACTTGAGCATGGCTCAATCCTTCAGGACTACTTCTATTGAGCTCCACAGCACACCGGGGAAGCTCCCGACGTGATTTATCACCAGACTATTATCAACCTGTTTCAATATCTTCTCCCAGTCTTCTCGAGTACGCTCCCCACTGTTGAAGCCCGCAAACATCTGCAGATCCGCACCGGAAGTCATACGTCTCACTGGAAGTGGCAGCACCGCATTGCCCTGTGAGTCGTGCGTTGGCGGTATCATCACGTCACATATAATTATCCGGCCGCCAGGCTTGAGCGCGGGAAGCAAGTTCTGCAAGATTTTAACAGCGTGTTTGTTTGGCCAGTCATGCAAAATCGTCTTTAAGATGAATACGTCGGCTTTAGTAGGTTGCGGAGTGAAGAAATCATGTTTCTGGAAGCTGATACGAGTGGCAAGTTCCTTGGGGACAATTGAATGGAAAGCCTGCTCAACCTCCGGAAGGTCTTGAACAATAAATTTTAGCTTTGGAAAATCCTGAGCCAGTGCTATGGCGTCATGGCCGTTAGAACCACCAACCTAGACAGGACGATAACCAATTAGCAACTCTGGACAAACGGGTCCGGGATCTGTAAAAAAATGTGGGAAACTCACATCCACCACAGTGACCTCTCCAAGGCTTGCCCAGTCGAAGCCAAGCTTCACCACACTTTGAGGACTGATGCCTGAAGCAACGGCTGCCATGCCCATGGCCTCAGCGAATCGTTTGGCTCGGAAGCCATCAGGCTTTCCTTCTGGCGTATGCTTCAGGTATTCCCAATAGGACGTCGGATGGCCAGTCCTGTCTATGTCCGCCACCGCAAAGCCAGACTCTGTAATCTCTTCACTCAAGTTCTCCTTGCCCAGAGAATATTGCCTCAGGGATTCAGGTGCATAGAAAGTTCCGAGCCGAGCTTCTTGAAGTTCATGATCCAGCCAGCTTCTCATAAGCGGCGTCTTCGCGGCATAAGCTGTGGCAGCGGTGTGGACAATTCTGCCTGAGCCTATAGGTGCTTCAGCGAAGAGGCGAAGAGTAAAAGCGTGCCTGAGAATGCGTCTCACAATCGACTCGGGCAGAGAAGTCTTCTGCGCAATTTCTTCATAGGTAGCTGATCCACCTAGTGGGACAGCAGAGAAGATGTGGAACTGATTCAGGATATCAAGAGTCATCATATCATGGGTTTGCTAATTGAAGTTTTACAGCATTAACAAACACAGATAAGGACTTTTAGGCGCTCTGCTGAAGGTACGTACAAGAATAGGAGTCAGAAAAAGGTTATCACTCGCACCGGATGCTAGAAGCTGCATATCATGCAACGCCTCGAGGAGTTGAAAGCGAGCAGCAATGACTTCCGGGACAGGTGGGTAACTGGCGGGACTATCCTCGGCAAACGATGGTGCTGGTAGATTATTGGCATCCAGATAGGAGGTGATGACCTTCGCTGCTTGAATAATAGCTGCAGCGAGGCTGTCGAGCGTTGGCTGGGCTTCGCTCATCTTGTATTATACGGTAAAAGTAGGGGTAACTGGGATTTCAGGGCGGTCGAAAGTTGAGGTCGGCCGGAGCTGAACTATCGGAATTTCACGAGGAAGTAAGGATGGGAAGGGTAGTCACCTATATTTATCTTAAGCGTATCTCTAATTCATTGATCTGACATCTTGATGAATAGGGAATGCACCATGCCAGCCATTTATTGATACATTGCATACGAGACAACAACGAATAGCAGCCGTCTCGGTTCGGACAGGCTCCATGTCCGATTTCACTTGCGAGGGATCATAGTACAGTGTACGTACACGGTACGTACTTCAGAAGCAATGCGGCGCAGATATTGGTAGAAACCCGATAAGCATAGCCGCTTGTATTTCGTAAAGTCAGCAAATCAGGAACACCTTTTTCATTTAGGGCTCAGAGGATCATTCGCCTGTAGTAGAACCGTATTAGTTAAGGGCTCGCCTCAATAGCAAATCGAACATAATTCCCGTGCCACGTTCCTCCACTTAAACCCTTTACAGCGGATATCTCGTCAGCAACCCAGGGACCTTGTTTCCTAATCTAAGGGTAATTAATGTTTTTAGGTTCTCGACGTCCACAAGTCCGAACTGTTAATGGCCGTTTTGGCAACCTCTATGGAGACTCGGCTGGTAGTTGAAAGTTGTGAAGCCCAAACCCATCAAAATATACCGTGATCCGGATATAACCCCAGTGAAGGTGGGTGTTTCCGCTCCAGGATTACGATACTGTAGTTGTGGTCTTACGTGCGACGTGGCGTACGGAGCAGGGCGAATCATGAAAGCGAGGGATCTCAGGTAGGAATGTGCTCGTTTTCACCAATTCAGACCTAGCTGCTGCTTACAAGCTTTGATTGTCGTAAGCGTGAAACTGCGATTAAAAGCTTGCGATAGGGGCCGATAAATGCTGGTTATCGCCGTAACAGACTGTAAAGGCGCTGGCGGGTCTGCGCGTTCACGTCCCCGAAGCGCAGGGTCGCTACACCCAGCATATTCATTAATTTGATTCAACATAGCGTAGATTACGACAGGTCCCTTACCGTTGCTTGAGTGCATGGCCATGGCCAGCTTTCCAACTTCCTGATTTGACCTGTGACGGCTGCTGCCTCGACATCGTTGAAGCATACCGGAACGTCGCGACACTGTTGTTCACCACCTACTGCGTCTCTTTTCACTCGGCACATTACTCTTTTGAAAGAGAACATGGACTTTCTAATTAGGAAGTTCGTGATTTGGCGATAATAACGAAGCAGCATTTGAAGTCTTCCGAAAGCTGCCATGTATTTACCCTGCCCGATGAACATTTGCTGCTAATCTTTGAGCTCGTCCATCGCTCCGAGAAGCCTGAATATAGACAAACATCTTTCGTACACAGGAGACCCAAGGAGACGTTTCCTCGAGCGTTTGTGTGCAAATCCTGGCGAGATATTTACGATCAGCGTTTATTTAGNTGACATCAATTTAGCAGCCACCCTCCCAAACCCCTTCGACTTTCTTCCAGTATTTTGCATCGTCATCTCTGAAACATCTCATATTATCATGTTATCCTCTACAGACAATCAAAATTGAACTCGAAGATCCCAAGCTGAAAGCTTCAAATCCAAGGTATCCCAATCAGTTTGGAAGATACTGCCTCCTACTGGCTACCGTGCAGAGCGTTTAGTGCCTCTTAACCCTAGTTCACCAGTTGCACCACTGATGGAAACTCAATATATTTGCGCTAGCCAGCTCGTCTTGTTAACTAGTTCAGGTTATAGTACGACGCATTCCATCCAATAAATTGTTGACATATACAAAAGAGTCACTGGAGAATATCTCCATCCAAGTGATAGGCGTGGGGAAAACAGGCATACCTGATTTCTCTCAATTTCCCAGGCTGAAAGTATTGAGTTTGTCGGATCTCAAGAAAATGCGATATGAGACAGACCTCATTTAACGAGACCGCAAAGCTCTCTGCGCCAAATGTTCAATACTTGGAGATGGAATTTGGTGGAGTCTATCCTCAAAGAAACTATAGTTTCGAGGAGCATGAAGTGCTCTGGCTAGATGCATTTTGTTTCTCGTCGGAAAACCGCCAAGCCTGGAAGGATCCCAGAGAGACTTCCTTAGAATAAGATACCTTCCATACCTCAAAGCTGGCAAACGCCCATGAGAGCATCTGGGGAAAGCAAAATAGCGTCTGGCTAAGAATGGAACAAAACTGCAGTACGACGAACACTTGAGTGAGAAAAGTGCCAAGAGAGGAACAAACCGGAGCGAGAACGATCGACGTAAAAATCATATGGAGTGCACAGAACGGACTCCACTAAGTATTCCGAGAACGTTTCACACGACATTTGCGACGTTGGCATGAACGAAAATGACAAATACCTACCTTTACCATGAAATTGAAAAACCAGAAATATTTCCTAGGTGGTCTCTGCGCTCGTCACATATGCATACCTAGCTACGCCCTTCCGCATGCCGACGATCAGTATTTTCGTAGAGGTGGTATACAACCAAGCTTTGAACACATATTTGACGTGACGTCGTATACCCAGGTGCCAGAATAGAACCTAATCTTAATATAGAATGATCAAAGAATTACACTTTCACAATTGAGCACAAACGGTAACGATCGTGGTCCGCAAAGGTCATGAAAACAAAGAGGGCTATGTTGGAGATATTTCACTTTTACAGAGACGAATCAGACGATCAAGTTTTTCTCTTTGAGGCCTTTTCGATAAAAAATTAGAGATATTTAGAAATTAAATACAATGGAGAATAAATTTACTATCAATTATAGGGAATAAAAGGTGTACTTCACTTAAATCTATTGTAAGGGGTGAGAACGTGTCACGGCGGTCCTGCATTATTAGATCCAAGCTTGATGATAAATCCATGTTGTAACCGTTTTGCGATGCTTTCTCGTACGAGAGCATCATCATTGCCAATCGGCTGTGTCTGTTTCGCCTCTCGGAACGGCAGTATAGCCAATAGGACAAGCAATATCGCTTACGTAACAAATTGTTTAGCCACGCAGCTCAACAACACTTCTTCAAATAGACCATTGTTGAGCGACGGTTCATGGGATAGCTCAGCGTAGGATATCATCGCGTCTCACCATGCACCATGCAACAATTCGTCAGCTGGGACTCGTACGCAACATTGTCGGCCAGACATCGTGGCGTCCGGCAGCGAGATGGCACAGCAATGCATTCGTGATGGGGCAGCATGGACGCGGGCTAGCTCCGAGATATCGCGCACACGTGCCGCAAGCCCGGCACTTCAACACGAAATCAGCCAGCGCCTCGGATGGCAATGGCGGAAATGAAGATGGAGAGATAGGCACCTACAGCGAAGCAGATCATGAACATGCTGTCATCTCGACATTTGATCTCTTCTCTATCGGCATCGGCCCTTCGTCATCTCACACGGTGGGGCCGATGCGTGCAGGCAACATCTTCGTGGCCGATTTGATCGAGGCTGGTTTACTACAGAAGGTAACCAAGATCCGGATCTCGCTGTATGGAAGTCTGGCTCTCACAGGAGAAGGCCATATGACGCCTTCAGCGCTGCTGCTTGGCCTCGAAAGTGCCGATGTGCAGACCGTCGACACGTCATATGTGCCTGCTCGTTTTACGCAGATCAAGAAAGACAAGCGTCTGTTCTTGGGACATGCCCTTGGAGAAGGGAAAGGCAAGGAAATTGCGTTTGATTATGAGCGGGATTTCACTTGGGAATGGGGAAAAAAGCTTCCGATGCATAGTAACGGGATGCGCCTAACTGTATTTGATGAGGAAGGCGACATGCTGGCTACCAATGATCTGTTCAGTGTGGGAGGAGGCTTTGTCGTAAACGGAGCACTGGCAACTGCTGCTACCGCCGGTCGGTCAGGCTCAGGCGCGCCTGGAAAAGGCTCTCCAGACGAAGCTTCTGAGCTGAAAAATGAAGGTAGAGCGGGGCATCCGGTCGACTTGGCCGAGAACGTCTTCTACAAAGAAATACATAGGGAAGACGCGGTTGGAGATCGCCGAGCCGGCGCTGAGATCAAGCCTATAGATGAAGCTGAGGATGGGACAGCAGTTCTGCCGCAACCTAGTCAACAGGCGCTGCCTGCCACCTCTTCCACCCAGTCAGTCACTGTAGGCGGCGAAAAAAAAGTGAGCAATAGCGATGCGCAGCAACCTCGGTACCCGTTCCGTGATATGAAGAGTCTCCTAGCATTATGCAGCAAGCATAACTTGACTATAGCACAACTGGTCTACGAAAATGAGAAGAGCCATGGCTACACGGATGAACAGATATATGACAAAGTGTTCGATATCTGGGAGGTTATGGATGGCAGTATTCTTCATGGCGTCCAAGCCCCCGTGGACGCATTACTTCCAGGCTCGCTCAAGCTGCATCGACGAGCTCCAGCACTGTATCGACGACTGACGAGGGGACTTTATCCATCCCACACGCAGGGTGGCCATACTGGTGGTTCACCGGAACGACAAGAATCAATCAGCAGTGGCGATTCCTCTGTCACCCAAGCGGAGACAAATATATCCCCGGCTTCAGAAACATCTACAGGATTACCCGTGAACAGACGCACGCGAGGAGGCGGTATCAATAGAGCACGACCTGCTCGCGTCCATGGGTCCCTGTATCATCCGATTCTTCCTTCCCCACAGCGCCGAACCACATTCCCAGCCATGGACTACCTGGCTGTATATGCCATTGCTGTGAATGAGACGAATGCAGGTGGCGGACGCATCGTGACCGCACCAACCAATGGTGCAGCAGGCATCATTCCAGCCGTGCTCAAGTACACGGTTGAATTCATAAGTGACGATGCTGAGCGCGATGTTCTCAATTTCCTGCTCACGGCCGCAGCCATTGGCATGCTGTACAAACGCGGCGCTACTATATCGGCGGCTGAGGGCGGATGTATGGCAGAAGTTGGAGTAGCCTGCTCCATGGCGGCTGGGGCGTTCGCGGCTTGCATGGGAGCCAGCCCCGATACTATCGAACAGGCCGCTGAGATTGGCATCGAGCATAACCTCGGCCTGACATGTGACCCCATTGGCGGACTGGTTCAGGCGCCGTGCATCGAGCGGAATGCTCTAGGCGCCATCAAAGCCATTTCCAGTGCTAACTTGGCGCTCAGCAGTGAAGCCGGGATCCGAAAGGTCAGTCTCGACGATGCCATCTCTGCTATGCGCGTCACCGCTCAGGGAATGAGAAACGAGTTCAAGGAGACCAGTCTCAGCGGACTGGCAACGAGCGTGCCTCTCAATATCCCTGTTAGTGTACCTGACTGCTAAGCTCATGTGTCAACAATATAGAAGGGGTTGCAAGGGTATTAAATTGTTTGGAGTATTGGATTCGCGGCCTTGACGTGCAAAAAAGTGACTTTTCCTTTCCAGATCCTACAATTGCATTCAACTAAAATGTGCGTGTAACTATGGTTTGTAGTAGTTTTTAGCAGACTGTCTTAGACCTCCTATTCTCCTGTGGCAATCGAATTAGATGCTCGGGTTTAGTAGATAGCACAAAAGGATCACCGTTTCATTATCGCTTGCAATTACCCCGACGTCAACTGCGGAATTGACCCGTTGCATCATGAAGATTCCATCCAATCTGGGGTGCGGAGTGATAAGTGGGGGGTGATTCTCCACCAGATATACCAGATCTAGAATAACTAACCTGGTGTGTCACACCAACCATCAGCGGCTTCGGGATATAATCAAGCGAAAAAAAAGGAACATCATAAGGTTTCCGAAGAGGAATTTTGGCGGGGTTAATTGTCCCTATATCTTCCGTATTCATTCGTTAATCTCGATGATTCTTTATTGCACTTCCTAATTACTTGACTTTTACCGTCAATTCAAACATCGAAAACTGCGACCTCGAGACTCACCAGCTTCGCGATGGATGCCAAGCTTGGAGTATTACATTTTGAGTCTAGCCATCAAGCGGCCAGCGAAATCTACGAGCGTGAGTGGCCATCTTAGATTCACATGATCGTGTCGAGCAAGCTAACTTGGAGTATATTCAGCCGAATCCAAATATGCTGCCTATATCCCAGGAGGGTATTCGCCCACGCGATGCCTTAAGCTCACCGGGAGACGAATGGTGTATGCCATCCTCTGCCTGGCAGGATGCGCGATTATGTTTTTCGGATATGATGCCAGCATCATGAGTCTAGTCAACACAAATCCAGACTATCTACGGCATATGGGCGCAAATTCTGGTTCAAATCGCGATGCCGCTGCAGTCGGAGGACTTGTGAGCCTATGGTTTGGGGGATTTGCGATTGGTTAGTTAGGGTAACCCGAGTGATCATGGGTTCTAGCTAACAAAATACAGGTGCTTTATCAGTTGGATATTATGGAGATAAAATCGGACGACTCAAGACTATACAAATTGGTTGTTGCTGGGGAATACTCGGAGCCGCACTGCAAGGCTCGGCACAGAATATAACTTGGATGGCTTTTGCTCGTGTTATTGGAGGCATTGGATGTGGTCATTTGAACACGATGGTTCCCATCTGGACGTCCGAACTTGCAGATCCGCATTTCCGTGGTGCATTTGTCGCGATAGAATTTACCCTTGCTCTCGGAGGATCCACAATGTATGAATTTCCTCGGAGTTCTACCATTCTTACCTGCTAACGATCTCTCAGCGTATACTGGATGGAATATGGGTGCATGAAAACTCAAAGCCCGTCATTTGCATGGCGCTTCCCCTTGGTCTTCCAAGCGTTCTTCCTGCTGGTCATCCTTTTAATAATTCCGTTCTATCCCGAATCCCCTCGCCATCTGGCTAAGACTGGTCGTCTCGACGAAGCAAGGGCAGTGCTTGAACGATGCCGACTAGATCCCACGGCCTTGAAAATTGAACAGGAAATGACGGAAATCCATAATGCCATCGTTCTTGAAGCTACTTCCCCTTGCCGTAGTTTTGTAAGCATGCTCACCGTCAACGACAAGCTTCACACGCGTCGCCGAATTTTACTAGGTGCCGGGGTGCAAATTATGCAGAAGCTCACCGGTATTGATTTTATTGCTACTTATGCACCTGAAATGTTCACCCTTGCGGGATATAAAGGCGACAAGCCAAGTTTGCTCGCAGGAGGAAATCTGATTAGCTACATGGCTAGTTTGGCTGTTGCAATCTTCCTTATTGACCGAGTTGGCCGAAGAAAACTTATGATGATTGGCTCATCTTGCATGGGAGTCGTATTGATTGTAGGGGGGATTCTGTCCCATGAAGTCCTGGTGAACAGTAAGACCAATCCAGAGAAGACAAGTCAACTGGCTGCAGGCGTTGCCACGGTTCTTTTCGTGTACACCTTTCTCTATGGTAGTACCTGGCTTACTACGTGGTATGTTTAACATCGACTGATTTGCATGTTACAAATCTAACCGAATGCAGTTGGGTCTATCCGACCGAGATATTTCCTCTTGCTAGTCGCGCAAAGGGCGTGGCATATGCCACTGTGGCTTTCTCTCTTGCAGGTGGCACTATTAACGAGATTGTGCCGTATCTCATCGACGCTATTGGATTTTGGATCTTCATCATGTTTGCACTAATTAATATTGTGATGTTGATTCCGATATATCTATTCTATATTGAAACTGCAAACCGACATTTGGAAGACTTGGATTTTCTTTTTGCTTCTTCAAGTCCCTTATCGTGGAAGGCTGAGAAAGGTTTCGAAGAGTTTAAGGCAAATAAAGGGGATCTCCGGGATCAACAAGCTGCATAATACTATAGACACTGTAAATATATTGGATTTAAGAGAAGAGATAATTAGCTCTCCCCAATTATCATGTGTATGATGACGCATAAAAGAGTTCACAAAGTCCATATCACTGTAGATATCCTGAAATTTCCGATGCATGACCTGTGAGAAAACGAGAGTGAAGAAGGCGATAGACTCGTCTGAATCCTGACGAGTGATTTTATTATTGTTAAGTTCAGTTTGGGGTCATTGGTTGGATAATCTCACTTTACACTTAATTGGAGTTCTTCAAGTTGTTAGTCCGCTTATTGCCCTCTCAGACGCAAATTGCGTCAATCACGGAGTTTATATCAGATATTTGACAGTTTGACATAGAGAAATTGTTGTGTTTGGCTGGCTCTGTTTCTCATTTCATTCCACTTTATATTCCATCTTCGCGCACGTTCAAACATGATCAGCACAACCGGGGAGCATTTGCCATCTTAAGGTCACTGTTCACTACGCTCGATATAAATGGACTACACGCTGGCCTTGCCATTTGGTTCATATGGCAGAACAAAGGCGAGTACGCCTGCCAAGAGCAGTAAAGCACCACTGATCCACATAGGCATGCTTGATCGCAAATTCACGAATGCTACAAATTCAGAAATTAGACCATGGCCATTTCGGAAATTCATTTGGAGATACGATAACTTACTGGCGATGATGGGTACCATGGTATTGCAGATGCGACAAAATGTACTAGCAAGGCCCACACCCGTGCCTCTGTGTGGTGCAGGGAAGACTTCGGGGGTATAGGCATAGAGAACACCATACATCAAGCTATTACAGTAAATCATGGTTTAGCAAGATCAAACTCGGGATCTTGTCAAAGAAGGAAAGGATTTCTTACTTCTGAGTAAGGGATATAGCACATGTAAAACCAAGGTTGGCAGATTGTGTGCTCACTTGGGTGTAACAGAAGAGGAAAATACCTGTGATGATGGTCGCCAAGCCCAAAGTTCCTTTTCGACCGATCCACTTTTGCTGAACTATCCAGCCGCCAAAGAGAGAACCAGGAATGCCGCAGACTGAAACGATGACGTAGTGGGAGTAGGTGGTATTAAGGGAGTTATTTCCTCCAGTAGCAGACCCGCGAGTCTCAAGATAGATAGGCAGGAACACATTGAACAAATTGTAGCCTATCCCAATCATGCCCCAGATCAGAATAATAATCGTTGTTGAGAAAGCCATTTTGCGGTTCGCGAATAACCCACGGATATGTGTCCCTTTCAGTTCTTCAATATTCTGAGAAATCATCTGTTTAGTGTTTGGCCTTGTGTTGTCCGTGAATGATTCATCTTGCAAGCCAAGTCGTGCACGAGTTACAGCTTCTATTTGTTGGAGCTTCTCAATAGTTAGAGCCGGCTGTTGAGCACCGTTGTATTTAGCCAGAGAGTTGATTACATCCAGTGCCTTTTGGTCCTTTCCGTGGGCGAGGTAATACTTGGGCGACTCGAACAACTTGAATATGAAAAACCGACACAGGAACATGAATATTGTGACCCCTCCGAGGCTATGAGAGCTATTAGCAAAGTCTTACAGTAACACTCAGAGATTGAGGATACTAACGTGATAAGGGAATATCTCCATCCCATATTCTGAGAACGAGGACATTCTCCCGCGGGGGTTGTCGTGGGACATGAGAAATTTACAATCAGTGGCCACGCTACGAGTGATGCTAGAATCTGGCCAAGACACCACCTGCATAAAAATAAGCATGATGTCACGGAGAGAAAGAGAGAAATAATGAAAGCTGGGGATGAGTCCTGACCAGAGAGACATTACAGTGAGAAGCCATTGGTGAGAAGCTGGGCAGAATTCAATGAAAATAGAGCCGTCAACGGGAACTACCTTGATGTTAGCAACTAGGATACAAATTGATGTATTGATCCTTACGATTACCGCCAAGGCCCACGCCAGTGACGGCAAGCAGTGAATTAAGCCCGACGAATGAGGGAGCGCCAGCTGATGCAGTACCAAAGATACTGGCAATTGCAAGCGTTAAGTTGAAGGCAAGCCTTCTCCCGATAATGTCGGAGCCAAGGCTCCATATGGACGCGCCTGGAGAAGAAGGTTAGAAATATAATATGAGACCGGAAAGTAGAGTATTCTTTACCAACTATAAGGCCGACCTGTTGGCCGATGCCAAGGAGGTTGGGATACTTGGGGTCAAATTCGAGGGTGATCTCGGGAAG
The DNA here is from genome assembly GCA_000743665.3 of Scytalidium sp. 3C. NCBI lineage: Eukaryota > Fungi > Ascomycota > Leotiomycetes > Scytalidium > Scytalidium sp. 3C. The sequence continues at coordinate 42,464 of JMRO03000009.1, forward strand.
AATGATCGCAATGCATTGCTCCCACATCTTCCTTGTGTTGTTAGCATTTTGCTCAAATGGACTGTAGAAAGAGTTGAGTCTTACGTTGTCTGCCATCCACCCGAAGCCCGTCAAGCAGAATAAGAACCACTGATAGCGGCCCATACCAATGTCCTGTACCGCCTGGTTGAGAAGATGGACTTTGGCTTGATATATGGGATCAAGACCGTCGAGCTGTAGATCCTGAACACCAACCAAGTCGCCTAAATCAAGCTCATCTTCATCACTCTTAGTGCTTAACACGTTAGACATCTTGTCCCGGCGCAGCTTCTCAATGCTATTATCGTCTACAGCAACGGGAGATAATTCGGGGTGGGGCACCATGATCAAGATTCATCCGATAATATGAAATAATTAACTGTGTCCGGGGTTCAAATGAAGAGATGCTCCCATTGATCGGGAGAGAAGGGTCATCTTTATGTGCCTGGAGCCAAGGCCAAGATTGTTAGGATTCAGAAACAGCAAGGTGAGGCCAGCTCGAGAATCATTGAAAGCGTGGGGTAACGCTAGGCAAGGGTTTCCGTGGAAGCCAGAAATTGTCTTCCTTAGGCCTAGTTCTCTGCTTTTGACATTACTGATCCTAGAGTGGTTGCTAATGTGGCTTGCAGGCCGCATTTTATCCGAACTAGGAATAGGCTCTTTGTTCCGCTGCCCGCCGTACACGCCGGAACACTCAATATAACTTTAACCGTAATAGGTAAATTCCTGGCTTTTCTGCATCCCGAGCACGGAGTCATGAAAAGAGCAAAATTGACATGAAGCCTTGTGAGTAGCTTTCCTCAAATATGAAGATGTGGGCTTTGGCAGATTTGTGGGGGGTAGTTCAATATTATAAAGCTATCCTGCCATCTCCCACACGTTGCTCGCTGCTCGACGCATTATCAGCTATTATCAGCAGAATTGTATTTCCGCCATTCGAAATGGCTCCCAGCGCGGTAGACATTGAAGCTGCTCAGGCTTTCCATAATGATGTTCAAGGAAATCCACCGTCAGGTCACTTGAAAGGTACAATGCTAAAGTTCGATCCGGCGCTTCATTTGAATTTTGTCCCCCCTACAAAGCGTCATTCTTTCACCGAGCTTGGTCTGGACGCAGAAGCTCCACCGGTGGACATGTGTATCACAGAACCGTTTAGTCTCTTTACTGAAGAGGCCGTTCGCCTCATTCGACATGAGTTATTCCAGCCACAGGTCTTCGACAATTATATGCATTCCTGGGCTCGAGCTCCTTGTGTCATTCGCGGTATCGCGCCAACGGTATGATTATAAGCTGTCCCATCACCTATGATTTTACCTAAAGCTAACACTCATTTTAATATAGGTCTCCCGGTTCATCTACGATGCATGGACACACCCAGCCACACTAGAAGCCGTTTCGAAAGCTGCTGGAATGGATCTTGTTCCCGTCATGGATTGGGAAGTTGGACACACAAATATACAAGTCGGAAGCAAAGGCTTGGCAGGTGTCCGAGAACTTACTGAGATTCCTACGCCTGCCTTACCTGCAGAAGAGGTCGCCCGGATTCCCATTGGCGAGTTCGAGAACCGCCTTGTTGATGACTGGCATGTCGATAGCTATCAGTTCGTTTGTGTTGTCATGCTCTCAGATGCGAGCACAATGCAAGGGGGAGAGACAGCAATTGAGACTGGCGATGGCTCGATTGTCAAAATGAGGGGTGCACAACTCGGTGGTGCTGTTGTTCTCCAAGGCGGTTATACCAAGCACGCCGCATACAGAACTATTGGCGCTGGTGAGCGAGTCACCATGGTGACGTCGTATCGGCCCGCTGACATAGCTCTACGCGACAACTCGACACTGCGAAATATCTCGAGCGCGACGAGCGATATGAGGGAAGTGCATTATCAATATGCCAGGTACCGTCTGCAGCTTATCGGCGACCGGGCACAGGCACTGTGTCGCAGATATGACGCTCGCAAACGAGATTTGACAAAGGACCGAGAAATTGTTGAAGAGGACGAACTCAAGCTTTGGATTGAAGAGCAGATTGATCATTTACAAAAGACAGTTTATGAAATGTTTGAAAGAGTAAAGGATACTTGGTAGATACAGAATAGAGATATTCTTGTTGGATACAGCTATATAGCTTTCTTCTCTCAAACTTCGCGTCCGACAAGAACCATGCAAATATCATAACAAAATGCTCCGCGCAATTGTATTCAAGGTTGCCCAGATTTGTCCGCCATTGATACTATACATTGCTCAAATACTCACAATATACAACTTCTCCAGAAGCCTACCATCCCAAGGGAAATTCTGCGGCCGCAAAAGGTAGGTTCTGCTGATAATCTATATAGAATTGGACGGGAAAGCACTTGGTGTCAACAGTGCTGGTAGCCAGAATTCGAACATTGAATCCCTTCCCTGGTTTCCAATTGATATTATCATCCCCTATCATTGTATGTAGTGGTCGGGCAGAAGCGGCTTGCTCACATTTTCCCCATGCCTCGACGATCATACTTCTACGCAAACCACACCATATTCCTTCATGATTGATTTCCTTCAACCACCCCGAGATCCAGGAACGCTCAATAGAGGTTTTCAGAAACATGCTGACAATAGAGAGAGGTAAAATTATTCCTACATCACCACGGAAGTGTGCAAGACGACGATTCTGTGGTGGCCCTAAATTATTAATAAAGGAGCATATTTGGAGGGCAAGCCACCGACAGAAAGGGTTGGCTTCATTGTCTGGAAGAGAACAAGCTGGGTTTAGCACATGAATCGCGAAGAGTTTCGTAGATAAGTAATGAATTAGAAGGGTGCTCTGAAGAGGTGGCATTTTTTGTTCAGCGCCAGGGACCCACTGAAGCGCTGATGGCAGCTCTGCATGCCATTCCTCAAGCCTTCTAAGGACAGTTTCCATATGGAATTGGATAACAGAGGGCGTTGCCGATCCACAGAGCCAAGTGGAATATATTTCTGCAAAGCTTGCCATGAGCACATGCAAGCGGTTAAAGGCCAAGATTGTTGCCTCTTCGAGATTGGCCTCGTCATAAGGTTTGTTTTCAAACTGAAGAAGCTCATAGACCTTGGCGTCTAAGAGGAGAGGATTTAGCTGCCAGATAGTATTTGGTGCATCTAATCGGGCAACGGCGCATATCAGGCGTTGTCCGAAACGTGTGTCCCATAGCCCGTAAGGGCAGAGGTCAAGTATTATGTTGCACATTGCCGCAAGATGCACATTCCATTTTTCCCAATCGCAAGCCAAGATCTGCCGCTAATTAGTTAGTGGGTTGATGTAGGGAGCGACACATACCTCAAACCACGTAAGCAAGAATAAAGTTGCTAGTAACGCATCCGGTGGACTCATCGACTTTTTGTACGACTCCAACGCTATTTTGAGCTCCACAACTACTGCAGAGTAATACCGTAACGCTTCACTTGTAATCACTCGCTCGAGATACGACCTATGCATGACTGTGATAGCGCAGATTGCATTGAGCAGGTATCGACGATCTGCCCCAAGAGCAAGAGGAGCGATGTCGTCTCGCCATAGATTGTATGATTCTGAAATACCAAGATCATTTGACACTATCTGGACAAACTCTTTCAGCAGCATCAACTCATAGTTGCTGGGCTGGATGGAAGGAGAACTCTGCAGCATAGCCCGAGAGAACTTCTGAGTAGCGGACAATGTTCCCTGGTACTTCTGAACCACTGTCCCAGTATTGACCCGAAAAGCTAACCTTCGTGCGCCATACCCTTCACACTCCTCACCGTACAGGGTGCATTTCTTACAAGACGGCCGAGACTCGTCGCACTGCCGTATCAGAACAAATTGAGTCAAAGGCCAGGCCAAAGACAAGTAGGCGAGAACAGGCTGAAATACATACCTTTCGATGCCTCTTCTTACATGTCCAGCACCCTAGGCGGCTTAAGTTTGGCCGATGTGGTTTTTTCGGCATTCTCATTGTTCTAGCCAGGAAGTTTAAAGGATAGATAGGTTTGGACAGCCAGTGCTTTAAAGACATGCACCCCCGGATTCTTTAACCATTATCGGACTAATGCGGAGCGTTAAGAATCGAGCTCATTCTAGAGCAAGGTCAAGCGAGGTTTAGTAGAGTCCTATTCCATAATCACTTACACCAATAAATAAAGACGCTCAAAACCTAACTTTACCATGGATCGAACTTAGACTCCTGAGCCGATGAGATCTAATACTTCATTGAGATCATTTTTACAGCGTTTTCTTGCTCTTTATCATCGTCTACCGAAGCACGCTCAAAAGGACACGCTTATTCTTAATTTAGGTCCAATGCAGACTTAACGTTCGAACCCACATAAGCTAAATCCTTTTGTAATTTCGTATAATGTGATTAAAATCACTTCAGCCATGCTGCGGATATAGAATTATGACGCCTCCTTAACCGCAATGTAGAAAATCGTAGTCACGTGACCTAAGCTCCAAAGCAAGTGAGCGTGCACCATCTTCAGGGAGATCTGTGAAAAGATCACAACCGATGAGAGGGCGAGAACGCTGGATGTTTCAGTATTATGAGTTCATTATAGAGTCGTGAGGTTCTGGGGCTGGCAGCACCTTAAACTTAGCAGAATTCGCGGCTGTCAATATTTCCAAATGGCATGTCGATTCAACGACACTCTTTTATTGCGATAGAGATAGATGGGATGATTACTAACAGATCTGGCCCCACATCTTCGCAACCGTTTTATCTTAACCCGAGCAACGGGCTTTTTTCCCCTTTTTTGGGTGGTTTGCTTTAGATGTACTGGAGGGAATATCGTGCTTCGTCAAACATGCGGCGTTTTCGTTGCTCACATCACTGTCCGACGATGTCCGACGATGTCCGCCGATGCCTGCGTTAACTCGAGAGCGGGCGGCTGGAAAAGGGAAATTCTGTTGGGCTAAATTTACGCCCCCATCGCGCTAAACACAAATGCTTCAGGTATGTTTAGTGAGCGCAGACCAAGCGCTTAGTGTCAACACGAGTTACTAATCACCGGTGCCTGCCAACGAAACTTGAACTTTTTGACGCTGCAAGTCCGACGTTGTCCGCTTTCTTCAATTGGGATCCCAGAGAAAGGTCTAGATACACAGAGTAATGAGCTCTGAAACTTCGAACCGAGTCTAGTAAAATCTTGGGCGAAGTTACATTGGCTATTCTGTTTGCGCGCCACACCTAGGCTAGTAGATGGAGTCATCCTACCGCCCTCGCTTTGCCTGCACGCCTTGCAGGCGCTTGAAGAAGAAGTGTGACAGAATCGAGCCCCGGTGCACACATTGTTTACGGTATTAATGTTACTCATCATGATTCCATCGGAAAAGCAGAATGCTTACGGCTGAAATTTTAGCAATCGTCGTCGATGTGTGTACAGCGACGCTAGCCTCAACGAGATACCTGCTCGAAGCTCGGCAGATGTCGACTCGAGTCTTCTTTCCATGGATATTATTCCTCTCCAGATCAATCAGAATGTCAACTCATTTCCTGCTGTCTATTTCTTAGACTCCAGCCTGTTTGAACGTTCGCTTGGCCAAATTCCCAACTCTACTTCCACCATTGCCGGCGACCTGCAAGCATACGTCGGAAGCAAAGCAAGCCTACGCGATCATGCATCCGAATATTTCAGCACCATACACACATGGCTTCCATTCATCTCGCAAAAGCGGTTTTATGAACGTGTACTTAGCCCTCTTGTTCCAACTCAAGCGGACCATGTCCTGCTGCTCGTTGCCATTAAGCTCGTGACGACTAGTCCGAGCAATCCAGATCCGCGCTCCATGATATATAGAAAAATCAAACTAATAATAACCGAAATAGAAATAATGGGTAATTTGACGCTCAAGATCCTTCAAGCATTAATATTGGTGGCTCTCTATGAACTCGGCCATGCTGTCTATCCTTCTGCGTATTTGACTATCGGGCAGTGTGCCAGATATGGTATCGCTCTGGGCCTAAATAAAACAATAGCTGCATCCGTACGCAGTCATCAGACGTTACCTATTGAAGAAGAAGAAAGGAGAATGTGGTGGGCAATAGTCATTTTAGATAGGTAAAAATCCCCTAAATAATACGTAATATTTCTCAATATATCTGAAATTAATGGTTAATGGAGATTAGGTTCGTCCATATGGGGTGTCCGGAGAGAATCCCCGTCACGGAAGAACCCAACGCGGACAGCATTCTACCTATAGACGACGAGAAGTGGGAAAATGAAGTAAGGGACGCCATTTCATATGTGATATATTTTCGGGCCATACTGATTCGGGCATGATTGCAGGAAATACCGGCAGCTATCCACACACTATCTTCACCGCCAACTGTAGAAATGGGCCGTTTTGGATTAACTGTCCAGGCTGGAATCCTCCTGGGAAGAGTTCTACGAAATCTCCGTGATACAACAACCACAACCCACGAATACTCTCCGTTAGATGGAATCCACGATGAGGAGGCACAAATTTTAGAAAGGACGATCTCTGCCTTGGCAAATGTCTCTGCCGGAGAGGCTCAGACCCGAGGCATCGGCATTTGCGGTGTAACTAAGATATGCTACAGGTAAGGGACATGAATAAAATTCAACAAAGCAGCTGTCTTGACGGATAACACGTTGTAGCGCCTTACTAATACTTAATATCCGCCCTACAAACGTTAAGAGACTGAAGCTAGGTCCTGTGACCACGGAAGAACTTGCGAAGCACAAAGAAGCGAATCTATATCTTGCATCACGTATACTGCACTGCGCTACTCTTGATGACACTCTTACGTGTCTAGGCCCACGAGAGGAGATTTCGCCATTCCTCTTTGATGCCATCTACCGTTCTGCTCTTGTCTTTATGCGTGAATACGTGTTAACAGGCGAAAAAGATCTCATATCAAAGTTATATGAGTTGAAATCTAGTTTTGAGAAGCTAGATCAACGGTGGAAAGCAGCAGGTAAGTGTTGATATCGGGTTACTTTACCTCTATTCCTGATGCTGATATCCTAGGGGCATATTTACAACTTTTAGAAGCCGAAGATACCACTGGGATCTTATTTTAATTACATCGACTTTTCCTGCTTTAATGCTGTATCATGTCCCAACGAAATGTTATCACGTATCAATTAGACTTCTGGCGCATATCTGGCGTCTCATTTTGAATGACAGGCTTCATTCACTAGAATAAGACAATCTGGGTCAAGGTCAACTTTTATTTTTGATTTTACAGATGAAAATATCTAAGGAATGTTGCTGTGATCCCTACAGAAATCATATGTAGCCTTTGACCTCCGTGGGTGAAAATCATCTCCGATCACCAAGGAATGACTTGTCCATCAAATCCAACGAATTTACCTCCAGTCTCTTCGCGTGTCGACTTTTGGATCTGAATTAATAGTCCACAAGCGTCAGTTATGAGCTTTCATGGTGATCAGTTAGTCGCTTCAGAATATGAAACTAACCTGTTTGATGATACCAAATACACTGTCTTCAACCGTGGTTGGGGCTGTACCTGCGCCAAACTTTGTAGCAGTTCCATTTCCCAGGTCTGTTTGAACCCAGCTATTGAAAGGTAAAATATTAGCTATCTACGACCAAGCTAAAATATAGCATGTCCACAAAGCTGAGATAGAGATTGGTCGTGACATACCCGGGGTGCAGGGGGAAAGAAATCAGGTTGGCATGCTCATGGTGGACCTTTCGTGCGAAGAAATTGGCGGCAGCCTTGGACATGCCATATACAACATTCGGCAATTGCAGCGTGCTTTGCATTTCAATGCTGCCAAAGATGCTAGAGATGACCACGAATCGGGGAGTAGGTGCTGCTGAGAGCAGTTTCAGTGTGGCATCAAAAAGTCGCATTGGGCCAACTGCGTTCACGGCAAAGTTTTCCTCTGCTTGTGATGCGGTTGCCTCCACAATTGGATCCCAATGGATGCCCAATCCCGCATTGGCAATCACTGTGTCGAGCTGAGTCACGCCGTACTTGGACTGAAGCTCATCAACAGCTGCCGTTGCATCTGTTGCAGAGATGCTGTCAATCTTGACAACTATCAATTGGGATCCTGATGCGACTGGGAACCCTTGAAGATCTGATAAGGCTGGATTGTTTACGTCACGGACGCCAGCAATGACAGTTGTATTTGGATGAGACATATATGCCTTTACTAATCCCTTCCCGATACCTGCGTATAAATAAAAATTAGCCAAGTATTCGTTGGACACTCGATACAGAGAGAATGAAGCAAGAATACCTCGGTTGGCACCAGTGATGAGAACTGATTGAGACATTGTTGAATTTGGAAAAGAAAGAAAATGGATATCCTTGTATTTAATTATCTGTGAGGAAACGACTTTTGGACTTAGGATGTTTGTATTACCGTAACTAGAACAGAAAGTGAGGGTTAACATGGTGGTGTATATATATATTGCGCGTTAAGCTCGATGTTCAGGCGACCGAAGGAAAGCGCATTGATGATTGTTAATTCTCAATAAAATTTGTAATCTAAAAAAATTCTATCCGATAAGAAAATGATGTCTAGGATTTGAGTCGAGATTTACCAATTAGTATTCATGAGTTAGAAGAGGAGACCTTCTAAGAGGACTTAATGCTTACCGCACGGTGAGGCCCATGGCAACGGCAAGGAGGCAAATACCAAAAGCTGAAGTACTAAAACTTAGCTGCATTGGACTGCGGCTAGCTCAACGGACTTGGGCGGACAACGTCGGTCGCGGATGGAGACCCTGCGATGATGAGTAATTTCAGCGTCAAGGATTAGTTACTAATCACAGTATATTTTATATCTCATTAGCATAGTCAGTTACCATAATGTGTCACCTGAAAAAGTTGAGTGAGTTTATCCAGGATTTGTGGCATTGGATAACGTAATTGCTCTTGTTTTTGAAAAATAAAAAATTTGGGCCATTGGAGATCATGGAAAATCGTTTCGATTTTAGCTAGCTTGAGAGGTTCCCATAGAACTACATCGAAAAACGAAGTATATTGTCACTACTACGCTAAGTCGCTTATGCCTGTTACAGTTTTCTTAGGCAACCACTTGAAAACTGTATATATCTAAGCCGTCTTGAGATTGATATTCTCCACCATTTGTACGTCTTCCTTCTCCGGTTCTATAACCATTGCAGCTACAGTGTCCGCATCAGAACCCTCGAAAATCATCTTGATCTCTTCCAGTGTTAACCCCTTGGTTTCAGGGTAGAACAGGTAGATTGTCACAATCTCCACAATCAACATGCTCCAGTACAAGAATAGATACTTCCAACCTAGATTGTCCATCCCAATAGGATTACAAAAGTTGCCAATGAAGGTCAGTCCACGGCTCATAATCTGCAAGACCGTAACACCTTTGCCTCTCATGGAGTAGGGCCAAATCTCAACGCCATATACATAGGTAAGACAGTTCATCCCTGGCTGATAGGCAAGGAAAAACAGTGGAAGCATTGCAATAACGGCTGAACCTGCGGCATGGGATCCGGTTTTGGTGAAGGTGGCCGAGGAAGCAATCCAGCCAGAAAAGACCAGGAGCATAGAGCAGGAGGCATACAGATAAACGTAACGGCGAGGGGCATAGCCAATGACGATACTAGCTGTGATACCAACGGCAAAGGACCAGCATGATAGGGAGAGATTTATGACGTTCTGTGTATGGGCATCGGTAACACCAACGGACTTCAGAACAGGGATGAGATAATACGATATGACGTTATTACTGGCGACCTATCAGTATGTTTCCAGTCGCTGATAGAATGAAAAGATGTTATCTTACCCAGAAAATTGCGAATAGCATCCCACCATTAGGGCGATAGCGCAACGCCAGCGGTTGGCCCGAGTGGCGACTAGCTCGGCCCAAGATCTTTGGTTGTTGTTCATCTCGAGTTCGATGTTCCTGACAATCTCACTATATTCTGCCTTGACAAGAGCGGAATCTCTGTTGCCCTCCGCGTGGTACTTGGCCAAAATATTGAAAGCCTCTTCCGTTCGGCCTTTGTGAACCAGCCATCGAGGACTCTCTGGAATGATGAAAATGAAGGCGACCTGGACTAGGCACGGCAACATTTGACATAGGGATGGGATCCTCCAAGACCACTCGTCGGGCCGTGCGAAGGTCGAAAATGTAATGCCCGCGCCAATGATCGCGCCGGGGTAGTAACTGACGCTGAGGAGACTTGCAATGATGGATCGCTCCCGCGGATAAGCCAGCTCGTTGGTCAATGCAGCTGAAGCAGTCAACAGGGTAGGTAGACCAAATCCCATAATAATTCTTGCCGCGACAAACATTCCGATATTGACCGCAGCACCTTGGATGATGCTACCAACTGTAATCCAAATACAGGCAGCTGCAATGGCGAACCTTCGGCCAAAGCGGTCCATCATGAGCGCAACAAGAGGGAGAGATATGAAGGAGCCAATCGCATAAGCCGAAGTCATCAGCCCAAGAATTGCGCCCGAAGGCTGATGAAAGTATTTATTCCATTCCTTCACAGATTGAAGACCTGTAAGCATTGAAGAATCGATGCCCGAGGTGACCTCGGCACAAAGACATGCTGGCACGAGTAGAAGGTAGAGAAGACGAAGATTATTCTTTCGATACCAAGGCACGGTGTCTGCTTTAACCAGCTGGACAATCAAACTCTGCGAGGAGATCTCAGCTGCCTCCTTCAAGTAGCTAACATTTTGCCTACTGGCCGCCATCGTTACAATATGCTAGATAGAAATATGGAGAGTGGATTTGTTAGCACTCGCCAGGACAGATCTATGGAAAACCTTTCCCTTTGCTTTAATACATCAGGTCTGGATCAGCATGGTTTTTGCTGCACTCCGCAACCTCCGCAAACAGGGGGCATAGATTATGAGCGAGGGGGAATTAACCCCGCGAACACGGGCTGCCCCCGAGAAAGGTGGAGGATATTTTCCAGCGCCACAGAACATCTGCAAGGTCATTACGAGTAGATAATACGCGTTTCGGAGATTTAAGACAGCGTAATATGGATATAGGACGCTTATCGTCAGTTGAACATCTTATCTTGGTATGAACCTGGACATAAATGGCGACAAGGTGTCCTCTGAATGGTGTAGTCTAACAGTGGGATGTGGCTGAATCGTCTGGCTGTGGCTGGCTCCGGGATACCAGATGCAGCTAGCAGCCGTGGAGCTAGGATTAATCTCCGCAGTTCATACCTCCGCAGCGCCTTAGCTGCTCCCAGCTGCTCCAAGGTGATCGCCCAGCCCGACATTCTGTCAGCCACTAACTGGGAGCCTGCCTCATCAGCGGTCGCCGAACGTGCGTGTTTCTGACATTGCAAGGTGATATGGGAACTGATTATCTGTCGGAGGCGTTCTATTCAGCCTGTATCGGATAAATGCCAGCTGCCGTGACTCTAGAGAGATCACTGGCTGGTGTCTGGAATCCCACTGTTGCGCTGCGGCTTCGAGTGCTCGGATCCAATTTGAAAATTGAGGAGAAAGATGTATCCAGGACTCGCACTGAGGGATACACTCGGAGTGGAAAATACCAACCCGTGTACGAAGGAGGCTCATTTTGTATGGCGAAAAATATCAATTTAACCTTACGGTTACGTATCCTACAGAGTACGCCTTAGAAATTCAGCTGCTGGAATTTAGATTATAATTAACAATCATGTAGAAGTGGCGGTATCCGGAACATCCCATTTTTGATGGCATGCACCCCCTGGAGCATGCAACCATTATTGTAGGTATGCATCGACGCCCCGCGCCAGAGTGATGGAATGATATCCTGGGAATGATATCCTGCAAATGACAAAGCAAGTATCCATGCCGACACTAGCCCCGCATTGTCTCTCTGCTCTCCATCCCGAACAATCCTATTGCCTTCCAACATCCCGTGATTCGCCCTGCAGCGGCGAGCAAGTCTTTGGTCCTTCCTTGAAATGAAAGTGACTGGCTCCGATCCCGCAGGTTTGGTCACGGTTAAGAATGGGGTAATAAAATCAGCTAGAAGGGTCTTTACAATGGTTGTCTCGAACAGGAGAGAATTAGAATTTGCAATTGCAAAGGCTAAGAAGCGGTGCCACCGGTGTTTATTTTGACGTATCATCTATGTACGGAGCTACTTGAAATCTGTTCCAGAGGCATTTTCCACAATACCTAGAATTCACGAATACTGTTAACACTCTCGTTGAACTGTAGAGAGTTAGATAAATAATACATCCCGCATCATTTTGAGAATCATCGTCATAAGCCAGAAGTATTGTTATATCGACCCTCAGAATGGCTCTAAAAAGACTGCCAATAAACTCTGGCTGGACCTTCAAGCAGGCTGACAAACCAGACTCGTCATTTTTATCCACAGCACAATTTCCTACAGTTATTCATTTAGATTTGATGCACCACGGAATAATACCAGATCCATATCTCGACACCAATGCGACAAAGATTCAATGGATCGGTGAGGAAGAATGGCTATATCGTACAACGTTTCGCGGGCCTGCTAGAGGGTCCGACGATACCAAATTCGTGCTGGTTTTCGAGGGTCTCGATACACACACCACGATATCGCTGAACTCTAAGGAGATACAGAAAACGGACAACATGTATATTGAGTATGCAGTCGATGTCACTGAGCAAGTTAAACCAGAGGAGGAAAACGAGCTGCAGATACTCTTCCACTCGACTTTCCTTATTGGGAAACAGTTGGAGAAAGAGGCGAAAGAAAAACCACTATTCTGGCACAATGGAGACTCGTCCCGATTACAAGTTCGAAAAGCCCCTTACTCGTATGGCTGGGATTTTGTTCCGATCTTTCTGACTTGCGGCCCATGGAGGCCTATATATCTCGATTCATATACCGCCAGGATTACGGAATTTTCAGTGGTAGCCAATGTCGATAAGCATCTTTCTTCAGCCAAAGTCAGTGTAACAGCTGAAGTTGAAGGCTCTGGTCCTATTGGCCTCAAAGTACGCATCCTCGACAGCAAAGGCAACCTCACGCAAGAAAAACAGGTACTCTTCGCTGGAGAGTCAGGCATTGCGAAGACAGATTTTGACATAAGCAAACCGGAGCTCTGGTGGCCTGCGGGTAATGGATCTCAGCCTTTATATCAAGTCACTGCGACTGTGCTCTCTGCGGACAATATCCCGATATGCAATGCTTCGAAGAGAATAGGACTACGCCGCCTACAATTGATCCAGCGCCCCATTAGAAATGCGCCTGGCACGTCGTTTTTCTTCGAAGTGAACAACGTCCCAATCTACTCTCGAGGCTCAAACTGGACTCCGGTCGATATGTTTTTACCGCGTACCACCTCCGAAAAGTATCGGAAGTGGCTTGAATTGGTTGTGCATGGGAATCAGAACATGATTCGCGTGTGGGGTGGAGGTATATACGAGGAGCAGGTATTCTATGACATCTGCGATGAACTTGGGATTATGATCTGGCACGACTTCATGTTAGCATGTGGCAGTTATCCAGCTACCCCGACGTTCCTCGAAACCATTAAGAAGGAAGCCATCTATAATGTTAGACGCCTACGATCACACCCTTGTATTGTCTTATGGTGCGGGAATAATGAGGATCATATGTTTGCGGACAAATATAACGCTGAATATGACTACGAGGACCACAATCCCGAGAATTGGTTGAAAACGAATTGGCCAGCCCGATTCATATATGATAAGCTCCTTCCTGAAATCTGTGATGCCGAGATTCCTGAAATTCCGTATCATCCTGGCAGCCCATGGGGAGGATCGTCTGCATCAGATCCTACCGTAGGTGATGTACATGCGTGGGATGTATGGATGAAAGCTTCACTTCAGTATCCTTACCAGTGGTACTACAAAATTTCCGGGCGTTTTGTCTCGGAATTCGGCCTGAAGTCATACCCGTCTGTCAAGTGCATTTCTGAGTACGTCACGGACCCTCAAGAGCGGTATCCCCAGTCCCGTACACTTGATTATCATCTCAAAGCATCTTCGAAATCCAGTTGGGCAAAGGACTACCGTACAGTTGCGCTGTACATCGAAGAAAACTTCCGGATAGGAAAGTCCCTCGAAAAATGGGTGTACGGTTCACAGTTATCGCAAGCAGAAGCTATGCACTTTGCATTTAGTGGTTGGCGTCGCCTTTGGAGAGGGCCCGGACAGGAGGAGAATGCTGGTTCCCTTGTATGGGTGCTGAATGATGCGTTCCCTAGCGTTAGTTGGTCACTTGCAGATTACAAGGTCAGACCAAAATTCGCGTTCTTCAGTATTAAGAGGGCTTTGGCTCCGATTGCCATTTGTGCAACGAGAGTCGAGGTGGAAGTCTCAAGACCCACAGAATTCACGGAGGCTCATGTTGTGAAGGAAGAAAGGATACAAGTATGGGGCTCTAACTTCACGACTACAAGTGAAAACTATGAGCTGGCATTGCAGAAATTGGATTATTCTACCGGGAAAGTATTATGGGAGAAGACGTTTCCTATCTCGTTGCCGGAAAACCGCTCCACCGAACTGTTTGAGGAAAGGATAGATGAAATTGAATCGAGGAGAGTATTAGTCGCCGCAAAACTACTTCGAGAAGGGAAGGTGGTTAGTCGGTTTTTGGATTGGCCGCAGCCATTAAAGTATTTGGATCTACCGCGTGCTGATGTTAAAATAAGAGTTGAAAATGACAATGTTTTTGTCTCATCCTCACTTCCAGTCAAGGGATTAGTGCTCGAAACTGATCAGGACGAGGTCCAGTTCTCAGATAATTGTATTGATTTGATTCCTGGGGATGAACAAAACATTAGTGCCAAGGGATTAAATGGGCAGATGATCAGAACAATGGATTTAGCTTCTGCTTCATATTAGCCTAGATGCTATATGCAAGCTAAAATTATGTTTGCCAAATTATGCGAGTTATAAATGCTAGCGTTTCCAGATACCAGAACAGTAAAATCGCACTTGGTACATTACATGTATTTGACAATAAGCATCAAAATCTGTGATTGACACATGGAAATGCACTTAAAGCACATCAATCAAAGTCCTCGAGCGATCACCTTCATAATTTGAGTATAAGCCGCATCTGCGTAATCCCTTGAAGCTCCTATCCAATTCATGCGTGTTTCACACCATGTATCAGCGTCATAGATCCAATTGTCATTTGAACCTCGTCTCCGGGCTTCAAGAACTGGGGCGGGTTCATCGCATAACCAACTCCTCCTGGTGTCCCGGTGAGGATGATACTCCCTGCTTGCAATGTAGTACCTTGACTACAAAACTCTATAATATAAGGTATTTTAAAGTAAAGATCTGAAGTGTGACCGTCCTGTCGAAGCTCGCCATTTATCAAAGTGCGGAGCGGTAGAGTGTGAGGATCAGGTATTAGCTAGAAACGCAGGTATCAGACGCGGCTTATAACTTCTGCAGATTGAAATCGGAACATAAACAGTCATATAACGCAC
This sequence comes from Scytalidium sp. 3C, assembly GCA_000743665.3. Lineage (NCBI taxonomy): Eukaryota > Fungi > Ascomycota > Leotiomycetes > Scytalidium > Scytalidium sp. 3C. The sequence goes on from JMRO03000009.1 coordinate 57,885, forward strand.
CTCGGCCGAAGTTATACATGGGCCTACGGGACAGAATGTGTCGAATGTCTTTGAGAAACTGATTTGTGGAGGTGGATGAGTGCCTATGAGGGCAGGGTCCATTTGCCACTTCCTAGAGATATGTTAGGGTGGTATTGTGGTGCCTATTTCACAAATCGTTGCGGGGGGGATGTTAGTCTGTAAAACCACCACTTACCTAGCAGATACATCATTCGCAATTGTGTACCCTAGCACATAGTCATATGCATCTTTCGCCTTTACGTCTTTTGCGTCTTTCCCGATCACGACAGTTAACTCAACCTCATAATCAGCCTGGTCATCTTGGGCAATTTTTGGTATCTCGACATTGTCGCCGTAACCTGCTATTGCATTTGGGAGCTTAGGAAACATGGTTGGGAAGCGGGCAGGTTCAACGCCAAGTTCTCGGACTGTAACAGATAGGTTAGTCTATTTCTTCTCCATTTTCCTCTTCGTAATCAACTGGTTGACTAAAGAGATCTCTTTCAAGAGGTTTGTTTGTGACATTCGTTTATGACTGGGCAGCTTGCGGGCAATTCTTACGATGTGAGAGGTAATTTCCTCCGATACATCGTACAGCAGGTACTGACTTCGAACTTAATGGGCCTATGAGTTTCTTTACCCCTAGAACTTCATCTGTGACGTTACAGTTGGCGGAGAGCGGGTCTCCTACGATTACTCTAGCTTTTAACGAAGGCAGATTTGCTGGTAAACCAACGTCAAAATCATCTGAAGGAACAATAGCATCTCCATAGTAGGTTTGCCCGTCGTCTTCGCTGACAAATTGTATGAGTCTAGACCATGGAACCTTAACCGGCATGTTGAAAGCTTTAACGTATTGAAACAATTGGTGTCCAAGGGATACTATCTTCAGGTCGACGTGAATACTTTTTAAAAGAAATGTGAAACTATGTATTGAGTCGGTTACTTATGAAATTATCGGCTCAGCTGAGCCACCTCGCTTTGAAGGCTGTGATTCCGTGGTTCCCGCTGTCTTCCGCCCATAGATAGTGCTTCTGCAATATGCGGAGCCCGTTCCACTAGTTCACTTTTTCCCCTCCTCATTATCTCCATTGGATAGTTTGAATGGGGTATCAAACAGTGGTCTTGATATTGCTTAAACCCTCTTGGGCTAAAGTTTCCCCATCGGCACGTCACGGCAAAGCGTAGTTCAGAAAATAGTTTGAAATATTGATGACAGAAATAACCACCTATCCGTTAGCCTAGCATTAGTATTGCAACAAGAACATANATATAGAATCTCCTCATGTTCTATCAAGTTTCCTGCAGAAGAGGTCAAGATGTTCTTAATCAGCTCTGCTGACCCCGGTTGGGCCATTACGATAACTTAATACATTACTATAATCATACTCCCCACCCACTCATCCCTGTGACCCAATATATAGCTGCTTACTGACTATGCTGGTTGAAGGCGACCAAAAGAGATTATTCGTCAGTTTCTCCGTCACTTACCGCGTTGATTTACCGCACTCACTTACCGCGCTTATTGGGACGACCACGGGCCGCCACTATCCGCATATTTCCTACGGTCCTCAAAAGTCTTACTCCCTTTACAAACTATTCTGGATTTTTCGAGCATATCATTACATCTTCCGGTGGAGATGTCGACGATCACCCCGTGGGGTTTACTGCGGGGAGCACAGTACGTACCAGCGCAATCAAACATGCAGTTATCTAGGTCCTGTTGGATAGAAATTTGCCATTGGCGATCCAAAAATTCAAAGAATGTGTAATTGAGACTTCTCATTGGCTGTAAAAGTATCATATGTCCCATGTAGTAGCAAGTCGCGCTGATATGTGATGCATGATTCCGCAAATACTGAGTCCGTTTGGCTCTATCGTACCGTGACTTAGAGCCCATTTCTTCTGCTGCAGTTAGTGTTACGACAACATTTACAGCTCCTTGGTGGCCCAAATTGTCTTCGGATATCTGCGGTAATGATTCGGCTCAATGGGAACAGTAATTAAGCAATGGGTGAGAAAGTAGCTAGAAAAGCACACCGCACACTTATGTTCTGTGATAATCTCCTTTTTTTAAAAATGCTCTTATATCCTCTCTGACACGGAAGGGTCAGCCTCCATCCATATAATTAATTCACCACTGATTGTGATCATCTCAGAAATAGTTATATTCTACACGCAATGGAGCTTCTCTATGTCTACGCTGGTGCGGCCGTGGCAGTTGGATACTTCCTAATGGTAGATCTTTGGACAGTATAGTATTCAACGTCGTTAACCCTCCTGACCCTTTTATAGAGCTACATTTCAGACCCGTTGCGAAGCATTCCCGGCCCATTCTTTGGCAAAGTCACACGGTGGTGGCTGATTTTTGTCGAATTCAGCGGTCACAGGACAACTACAATCCACAAGCTCCATCAGAAGTATGGCCCGGTGGTGCGTATTGGTCCTCGTGAATTATCCTTTTCTAGCCAACAAGCTGTCCGTGATATCTATGGAGCACGAGCGAAGTACCCCAAGGCCGATGCATACAGAGCTTTTGGTCGAAAGAGCATGTTCACCATGCGCACCAAAGAAGAGCATCGAGCACGCGCAAGGCGAATAGCACACGTATTCACACCGGCATCAGTTGCACAGGTAGAACCTATTATCCATGAGCAGGTTGTCAAGATGCTACAAATACTTGAAAAGCGAGTTGGTCAACCAGCAGACATGCTCCATTGGTTCCGAATGTTTGCACTAGAGGTTATAGGTACGAATAATTGCATCTTGTGATTGAAATGTCTGAATAGTGCTGATTAATTAAACAGGACGGGTATTTTTAAGCAAAAGTTTCGGAGGTTTAGACAAGGAGGAAGCCCCTCAAATCATGCGAGATATCGATGACGTTTTCCCCTCTTACTGGATCGAATACCAGTTCCCCCTCCTACGTAAAATACTCATGCAGTTACCAATAAAGAGCATTCAGAAGCAGCTGTGGGCAGGCGAGAACTTTTACAGAGTATGATAACTCCTGTCACCTATACAGTTTCCCACTTTCCACATTTCAAGAGCACTGACCATAGGGACAACTAGTATGGGGCAAAAGCTTTCAATGATTACGTCGCTGAACATGGCCGTAGTGGACAAAACCGTGACCTTTTACAAAAGATGATTGCTGGTGGCGGCGACAAAGACTCAGAGCCCCTATCTGATCAAGACATCATAACGGAGATCACGAATCTCACCTTCGCCGGAATTGACACGACGGGGAATACCTTCGCTTATCTTTTCTGGGAACTCGCACGTCATCCAACCTGGCAAGAGCGTCTTCGTCGAGAGCTCACGCCCGTGAAAGTCTCTGCAGATGGGGTCCCTAACTACACCGATGTGAAGGACCTCCCAGTCCTTGAAGCTGTGATTCAGGAAACTCTTCGTTTCCATCCAGCCTCCCCTGCGTCTCTGCCCCGTGATGTGCCTCCTGAAGGAGGCACGGTCGATGGCACCCCTGTTCCTGGTGGAATTGTCATCTCTGCCCAGTCTTATACAACACAGCGAGACCCAACCGTCTATGAACGGCCCGATGAATTCCTCCCGCAACGTTGGATCGACGAAGGACAGGCTAACCAATCTCGATCCCTGGACACAATGCACGATATGATCCTTGTATGGGGAAAAGGCACGCGCGCTTGTCTAGGGAGGCAGATTGCACTGATGGAATTGAAGTTGAACACGAGTGCGATTATCCGGCGCTATCAGGTTGAATTAGGCAGCGAGACCACAAACGCTGACATGGAGACGACGGATCACTTCGTTATTATTCCAAAAGGTGGTAAAACAATTTTGAGATTCAAGAGAGCCTGAAAAGATTTACATATGATTGTAGTTTGGGATCTATTCCAGACACTCTCTCACTAGGCTGCATCAAATACTTATATATTGGTTGAGTCTATGACGCCAGGGCTCTTGTTAGGCATTACTCGGTGCGGGACCTGTTATCCTACCAAGATTACTCCTCTTATCGTCACTCCACTTTATGACTAATAAGTTAACATGTATTTACTAAGGATATATGGTTACTGCTAAATTTTATACAAGGACGTACTAGCCATTGTGGTAGCCTAAATCAATTGATACCCTTCTCCAAAGTCTTTATTCTTACTATCACTTGGTCTCCTATCTATCTCTTCCATTATTTCAGCGCTATTTACTGAGATTTCTATCCAGCTATACCATAACGAACAAATTACAGTTGGCTGATACCAAGCTCCATAGACAATTAACAAGGTCAGAAACAGAGCGATATTCCAAAATTTATAAGCTGGAGCAGAAACAGTACATGTCTATTGTTTACTGAGAAGCCACATATCATTTTGCCAACAAGTAGCACGATCACCGGTCAGCAAATAAGTCTACTATCTCTTCTAAGAAGTCAAAAGCTATTTGGGTATAAAGATAATTAATTATATTAAAGATCGAAAGTAAAGAATCGCACTCATTTATGCTTGTCGTGGCCTTATATATCCAAATAATGACTTTAGACTTGGCCTGGAATTAGAGGAGGGCGCAATTCTAGTCCTCCTGTGTGCGTATAAACACCCCTCAAGTCTCCAACGGAACGTCTCAAAATCCATTCCTCACTGGTCATTTCCACTTCCTGCATCTCAGGTTGGGGCTGAGCATCGATTAAGCCACCCTTTTGTCTCTTCAGGATGACAGCATCTTCAGCTCTTGAGAAGAATACCAAACTGTATCGGTCAATGCCGTCCTGTGGAGGTAGTGGGGCCACCACGCGATGGACATTGGATCGCAGCAGACCAGCAGTAAACTTGACCAAAGCGTCCCCAAGATTCACAACTGCTGAACCAGGAATAGGTCGCACGTATACCCATTCATTGGTTTGAGGCAGACGGATTTGTAGACCGCTAAGCCAGTTGAAAAGGATCGTTAGCGAACCAAAGTCGGTGTGCTCGCCCCGCTTAGCTTTCTCCTCTGAGAATGTGCTAGGTGCCTTTTTATTAAATCTTACATGGTCCCCTGATCGTTCATTGATACGGTGTAAATTATAGAGGGTGCCTCGCGGCAATTGCAGGTGGTCATCCAGATGAAGAAACATGAGATCAATGGCGGCACGACATGACCTGGTGTATTCCTGAAGCAGCCCCCAGTTCTTCTTAATAAGGTCAGGTGCCGGCAGGGGCTTGCAATTGCCTACAAGGTCATCCTTGCGCAGCTAGAAATCCATTAGTAATCTGGAAAGCTTGAGATTTGCCAACTCAACTCACATTATAATTTTCATCCCGCTTCGTCACACCATCTTCAGTAGATTCTCCTAGAATGCGATAACCGAAGAAAGGATCTAGCTTTTCTCGGAGGTACTGTTCCTTTTCCTCATTTGGAAGGTTGTGGAACTCCTTTTGAACTTGGTTGAGTTGCTCAGATAGGGCAACAATCTTCTCACCGAGAGGTGAGCCTTCCATGTTCAGGTAGAAGAAGCCCAGCTCCTTGGAGGCCTTGAAGAAAGCCAGTGATTCTGCAGCATCATTTGCTTCCAACTTTGCAAGAGAAATAGACACTAGGGGTGCCGTTTTCACTTCTTCGGGGAAAGGAGGGTATAAATGATGCGATGTGATGGGTGCCATTTCTGCTGCAGGGGTGCGATTGCACTTAAAGCACAGTATTTCTGGAAGGATATGGCAGATTCGCCTTGCGAGTCGATTCTATGGATTAACTCGTATAGTCTTGCGAAGTGGTTGCGAAGCAGGGAATAATGGCTAATAATATACTGCCAAGTAATGATCCCCATCCCCGCTGGCTTGGCGTTCATCATCCGGAAACCGGAGCAAAGATGGGGCCTCAAAATGGGGGCTCATGCATCTCTACGTCTACGACGGAATCATTGCCGAAATAGCTCATTCAGGAATGCCGGGGCCAGCTAAGCAGACTTAGTCATTACTGGGTTGCTGTGCTCAACAACGGAAATCCCACCGTCAAATTCTGCGTGGTCTAGTCTCTATCGAGAGGTTCTTTGCCATGCCTTGTTAAACAGAGAGCGTCATCAGTCAAATGCAAAGAACATAGAAGACGAGGAATACACCACCACTCTCTAGCTGCGGGGTCGCCGATCAGCTGGAATGGGGGACGAGTAACCGGCTATGATCAAAGCTCTAGCGCGACTCAGCAAAAAATGCAGTGAACGAATGGCGTATGCCATCGCGGAATAGCTGTGTTCTAAGCAAGGTCGAGCAGCGCATATTGACCGATTCTTCGAGTACCCACTTTAGAAGTATGTCTATGGCGTCCGTGGAAGGGCGTGGAAGACTTCCCATAACAGCATCAAAATTTTGCATGGAAAGAGTTTCTCAACTTAACGTGTCTGAAAAAAACAATAATAAGGCAAAGAAATAGAAAAATTGAAGGGATGACTGGCAGGCTCCGTTTGGACTTGATTGTGACCCTCTTCTATAATACAACACAACTTATAGAGGGAGAACATTTTCCTGCTCAGTGTCAAAACTCTTCTAGAATGATGGATAATCTGAAATTGAGACCACCTGCGAGTGGCTACGTCCGTTTCTTAATGTCTCCCAATAGGCCCACTAATATCTTCCATCTGTTCAACGTTGGCACTGACTGTCTTATCCAAGCCTCTGTCATTGCCACCCACTTCCACTAAATCAGCTTCATTGTTAGCCAAAATCTTATCCTCCATTGAGTCCAAAATCCTTTCTCCAAATACTTGCGGCATAGTCTCAAGCGAGTGACCCTTGGTTTCGGGGTAAAATAGATACATGGTGAGAACTTCTATAGCCACCCAGACCACATACACAAGATAGTATTTCCATCCAAGTGAACTGAGACCAATAGGGTTGACGAATTGGTTGAAAAACAGAGATGCTTTCGTGGAAAACACTGAGATGCTGAGACCCATTGCTCGAAGTCGGAAAGGGAGAATCTCGGTGGAATAGAGATACACCATAGGAATCAAACAGAAGTTGTAGGCAGCATTAAAGACAAAGATGAGTCCAAGAGATGCCCTACTTGCTGCAGTACCTCCTTTCGCACTATAGATAGCAATTGCCGTGGTAAATGCGACAAGTGAAAACCACATAAATATGCCACCACCCACGAACAAAACCCTGCGGCCAACTTTTGAGGCAAGAATAACAGCCATCACAGATGTAACATAGCTAACAGTGGTCACAATACCATTGAGACGAGTTTGTTCCGTCTGTCCCTCGATGCCGATGCTGCTTAAAATCTTCGTGAGGTAGTAGGATATCAGACCTAATCCACTCCACTGCCCAAAGACTGCTAGTGTGATGAGGATAAAAAGACGCTTGCGATTCGCAGGAGTTTGAAGGAACAAACGAGGTCCGCTATGTTCCATCTCTTTCTCCTGAAGTAATACCACACACATCTCGTGGTATTCTGCAATTGGCAAAGGGTGACTCGGGTCGCCCTCGCCGTGATGCTTGACAAGAATAGCAAAGGCCTCCTCGCCCCGATCTTTGTAACAAAGCCAACGAGGAGACTCATCTAGAAACCAAATTGCAATTGTCTGAATCAATGCTGGAGCTGCCTGGAACAAAGTTGGAAGTCGCCAAGCCCATGCACTTGGGATGGTAACACTGCCATAGCAGACCCACGCTGCCAGTACAGCACCCAGATTGAAGCTACAGTTATACATGGCTGTGAAGAAAACTCTATGGCGAGGGTGAGCCAGCTCAGAGATCAGAATGGGAGCAGCAGCAAGGGCAAGGCTGATGCCAAAACCAACGACAATTCTGCCACCAATAAATAATCCGATACCAGTACTGACACATTGCAAAACGACACCTATCATCATAATGATGCTACCAATGAAGATGCTCCATCGTCGACCAAAGCGGTCAGAGATAATGGAAGAAAAAAATGTGGATGTGATGGCGCCCAAAGCATAAGCAGCGCTTGTTATTCCCAGTAATGCACCATTGGGGTTCCCAAACTGGTGCTTCCATTCATCGCTTCCTTGTAGGCCAGTGAGGACGGAGCCATCATAGCCATTGGTAGCACAGACAACCAAGGTAGCTGGTGTAAGAACTAGATACAGCTTGATGAGGACTGGAGTAAGACCGAAGCCTTTCTCGCCCTGTTGTGCAAGAACTTCCGAGACAGTGAGGGCTGGAATAGTGCTTGGTACTCTTGGATCCATTTTGATTCAGTTAAAGAGGAGGCAAATGGAAAAGGACTGGATAGTGTGCCGAAAGAGGGGGAAATGTGGATTCCTTATGAAAATGTTTTTCTTTATATAAATGCGTAAAGGGAATCCCGGTCTAGCGTAACTGGGGAAGCCGGCATAGGTCCCGTTTACATAGAGTAATTTATACGCCGTGAGTTCTATTGCAACCCTTAGTTCCCAGTATAGCTAGAACACCTGTCTTTGACGTTATCAAATGCATTGTCGGCGAGTTGCCATAAATGGGATACATCATGCAATGGCATTTTCTCTGTTGTGGTGCAATGCAAGAGTAGGTGGGAGGAATATGACGCTTGATCCAGTCATGCTGCCCGCTGCCCTCCGAAAGAGGAAAGCTCGGCCATTGTAGGTGAAAGCGTCAGCCGTGGATCTACTGACCCACTTCTCCACAGAACTTATTGCTCCGGAGCTCTCCACTCAAAGCTTCGACGATGTGGGGTCCCCAGAGAGCCATATAGAAAGCATCTTAACCGGCATTAGGGAATGCATTCAATCCTGATTCAAGCACGGCGATTAGAGTGTCTGGGACAAGACCGTATTATCTCGCAACTCCGAAGCTTTGGGCTGTCCTCCCCCGGAATATCCAACCCACTCTTGTCGTAACGGGATACTTACAGGTATCCCATGTTCCCCACTTTACTTTACTTTGTGCCTAATAAACTCGAAATCGCTCCTGCTTTCCGTCTTAATCGACTCTTCTCGCGTGTTAGAATCTCTGTGTCCAGTAGTCATTCTCCACAATAATTACCCGCCCAGTTCAGCTTTCTGGTTCCCTCAAACAGAATATAACAAATAAGAATATCTAGTTATGCTCTCTTTGAGATCAATAAGATGGTAACCTAAATTTCGGAACGGTCCATTAACCTCTGTTGAGCGGGTGGGTGGAGTTAAGTATTCCCAATCTCCGCTCTATCCATACTCAGGACATCAATGTGGCTGCACTAAGGCTAGGCTGGGCAACTTCTGTCTGGCTAATCGCTGCCTCCGTGGCGCTTGAAATGAGCTCAGCTGCGCCAGCATCACCTGAACGAAAGTGATTTTATGCTTTGATGCTCCTGACTAGCATGATCTTGGATTTCTTGAGCAAGGCAGGTGCCGCTTTGTAAGGGATCAATGCAGATGACATCTTTATAAACAAGCTCAGCCGAGAGGATAATAAACGTCCTAATTGAGTACGTACAAGAGACTACTGATGGAGATATACGTTGTGGCGTGCTAGTGCGCCGGGCTGGCATCTTGCCCAGGCAAACCGCCACGTCAAGGCTGCAGAGCTCACCACTAGGCCTCAGGCACGCGCATTGCCCGACTTTTGGTCGCATTATTCGCTCCAAGTCGGGAAGCGACTGTGGCCAGGAAGCGACTGTACCAGGTCTAATTGTTCTATAAAAACACGCAGAAACTGAATACTAATTACCACAATCTTAATTTGATTCCTCTGAATTTAATGAACTTATTAAATTGTATAAAATATTAATATTTGCAGATCTTATTTCTTTCTTTAAATTTATAGAGGATATAAGAAAATATATCGAAAAGAAATTATGAAAAACTTAAAAAAGGATCAGGCTGAGGGGCTGTTCATTCATATGGGGAAGCTGTCAGGCACTAGGTTCTACACTAAATATCGGGTTGAATAGGCTTATATTTATTACCACTAGATCGTATATGCTACATGTATTAGATACATTGTTATTCTCTGTACGTATATAAGAGAAGGACTCCTTATGTATGTACACTTATACCGGGATAATGTTTATCCCGCTCCGCATACGCGACTGGTAAGCACCATTATGCTCCGTCGCCAAATAACAGCAGAACTATCACTTGTGTGGAACACTGAATCGATATTCATGAAACTTCTCCTGGGGCTCGAGATTGCCTGCATCGTCCTTGTAGGGCTTTCTTCTTGTGTCGTTTGGCTTGATAGACTGCTGGGAGTATCAGAAAATGCAAGCTTGGCATCATCAAATCCAACAATGAGAATAAGAAAAAGGACCACGTCCAATCTTCGATTGATCATCAGCATCCAAAGAAACATTTCGCTCCCATCACACATCTCTACCTCCCCCCCAGCCAGCTCAAATAGGAATCGTGGCGTAACGTAATGCAATGCAGGCATTGCTGTGCTCCGAACCCGATGCAGCTCGTTAGTAACTACAGGTATCTCTAGGGATGTTGCGTGATGCACGGGTTTTGTGCAAGCGAGGTTCAGCACAGGCTCAGACTCTTCATTTATTCTGCCGTGTGGCACAGCCACCTTGGCTCTCTCTTGGCTCTCTCTATTCATCGTGGTCATTGGACTACGCCGCCACAATACCACTCCCTATCTCTCAGCCTGAGAGGCCGAAATGTACCATTAAGGATGGGCTTCGCGAGTGTCGCAAAGGATGCTCATCCTGGAAGGCGATCCGAGTTAATCCTGCGGTGGGTATAAATCATCGAGGGTCGCCTGGAAGGATTAAATTGAAACCGTCCATAAGTGAGACTTAAAAACCTTGCGCCGATAACGCCTACGGCGCTGATTAACTTCCGTTACTGCACAAATATTGAACGATTAGTCCATCCATTTGTTGATTGCATTTTCGTGTTTTGCATTCCGTGATGGTCGACTACGAATCCGGCTATGACCCAAAATACGGGTATAATCGCAACGCTTTTGCCCACAAGACACTACCACAGAAGATTGTCGGGACTACTGTTAGGTTAATTACAATACCGATTGGACTTGTCAGCGAAGCTATTCATGACCACAGGGACAAGCAGCGTGCCGCTTCAACATCGGACAAGGCCAAATCAGGTGATGCCGATCCGAGACCCCAATCTACCTATGTCAACGTGGCGCCAGAAGAAGCAGCCGAACTCATCAAAACTGGGCAGGCAGAACCAGCAGACGGACAGGAGCCCACACATGAACTAGTCCCCGAGCATGGTGGTGACAATGATATCGAAAAAGATGAGCATCACCTAATTGAAGGAGACGAGGAGGATTGGGTCCTTGACGAAGCTACGGAGGATAAAGACGACAAAGAAGAAGGATTGGATCCCCAAGATAATGATAAATCAGTCGACGCTTTGGTAAATGAGATCCAGCCATCTAAGGTCAGCGAAACTACAATTGCAAGACTCCCATTCCCAGTCATTCTTCCCCAGCGTCGGCCCGGTACCAAAGCACGGGGTTTCGTACGGGCATATGCGCCGGTCTTACAGGATTCTGGAATCGACCAGACTACGTTCCTTAGCTTCCTTAAAAGTTTTCACAAAGCAGCACAAGCCAACCCAATATTTGATGTGATCATGATCGCGACTGCGATTGCAGGGTTTTATCCCGATCTCCTCGTCTCTCTCGGCATTCAGGCTGTGCAAATCGCCGCAGCAATTGGTCAAGAGGTGCAAGAAAGATATCGGCTCAATCAGTTCCTTACCAAGGCTAACAGGGAAATTTTTGTTCCCAAGGGACTCTATGTGATGGTGGTCACTTATAAGCCCGGAGAAAGCGACCAAGCTGATATTAGAACTGAGACCGTTGACCTTGGAGCGACGGCTGTGGCGAAATACGGAAACGATCTTGTGGAACCGACGGAGAAGAATGAGGAGGGACCGAACGAACAGGACGAAACCAAGTGGACTGATGAGATGAAGAAGAAGCTCCGGATTTCAAGCGGCCAGACTCATGAGTCAGAGTTGCCGGTCTCTTGTGCTCCTTTGATCTTTCCAGCACTTGACGCTACTGCCGAGAGCTCTAATAGCGAAAAAGGTGGAGTACCCGGTGCTGCTGTCGTAAACAAGTCAAAAAGAGCATCTAAATATATCAGCAATTATTTTGACCGCCGGGCACAGGCCATTTATGTAAGTTCCACTTCACTCTTAGCTTGGGCGCTTTATATTTCCAGGAGACAACCATGTTTAAAAATAAGTGATACTTAACTGAAATTTATTACAGGCAACGAAAAATCCGGATAGCCTGCTGATCAAACAAGTCAAGCCCATCGAACCCCAATTTAAGTCGCGGTTTGCTGACCCAAACAATGCAACGAACACACATCTCTTTACATTACTTACAGGCGGCAGATATAAAGCTGAACCGTACGTACCAAAAAGCTATTAGCAGCTCCTTTTGAAACTAATTCTCGTGCTGACATACGAAATAGACTTGGAGCCCGCCGTAGATGGGAAAAGGCACAGCGAAAAGAGGCTGAGAAGCGTGCACAGGGCAAATCCACAGCACCAAGGAAAAGAGCACTACAGGAGAATGTTCTCTATTTGATGGTTGTCAATATGCCGACAGCGGAGGAAGTCGAGAAAGCAAAGAAGCAGATCCAAATGGCGAAGGGGGAAAAGAAAACAATGGTATAGGGCAAAGAGTGGACTTGTATTGCAGTTTCTCTAACGTTACGCACTACCTATAGATTTGGGCTTGCTGCGATAGGAGTGAAGATATATCTAATACGCAGGCAGGGATCATAATGTTTGAGAGAAATATCCTCGTATTGGCTATTCTTCGATATGGACCATTTCCACCCAGTTAGACGTTCCAAATATCCCATAACAGATATACGGGAGGGCGTACTAATAGAAACAAAGTAAAATTAAAAGATGCTCCTTTCTGGGAAGATATGATAACTGGTAGTAGTAGGGATAGCAAGTACCCATTGGCGAGGTTCAGTAGACTTTACTATATACGATTGCTAGTTCATCGATTTCGGGCTTGCCAAATATGGGCCGCAGAGACGAGACCGTGCATTTTGAGTGATAATGCTGGTCAAATACTCGCACTGCGAGTGGCAGTCAGTCGCGAGTACTGGTTTGCGATATAAGTGGCGACGAGTAAAATTTCACCTGAGAGCCGAGGCGTGTTTAGTTGTGGCGTAGGCTGTGCTGACCAGAATGGCCCGGTCAATCTTCCGGTTAGTTGACTTGAAGATTTTACCGTGCCCCTTTGGCACATCAGCCAGATCCACGCTGTTTTAGCCTTGTTAAGCGATTCTACATGCGGACCCGAGATATTTGCACACGAACTCTCCAGCACCGCTAGGATGTGACAGTTTACAAGCCTTATTATCAGATGATGATGATGGTTTTGCGCTAGGTCTCACCGTTTCATCGGGTGATTTTGCTTTGGCGACCGAACCGAAGCAGAATCCCAATCGCCAGGGGAGCGTGTGCACCACCGTTTGAACAATACTGCCCATTGCCAATGAGCACTTTTGTCTTTAAGCTGGTCTAGCAGAAGGAACCTGTACAAAGAGATCATATAACAATGTCATTATTGGATAATCGGTCCAACCTATGCACAGTCTCACTCCGCCGAAGATGTTCATGCGACAGGTGCTACCAGCTCAAGGAGAAATGCGTCTGGCCGCCCAACATCGCGACCTGCTCGAGATGTAAGAGGTTGAATCTAGTCTGTCAAACTCTCCGGCCCCAACGGCCTGCCGGGCGCAAGCCTCGTTATGACAGCCCTTCGCTCCGTAACAGGGTTGGCGAAACTTCAAGCACCCCCACTGGAGACGGGATCATTGTGTCTACGATATTGCGGAACAACCCCGAGCTCAGCCAAGAAGAAGAGGCTCTATTATTATTCTTCTTAGGTAGACCAGACAATTTGGAGCCATACGTGATCTGTCCCAGCTTCACATACGCCGAGCAACGATCACTAACGGCGCCCTTACCTAGCGCACTGCCGATTCTGAAAGACGCCCTTCTTGCTTGTGCAAAGGTTCTTCAAAGGACTAGTAATCCAGCATCAACTGACCAAGATATCGGCCTTAGACGGGCTGCATCCGCCGTAGAATCATTACGTTCGCTGTCCAGGGTCAACCCAGAAAATGTTGCAATATATCTGGCTCTGGGCAGACTGATCACCACGTTCGTCTACTCAGCTGTTGGATATGGAGCGTTGGAAATCTGCAGATACACCCTCGGCGCAGTTGAGCCTCACATGGAAATGATACAGTCAGATCCAAATACAAGCTCGTGGGTTAACTTCCTTGTTTTATTGGAGATAGTAGAGTGTATCATCCATCATCAAAAGCCCACAATTCGACTTCAAGGAGTGCAGCTCCAGATGATAGGCCGCTATCTTGGTCTTTGTTTACCATTGTTGCCATATTATTATGATCTCTGCGTTATAAGTCACTCGTTGCATAGCACAACAGATACTAGCATCGGAGCTGTTCTCTTAGGGCAGTTAGATAGCATCAGCCACAAGGTACAAGCATTGCAGCCATCTCAACCCCGTGATTTCCTTCAGAGATTTGAATCTCCTGAGGTGATCCATATGCTGGCCCAAGTCAAGGTATATCGCTGGGCTGCACTTCTCTTCTCCCATCGGCTACGATGCAAGTTCGGTGAGGAAGACCGGCAAGCCGCAATTTGGTCACAAGAAATTATCATGGAATTGGAGGTAGCGCGGAGCATTACAAATCGACCGGTTTACTACGTGACTCTCCCATATCTAATTGCAGCGGTAGAAATCACTGGAGCTGCATCCAGAGCTAAAGCTCTTGGGGACGTAGATATATACGTTGACCACTTTATTCCAGTGGTAAAGAATGAGACCAAGGCTTTTCTTGTAAGAGTCTGGCAGGAGAGAGACAGGTCGCGGTTTTCTCGGTGGTTTGATTCTACTATCAAACCATGCGTGGTATTACATAGTATAAACGCGTCTGTTTTTCAGAACTGAGAAATTTACTGAAGTTAAAGGTCCACCTAGAGGACCAAGTATAAAGTAATCAAATGTGGAACCTACTTTTGCCGTCGGAGAAGGTTGTAATATTACCCCCGTATTCCCAACTAGGATTATCGTACATTTCAGCGGAAGTGTATGTGAGCTATGCATGGGCCATATCACTAAAGGCTTTAGAGGACGATCTGGAAACTGATACATCTCGGCCTGCCAGCTAGTGGCGAGGCGCGAATTCTTAGAATACAGACCGGCTGATTAGCCGGAGGATTCCCCAAACGACAATTGGCTCACGGTCCGTTTGGCATACAAGTCACCAAGCATGCAAGGCATCTAAAACGCCAAACTCTACTGTCCGGAGCAGGAGCGTTCACTAATATCACCAGATTTGTGAATTGTAGGTGATAACTTCCGTTCAGGAACAGCACGCGATACGGAGGATAAGTGGGGCCTCTAAGGGAACGCATTATATATAAGACTAAAAGGATCGAAATTGCAAAACACAGACCAAAGCTTTTCTTTCACTTATACTGACTAATAAACGAAAATGCAACAGACTTGGCAACAGATCGCTGCTGCAAAGAAATCGCAGCAGAAAAGCAAAATCCCTCAGGCATGGATAATACCGGAAGGTGTATATTCAGAACAACTAAACCTCACGGAAGTGCCGTTGACCTGTGGCTTGTTGACCGACTCAGAATGTCAAATCACTTCTGATCATGATGCAACTGCACTTCTGGAAAAAATAAAAAAGGGAATCTGGTCAGCTGAACAAGTCACGATTGCCTTTTGTAAAAGGGCAGCGATTGCCCAGCAGCTTGTAGAAATTAGTATTCCATCTATGCCGATACATCGTCACTGATTTTTATCTCTGATAGGTAAACTGTTTGACTGAAATCTTCTTCGATGAAGCAATCGAGCGAGCCCGTCAACTGGATCAAGAACGGGAGATGAATGACGGTACTCAGCCTCTCCGACCTCTTCACGGCCTCCCCATTTCTCTCAAAGATAGCTTCCAGGTTAAAGGATATGATGCTTCCACAGGATTAGCGTGCTTCGTCGATGATCCAGTAAAGAAATCTTATTCTCTACCTGCTCTTCTCGAAGACCTTGGGGCTGTCCTTTACTGCAAGACTAATTTACCCCAGACGATCATGACAGGAGACAGTCATAACAATGTTTTTGGTCGAACTCTCAACCCGCATAATACAGCTCTGACGGCTGGCGGTAGCACTGGTGGAGAAGGAGCACTTTTGGCTCTGCGAGGAAGCATACTTGGAGTTGGTACAGATATTGCTGGGAGTATTCGTGTCCCTGCCGTCTGTGACGGAGTATATGGGTTTCGTGCTAGCGTAGGGTTGATTCCTCACGGAGCTGTACGCGACATTACAATTGCTGGCACAGATATCGTACGATCTACTGCTGGACCTATGGCAACGTCAATGCGTGACTGTCAACTGTTTTTGAAAACGGTAATGCAATCACCGACCTGGAAATATGATTCCTCTGCAGTTTCGATACCGTGGAGAGAGGTCCAGATCAAGGATAAGCTTAGAATAGCGGTAGTAGAAGATGATGGGATTTACACCCCGACACCACCCGTTCGACGTGGAATGAGCAAGGCGGTTGAGATGTTACGGAAGAGTGGACAAATTGACTTAGTGCCCCTTACTCTACCCAATGTGGCCCAAATATATGATGATCATATCAAATTACTCTCTATTGGGGGCGGCGAGGTGAGATTATTGACTACTTTTCTAGGCTATTGGAAGCTGAAACGAATTTTCCAGAATTACCTTGAACCCTTTGCACGGACGGGTGAGCCTACTGTGCCTTCAGTAGCAGCTCTGGGCCTCACGACCCATCGCGCAACTACACTTCAAAACCTATTTGAGCTGAGAGCCCGTCGCACAGATGCCGAAAAACTGTATCTCCAGTTGTTCCTCGACAATGATATCGATGCGATCTTGATGCCTCCAGCACCACACACTGCGATTCCCTGGGATACATGGTCAACGGCTACATATACCGCTCTGTGGGATTACCTTGACTATCCTGCATGCGTGTTGCCAGTGGATAAAGTTCAAGCGTTGGATCAGGCAGATTACATCAGAAATGCAAAGTATGGGGAAGAAGACGCCAAACTCTATCGGCTATGTGAGTCTCGTTCAGCGTATCTTTTCCTAACAACGACGGGCTAACTTTTATGTTTCTGCGAGTAGACTCCGGGCCAGAATTCTATAAGGATGCGCCGTTCTGTGTGCAGATTGTAGGATACCATCAGGCAGATGAATCCTTAGCAGCTACAGCAATTTTGTTGGACTCAATTATAAACAGAATCTGAAAGCTCAGAGCTGTCTTCTAGAATTAGAGGACGGAATTTGAACACATGTTCGTGGGTTGACAAATACTGCAAAACAATAATAGAAAATTGGTTTAGGATACTTTGAGCCTTGCTTCTAAATTATAAGTGAGATTTATAGCTTGCAAGCGTTTCAATGAAGTTGCAAACCTAAAGATTCATATTATGGGTTGATAAACTGCTATTATATGTGCGTAATCGTTACGACGGTATCAGGATATAGTAACTGAAAAGTAATAGGAAGTGGATTGAACAATGTAAGAACGGTTACCAGGAGACTTTATCTCGGGATTGCCGTAAATTTAATGAAACGGAAAGATTCCATCCAACCCTAATCTAGCACAAACATGATAGTAGGCAGGCAGTAACGGGTGAGATACTGAACGATCGGAGCATCGCTACTTCATCATCAAGAGTGTGCGAATAAAGCGGTTTTGGTCGAAAATATAGCTCTCAGTGAAACCCTCAAGATCCTCAGATAATGAATAATCTCAATGATTGCAAGAGGCTGGATACCACCGTCACTGTGCACTTGAGGAGATCGAATTTATCTGTAATATTTAGAACGGATAGAATATATGGCTGTCTTGGCTGAGTGTGAGGTCCTTCCGCGAAGCTACCCTGAGATGAATTCAAGTTCGGCCACTGGGCGCCGGCGCGACGGCGAGGCTACTCGATATCACACTTTAACCCCGCTGGCGGAACTATTGAGAGATAGATGAGAAATCGCTCCTTTTTGCTGCCCGAGAAAGCCACATTATTAAGTGCGTTGTTATGTGCAGTTTTTACGTAGTAGCCCGTGAAAATTGTAAGACATTGTAGATCAAAGGTCTATTGCAAAACCCATGAAGGATGAGACACCATTCAGTTCATAGTATGTAATAATTCAGCCCAAGTTTATTGTATGGAGACTGATCTTCAAGTGATAATCTAAATGAAATGCGGAATCTTGATTTTTTCCTTCCCAATCATATCTTCTTTCCGAAACGGGTGTTCCCGGACCCAATGCCGCGCAATCTCTTCTCTTGTCGCAAACCAAACACCTTCATGGCTCTTCATATATTTAATTAGCTCACGAAGCGCCCAAAATCGTGCAGGCTTGCCAATTATACGGTTGTGTAGCCCGATCGACATCATCTTGGGTGAACCATTGTTACCTTCTTCGTACATCACATCGAAGGCAAGTTTTGCATAATCAAGCCAGTCCTAAGTATGCAGACTAGAGTTAGTGGAAGGCTGGCTATCATATGGAATACAAATCAAAACTGGGTACGGTAGGGGACAGTTGCGAAGGAACGTCGACATGGAGGAAGTACTCCATTTGCTGCACAGTGAAATAGATGCCTGAGTTTCACTGCGGACAAAACCCAGTACTATATGTCTCGACTTACCTTTGGATTTACAAACCCGGGTTTTGCTGTGAACTTGACGTCATTTACATCCTATTGGTTGGGGTTAGTAAATAAAGAATGATGTATGGATGGATAGTTCGGTAGGTACAAATGTGTAAGGAACGATAAGAAGTCCCTCCCCAGCTTCCAGAGGATGAGGCGTCCAATACGGCAGCTCATCAGAGTAAGAGTCTGATTGATACAACATTTCGATATTTCTCTCTTTGAAGACTTGGCATATCAAACCTTTGCTTGAGATTGATGGCCGTCCATAATACCAGCCCACAGGCGGTTTTCCAGTAATTGTCTGAATAGCATCAATGGCCTTGTTGATCTGGTCTTTCTCTACTGCAAGAGGTAGCATATGGTGATCAATCCAGCGGTAGCCATGTGATGCAAATTCGTGCCCGTCAGCTGCAAGTTGCTTTGCTGCAGTAGGAGATTTCAAAATTGATTGGCCGACAGCATATACTGTTACTCGTATGCCTTCTTCTGCGAAAAATTTCGCGAGTCGCCATACTCCCACTCGTGTACCGTACTCATACTGTGTCTCAGTCTGGATATCCCTGCCTCCAAGTCGGCTGGGCCATCCTACCATCTAAACTCATGTCAGGCTAAGTTCTTGAACTGCAGTTTATTTTTATGTGGCGAGCCAAACGGAAAAAGTACCTCGTGGAGGAAATCTTCACTTCGTGTATCACCATTGAGCACGCTGTGACCACCAGAATGTTAATGGTCTTCCACAATCATTGGAATATCTGAGTTATAATCACCTGTGCTCCGCACCTTCCTCGTAGTTGAGCACAAAATTCACGCAGATCTTAGCATTTTTGGGCCATTTTGGGTCAGGATGTTTGCCTTTGTAGCCTTCAAAGTCACGGTATCCGGCTGATAACGGAATATTTTCTTCAATGCATCGGTCAATACTGAACAAACCTCCATTAGCGGATGCCATGTTGACTGGAACCTGGCAGTTGATCTCAATAAATGGAATACAAAATGTACATTCATGTTCAGAATATGTAGCTTGGCGATAGATCTTCAAAAGTGGCTTAAGTGGGACAATCGGCCAAACACCGTCAGAGTAGGTTTCCACTCTTCTTATCTGCTCACTTGCTTACCACAAAGGAGATGAAGCGCCGAAGATAAGATCAGATAGTAATATATTCATAGGTGGGGTTCATCGATAAGATCACACTCTGCCCGTCTCTGGTATTTCCACTGCCCGAAACATACCCCATACAGAAGTTAATTTTTATAAATTAATTCTCTTTCAAATAGCTGAGCTAGAAATCAAATTCCCAGCCCAACCGTTGGCCGTTAATTGGCCACTAATTGGCAGCATAAGCGGGGCATCGTCAGCCGTCTCGGACACTTTAGGGCTGTCCTCCGAATGCCATGTAAATTCATAGAATGCACCGAGGCCCTAGCTGATGATGAGCTGGAAAATTACCCTAGCTGACGCATATCAGAGAATAGAATCTACAACTACAAGGAATAGCATCATGGTTGACCTACTTGCATCCAATGGGGGAGTCCACAAATACCTGCGGGCAGAGAGGGCACGGCACTGCTACATACAGATTGTACGGACTGGGCTTGATTCAATTTACAGTCAATAAATAACCGCAAATTCCTGTCTTATTACATTTGTGTCCTACTGGTATAGCTACCTTACAACCTTGCAGCTGGTCTTTATCCTTAGGAAGAAGCACAGCCGCACCTTCCTAAGAACCCTACAGTCATTGTCGACCATGTGGTCGACAATGACTTTCACAGGTACCTTATCTTTGACTACCATCACTTGATCAGCAGGACGAACAGCTTCCTGGAGGGGAAGAAAAGTCGGATTCTTTTGAGATGCTAAATCCTGTCGCGATCCGGATGACTGCAGCTCCTAGAATTAAGGCCGCAACTAGAAATTGACCATTGTACAAGCCATCGACAGCAATAGGCAGAATCTCCCTTCGTGTATAAGGGTGTTTAGGACCCTTTATTAGCTCCATGAACTGCGAAAATGAGGATAATAGTGGACATATCACCAGTATGACTGCCCCTTCTCGGCCTTAGGCACACATAAGATCTGCTCCTAATTTAGCTACTCGAGCTGCATGCTTTGGACGTCCGCAGATATTCATGTACAGATAACCCCGGCGTGAAATATATGAACAAAGTGCTTCTCGGAGAGTCTTACCGCACAGGTAAACAGTTTTACGTTTCGCTCATTCATGACCTCAATCAACCCATCCATCTGCCCTTTGAGATAGTCATAGCTACAATAAGTTAAGATTCTGATTGTGATAGAGAACTAGCATACAGCATTTGGTGACATCAAGGAAATTTTGCCTGATCTTGCTCTTCCTCAGGGAAAATATGGATTACCAAGGGAGCTTCACGTATATCGATGGCGTAATGCCTAAATTATCACGCTACCACGCTATCTCAGGGAGATGCATTGAATGCTAGTATAATTGCAGGGCTCAATATTATGGCTCATGCAGATAGAAGTGATCGAAGCGATTGACTAGAACGAAGACAAGGTGCGTAAAACCTAGGTCTCCTTGTAAGAGCTCTCCCATCCTTTGAGAAAGCTTAGCAAATTCGCTCCCAGATTCTCTAGCACATAGCCTCCTTCAAGCAGAATCATGCTAGGGACACCTGTAAGCCCTTCTGCATTCCTAACCGTCCTTGCGATGGTCTCGTAATCACCAGTGTCTAAATTAAACCGGCCAATCGGATCCAAGTGAAACGTATCAAATCCAAGGCTTACGATTAGATGTTGAGGTTTGAATTCTTGCAGCCTTTGGATTGCGATCTTCAACTTGACCAGATACTCGCTAGCTGATGAGTTCGAAGCTAGAGGAAGATTGAGATTGTATCCCTTGCCATTATTCTCTCCAATCTCGTCCTCAAAGCCACTATAGTATGGATATTCGTCCTTGCCGTGGATACTGACATAGAGAACGGACGGATCATCGTAGAAGTAAGTTTGGGTGCCATTGCCATGATGGAAGTCCAAGTCGAGGATGGCGAGCTTTAAACCTCGATGCCCCGAGGCAGTGCTTTGTGTCGACTGCAAGCTTGAGTAATGGCGAAGTGATTGGACAGCAACGACAGCGTTATTAATATAGCAATACCCACCCGCTAATTTTGTTGTGCAGTGATGTCCTGGCGGGCGGCAGAGGGCCATTATATTGCGATGTGGTACCTCAGCCTCTTTCTCCGGCACTATTGCTAGCCGTGCCGCGACAACTGCTAAGTTTGCGCTCGCATAGGCCGATGTCCATGTATGCTTACTTATACCGGCGCTCATGTCGAAGGCGTAGTAACCCGGGCGAGCAAAACGGTCTTTCGGGGGTCCTCGATCCGTTCCTGGTTTAGCTAAGCCTGGAACAAGAAAGCACTCAGGGAAGACATTTTCATCCTCTGTGATGAGACCATTGCTGACCCAGTCATTGTGCGCTGTACGAAGGTAATCAAGATATCCGCCATCGTGAGACTCGGAAAGGAGTCTGGAGAGCAGACTGGAGTCAGAAAGGATAGTATCACTCATCGCTAAGTCCCCGGCAGTAACGTCAAGAGTGCGTATTGTATGATGTCCATCGCTCTTGAGTGCATCCATAATCACCTCAATCCTCTCCGGGCACTCGAGGGCCTTCTCGAACCTAGCGCCAAGCAGCTCAACCGTCTGATGCAGCCTTGTGGCCTCATCGTAAAGAACTAGCATTGCGGAGCAGTGTAGGTAACTACGACGGGGCTAGCTTTGCTGATAGTTCAACCTCTCATAAGCCTGTGGTCACAACCTACACCCCCTGAGATGAGCCTATCAACCCCGCAACTAATTAGCGATGTTCTGACAGTCATTGTCCCCGCAATTCCGCCAGCGTACTGGATCCACAGCTACGAAGTTCCTGTGGGTGGAACGGAAAAGCTTTGGTCCGAAGAGAGGCTGAAGGTGATGATGAGATGCATGCTATCACCGCCTATGGAAGTACAAGCATAGCATTGTTTTTACTAGACGTTTGTATCAAATGGTGTCAGAGTGTCCCCCTTTGCGATTTCTTCGATTCCTATTGACGTTTATTTTATCGGTAACACAAGTCGTCTCGTTCTTCGGACTTGCATGAACCTAGCAACATCTGCCAGCTTGCGGAACGACTGGAATCAAAAGACACCCATGGTAATTGGCTCGTTGTATCCGCTACATCTTAAATACCTATCTTACTCGATACGCTCCTCAGATTGTTCGCGGTGTGCTTTTAGTTAGTTTAAGTGAAAAACAATGACGTAAATGGTTTCAAAGTTCGTCTTGGAGGGGTTATTTTAACCCGGGATATTTATATTTATTCTACAAAATACCAACCGCATTAGGGGGGCTTGCAACGCCACCAATGACCTAGCTCAATCAGTATTTTCTTCCAGCAGTTTAGGATATTCCTGAAGAAACAAAAGAGAATGGTTGCTCACCTTTAATGGCATACTGCTCATGAAAAATGTGTTCCTCCCCAACTTCTTGCACTCTCTCGCTAAATCCTCGAGATAGAACATCTCCCCGATGGGGCAACCCCACCCCGCCAGAAGCCACTGGTGAAGCTGCACCTCGGAGTTCCAAATCGGGCTCTGCTCAAAACCTGGCATATCACCAGCAACAGCGGCAAACTGGTTCTCCCAGATCCATTTGGCCGTTTCCATCGAAGATTCGACACCGATGAAAGTGCCTTCCTTAAGCTGCGGCGACGATGCCTGCTCAGCCTCGCTAAGCGCCTCATAGGCCTTGGTAAACCCGGATCGGATAAAAAGAATGTCACCAGGACGCGTCACAATGTTCTCTTCTTCCATAAGTTGTCGCAGGTGTGCAGCGGGGATACCGTATCTTGTCAATACATCCACCTTGATTCCTTTCTTTTCCGTCCAGGCTGCATAGTCCAAGAGCACACCCCGCCCAACAATCCCACCATTCTCAACCCAGACTGCCCATCTATTAGTATTAAATTTTTTAGTTCATAGAGATGTAAACTCACTATTTATTCCTAATGCGTCGCTGTTCTGGAGATCGGTTTGGCTGAAGCCGCTGTAGAACTTCTTTGCTTCTTGAAATCCTGCGCACAATAGTCAGCAAGGATTACTGAGTTTCCTAATCCAATAGATCAGGGAATAGGGTAGTACCGAAATGCCGGAAGCCATCCCATTGGGTACTGCACTGCGTGTTGAAGAGGATAATGTCGTCGTTTACAGTTCTTGGTGCCTTATTATGCATGTGATGGTAGAAAATCTGCCGCCCAAAGAACGGGTATGATGGCTTGCTGAGGTGCCAGTCGAGGGAAATTCGCACCCCATTTTTAATCTCTTTTGCAGCCTCGGTGGTGTTCTCGGGAGTGAGCAGGTTGAGCATACCCAGCTGGTCACGTTCGCCAAACCGACCCCATGCGTTGCCAGCTGGACCGGTCTTGTCGAGCGGAAGCTCTTCGAAGGCTGGCTTTAATGTAGCCATTTCAGAATCTGATTTGGCGGGGAGATTGGTAAGAGCTATGAAGAGGGGAAGTCCTCCACATTGTAGAAATACACCTAGCTATTTATCTCTAGTATAGATGGGGGGCTGAATAACGTGACCATCCACGAGAGCTATCCTGGATGAGGCTTCGGAGGTAACGTGAGACCAGTAATTCCCGGGAAGGGACTAGAGGTGTGGGTATCCAATAAAACAGCGTCCTGTGCAAGCTTAATAAATCCACCCGTTATGCACTGCAAACCCTCGTTCTCGGTAATGTTCCGAGCATTTTCCGCACCATTTCCGAGCATTTTCTCGCCCCTTGCGGCTTCCACCGTCTTTGCAGCTCAGCAAGCAAGGCGGGTTCTTGTGGAGAGCTATTGTTTTCTCCAGGAAAATGGTTGGGTACCCCACCCCAGAGACGCTGGAGACAGGGAGACGTTAAAAGGCTCACCATATCTCGACTTGTTCTCGACCTGTCTCGAATGTTTCTTTCAATAAGGGTTTTCAATCGAACCTGTCATTCTAAAACATCGCAAGTCTGTCCTTTGCTCATCGTTTGAAGCATTTTGCTCAGCACGCCGACACCATGCCTGAGAAGGCGGACATGAACGATGTTTCGCATAGCGTTTCTAATAGCGTTTCCAATGTCGATGCCGACCTGAAAGGTCCAATCGATGAAAGAATCGAGCGAGTCCAAATTCAAGGCGGAATCAACCGTGCTCTCGAGAGGAAGATGTTATGGAAACTTGATTGCCGAATCCTCCCTCTGTTGGCAGTCATGTACCTTTTCAAGTAAGTTCCTTCAGACATGCCTCGCATCCATCCCTCTCGCCCCTCCGTGTGCCTTACTGATCCATCTATATAGCTCGATTGATAAATCCAACCTGGGCAATGCAAAGACCGATGGACTCGATGAGGATCTCCATCTTGTAGGCAACCAGTACAACTTGCTTTTGTCGCTGTTCTATATCCCATTCGTCCTGACCGCCCCGGGCATGAACATGCTCACGAAGAAGTTCGGTGCGAAGTTGGTTCTTCCTATTTCGATGATTATCTTTGGTGGCATGGCCATGCTTAGTGCGGCTGTCAAGAACTTTGGAGGTCTTCTCACTACCCGATGGTTCCTTGGAATGGCTGAGTCCGGGTTTTATCCTGGGGTCATCTTCTATCTAACCACGTTCTACAAACGGTCGGAATTGGCTGGTCGTCTAAGTGTATTTTACGCAGCATCCGTCATCGCTGGTGCCTTTACTGGCCTCATAGCGTACGGGGTGTTCCAGATAAAGAGCCACCTATTTGGGTGGCAATATCTCTTTCTCATTGAAGGTTAGTTTTTGCTTCAGACGAACATGAATATGCGTTGACTAATTAACCTACGTGTACAGGTTCTTTAACTGTCGCCAGCGGCATCCTCGCCATCTTCCTTCTGCCCAGATCTTCTGCAACAGCATACTTTCTCACCAGTGAAGAAAAGGAGTTGGCATATTATCGCATGGCCACTGATTCATCAACGGTTGTCGATGCCAAGTTCGATTTCAGAAAGGCTATTACGGTCTTCAAGAGCGATCGTCTCTGGCCTGTGTACATGCTTATCGCCTTCAGNTCTTATGGTCCCGCAGCTTTCTGTTCAACTGTTTCTACCACAGATCATTGGGCGGCTTGGATATGCCACGGTCAAGACCAATCTGTTGACAGTCGCTCCAAACGTGGTCGGATCGATCGCGACCGTCTTGGTAGCCTTATCATCCGACTACACGGGAGACCGAGCTCTGCATCTAGCAGGCTGCCTAGCTGTGACCTGCACAGGGTTCATCGTGCTTGCTGCCCTTGATACTGCGAAACACATTGCTGTGGGATACTTCTGCACCTTTCTCCTTACCTGTGGTGCATTTATCACCTCTCCGCTCCTCACCACCTGGTATAATAACAACACGCCTGATGAAAACCAGCGCGCGATTCTGACACCAGTTTTGGTGGCACTGGGTAACTCCATGGGCCTGGTATCATCCAATATCTTCCGAGCCCAGGATGCTCCCAACTATGTGCCAGCATCCATCATAACTGCTTGCTTTGCTGGGGCTGGCGTGGTGCTTACCGTTGGTCTGGGATACTACATGAAATGGGACAATGCGCGCAGGAACAGAGCACAGGGAGTTAACTTGAAAGCGAAGGACATCTTTACTTCGGACTTGGTGGGCGGCCAGAAAGACGCGAATTGGAGGTGGATGGGCGGAATACCATGATAGATAGATGTGAAACCGATGTAAAAAAAGCGAACACCATTGAATCAGACATTATCGTTCCGCTGCGTGTAACCAAGAATTTGCTTTTTCCCAGCTTAATGATTGGAATGTATTGTGTACGAACTATCGTTAACAAAACTATAATATAGAAAAGAGCCTAATGGTCTGTCGTGGCTGGACGGTGGGCCCAAGTATAGCAGGTACTGCACTGAATTTTGCTCCAGATCCTAGGGTCCCTTATTTGGTGTCCCACAGCTAGGGGTCGGTCAGTCTTCCTTCCTATTCGAGGCTCCGTCTCCTGTAATGTAGCGCAATCAGACACTTGCTTCAGCGCAGTAAGTGCACAAGAAACAGCGGAGCTTGTAGCAGTGGTGAAATGTTTGCCGGGGGCGCTGAAACGACAGGGAAGTACAGGGTGTTTCGCCGCCTAGAAAAGCTCCGCAGTTGCAATGCCCGTCGTGGCGTCGGCTCTGCGCATGGTGCTTATGTAACAGTCGGCTAGCCCAGATCTCCTCAGTGTGGCCGCTGAATCACGCACTCAAGTAATCTATCAATCTCCACCTCCCTCCCACGGCACAGCTTGCCCTTCTCGTAATATTGGGTCGGAGACTTTCACAAACTTGGATGCAGATTATATGAGTTCTCTTAGAATTAGCTGAACGTCTAGGTTTGCGGTTGGGCCGGTTGGCTGGCTGGCCCAGGATATTGGATTACGGTGCTTAAGGGCTTCCTCTTCTCCGCGCCGCGCCCCGCATCCCGCTTTTCCACGGCCGATATCGAAGAGTGAACAACCGTTCCTAAGCTGCGCCTCATTGGTTAACATCAGGTGGCCGTTGCGCTCATGTGTCGTGGCTGAAACAAGAATCAAACCTCTATGTCTTCTGCGGCGGACAACGCAATCAGTGCGGCGGTGTCGCAAATACAGAGACAAAAGAAGGTCCGTGGGAAATACACCTCGAAGGCCTGGTGAGTGTCACTGAGCATTACATCACGACGAGCAGCCTGGCTAATAATAAGCGATGTCTAAGTATTCAATGTCGGCGACGGAAACTCAAGGTTTGACTCTCTTTTCATTACGTCTCACTTCTTGTCTTAATTCTGCCCGCACTTCAAAGCAGGCTGCAGACACTTGGGGCCCCCATAATACACTTTTCCTCATCATAAGCTAACCTTCATAGTGCTCCGGAGAAGACCCCTGCCAGAGATGTGTCCGCCAAGGGCAGGATTGTAGGTTTGAGCAGGCCCGCACATCTGTACAGGTATCGCAACGATCAGATGGACCAGGAGAGTCCGGATCCCTCGCGGGCTCATCCCATGCCACTGATGCGGCGTATAGAGAATCAAGAAGAGGAGGAAGGCCAATGTCATTGGAATCAAGGATGGAGAGGATGGAAGCCATGATGGAGGCGTTTCTTTCGTCCCTGCCTGGAATGAGCCATATCGCAAGTCCAAGAGCGAGTGCAGAGCCAGAGGACATGGGCAGAGATGCAGCAGATTTCCAAGGTATGAACTGGGTCGGTCGCTCCATATAATGGGCTAACTATTGCACCGACCAGGTGATACGGCATTTGAGACACCTCTTGAGGCCTTCAATGCGAATCTCGCACCTATTAAACTCCAGCTGGGTATACCCACTAGATCAAGCCGCGATGCGAGCTCGCCTATTTCAACGGCACGAGCATACCACACCAGTATATCTAAGCCTGCCCCTCGTCCCGTCCAAGAAACGCTGTCCTCTATCCGTGTCGGTGCACGTACCCTACCTTTCCCAAGTCCAGTCAAGTATGCCGAGTATATTGACTTCTTTTTTGACGATGTTAATCCTTGCCATCCTGGTCTCAACGAAGCGGAGTTTCGCACAAGAAGCGAACGCCTACTCAAAAATGACCCTATTGATAGGTCAGAAATATGCTTTTTGG
This sequence comes from Scytalidium sp. 3C, assembly GCA_000743665.3. Lineage (NCBI taxonomy): Eukaryota > Fungi > Ascomycota > Leotiomycetes > Scytalidium > Scytalidium sp. 3C. Next base: position 86,188 of record JMRO03000009.1, read on the forward strand.
CTTTGAATTATATTATTTTTGCCTCTGTAGACATGTTGTTAGATGTTCAGCCGGTCACAGAAAGGGGTCGTCTGGCTGGATGGCACTGGTTCTTGGCAGCCAATGAGTTGGTAGGAAAGCGGAAAGCCAGTGGCCGAGGTGATTTATGTATGATCCAACTTTTAATGTTTGAAGTAAGTGAACTCCTATTCCATATATGTTTAGCCTACATTGTATTGAATATCTGTAGTCGGTCTATTTGATGCATGCCGACAAGCCCAATGCAGCTTACAACGCTATTGGCATTGCATGTCGGCTCTGTTTCCAGTTGGGTCTTCACCAACAATCTTGCTGGAGTCCGGATTGTACTGCATATGGAGCCCACATGAGGCAGAGACTTTTCTGGACTGTGTATTTTGTCGATAGAAGAATCTCCTTGAGCTGTGGTAGACCGTATGATATGCACGATCTTGATATTGATGTCAAGATGCCTGTTTGGATTAGCGATAAGGTTTGTCAACGATTTTGAATTCTTACTTAACATCTCCCTCACCATGCAATAGGATACTCGCCCGCACCAGCCCCTGCCAGCGCCCGATGTCAACGCTTCGGCAAATATGTATCTCGAATGCATGGTTGCTTTTGGTAAATTTGCCGGGGAAGTGTGGGATAATGTTTTCTCAGCAGGCGCTACAAATTCCAATCAAGGTAACGAAATAGTGCCACTGCTTGATGCAAAAATCAAGGATTGGCTAGATAATGTCCTGCCAACAATCCCACTTCTACCTGTCAACGGAGCACCTTCAAGAACGCATCTTCGGCAGCAGACCTTGGTCCACACTGTGGGTATCCGATTTATGGTCAGTCTGATATGATACAATGCTTACGAATATACAGCGCATGAGCCATCTCCGCCTCCTTCTGCGCCGTCGCATAATGATATCCATGACATATGACTATAGTACCGCTGCCCTTTGTGGCTCCATTGCTACGGATATAGTCTCCAAATTAAAAGTCCATGAACTTGAAATTGCGGAGTGTAGCTCTTTTCGTTTCCACATGGCGACTACACTCGGTGGCGCGATACTTATCCTTGCAACGCTTCTCACTCGCTCACTTTCTTCCCTTGGCTTACAAGATAACCGACCACTCTACGCCGAGTCATTTCAAGATGGGGTAAAGCTGCTGAAAGATCTAGGAATAAATCTCCCAGCGGCGAGACGTGTAGCCAATGATCTTGAAGATATTATAAAAGTTGTGACGTCAATTCTTGACCAGCAGTCATTAAGCTCGCCTGAAAGTGGATTTAGCAACTATGTCCCTCCGAATATGGATAGCTTGTTTCCGTATACTGCAATAGATTTTATGCAACAAGATGAGCTCCCGGATGAATTGCTGGGGGAGTTCATTGATAATACAGGAGATAGCATGATGCAGCCAGCAGATTGGGGCTATTACAATATTCAGCCAACCACCAACGGATATAGCGTTGCGTGGATATAGGAGGGCAGAATCACGGGATATATATGCATATTGTGAAGTGTAAGGATATGAAGAAATAAAACACATTGTACTAAGTAGGAATACGCGTCAGAGAGACGGAATAACTTAAAAAAATAGGAGCACAAAAGCAAACATTTTATACTAAAGCCATATCCTATACCGATATAAAACTGGCAATTCCTTCTCAGACGTTGAGAGAGAGGCCATCAACAGGTTTTACTTCAAGTCTCGATCTTGCTTTGTTTGTTTCCTCATTGGGACGTGTCTCATCACCTGTTCTCCGGAACTTGAGACGCACAGAGTTAAAACAACATACCTTCTGTGCAATTCTGAGTATAGTCGGAGCTGGCTCCAATAAATGGAAGATATTTTAACTGTGGCTATAGTTAAACTGACGTTTTTACAAGACTGAAATTGACCAAACCAAACTTTTGACAAATCAATCCTATTTCTTCCGATCTCAATATAGTAATGGATCCGTCAGCCGATTGCCTTTCTTTCAAGTTTAACACCATCTATTCTAATCTTGAATTTCATTTAGGATGCGCACAATATAAACTTCGAGACTTATGTAAAGCGTATGCATAAAATAGAATTGGGTTTACTAGTTAAATGGCCAATGTTCCGGAGCTTTTGTCTTCTATTTTGCAGGAGCTCCCTGTAACATCCTGTCTAACCATGCGAAGCAATCTATTAGGTATCTTACAGGGTTTATAACCTAGCTACCGGCTTAGGTCTCCATACTTGTACATCTTCATGCCCAGTAGATGGGAATAATTGTGGTCCTAGCACCTTTTTAGAGACCTTTCCTGTCACTGACTTTGGGAGCTCATCAACAACACGAAGCATAGTAGGCATCTTATAGCCTGCCAAGCTTTCTCTTAGATCACGTCGGAGTTGATCAATCGTTAAGGATTGCCGTTCCTGAGTCCAGAATTAGCAAAATTAAATAGACACCAATACCAGGGGCTATTACCGCTTGTTTCAATATTATCACAGCTGCTACTCTCTGACCAAATTCCTCATCTTCGACGCCAACCACCATAGCCTCAGATATATAACTCAGGCCAAGGATCTCTCTCTCAATGTCGAGCGCGGAGATCTTGTAGCCCCCAGACTTGATAACTAGAGTGTATTAGAGAGAAGAACGGGAGAGATATCGTAGATGCTTGTAACTCACTATCAACTGATTCTCGGCCCATAATCCAATAATAATCGCCTTTCCGATATGCTATATCACCAGTCTTGAAGTAACCATCCGAATTGAATGCATTCTTCGTTGCCTCAGGATCACCTAAGTATCTTGAATCAAGGTTACTAGATGTTGTGCACGGGGTAAAACAGAATGCATTACCTAGCAAAACTGCTTGGAGTCCTTACAAGGACTTCACCCTCGTCCCCGTTTGACAGTTTGACGTCTATTCCTGGAAATGCTACACCGACAGAATTCTGTGTAGGAATAAATTAGCTTCATCCTGAGAAGGAATTTTCTTCGACTGGAGTTTACCTCTGGAACGTCAACATGACTTGGGGAGGTCATGAATACAGCGCCAAATTCGGTAGCTCCATATCTGGTTAATAACTTTTTGCCGTCCCTCAATGCTGTCCATTTCTGTTGCAAGTTCCGCGGTAATGCAGACGTTCCGCACAGAAGTGACTTAAACTGACGGGCTCCGGCAATATAGCGATCACGTTCGGCTGTAGGCAGGTTGGCCAAGTGCGTTTCGTAATACTGCATCATTCTCATGTAGATGGTCGGGACCCCAGAAAAACAGGTGAGTCCTCCCTGCTTCCAACGTTCCCACATCCACGCGGCATCAAATCCACCGCTCTGGAACTCAATACAACCGCCAGCTACAAGGAATGGTAAGAAGTTGATTCCAATTCCAGTTGCATGGTGAACCGGAAGTACGTGTAAGATAACATCATCACTCGTTAACTCATACATATCGGCTACGGCGAGTGCGGCGTCAGAGAGAAAAGCACGTCTCTTCACAGCTGCTTTTGGGCGTCCTGTCGTCCCAGACGTGAAAATAATAAGACCAGGTTTCTTCTCATCAAGGGCAAGGTCTGACGACATAATAATTTCAGTTGGTTTTAATGGCGGTCTGCAAGTGAGTGGTCCTATTTCAAAACAGCGAAATTCTGGGTTTGAAGTGGTCGCGATCGCATTTTGCAGACTTCTCCCGAGAGTAGTACAGCTAGCCGATACGAGAACAGCTGTGGCCTTACATTTGTTGACATAGTAAGTTGCTTCTTGCACAGGCAAGCTTGGAGCTAGTATATCTTAACGCAAGCAATTTGGAATGAGCTACGATCAAAACTTACTGAGAGGCACAACGACTGCGCCAAGAGCAACCACTGCTAAAAACGCTACAGCATACTCATATCCTCCCGGTGCAAGTACATTTAAAAAAACTTCTTCTTGTCTTTCTAGGCTTTGCAGTATTGGTTCGTCGAGGGACTTTAGTAGGAAATTCCGTACGTGGAGGACATCCGTGAGAAGCTGTATGTGAGTGGCAGATACACCCGTTTTCAGGTCTCTGATTGCAATTTTGTTGGATTTGTGTGCGGCTCTGATCAAGCGGCCGAATAAGCCACAATTCGGCAGGACATTGTCTCCTCGATGAGGAGGTAGGAAACTGGACCTGTCTCTGAAAACTGTAAGACTCGGAACACCTGAAGGGATACTGTTAATGCGGATGGATAGTACCTCTCCATGTCTTCTCTAAATCGGTCTGGTTAATTGTTGTCGGAAGCAGGACTGTCCACGTTCTCGACGGTTTACGTGGCAGTACCAGCAACTACAAATATCTCTTAGCAAATATATATCAGCGTGCGGATCTTCTGTCTAATACTTAATTCACGGAATCAAATGCCCCGCGAGTTGCCGAAACCCATGTTCATTTAGAATGCTTCGCCGAGACGGATAAAACGGATCTTGGCGTCGGCAAATTCTCAGGTACCGGGATTACCGCTTTCGTCCAACTTAGTAGTGGGGTACTGAAGGTCTGGAGTAACGACGATCAAAACTGTTTACGGGGATACACGGGGTAAGAGATTCTGCTTATCAATTTCTTGGGTCCATTAGATTCAAGATGGGGCAGCAGAGCTTCCCCATAATTAGTTGCCTATATAAGGTAGAGGTTCTCTTGGGAGGGACCCACGACTCAAAGTCATCCACTGCACGACCCACTCTGAGTATCTTGGATCAGCGAAAGGTCTCTGGACATTATGCCTTCCTTCAGCCAGACCGTGGAAGACTTCGAGAAGGAGGGTGTCTTTATTGGAGGTTGGAGTTTGAGACATACAATTGTCCCCGAAAAGCTCAATGGGGTTCATAGTATGTTCTTCACCCATAGTGTTGATCTCTTTAGATCTCAACATGGCTAATATGCCGTAGACAGTAGCGAAGATCGTGCTGCACGCCTAGTAGTCGTGAACGACTGGGATGCTGCCGAAGAGCGTCGCCTTCTCCGGAAACTGGATATGCGTGTGATGCTTCCGTGTTGCATTATCTATTTCCTGGCATACATGGATAGGGCTAATATAGGAAACATTGCTATATTGCAACAGGGCACAAAGGATTCATTTTCAGGTTCGCTCGGTCTCCAGAAGAACGACTTCAATTGGGTGCGGTGCCTCGCAAGATATTAATGTTGACTATGAAACTAATCAGTCTAAGGCTGTCTCCATAACCTACTTCTCTGTCACGGCGCTTTTGTTGCCTGCAAACATATTGATGAAGAAGATATCGGCAAAACTCTACTTTCCTTTGATTATGGTTCTCTGGGGGGTTATTGTGATGTCTTTGGCTGCAGTGAAATCCAAATCTGGGTTATTCGTTGCACGATTTATGCTCGGTATTCCCGAGGCAGGCGTAGTTCCTTGCTGCGTGATGTACTTCAGCTTCTGGTATAAACCTACCGAACGTGCAGTTAGGTTGGGTGTCTTTCACAGCGCCAATGCTCTCGCACTGGCAGTTTCCGGATTTGCTGCCATCGGAATTAATAATGTAAGTAACATCAACCTCTTGTGGTGTTTGGTCGTGTTGGTTGTACTACTTACTAACAACGATAGTTGAACGGTGTTCATGGGCTTAAGTCATGGCAGTGGGTATTCATAATTGAAGGCCTTCTTCCAATTGTCATGGCCGTTCCGGTGTTTCTTCTGCTTCTTAGCTTCCCGGAGACATCAACAGCATTAACTGAGCGTGGTGCGTATATTACTCAAAGCTGAATATAAAGACTGTATTAATGCCGAGTCTAGAACGATATATTGCGATTAATAGATTTGGACGTGGAGCTACTAGGATGACTGATCTTACTTGGGACTGGTCGGCCTTTAGGAGAATATTCTCAAGGCCCTCAACCTACGTCTTCTTCATATCCTACGTATCCCTTACAATTGTCGCTGTTGCTCAGGCAACCTTCCTGCCGACAATTTTGTCAGTGGTAAGTGTCGATTACCCCTTGCCTTGGATGTGTACTAACTGTCGGTAAGTTCTTGAAATTCTCTGTTCAGAAGTCTAACCTCTATTCTGCCATTGTCTGTCTTACAGCAATACCGCTATATTGGGTGTGGCCAATCCACTCGGATTGGACAAGAGAAAGAATGTGGCATTATATCGTTCCTGTTGCCCTGGTTATTCCCTGCTACGGAGTCTGGACATATGTCTCTGTTTCACAAAGTACCAAAATTGCGCCAATTGCCATGTACGGAATGGGATTCCTTGGTCAGCTGGTTGTTATAGCGCAACCTATCATTTTGTCATACCGATCATCCACTTTATATGGTGCAGCTGAGCAAGCAGTTGGTGGTGCAGCGGCGGTAGCCTCTCTCTCCATTGCAAGTATTATAGCACCACAAGTGAGTTCCCTTAGCCTGTCCTGCCATTCATAGCTTATGATAATATAGATATATCCTTCCCAGGACGCTCCGCGGTATCTACCCGGATTTGCTGCGACTTGTGGTATCTTAGGAGTGTGTATACTTAGTTTTGCAACCTTGCCCCTCTGGCTATTATTGGAGGCCAAGCGTCGTAAGGCTAAGACTGGTCACGCACTTCCACTTCAAGCCATGGAGGATATGGAAAACAGCCAAGTATCCGCTGCTATGCTTAGTCGCGTGCACGAAATCAACGCAATGGAGGAGATGAAGGCTAGGGATATTGAGGACGAAAAGATTGCCACAGCGCATGTAGAAATGAGCTGATAAATACTATCCGGGGCTTCCAGCCTATGTTCGCATCGAAGAAAAAACTGCCAGCCAACGGTGATTGTGAATAGAATTATATAGTTCCAATTGCTAGTTTGGCGTGACACACTGTCTTCGTGGAATTTTAAATATAAAAAGTAATATTCCAAAGCATACCAAATTCTTAGAATGTACCGTGAAGGACCTCTAAATTAAATAACTCTTGTAGTCCCCTTTCATCATGCCATTCCTGGGCCAGTACAGGCACCCTTGAGGAAAGGTGATGGTGGCCCCATTATCGGGTAATGGGCGGAAAGTCGGTGATGCTTGGCTACATTTTGCTGTGGTTGCCAGTCCCCTTTTTCGCCGACTCCGGGGTTCGGTAAAACGGCCTGATGTTAGGCGCGGCAACTTCCCCAAAAGGAAATGCCGCGAGAATGAGCTTCACTCCGTCAAACTGCATATTTATCGGCTATACTCTTAGCACGATACGCTACGATACGCTACGATACAGTTCAATTATTACTTTCAGCGAATCCCAGAAGAATCGATCAGCAAACGATGATGGATTTCACTTCTGCCCTCAAACCAGCGCAGCCGGATGGCGCGACAACTCTTGCACAGGACCGCGCAAAGTCGCAGATTCCTGTGCAAGAGCTCACAAACCACATATTCACACCCGAATTCCTGGAACGCCAGGCTCGCATCGTCCGGATTTTGGAGAAGGACCCATTGTTCTCAAAGACAACACAAGACAATCTTTCTCGTCCAGATCGGTTTCGACTTGGGGTTGCACGGGCAAAGAAACTGAAGAGGCTTGCTGTTCAGTTATCCTGGGACGTTGAGGATAGCAGAATGGCAGAGTATCTTGTTGATGACGTATCTCCATATGGTCTACATGGAACTATGTTCATAACAACAGTGCGAGAGCAGGGAAATGACGCACAGAAAGCATATTGGATGCCGAAAATTGAGTCATGGGAGATCATTGGTGCTTATGCGCAGACCGAATTGGGTCACGGGAGCAATGTTCGAGGACTCGAACTAGAAGCCAAATGGGACCCTGTCCAGAGGAACTTCATTTTGCACAGTCCGACACTGACTGCTAGCAAATGGTGGAATGGCACCCTTGGACGTCTGGCGAATCATGCGATTGTCGTGGCACAGCTCCTGGTTCCCAAGCCTGGTGCTACAGGGTACACAAACTACGGACCACATCCCTTTATTGTTCAAGTCCGTGATATGGAGACCCATCAGCCGCCCGAAGGTGTTGTTGTAGGTGATATCGGGCCGAAATATGGTTATGCAACTATGGATAACGCTTACATGCTCTTCAACAACTACAGGTAGGGGTCATTTGACAATCACTAGCTTGTTCATCGTTGATTAATTTAATTGTAGAATACCGCACAGCGCAATGCTTTCCCGGTACTCCCAGCTTGACCCCGACACCGGAGTTTACCATAAGCCAAAGAATCCGAATGTGGTTTATGGATCTTTAACCTATGTATGGATTATCCAAGTTTCGGGCAGAGAACTACAGGATGGCTGACTGGTACCAACAGGTCCGCGCGAACATTGTCATGCATGCACGCCTCGTACTTGCTAGGGCAGTGACAGTTGCAGTAAGATATCTATCAATTCGACGCCAATTCAAGGATATGGATGCGCCAAAGGATACCAAACTGGAAACTGTAGTACTTGATTACCCGACTGTACAGATTCGTGTGCTCCCGCTTCTTGCAACGGCATTTGCATTGCATTATAGTGGTCAAGTCATGGGTGACTTGTATCAGAGGACCCGAACCAAGATTGAAGGTGGTGACTTCGCCGAATTGGCTAACCTACACAGTACCTCTTCTGGCCTGAAGAGTCTGTGTACGGAGCTTGCAGCTAACGGGATCGAGACTTGTCGGAGGGCAATGGGGGGCCACGGATTTGGCGGCGGTAGTGGCCTTGTTCAGCTGAACTCGGACTATCTATCCAAGCCCACAGTTGAAGGTGATAATTGGATGATAACACAGCAAGTGGCACGGTACTTGATCAAGAAGGCAAAGGAAGTTTCTGGGAACAAAACAAAGCCTTCGGCGGATTCTGTTGGAGAGAATCTCCGCCAGTATCTGCATGGAGATCAGAGATCAGCATTTGATGTGCTCAATAATGACCTTGCAATCCTTCAAGCTTTCCAGAGGAGAGCTGCCTATATGGTAAGCACACTTATTGTATCAGATTATGTTTTATATCAGGGCCTTACTAATACGGTGACAGACTTTCAAGGTTTACGAGGCAAGGGAAGTGCGAAAAGAGCCTTACAATAGCCTGCTCATAGAATTTCACAAGCTAAGCAGAGGTAGTTAATCCTGATCCGAAATTGAATGACCAGATACTAATATATTTTTATTAGCTCACTCTCAAATGATATTAGTCGCCAATTTCTACAACTCTCTTCAGTCAAGCCAACAAATATCCCCAGTTCTGAAAGAAGTACTCAAGGACCTCTACCGATTATTTGGTCTCTACACAATAGACAATGAAAGCCGGGAGTTCTTTAAAGCCGGTGCGGTCAGTGACAAGCAGCTTGATGGATTGAGTCAAAAGATCTTGGAATTGATGGGACGAATACGCCCTCATACCGTGCCACTTGTTGATGCGTGGGTATTGCCAGATTATCTTTTGAATAGGTATGTTCTTAACCCTGTAATATCACTACATGCTCGAACTGACCAATGTCTAGTGCTCTTGGACGTTACGATGGAAGGGTTTACGAGGATCTCTTTAACAGGGCACATAGGATTAACCCTCTGAATCGTGTGACATTCAACCCTGACTATAGAACCGACGAGATTGTCAAGGGAAGCGGTGATGGAGGTCAAATTCTGAGCAAATTGTAATTAAGATGTAATATTGTCCTATATATGCACTATCGGGAGTATCAAGACATACAGTTGTATGTGTCGTAAACTCGGGTCACCTTTTCCTCCTGTATTCTTCTTCAAGAGGAGAATTAATCAAAAGTTTGATTATGATTTAGTCACGGGTCACATAGCTTGATATCACAGTCCAATATAGTCTCTCATTGTATTACAATCTAGATTTTGGCTTTTGGTGGGTTACTGACAAGCTTTCCGTGCACATAACTGATAGCTTTAAACTTGGCAAGAGCATCGCCAACTTGTTCCGACCGGATCAGGGCATATACACCCATCTTAGCCTTCGGAGCCCACTTTTTGGCTAGAGCTAAAGACGCATCGAACAATTTATCTGCTGGAGCAACGGCGTCCACTATGCCGTACTCGAGGGCTTCCTTTCCAGTAAACCTGTGGGCTTCCCAAAGAAGTTTTCGAACTGTTTTCGGAGCAAGCTTGGCCTTAGGTAAGGCCCCAATTCCGTCGAAATGAAGACCGAGCTCGATCGGAGGCATACAGAAGAAGCCACGCTCCACATTCATGACCCTGTAGTCATGAGCAAGAGCAAACAAGCACGCGCCACCGAATGTATGGCCTGTGATACATGCAATGGTCGGATAAGGGAAGTCACATATCGTGTGGAGCATCTATGTGCTGGTTAGAATTTAAGCTGCAAAGAATCGTCGAGACTCCTTGTAACATTACGTACGGGATAGAAACCATCAGTATTAGCGAATGGATTTGTATCGCCCTCATTTAAATCTAGACCCTACCGGACGAGTTAAACTTGTTTGCATTTCAAGCCTTTATACAGAACGCCGACTTACAGTGCAAAAGAATTTGCTGTTGTTCCCTCGAGTCACAACCGCTCCTTCAGCATCTGGCCCAAGTTGTCGTTGGATGTCATGGAAAGCGCGAATAATCTCCTGACAATACGTCGAGGTCAATCGATTCTCGTCGGATATCTGCAGTGTGATAATGAAGATATTGCCTTGCCGCTCCACGGTGAGCCCTTGATAAGACATCTTTCTCTGCGTTTGACCTGGAAAGGTTGCACTGCTTGCTGATTGGAGAAGCGGAGATATAAGGGTGCTACACAACTACTGCGGGAGGCTCCTCAGAGGAATTGAGGGTTGCAGACTCCCGGTAAGCATATGTAAACGAGCAATGGCTTTGCTCGGTATTAGCAGAGGGTGCGAGGGCTAGAGAGGAACCGAGCTTGAGCTCGTGGTGAGGGGCGAAAATGCTTGGGCCCCCGGGTTCTCCTTGGACCGAGCCATACGGTAATTTCCTCTTTCGGTAATGCCGCCCCGGCAGAGCGCGGGAATAAGCTGGAGAAAACCCGCACGATTGCGGGGTCGGGAAGCTCCAAATGCCCCGCACCGTCGGTCAACAGCTCCAGAAACGCCAGCGTCTCCAACTCCCACGCAAATTTCTACAAGGTGCCACCTTTACCATTGGTCTTTCCAAAAGCAGAAATAAGATTTTAATTTTTCTTACGTTGCTCAACTCCAGTATTATTGCTTAGATACTTCTATTCATAATATTGGATGCCTCTGCCATTGCTTAAGAAATAAGAATTAATTCACCCGATAACCTTAAACAGCTAAAAGAAAATCTGACATTAAAATCATCATGTAATCGAGTTCAATTAAATTACTCAATCGATCAATGTATTTTCACAGTTTGGAAGATTCCATGTCTTTCCATATCCTCCTGGCCCCAATTATTGCCGGCCGTAGATGCTGCATGTTATTCATCTCACTTTTCTGCGCCCCTTCCCAGAGGGCTTCATATGGGCTCATGTTGGCACGTGCTAATGCGCTGTCCATCTCAAACTCAGTGTAACCATATCCCTCGATAAATGCTGGCGTATATATCGCAAAATTCTCAATGGCATCTTCATAAGCCTCTTTTAACTGTTGTTGCATAGCTCGCGTCACAGATGGCTCGCCGACGAGGTCTTTGTACGCATCTTGTAAAATTGACAGTGAAAACTGGGACACTTATGTCAGTCTAAACGGCTCCATATAAAGGGTTCAGCGAATCACTTACAACTTGCGCGAGCGACTCCAACTGCTTCTTTACCTCCTTGTCGCACGTTCTGACTACGCTCCACAATCCCTTCCAGTATACCAAATCGCAATATGCCATCGTTAACGCATGAACAGAGAAACTCGTGTCTTTCCCATTTTTAACGTCTTCCATGTGACTTGTAACGAGCAGGGTCAAGCGTTCTTCCAACACCCATTTCTGGGTATCATACTCGAACCACTCCTGTTTGCTTCGTACAGAAATGCCATGTCGGGATGACGAGCTTCTCAATATGCTCAAGTGGGCTAGGCTTGGCAACGACGTCTCCGTATTACTGTCATTGAAGAATCGTCAGCATTATGGTTCAGGTTAATGGTCAAGCCATCATACTTCTTGTAATGCTTCAGCATTGCTCTGGGGATCTGCTGCGAGAGAACATAATTATCCCCTTCATAAGTGACCGCATTCACTGCGTTCGCATACATTCTCCCAAATCCCGCCAGAGCACTGTATCCATGACCACCACATGCGATTCTACAGGCTTCAATACCTCGTGAAGTTATTTCTGTGGAGTATACCTTGGCACCAACGGTTTGTAGGTGAAGATCTTCCAGTTCAGAGGTATCACCTGTTTTAAGCATATTTACAGTATATCGGTCATATGCATCTTTGATAGTGCGACCAACGAGAATGAGCGCGGTTCCCTACAGAAGGCTTAGTTTCACAGCACTCTCGTGGATTATGGCATGTACACAGTACTTTTGCAAGAAGGGGGAGAAGCCGGAACTTAACGCTAGCATAGTCAAAAACACGAATCTCCCCACCCGCGTCGCTTTTTCCAAATTGTCTCCGAAATGTGGTATAGTGGTACGCAGTGACCACGGCTTTGATGAGATCGAATCCGGTAATCTGAGCCATCAACGCCCTTACCGTGACCATAGACCCATAAGAATGCTTCGTATTTTTTGCCGCGCTATAGCTCCCATCGCGGTGCACCTGTGCATTTCTAGCTAGCATTTGATCTCGAGGAATGCGTACGTGATGGAACTGCAAAGCCCCATTATCAACGCCGAGCATGCCTTGGTAAGCCTTGGGCCCAAGCTCATATATCTCCACACCAGGCATGAGCTCCTGTGTATCAAGGTTCCGTATCTGAGTTAGAAAGATGTGATTGCCGTGATCTTTCCCTCGAATTATGAGCCTGGCTACGACCAAGGCATGCGTGGCCCATATCCCGGATGCGCCAATCCAATACTTAGTACTACTCAGCGTCGGGGAATTGATGACGAACTCGTCCGTGTCCTGATCGAATGTTGCCGTTGTTTCGATGCCCCTGACATTGGATCCATGGCCGAGTTCAGTCTGTGCATAGCAGCCAAAAATCTCGAATCGCTCCGCCCTGGGCACCCAGATCTTCTTTTGCTCATCTGACATCTGCCTTTCCAGATTTGAGAGGAAGACTAACCGAGTAGTCCCCAATCGTTAGTGACTGCATGTCGCATCAAAACGCTCAATTGAACATGAGGATCCCACTTACTCCTGAATTGCGGCAGGACCGGTAAGGAGTCGTCAATCATTCTGATCGCCTCAATGAACTGATCGTTAGACCAGCCATGCTTCTTTTTGATTGCAATTAGCTCTCGCGACTGGAACACTGCCCGAGTCCAGACATCTCTGCGAGCCAGGGATGGAACCGTGACCGTTAATTTTGAGAATATGGGGTTATTGGTAAAGACGTTCAGAATCTCTTCACGGCGCCTCAATCGATCTTCTCCGCCCCATAGCACGAACGACAGCGGGGTTTTGGTGACATTATTGCTGATACTCGTCATCGTAAACAAGGAAGACGCAAGTGAACTTGCTCTAATACGCGCCTTCTTGTTGTCTAGCTAGATACTCAATTGGCATAGAATCACTAGGAATGCATACTGGCGTGTCGTAAATCGCCGCGCATTATTATATTATTGAAATCACCGAGGGAGCTACCCCGGCCTGTTGTGGGGCTTTCGGCATTTTCCAACCTCGAGTTCTTGGTCTGGTAATGCCCTGGAGTTGCCGAACAACCCCGCAACTTCTACTGCGGGCGCGAGTCCCCCAACATTGCACAGCTAGCATCCGTGGCGAATGCCTCACCACGCCCGGAAATTGGATTTGATTGAAAGGCAACGCCCTGTAAGACAGAAGAGGTTTAACCTAGCGGTTCCAATAAGAGAGGCAGTATGAATCTCTTCGATCTGTCAACAGAAATTTTGGAACAGGGAGTTAAAAGTCGGGTGCTCGCAGAGTACGCATAGGCTAACTTGACTTGAAATGAAAGCTTAGCTAACTTAGCAGTCGGATGGATAAAATGGATGACTAAGCGATACGGTAGGGAAGGGCTTTGGGGCTCGGCTCAGACCCAGCGATTGGAATTTTCCAACCCCTACCTCCTCGGGCTGAGTTCTCTAAGCTCGATTCCAACAGGAAGCAAGACTCGCAACGCCTTCTGGATTGGTAAGAATTCCGGTCAGCTGATTTACCCAAGGCCATATCCCGATACCAGGGTCATGTCGAGGTATGGAGTGCAGATGGTCGCGTATCGCTACGGGACGCCTACCCGATCGAGACGAGCGTGCGAAAGATGTCACAGCAGAAAAGGTAAATCCGCCAACCAGATTGTAAAGAGTCTAGCTCGGGTCTGACTGGCTTCAGTTCGCTGTGATATAGAAGTTGGAGCCGGATCATGTTCTACTTGTGTTGCACAGGGAGCCGTTTGCAGGTAGGCATAGCCCAGCAACTGGCCTTGTCTCGCGTGGCTTTTTATTCTAGTAGCTTACATGTCCCTGCCTTCATAGACTTCGCACGCGTCGTCGTAAGAGAATTACCGCGTCAGCGACTTCTCCCAATTCTGCTCGCCAGAGCTGGTCACAACCGCCTGTCACTGCTGCCATCTCTAACCATGATGACAACTACTCCGGAAATGCTTTATCAGGTGATCAGGCAGATCATGGATCCGAGGAAATCCTGGCAACAGATCCGACAGCAGGACTCTCTAGCCGGAGGACTGAGCCAATCTCATCGTCTTTGATATTTGCTCCAGGGCCTACCATGCCAGTAGATAGCCCAACACATTTCGCCTCGGACACCCAGCAACTTGGCGACAGTCCAGTAAGCCCTGGAATCCTGTCTCGAAACTCCGTGTTTGGAGGCTACCCTGGGGTCGATTGCTCAGTTACTCAGCATTTCGACTCCAACTCGGAACAGTACAAAACCAAGATCGCCGTTCTGCGCATATATCGTGCTTTCGATCTCCCGCCTCTGCGTGTTCGCCAGAGCCTTTATGAGGCTTTCTTTGAGAGGTGCTGGACATGGATGCCAGTTGTTGATTGTGATATCCTACAGGACTCCTCGAAAGCACCTTCCATTTTACTACAGCAAGCCATGTTATTAGCGGGATCACGAGTGCAGAAGATACCCAAGGAATACGGTTCTCCAGAGGATTTCTACCAGCGAACGAAGGCCCTACTTGATACTCAATATGAACCGGACGTATTGTCGGCACTTGCAGCCCTTTGCATGATTCAGTGGTACAACCCCGCTGCACCTACAGACATATCCGCGCATTCGTCCAAATTCTGGGTTACATACGCTGTTGGCCTTGCTCAACAACTGGGCCTCCATAGAAGATCAGAGAAACCAGTGGAACGAGAAGGATTACGGCGAAGGATTTGGTGGTGTTTATATGTAAGTTATCAGAATCATTATTCTTGCTCTTTCAAAATCAGGCCTACAATTGTGAATATAGGTGCTGAAATGTTACTATTTAGGCCAAGGATTGCCTGGTCTCAGCAAGTCACAGCAGACCCAGGATTATCTGTGACGAGGACTGTACCGTAGAACCCCCGAGCGCCAAAGATTTCCCCCAGCCTCTGGACCTACGTGCTCAGATTTTTATATCATATGTGGAAATCTGCAGATTACTATCTCGGTTGTGTCAAATGCTTACTCGAAAGGGTTTGCGGCCATCAAAGGAAAAGGATGAACTAGGTGTCGCGCTATTGGCATGGATTGAAAACCTGCCACCGGAACTGAGAATGACAAGAGAGAATGGCGAATCGAAGCCGTATAGCTTTGAAATTGCACAGCTCCATGTGCCTTTCCTCTCAGCCGTTACGTTGGTCTTTAGTCCCAGACCCATATTTGGCATCAGCCCAGACAATACCACCGCGCTAGTCGCCGCCACGCTTACTTTTCGAATATACGAAGCCTTCCGCCTCCGAGATCAGATTCCTTACCTGAGTCCAATATTCTCATGGCATCTACTGGTTGCATCTGTAACTAGACTATCATGTCTAACGGTACCATCTTTGAAGGAAGATGCCGAAGCTGCTCTAGATATGACAGAGAGCTTTTTTCGTGAGCTTGGCCTTAAATGGCGTTCAGCTCTCAACAACCTCAAGAATTTACAAATTCTAAGAAGAGATTTTAATACGAGCATGTCCAGACTAGTATCACACGGCGTCGCCGCTGACAGAGATGTGCTGCTCCCCATAGGTTCTCGGTTGTTCAAGTCTTTTGGATCACAAGCGACATCATATTTTGCTCGAATTGAGAAGCTACTAAGAATAAGCTATGAAGAGTTCTCTCACTCTAATAACCACCTTCAGAGCACGGCTGTCCCATCACAGCAATTGCTACATAATGATAGCGCGACAGAAACCGAATATGTTAACGGTTTCTCCGCTCAGAGAGGAAACGAACCCTCAGCAGTGGAGAACAGGCCGGCAGGCGCAGATCCATTAAACCCCACTAGAGACTCCTTGATTCAACTTGAGGACTTCTTCGCTAAGGAATACTGGATGATGGAAGGAATGGCAGAGAATTACCCCACAGATTATTTCTCCCCGGACTTCGATATAGGACTAGCATAGTTTTGAGAAAATCCGGATAGCTCAGCATTACTTGGAATTCAAAATGGTGCTTCTAGAGGGTAAGTCGGTTTGATTTTAGAAAGTTAAGACAGGTCCAACTCGCATATCATATACCAGCATAGGATAACCATGGAGCTTCCTACAGTCTCAGAGGAGAGAGTTTAACTCAAGATGTATATACCTTTGTTGACACATATTTTCCTTCGCGTTGAACTTTTTTTTCTTATCTCTTGACCGTCCCTCTCATATGTTCACTAGCACCGATACGCCACCGTGGACTAGAGCCGCAAGTTCCTACGAACCGCGGCAAAACAAGCTGCATTCCCAACCAGCTCTGGTATGGCATTGAATATAATGGTATCTTCATATCAATAGCCTTGTACAGCTTGTATCCAGCCTCTAGACGCTTTCAACATGAGACTCCTGTGAATTTCCACCCTGATCTTTCTCCAGAGCCGCTTTTTCGGCGTTATGCTCCTGCTCTAGATCAAGACCAACATCTCTTCTTGCTTCAGCTAACATTTTCGCATCTTCTGCTCCTGAGTGGCTATGGAACACATAATCCATCTGTTCTAATGTTACCCCCTTCGTTTCCGGTAAGCAGAACCACACCCACACAATCCCACTAGCAAGAAAAACAGAGAAAAAGATGTATGTGCCCCAAGCCCAGTGTGCAAACATGGGTGGTACAAAGAATGCGACTGCAAAGTTGTTGACCTATTCGTTTAGAGTAGGGTAAGCATGAGAAGAATATTCCATATGAAAGGATGGACCCAATCTTACCCAGTTGCTTGAGGCACCAAAGGAAGCGCCCTTTGCACGAATTGACAAAGGAAATATCTCCGAAACAAGTGTCCAAGAGACAGGACCCCATGTCGCACCGAAACCGCCAATATAGACCCATATAAATGCGACCGCTGTCCACCCGGCTGCCATATGATGGTCCCAGTCGTGACGAAATTTGGCGACAATGATGCCAGCAAGAACCATAGAGATAAACATGACGAGTGATCCAGTAAGAAGCATCGGTTTACGCCCTACTCGGTCGATTACTGCCATTGCAGGTAGCGTGCTGACAAAGAATACACATCCAGTTACGCCAGTAGCTAGAAGAGCTGTGGTGCCCCCGGTCAAACCCAAACTAACAAAAACGTCTGAGGCATAGTAAATAATAGCGTCAATCCCACTCCACTGCTGAAAAAACATTACAAGCCACGCAGTTGCAACGCGCTTGAAATTATCCCAAACTCGGATAATGTGGTAATACTGAGCAACCTCGCGGATCCATATGCTGGATCTCTCTTTCGCAGCAAGATTAGGAAACGCCCTCGCGAATGCGCGCTCCTCAAATAGGCACTCAGCCTTAATTTCCTTGTACTCGATCTGGATCAGCTCATTTTCCGCAGACAATTTACGGAGGTAGGCTAGCGTCTGGATAGCTTGCTCATCGCGCCCGCGCTTGATAAGCCAACGTGGAGAAAAGGGAAGCCACCATATGCCAAGAGCGAGGCAGCAAGCCGGTATACCTTGGATGATAGACGGTAAACGCCATGCAAGATTGGACTGTGTCTCTCCATGACCACCGAATCCTAGGTTGCTGGCGTATCCAACCCAAAACGACAACATAATCCCCAGAATAGTTGCAAATTGATAGAAAGACACCAGAAAACCACGAAGCTCTGGAGGAGAGAGTTCAGCATTGTATAGCGGCCTGTACATCGTATATCTTGCGTTACCAGCTGTTTGATATGACATCGTGGTGATTTTACTTACCCTACGCCACTAAATGTCCCGACCCCCAAGCCTGTAAAGAAACGACCAGCATAGAGTAGTTGGGGCTTGTGATAGGAAGCACCACAATAAAGATAACTTCCAAGAATTACCCAACAACAAGCTGAGAACATCGTATATTTTCTAGAGAAGACTTCTCCTAAGACACCTGCGGTCAACGAACCAATTATGCCACCAAGTTGGAGGACTGATGTCAACCAGCCAGTTGCACTCGATGATGCAACCACAGTAGGGAAGTTTTCTGTGAAACGATACATAACGAGAGATTGTCCCAAAACACCTTGCTGGTAGCCGTATTCGAAGCCGCCGAACCTGTAACTCGGAATGAGATGGATCCAAATGGCGAGATAAGCTTAAAATTTAGACCTAGCACTTACGATGCAAAAAATGCAATTAGTATGATTTTCGGGTTGTGCAAAACATGTTTCCATCTGTTCTTGTACGCGACCCGTCTCCGCACATCGGTAGCAGAGATGAACGACTCCATGATAACAAACTGTGTGGGATTACACTGTAAAAGGACGATATAGTGGGACAGGAGAGAGACTGCAGCATATTAAGACTTCAGAGGGATACCGGACCGAATATAAGACTAATTTAAGAATATACTAGTTGGGGCATCATAAGATCTGCGATAGCGAAGCATGCAGATAAGTGCAAGGTGTCGTGCAATAAGGTTAATCCTATCGTCCCAAAGCAGCACAGCAATCCTTTCTTTCTCCGCAAAACCCCCGAATCTGCCATGGTTAGTTCGTGCGAGGGTTATCCAAGCCATGTTCCCCCCGTTGACTTGGGTAATCGGCGCTTAAGGCTTCCTTTCTGGTCCAACTGCAGGCTTATATTTCTGGGGTACACAAGGTGATCAAGGGTTTCCATAATCGGTGGCATGTTATAACGACTGACCAGTCTATCAAATCGGGAGAGAAGTGCCTCCCCTTACCACTTACAGCATCTACAGGGCGGATTCAACCCCCATGCTTGCGACGTTTTGTCATACATGTTCCTTACCCTGTTCCACGTCTCGATTACCAGTTTCTACCTACAATAGCCTCTGGCTGACCACTGAGAGGCGGAGGTGTAAAAAATGACCACACGCGTTCCACACCATATTCGAGAAAGGAAAATATCAGCTGTAAACTTAACCAAGTTGAGTTAAGATGCGGAGAAGAATTTCCGGGTTTAATCATGCTCACCGCCATCTGGCAGAATTCAAAAACCACATGTGACCTTCTTTTCCCTTACGTTTATCAGCAGGATCAGGTCGCTCGAAAGCTGTAGAGTCGACGTACTATCGAAGTTATTATAAATAATTACGAGAATGCAAGTGTGAAGGATAAGTTTGTTGTACTAGATATCAAGATACGTTCAAGTGTTTTACAGGTTAAATTGCCTATCTGCAAATACTTAGCCACACATAAAAAAAAACCTATTTCGGATAACGGCTGATATTTTAGAATCATAACAATTAAGACAAAAGATAATAGTATATCCATCCCACAGCGTGGGGAAGAAGCTCTATCAAACCCTGTACACATTATGTATCCCTAATTATCACCGTGCAACCCGAGTTAGATCGACCTCGCTTGATACAAGGAATTGTGTTAAGCATAATGCTTGTGAATATGAAACTCGAGGACAGAGGTTGGGAATGATTGCGCCTACCAAAACAAAGTCCCGGAACAGTTATTACGCATTTTTAATCCAAGATAATTATATATGGGTTATTTTAAATAGAACAAAAAGCTACAGGAAGAATTCAACATCCCCCTTGATTACTCAACTGTTGCAAGGCCCTGTCTGTTTGTGAGGAGAGAACCATCTGTGACAAGCTATTAGTTTATAGGGACGTCAATCCTGGAATCCACAGGACTGCTTTCCCAGGAAGAAGTTCTAAGGGTGTGTAAAGACTAGCATTACGCACGAGTATTCTGCTCCAAAAATGCATCGGCTGCAAGTTCCGATGGCGTGCTTCTCTATCTTTTGTTATCGCTCCCACTAAACCAGGTCTGTCGTTTTTGGACGACATTTACCGACTGCATTGACCAATCATGTTGATGGGTCTGAGGGAAATGCAGATGATTCGCTGAGATTTGTGGCCGCTTTTCCCGCTCATTGCCCTAGTCCCACTGCTATGTCCGCAATCCGATCTTCCGGAGATAAAACTTCATAGATTACTAGTAGACTGCAAGCTGCTGCCCCTTTCAAGCATCATCTCCCGATTCTCAATTCGCTCCAGTTCTGCATGCAAGTACAATAAAATCAGGAGACGGTGTTACGTGCTTGTACTACTTGACCACTTCTTGCCTAATTGGCATGGTTGGTTAACGCCTAACGGAAAATAAAAGAGGAGGAAAAATTCGGTTGTGCAGTCCGAGGGAACCAGCTCGCGAATGCGAGTAAAGCTTTGAGACATGGAGACAGAAAAGGTTTACCAGGCTGACGAAGCATCAAAGAATGTGGAACAGAAAGTCACCCATATACCGAACGAAACACCTTCTGGTGAACTAGACCCCAATTCTCCGCGAAAATCATGGAGGGCCAAATGGATTCTGAATCCACTGAAAAGGAGAGTACCTCCCGTACCCACGGAGCGGCGAACCAGTCCGGAGGATGCGGCCAATGTCTTCAGTATGATAAGCTTTGACTGGATGAATCACATTCTGTCGGTAGGCTACCGGCGCACACTCACCGATAACGACTTCCCTCATCTCAGCAAGTCCCGCCGCACCGTAGCTAACAATGATAAAATTATGGAAGAACTCAGGCGCCGTGCAGAACGAGGGGATAAACACCCTCTATTCTTTTCGCTGTTGCATGTGTTCGGCCGGGAGTATTGGCTTGCTGGGTTTTGCCAGTTGCTTTCGACCTCGATCCAAGGAGTTGCTCCCATCTTACTCAAAGTGATTCTTAAGTACGCATCAGACGCATACTACGGAGAAGCCGCGCCCATTGGTCGGGGAGTTGGTTTCGTTCTAGTGCTGATAGCTATGTTGACAGTCGCTGCTTTTTCTATCAATCAATGGGTATTTAGAGGCCTTATGTCGGGAGGAATGGCGAGGGCCAGCCTCATCAGCCTCATATACTCAAAAAGCTTAGTGATATCAAATAGAGCCAAAGCTGGAGTAACCGATCCGAATAAAGATTACAAGGGAAAACCATTAAACAAAAACGAAGACAATAGTGTCCGGGTGACAAAAAGCATGGAGGGGCACGATTCACAGGGCTGGTCAAATGGCAGGGTCATAAATCTCATGTCCACAGACACCGCTCATATTGATCAAGCCACAATGTGGTCACACATGCTTTGGACAATACCTTTGCAACTATGTATTGTTATTACTCTGCTCATAATCAACATTGGTGTCAGTGCATTAGCTGGTTTAGCACTATTTGTTGCAATGATGCCATTGTTGGCAAGATCAGCGAGGTCACTGGCTACAAGAAGAAAAGATATGCAGAAAATCACTGACCAAAGGCTTGGAGTGACTCAGGAGATTTTGCAGAGCATGAGATTTGTCAAGTTCTTTAGCTGGGAGGCTAGTTTTCTCGAGCAGCTGCGCGATATGAGGAAGAAGGAGATCAGAGCCGTGCAGGTTCTGCTAGCTATCAGGAGCGCCCTCAACGCATTTTCTGTGGTAGGGTTGGACAAACTTCCCCATCACAGGCCTCGTTACTAAAATCTTCTCAGTCAACGCCAATTTTGGCGGCAATGCTCGCCTTCATAACTTATTCACTGGTTCATTCGGATTTACAAGCGGCAAACATATTCTCCTCACTGGCATTGTTTTATGGTCTGCGTATCCCACTCAATATGTTACCAATGGTGCTTGCACAAAGTATCGATGCGTGGGTGAGTCTGGGAAGGATTCAGGATTATCTCCTAGCCGAAGAGGAGCAGGAGAAGCGTAAAATCAATGAACATCAAGAACATGCGTTTAATCTCGCCAATGCAAGTTTTACGTGGGAGGATACAGTAAAATCTGATGATGTGCAAGAGAATAGCCCAGAATTATTACATGGAGGAGCCACTGCCAAGCAGAAGGATGTTGACCTAGAATTGGGCGTCTCGTCTGAAGGGATAGCAATCGGGGAGGAATGTTCAGCCATCGAAGTTTTTCAACTCGATAAGATAAATCTTGCAGTTCACCGGACGGAACTCTTGGCTATCGTAGGAGGGGTGGGCTCTGGGAAAACCTCGTTGCTGGCTGCTCTTGCCGGAGATATGAGGAAAGTGTCAGGAGAAATCACTCAAGGGGCAGCAATTGCTTACTGCCCTCAGTTTGCGTGGATCAGGAGTGCGACGGTTCGCGAAAACGTTACCTTTGGGCGGCCCTTCGATCAAGAATGGTACGACCGAGTCGTAGATGCGTGTGCTCTCCGAGCCGACTTTCAGTTACTCCCAGATGGAGATCAAACCGAAGTTGGAGAGCGAGGGATAACATTGAGTGGAGGCCAGAAGCAGCNGGCTCAATATCGCTCGTGCCATATACTTCGACGCGCCAATTGTTCTCATGGATGACCCCCTTAGCGCAGTTGATGCGCAGGTCGGCCGACATATTTTCCGGGAAGCAATATGCGGCCTTCTGAAAGATAAGTGCCGAGTCCTCGCCACACACCAACTTCATGTGTTGGGTCAGTGTGATCGTATTATCTGGATGCAGAATGGCAAGATAGAAGCAATTGGAACATATGACGAGTTGATGGCTCACAATCCTGGCTTTGTCCAAATGCTATCTATGACAGATGGACATAACGAGGATTCTGCAACCCGACCTCCTGATTCTTCAGCAGTAAAATCTGGGAAGAGCGATACTGACAAAGTCTCTCAAGATTCGGGTCCAAATACCATAGCCCTCCCAAAAGCTGCTGAGTTAATGGGGAAGGAAGAGAAAGGCGAACGGGGGATCAAGTGGGCGGTGTACAGAGCTTACATTAAGGCAAGCGGTAGCGTTCTAATGGTGCCCTTCACTATTGTTTTTGTTTGTCTTGCGCAGGCGTCCAATATCATGAGCACCGTCTGGCTAGGTTATTGGACGACGGATCAACTGTCTCTAGCTAACAATATCTACGTGAGTACTGCTTCTATCCCAGAATCGCATCAGTCAATGATTTCAAAACTAACAGATAGCCCTTGCGGTAGATCGCCGTCTACGTGGTCTTAGCTGTTCTTCAGGCAATCCTTTTGTTTGCATTCTCGATGGTCCTAACCGTGGGTGGGACTGAGGCTAGTAAGAAACTGCTGCAACGCGCATTACAAAGTGTTCTATCAGCACCCATGTCAGTCTCACACGGACCCAGAAGGCGTTCTATATTGCCACTTTCGATATGGAATATCTCCTAACTGACGAATTTCAGGTCTTTCTTTGATACAACGCCACTTGGAAGGATCGTAAACAGATTCTCTAAAGATGTTGATGTTCTAGACAACTTCTTGTCTGAATCTATCAGGCTCTATTTATTCACAATGGTCCAGATTATTTCAATATTCATTTTGATTATTGTGTACTTTCCAGAGGTACGTGGAATAGGTAATAACGCCTGCTTCTAACGGGCCTATGCTGACAAGACCAGTTCATTGCTGCCCTCGTCCCCCTTTGTTGCCTCTACTACTTTGTAGCAGCATATTATCGGGCCTCCGCCCGCGAAATTAAACGCAATGAAGCAGTTCTCCGATCTGTGGTATTCTCTCAATTTAGTGAAGGCCTGTCGGGGACTTCCACAATCCGGGCCTACGGTGTTGGCGACATGTACAAGCAGAAACTTGACCATGCGATTGATCAGATGGACTCGGTGTATTTCCTTACATTTTCAAATCAGGCTTGGCTCAGCATCCGGCTTGACATCATCGGAGTCGTTCTAGCCCTGATAACAGCGCTTCTGATCATCACAAATCGCTTTAATTTGAATCCCAGCACCGCAGGTGTGATTTTGACGTATATGCTGCAGGTTATTGGAATGGTACAATTCATGATAAAACAGCTCGCTGAAGTCGAAAATTCAATGAATTCAACCGAAAGGATCTATAGTTACGGGAACGAACTTCCACAGGAAGTCAATGTGGTTGGCGGCGCGGAGCAGGTCCCTCCCCCATCATGGCCGGAAGCCGGTCAAATATGCTTTCATAATGTGCAAATGCGGTATCGCGACGGATTGCCACTGACACTTAAGGGTCTTGATTTCACCGTGAAACCTGGTGAGCATATCGGGGTTGTCGGCAGGACCGGTGCTGGCAAGTCTTCCCTGATGTCTTGTTTGTTTCGGCTGGTCGAATTAAGCTCTGGAGAGATTACCATTGACGGTCTGGATATTTCAAAGGTTGGACTCTATCGTCTCCGGAGCAGCCTTTCTATCATTCCACAAGGTACGATGCAAACAAGCCTTAACTGACCTGATTGCTGGTCTAATTTCTCCAGATCCCACTTTATTTCAAGGAACTGTCCGTAGCAATCTCGACCCTTTCAACGAGCATAGCGACTTAGAGTTGTGGCGCGCTCTGCAGCAATCTTGTCTTATTCCGGAAGACCAGCAAGTGCCTACAATAGCAACCGATCATGTTCCTGGACCAACATCATCAATAACTTCAGCGCAGAAAATAACACTTTCCACTCCTGTTGTAGAAGAGGGGTATAACTTCTCCCTCGGTCAACGTCAACTGATGGCACTCGCTCGAACGCTGGTACGGAACTCACGAATAATTATATGTGATGAGGCTACTTCTTCGATTGATGAGGAGACAGACCGAAGCATTCAACGTACGATGGCAGAGGGTTTCAAAGGACGGACGGTCCTCTGCATCGCACACAGACTTCGAACAATCGTGAATTACGATCGTATTTTAGTGATTAATAAAGGGCTGGTTAGCGAGTTTGGGCCACCACTAACATTGTGGAATAACGAAAAGAGTCTATTTCGAGCCATGTGTGATAACGCAAATATTAGACGTGAGGAATTTAATTAGATTGTGGATGACAACCATGGTCATATACTTGAAGCATTTCCAACGTCTAATTGAGATTATTACGATTTTTATTTTTCAAACCGCTTTCTCAATAGAATGATCCGCTCACGTCGAGATCCGGTGGTCGATGGAAGTGTTAAGTGTATTCCAGTACGACTGGTGGTGAATAGTTGAGGAAATGGCACAGGAGATATGTGTATTTGCCTTCTGTGTTTAGGAGAGGTTCAGAGAGAAGATAAGATAAAAGCATTAATGTAATATTGCAGAGTACGTTATTGTGCGAACCCAGTGGTTACTTTGCCGACTTGTGTTGCCAGATAACATCATCACGAATCGTGCACCCAAGGAGACCACCATTAGCGTTGGTGTTATGATAATTGAGGGATACAGATGGACCTTGATCAAGACGATATAGTCCGGTGGAGAGGGAGAGCTAACTGGTAATGAGCTTGGACGCGCCGGAGGCACATGATTTGTCTCGCGAATGACTACCGAGAACGTGGACTGAGCAATTGCTACTCCTTGAGCCGTTTAGAGATCGTGCTATGTGATATCAACTCATTCGTTATATCTTGGTTGGGAGACGACTGCACGCTCTTCGATTTATACCATGCTTTATATATTGCGCGCAATTAATATATGTATTCTTCGCACATCTCCAGAACATGGAGCTGTCAGTGTCTCAAATCCGGACTGGCCGTTAATTGTGGTTGGGACGATTGTGATAATTTGGTGGCTTCCGAGATGCAAACCACAACCAATGGCTTGTTACCTAAGTAGCACGCCCCGGAAGGACAGAACAATAGGAGATCATCCGGCTGGTTATTGAGTGTGTTACTCACTGTGTACTAGCTCTCAGTATCTTTGGCCTACCGCGTGGGCATCACGCTCGATAGCAGATTCTACTACTCTCGATTTTGACTAAGGCATGGAAGGATAGTGCAGGTACGATTTAGCACCTTTGATATATAAATGTTTAAATATAATAGCCAGTAGTTAAGGCAATAGCATCTAGTTTGGTACAAGTGAGTGTACAGGAGATCCGTCCATCTCGTTCTAGGCCAAACACACGGAGCTATTTGTGGTCAAAATCTCTACAAACGAGAATATATCACGGACCGGTGTGGAAGCAATACGTTCTTGCCTTCCCACAGCATTCTATCTCTGAAAAATATTGGAAAAGCCAGGGACAAACGATAGATGCACCCCGTCCTCCTATTCGTCTCATCGTCCTGCCTCTTATTCGCTTGCAGAGTTGAACGCACACCGGTCGGCGTTCCCGTTGATATTGTTTCCCCACCATTGGGGGAACGGTCTCGCCTGGCCACTGGCTCCCGCCACGGCAAAACTAAGGAGGAATACCATAACCTGCGTTCCGCCATCCATACCAGCGGAGACAAGGTAGTTCCATTTGATGAATTGGTGTGGGCGGTATTTCCTGAAGTACCACTGGCCAACATAACCAATGACAAAATAGATCCAGACCGAAGAGTTAACACCAACCACGAGGTAGCCCATATACCAGAATATGATCGACAAGTTCAGATAACTCCATATCCATTGCTTAGGGAAGAGTTTATGGAGGATGTAAAAGGGAACGGGAAGGAGGAATCCTAGGAAATAGGCTGCTGAGACCCATTGGTAGCGTTGTCCGAACGAAAACATTTCGGGGGCCATCGCCCAGGCGATACCATTGGAATTGATAGATTGCACCCACGCGCCGGACCAAATAGATGTTCCTTCAACGGAGAGCAGAATCGGTGTCTGTTCCTTAACAATGCTAATAAGGTCGTTAGACTTACACTCACAGAATAGAAAGAGGAGTGAGTGGTTTACCTTTGCATCATGATGTAATTGAGAACGGCTCCGAAGACGCAGCCAATCATTTGCGTAGTAAAGGTGCATTTAGGAGAGAGCTTAGCTTGCTGAGCGAGCTTCAGATCACGCAGCAGATATTGTCCTTGCCCGAGAGAGTTATAGGTCAACACCAAAAAGTACATGTTTGCTTGAGCATCGGTTAGCTTAGTCCCTGTGCGGTAATATGAGGCCCACTCACCAATGGGAGCTCGAGGGAAACAGTAACCAGCAATTGTCTGCATAACATTACCCAGATTGAATCCAAAGCCCGTCATAGCATACTGTGCGCCAAAAAAGAGCATGATAATCCAGAGTGTGATCATAGCGAATATGATACCCCACCACGGCAACGTAGACTTGATGACATATAGGCAAGCCATCACTGTGATGAAACTAGCGAGAAAAGCAAAAAAGTACCAGCTGCTAGGACACTCATCATAGTTATTCCGAATCATGACCTTGTAATGGGGGTCGATATCAGGATCATTCAAAAGTGCTTGCTTTTCTTCTTCAGTTCGTTTACCGGTATTTCTCCAGAAGAAATAAGTGGAAGGAGTCAGGAAATACTTCAGGGTAGCAAAACTTAGGTTCTCCTTAATATTCTTGAGTGTTAAGAAGCTCCAACCAGTCTTGATCTCGGCATAATTCCAGAGGAACATGTGGACAAAATTACCAGTAAAACCGGCATTGGTTGTGATAAGGCCGAAGACGTAACCTATATGATTGATGAGTTAGCGGTGTCTATATGGAGCTGTTCAGAGAAGAATCAAGTCCATTTGTGCCACTTCACAGTATATATAAATATAAGTAGCTGGTTATGCTTACTAGCTGTGAGCCAAGGAGCACCATAGAGCTCAATAGCAGCAGGGTCAATCGTGTTATCAGCATTAAGAATGAGCGTCTGGTTGTAGATAATCTGGTTTGTGGCATTCGCACCCGTGGCATTGAAAAGTTCTTGGGATAAGAAAGGGAAATCCAAGGCATTCCAAATGTTGCCGTAGTACAATGCCATAAACATGATGACACAGAAACTAGAAACCTCATCAGTTAATAACCACCCTGTCCGCCGGAATATCTGCAAGTCCAAGTCAAGGGTATACAAATGGCACTTAC
The DNA here is from genome assembly GCA_000743665.3 of Scytalidium sp. 3C. Taxonomy (NCBI): domain Eukaryota; kingdom Fungi; phylum Ascomycota; class Leotiomycetes; genus Scytalidium; species Scytalidium sp. 3C. The sequence goes on from JMRO03000009.1 coordinate 114,435, forward strand.
AGGGTACCGATGAGAGAATTGGTGAGAGTCTGGAGAGGGAGCCAGAGCGGTGACCCGAATCCAGCAATATAATTCCAGTCAAGGCAAATTGAGAGAAATCCTAACCCCTCATTTCCATCTGTGCCGCCGAATAAATTGGTGAAGACGAGATTATTTTGATCCGCAAGGCAGAAGATGGAAAAGCCGATTAGCATGGTAAACAGATACTAGAAGCGATCAGATATTTAGCTACCCCAGCACACAAAGTATTGCTTACCTCTGGAACTATTTCCCACACCAGAAGAGTGGCGAAGATGATCCAGAAAACCTTCATTCGCTTTTTATTGCCCGCCTTGTCTTTGTGAAGCGTCTCCAGTACTGTGGTAATGGGGAGGTTCTCGGGATATAACATCTTCGTTGGCCAGAGCAAGACCCTTCGCATCATTCCTGCCATACCATACCCAATGACTGAGGGAACGTCAGTATTCACGTAGATGTGACACATGTAAGAATGGGAAGTATGCAATTGGGTGAGCACATACGCTGAGTAGCCATGGTAATGAAGACAGCCCCGCCCGCATTTGGGTATCCCCCGTAGTAGAGCTTCTGCGCGGCAATGACCAACGTGCTGGTTGCGCTGACGGAGGCAGATGAAGCCATAATAACAATGGCCGCATGTTCTTTCATGTTGAATGGACCAGGATTAAGAAACCTGCCAATGGGTCCCCATCGAGGAATCAAGAACGACATCGCTTCCCCTGCAGCCTGCGGATCAGTTAGCTAACTTAGCCGCGAACAATTTCAATTGGAATTGACTAACGTAGGCAATGACAGTCAAGAACACTAAGATTATGCGCATCAGCAGAGATCCCGAGCAATCAATATAGACACGAAGGCTTACTAAGTGATACATATATCACTTGAGGCTTGAAGTAGTAAATCTCCTCGAGGACAGCGCCAAAGCATGAAAGGCCCATTCCTATACTCTATTAGCGATGTCATAGGTAATGCATATAAGCGTTTGGAGATTGTAGAATACCAAGAAAGAACATTCGAAAAGTCCAGGGGTTCATATTTGGATCATCATCAAGATCAATGACTTGGGTCACGATATCTGCAGCTGTATCCAAATGGATTTCGCCTTGCTGTCCCTCTTCGTCAGCATACACGGGTAGCTCCGTGAAAACGGTGCCATCTTTTTCCTTGATTCCATCTTTGGAATGAGCTGAATCGGAGCTTGTATCCTTCTTCACCTCCCCATCATATTCCTGACTCTTTGCGAGGACCGTAGGTTCATCCATATCTGTGGTCGCTGTAGCCTTGAGACGTCTTTTGGGCTTCTGGCTTGGTGGAAAGGGAACAGCACGCAGACGGAGTTATGTACCAGGCCCTATTCCAGAGATCAAACCCAACATATTCGTAACTAACAGCCCCTTGCTCATTTTCCGGGCCTTCTTGCCCCGGGAGCTCACGATAAGGAAGGAGAGCACTCTGACATGGCACACTGGCGCATCAGGCCTGTACCAAAAAGGAAGCTCACATAATATCGACCGAAATTTATTGACCTCCCAGCTGGGAATAACAGGATGGTGCAATCCGAAATCCCTGTAATGCTGGCTGTTGAGAGCGCCTTCGGATATGGAAATTATGGGACAACCAAAACCGTACCTTCCTATTTCGGCTTAACTATGTAACACGCTCTGAACTCAGGTCTGATTAACGATAAGACCTATCGATAAATGGGGGAGGGCTGAATGTTAACCGACTACACGCTACATATCCTAAGATTCACCAAGCAGAGACGAGCACACTCTGGTGCTGACCCTCTCTGCTGGGCAGCCGAAAATTTGCACGCGAAGCCATTCGTGGCTGGTATGAACAATTCGAGCACACCCGACAGCTGCATGCTCTTCCGGGGTGGATCGTCTTCGAAGATAGTAAAGCTCAATAAATGTCTTTATCACTGGATAAGAGGCTGCTTGGGATATGAGTTGGTCTCTAGGAGCGTACAATTCGCGCCTCCGCCTCGGCGACTGGCAGGTTGGCGGCGATGATATGCGACCCCACATCGAATTTGCCTATTCTGCCCATTTTGCTCTTCATGGTGTCACACCTTATTGGCAAAACAAATGCCATCTTCATTGTTTTATTATCTATGAAAGGTTAGTAATATAGCCTGCATATAATTTAAGGATAGGCGTTGAAGTATGCACCTCGATAATTTCTTGTGGTAGGTTTTCACCTGGGGATACCTTGATGTAATTATTTTTCGCCCCCAATTATATATGCGCGACCTTGGTTAAAAAATGGAATGAAAGTATGTCGACTTACCTTGATTTGATTTACAACAAGCAATAAGAGGAATAGAAAGGTTAGACGGCCAGGTGGTTGTTTTAAAGTTTTTTGGTCGAAGAGTCATTCACCTTGGCGCTTGGCAAAGCCATACCAAGTCCAAGTTTTGTCAGATCGGACCAACCATTTCCCGACGCCTTGCACATCTCTGTCACGCTTGTTCAAGTTCGGAGTTAGAATTTGGAAAATTAAATTCCGCATTATCGATACAAAGAGCATATAGTGGATACATCCTTTCAGAAATTTCATTTTTAAACTCGTCCGCCTACGTATTAAGTCCTTATTCGCGGTCGCTGCGACCCCGGAAAACATTTTTATCTACATAAAGGAAAATACAACCAGATCTTGTTCCTTCAATCTAGCTTTTCTGAGGCACGTACAATGCACATTTTATATTAGATTCTGCAGTCAATATTTGTAAAGGATACTGGGAATCATAGAACAAAAATGATTCAACGAGGTACGTTGCGGTAATATTTCGTCATAGATAAATTTTAGGAACACGAAAGGTTAGTCAAATTCTAATTGATACACTTTCCAAGATTGGGCTATAGATCAAATGCGGTCAGAAATTTTTATTTCAGTACCCGTGCTATTTCCCTTAAGCAGAGGCGAACAAAGGAGCTCTTGTGACGTCGAGGTTCAAGGTCGCAATTTTTCAGTGCAAACTGTTATAGCACAGGCTTTTTGGTGGCTGAGTTGGAAATCATTTTGAAAGCCCCCAGTGCAGAGGTGATTGAGAATACATATTGTGTCTCGGTGCTGCCATTTGATTGGCTGTGGGCTCTAGGTAGCCTTCTATTTATTCTAACAAGATTGGCCCGACGTCAATCTTATTAATATACTCCGCTCGCGGAGATAACTGCGGAAGATAGCAACGGAAGTGAAACAATATTACTGGAATGCAAGTCCGTGTTCGTGAACCAATCATTATCTTTTTTGAGGGAAGGGAGCTATAAAGCGTTGGGTTTGGGTACATTAGCGTTGTACTTCTCATACAGTTTTACTATGGGATTAACATCTTAACGTCAGAAACCTGGGGTTGCATTTCACAACCCCACACCTCCCCATCTTTCTGCCATACACAGTTGTGATCCCCTCATTATCAAGAATGGGGGCACATTATTCCAGCCTATCCAGAATGTACCAGACAATTCTACTTAGAAGAGTGAAAAAAGGGCGCGGGTAAATTCAAAGTTGGGGTAAATAACAAAGCTCAGATATAAAGTGGTCATATATAAGTATGTGGTATGGTCGTCTCTCCTCTGCTTCATGAGTTTCCATTTCTGTGACGGATATGCTATGAACGCTAGAATCTTCGTCTATATTGAGTATTATTATCCTTCCAATAGGCTAATGATCTCTTGAACTTTTATTCTCAAAGTCTAGTTCATCTCTCATTATACATTTATTCCCTCAATATGCATAGTTTTACGACGGGCTCGGGTCGACTGTCCGGCCCAACGCTTATATCACTGATCACTCTGGCATGCTCGGTGGCATTTGTGCTTTTCGGATACGGTGTGTATTACTATTTTGCATGCCTCACGGTTAGAATTATCTTATCCGTTCATGCTAACACTTGCCAGAACAAGGCGTTATGGGAGGTGTGATAACTGGGCCTGCTTTTACGAAGCAATTTCCGTCTATCGATACTACCACGGCCAACGGCAATGCCAACCTTCAAGGCTTCGTAGTTGCTATCTACAATATAGGATGCTGGGCTGGCTCGTTACTAACGATGTTTATCGGTGAAAAACTGGGGCGGAAATTAACTATCATTGTGGGCGCACTTGTGCTAGCAGTAGGAACCGTTATTCAATGTTCTGCATTTGAGCTCGCACAATTGATGGTAAATAACCTATTCAGAAAAAGGGCAAATGGGCATCTAATTGAAATATTCCGATAGGTTGGTCGCATAATCACCGGGACAGGCAACGGCATCATTACTTCCACGATTCCTGTATGGCACGCTGAGCTTGTCAAAGCAGAGAGCCGAGGGAAATTTATTACTACTGAGCTTTCTACCAATGTTGTATGTGAGACCTATCTCCCATCGATCCAGTACCACTACTAACAATCAGCAGGGTGGCGGTATGCACTCACCTTGATCACGCCCACATTGGCTTTTAGAAGTAGCTACTAACTTCAATTTAGTGGCAGTTGCATACTGGGTCGACTATGGTTTTAGTTATGTTGACAGTGGAGCACAGTGGAGGTTCCCGATTGCTTTGCAAGCTGTCTTCGCTTTATCAACCGTATTGTTGGTGTCTTTCTTACCCGAGACACCTCGTTGGCTACTTTCTCACGATCGATCCGAGGAGGCCATGGAGATCTTGCAGAGAATCCATGCACAAGAAGGCATAGAGGTCATAGACAAAGAGAGGCTGGAAATTCTAACCGGAATTGCGCAAGAACGTCTTGCTCAAGAACATACAGGGAGAAGAGGGTGAGCTGGACCGAGCCGAGCGTTATAATCCTTATTAAGCTGACGATATAATTCGAGTAGGGCCATTCAAACGGTGTTCACTAATGGAGAACAACGTGTGTTCTACAGAACCATGTTAGGGGTGGCAGCAATGGTTATGCAACAGCTAACTGGGATCAACCTAATCACGTATGTTCATCGCGCTGATTTACAAAGCAAAAGCTAACTGCTCTCCAGTTACTACGCTCCATATATCTTTATCAAGAGCGTAGGATTCTCCCAAAAGCTTTCGAGTCTCATGTCTGGATTTCTGAGTCTCTTCTATTACCTTTCGACGCTAATCCCGATATTTATTATCGATCGGGTAGGCCGCCGGCCTCTTCTATTGGTCGGGCTAGTTGGCATGGCAGCGGGCATGTTCATACTGGCAGGCACAACTTCTGTTACAGCATTTGCGCCAGGAATTGTGGCGACTGTTGCTCTATTCTGGTATGACTTCTGGTTTGGAGTTGGCTGGATTCCTGGTAAGAAGCTCCGCCTTCTATTGACCCCATCCTTCGTCTTTTTTCTCTTACTTTCCTCTATTTTTACAACCCTTTTCATCTAGCATGCTCAAGAACTAATGTTGCATTCCCAGGTCCATGGCTGCTGACAGCTGAGTACGCCCCACTTGTGACGCGGTCACAATCAGCTGCACTGGCGACATCCGCCACGTGGATCTTTACGTTTTTAGTTGCAGAGATTACTCCACCTGCTATAACAAACATTGGATATAAGTCCTATATTATATTCGGGGTACTTAATGTTGCTTTTATCCCGATTATATATTTTTTCTACCCTGAGGTACGTCGAACCGTCCAACTAGTCATTATCAAGGGTCTAGCATTGGAGCACTGTTGACCATCTGGACAGACTAGGGGAAAGTCTCTTGAGCAGATCGACTTCCTTTTCTCGGGTCCTAAAGTCCTGATTGATATTAATGAGTCGGATCTATTAGAGCTGCAGGAGCGTGAGATCCAGAAAGCCATAGTAGAACATCGTGTCAAAACCCTCGCGGAGAAAGATGAAGAAAACCTAACACACATCGAAGAGTTGTAATGGATTGTATACGCCTGGGTATCCTACTAGGGTATGGTGCTAATCTGACAGTTCAAATTGAAAAGTTGCTGTTTACCAACGTAGTTACAGTCTTGGAGCAAGCTTATATTTATCTTACGCATGATTATTTCGAGTCCCATGTTGGTCATATTCAAGAAATTTATTGACGGGTGTCGACCTTCTAGTCGTTAGATAGCTGATGTGTCTTTTCCAGAGCACCGTTCTCGTGTCCTCATCATGGTGGCCGGTGACGCTGCTCGTAACGCGAGCCCTATGCTATCTAGTAGCTCTATCGCGCAACAAGGATGGTTCAGGTTCAGACTGGAAAAGTCAAGTTTGGAAGTAATAGTTCGCCTTTGTGCTCTATGCGCCAGAAAGTGATCATATGATTCATGGTAAGATATGATAATGCACCAACAGCTTTTGAAGGGTGACCTAGTTGGGAGGGTACGCTCTTTGAAGTTGTATTGATTTCAAGTTTGATACTTTTCATTCACTTTATGGCAGTTTTCTTCAACGGGTATTTGTCCTTTTTAATAGTGCAAATCTCTGAGACATTGGACATAGCGTATAAGACATTCTATTTACTAATATACTTTATTTCCGGAAACCGGAGCGAGTGTTTATTCGTTCATTAAAGGCCCCAGTCTCAACTGCTGACATTTTCAGCCTCGTTCGTGAACTGAACATCCTTGGGCTCATTTGATGCGAATTCTTCATCCTTGTGAGACCTTTTCGGCATCGTCTTCGCAATACGAGGGGCGTCCAAAATGTTTTTAGAAAGTATAAATATCTCGTCCATTTCCTCCAACGATCGCCCATTCGTTTCGGGGAAAAGGAAATAGACGGATAGCACCATGGCAAAGTTGATCGCAGCGTACACAATGTAGTAACGATACTTGATATTTGCAAATCCCGTCGGAGTAACTTCAACAACCACAAAGTTAAAAAGCCATGTCCAGCAATTGGAAATACCACTGATCTTAGCTCGAAGATGTGGCGGTGCTACCTCAGTCGAATAAAGGAAGGTAAGTCCCAGGAATCCGAAGGGGTAAGACATCTGGTACCAGAACAGGGAAAACACGGCCGCAACTAGAGCAGAATGCTTGTCTGAGCTCGAGGTGCCTGATAAGACGGCCATTGATATACACATGCTTGTTGCACTGATCAACATAAGGGGTCTCCGTCCAAGCCGATCAATGGAAAACACAGCTGCGAGGGCTCCGATAATCTGAACAAGAGTCATGGCACCACCCAGGACTCGCGAAACGGTTCCGTCAAGATTTAGCCTTTGCTGAAAGATGACAGTGGCGTAAAACGTCACCGAGTTGACACCGCACAGCTGCGAAAATGACTGAGCAGCCATACCAAGGGCAAGTCGGTGGAAGTTTCGCTTCTCGCCCATCTTGAACAGATCCCACTTGGAGACGCTATCAACCATCTCTAATGAGGTCTCGATCCGAGCGACTTCGTTCTGCACCGTTGGCGAGTTCGGGTCGGCATCTCGAAGAATCGACAGGATTTCCACCGCCTCTGATACGCGATTCTTTCGCAGAAGCCAACGCGGTGACTCCGGCATCATAAAGATGAAGATCATGACCATGATCGCGAGGGGCACTTGGATAACAAGCGGTACCCGCCACGAAACAGAGCTGTCGCCCAGGAAGGAGAACCCGAGATCAATCCATTGTGAGAGCGTGATGCCCGCCGCAATGAAGAGGCCCTCGCTCACGACGTGAGAGCCACGGTGGGCCGATCCTGAAATCTCCGACTGCCATACTGGAACGGTGGCGGTCGTGGCTCCGGTTCCCATGCCCTGAACGAGGCGCGCTACGATCAGCTGACCCAGGGAATAGGATGAGGACATGAGAAGAGCGCCGATAATAACCAAAGCCGAGCCGTAGAAGATGATCCTCCGACGCCCGAGCCAGTCGCCAAGGAAAATGGTCGACAAGGCACCCAGGAATCCACCCACCGTGAACAAGGCGGTTACAGTGCCTGATTAGGGGCTCATGTCAGTCACACAGCGGCTCAGGTAGCCATTGACACCGGAAAGCGTACCTTGGATATTGGTGTTCAGGGTGTACTGGGCCCCCGTGACATCCAGCGTGTTCATCTGGGGGAACTGGGCCAGCCAGGAGGGCAGGGTGAGCAACCCACCGGCGACAGCCAAGTTGTAGCCGAAGCAGATGTATGCCGGACAGACGACCAGAAAGATGGTCGCGTAGTTCAGGGCTGAGCCTCTGAAGTTCAAAAAGCGGCTCATGCTGACGCGGTAGGGCGAGGATGACGCGTGGCACTGGTTACTGGCCGTCGCTGGAAAAGTACAAGGCAACCCAGTGCTGGGGAAATTGGGTGCGGAGAGAACGGGTTATATGCCCTCATCGACCACCACCACGCATGTCACCTCGATCGTACGAGACGAGAGCGCGCTTGCGGGGACTCCACAAGGAAAATTTCTCAGGGAGAAGGAGCATGTTCATTTGGCCTCAAAGCGAACGTTTTGCGGACTGCGGGTCTCATTAGATAAGCCGCGAGAGTACACGACTCGACTCACCCAGTCGGGGCGTCGTGGTAGTGGAGATGTAGGGCGTTGCCCGCGTTACCCGGACACCGTCCCATGGGTTTTCAGGATTGCATCCTCGTGGGCCGAACACCGACAGCGGGGGATCATGCGACAATGCTTATTATACCATATGGAACAGAATGGACTGCTGAGATGCTCCTGGTCGAACTCGGACACCCGTCACTGTATACGCAGGCCCAGACCTCGCCCGAGACGAGCGTTGATCGCGGCGGCCGGGATTCGGAAAGACAAGCTTTTTGGCTGCGCGCGGCTCCTTCCCTCGCATGCCGAAAGCCGTCCAGACAGCGGACGAGGACGCAGGACTGCTGGACGGGCGTACGGATATGCCCTTCGCAACGTCCATGGCTGCACTAGGGGCGCCACAGCTGCTCAACCAGCTCACGGCTTTCTTCGACCGGAGCTGGATCAACGCAGCTGCCACTGCCCATGCTGTTGAGAGTATCGCAGCGAAAAATAATACTCTACTCCTTCTGTGCTCTGTGGACCTCGCACGCCTGGGAATACGCGTCCGGCTTCGCGGACGTTCCGGTTCAAGTCACCTGACATGGTGACGTCGCTCCGGTGATCGGCGCCACCCTGCAAACTCGTCAATTTCCTCCTCCACCAATGGAATATTTTTATCATTAACAGTCTTGCGACACATGCCCTCGTCGTACGCATACGAGGAATGGGCCAACCATTTGAGATCAAGCACGAAGTCAATCGTCGATGCACCTCTGGCTTCAGTTCTTTGGAAATTGGAGTCTTGATGTGCTGGATTTATATTCTTGTACGAAAATAAATAGATAATCCGAGTTTTATTATGGACTAAAGGACTACTTGTTGGTGTAGCCTGGTTCAATCCATGATTGCGTGGTGCATATGCGCAATCCTTCTCTCTCAATTTCTGAAAGCTTTACCTAAGAAATCCAAATAATTAAAAAATAAAAAGCTCATATTGCAGAGCGTTGATCAAAGCGAAACTATTAGCAATTTCAGTAAATATCTAGATTACTAATCGTTTAAGAGAAGCCCGTGCACAGTCCACGCCTGAAATCAGATGGTGGTTGGTATGTTCCCAGGACCAGGGGAGCGTTGTTGTCCCTTCAGAGGAACCGTTCGAGGCAACCAGCAGAATGGCATGCGAATCTTGAAAGCCCAGCGCAATTGAATTGAAGACCATAATACTTTTTGTATTTAAGTTCGTGAATCGCAAGATATAAAATGTCATTTTAATTATAAATTTTCCCATCATTTTACTCTTCATTATAAAGCCGTCAGCCTGGCAGCAGTGGGTATACCATAATAACCCGAAATATCTAATCTTGCTCTTCTATCATTATTCCGACTCGAGGTTCATCGACGAGCGAAAACATATTTGTATACATACAAACCGAAATTGTGCTCAGAAAAGAGGGATATACGCCTGGTTGACGTAATCTATATTGTCCGCGTAGGACTCAACCCTCTCACCACAAGTACCAAAGAGACGATCCCAAAGACGAGTTTGCTTCCCGTAGTTTTGACTCTTCCTCCAGCCCTTTCGGTGATGGAGATCGTGGTCTTCGACCGCCAGTTCTGCATCAAGCAGCACCAACAGCCAGCTCAATGTGGATGGAGCGGTCAAGTGTAAACGAAGACCACTGTGCCCGCCAACCTCTGTATACGCGATATACTGGTGACAGATCCACCACTCATAAAACCCCAGTGGTAACCCCATCAGGCGGAGAGTGAGGTACGTCATGAAGGGGACACCTATCATATCGAAGAATTCTTGTTCGTGGTCGGCATAGGCCGAGAGGAGCATGTTGGGGTGTTTCGTCAAATGATGGGTGCGATGAAATTTCCACAAGCCGTTGATGTCGTGCATGGCGCGATGATACCAATAAAACCAAAAATCAAGGACAATGCCATACAGGCCGATTTCGAGCGACAACCAGGCCCACCACGACCAGTGGCTCATGGCTTCAAAGGGCGAGACTTTGGGGTCATATGCTACCCAGGTGGCAAGGATAAGTCGGGAGCCTGTTGTTTTGAATAGAGCCTGGACCACCTTTGCAACTCCAACGTCTGGTATCCCGTCACGCTCGTGTACATCGCCGTCTAAAAAGCCGTGGATATGTGAGAGGCGGCGAATAATCTGGACTTCGCGAAGGACTATAAGATTGAACGCGGTGAAATAAAGGTTGAAGACAACGAACGAGCTCAGCCCTCCTTGCCAGCCTGGCACTGAGAGAAGGGCTTGGTGGACGAGTAAGGGTATGGCAGCATAGAACAGTACGAAGCGATGCTGCGACCACTGTGAAATGTGCGGAACTTTTTCATTTTTCGCATGCACTGGGACTTCTTGATCCAGCCGAGTCGGGTATGCGTTGAGAAGGTTGATCAACCAGTGATAGAAGCCCCAGGTACTCCTGTCGGCCGTGCGCCACGTAGACTTGATCGAGTCTTTGGGGTTGGCTGCCGAAGCCATCTTGTTCGGATTGTGAAGTTTTGATACTTTTTGGGGCGTACTCTCTGGGGGAACCAAACAGTTAGCTCGCGCTATTGTTAGCACACAAGTATATGTATATACGTTGCTGCCATCGATCTATCACGTTCTCATGGTCTTGGGGGCGACGGGTAGACCGAGGCAAGCACATGCATGACTAGACGCTGATACGTGCGTGGAGGCGGTCCACAGATTGCAGTTACAGACAACGACGTGAAAAATGGACAATTGTGTCTGGGGAAACCATCAGGCTGATAGTATTCGCGTTGACGAACGAGAAAAGCCCTCCGCGTCCAATCCTCGGCCGTTTAGGGGCAAGGCCCACCGGGCTCGCAAGCCAGACTGGATAGAGGCGGGGCTTGCGAGCCGTGCGGGGTGGCAGATGCTCTCCAACTACCGATAGATTAAAAATACAGTACAGTACAGTCAACACGGCTGCACGGTAGTCCAGTCTACCACCGCACCGCCCACGAGCGTTTGACCAGCGGGCGTCTCCACCTGGCCCTCTAAAAGACAGGATGTCAAAAGAGTACTGCATCAATTAGCTCGATCAAGAATGCCAGTTTGCGTATCGTCTCTTGCACATCGAGAGACGGTGCATAGCGGGTTACTGGAAGAGGCAAAAGACGCACGCACAGGACGTACCTCTTGCGCACATGTCTGTCGCTGTGCACCTACGTCAGCCGGTGTCACAGGACAGAGGCGGCCCTTTCTTGAAGAAAGAAGGTACACTGCCAGCACTGGGCGAGAGGTGTTGACATGTGGCGACTTGGTAGCGCGTACGTATCTGCACATGAAATGTCTTAGACCAGGGATTTGTGACACGCCAGAGCCACGTGCTTCGGGAATCCTGTACCACGCCAGAGGTTTATTATTAGTGAACAGTTTATTACCCTTTGACTAATAGAGGTAGTGACGAAATCTATTTTTTTGGGTTAACCGATATATTTGTAACGAGTATGATTTGGATAGTGACATTAGGTTGTGATTTTGCCTAGTGGTGCTGTTATTGTTATCATTTCTGCATGGGTCAGCTGCATCCTTGGGCGGACCGCACAGCTATTAGACAGACTTGACAGCATCTGAGTAATAACGTATGATAAAAGTTAATTGGCCGTCTTGTCGGGAAGTGTGCGCACCAGGGGAACCGGACCATCCGCACTGCAGGGTCACGACCTGATGTCGGAAGGAGGAGGATGTTTCCCGTAGTAAATGTGCCATTTCCGTCATGCAATTAAAACATTATGAAATTCCCTCGCATCGTAACTATACAGCCAAGTTAATACCTCTTCTTTATTCAATTCTGTTATATCCTTCTCCTTCTTTAAAGAATCCGTAGCCACCTTACGCAATTCACTCCCAGCTTTTGTTCTTGCTACGACTTGTTCAACTCGATTCCCTCGAGTGCTATCCCACTTCTGTAACAACTGTTTTAAAGTATGTGTAGAAGAGTTTGCAGCGAAGAAGCTCAGAGTCTCTGCAAGTGTCTCTGCGTCTTCCAGCGCCATGGAACCACTCTGACCCACGCTTGGGGGGATTGCATGGGCTGCATCCCCTATGAGAACCACGCTATCTTGACCCGATGAAAACCCGGGGAGTTTGGGAACGTATCGTAATCTTCGACCCGTGTTAGGCAGAGCAACCATGGAAAGGCGGGTCATGTAGAAGACTTACGGCCAGCAAGTATACATTTCCTCGGAAGTGTTCTTCAGCAGATGACGGACCACCTTTGGCCACTCTGGGCCCGAAAACCTATCTCGCAACATTCTTGGCAGCTGTTGTTTGTCAGAGTTAAGATTTTCCCACTCCTCTTTTGAGCGATCTGGTATTTCTAGTGTGGAGAAAAAGAGAATCTCTTTCGCCGCAGGATCAGTAGCCAACATAAAAAACGACCCGTTCTCTCCGAAAAGAGCCAGTTGCTCGGGTATATGTTGACCTTCGTCAACCTCCATACCCTCCTTTGTGCCAAACGCATACACCACCGTTTGCCCACTGTACTGTGCATCGGACCCAGGATACAACCACGTCCTCAATTTAGAATGAATCCCGTCTGCTCCGACTACAACGTCGGCTTTCACCCTCTCTCCGTTTGCGAAATTCACCACTAGCGCGTCTTCCGTGTCCTCCCTCTGGATCCCTGAAAACTTCCAGCCAAAACGGATGCTGATCCCGACTGCTAGCGCCTCTCGAACAAGTTCTTTCCAAAGCGAATTGCGGTACGTGCGTACACTGGGATATCCGTATCGCTCCTCAGAGCCAAGAACTAGATTGCCCAATAAGGTACCGTTAACATTACGTAGCTCTGGCCCGTCGTTAACATGGCCAATGTCGCGGATCCGTTGATAGACGCCAATATGATCGAGGACACGGAGAGCATTCGCCGCAATGGCGAGACTTCCAGTGTCGGTATCGTCGATGGAACGTTTCTCATAGATAGTGGAGAGAATGCCGCGTTTGTGAAGAAATAGCGCAAGAGATACACCCTAAGAACAAAGCTATCTATCAGCATATCCGCTCCATAACGTTGACTCTCCTTCTTGCTTTTAGGTTTTCGGGTTTTTGGAAATGGTGTCAGATAAAATTCACACTCAGGCCACGAGAAATGAGGCTAGCGACTTACAGCTATACCTCCCCCGATAATGATGATATTTCCTAGCCGAGACGACATAATTCCAACAACACTGTCTCAGTCCAGACGCAGTAAGCTAGAGTCATAGGTCATAGAGCTTTGGTCGTGTGAACTGGGGTTGGAGCACTGGTTTAAGCTCTTGTGAATAATAAGCTAACATCTTAGTGAATCGTGCCCTTGGGACATGATTCCAACGGTCTCCAGCCAACGACAAGGGTGTAAAGACCATGAACGTTAATCCAGCTTGTGGCACTAGTCAGTCAGCAGCCGAAATTGCGGCATTCTCGGAAAAGTAACCAATCGATTCTCCGTTCCGTAAAAATATCACTTGCTCGTATGTATGTAAGAGCCTCCGTCTGACGTCTGATGTCTAACGGCACTATTGATCAAAGGCACCGTGATATCAAACATACTTACAATAGAAGTAAGGTCCAAGTCGATAAGTTTTTTGCCGGCATTAAATTTTCAATACTTGCGCTTTTCAATTCAGAGACGCGTTTTTTTGTGACTTGGTCTCTAAGAGGAAAATATACCATACGTGTCTTTTCCTTCAGTCTCCTTTTTGGCTGCGACTCTATCCAAGAGTTGATTAGGCACAACCCCTTGATTGTACGACCGCTTGATAGGTTCGTTTATTCCTTGCATTTTGTTCCCCACTTCTGCTAAATGGAATTCCATTCCCTTGCAGAGCGACATGTGCCAACTGATTCATGCCCATCATATACCAATCACCCGCTTCTCAAACGGGGATTGATAGTTTCTCTTCACTTTTCAAATTGAATCGTAATTATATAGCACACAAAGCGCTTCGTCTTATATAAGTGCCTTTCCAAGTCCTATGCATCAATAGCTTTACATTATGGTTCCATACCAGTTGGATCCGGTGGTCTCCAGTATGTCCGCTTCAATTCGACGTAGTATGACCGTCAGTGTAAGCTTACCTACTCCTACCCTACTTAAAGCAGAGCTACTAAGCACCCATCTAACTAGACTGAAACTGGTGTGAATGATTATGCTCTATACGCAAATCATAAGACGATGAGAGAAGTGACGCGACAAGGTGGATACTAATAATAGTATGACTAGCATAAAAGGCCAGGTTAACCTGTTCAACACGCAAAAGTCGAACGGAGATAAGAACTTCATGCATTAGCGCCGCCGTGGGGCTAACACCTATGTTAAGAGAGTTGAACACTTCTCTTAACTGTTACATATAGGCAGCATGTCACGGCACATTCAATGATCAGCCTTTTATACTCGAGATATCCCTAATATTTCCAGAAGAATCTCGCCAGGGTAGAGCTTGTTTGGAATTGAGAAGCATTGGTGATAAAAGGAAAACGTGGGTCACTTTTCTGAGACCGTACCAATATGGAAACTGATCATGTTTTGTTAACTATCGTGCGTGTAGAGCTGACCATTATGAACAGGGATGTCCAATTCGATGACCCATAAACTAGACTTTATGCATGGGAAAGGCTGGGAGCGTGAACGGAGTGATACCACCGGACCACAGCCCAGAACAACCGGTCCAAACTATATACATTAGTAGGAGCTGAGATAAGGTATACGGAGAAGGAATAGCTCACAGCCACCAAATGCCACAAAGAAGCCAATGATAAACGCTGCGGACAACACACCATCTTTACCAGTCATGTAGCCCACGGCAAGAAGGACTAGTTCTATAGTGAATCCAAAAAGGGTGAGAAACAAAGGCCAAGAACTTCTGACCGCGGCGACAACAAAAAGAGCCGATGGAATAGACCATGTCCAGCAGTACATAGCAAGCGCCTGGTAAAAGGTCGGAAGTATAGTACCATGTTCATCAGAGTATGCTATTTCATTCAGTATCCTTGTTTGATACTGCAAAAACTTAGCTGGATCGTGCATGGGACATACCTGCCACGATGCCTGTACCTGGGATGAAAACTGAAAAGAGTTAAACGGCCGTCATTATGACTATGACTAGGGGAGACAGCGTACTCATTGCAAAGCTCAAATTTAAGGCGCCGTAAGACGGAAAGACGGTTGCACCAAACTAAATAGTATCGGTAAGCGAAACTTTATATTAAGGTTATGACATACTGTATTTCCAGTCATAAACTCCATGATTCCGGAGATAAACTGACAAAGACCGCCGAAGAACATGAGGACGCCAAGGATCACATTGTTTTCTTGAATGCCCCTTGCGTGCAATCCGAGAAGAGAAAGAAGGAATACACCGGTTCCGAAGGACACACAGCCCAAGGGAGCAGGATTCGCAAAGGTTCGATGGACCACGGGTAAAGATGGTTGACCGCGATCGTCGATGTGACCTCCCACGGTCCGCACTCTTTCAATATTTTGCGCATCGGGAATTTCTTTGCCGTTCTCTGCGTAATCGTACTTATCAATCTGTATTGGCGACATGGTGCGTGGTGTAACACCTATAATATGAGTGGAATCTCTGGAAAACGTCAGAGTCAATGGTGATAGTAATACGTTTGGGTTGCAGAACTTGAGATGATATTACTGTCAATGTGATCGAACCAAAGGAATGTCTCTTTGCTGGACTTGTTAACCCATTATATACTGTGTCCTGATAGCTTTATACCGCTACCAAGCTGAGTTAATGACGAAGTATCTCCGCGGGCACCCCAGGTTATACAATGCGGAGAAGTGGAGATACAAAAAACCCCACACAAAATGAATAATTGTGAACCCCCAGAGAGATAGAGTCCCCCGGAAATGAATGGTTTTAATTTCAAGCCAGATGGCGCAAAGATATACCCGCAATACCCACGCCCATGTCCTGTATCGTATAGCCTGCAAAAAATAGAGAAATATAGATCCAAAATAACGGAAGTATAGTCTTTATACAAAGATTTACTGTCACGCAATAAGTATACTGGATTATCCCTTCATCTTGAGAGCGGTCCAAGATCGTATATTGGGGGCGATTCTACCAGTGGTGCCTCCTACTAGAGCACAGCGGCCAAGAC
Organism: Scytalidium sp. 3C; assembly: GCA_000743665.3. Classification (NCBI taxonomy): domain Eukaryota; kingdom Fungi; phylum Ascomycota; class Leotiomycetes; genus Scytalidium; species Scytalidium sp. 3C. The sequence continues at coordinate 130,959 of JMRO03000009.1, forward strand.
GCATATCTGGAGGAACCAATACACCGACAGTTGTTACAACGTTTCTTATCAGATATCATGAACTAAAATTACGGATATGGCTTTTAAGTTTGGAACTGATCGTTATCTTGTAAGAAAATCAGGCCATATTGTGAACAGGACTGTGCCGTTCGGGTATTCGCCTGGGCCTCGTGCCCGGAATGCTCATGATAATATAATGGAGTAAGTTTGTATGGGGAGGTAGACAGATTCAAAAGGTGCAAATAATTATCCGAGGCTTTAAAAGCAACAATTCGGGGTACCTCAGGAACTACTTCGATAAAAGTAGTTGTTTCTCATGAGGTTTCGGATTACTATTACCTCCCCGCACTATCCGCTCCTCCCCGGACCGATATATCCATGCTAGCCAGATACCCCTTAAGCCAGCCGCCTCTTTCGAGTGAAGAACACTACCCCGCATGATTGGGTGGAGGGACGCTGGCCTAGCGTACTCGTTTGTAAGAGATCAAAATGTACGGTAACCCACTTTACAACTCAAATTTAATAGTTTATTCTTTATCGACTAGTTCCAGGCTCAATGCCATGATTTCCCTAATGCGTAGAGAACTATGTTTTGGAAGGCAACAATAGCCTGCCACATGAATCCCTCGCGACTCCTTTCATTCTGCGTCATGTTTTACCTCTGAGCTCAAGGATACTTCAATATAGAGTTGTAAAACAATTCCAATTTGTATAGATTTAAATAATTTCTTGTGTACAACTGCAGGCGTATTATCTGGTTCTCTCATGATGCGTTAACTTTAGCCTTCATATTCCCTTCTTTAAGTTCTGAACACAACTAGACCTGTACAGTACTTTGACCCTTGGCAGTCGCCATAGCTTACTCGTTATCCTTAACATCAACTATGGTTGACTTGAACTTCCTAGCCGGAACCCTACGCTTGAACAAGATATCAGCTTCACGATAAGAGCGGTGCTTAAGCTCAGGGAGGAAGAAATAAGCCAACACCCAGCAGACGCATGCAGTTCCTCCCCAGACATAACCGCACTTTCCTGCGACATTCCATCCTGTGGGGTTCAGTAGCTTCGAAGCGAGATAAATCATGGGAATCTCGGCAACATAGTAGGCTGCACGACCTATAGCGGTGCTCAAGGCACGGAGACGGATTGAGGAAGTCTCAGCAATGATGGTGTATGAGATCGGACCCATGCAGCCTGCGAAAACGAAGGATATGACAACACCTAGGCAAGCCTGAGCATAATTGGTCTGATGGTTCTGTGGGACGGAGGCGCAGATGCCGAGAATGAATAGCAGCGTGATGTTGGTAGCTGTGCCCCAGAGATAAATGGTACGACGACCAAACCAAGCTGTGAGGAACCAAGAGATGATGTTGGCAACGAATCCAAGGCACGAATTGATCAGATTAAGTTGAAAAGCTTTGTCGGTGGAGATTCCGGCTTCTAAGCAAGGGGGTCAACTATCTGTCCTTGAAACGTGGTCAGAGAAGATGTACTCACGCTCGAAAAAGAAGGTGGCTTGATTCGCAATCAAGTTACCAGCAAAATTTTGGGACGCATACATCAAGCAAATAATGATCGTCCGCCTCAAATCGGTTCCTTTGAGAAGGTCGAGTAGAGTAGGGGCACCACCCTCCTGAAGTTCGATTTCAATAGTTCGCTCCATCATAGCAAGTGACTGCTGAGTGTGTTCGGGGGATTTACTCCCAAGGCGCTCGATAGAACGAAGTGCCTCCTCTTTGCGTCCGTGACGAAGGAGCCACCACGGGGATTCGGGGGCAAACAATAGGATGAGTAAGAGAGGGGTCTAGAGCAGTCAGACCTCGTAGGGACCATACCTAAAAGGGAGTAACTTACTGGAAATATCCACTGCAGGGCGAGGGGTACTCGCCAGGCCCACTGATTGTTTTGCTGGTTGTAACCATAAGTTGCTCCAGAGACAATGATTTGACCAACCGACCAGGCCATTTGCAGGCTAGCGGTGCAGGCACCTCGAAGTTTGAGAGGAACCACTTCACTGGCGTACGCTGGGGCGTTCGCAATGAAGAAACCCCAAGGAACGCCTTCGAATGCTTGTCCGATTGTCAGGACTGCAAGTGAGTTGGCCTAAGGGGATTTATATCAGGTTATAGGCTCCACTACCGTGGGGGAACGCGCTACTCACGAAGAAGGAAATAAAGATCGTAGCGTTCATGAGAACCAAGGCCCAGATGGTGGTCCAGCGGTAGCCCAAACGATTAGTGACGGGTCCGGCCAAGAAAACACCGACAAAGGCACCACACTGACCGGATTGGAACAGGGCACTCTGCCACCGGGTTGGGATTGCATAATTACCATCCCCCACGGGGACACCGTATTTTTGCTGGAAAGGCTTCAAAGCCACAAAATTACCGTTCAAAAACATATCGAATGCTTCCATGATCTAGCGAGCGTCAGTTGCTACTCTGCACGGCCGAGGCAGATTTTCGATATTCAAGATCTGGGAAACGCGAGATCCATTCTAGGTCATGCAAGGAAATAAAGGCTCACAATGGTGAAGCACATGATGAAGGCCCAGAAACAAGCCTTGGGGTGGCTCTTGACGGACTCCCACATGGTCTCCTCATGCTCATAGTTCTCACCGTCGAAGGCATCATGCATGAGATCAGCATTAGCCAAGACTTCCTTATGGAGGATGTCGGCACGCTCGTTCCCCTTCTCACCCACCTCCTCCTGCAGCGCTTTGGGATCAGGAATACCAGACGACATCTTTGGAGTTTTGCTCTGCCGTGGTCGTTTTTAATCGACGCAGAATGAATACAGCACAAGAAAGACTGCGACGGGTCAAGGGGATTATATGTTTAGCAACATCTCCGCATCTCCAGCATTTTAGCCTCCCACATGATACGAGGGCGGTCTGGGTGGAGCGTGTAACCTGTGCACTAGCCCATCCAAGCACGACATTACCAGGGTTGGAGCAGGTGGAGTAGTATCGGGGCCATCATAGAGCTGGATAGGTGAAGCAGGTGAACGTCCTTGGGCGATAGCACGGAAGCTAGACAGCTTGAAGAGCTTCTGATCAATGATTGGTGTGCATGCAACAGAGCTGCCTGGCACTCTGAGCTACGGTTTACGTCTCTAAGATTCCCCGCCTGGAAGAGAGCCACTCGCAGCAGAGCTCCTGGTAATGGCAGCTGGACTTGTGTAGGGGATTGGGAGTTCCATCCAAGTCAGAGGGAAGAAAAGGCCCGAGGACAACGCCGCACGATTGGCCAGGGGAGAAAGGCGGGGCACAACTGGGAGTTGCTCCTGCTGATGCACGGCGTCAAACCCTCCGTGACCACGTCAAATAACCCGCACCAATGGTGTATCCAGCAGTGTGCGCCACCACTGCCAGCAACTGACGCCGATCCAGCATGGCCGTACGTGATCTTGAGTGTGAGAGATCAGAAGACTGGAGGAATGATGCACGGGGCATCATGACCATGCAGCTAGTGCTGGAGACGAAGGTATAACGCGGGGAGAACCAGTACTGTCAATTGGCGAGTTTACAGGCCTCATTATGTTGTTGGCGCACCAAGTCTCATGGGACCTGGGGCGGTAGAGCGACGCCGACCGCCCATGGCGCAAAGAAGATTTTATCGGTCGGAAGGCTGCAAGCAACAACGCCCCATGGGGAAGTGGCCTCTGGCCCCCTCATCCAGCGGGGAACCAGGGTGTTCCCCAGACTCGATCGGCACTGGCACCTGCCCCATCAGATCGGGTCGAGTTTTGGAGATCGGTTTAAGATTTCGGTTGGCCGTCCACAGGTGGGCTTTGCTCCGAACGGCGGTCCGCGAGTGTATTGATTGTCAAGGTGCTTCACAATTGGGTCAGACCCTGGTATCTGCGACTGACTGATGTTAGAACACGCGATGAAGCAACCGTTACATTACCCCCACGAATCAAGGTCGAGGTTGTGGCCCCCCAGTACATGCACGAATATCCAGATCTACTGCTGCAACGAGAGGATCATCTCCTATCCCATCCGCAAGGTCAGGATGAGTACCAAATGTTAGGCCCGCGTTCCTGGGAAAGTACTGCAGCAATATAAGATCTGCGCATCCTAGGTATTAGTAACCCGGCAGGACAACCCAGCGGTCTGGCGCTTTAATATAACTCAAAATGGTTCACAGCCGTTGGCTCATCTTGCCCCATTAGAAAATGAGACTGCTCACAACTTGATACGGACCACAAGGCCAATTAGACCATGATCTCACAATTTAACACCCTGCTCAAGAAGTCGAAGGTGAATCTGCATGTGGGGAGCTTAAGCTTGAACACCATCTTCGCCTGAACGAAGCCAGCTGGAGCGTAAGAGATGTCAGCAGGATATGATGAGGTGTGCCTCATATCCAAAGAGCCACCTTGAGCTTCAGAGAAATTTGGAACTCTTACTTCGTGGCACGCCGCAAAACCTGCTTGGAAACTCAACTCTTCAACTCATGCAAAGGCTAGATTTATTATCTAACGGGCACTATATGCATCTGAATGACACTTATATAACAGTCGTCTGGAGATGCGTTACTTCCAGAATACTGACGGATTCACCCTTTGGCGGCAAAATGACATTGCTGATTCCCAGATTCCCATCGCTAGACTCTGTAATCAGTCTTTCCCACATCTCCAAGGAGCGTTCCTGGGCATTCAGTTGCGCCAACATACTCTGGTGGTGGAGTCAGTTTGAGTGCTACCTCTATCGATGGATATGCCTTACCATGTCAAAACTTCGGAGAATTTCTTCTTGACAACGGGGCAGAACCCCTGCTGGTGGCATCACTGCATCTGCAACAAGCAACTTACTGCCCCTCCCCATCGCATCAAATATATTTTTCAAAATTTTCCTTGCGTAGATATCAGACCAGTCATGAAGAATATACCTCATAATATAGACGGCAGCGTTTCGGGCCTCCACTGGCTGCGGCTCGAAAAAGTCATGTGCCAAGAACTTTACTCGTTCAGATACACTTTCGGGAAAAGAGCTTATCAATCGATTGGCCTGTTCTGATACCGGGGCCAGATCCTCAACTAGAAACTGGAGTTGTGGTAGTTTACTGGCGATAGCGAGAGATATATGCCCTGCAGCACCCCCAACATCTACAACAGTTGCTCCTTTGGGTATAGAGGTCCAATTATAGAAATCTCGCATATGTTCACTACCATCTCCCTGACTCCAACCGCTCATGGCTTGTGCAAACCGCTGCATAGTTTCCGGCTGCTTCACTTTTCTCTCAAAGAAGCTCGATCCAAATGCCAGCGTGAACGGGCTCTCATTCGGTTCCCCGCTGTACGGAAATTTCTCCAGAGCCTCCACAATTTTAGCGGAGGCCGGGAAAGCTTCTTCAGACATATGTCCAATTAATGCTTGTGTATTTGAATCGGTTCCCAAGAGGAGCGAGGCAGCTGTATGCGAAACATAACCTTGGGGCGATTCAGCAAATATGTGCTGAATTGCTGTCCGCCTGACAAAACGAGCAACATTGAGCTCACTAAGTCCAGTCGCTTTAGCAAGATCGGCAAAGGAGATGGACCCCGTGGTGGGAACGGCTTGAGCTACTTTAAAGTGCGATATTGCATGTAGGCTCGCGGCGCTGGTGTGGTCCTAAAATACGCCGATATGAGTTAAGAGGTTTGATTAAAATACAAGATGAACCTATTTAGCAACATGACAAAGGAAATGTTCATTAGCAAAGCACATTTTGTGTGTTTTCCTGTGTCTTCGCAACATTCCTTGTCATCAAAAAAAGTACTGACATTCATAATCATCCACCTCAGTTTGTCGGTGGGCCCGATTATCAGGTCTCGCAGCTCGTTTGTGGCATCGATGAGAGCATGTCGAGCAGCGTGAATCTCAGTTTGCGCAGTATTCACAGGAAAGTCCTTGGGGCCATCGCTATTAAAAGACGGCTGGGGGAGATTATTCGATGAAATATGGGCTTCTATAATTTGGGCGTTGGCCAAAATGCTCTTGGCCAGCTGGACAAGGGATAAAGTGGAGTGCGCCATGGCAGAAAGCTGTAATGTTTCGCTGACTCGAGTTAAGCAGGTGTAACAATTACGTGGAGGTACAAAGTTGTTTGTCCTTGAGGCCAAAAATACATGGAGAGCAGCAGTGGGGTCACTCGAAGTAATATAATCATTCCAACAAAGCAAACACCGATAGGAAAGACTCCTATTATACGGATTTAAATGAGGGATTTGATGCTTTGACTGACTTCTTTACAAGCCTATAGGCTGTTTATACAAGGGTGACCTACGCCACTGTCAGAGATAAATACTCACGGGCCAATACAGTGTAGTCCACGGAACACTGTTTCCTTCCTCGGCTTTTGCTACGCCTCGTTTTGAGTTGGCATCATGCAGTTTTACGTAGCGCTCAATCTATCAGTTTACGCTCCAGAAATAAGGCTCGCTCGTGGAAGAGTACCTATGCAATCAATCTAGTGACATGGTGTATATTAAAGCAGTCAAAGGTGTAAAAATAACAGTGATTGCATTCAAAGATATAATCTCAGGAAATTGATCCTTCAAAGGTTCTGGACAGAACACACAGTTATATAGAGTCCACACTGTAAGAAATATTTTCCTGCCCGCATACTTGCTTCTCTGGGCTCTGTATTCGCGTTCAAGTCGGGGTTTAACAGAAACCTGATATGACCTCACTCGACAAGTTCGAACATTTCATATACATATTCTAATATTGACCTAAAAGATACTAATATTATGCGAATATGGTTTAAATACAAATCAGGATTTGGTTGAAGGACACTAATTCCATGGCTATTGTCACCCGTTAATTTAAAGCAAAGAAATTCTCGATTTCTGATAAATTGAGTATAAACTAGAAAAGAATGAGTTTGATATTAAATACCAAACGACTCTAAAACTTAGAGTCAAAGTTGTCGGGCCCTTTTGTGGTCTGGGGGCTCCAAAATTCCTAGGGAAGATCAACGTCTGGGCCTTTATATGCTACGTCTCGAAGATTTGATTAATTACAGACGGGATCCTGAACCAGACGGGAATTCAACGTCTCATGAGATTCTGCACTTACGATCCACTATGATGTTCCCCTAAGTCGTCTTACATTGTAAATGAGGATGGGATCAACAAAGGAGACAAAAGCCATGTGCTTCTCCTTAAGACTAACTCGATAGGATTTACTCCTAAATGAGGGGGAAAGAGTTCTTGAACAAGAGTCTATCGATATAACCGAGAGACATATTCTTCCAATCACCTGAAAACAGGCAGAAGCAGTCCAACAGTTGTTTATGGCNACGTTCAAAAATCAACTGATGCTATTGATGGATAGGGATGCGTCAGCGACAAAGAGGGGCCTTTAATACAAGAACGCATATATCTCAGTGTTTACGGATCTCCGACCAAAGGGGGTTGGAATATTTCTAAACATGTGGCTTTGCAGAGCAGACAACAACTTCGGAATTGAAGCTAAGCTCTGAATCGGCGAAAAAAAAAACAAGTGTGCTGTGCAATACATTAATAGCAAGGCTATTTGGTAAATACAATACAGTTGATGTTTCCATTTAAACATGAGGGCAAGCCGCTTCGTAGTTGCCCTGATATTAATGACAACATTGAAGTAGATCTCTACATCGCAGCCTACGATGCTTAACCCGTGGGCAAGAAAGGCTAGAAAATATATTATGCCTTTGTATGAGTTGTCTAGCATCTCTCACGTGGTATAAGACCATATGCTGAGGTCACTCGGTCTCGATATGTCTCTGCAAATGCAAAGAATCGATCGACATCCGCCACATTGGAGGCGACACCAAATGAAATCCGGATGGCGCCGCCCGTTGCCATGCCGAGCCGCTGCAAGATCCGGTCCAAATTCGTTGTTTGTCCTAAGCTTGCTGCTCCCAGGAGAGACCATATATCCAGGCCGAAAGCATTTTCACTGGCTCCTGGGTTGCAGAAGCAGCCAGTCCGCAAAGAAATCCGAGCTGCTGCAGATTCAAGCGCTACTAGACGTTCGTCCACTATTTTACCCGCCGCATCGATGAAGTTAAACGACACAGGAGATCCTCGTGATGCCAAATCTTTGGGCCCGTATACTACGGCCATAGGATCGCCATTACTATGCCGCAAGTTCAGAAGCCGGTCCAAAAACCAGCCAGTAAGACATTGCACACGGGTCTGTATGACTGACATGCTAATATCTGCAAGCCAGTCCAGGCCGACGATCACGTCTGGGATCGATAGGAAATTTAGCGTGCCATCCTCGAAAGCAGTCTCGTCGTCCGCAAGCGCATGCCACTGCGCCCCAATGGTCACACCCAGCACCGTCCCTCCTGCAAACCATGGCCGCTTCAGACGTCTTAAAGCGTCCTTCCGGGCAATGAGGCATCCGACACCGGTCGGGTATCCAAAAAGTTTGTACCAACTGACGATGACAAACTCGGGTTTCAAGATGGACAGATCAAGCGTCCCAGTAGGAAGATAAGCAGCTGCATCGAGCAGGACATCATAGCCCTCTTTCTGGGCCAGTCCAATCCACGTCAATGAGTGACGCACGCCACTGAAGTTGCTCTGCGCTGGGTATGCAAAGAGCCCGCGCCCATGCGCTTTCGTACAGATACCTGGAGACGACCAGCGCCGCTTCCTCAGGGCTGCCATGACGGTAGCAGTATCCACACGCAGTTCGGGGAGCTTAGCAGGTACATATACAGCTTTAGCACCACGCCTTCTGGCAAACTCACGTACGCCGTTGATTGAGTTGTGGTTGTCGAAGGTCATAACCAGCCGGGTTCCACGCCGGAAGGGATACGCCTCGCCGACAAGCCTCGCCGCCCCGCTAGCATTAGGCGTGAATATCACAGAATATTCGTCCGGCGATGCGTGAAAGTGTTTCAGCACCCGTGAACGAGTCTGCTGCACCTGTGCAGTAGCCGCTAGACTAGTAGGATTGGCCGAGTGCGGATTGCCAAAGAGCGTGCCTGCCAGGCGGACCTTGTGGGCCGCGTACTGCGATTTGGCTGCTAGCCCGGCACCAGTATAGTCCAGATAGATATGGTCCTGCTCGTCGAGAAATGAATATTCGGTGGCCCGTAACTCGTCTAGGCGCGAAGTCTTAATGTACTCGGGATAGGCATCCAAGATGTCGGTGTTTGCGTCTTGACTCAGCGTTGATGCTGTAACCGCAACCATAAGCTTCTGTTCCGATTCTTCTGGCATTCCTGTCTGGCTGGGCGACATAAATCCTCCCCAACAATGGAAGCTGCGCGTAAGACGCATCGATCGAGGTGGAAGCGGTGCTTATGTATCGATATTTCAATGTGCCGTACATGCGGAAGGATGGCCAGATGCGTGACCGTGTTCCTAGTCAGTTGCTGAACGGAGTGGCTTCTAGTGGCTATCATATCCTGCTAATAGAAACTGCTTCTCCGATCCTACAACAGATAGTGCTGACCGCCAGGCGGCTGATCTTGATTACTCTGTGCTGCATGAAAATGTTGCCAAGCCGCCGCCCTCATCACTTACGCCTTGCTCTACTCCATACTTGGTATTTGTGTTGTCGTCTCCCTAGGCCTGTCAGACCATAGAGCCTCAAAATTGTTCTCGCCTGATGATGTCCATATCTCCAATCCAACGATAGACGAAGCAGAATGTCTCTAGAGGATGGAATGCCAGGTTGGATAGACCTCCCAATGCTCGCTGGATTCCGGTAGCGGGAGAGGCGGACCTGTCGCGTCAGCTTCAACCGCTAGGCATCGTTAACAGGCGTGACAGGGTGGCCGACGCTGATTCGGCGCCCTTGTACGTAAGTACCCCGCCTGCCACTAAGGCACGCTGACATGCCGTTCGGCACGCTGAGAGCTCCTACCATCTAAAATTATCCATTTCAGCTGAGCCAGAGTCCTCCGAGGTATTAACGGGATCAAATTTTGTGGAGGAGCACAATAGAGTTTTAATTATCCCCAGGTACTTTTGTCAATTTTGTTAATTTTTAAAAGACAACAATTATTTGCAATAATAAAGTTAGGTGCAAGGACATGAACCGGTTGTAACAATAAGTTTGAATCAGGAGACACGTCAACCGCCTGACTTCCACCTAGAGTAATTTGTTACCAGCTCCATGAATATCTTATGACTCCATGATTGATCCACAGGGAAAGCAATATTCGAACCCGGTGATATACTATAATCACAGGAGTGGCTGCCAGCTGTTCCACATATAGCAATCTCTGCTGACATGTGGCGCTGCAGCTGTGACNGCCTGGTTTATTAGCTTAAACGAGGGATCTGAGATAAGACGGTATTTTCCCGGGCCTTGCGCAAATAAACGCATGACTATATTGTGTGGGATAATATTGAGCTTTCATAATCTTTGATTGGCATCCGGATTGCAGCATTGCAGAACATATANCCTGACCTAACTGTAGATCATGCATTTTCAAGACGAGGCAGATCCGGACTGGCCTGCAATCAAAAAGATTGACGTTGAGCGACATGCCCACGATACCTCCTACCTTGATAACCGGGATGTAAAATGCCTCTCATGGAACGATGTCAGTGTGACTGTGCATGATAGAGAGACGAAGAAGCCTAGGAGAATTCTAAGTGGAATCAGCGGCCACGTAGTTGCGGGTGAGTTTGCCGTCGAAACATGGTAGTAATCCACTGCTAACAAGGCACAGGAGAGATGATGGCCATTATGGGGCCATCAGGCTGTGGCAAAACTACTCTTCTTAATGTGCTTGCGCACCGCCCGTCCAGAACCGTCAAAGTCTCTTCCACAGTGCTCATCAACAACCAGGCGCCCTCACTGTCGGACATTGGGAGACTATCTTCATACGTTGAATGCGACGACCCCCTCATAGGGGCTCTCACTGTTAAGGAGACCCTAGAGTTCGCTGCCCGGCTCTCCCTCTCCAGGTCGCAGACAGCCGTTGAGCGTATGAGACGAGTAAACGAGCTGGTACAGGCGTTTGGCCTCTCCGACCAAGCTAACACCATCATCGGGACACTCATACGTAAGGGCATCTCGACAGGGCAGAAGCGACGGGTGAGCGTGGCAGCTCAACTCATCTCGGCGCCCAAAATCCTGTTTCTAGACGAGCCAACGTCGGGCCTTGATTCGGAAGCTAGCTTTAATGTTATGTCATTCGTACGAGATGTGACCAAAGCTAATAACCTCATAGTCGTAGCTTCCATCCACCAGCCATCCACTATGACCTTTGAATTGTTCGACAGGGTGCAGCTTCTGTCGGGAGGAAAGACGTGCTACGCAGGTCCCATGCAGGCAGTGATGCCATATTTTGATGGAATTGGCTATCCAATTCCCAATCTCACCAACCCGGCGGACTTCATGCTCCGCCTAACCAATATTGATTTCGAGCGAGACGCGATAGCTGGACGCGCAAGGCTCAACAATATCTATGAGGCCTGGGAATCATCCAGTATGACGGCCAATATCTCCGTTATACCCGTTGCGTCATCCATTTTGAAGGACAGTGATGAGGGGATTATTGCCCTTAATGGTGTTGGCAGGATACCAGGCACCATCGTCACCCTACTATACCGATCTTGGCTCAAGAGCTATAGGGACTTGTTGGTGTATGGACTTCGCTTTGGGATGTACCTTGGGCTTGCAATTCTGATAGGGACAGTCTGGCTACGCTTGCCTGCAGCTCAGTCCAGTATACAGCCTTTCTCAAACTGCATTCTTTTTGGTACCGCCTTTATGTCCTTCATGGCCATTGTGTACGTTCCAGCCTTTGTCGAGGACCACACGGTATACATCAAGGATCGCGCAAATGGGTTGTATGGCAGCACGGCCTTTATCGTATCGAACTTCCTCGTCGGGTTGCCATATCTCTTCCTCATCGCTTTGGCGTCCTCATCGTTCATCTACTGGATGGTCAACTTTCGCCCAGACGGTATCGCCTTCATGGTATGGGTAATGTGGAGCTACCTCAACCTCGTAGCAGCAGAGAGCCTAGTTGTGCTGATGTCATCTGTCTTTCCCAACTTCATTGGTGCCCTGGCACTTACAGCTATGGCCAACGGAATATGGATGGCATGTAATGGTTTCATGGTACCGGTGACTTCGCTTAATGCCTTTTATCGCTATGTTTTCTATTACATCAACTACCAGGCTTATGTTTTCCGGGGATTGGTGGAGAACGAATTTAGATTCCGGGAATACAGCTGCGGTAATGACTGCTTTTGTCAGTTCAATACACCTTTGCGAGATCAATGCATGATAGCTGGAACCGGGGTCTTAGAGATGTATGGATTCGATATCGACTCTCTGGCCAGACGAGCCGGCATCACAATTGGGATCATTACCGTGATGAGACTGATGGCGTGGACTGCGCTTAAGTGGAGATAATAACTGAGCTTCAATCCATATTCGGTGGTCCCTAATATCGTTTGTTCTATTATTCATGTATAAAAAATATCGTTCCCACAAGTATGATTGGTATAAAGGAGGTTTGTCAATCATATAACAGTATAGTTTATATGCAGATTATTAAGCGACAAACTCCTTGATCTACAAAATATGATTGAATTTAAAAGTACCCCAAAGCTTAATAACTTAGTTGAGTAATCAGTTTTCCCGTTATTTCAATATTATGTATTATTCTACTAGTTGCTTTGATTTAGATTCGAAAGAACCAGCGGGGTTTACCTTAGTCCTGCATTCTGTATATATTTTGCTGAACATCAAGATTTTATGCATATCCAAAGAGAAACCATTATCAACTCTCTTAAAATTACTTCCGTCATACCCTGTAGTAGATGCAGTCAGTCAGTCATGGCAGGCCCTACCGAGGCAGCTGGATCGCACTCGTATTGGTGCGCTTAGATTACTATAGTAGTTCGAGTAGGACCTGAACATCTATTCTAATGCCCCGTGGTCAAAATTGCAAACGCACCTCTCAGAAGTCCTTTACCCCCTTTATCAACCCCGCAACATCACTTATTACCCCCAGAATAGACTGGCCGCGGTCTGGTCCGGGCTGGCCCACGGTCTTTTTTTTCGGTCTGGTCTGAACGGTCCACGGTCTGAAGTCAAATATATGAGACCGGACCGTAGTCCTACGGTCCGGTTTGAAATAAATATAAGAGATCGTATATTAAGCTTAGATCGTACAGTTTGATTTGCACAATCTAGTCTGAAAAAGATTATACGATCTCAAAAATTTATAATTTTTTTTTAATTTTAAATTTTCAAAAAAATATGTGAGTTAAACTGTGAGACCATGGTTCGGTCCGAAAAGAAAATAGAGATTGTTAAACGATTCGGTTTCAAAAACATGAGACTGAACTATACACGGTTCAGTCTAAATCAAAAATGGAGACTGTCAAGCGGTTTAGTCTCGAAAATCTAAGACCGAACCGTAAATTTTCGGTCTGGACCGGACCGGACCGTATTTGGGACCGCGGTCCGGCCAGTCTACCCGAGAATCAGTGCCGTAGCTGTGTGCATCCTAATTCAAGAAGACGATGGTTGGATTTCCAAAACAGATGCGTTGGGTCACGGGAGAACGATCTGGCAAGCTCTGCCAATCGTATAAATTCTAGCCATGTGAAGTTCTTTGACTTCTCCGTTCACTCGTTCAGAAAGGGTACATCTTAATCCACTCTATTGCTGCGGGGCTGTATCTACCAAAATGCGTCTTACTGCCCTCCTTTGTTCCGCGTTTGTAACCGGAACCCTCGCTACAACAGCGGCGACAGTTGACTTTGCCAATAACACTGGATCTCCAAAGCATCTAGCTTCAGGGACTCTGTATGGACTCCCTGATGACGAGAATCAAATTCCTGTAAATTCCCTTTGCGGTTATGGTACCCTATTTGCTAAATCTAAGGTAGGATCACTTCTTCACGGATATCGGCTGGCAATATGAACGAGCCGGTGGAGCTCAACTGCCTGCTCCTGCGCTTGGAGGGGTCTGGGGCTTGACAAACTATCAGGTATGAGCATTATGAATGAAAAGGTGACGAGTGGTCAAGTTACTAATCGCAGAACCTGAACAGAATCGGTTCAAGTCCGTGCTCTCGAATTACAGAACTACCCGGAAGTATGGAGGGAAGTTCATATTTCTTATCCACGATCTTTGGGGAGCAGATGGAATACAAAATTCGTCAGCACCGTATCCTGGGGATAACGGAGACTGGTCAAGCTGGGATGACTACTTACCACAGTTTTCTCTGACATGAAAGCCAACGATATGATCACAGATGTGATTGTTGACATTTGGAATGAGCCCGACGGCCCTTGGTTTTGGGCACGCATACAAGAACAGTATCTGGAGATGTGGGGACACACATACTACAAATTTCGGTCAGTCAGACAACTATAAAACACAAAACATATATCATTTGAGGCCATGCAAAAGCTGATATGATTTCCTCGGCGGTAGTGCGGAATTCGGAACCCGAGTCCTGCTATCTGGCCCCGCTAGCGCTGGTGAACCACTCAACAATAGCTGGTTTGCAGACTGGTGTTCCTTTATTTCCAGCAACGGCAGCATTCCAGACCAATATGCCTGGCACATGGAGAGCGGAGGCGGTGACCTGCTCTCAGCCCATGCCGGTCTGGTTGGCTACCTCAAAGAATATAAGCTTCCCGCTCGGACCGTTAACATCAACGAATATAGCGTCTTCTCAAAGCAGGTTCCCTCTGGAGCCGCATGGTGGATTGCCCAGTTAGAAAGAGTAGATGCCTATGGCCTTCGAGGCAACTGGTTGAGCGGCTACCAACTCCATGACTTCATGGCCAATCTCATCGGCAAACCCGATGCCCTAAGTAATAACTATAGTGCAACCTCTACCGGCTATTGCCCTGTTGGAGACTACCAGGTCTACAAGTATTACAACCTCCAAATGACTGGAAGTCGGTATGGAACTACTCCCTCCTCAGATCTAGCACTGGATGTCTACGCCACAGCCGATCGTGGCCTTGCACGCGTTCTTGCCGGCGTGCGCGTCATGACAGGTACTTGGGAACTTACATTGGATAGATTGACTTCTCTTGGCCTTCCGCCGAGTGGCAATTTGGATGTTCACACTTATGCATTCCCTGCAGTTGAACAGTATCCGCAGTGGGGCGCTATCAATAGCCCTATTGATCTTGGATGGTATTCACACTCGTACTCCAACGGCTCTCTGGCATTTCCTGTTTATCAGGATAATAATGATACCGCCTTCGCCTTCGAATTTAAGTATTGAAATCAGATCTGAAACGCCTGCGTGCTGTCATCTATGCCAATTGCTCCAATGAACGGTAGGTAGTAAGGTTACAGTTTGTGTTGTATATGCTAGTTAGCTCCTTTTTATGCGCGTGTGTGGTAAGTAAGCCTGAAATTATCTCTTTGGGGACTGGAATTACCGTATGGTGAGACTCAGAACACGGACATGGATGCTATAAGATGTCTCAACTTTTGTATTTCTGCAATATATACAGTGGACAGAAGAATATATGAAATTTCAACGCTCTACGATAGGCTGCTATCCCAAGATAGCGACAAATCGTAATTTCACATTAATTAGGTAGCACAATTTTCTCCGCTATTTTTCTGCTTAATCCATTCCACTTTTAAGGGAAATCAGCTGATAAATTTGGGGTCAAAATATTGCAGAAGAATAAGAATGCCAGGAGAATAGCTTCCAAGTCAAGATCCACGACGGAATTACTGGGTGGGCTGGTGCGATTAAAAAGCAAGATTTAAAATGGATACCTCTTGTAGGAACGTAGCATACCCTTCACTGGCTAACACACAGCTGGGTCCGGTACAATCTTTACTGGGGAACGAGTCGGAAATTCTCTCTTTATGTGTAGGATATATAGTGTGCAATTAATATTTTGATACCATTCATTCGCGCATTTTCCTATAATGGTGATATACTTATAATGCACTTTAATCTATATAGAGCATATAGAATCACCGACCTATAAGACCTGAGAGCCCTACTCGCGACAAAGTATTTCTTGTTTGATCCTATGTTCACAACTGGAAGTATTCTGTTACTGCATAGCTCTAGATATAAGCTAACTTCGGCCGGAACTAAATCAACAAATGCACTATGTCACGGTGTGGAAATTCTATACGAAACTAAAAGAATGCGTAGCCTCTCTAGCTTTCAGAGTTTACAGCTCTAAATATCTCTTTGTATATAATACTTGAGGGGCCACAGATGCTATCATGGTTCGTACCGGGTACGGTTACACTCTCAAAGTCAATAATTCCACTAAAATCTGAGCTATACCAGCAGCTTTCAAAATACGACTGCCCGCTCTTCCCAGTGAGAGCATCTGACTCCGGAAGGAATAAGGTGACACTGAGAGGAGCTATTTCAACTTGAGAGTAACCTCCTGGTAGAGACCCTGCACCTGTATTTCTTTTACTGTTTTGTGCTATCTTGCGAATGCAACTAGCCAGGTCATCTGCTTCGCCCCAGGAACGGAAATTCCCTTTCCTTAGACAAATCATCGCTTCATCATTTGCGCCTGTGGACGCTTCTACAGAGCTGTATTGCCATTGACATCTGTCCAATTCGAGTTTTACTTCTAGTGACATCTCATATATTTCGTTGACCATCCCGGGATCCACTTTCTCTAAAGGCAGGAATAGAGACATCATCGCACCCCCACTATATTGTGTTACTGTTTCAGTGCTGGATCGAATAAAGGACATAATTTGATTTTGATTACGAAGTATAATATCCGGGAGCATGTTTGCAATCTTCATCGAAGCGGCCTTAGACTGCTCTGGGTGTACCCAAGGAGCTGGTGAATTATTAGTTTTGGGTTTATTGCGGTAGGGCACAAGTTTTGATCCGACAAAACGTTTACTCACCTACTATAGCAACGTACGGCCTTCGAGGAGAAAGAACATGTGGAAGATGTATAAGGGTATTTAGTAGATAAATTGTACCAGCACTATGAGCAGCAAGTGCTACTTGAGAGATACCCAGGTGCGACATAAGGGCCGGCACTGTCTCCAACCATATTGCAATTCTATCACTCAGAGCTACTGAATCAGAGCCTCCAAAACCTGGTCTATGATAAGATATAATTAGCTAAACGTGCTACGTGATGCCCAAACAGCGAAGTAAATGATGGAACTCGAGGATAGTACCGGTCAATGAAAACTACCCGAAGTCCGGCCTTCTTTGCCAGATGATCCAGGTCGAGGGCCTGATAACGAGTTCCATTCATACCCCCAATCCAGAGCAGTACAGGTGATGTAGGCTCTAATGCTCCTCCAACAGCGTATGTAACTCTTATTGAGCCATATTTGCCGGTGCCTGGAAGTCTAAAAGATTGATGGAAGCGCTTCGCACATGCAAATTCTATGGCTTGATCTTGAGGATTACGATTGACTGATTCCATGATCATGTACACGCAGCGGTTGGCGATACTGTGAAAGACAGCAAGCACATCAATCTATGGATATGCACGGTACAGAATTAAAAATGTAGGGGAGCGATTACGCTAACTTTTGGTGCGGCTAGGCCGCCACTGAAAAGGCAGGTGGGGGCAGGGTACCACGTTACAATCTCTCGATAATCTACCGTGTCCTCTTGCAACCGCGTCTTACTCTAGATCTGCGATATGATAGGCTCTACTCGGGTACGTCGGCACCCTTTTGCGATTCGTTATCTAATTCCGGTAGTGTGTGAAGGCTATGATTGGCACATTGAAATTGTTAAGGGTCATTAATATTGGCTAGTCATGGAGGTGTGTACAATTACCTGTACAACTACTACCTAAGTACAATACAAAACATTTCTAGTAGCTCAATATTACATAAGCAATTCCTGACATAGCGATTGAATATAATTAAGTTATGTTTGCTAGGAGTTGCATTATCCGAATATCCGGTTAAGCGCCGAGAGACAGAAAATGAAAAGAGAAGGGTAATCTCCTCTACAATCTGACGGATAAACAGCCATTAACATCTAATATTAAGTGCACAGCACGTTCTGTAGTTTAAAATATCTTCTCAAATTTCATCATTCCAGAACTGGTGACAGCAAAGCTTGGCCATTGGGCACCTATACACAACTGGCGAGGATGCTATCTTCTCTCCGTACTTCCCGCTGGAGATGCTTTATACTCTAACTCTTCAGCTACGGTTCGCTTGCAATTCCTCCCCATAGGCTTTTACAGGGCCAAGTATCATGCTCTGGGCGTCTGATCATGTTCCGTCACCCCGTGGCGCGCACCCAGCCCGATTAGATGTCTGTCCGAATTACGCGGCCGTGATGACACTTACAATATTATTAAGTTAGCCATTGGCTTTCTCTGTAAAGTGCTATGCTATTCTGCAGCCTCAGATCGGCTGCAGCTGGTTGAATGATCGCAGGTTGGTCGATGCAATTACTCTCTCACCGAACGTAAGTTTACCAGTATCGTACGTTAGTATTCGCTGTAAATGACGCTTTTGCGATGCTCAGCAGTGAACCTAATTGATCAGATTATGAATATACGGTGCAAGAGTTTCATTTCGAGATGAGCGAGTTACAAAGTATGGCCCGGCGACCTCGAGAGGCAATTGTGTAATCCAGACAGGGTTCGGAATTAATTTAATTAATNTTAGTATGACCTCAAATTAATACTAATTAAATTAATTGAACTCCATACTAAAATTAACTTAATTTAGTATGACCCTGTACTAAAATTAAATTAAAAAAATTAAATTAAATTAAAAATACTAAAAAAATTAAATCATGTGAAATTTACTATTTTTAGTACATAAATTTGCATAAATTTGAACATAAAAGCATAAAATAGTATAAATCACATGATTTAATAGAATAAATTATTATTTTTAAACTATATTAAACATTTTTTATAAATTGAATTTAAAAATATTTTATAAAATAATTTTATAAAATAAATAATTTTAAAATTAATATATGTTTAAATATTTATTATATATAATATCACGTGATTTAGTATTTTTAATTAATTTAATTAATTTTAGTATATACTAAGATTAATTTAATTTAGTATGACCCTGTACTAAAATTAATTAATTTTTCAGAATTCCAAATTAATACTAATTAAATTAAATTAAATACTAAAAATACTAAAAATTAAGAAATTAATTCCGAACCCTNGTCTATAAACAAACNGTAATATACCTCTTAAATTTTCTTATATAAAAGCAATAATTAATAATTTAATTACTAAATATAATAAACAATTTCTTCTTTTACTTGTAAATAAAAACTAAGTTCAAGGATTTTTATAACAATATACTGAGTTAACTACTAAATTTATTTACAAATATACTTATTTGCAAACTAAATATAAAAATCCAAAAGTTATTCAACAATAGTTCAACTAATTCTTGGAGATCAAAACTCAATATAACATTTTTAATAAAAATATATATAATTTTAATAAGACTGGATTTACAATAAGTATAATTACTATAATTAAAATAGTTATATTATCTAAAACCTTTGGAAAACTTTTATATACACAACTTGGAAATCGTGAATAAGTAACAGCAATTAAATCAATTAATATTTACAGATAAATTTTGTTATTTATACTCATTTTTAAAAGCAAACTCCATTAACAAATTTTAACTAATTTATTACCTGAAAGCTAAAAAATTGAATAAAATCTTAATAAATAGACTAACAATCGAATTACCTTTAAATAATTTTTAAAAACCTTTGAATCTACTACTAAAAATAAAACTAAAAGTTAATATCATATATTAATACTAGATAATTATAAAAGTTATATAACACTTGAATTCAACATGTTTTGCTTTTAACACAATATTATTCTAATATACATATTTCTTTATTTATCTTATATCTTTCAGTTACTTGATATAACTTGTTTTTCAATTCTCAAACAAATATATAATATTCAAATTAAAGCTAAAATAAGTAGCAAAATTCATTATATTAACAAAAAAAATTTCCTGGAAATATATTTTATTATACGTCAACAAATTTTTAAATCAACAATTATTCAAAATAAATTTTCAACTATTAGATTAATTCTATATAAACCAGAATATATATTGAGCAAATTGTACTTTCAAGTTAATCATACTCTTATTTTTTTAAAAAACATTTATAATAGTAATTCAAGTATACGATAAATTCTAAAAACACTTTATAATATTATTCAATTACAGTACTAATCTTAAACTATTCAACATTTGCTCAAAGAACAAAATAGTCCTCTAACTCCTATTAAAACAACTCTGAATCAATTTATTAAAGGTTACGAATTAATTATATATAACACTGTGTTTTTAGCAAAGGAAATTAAAGAATTGAAAGCTGTGAATACTGCAATACAACGAAAATTATATAGAACTAGACAATATATAATCTATACAAGTTCATTAATTAAACAAGAGACTCAAATATTAATTCAGTCAAATATTACAAAACAAAATATAAAAGAAATTATTAATCTTTTAATATTTACTAATCTTTTGCAACAACTATCACAACGTTTATTAAAGTATTTAGGCTGTAGGGTTGAAAGCTATAAAATTAACAAGTGCCCTCAATTAACTAGTTACTGAATCAATATATTTATTTGTTGTTGTTAGTTGAATATTTGCTATTGAATATGCATGTGGAAGGAGGGTGGAGGGGAAGTGTTCGCTGACACCGGGTGTTCGCTGACACAGGGATTTACGTTAACGTAATTCCCGGTCCACTCGTCATCCCGGTCCACCCGTCACTCAAAATTTACCGCAAAATCAAGCAAAATTCCTTTCTGATAGCTCGACCATTATATTGAATTCTAGCTTAAAACTTGAAAATGATATTTATATAATATTTTTTAATATGTATATAAATTTTAGTACTATTACAATTCATATTTTAAATATTAAAGGATATAAACTGAATTTTGTTGTCTGAAAACAAAATATTTAAATTTATAATAAATTAAAACATTTTAATAGGGTTTATATTTAATATTTAATATTATCTTAGCATAATTAACTTATCTCCAAATTTTTGATTTATTTGGTGTTATATATATCAATTTATTGAGACGTGATTGTTGCTTGATTTTGCGGTAAATTTTGAGTGACGGGTGGACCGGGAATTACGTTAATCCAAAAACCGTACTAGAAGGGAGAATACTGTACGAATCAATATTCGCTGTTGGGTTAGTATTGAGTGATCTAGCTGCACATGCTGGTGTCAGAGGTTAGATTGTAATCGGGCCTCGCTTAGCCGTCATCGAAGGCTCCGGTAATCCACCACTTTTCGCCTGCCGGCGCGCAGCCGCGGACATGCCAAACCCTTCTGACCAGGGCCAAATTTGGCTGGGAACGCGAGCCGATGACAGATCCGGAGCTGATGTCCTGAGGTCGCGCGTCGCGTCGCTCCCTATTCGCTTACATCCACCAGTTTTGAAGCTATTCAAGGTTATACGTACTTGTAAACAAAGGCTCAGGCCTAGGGCCAGCGCATAACACGCGTAACATTATGCGCTAGCCTTCTTTTAGATCAAAAGATATTAGTTAACTGTTAAATAACTGTAATTACGTTTTTTATATTTTTTTTATTGTAGCTAATATAACTGCGATACTAACTAATATCTTACTACAAGATATATGCGCTGCCAGAAATTTATTTATACTTATAGCAGCTCCAAATCGTACGTTTACAGGTTTTACAGATCTTATAAATTTGTACGCTCTTAAACTTGTTGTTACAAATTTTACAGATTTGTTAATTCTATTAATTCAGGAATTCTAAACTCGAATTAAAGCTGTCTATGATAAAATTTTGGAATATCATTGTCGGTTCACCTGTAAGCACGTAGTACGGTACGTATCCATACGTAATATACTAGTTGTGCTTATAATTGATGATGCTCCTCCTCTAGGAGGAGTGCGACGCGTAGCTGTAGGTGCTCGCATCCTAATCGGGACTAGCTTATACTGCACGTGCTACTCACGTGCCTACGTTCAGTGATATACAAACACTGGAGCTACTCTGAAGGTGGTTGAGCACCGTAGGTAGCTCCAAATAGTCAAAATCCGTTGAGTTTTCCTAGTTGAATGCTAATTTCCTAATCGGGACTAGTTCCCTAGTTTCCTTCCTCCTTATTCTCGTCCTTCCCAGTGATCTTATCGCGTTCTACCTACTCTATAACCTCCAGTTGTACTTTATTCGTATCTAAGAGCTGTTTCAGGGCGTTTGACGGCTTCTCCTTCGTCATGGAATCAGCAGGATTCGTCGTTCCTTGAATCCATCGCACTTCAGTGATCTGACGTCGTTCATAAGCCTGTCGGAGACACATCACGTCGATCATGAGGCGTTTCTCCTGGGTGGTTCCTAGCTTGACGAGGTAGTCATACAGTGACTTTGAATCCGTACAGTTTATAAGTGGTAGGTTGATTTCTAGTATTTTTTTAATAGTTGACTTGATTGCGGCTCCTATATCAAACCCGTGAGCTATTGCGTAGAGTTCGGAAGTTAGTATACTTCGAGTAACTTTTTTGCATTTGATTGAGGACTAATGGAGTATATTCCTGTTTCTCTCTCCATCTGCTAGTACTATAACATAGCCGATCTGAGAGGATAGGTCCTTGTTGTTTGCGAAAGAGGCGTCTGTAAACACCAGTAGTTGTAGCGAATTCTCATCTAATTTGACGAATTTCAGACCCCTGGTAGTATTCTGGACTTGCCATTGGAGGCGCTTATTCAGAGCTTCGACGTTTTTTTCCTTTGGTTCAATTGCTTGAGCTGCTACTGACAGGTCGTAGGCGGTTTCAGGCTGACAAACTGAGGTAATATACGTTCCCCTGGCGCGTTGTGCTACGAACTGTTGTTTTGTGGTAAGATTCTCTTGTACAGCTTTTCGTGAGTTAGTTGTAGTTGCAAGTCTATCGGTTACGGGTTGTAAGTTAGTACAGTGGTGTTCTTGAGTGAGTGTGATGGTTGTATCTTCCAATTGTATGATACCACCGTTGAACTTGACTCTTTTATCTTCAGTCAGCGTCTCGCGTTCTTTTGTTAGAAACTTGGCTTTCTCCAGCTGTTTCTGTTCGAGTTGAGCGAATTGGGTATCTGCAACGATCAAAGTGTCATTTGTTTGGAGTCCTACAACGCCGAACGGTTCCTTGCTGTACAGTAGACAAGCGTCGTACGTTGACTGTTCTATAGCAAGGGCGTTGATATGGTGAGAATGATATGTCTGATACCAGTGGTTTCCTGATTCAGGGATTCCGTAAAGTGGCTGCAAAACTCGTACAATCGTTTCAACGGGTACTCCGAGAAGTCGAGCTAGTTCAGGAGGTGCTCGAATGTATATATGGCGATTTAGACGTGTAAGTGATTGTGTATACGCCTGTGTGATATCTCGTAGGTACAGGTGTACACGTCTGTGTTTTATAGGGACGATACAAAGTATGATTCGCTGGTTGATACGTTGAATTGTAGGCGATTGAGTTAAAACTTGACGTTTTCCAGTATCGTTATAAGCTTGTACAACAAGGCGTGATTTCTCATAGGTTTGTTCTGTTCTTTTATTCTTGATTTCGTTAACAAACCTTGTATCGAATATGAGTGCGTCATCTGGTATATCTTTGGGGTCTACGAGCTCAAACATTTCTCTGTTAGTTAAGCTTGTGAGTTTATTGTTGCGTGAGTTTGTATATTGGTGTTGTTCTTGTAGAAAAGTGATGATATCGTTGTATAGTATGTTGTAGTTTGGGTCGTATTCAACGTTATTTTGCAGGAAAACAGTGATTGGTGGGTATTTGCGAGGTCTTCCTCGTCCACGTTTGATAGGTTGTTCTTGTGGTTGTGATGGTTGAACAGTGATAGTATTACTACTTGCTTTTTTTGTGGTGTCTTGATTGGAGCTAGTTGTAGGTTCCGGTAGCTCAATTCCTTCTATATCTTTTGTAGGAGTGAGATACGGTTTTACGGACGTAGATCTGAAGGGCGTGTTCTCGTGAGGTAGTGCTAATACGCACGTTTCGCTATCTGTGCTGACAAGGTTGTATGGTCTGTCTCAGTGGCCTTTTTGACTGGTAACTCTTTCTCTCTATACGAGTACTGGTGAGTTCAGTGTTAACTCATGGATATTGTTTACATTCGGGCCGTTGCGCTTGTTGAGAGTGTCTTGAATCTGACGTTTTGCTTTGACGCTGTTAATCTCTTCTATAGCTTTCCTGAGTGCTGTAGTTCTTTGTGTTACAGTTGTTGAAGGAGCGTCGAATTCGCTCATTCGCGGGTAGGTACCGTAGACTAGGAGTGTAGGAACGAGTCCGTCAGGTCTTGCTGAATCGTTGACAGCTTTGAATGCTATTTGTAGAGCCATATCTCTGTCAAGATCGGGGACCTTAGCTGTAATGATTTGGTAGGCACGTTGTACGTAGGTGTGATACTGTTCAACGATTCCAACAGAGTTGTGAGCTTCTACAGGGACAGCTTTCAGGGTGATTCCTATAGTAGTAGTTTGTTGTTGGAGTTCTTTGCTAACGAAGTTCTTTCCAGTGTCAGTAACAATCTGATCGGGAGGTCTTAAATAAGTGTTTATTTAATACGCTCGTAGGGCGTCCCAGGTGTGCTTTGCACTGATATTTAGGAGTTATTTCCCTGCTTGGTAGTGTGTTTTTTCGTCAACGACGTGTAGTACAGGTTTCCTTCTTATATAGAAGATATCGACGATAATGGAGTAATTGAAGCTAACGTTGTTACGGAGGTTGAATTTGAATTTTCTTGGTGATTTTTTGTGGCGTTGGCAATGAGCACAGTACTTTGTAAGGTATTCCAAGGCTTGTTTATCGATATCGTGGCTTGTTCGGTCTAATATCTTCTGAAGTTTACGTATTGAAGGATGTCTAAAGCGACGGTGTAGACGTTGTAGTTCGATGTTTGTTAGGTAGCAAGGGTTTTGTTCCAAGGATTCAACGATAAAGGACTGTAGTGACGTGTTCTATACAAGGAAAGCGTGTCTAAATCGTCGTACAACTGGTATATCTTCTTTTGGTGTTGTAAGGTTGTTTTTGAGGTTGTTGAAGTACATACTTAGCTTGTCTATATCCGATAGGTAAAGTAGGAATGGTGTATTAGCGCAAATAACATGGAATCGTATCTTTCCGATGGGTGTAGTAACTGTAATTGAACTTATGGAAGATGAGGCTTTCCTTTTGCCAAATTTTATTGTTACGGTCTCTTGTGTGGAGTTGTCAAGTACTATGGTATTGTCGAGCTGTTGTAGTGCCTGAAATTGGTCGTAGCCGGCTGTGGAGTGCTGAGCAGTACTTGTATCGACTAAGATTCCGTAGAATTGCTTCGAATTGTATCTTTTGATACTAGATGTGTTGAAGATCTCTGCAGGTGATTCAGAGACTTCTGGGATATGGTCCTGGTGGTCGGTGGTTGTAGATGTGGTACTGGTTGTAAGCTGGTGTATAAAAGCTTTGTTAGTTAACTCTGTGATGACAGGAGTAGCTAATTCAGTAGAGAATCCTTCGAATGAAGTGAAGAAGGTAGAGGCTGTAGTCTGAGGTTGACTGGGTTCGTTTTTAGAATCGTCGTCAATAAACAGAGTCTCGAAAGTAGGGCTTAGCTTTTCTTCAGGTTCTTCGCTTTCTAAATCGACTACATATTGCTTGAATCGATCGTTGAAGTGTTTTTCGGAGTTACGGGTCCTGAAGTTGAATTTGCTCATATGCCGGGCTCTAAATTGGGTCTTCTCCTTTTCTTGTTCTTGAGGAGTATGGTTCCGTGAATGGTATCCTTCTTGCTTGCACACAAAATATCTTCTTGATGATTGACGGTGAAAAGGTGTTGAATAAGCTCGTTTGCTGAATTGACGGCTGTTTGCGTTACGGTTGTCTGTTACGGTTCTATAACGACGGTCTGTAAAGTAAGTTTCAGTGTTTGTTCCTTGGCCGTGCTTTTTTTCGTACGATAAAATAGATGATCGGAGCTTGTGGATCAATTCTCCTATATCTAATGGTGGGTCTGTGGTTGCGTATTTGCAAGCAGGGAAGCTTTCACAGGTTGTAACTAACTTGTTATGGAGAAATTCAGTAGTTCGGAGTGCTGGTTTTAGTCCGTGTTGAAGTTCCGTAAGTTTGTTGAGAAGTAGTTGTACGTTTTCGAATGTTGATTTCTCTGGATTCTTGGCGATAATTGAGGTTAAAGTGATATTGTTTTATTCGTCTAGGTTTCGACGGTTGTATGAAGGTTTTTCGAAATAGTTGCGAAAGTTAGTATACACTTTTCCGAACGTTCGTTGTGATAGTTTGTTGTTTCGGAAATGGTCTTTTGTTAACCTTTTTAACATTGCTGGAAATACCTTCATCAGAGCTTCCTTCGGTAGATCTACTCTGTTACAAATATCCTTGAAATTTGATAATTTGTTGTCAAAACTACCGTTGTAACTGTCGTATTTGTCGTCTTCCGTGATAAGTTTGCTTACTTCGATCACTTGTTTTGTGGTTGTGATCGAGTATGTAGAGTTAATTTGGTGGCTCAAATTACGTTGTTCATAGTGTTCACTTTGAAGAGTTATAACAGTATTTGACTCTTGGTTTCTATACGATTGAGTAGATATTTCGAGATTGTTTGACAGATCTTTAGAAAGTGTAGATTAAGGCTATTCGATAACTGTAGAAGTAATTGTACTTTTGTTGAGATTTTGTGTAGTATTTATATAGTTTTCCTTGGTCTATGGTAGTTGTTTTTCTTTTTTCAAAACCTCTACTAGAACTTGAGGGATTGTCACATTTCTGGTGTTAGGTAGTATTCTTATATTACTACAACGGAGATATCTACGTAGGTTCTGTAGGTCAGCCGTGGGGATCTTTTTGAAGGTCTCGACCGTAAAGTCCTTGAAATCTTCTTGGAATAGTTCCCAAAGGTTTGTATCGCTCTTCTTATCGAGGCGGTACTCGTAGACTTTGGTTACTAGGAAATCGAGCTAATCGTCTGGTTCAGTATCCTTGACTTTGATTCCCCGTTTCTATTTCTTGACTTGTTCTCTTTATTCTATATCTCTTTTGGCTGTTGTTATATTTCTGTTGTTCCTGAGCTTTTGCGTTACGGTACAGCGTTACTGTACGCGTTACGGGTATATAACGATTCGTAAACTGGTACTAAGCTCAAGGTACTTGGGTAGCTTTGAAACAGAGCTGGTTACGCGTGAGTACAACGTGTATTTACCTTCAGGTAGTATACTTGTAGTCTCAGGGGCTTGGTCAGATGTTTCTAGAGGCACCAGTGGCTTCTTGGTCTTTCCCGTATGTATGTTCCGTCAACTCCTCAATTCTTTCCTTTGTATATTCGCAGAAAAATTCGTAGGTTCGAGTAAAAGCAGTAGTTGTCGATGTGAGGTGTTTTTGATGCGTTTTTCGATTTGTAAAAGAGTGTATAAAAGGTATGACGTGTGAATCGAAGTATAAGTGTAAAATAGAGCGTAAAAGAGCGTGTAAAAGGGTGGTTTTCGAATAAAATGAAGGTCTAAAGGCTGACCACGTAGTTACGTAAGGGGACCACCGAATGTCTGGCTCAACAAGCTGTAACTTGGCAAAAAGCAGTATATCTCCCTCAGAGATATATCACTTCCTCCCTTTAACTGGAGAGCGTCTCATTCAACAAGGGGACCACCGAATGTCTAGCCCAATATCCTGTGAGTTCTCGAGATTCAACCGCGTTAAGGGACCACTGAATGTCCAGCCCAACGTGCTGTAATCTCTTGATCTGTATGTACAAACTGATCAGTGTCGGTTCACCTGTAAGCACGTAGTACGGTACGTATCCATACGTAATATACTAGTTGTGCTTATAATTGATGATGCTCCTCCTCTAGGAGGAGTGCGACGCGTAGCTGTAGGTGCTCGCATCCTAATCGGGACTAGCTTATACTGCACGTGCTACTCACGTGCCTACGTTCAGTGATATACAAACAATCATTGAATTCACTAGTTATTTAATATAATTAAAAATTATGTTCTAAAACAAAAGAAATAAAAGATTTAATACATTGTTCAAAGATTTTTTTTAAGTAATCAATACTTATTTAAAAACTAAGTTAACAAAAAAAAATTTTTATTTTTTATTAAAGAAAAAATAGCTAGCTGTACTCTACAAACAAATAACTAATTAAAAAAAGAAAAAAAAAACACAAAAGAAAAACAAATTTACAAAGCCAAAATCAGCTTTCTAAACACCGAAAAAAGAACAATACATTAGTTATAAATACTAGTAATTATTTAATTATTGAAAACAAAAATAATAACAAATAATCAAAGCTTGTACTCATGTATAACATTATTCGTAAATACGTTTCTATTATAAAAAAACTTTGGTTATACTAGATTTTTTAAAATTTACACAACACTCCTTAACTAAAATACATAATTTTGAAAACTCTAAAACTATCAATTATTCAAAGTAAACATATTCGTCGTCGAGAAAAGTTTACAGACTGTAATATTTCCATTTTCTGCAATAGTTATCTAATTTCTCAAATCCTTGATTTCTATTGTTAAATTTGAAGTAAAAGTTTAAGCAAAAGTATTATTAAACAAGTTTTATAAACGCAAGTTAACTTTTTTTTTAGTAATTCTATATTTTTATAATTGAGTAATCGTTTATTTATAAAGTTAATAAATCTTTTTTTAATATCTTTATTTAAGAAAAGAACTAACAA
Source organism: Scytalidium sp. 3C (assembly GCA_000743665.3). Lineage (NCBI taxonomy): Eukaryota > Fungi > Ascomycota > Leotiomycetes > Scytalidium > Scytalidium sp. 3C. Next base: position 159,622 of record JMRO03000009.1, read on the forward strand.
CAACAGGTAATATCTTATAACTGTTATAGATTAAAGTAAAATAAATTAATATAATAAATTTAAATATAAAATTACTTTATATTATAGAAATTACTGATTGTATTTAATTGAAGCTTTGGTAGTTTATTTTTTCTAATATTAGTATTTATCTAGAGAACTTTTTTTTACGTTTTGTAAAAGCCAAAAATAATACAATATCAAACTCCTAAAATATAATAATAACTACTTTAAGAAAAAACTTTTTGATTTTACAGTTAGCTCTTGGATCAGGCGACTATATATGTTAAATAGTATCCAAAGATCAAAGGTCACTTATATATTACATTCTTCAAAAACTTGAATTACAGAAACAAATAACGTTTCTAAAACTCAAATACGTTGTAATAAACATTAGAACAGTAATCAAATAACTAATTGTTATTTGACAGATTTATTATAGCAATTTATAAAAAATATAACTGATTTTAAACTTAATTACATATTTAATTATTTTATACCTCAAAAAATTGTTAAACTTCTTTTTACTTTACAATAATATATTTAATTATAACTTAATTACTAGTATAAAACTTACTTTAATCTCCTAAGTATTACAAAAGTAATTGAACTTAATTTAGCTACTAGAAGTTTTCTAAAATTTTTAAACAAGTTCTGTAACATGTTTTTGCAAGTCAGTACTGATATTTGCAGTTCGTAAACTTAAATTTAATATGTTATATACTTTAAAACTCTGTATTTGTATAATAAAACCACTTGAATTATCTTATTTTTCACGATACTTTTTTTGCTATAACCGAATATACTAACTTTGTTAGAACTGTTGAAGTATTAACAGATATATTTTGTTATAAAGATTTTTATTTAATAACTATCGAGAAAACTATTTTATTTGTAAATGAACATTTACAAAGTATAACAAGTGTTGTTCAAATAAGCTAAGTTATTTATATTTAAACGTTAACTCAGATCACAAGTGTTTTAAATAAACTTACAGATAAATTAGACGATTTTTTTACAAGCTTATTTAATCTCACATTTATTTTAAAAAAAAATAAAATATTTCCTCAAAACTATAATTTTATAAACTAACTTTGTTATCATATACTATTCTCTTTGTTAAATCTGAATTAATATTAATTTATAAATTTAAGTAAATTTCTTCAGTTATCTCCTACAGCTTTAGAAAAACAAAGATAAATTAAAAATAATATTATGCTTCTGTACAAACTTTCACAGCAAATAATAACAATCCTTGATTTATAAAAGGAATAGACTATAAGTTTAAAAAACTTTTTTTCTATAATCTTATTAGACGCGATTTATAGTAACTGTTAACGTGCTTTTTCAAAACATTAGTATTATTTTATATATAAAATAATAATTGATAAAATTATAACTATAGCAGGAAATAATCTTGAAGATCAAGAAATTATACTAATAGTAGTAGAAGCTCTCGAATAACAGTAAATTAATTCAAAAATTTCTTTAAATAAGCTAATTAAAGCGTTGAAACAAAAACAGAAGTTGTAAAATAGATTTATATATAATTAACCTTAAAAAAACATTATAACTAACTTTTTAAACTAGTTTATAAAACCTTAATTCGACGCGTTTTTGCAAGTTTAATATAATAATAGTCTACAGTTTTGAAAAACGATTTTGCAAACTTATAATATATCATATAACTAACATTTACCTGATTTTACAAATCGTATTTCAACGTCATATTGTATATGTAATTCTGAACTGTTTGAGCTTAAATTAAAAGGTACGATACGCTTGTATTAACTGACTTTTATACTCTAATTTAAAGGCTGTACGAGCTGTTTTGCAGCCGGGGCGCTGCTGCGCAGCCGGACCTCGAGCTCAGGAGTGATGTCGCGCGCCGATTACGGCTTAAGCCCTGTCAGCCGCTGATCCGCCCCTCCAGCCGACCCCCGACATCCTCATGTTGGCCCCGCACCTGCATTTGTCAGAAGTACAATCCAGCCAGCACAAAACTAATCCAGCGGCTATTTTGAAATGATTTCACCGACTTTGAGAAAAGTATACTAATATAGTGAAGGGCGAATACTTAGTAATTCGATGTGACGCTGGTACTGCAAATTACTCATCAAGTCTCTCCATGCGTTTCGTTATATATAGACCAACAAAGTAGAGGTGTAGTTTCCGGTTAATTGAGGCTTGTTCAGTTTCTCGTACCAGATAATAATGGCAATGACTCAAAATACTCTCGCAAAGAGTTTCAAGGCTCTGCATAAGCCCTCTTCCCCTCTCATTCTTGCAAATGTCTATGACGCTCCTTCTGCCAGAGCGGTAGCATCACTTGTCGCCGCCAAAGCAATAGCGACCGCTAGTTATGCCGTCGCAAATGCGGTGGGCATAGAAGACGATGATATGAGCATAGAAGCAAACTTGGCCGCGGTTAAAGCCGTTGTTGCTGCAACTAGGGTCTTCGAAAAACCAATTACTATTGATTTCCAAGACGGGTACGGCGAACAGTTGGAGGATGGTATCTCAAAATTAATTGATCTTGGTGTTGTGGGAATCAATCTCGAAGATTACGATAAGGAGGCAAAGGTCATGTATNAGTGTGGATGAAGCTACTGATCGTATCCGCAAGGTCCTAGTCATTGCAAAAAGGAGAGGGGTACCAGATTTCGTGGTGAACGCAAGATGTGATACCCTAGTCCATGGTGGAGGTCTTCCAGAAGTTTGGACAGGAATATCTCTCTGCTGGTGCTACGAGTGTATTTGTTTGGGGAGGGTCCTCCCGGGGAGGAATCACTCGTGATGAGGTCGCTCAACTTGTAAAGGCATTTGATGGACGTCTGAACGTATCAATGAAGTTATCTCCGGATGGGTTAAGTGCAAAACAGTTAGCAGATATTGGAGTGGCAAGGATCAGTATTGGTCCAGCATTGCAGTTTGTAGCCATGGCAAAGTATAAAGAGGCTGCAGAGAAAGTGTTGCAAGTGTGAGAATTTGCTTCAGAATGTAAATACACAGAATAGGAGTGATCTGTATTTTTGAATATGTTTTTATATAAAAACAGCTCAAGAGTCAAAAAAAAAATTTAATTTACGCGTCCATGAACTAGTTGTGCATAGTGAACAGAGAGCCAGAGATAGGATAGGAAAAGCACAATACCGACTCCAATTTGGGTTGTAACCAGGTAGGATACCGTGCTTAAAGACCCAATGAAGGCTATAAATTTATTTCTAAATCATTGAATCGCTTTTATGTGAGATATCGAAATTCATCCCTGTATATCGCCACAAGCAAAGTAGAAGATTATTCAGCTGCTGTAACTTAGACAGGGGCGCTCTTTGCTTGCGGGTAACATGAATCTTCAGGATATTCTGAAGTAGTCAATTCGCTACAAATTTAAATTTTCAAGAGATTATGCATCAAACACTCTTGGATATAAGACTCTTATTCCTTCGCCCTTTAAACGCTAAAAAGCAAACAATGCTATCTAATTATTTCAACGCCGATGAAATAAAATACATATTTTAGACTATTTAAATCTTAAAGCTACAGGATATACAAATTGAGTCACTGCTAGTATACTATAATTGCCCTACTGTTAGAAGAGGCGAGAAACCTACTTTTGTCCGCCTTCTCTGGCCTTTGCCCACTTGACCAGGATTAAGATAACAGCAGCCGCTGCATTCAGGCAGCCAGTGAAAATAAATCCACCAGTAAACTCACCGGTATCAACATTGATGATGGTACCGGCAATCGGGTTCCCAATCAACACTCCAGCCGCAAAGAAACAGAAGGATATGCCCATCCATGTTCCTACTAGCCGCATTTCTGGAACAATTCCAGCAATTACAGCACTGGGCAAAGAGACGGCGGCACCGGAGAAGAATCCATATATGATGGAAAACACGATCAATCCACCTAGATTATGGATGGCCATCCAAGCATAGCCAAATGCAGTAACAACAATGGTGCAGACAATCATACTCTCTAAAGATCCAAATCGATCAGCTAGTAAGCCCGGTATTACTCGACCAAAGAAGGAAGCCGCATTGAGAATAGCCAGCAAGTAGAATGACATATCATCATTCACATTAGCGTGTTTCTGTGCGTACACAATGATGTAAAAGATCGGTATGTAGAGGCCTGTAAATAGAACGAAGCCTGCAATGCTAAATAGAGTGAACGGAACCGAGCAGAACGCGTTGCTGTCAAACATAGCACGCCCTTTGTTTGGCGGTAGCCGAGGTCTCAGAGTAACGATACTGATAACTAACGTGGCTAGGGCGACAAATCCAATAACCCGGCTGGCCCAGCCAAACCCTATTTCTGGCTGCAGTCGACGAAAGATTATCGGATATATAACACTGCCAACGCTGCCGCCGCCAGCCGTGATGCCAATAGCCAGTGCTCGCCTGGTGGTGAAATATGTCGCAACAATTGCAACACTTGGCAAGAAAAGGCATCCGGTTCCTAGTCCAACGCACACACCCTGTGCTAGAAATATTTCCCAGTATTTACTGCCCAAGCTAGTCATCATTTGGCCGAAAACAACCAGAAAAGTACCGATAATCAATAACAGCCGTAAATAACCCCGGTCGAAGAACGAGCCGACAATGATGCTGGAGGCTACTAAGAGAAATGCCTGAAATGTACCAATCCACGAGATGTTGGAGGAGTTTTCTGATTGGAGTAGAGATGTCTCATAGAAAGCTTGGTATACACCGAACGAGTTGACAATTCCCCTAGCAGCATAAGAGTCAGCCTTTTTGTCCCAAACGGATCCGAACATCACATAACATAGGAACATACCAAGAGTTAAAGAAGAGCATAAATGCACCTAGGACCTGAGCCCATGCATTTATCCCCCCGTTGGGTGGAGGCCCCAACTGAGGACTTTTTGATAGTGTAGGCGGTAGAGCCGTTTTGTTCGCTGTATCATGCGACATCTTCGTTTGATAGACCTTGGTGACCTTGGTTATTGAATCTCTTCCGCGAGCCGCCAGGTTGCGACTTCAATAAATTTGTATTCTCGCTATCAAAACTTTGGGGTGGATATTCGTAGCCAAGAATGATTTATCAGCTTTAAATAAAATAGTAATACTCGAAGTTTATCCATACCATACCATATTATTAAGATCAACACTGAAGAGTAAGGCCTGCTCTATAATCTCAGATTTTATAGAAGAATTATACGGCTTTATTTTCTGGACTATGTAGTTCGGGGTTTGATGAAGAGCCGATCAGCTTATCAATACTGAACCTTTACAAGCTTCATGAACAGTGGCAGCCATTGGTGTTAGTTTGATCCTAACGCAATAAGGGCATCAACGGCTGGCAGTGAACTGCACTGTGGGTACGTCACAGGCGGTTTGACACTTAGGTGAGTCATCAGCGGCACTCCGCTGGATTAGTGATATTTGGTTTCGCACCAAAAAGTATCACCCTTGAGTTCATAAATGGTGGACAAATGGCGAGCCCAGAAGTGCAAACTTCAAATCTCGGCAGGACATTCTCATTTCAGACTAGGCTGCATACCGTTCCAGCAAGACATGCATAACCGGAGACAGACATTTTGGGAGTTAAAGTTGCCACTAAATGACACGGGCCTGTGGTGCTTGTACATATGTACGTTATCTACTAGCGAACTGTCAATCCTTACCGAAAACGGTATATTGATTGAAACTCACCTTTACTGATTTAGTTTAGTATATCTCCAAGGAACTCTCTCGCAAAGGCTGCAGGCTTCCAAGTTTACGCAAAGTGACTCAGCGAGTATAGACGTATGTCGAGCTCTCTAAGACCCTTCCATACGCTTCGTAATTCTTGTGGTCCTATTTCTCTCTGTTGCGGCTTTCATAATTACTACCTCCTAATAAATTAAGCCCGGGAAGGTTTCTCCAAACGTAACGAATACTCCGAATCTTATATCCCCGATATGACTATTGTTGACAAATAACCTAGGTAATGCATTTTATGGATTATCTAATAAAATATAGTTTGATTATTAAGCTTGAGCTTAATTGGCCTGCATGTAGGTGTCAGATCTTTCTACGTCTCTACAACGATACCTACTCCCAGAACATGATTCGCTTCAGTAAATCAATCACAGTCAAAAACTCACATTTAGCGCAGAATCAGAGTCGATGGAATACCGTGACAGTTCAGCATAGACAATTTTGAGCCCGGAGCATGATCAATAATTTCNCCAACAAAGCAAGCAAAATATTTTCCTTTGATGCACAACAACCTCATGAACTTGCAGATACTAGACCTAGTTGTTGCAAGGCTAAGAGCCCCGCTTCTTCCCCAAGCTCTTCCACGATCTTGCCATCCTTCAGCGTAAAGATCGTAGTACCTGAAAATCGCATCTCCCGGCCTGAATTGGGCTCTGGCAGGGATCCAATCGGGAAATCAAAAAAAGGTCGACCTGTATGCTTCCCTCCTCCAAACCACCTTGCGACCACATAGTTGTCTTCCGCAATCAGTGGAAACGGAGAAAGGAGATTGAAAGTGATATCCGGAAATGACTTAAATACTTCCAGTCAGCGAGTCTGGCAATCTTGGCAATATGCATCTTTATACGAACTGACCAGCTTAAACTCCGCAAGCATCTTCTTCGCGGCTTCTTTTCCAACACGCCTCCCATGTAAGGGATAGTAAATAACAAAGTCATCTGCGCAAACCTCGTCCACCACATCAGCATTTCCCTTTGTCCAAAACTCCTCGTAGTAATGCGCCACGGTTTTCCGATTGCGCTCACGCACAGATTCGGTATCCATGGCGTTCTCACTTCACTAGGAGTTGCTTGGTGTTAAAGATGGGTAAGCAGCAAACCACACTGCCTCTTTCCTAGCGAAACAAGCGTGCTTGTAGGTGAATGAGTCTGGGCGATGAGGGGTATCGCATAAAGCGCTGGCGGATAAGGACTTGGCGCCACGAAACGAGCGTTCGTCGCCCAGTAGTGAAGTACTTTGGCGCCGGTGCAGAAAGAGTACGAGACCATATCTTTTTGCATTTACCACTAATCATCGGTCTCGTCGAAAATTATCGGGAATCTGAATGCCTAAAATAATTAGAACACTATCAGAAAGGGTGTTACAATTAGGGCTACGCAAACTGATAGGAGTGCCAAGTGATAATTTGTATATGAAAAGCCTGCGGATTAATATATGTATTTGAATTTAACTGATGCTTATATTGTCATGACCGAGTAAAGCTCTTTTTTCTGATACCCTTCTCTCTAGTAAAGAATTTAATCGACTCCATACCTGAGGGTAGATTATTCCTGCATTTGCGCAGATTTCCAACATCAGGCGCCACTGCTTAATGTTCACCGAAGAAAGGGGATTACGCTTCGGCGATCTATCAAAGGTGGCCAAGATAGTTTCTACTTAGAAAGCAAGATTACTACTCAAGTCGTAAGGAATCCAAATCTAATAGTGGATCAGTATGCTTGCTGCATCGTCATCGAACTCACTTGGCAGCGACAGTCTCAACAAAGGCGACTATCCCGCCTCTTGAAGTTTTAGAAAGTTTGCTAAAGCCCATGGAAGAGGAATAACGTCCGTGGATCTATGACAAAGCCCCTGGGGTCTGGCGGTAGTCGGAAGTTATTGACATCTTAGAATAGCTTATCTTGCCGCTGGAAGAACGCCAAAGGAGGGTTTAGATCCCAATGTTGGCGGGACTCTCATATTCAGGAAATATAGTTTTACAACAAAGGACCGGTAAAAAGACGTATTCAATGTGATATGTAGACTTCGTCATTGTGCATTTTGATAACTGCATAGATCCTATAGCCACGACTGAATTTTAAGTGGTCATTGGTAAGCGTTAAGTAGGCGGGTGAGAATATTAGTCACTTGAGCTATTTTAGACTTTTAAGCAGAAATATTGTGGCGATATTTTCCAAAACGGTGCAGGCCCTGATGAGAGGGCATTTGATTAAAGGCGTAGATTATCAATACATATTCAGATGATTTTCGGGAACAGTTGTAGTTCTAGCTTGTTTTAGTGATTAGGCAGTGTTCAATTGCGATACGACCCGAGTTTCCAGTCGTGTGTGGCGTCTGCAGGGTTGGGGTCTTCTACATCCTTTTTCGGGTTGGTTCAAAAAGTCGATACTGCACGGGTACTCTTTGTTAAGCCCGATTTTTTAGCTCTGCCCTAACGCATGTACGTGAAATGAGTAAGCAACTTTTCTCTCCGCCTTCATAGTTCAGCAAAGAGGACCTTAGAATGCTGGCAGCCGTAGGTTACAGTTCTCATGCCTGATTAGTCCTTAACCCCCTAGCTAGCTCTTGTATTAGTGTGGACTGCTGGGAATACGCCCAACTCGTGACAAATGCACACAATAGCAGAGTACTGGATAGCACGTTCAATTGATTACGAGTTCATGTGGCTTTCTTTGTTGGTCCAGGAAGCAGTGAGCAGAGTAGCATCTAGCCTAACGGAAAGCTTGAAAATCAAAGAGAAGGTTTGTAAATTAGATTAGCTACATTCTTCAACTCAGCGCAAAACGTATATAAGTCGTAGGTCTCACTAGGTTTGGGCAACATAATTCAATAGCATTCATATAAGACGAATAGTATCTTGCATCCATTTGCGAATACCTTCATCAGAATAAAAAATGTCAAACGCGGAACAATTTTAGTCATCGGAGGCTCTCGGGGCATCGGCCTCGGAATTGTTAAAGAGGCAGTAAGTCAACAAATTATTAACACGTTAACTTGCAGTACGAACTGAAATTCTTCATAGCTGTCAACCTACCCCGGCGCAACTATCTTTGTCTCTGCAAGGGATCCATCAAAGGCGCTTGAACTCGAGGCCCTTGTTAACTCCAGCAATGGGCGCGTCAAAACTGTAGTAGCCGATACGAATGACCAGAACTCACTTCATTTAGCTGCTGTGAACATTGCCCAAATTTCTGATTCTTTGGATATCGTCATTTACAACTCTGGCGTCTTAAATGGCATTGGTAATATCCTGGAAGTTGGAATTGAGCCACTGAAAGAAAACGTCAACATTAACGTATATGGGACCTACTATGCCGCGGTTGAGTTTGTTCCTCTTCTGCTCAAGTCGACTTACGGGGGAAAAACATTCGCGATTATTTCTTCCTCCTTTGGATCTATGCAATTAAGTGATAAGATTGCTGCTGCACACGAAAAGTTCTTCGGGCCTGGCTTTGATGCAACAGCAATGTACAATGTATCCAAGGTAGGAGAAATGAAATGCACGAGTCAAATACTTACTAACCAAACTTATAGACGGCTGTCAATCGTTTAGGCAAAGAGTTGGACACCGTCCTTCGCCGACAAGGTCTACCTGTTGTGCTTCTTCATCCGGGACTGGTAAAGACCGACATGAACCCATACGGAGATATCGATATTGAAACAAGCTCTGCTGGAGTGTAAGTTATTCTAGATCCTCTCCCAAAACTGAGGAGAATCGTAGCTAAACATTTTCAAAAGTGTTAAAGTTATCAAGTCATTCAAGGTTGGGGAGAAAAACTTCTTTGACTGGAATGGTAATGAATTGACATGGTAATCAGACATTAGTCTTCCTATAGATAGTGAGCCAGGCAAATGTTTAGGAGGCAGTAGACATAGCCTGAGTCTTCACAGCTCAACATCCGCGTCACAGAATCGAATGTAAAGACATATAGATAGTCAGACATTAGACGTCCCTATTTTGGCGCTAACAAACCATCGAGTATCCTGTGATTTACAAAATCTGGTTCATATATGTGCTTTTATTGGGTAATATTTGCGATACTAACTTCATTCTTAAAAGTACTTTTGCGCATGTTATATCGTTCATATGGCCCTGATTGAGACAGTGTTCTTAGTTGAAAGGTGAGGCGTTCTGTAAAAGAATCTATGCGGGTTACGTACAGCAGGATCCAAAATGTCTGACCACTTTTGCCTCACCCTCAATCCAATTCTGGTATAGTGCAGTGTGATAAACCAATCCCAAGTGCCCTAATGGCATTCTCCGAGGCTGTCGATTTGGTTCACTATCAATATGCCTGTTTTGTTCTAGTGCCACAGTAAAAGTGCTGAATAATACTAACCATCCGATCCTATACAGGAATTAGTTAGAGAATTTAGGAGCATTGCCATAGAGAGAAGAAGTTTCATATCCTTACTAATTACTGATTGGCGAGGAGTCTACTAGCAGGACATAGTTTGGTCACGACGCAAATGCCACGACATAAGATACTCCATGAAATTACGTATATTAACCCTGTCCTTTCTCCGAGCCTAATTGCATCATATTACCCTTCTGCTTCTATCTCTGGCGGAAAAATTATCGACAAACACTACCTGATTTCTGCTGCCTGTAGCAGATATCCAATACTCACAAAACTTGGCTTGAATCTGTTATAACCCAAGCGTTGTGGCAGAGCACAGCTTTACATCGAGAGATGGCTTTCACATTTACCCACCGCAATCCCGAGATGAAACTGGACAAGAAGCACACGGCTCTTGTATTTGCAGACCTTCAGAATGAATTTTTTTACCGAAAGTGGAACTTATTATCCGATGATTGCGGATAAGCTAACAGAACTCAACGTATTCGACCATATTGAGGAGCTCCTTAGGTGCGCACAGGAAAACGTTTTTTTATGTAATTCACTCACCACATTATTATTTTCCGACTGATCGTCAGTGGGTTGCTCCAGGAGGTGCGATTGCCGGCTATCTTGCAAAGCACCCCAATGGCTTTGTGGGTCGGAAAGACCCTGTTGACTTGGAAGGCTTTGTTGGATCAGGTGCCGACTACCCTGAGCGTCTAAAGAAGTACCTTATGGATAGGAAGACAGCAAATACATCACCACATAAGGGCCTGTCGTGCCATTCAAACGACTTGATCAAACAACTACGACTGCGGCGCGTTGAGCAAGTAGTCATGGCTGGTCCAGCTGGAAACCTATGTCTCGAGAATCACATGCGTGACCTTATCGAAGCTGGCTTTGAAATCGCAATGGTACGTGACGCCATTGCTGCCGGACGAAATGAAGAGGGAGACGCCTACCAAGCTGCAATGGTGAACTACCGCTATATGGCTAACGCGGTGTGGACGACGGCAGACACTATCAAGCGAACGAAGGCAGCAGCGGCTACATAACGCTGCTGTACAATTTATCTCCAGCACTAAATACTGTTTTTTATGCCACTCCTTGAAGACAGTTGTTTGGAAATATATGATAACGCCTAGGTGTTGCTTTGAGAATAATCTACATATCAAGAAACCGGGCCACCACACGGAGACTCTCTATAACCAATCAAGTAATAATATACCATTCGTTTATGTGAGGTTATTCTATACTCGTAGACTAAAAGGCTGTTCCAGTAGCTGACCTTAAGCTTCATATTTGTCTGGGAGTGTATGCTTTGGACTTCCATCCAGTGCATCACTGTCCTCGAGGTGGCTAAGTTTAATTTTTCCAAAATCCCTCAATGGCTTCCCCAATGCAAAAAGCTGGTCAACTTCCTCCAGGCTGCGTCCTTTCAGCTCCGGAATTAGAAAATACGCTGCTGCAACCATTACCCAGCAGAGTGAGCCGTAGATGAATCCCACTTTGGCACCAAGATTAGCGTAGGGAGCATTAAGAAGATAAGGAACGGTAAACGATGTAACGAATGTTGTTAAAATAGAGATTACTGTAGCGAATAGATTTGTCTTCTCCTTGACATGCGTAGACGCTGCTTCACTGACGACAACATAGGAGCTGTTCACGGAAATCTATTAGTCAGCGCCACTTCAAGTTCAGATGAAGACCTACACTGGTGCCCAGGATAAGCTGTATGCGCTTGAGTATAGGATGAATGATGCTACCTGTCCTAATCGTTAGTGGGATTTGGAAATGACGTTAGATATGCAACATACGAGAGTCTCCTTTTGGGCTTGTGTTGGGTGTGACAACGTCCCGATTGCGCCGATGATGAACATGAAGATTGCCATGCCGGTACCACCAATCATTAACAGCGGCCTTCTCCCCATTTGATCAATGATTAACCACGTAAGGATCAAGCACACGAGTGACGTAACATTGGACAGGACATTGTACAAGAAAGACTGGTCCTTGAATCCTTCTGCTTGGTAGAAAATGACCGAGTATTGGCTAGAGAATGCCTGACCGGTAATTTGCTGACCAAACATCACAGTTACTGCAACAAGAGTCCTAATCCTATTCTTGCAGTCGAAGACCTCAGCCCAGCTGCCTTTATATTCCACTGAATGAGCGTGCCTCAGTGCTTCGATTTCGGTATTGAGCTCCTGTTCTGAAGCACCCTTTCGCAGATGATGCAGCGCATTTTTAGCATCTTCGATCCGACCCCTGGAAAGTAGCCTAAAACGAATTTATATTAGCAAGGGATGATTTGTAATAAGGATGTACGAAAGATGCGATCTAAGATAGATGCAGTACATCTTACGATGACGAAGATCCTTGGGTAATTAAGTTTAAAAGCTACTCACCATCGCGGTGATTCCGGTACTAGAGGCAGGAGAGCGGTAATAACACTTGGTGCAATAAACTGCAACCCCACAGGAATCTGCCAACTGGCATTCCCGGCAATGGTCTTCGTCCCATAGGTAACCAATGATGCAATCAGCTGACCACCGACAATCATCAACTGCAATGTCGCCGTCATCATACCTCGCAGTACTCTGGGCGATACCTCTCCCTGGTAGATTGGTACGACTACAATGGTCATTCCAGTCATTGCGAAGCTTATAAATCGACCTACAGTGAATTGAGCTGCTGTGGTAGCAGTAGTTTGCAGCAGTACTCCACTTCAGTCCCAGTATTAGAGGTTCTGTTGTGTCTATAACCTGATCTAGGAGATTTCAGTGAACTTACATGAAGGACATGACGGCCAGTGCCAGAACCGCATTCTTGCGACCGAATTTCTCGGCAATGGGTCCACAGATCATCGCTCCAATAGCTTTTCCAAGGAATGGGAGAGAAGTCATCAATGAGGATAACCAGGCTGGAAGGGCACAATTCCCTTTGGTATCGCATTTCCCGAATTTAGCACCGAAGCTGTGCATACCCTGCACTGCACCAAAGTTGCCCACGTCGTAGCCAAAATTAAAGGCGCAGCTGGCCATATAACTGTTGTAGGTTAGCATTAGCTGACAATGTACTTTTCAAGTACCTTTATAAGCCAGAACATTACTTACCACATAACGAAAACCAAGGTCGGATTGAACTGGCTGAGGCGGTGGCCCATGGATAACTTAGGCTCACTGAGCGCATTGTCGCTGGCCATTGTGAAATTCTGACCAGTCAGCCTTGGCGCCGTTCTCTTGTTATTTCTTCTCAGAGTGATGCAATTTGGTTCGTTCACGACGAGAAACAGGTGTTCTGCCCGATACAAAGTAGAAATGTCGCCAACGGCATATCGCCAAGTATATATATAGGGACGAGGAACGCAGGTGCTCTATGGACAGTCCATAACGCAAGAATCTCGATATATTCCGCCATCTAGAGTGGAGAACGGTACTAGAACAAAGATGATCAGCTACAGCGTGGGGAGCGGCCCCGTCTTCCATGTTGAATGTCTCTGGGGAAAGAGAAAGTAGTAAAAGCCCCTGGAGGTCAGCCGAGTTCCGCCTTCGCCGAGTTGCGACTCAGCCGAGTTCCGGACCGAAGTCCGGGATTAGGTAGGTTTGGTCTCACTGGTCCAATTATGTGTGTCGAACTCCGCTCCGCTTTTTGTTCAGGTGCAATATGATATTGCGCGTCCCTTCCAGTCGTAAAGAAAGTTAAAGCTCTTGTGGGCCTGCATATCCCGTGATCCCTTCGTTATCTGTTCCCTTGCTACTTTGCCCCTCCGTTTATTTCTCCAGCTTTAAACTATTTGTACTTGCAGAAGGGAACTTGAATGTGATGAGTAACCTGCGTCTATGAAAGCTCCTTTGGCACTGCAATAGAAGAGAGCCAATATTGCATAGCAACCAAAAACTGTTTGTCTCCTAATGGCAGCCGAAGGATCACGGCCCAACTTTCTGGTTGTTGTTGCCGATGATCTGGGCTTCAGTGACTGTGGCTGCTATGGCTCAGAGATTTCAACCCCGGCGATTGATTCACTGGCAAAAGATTCTGGGTCAATTCAGTTTACGGAGTACCATGTCGCCGCAGCCTGCAGTCCAACCAGATCTATGCTAATGACGGGAACGGATCACCACATTGCCGGTCTGGGACAGCTACAGGAGTTCACACGAAGCTCCCCAGCTCACAGAGGACAGCCTGGACACGAAGGCTATCTTAATAACAAAGTTGTTGCATTACCTGAGCTTCTTTCTGAAGCAGGTTATTTGACGATGATGAGCGGGAAATGGCATCTAGGTATTAAACCAGAGCATCACCCTATTAAGCGTGGCTTCAAGAAAAGCCTTGCACTGTTACCAGGATGCGCAAATCACTATGGTGAGTGGGAAGTCTGACTATTGATCCATTCACTGTCGGAAAAATAGGCTGATCAATATCTCTTTCCGGTAAATAAACAGCCTTCGAGCCTCCCTATGAGAATCCTCCGACCGAGCCTGGTAAATTCTTCGAGACTGCGACACGGGCTTTACACGTGCAAGATGACCACTTCATCAGTGAGAAAGACCTAGGCTCTGCCTGGTACTCATCGGATGGGTACGTAAACAAGATATTGTCCTTCTTGGGAGACCGGACGCCCGAAGAAAAGAAGCAACCTTTCTTTGCGTATCTCCCATTTTCAGCACCTCACTGGCCTCTACAAGCCCCGAAAGAGAATTGTGAAAAGTATAGAGGGACATACGATGAAGGGCCAGAAGATCTTCGCCAGCGTCGCATCGCAAGATTAAAGAAGTTAGGCCTGATTGATCAAAGTGTGGTTCCGCACGACGTTGTCACATCCCCAGGTGAACAACTTGAATGGGAAGCTCTGGATGACGCAACTCGCGCGGCGTCTGCTCGGGCAATGGAGGTCTATGCGGGAATGGTAGACCGTATGGACTGGAACATTGGCCGTGTCCTAACCTATCTTAAGGAGACGGGAGAATATGATAACACTTTTATCCTCTTTATGAGTGATAATGGGGCCGAAGGCGCTAGTTATGAGGCTCAGCCTCTCATCAGTACAAGCATCACGGAACATATCGCTAAATATTATGATAATTCTCTAGACAATATCGGGCGTTTCAACTCATTTGTTTGGTATGGTCCTCGATGGGCCCAAGCAGCTACAGCACCATCAAGGCTATTTAAAATGTTTTCGACAGAAGGTGGATGCAGGGTACCCTTAGTTGTCAAGCCACCTAGAAGCATCATTTTAGACGAAAATGCTGGAAAGGGAGTGGTCACAGATGCATTCTGTACAGTCATGGACATCGTTCCGACCATCCTCGACCTGGCCGGGATTCAGCATCCGGGAAAGGAATATAAGGGGCGTCCGATAGCGAGTCTGCGGGGAACGAGCTGGAAAGAATTCCTTGCTGCTTTAGCCGTAGGTAGAGGTGATCGAACGACACCGATTCATCATTCCGACTACGTTGCAGGATTCGAGATTGCTGGTTCCGGAGCGCTGCGTCGCGGCGACTGGAAGATAACGTTCGTTCCAGCACCCAAGGGACCCCAGCGTTGGGAATTATTTAATATTAAGACAGATCCAGGAGAGACAAATGATTTGCGAGACAAAGAACCGGCCCTATTTACTGAAATGCTGGCTTTATGGGACGAGTATAAGAAAGAGGTAGGAGTTGTGGGGCTAGCGGGTGAGTATCCCCGCGCCATCCAGGGGGCACAGAAGACGACAATTGAAGATGAGATGTCGGATCCTTATGCTTGGGTAAAATACATTGGTAGGCCACAGATAACACCCAAGGAGCTAGCAGGCGTTGTACCTTCATAGTTGCCGTATACTTGTATTCCATCTAACTGGCGGCGTGCTGTAGCTACTTTAGAAGGAGGCATTTCACATCTGATTAAGATAACAGAATTGGATTTGTTCAACTTTGAATCTCGCAGTAAATTACTATCTGCATATTTGATATAGTTTTGTAAGAGTTGATCAAAACCCGTCATTCCGACCCAAGCTAGATGTCAATTAGGTGCCACAGCAGCGTCCCAAGTAATATATGTGGACATCTCCTCTGCAAGCCGAATATAATCATCCACGGATAATTCCTCTTGATCAAGAAGCTCAGGTATTGGCATGCTATTATCTGCAGTATCCGCATAGAGAGGTTGTGCCTCTCCCGAGTTCGATATGTTCGAAGACAGCTCCTGCGAAGGAAAAATAGTACCTGTCTCTGATAGTCTTGTGTCCGGTTGTATAGCCGAGATCGGGGGAGGGCCTCGAGTTACGGAAGACAGGTTCTGAAGGTCCATATTAGGAGAGCTTGAAAGTGGCTGAGGTGCAGAACGCTGGCGTAATTGGACCTCAGATTTGGCGAGTCGAAATGGTGCCGCATTGCTAAGGTAACTTGCTTCAGGAGGACCGACTAACTCGTCGTTCTCACTGGCACTAAAATAAGGAATTAGCATCACGCATTCAAGGAAAAGATAATTTTGCTGTTCATACAACTGAGTCCTAGCATCCCACCACTCCAACACGATATCGTCAAATCCAAACCTCGTGAGAAGCGGCAGGAGAGAACGGTGCTATTATACACAGTCAGCGGATAAAGATAACCACTAGAGTATAACGGACATAGGGATTGGGTTTATCTCTATCGATGTGCATTAAATCTATAGCCTCCATGTTGACACGGATATTACCAGCGGCATTGACCCTTGCCGCCGGGCTGTTCGATCTTGTCGTGGAAGTATGCACAATTTGGATCTTGACTGACTCAAATGCAGCCATCATGCAGTGTAGATCATCAAATGCTAATTTCCCCTGAGAAAGTCCTCGCCGAACTAAACGCGAGATTTCATCAGCATGAAATCTACATCTTTCTTGACATTGTCTTCGAAAAGCCTCCGGTGCAGTGCGGAATGCTGAAGCCAGCGGGAAATCGTAACCGGGAAGTGAGACTCTGGTCAAGTCACAGACAACAGTATGGTAGAAGAAATGTAGCATGAAAACTGCACCAAGAATATTCCTTTCTTTTTGGATGTATATGTTCAAATCTGTAAGCATTAGTTCATCGGGAACGCTAGAAGACCACGAATCTAGTTGCCCTATTAGCTGCAAGAAAGAAGATTGTGAGTTCCACACAGGCACTACTTGGTCATTCTTCCGGATGAGCCTGTTCTTTGAGCCTTAGTTTGCATCATGACTAATCTTAAAGAGAGGCTTACCTGAGAA
Organism: Scytalidium sp. 3C; assembly: GCA_000743665.3. NCBI lineage: Eukaryota > Fungi > Ascomycota > Leotiomycetes > Scytalidium > Scytalidium sp. 3C. The sequence continues at coordinate 176,910 of JMRO03000009.1, forward strand.
CCTGGGTTCGCATTGAAGAGAGATAGATCATGTGTGACCGTAGATCAAAATTCTCAAAAATAGATGGTGAATTCAGATCTTTTAAATAGAGTCGACCCTGAGTATGTGGACGTCTCTGTTCTAGAAACTCGTGGTCTGAGCAGGGCAAAGAGACAGCCGGTACATCCCCTCTCCAGCGTAAGTTCTCATCGATTCCGGAGCCTATGAAGCTGTCAAGAATAAAACAAGACCACAATAATCGCTTTTGGCTCTCTTTCTCTATAGGGTTAATGGTCGCTTCGAGCTCCCGGTGTCCTTCCGGTGGAGACAAGTCCAGGCTAAGCAGTCGCATTATTTGGTATGCACAACCCCAGATAACGAAGGCGAGTGCATGATCATCAGTTCTCATTGCATATTCAGAAATGAGAAGCGTGGTCTTTGTATAGAAATGGTTACCAGATAAATAACATCGACCCGGATGTAAGACATACCATCAGGGTAGTTGTGGAGGGCCTCGAGATCTCCCTCATCACCAAATCTCGTGACTTATCAGCCCATGCCTTCCCAGGAACTAACTCGGAGCTGGGAGGTAAGTGTTCTCGGTTATCTGAGAAATATGTTCTTGAACGATCAGTAACACTTACTGCAAGAGTTACAAATAAGATTAAGAGTTATACCTCGCACCGAGCGCGGATATTATCAGCAACAGAGCTTCACCGTAGTCTTCCAATAATGAACCGCGGTCGAAGGATTGCATGAAGGATGGTTTATGGATAAAGCCAAAGCATCTTAATATGGCTACCCGCTCAAAATAAACATTGACCAAAAGTCGTAAGGTGTCAAGCTCATTAGGAAGTGACTGAGAATATAGCCTTGGTTTCATGCCATTTAGTGAGCTAATGATAGTGGATCGGTATGAGAGCATGTGCAGCTTCGGTATCTTACCAGTTAATATTGCCAGACTTAGGTTCTCTCTCAGTCTCTCGAGGTTCCATCGGCGAGACTATAGTACCAGGAACTTCTACCAGATCAAGAGACGGAGATTGCACACCATGGTCTTCCTGGGTAGGATAGGTACATGTTAATAACTTCTGGATGCATCTTCGACATTTAGGCCGATCTTGAGAACACTTGTTTTTTGAGCTACGGCATTCCTGACACGCTCCAATTCGTCTCCTCTTGACACCGGAGTTGTGGTATATGACTTCAACCGCGGAGTGAAGTGTATCGTGTGATAGTCTATCTCCAGTTCCACCGTAGCCGGGACACTGAATTCCGAGTCGATTACAGTTCTGACACTTTGGCAGAGTCCGATCACACTTGACCTACCTAGACTGTTAGGAATAGTTTTATCTATGGTGTTGAGAGTTTAAATATCCTTAAACAAGGGATTGCTTCGATATAGTGGTTGACAGTACAAATTGCAGTTACAGACCTTCCGTGATCGGCATACAAGACAAACTGTGTGTCCAAATTAGGCCCCGCATGTGTATGACGGTAGACAAACAACCAAGATTATTTTGCAGCGGGGTTGCGAACCTCCGTGGACCCCTTCCAGCCTCTGTCTTCCTTCAGGGTCATTCATGTTTACCAAAGGATCCGGCACTCCTCTTCCACTCAGTAACGGTCTGGACTCCTTGATGAAATAACCTACCCAGAACGGATATCCACTTGTTTTACATTTCCGAAGGCGATGGAAATAATTAAATTTGAAATATGGGTCTTCTAAATCGCAAAGCCCTCGAATGATTTGTTAGCAAGCGACCATTGTCATGGACTGGTTGTTTACAGTGATCCTATCCGCTGTGTAGCATGTGGGAATCGGAAAAGAATTGCAATTGGTTAGTGAAGGCAAATTAACAAGGACATCGTCTTAGCTTGATTACGTAATAATAAGTCGACAAATCACTGAAACTTACCACAGAATCGAGGAAAATCCGGGGCTATCCTTTTCGCTATGCACTGATGCCTTAGGTAGGGAACAACAAATAGAGTGGGAGGTAACCTTTGCTGGCACGGCTGGCTATTTACCGGTCGCTAACCGATGCCCCAATTAATAATACTGCCGCAGTAACTAACTTGTAGCCTGCAGAGCCTGAAACCCACAGTGTGGCCTGTAGAACTGGTCGCTGGGAGCTCCTGTTCAACTTTCTTCTTGCACACATTGTCCCATAGGAATGGGTACCAATTCATTCAATTGTAAAATATTAAATTGTAGTTGTACTAGCTTCTGGTCATATGTCAAGCTTTAGAATGAGAACTCGTATCTCCCTCCGTCCAACTCTTTGCTTCCTGCCATATAACGCGGTGTCTGAAGGCTAGATATAACTAAAGTTAGTTTAAGGTGTACGTCAAGCTAGATGAAAGGTGTGATATACCTCCAATGGAGGCCTCCCATAACCCAGTCCTTCCCAGCCAAGATAAAGCGCTCTACTCCAATTCTGTAGGCGGAATCTTTGAACTGGTCTTCTAGCCGGGATTCCGCTTCCTTGAATCGATCGAAGCTCTGTCTGAGCAGGTCGACAGCCATATCAACTGCGCCTTGAGCGCCGATCACGTAATTTTGCATCAGCACTGGAACCAAGCTGTCTATCTGTCCGTCTCTCTATGGTAGCGTGTTAGAAATGTAGTATCGGGTTGCCACTGATGTCCACGAACCACTTCTTTCGCGAATGATAGCAGATCGTTTACACTGCGTGCTACATTAGCCATAGTGGTATATCACGAGGTATTGATTGAGTTACATTAGAACCATCATAGCCGTTTCCTTAATGATCGATTTTACATCTTGCAGGCTAAAAACCCAGTCAGGGAGCTGGAGGTCCAGCAGCGATCTATCCAGTTAGCCTTTTCGTTACGACACTTAATAGTGACCGTCTTACTCTATGAGAAGATGAGAGGGGATCACCGCAGAATTCGGGATACGCTCCTCGAGATAGTCACGAACTGTTGGTATATCTTTACGGGATCGTCGATGCATCGCCGGTATTATCGACCTTATGTATGAGAGGTTTTCTGATAGCTGCCGAGTCTCTGCAGCTAATATCTTCGTTACTCTGAATTCTAGCTCGCCATGTCATTGATGCAACTCACGCCGTCGCCCGCCTCTCAGTGTGATGTGCCCTATTTCTTCAAATGATGCAATGGCGCTGTGGAGATCCTGCGTATCAACTCTGTATCTTTCTTCGTTATAGATAGAGAGAATAAATTCTGCGGTAGTCTTCACAAACTCAGCACCACTCTCGATATCGCTGGTCAAATGGCCGCAGTCGAACGCTGTGCTGCTATTAGTGAGATCCGCGATATAATGACTGTATCTTACCATCATCCCAGTAAAACAACTGGCCGTAGAGTTAGAGCAAACAAATAGGAGAATCTGTGACGGGTAAGTCTCACCCAGAGAAGGTATTTTCCAGCCAAGGTACATGCTTCAGCCGAGCAATCCGGGTAGGTGTACAGTGCTAACTCGTCGAAGCGAGACTTTAAATACTTGTCCCTGCGCTCGGAGGAGACCCATCTAGATAAACAGACATTAGTTGAGAATTTCATATAATTGTTGCGTCCTCCTACCTCTCAATCCATTCTTCTATCTGCTGCTTCACTTCCTCCTTGTGCGGGTTCATGCGGGCAGTCCAGCCGGGGTGTGCTTTATATAGGTTAGGGATAATAATAGTCTGTCCACGAAGGGAACCCAAGATCCCTCCCAGTCTATCCCTGGTGTGGCTTTCGCAGACTAATCCGTATCTTGTATCTCCCTGGCCGGATAACAGATTTTCCCCAAAGAACGTAACTAAGCTCCATTCCCTCGCCGAGGAGAAGGTGGAATGCACTGCAGCTGCCCACCGTAAGAGCATGATACGCAGACAAGGGATAAAGTCAAACAAAGCAGCTTTAGGTGAGTCGGGCATAATTCTGAAAAGAGAAGCTTGTCTGAGGCTAACTTCTGAGATTCTCTGCTCCGTCTCAGTTAGGATATAAGCCGCTACTTATGGGAAAATTAGCCAGACAGGGTGCTAATAATCAGGTGGACTGTAGAATCATGGGACCCGGAGCGAGCAGCCTAACGGTCATTGAGTTATCCAGGGAAAGTAAATATAAGCCATGCATTCCAAAATGATATTCAAACTCTCTTCTACTTCGAGCGTCGGCCGAAGCCTTCGCCAGAAACATGCAGAATAGCACCGACCATCAGAACTCTCACCAGGATGGACTTGACCATTCCAAGTGCGCGTATATGGTTAGCTTCTCGTCAGCTTAGCATCCTAACGATCAGAATTTAGGTGGTATCAATTTTATTTAGATCCCTGTCCACTTTCCTGGCATCAGCTCGCTCGCCCCCTACCACGTCCGTGCCGTGCCGTCCTGAACCCTGCGTCGCTAAAAATCGAGATACGATCGATATTCATGGGAGATTAGCAATGATTAGATGTTCAACAATGGCGATAGAGTAATTGATAGACTTGCATGTCATCAGTTCACTGTTTCAGGTCGATTTCCATTGGAGTATTGTAGGTGCCTGGTGTCCACTCAATCGTACAAGCGTCTTGGCCAATCAACATATCGGTTCCGAATCATGGCAGTTACGGTGCCGCATTTCCGCACACGATCCGCACCGGAACCGTCTAGCCGCACAGATTCCGGTGATGAACAAATAGTTTAAACCTTTTCAGGTCATTGCTGACCACTACCGATGTAACCTACCCGGGCCGAAGGTCCCTCAAAAGGTTTAAACTATCCGTTTGTCTCAGTTACTCTGAAAGCGCTTTATGGCTCTCTTATACTAAAAGTAGAAAATCTAGGGACTGTCAGAGGATATAGATGAGTAAGAAAAATTAAAATTAAGTTATAAAAATAATTCTACGTGTTTATGTAATTCCAGATATTGTAGACCTAACTATGTCTTCTCTTTTCCAAGCTATTAGCTGAGAAGTCAATATAGATGTCCTTCAACCACTAGTTACTATAAGTTGGGGTTGGAGCTTTCGGCCTTAAGGCAACGTTGGCCTCTTGGTAAAGTAAGCTTCAGTAGTGGACTTCTATTAAGCGTTAGCATGTTCACCAGAGCCATGGAGAAGTCAGATCAACAATGTGGCCTTTTCTTGCGACGGAGACAAAGTTGCCTTCACGTGTTCCGCCAGGTCAGAGCTATTCAAGCCTCTGGAAATGATGGACAACATCTACCCGCAGACTACCCTATTCCAGCAGATCACCCGGGATTTGCATGGCCAATAGTAGCACCCTAGCCTCCCGCACACAGGCCGGTGTCCTACACCTGTCCTATTGGAATTCGCAGACCGAGCGCCCTCAGCCGAACCCTGCAGTCAACTTCGTGACGGAGCAAAGCTGTAATGAAACATGGTTGCCAGCGCTGCAACATGCCACTCTTAATTTTGCCTGATAGAATTTGTTAAACTACTGGTGGAATCTCAAGTTGATGTTAAGTAGTTTAAGGGGTAGCCTCCCATGTACGTCCCAATCTCGACACGCAGCGGATCGCAGTTCTAGGTGTCTCGTTAGGAAATCAGGGAACCGGGTATGGCAAGCTCTCTGCAAGATTAAGGATTGCATTTCAGATGGTGCGCCGCATTCTAAGTGCTCGCAACTGGTATATATACTTAGCAGGAAGGATTGCCACAGTCCTCAAAAGGTGAAAGGTATGCTGGTGATGGCTGATATGAAGCTCGGTCAGCACTCGTCAGCATTGGTTAGCTCTGGCCCGGGGCGGCGTATCTGCCCGGTCAGCACGTCGCAGCGCGTATCCTCTTCGTAGTGTCCCCTTATTTGTTATGGCGTGCGATAGCAAGTGACCAATCGGAGAAGACGGGAAAGAGATTGATATTGAGACGGAATCATTCCTACCTGGTATCGCAACAATTCCGGTGCCATGCTAGACAAGACCGAGAAGTGGATTACGATAACTGAAGGACATAGGATCTGCAATGCCAATAATTTAAGCGTCGATTTAAAAATTCTTTCCTAGATGTTCCTAGCTACCTCAAAATCTAGGAAGCACAGATACAGCGCTGGACCACATGGGAAGTTATGTACGATCCTTATAAAGAAGGCAGGTCATGATACACATAGTGCAACAGTCATTGGCGTTATCAAGCTATGATATTTCAAATTTACAATGCAACACAAGGAACAAACACGGGGCTCGGATTAATGTTATCAGTATCGCAAGCTTGGAGATATGTTCGGTGATATAAGATATAAGTATAACTATTATTATAAAAAGTTTACATTGATTTACTTTTCGATATATTGATCATCCGTTCCGTACGAACAGGCAATTCAAACGTCAGAGGAACAACTTACCTTGATTATTAATACAGCGAAAAACTGCTCTAATATTGTGTCACTCATCTTGCTCATGAAATTAACCTATTCTACGAGACACAATTTTATGGACATATGGATCCACGTTTGGATGCCCTTGGCCTCCCAGTTTAAAATATACAATCAATTCTTTGGGCACGAAAGTAAGACGGACATTCAGGAGACTTATATTGATCAATTACGGAATGTTATCCTCCTGGATCTTAATTTGTATTGACAACCTAAGCATACACCTAACTACAACCGTGCAGCAAGCGCGGTCACTGTATCTCCGAGGGCATACTCATTGAAGCTCCGTTTACTTCTAACCTTTTCCGCGTCTTGGGGTGTTATAAAGTGAGCCTCAACCGCAGGGTTATAACCAAGACCTGATAATTTACTGATCTCCTCATTTGAGACAGGAGTGCTGACTTTGCCGTCAGCTCGCTTATAGATAGATATGACCACCGCGCCGCCAAGTCCGAGATTATGTTGTAGTGCCACCTTGACATCCTTACCAAGTCGATTGTTCGCCCAGCCTCGAAGCTGCCAGGTTAGCTCCGCGCATTGAGCTACACCAGTGGCTCCAAGAGGGTGGCCCTTCGATATGAGCCCTCCGGATGGATTGATCAAGGGGCCTTTGCCGCCATAAGTAATGTCTCCGCGTCGGACCATCTCGTGAGCCTTTCCCGGTTCGGAGAATCCCAAACCATCCAGCAGGATCAGCTCATTTGCTGAGAAGCAGTCATGAAGTTCGCAGACTTGAACATCCTTCGGTGTGATTCCTGCCTCCTTCATCGCTTGTCGTACCGCTCGTTTTGTCATGTCGTATCCAACAAGGTCCATTGAACTGCGAGAGAAAACTTGAGGCGTATCAGTACACATTTGTTGCGCAGCAATCAAAATTGCCTGAGATTTTAAATGTGGCCGGGCGTCCAAAAAGCGCTGTGAAACAATAACTGCTGCTGCTGCACCATCACTAGTCGGGCTGCATTGCAGTTTGGTCAAGGGAGCGTGAATCATCGGGGAGTCCAAGATTTGCTGTAGAGTGTAGACGTCTCGGAACTGAGAGTAAGGATTGCGCTGTGAATGCTCGTGCGAAATGCGGGCAATTTCCGCAAAGTCCTTTGCTTCCGCTCCGTACCTAGTGCCGCATATTAGCAACTCTCGGATCATAAAGCGGAGGTAATTTCAAAGCCAGAGGTATTACGCACTTCTCCATATATTCTTTACCAGCATTGGCAAAGAACTGGGCATTCTGAGGTGAAGAGTGTTTCCCACCCAGTTCTTGCATCTTCTTAGCAAACAGACCAATTGGCTTGGGAATGCCGTCGTCCTTAATACCAGCACCGATTGGACCTGGTGCCATCTGTTCAAAACCAACAACCAGAACACAGTCTAAGCTTCCACTCTTAACCAGGGACCGCGCCAGTTGAAGGCCAACTGATCCACTGGCACAAGCATTGTTAGTATTGTATATGGGGATCGACGTCAAGCCGAATTGATAGAAGATTCGCTGGCCAGCGGTGGTGCCTCCAAAGCAATATGAGGCGACTCCAGCCTGCACATCATCGTAGGTGATCTTAGCATCCAGCATGGCTTTCACACCAGCCTCATAACCCAACTCCGGGTAGAAGCGAGTCTTACGAGGTTTGATGAACTGGGTCATGCCGACACCCAGCACATAGGTTGCGTCTGAAGAGCTTGATGATGCCATGATTAGTCCGGTATCCAAAAACTATCTGCGGTTCTAGAATATCGGTATGGGAGTCAAAGAAGATACTGCATATAAAAGAAAGTATCTGAATCACTGAAGAAAAACGAACAGAAGTAAGATGTTGTTACCGAGGTCTGCCCACGGCGGGTATCCTCTCTTTAGCGAGTAAGCGGGTATCTCTCGGCTCTTCCGCTTGTACGGTAAATTTACCCCGCATTATCATTATTTTTAGTTAGCGCGGTTAGTTGTGCAAGTTATGAAAGGGAAACGATTCGACAATGACTTTGTAATGACGATTATTAATCTATCCCTTTCACCTTGACTAACTTCAAGATGAATAAGTAGCTCTTATAGTACTTGTTGAAACCGAGCAACCGAGGGTAATCAGGCTAGTTTTATAGGCCTAGGTCGTTCTGTCTTTCAATCATTCAAAAATCCTTGTGTAAAAATTCTAAATCATTATTTCTTGTATTTGAAAGAATAGATGTTTGGTTACATGCCTTCACGACCACTTGAAAACAAAGATGAATTGTCATTGAATGTTGGAAAACGGCAAGAAAAGTAGTAACAAGTGTGGTCCATTTTGGACAAATATTTTCGGATTCATGTGGACTTTGTAATCAATATACGAATCTATATGTCAGTAGAATTGTAGTTTTTGTATTTTATATAGGAGGTCCAGGGTGAAGCCACGTGATGTTGCAATGAGCGCCGAAATGGCATAGGAAAGAGATAGATGACCCCAACAATCAGGAATCATATAGGGAGTAAAGAGGAGGGATGACTTCTTGATCTCTTAGAAGAGGCCGGATGAAGCAAGCAAGCAAACAGAGGGCTCACCAGGGTGTATCATTGATGGAGGACAATATCTAGTTATTGATAATATCTGTTTTGCAATAACATTTCTTCCAACATCTTGATCGCCGTCAAATCTCGCGATAAAAGTGGCGTCAGCATGCGAATAATGTGTTACAGATCTGGCTTATTCCTACTGTATCTTTTGCTAGGAGAATATTGATAAATCTCAGAGAACTCTCCGCGACAAAAGATGGATCCCTAGTGTCGGACCGCCTACATCCCTACATATATTTGAATCTCTGATAAAAAATTGTCAATAACGGCTGAGAAATTATACATATCGAATGTGGTTCGGCTATAATGTTCATTTCGTGAAACAGGTTGACATTTCGTTGGATAGACCATACTTGTACATCAGCGTATGACTCCGCCAGCTCTGGCACACCTTAATCACTGTCTATTACTCCGATGTCTTGCGTGATTAACTCCTCACAGAGAATGGTTGATCTAACAGCAACCAATTGAAAGCGACCGAAGGCGCAATGCGGTTATATCGGTGCTCGGTTATTGACAGGAGTCCACACGTAATTAGCATCTGCCATATAATAAGCGGGTTGGTAGTTCATGGCAATCTGATTTGCCTTGCAATTTAGTGGGGAATTGAAGCGAACTCCGACCGTACTAAGCTTCTCGGAGCTCGTTAAATTTTGTTTGTGCGCTTGGCTTCATCAGCGAAGGTAATTACCTCGCATTCATGAAGGTCTATCACTCCGACGCTAGAGTATTATCGTACCGGTTTTGGCTTTAAAGGGTAATAGTAAAGAAATTCTGTGAGAATTGTATACAGAACACCGACTAGTTTNAGTGAAGTATAATTTATCATCTAATAAGAGGTTCCCATACCTGTGCTTAATCTGTATGGTATGGCGACATCTCCGTCAGGGCGCCGGTTTCTGGGAATCTGCACGGAATTATGGAATGACCATTGGCCCAGTAATTCTGCATTGGCTTTCTTCAATCAGCACAGCATAAAAGAACCAGTACTGCCCGTAATTTGGTTTCATATCTTCCATTGTTTAAACTCGCAATGGATTCTGGACCTTTCGATTACGCTGGAACCTACCGGTTATCTTATACCACCTCGGGGGAGCCGTTCATTGCACTCTGCACCCGCTCAGAAAACCCCATCTTTCTTACAAAATACTATGCCAAAGATCCATCAGATGTCCACGCGGCTATTTCACTTCCTGAAGTGAATCCATTCCTCGCATCCACGCCAACGCCATATACTCTCGCTGATGCTGAGGGGTGGGTCAGTTCACAGCTCACAGCGGCTTCTAACTACCCTCTTCAGGTCCTACGCACAGGCGCTCCCGATGAGGCTGGTACGCTTATCGGTTCTGTCTCACTTATGCCGCATGACAATGTCGCGCTGGTAGATCTGAGAAAGAAAGGGCTATTAACAGATTCGTCCCGGCAGGAGCACGAGTGTGAACTAGGATACTACCTGCATCCAGACTATCGTGGAAAAGGCATCGTGAAAGCTGGCATCAGAGCACTCTTGGCATACGCTCAAGCAGAGCACGGCATGAATAGCGTGGTTGTGAGAGTTGCGGAGGATAATACAGCTAGTAGAAGGGTGATAGAGAGCATGGTTGAGGAGCGCTGGTCGAGAGTAGAAGGCAAGGATCTCGTGGTCGACTGGCCAGATGCTAAAGGTGGTGGAAAGAAAAAAATTTTGTGCTGGATGTGGATGGCAACTTCCCATGGGGAAAACAAGAGCGAATCTCAGAATCATTAGCTAGTTAACTGAATTCGGAAATATGGTATGTCCATAGTTATTAGTGGAGCATTGATGCCGTGTCAACCAAAGAATGGCGATAGTATTGGTAACCTTCAGCGTCCCTTTCGACCGTGATTTCTTCTTGTTATCCTTTTCATTAATCTTCACCATGTAGAGTACTTTTATCTCAATCAACTCCTAACCATGCCCCCTGAGTCCAATCAAGAGTATTCAACCAGTCAAGAGTGTCACCATCTGGCTGGTCCAGTGCAAGGTCGGAAGAAAAATTTAGATCATTTTCGTTCACTTCTTTCTCCAATTGAGGCTGCTCTGGTTGGGGGGAATCAAGAACACATTCCACAACTCTCTTAATAACCGTCCGCAACCTTCCAGCGAGACCAAAATTTCCATCAGTGTATCGAATCCATTCCAGAAAGTGAATGAAAATGGTTAATTTCTGAACCGCATCAGAGAGAGAAATTTTCAATTTGCTTTGTCCCTTAGCTTGTTTGAGTAGCTCGACGCAAACTACTCCCGAGGCTGGAATGCCATAATATGTTACCTATAATTCATTAACAGAGCCCGATATAATGATTCAAAGGAAGTTTTACAATCCAATCGAAGCTGTGGTAAAAGGCCATCATCTGATCCCTCTTGAGCCAGTATATATTAGAGATATTCAGCATTTCCGTTGCTGTATCGAAAAGCCTTTGGTTAGTTTCGAAACCACGAGAAGTCGCCACTCTGTCAATCAAGAACTTGTTTTGGAGGTTCATAAGTAGGATGTACGCTTGATCTACCAAAATCTTTCCGGCACTATCCTTTGGTGTCTTCCCATACTTATAAAGGTGGGCTTGATATGGAAGTGAGTCATAGGCCAGTTGGCATCGAGCAAAGAGGTCTCTGGTTGAGAATTAACACGCAGAGCTTTAACAGGGAGGTGATTCTTTACTCAATCTGTTGAGGGCTTATAACCAGATCAACACCAAGTGCGATTTCAATGATCTCTTCTCGACATCTTGATAGCACTACAACGGCTCGATATGATGTCATGAGGTAGATCTCTCCTTTTTTATTCCATCCATCTGGGTCAAGTAGATTAGCGTCTCTGGAGATGTTTTCATGGGTTTGAGATATAGCATCTTCTGGGAGATCGAGTGGCAGTCGTAGATGAACATATTTACGACTCAGTAAAACTGGTGTTCCGTTCAGCGAGGCTTCAGCTTTATCTATACAATAGACTCCGGAGATCACTCGTCTTTTATATTCCAAAGCAGCTGTCGTTTTTTCTGGTCCGTAGTCCAGTCGATGTAGGCCTGCGGCGAATGCCGAGACAATGATGTCTGCGTGGCGCTGGCGAATCTGAAAGTCTGTTGAAGTTAGATTAAGTCATTTCCACAACCTCTAGCAATTCTTACTTTCGTCGCCAGTACAGAGGCTTTCCAAGACCGCAGTACATAACATGAGAGCTACTGATATTTCGTTATCTATAGTACGATCAGTAATTGGTTGACAGATAGTAGTCCCTTGCCAGAAAACCCACTTGTCTCTGATACTTTACACTTTTCAGTAGTTAGCATTGCAAATTCTTGCAAAGATGAGGACCCAAATCCAGAGGGATATGGACTGGGTTAAAAGGAAGCCAGTCATACCATTTTTATGCATATATCAGCACATTCTTTCATTCTCCAAGATGACTGTTTCCTATCACGTCCACAATTCTCAGGTACTCTAAATCTATAATCTCCGTCCGGAAGACAATGATATGCAAATCCAAAGAAACAGAATAACATTCCAAGCATCTCAAACCTGAGGTTCAGTGCTGTGAAAGTATTCAGCCATTCTATCCCGTCATCAGGAGCAGGTGGAAGAGGCTTCTCTTCATTTCTGAAGAGTATTTCTGCAATCAAACCAAGCTTCTCCGATGTTCTTGGTTCAGAGAGCTGGTCCCCAAATGTTAGCCATAAGCCAGTTATTGCATGCTTGATCAAGACCACGTTCGTGAGGCTATGGTATTGTGATTTGAATTCGTCCATGAAAGACTTGCATATATCAAAATTAGGGATATTTTGCAAGGCCAAAATGATCTCCTTCATTCGAGTGGTTGGTGAAGATGGCCCATCTCGCCCAAGAAGAGGCTCACCGAATAGACATAGCGATGAACATCTTGTGTGTTCTTCATTCTTCTCCAAGAGGCCATTCTCTGTAAACACCGAGGAGAAACTTGTAGGCCCATAGTATCTCACTGACCGTGGAGTAGGAGTATCTCTTTCCCCATTTAAGTCGCGCCAGTTAGGACGCCCATGGGTTTCGGATGCGGTAGTAGCCTGATCTTCTATAACAGTAGTGGGACGGAAAGAATTGATTGGAGATTGAGCGACACGGTTTAACTCAGAGCTAAAAGTTGTAACCACAGGACCTTGGAGAGAGCGGTCAGGTCCATCCATGTCACCAGGGGGATTTGTTGGAGCTTGGTGGGTATCTGTGCGAGGCTGTATTCTTGTCATCGGCGCAGGGTGATAGACACACATTGCAGCTCTTTGCTTCCTTATGCACCGTGCGCAATGCGGTATTGCATGATCGCACGCGACTTTTTGTTTGCGACACGGCTCACAAGCTTGTTGGGTGCCATTTCGACGGATTCTGATTCCTTTCGTGGGGGGCATTGCAGACCAGACAGCCGGAGCCGGCGCCGCCACTCTATTGTTAGAAAATGTTCCGCACTGCTTGGAATTCCAGTGATATTGATCCTATGTTAGAATATCAGATGGCCCTCAGCCCTTCGCGGAGGATAAGCCGAGGGCAAATGTAGAGGCAGGGGCTGAAGTTCCTTTCACAGAACAAGGTTTTAGTGATTACCAATCGCAGTGCTCAGCAAATCGTCCCAGCTGCTTCGCCCTCGTATTACGAGTACTGTATTACTCGTGCCGCATTCTCTTCTGGGGCTAATATTCAGCCTGAGGCCACAGTGTCTGGCCCTTTCACAAGGCAGTTTGCTGCTGAGTTAAGAATGGAAATGATGCAACGGCGAGAACAGGTACTCGGTATTTAGGAGTCAACGGGGCCATTTACTGCAGGCATAAATTCAGGCTTAATTGTGGCAGAGTCCGGTAGAGTGGCGCATTCGGTAGGTGGCTGAATACCGCCTTGTGTTTCGTTAGATTGAGAATTGATTACGTTATGTAAGTAACGACAACACAAATTCTTCTTTATTATTAGTCAAACTTATAACGTTACGTACGACCTATGGTGGCACATATGCCTTCGATTACCACCAGTTATCTCCCGCCTTTGGCTGCTATTGATCTCCTATATGGCCGCGATCAACCGGAGTATCACCGAATGAGCGAGTAATGTCTGCTCCCTGCTATACATGCCGCCGCCGGCGCATTGAATGCGACCGAACCGGAATGCCGTGTATGAAATGCGAAAAGGCAGGGTTGGAATGCTTCGAGAAGAGGCCCATCAGATGGGTGAGAGGGATGTCCATTCGAGGCAAGATGCGAGGGTTGTCGGTCGAGGACGCCTCGGCCGCGATTGCCACAAACTCCCATACGATATCAGCAAGTACTGGAAATGCTCTAATTAAGACCTCTGGTAGACGCCCAAAATTTTGTCAAGAATGTTTTGTGCCTGACCGGGAATAATCACGGATGAAGCATTAGACTCACTTGCTAATATGTATGGCATAGATATAACCAGTGATCGCCTGAGCGTACCATTGGCCCTAGGGGATCCGTCCGTCGCAGACTTGGATAGAACATCCAGATTCTACCTTGACTATTGTATGTATGCTATCGAATTTTCAAAATTTGTATCCAACCGTAATTNAACATCAAATTGACAGATCAGAGACACATATGCAAACTGTTTATTGTGCAAGATAGTGATCACAACCCACTCAGGAGGCTGATGCCCCTTGCTTTGACTGATTCAACCCTCCTGAAGGCTGTCCTGGCTCTTGCCGCACAACATGATGCCAATAGGCGTTACACTTTCTGTCAGTCCCTGTTGACGACAACCATGGGCTCAAATGATTCACACAAGGATGTGCTGCACTATAAATATCAAGCTATTCGAGAACTGTCGCTTGCCTTGAATGATGTAGAAATCTATAGGCAAGACGCGCTCGCCGCTAGTATATTCCTTTTAATCTTCTTGGATCTTTTGGAATCCGGGAGTGACAAATGGAACTATCATCTAGAGGGTGCTAAGAACCTGATTGCATCCACCTGGCCATCAGCTCAATCACAAAATGTTCATAAAGACCCGGGCCGGACTGTGGAAGCCATACGGACCTTTGTCTCCAGTCAACTCTACGTGTACGTATGCTCCGCTTACCGACTTTTCAGTCAGCATAAGCCGCAGCTCACATGCTAAAATATCAGGATTGAAACCCTTGGGGCAACATTTGTACGCCCAAAACTGCTCTCCCTATCCAGGTCCTTGGAAAGGGCGGACACGCCAGCCCGAAAAACCGCTCAACAGTCGTTCCTCGGATGTCCCGATCATCTACTAAATGCTATTCAACAATTGTCGGTCCGGAGGGATATTATTGTAGAAGAACAGACATGCGACGTTGCAACCCATACCAAGGAGATGACCGATATTTTAGAATCCATACAGAATTTTGACTGTTATCTATGGGCATTCAACCCATCAGAGCCACAATCAGCCGAATTGCAAGATACCGAGAAGCTATACAAGCTTTCACAATCATACAAACTTGGTGCTCTTATATACGGCAGGCGCATCCTAGATGCTCTCATGAATGACACCACTTCGCAGGATAACCTGGTTGGTGCATTGATAGATGTTATTGGTGAATTGAAGGACGATGAAATGCTGTTCAAGTGTATTCTTTGGCCTATGTTCATTGCC
Organism: Scytalidium sp. 3C; assembly: GCA_000743665.3. Classification (NCBI taxonomy): domain Eukaryota; kingdom Fungi; phylum Ascomycota; class Leotiomycetes; genus Scytalidium; species Scytalidium sp. 3C. Next base: position 192,386 of record JMRO03000009.1, read on the forward strand.
GGCCTGGAGTGCCAATCACAATCCCAAAGATATTTTCTGATCAGCTGTCTGGAGAAATTCTGGATCGACACTTATTGTATAAACGTAGTCAATGCCTCGAGGATCTTGCAGGAACATTGGGCGCGACAGGACCGGAAAGAAGTGTCCTTGTCGCAATGGACATTTCATATAGGGCATTTAAGCCGCGACTGGCTCCTCATTTAGGTTGGCTTGGCGTGGAGTCCTTTACTGATGTTGGTGTATTTCTATGTCTGATTATCTCGACACTGAGCACAGGTATGCTCCATTTAATATTTATACGTCACACTACAGCTACCTGACCACTTAGATTTATCTCCAATCTAGATGGAAAGAGAACAGAACGTATGATTGGCATTGGAGTCGCTGCTTTACTCTAAGCCTGAAGCCCAGCATCGGCCAATGGTACACACTCGGCTATGAGATAGAATCAAGGCTTTTGGATGAAAGAGTGTGCAATCACTTATCATGTCCCGACACTATAATGCTCTATATCATGAAACTCTTCGGGGGCCTAGCACATATGATAAATGTTGGTTCGGGGGGACAGGCATCGAACCATGAATTTAATATTGTATCAACGAGAGCTGCTGAGGTTGATTAAATTAATTGTATGCTGGACGAAAATTGGCCAGCTATATATAGTCCCAGTCGAATAAAGAGAGAATTGCAGTAATATTCAGATGATCACTCGCTGTTCAGATTAAAAGAGTCTAACATGCTAGAAATTGAGTTTCTGTATTCTATCCGCTAACTCCTGCAACCTTGAAAACGCCACTTAGTGCATGTCTTGATTAATTGCCAGTACCTTTGTCTAGTAGCTCTAACTATGCCGAGTTAATGAGTTCGACCCTTTTCTCCACCATCGCCTCTTTCATAAATGGGCTACGCGCCCGTATTTGCCTTCCCCATACGAGCATCAGAACAGGCACAACGGCAAGGGTCAAGGAGACCAAAGCCAATAGAGAACTAGCCCACTGGAACCCTAGATGAGAGTACATGCTCGCTGCAGCAAGCGGGAGGAATGCTGAGAACACATTTTCACAGGCTGCGATGATAGCAACCACGCTCCCGGCATACTTGCAATATGCGTCGACGATATAGTCTGCAAGGCCCGACACAACGATCACACTGCCCGTTCCTACCATTCCAAGACCGATCACTGGCGCAATCCAGGGGAGAGTGGGATATGATGTCCACGCATATATAAACATACCTCCGGAGATTCCAAATATACCTCCTACAATAGCAAGATACAGTCTTGCCTCCGGGATAGGAGTGCCGGGGATCTCAGTATTTCGGGATGCGGAGTCGAAATATAACTTGCCAGAAATCAGGGTCCCTAGCCAGCCGACACATTCTCCCACCACGATGGCAGATTGGACGTAACCCGCTTGTACGGGTGTCCAACCATACAATCCCGACATCACCTGTTCGACTGACTGTGTGAATAGATATAAGGTCCCGACTGTGAATGCTGACCACAGTGTCGACACAAAAACTACGGATTCAGTGCAGAACAGCCAGAGGGGTCGTCTTACACTGCGAGCCACTATCCTCGCCAGCGATCTCCCTTGACTGTCAATGTCATGCTGGGTATACGCCGCCTTACCCTCTTTCCGCAGGGCTTTTGCTCGTTGTCCCAGAATAACATTGCCCCGGCATTCTTTGAAGAGGAAAAGGTAAAGCGGAAAGAATGCTCCATACCAGATCAGTTGGATGTATCCAATCCATCTCCAGGAGAGAAACTGAAGGATTGCGGCACCCACGACGGGGCCGATACTGCTCCCAGCCAGGTAGCAGACAATGAAGAGGCTCACCGGTAAGTTGCGCGATTTTTCTGTTTCCCAGATATTTCCGATCACGGTTGCGGAGGCGTTTGCCAGGATGGCAACGCAACCGCCGGCAAAAAAACGCGTGACAACCAAGGTAGCAAAGTTATGCGCCGCGGCTTGAGGGACCACAAACGCGAGAAAAATCACATAAGTGAGGAGACAGACGTTCCGCATGCCAAAGTCTTCCATTAATGGGAGCACGATGAGCGAGAAACATCCACCTCCAATAGCCCAACTAGTGACGGTCCAGTAAGAATTGGGAAACTTGGCGTCGGAGATGTTGAACTCGTTATTGATTGCGTCGTGTGCGACAGTAATAATAGTGCCGTTGATCATGGTGATAAAGGTGAGCCAAACCGCCAGAATAGTAAGTGTCCATTTCCTGCAGGGCGACCAGTTGTAAGGATTGCCGGGGTCGAAGGGTCCGTCCCAATCCACAATGGTGATGTTAGAGCTTGGTTGGTCTTCATGCTCTTGGGGAATCTGTTAGTTTTTATACAGCTTCGGGGCAGTATACTTCGTTTTACCTGTCTCCAGACCGTCGCGGTCTGGGATATCACTTCTTGGCATTGCAGTTGGGGTCATGGAGTATGGAGTGGTAAAGTCAATACCAGAGCAACCTGCCTCCGTGCCGGAATGATGGCAGAACAATCAATGTAACGAGTGCAAAAAGGTGAAGAAATAAATGGTGTTGAACCCATCAGGAAGACGTTGCAACCACCCAGTCTTATGAGTCTGATCGTCCGCCTCGAATCTGCAAAATCTTAGATTCTCGAGACAACATCCGCTTGGGGACTAGCGCTGTCGTGCTCTACCGAACCCCGCCACAGCGAAGTCTAGAATCTCGAGCTAGCGTGATTTCTGGGAGGCCTTTCCTAAAAGATATTCAAGCCACCTCTGGCGTGAACATTTTTACCGCGACGCTGGGATCGCCTAGGATGTCAATTGCCTTACGTATCTAATATGGAGCTGAGCTCACGATTTAAATCTTCGACGTCTTCGGTTTCAATTCATTTCATTTTACTTCTTTTCCTTTTTGCCTTTTTTCGTTGGACCATCTTGATATTTTGAGTAGATGGGGGTAAACTGGGCTTGGATGGATTGGCATTTGATATCGTAAGATATAAATGCTTCCGTTCTCCGTTGAGGCCGACTAGGACGAAATACTGTACTCAGAAGAGCAAGCCTCCGTAGAGGATGCTTCGCCATTGGCAGGAATATAAACAGACCCACTCCCGATACATTCCTAGAACGGCGAATGATCTGGGGCTCCCATTGGAGAGGTGAATTTGCAAAGTCTTGGCCCGCATTGATTGGACAACGTCACTTTTCATTACATTATAGCCGGGTATACCCGTACGTAACCGCTACCCGTCTGAAAGCTTCATGTTGCTCGACGCCCTTTTTCAAGATCTCTTTTCGACGGATTGCTACATTGAATAGATATAAAAGTTGACATATGCTTTAAGCGGTATATGCTGAAGTTATATCATTCTCAGATACATTACACATGCATCCAACAACGACATCTTGTTTGGAATGTACGCAGGGGCAGAATTTGTTAAAGAAGCAAGATATAAATCTTCAGTCTTGATATTAGATGTCTTGTTTCTCCTTACTCTTGCTACCAACTCATTATATGGGAATCTCTGCTTCAAACATACTATCTACACCTATGGTACTTCTCCAAACTTTCCGGATTATAAACCCTTCGTCTTGTAATATTTGTCTGAACAACTCTTCACTCTTTTCTTCTGCTGCAATCACCATCATTGCCAAGTCTAAGGTCGTATGTAGCAGTGAAGCTCCGGTATCCGGTATAACTGCATCGGTAACAAGGAGCTTTGAATAGCCTGGCTGCAGCGCTGGCTTTAACATACGCAGAATTCTTTTGCAGTCGTCTATTGGCCAGTCATGGAAGATCATTCGTAAGTGGTAAGCGCGAGCACCTTCAGGAATGTAAGTGACTAATGTATGAACATTTATATCTTGGGAAGAGCACACCTTTAACGACTTGCTCTTTGAAGAAATCATGTGGCATTGCCGTTATTCGTTCATACAGCTTGTCTTTACTCCTTTCAATGACATCAGGCAGATCCTGGAGAATGAACCTGCCGGTGAGCTCTGGATACTTGTGTAGTATTTGTGATAGAACACTTCCATCAGCTCCACCCATATCCACTAAAGCCACTTTATCATTTTCTACCATCCCGAGGATTTGGGGCCATGGGACCTCGTCCACTGCGTTGTATAGCCCAAAATCTTTGGTCGCCATCATGGTGGTATGGAAATGTTCCATCAGACCAGGAGTTTCTGAGATATGCTGGAATAATGATTTCTTGCCAGGGTATGCAAGATTAAACGGGGCTTTCAGAGCATTGGTTGGGTTTTTCCATCCAGTAGACTCTAGAAATTCGGGGATCTTGGCATCTGCCAAAAAGTGAAGGTCAAATCTAATAAAGCAAGTATTTTTCAACGATTTTGCACTCAGTAGACTAGTGGGATGTATAAATGATAAACACGTTGTTTAAAACTCACCCTGAAACGACGATACTCTGATACTTTGGCAACTGTAAGCACTTGCCATGTCTCGTGAGTGTATAGCGATGGATGCCAGTTTCCTTGGTATATGACATAGCAGAAAACGTTCGTAGTAATCGCACTTCAAAATGTGAATTAGCATTGATTGGTCAGGGGAAATATCAAATCTTTTTGGGAGGAGAGAAGAGGTACCAAGAAGTGCAGATTCAGCCCCCGTGGCCTCTGCAAGTTCTTCCAATGTAACATCCCCAGTCTCTGGGAACTTATTGAAGAGACCTATGCCAATCGCAGACCTCAGCGCTGAAACTTGAGCAGCCTAGAGGCAACAAGCAACAAATCAGTATGTTTATTGTGCAACATTGAAGTTATTTTTATCATATGCTCTTTCTCACTTGATGGCTAATAACAAATAGACGCTTCAAAGGGTCTTCAGCTTCTAGAAGTAGCTCCGTCGCAGCTTTGGTGATCTCTGTGGCTGCAAGTCCAACTGCAAGAGGGTTATTTGCCGCTCCTTCATACTGGTCAATTGCAGATGCAATCCTAGCTTGAAGTGACCGAAGGACAAGAGTGTTAGGTAGATTTGAAATGGTGGACGATTCTTCCATTTTTGTAGGTTGTAATTCTGGACTCTGCGGTACTTGAAAGTTGGACAAGTTAAAGGAGGGAAGATATGTTGATGGTCTTCTTATATACGAGTGAGCTGTCTCACGTCAGAGCTGCAAGCCCAGATTAAAACTAGTACCTGTTTATATACGCGCATTATGATCGGCCGCAACTTTCGGCCNGNCAAATGTCGGCCGCAATTATCGGGTCTTTAAACATGTTGTAAGCGATTCCCAAGTTCTATTGTGTTTATTAGACATGATCCCGCCCCGGAAGGCAGTGTGCTCCGGGCTGCAACAGACGGGAAAAAGTACAGGTGGGTCACCTTTATTGATAGTTAACCGGTCGCTAACCGGTTTCCCAATTGGTACTAGTAGCCTGAAGTGCCTGTAGCCTGAAGCCTGTAGGACCTGGAGCCTGTAGAGCCTGAAGAGCTTGAAACCGGAAGTCTGAAGCCTGAAATCTATAACGTGTGACTCATAGCCTAGTTTGGAATCCATAAATTTTAAATATGCATTTATAAAATATAAAAGTATAGTCTATAGGTTGCAGATTATAGATTATAGGTCTCTGGTCACAAGGTTACAGGTTCTATAGGTTCCACGCTACAGGTCTTACACGCTACAGGCGCTACAGGCTCTTCAGGCTACTAGTACTAATTGGGCGACCGGTTAGCGACCGGTTAACTACCAATAAGAGTGACCTACCTGTACTTTTCAGCCCTATACCTAAGGCACCTCTGCCTACGAAAAAAACACAGCCCGGAGCACTATCCCTCAGACCCCCATGGCCATTTTGGCCACTTTTAACGTTGTTACCTTAGGATATAAGTCCTGATTACTGTATGAATTTTAAGTGGTGAAATACAAGTTTTCAGTGGTCGATATTCCCTGACTCAAACCTTTGCCTGATGAGCTCAACCGAGTGGTGCCTTCAATAAGACTCAATTCACCAACGGGCCACGCCATTGGTCAACCACTTAGGCCAATGCATCGCCTGGCATTTGGTTGCTTTAGTTTGTCAGTCTTATATTTTTGCTTAGATATTTGCTTTTCGGCATCCGCCTTACATTCGCAGTCATGATGTTAATATTAGAAATAAGATTTGATTTACTAGATCTATTAATCGAGCAATCTATTAAATAACTAGCCAAGCTGGAAGCTATTCTTTTCTCCATATTTCTTGCGGCGACCACATATGCGACACAATAGGATACTGATTGGAAGTTCTGCTTGTCAGCTACGTTGGTGATGGTCGGTAAAGGTCCTGTTCCCAAAGTTATCAAACATCAGGTTTTGAGATTTGTTTTTGTGAGCTGGCGGACAATCCCCAGTTCCCCGACTTTCCTGGCGACAAAATACCTTCTGGATCTAAGGCATCTTTTAATAACCCGGTAAATCTGCCTAAAGCTCCGTTGTTGAAATTAAAATGGGATTTGACTAGATCCATATAATGCACGTGCGTCCTGTATTCGGTATATCCCTGCTTTGCCGCATCGTCAAGTAAGGTACGATATAGCTGGTCTATCCGATGGCTTTCCTCAAACGAGTACACGACGAGTTCAATTGCAATGATATGTCGCGCGAAAACATGAAAATCAGCAAAGAAATCAAAGTTGGCATCAATCGTTCGCTGTTTAGCCGATAAATACCAGTTGTATAGTTCGCGACCTGAAGGAGGGATAATGGGCGAGAAGCAAGTGTGTCCAGAGCTAGGTCCACGATAATTCATCAATTCCATCGGTGCAAGAGTCGGGATACCATTATGTGGAATTTCCTCGTTTCCTATATCTGTAGGCTTTAGATATCTGCCGGGGACTCCGCCGGTGAGCTTGGTTTCAATCTTAACGCCTGCGATTTTGTTGAATGCTCGCTTGACAGATTCGTACAAGGCTGGGACTACTTCTGACGGGCCATAGAGAGCAAATTCCGCTTTCCAGAATCCCCAGCCTTTCTCCGCACGGATTTCTTCAAGAACTTTCTCTGGGATGCGCTTGTTCGGACCGCAGTATGGTGCTAGTTTGGCATGTATATTCGGATCTTGGCACACTATTGCCTGGCGAAAATGATTCTCTATGGAAGGAGAGTTCCATATAACTCCCCTACGTTGGAGATCAGACAAGATCCCAACCAATTCTACGAGATCCTCTTCTCCTGGAACGCTGACATCACATGACATATAACTTTCTGGAGCCGGCGTCAAATGGATTCCGATTTTCGTGACGACGCCTAATGTTATTCTTAGCGGAAGAAATAATCTTCTAACTGCATGGAAATACTCACCGAGGTTAGATTGGAAGAAGAGTCCATCCACACTTGGACCAAAACCTCTATTCAAGGATCAATTAGGGCACAAGCTAGAATAGCAGAAGACTCTTACCCTTTGAAAAGCGCCCATAACGAACTCCCATCCATTGCACCCATACCAGTTCTCAGAAGTTCGCCATTTGGCAACACTACCTCCATACCGCACTGCGCTTGAGAATGCTCGCCGTTCGGGGTATATCCAAATCCACGATCGAGAGTATTTCCGACCACCGAGCCCCATCCAATAGCGGGGCAAGAGGGCCACAGGTGGAGTCCGCGTTTTTGAACCTCATTGTAAAGGTCGAAGAATGAAGCTCCCGGCTCAACTATAGCATATGCATACTCTTCGTTCAACTCAATCACCTTATTCATGCGGTGTAGATCCAGGACCACACTTCCATGAACAACAGGCGCAGTTCCGCCGTAGCTAATTCGCGCACCCTCATTAAAAGAGACCCTACAGAATGACACAGCTTATCGATTTAACACACCCGAGGTTTTTACCCCTTGAACTAGTCCACAAGGGTATTTTATATGCATTTGCGGCCTTCAAAATTGCCTGAACTTCCTGCACGGAGCCAGGCCTAACAGCTCCGCTAGGGACTCGGGACTCCGTATCGCCCAGCGGATATGGATCACCGTATGAAGTTTGTTTGTGCGGTCCTTCTAGGGCACCCGCAGACCCACCGGGAGAGATATTGGCTGACCCAACTATCCCAGAGAGTTCGTCAAAGAAGCGATTGTACGTTTGGAGATCGACTCCATTCGGAAGCACCTGCGTCATAGTTGGAATATCTATAGTTCCAAATGGTCCTGCAAGACTAGGGAAGACATCCAGAATTGGACCGAGGCATTAAAATATATATGCAACCACATTTTGACGGCTGATCTGCTGTGGCGCTCAATGGCTCTTGCCTAAGGATGCAGTATTCCCCTCACTGGCCCACAGTGCATACTTAGCGGCGGGGAGTGAGCGGAAACAAATATCTGGCGGGGCAATCCCGGGCTATAAGCACTAACAGTGTTCAGTTGTGAATAGGAAATGGCAGAACGGATAAGCATAATACTGAACGAGACAAAAGCATGCCTTCAACAAGACAAATTGAGATTCTGATGAAGAAGAGAATTGGCTCGCATTTCAACTAATAAACGGTGTGCGATAATGTCTGGCCAACCGCAATAAGCGATCGTTTATGTATACCAATAATCGAGCTGATCTCCGAACGTAAGCTTCAATTAGATCTGACGTCAACCAGGACTTCAAGAGGGTCTTCAATTATAGCTGTAATTGACTCCTCTATCTTGATATTTTTCTTTAACACTTCCCGGGGATCAAATCGTCTTACGAACATTGACAAGACAATCTTTTGCTCAATGAGCGATAAACTGCGAGGGTTATGTGTGAGTGACTCTATATTCACAGGCATACAACTTTGAATGAACTTTGAGTTGATACAACTTACTTTTGTCCAATGCATTGTCGAGTTCCTCTTGAGAAGGGATGAAAGTAAGAAATCATCTCTCGTTTACGGTCATCGTCCACCAACCATCGGGTAGGGTCGTACGTTGTAGGGGAAGGGAAAACGTTCTCATCATATAGGAAGTACAGAGGTGATATGCTTACAGTTGTCTGAGAACTGGTTAGTTATTTTGAAACGGAAGGAAAGTGGGCGTACCCCTGGCGGGAAATAGTGGCCTTTGAATTTCCATCCCTCCTCAGGGACCGTTCGCGGAAGACGCATGCGGCTGGGACAAGAGAGCCGTAGGCCCTCTTTAATGCATGCATCCAAGAATGGTAAAGTGTCAAGGGATTGTATCTTGGGTATAGAATTAAGCCCTGACATGACCGACTGAACTTCGTTCTGAAGTTTTCGATACATTTCTGGTCGTTGCAGAAGATGATGAAGAGTCACAGCTAATGCCGCTGCTGTAGTATCCGTCCCAGCAACCAACATAACAATAGCTTCAGCGACAAGATGCTCCTTGGAAAGTTTGATAGACCTTTTTTCCGCTGCTGAGATCATGTTTCTGAACATTGTCCATGTTTCGTCGGGCATTGATGTATGCATCTCTTGGAATCTTGATTCGGCAATCTGTGACTTTCTCATCAGTTCGGAAGTTCTGCCACGGATAACTAATTACAGACCTGTCCCAATTCAAGGAACCCATTAGGAAGCGCGCTGATATTGTAGTAAGTAGCCCATCGCAGCAAAGCCCGTAGAGTAGGAAAATGTTGAAACTGGCCATGTTCAATTACAGCTTTCAATTTTTTTTATTTAGAGCTCAGTGGTGAAAATACTTACAAAGGGTACCGAGTGGGTTGCTTTGTCAATCCCCTCGAAAACTGGAGAATGGAAGTCTTTTAGTTCTAACGCGTTAGTAGACTGGCCGAATGCAAATTCGGATATTGTGTCCAGCGACATGCAGCGAAATACAGGGTAAAGAGGAACAGCAAGGCCGTCCTTTGCTCGTTGTTCAATGCGACTGATCAGATATGCTGCCTTATCGTATATTGCTGATTCATGCTGAACGATATTTGCTCTCGAAAATGCGTGTGATATTAGCCTCTTATCCTGCAGGTGCTGTTCGCGGTCCTGCATTGTAAAGAGATTTGAAGCTTGATCTTCAAATGCGCGATAGAAGAACCTCGTCTTTTCAAACTTAGATGTCTGTCCATAAATGATTGAAGATGCATCTAAGTCATTGAACGAAACTTCATTTGGCGAGATTCTCAATATTGGTCCTAGCAGCGCCTGTTAGCATTCGGGAATCAACGTTGAAATGAGATTCATGCCGTAAATCTGATGCAAACGAAGGATTTCCATGTGTGGTTCTCTTTTCATCTCTAAGTTGAAGATCCACCATCTAGTAATTTTGGCAAGAATTGGACCGGGTATCCCCCGAAGCGGGTGGAAACAGAGATTATACAGGCCATTTACAAAGGAGTAGATAATCGCAACTGCAATCCCATACGTAAGAAGACCCATTATGGAAGGCGATTCTATTTACACCTAAATTGAAGGGAAAGGCTCATTGACGTTCAGTGGTCTCTTCCCAGCGACCCAAACCTTTGTGTCATAAGTAACCTAGACACCCTTAGAGCCTAGCTGCAGTTTAGCACATCCCCGCGTTGTGGCGACGTTCATACACGACCCGATATTTCCGCACGCGCCTTGAGTGGTCACTAGGTCGTTCAACACAGGCTAAAACGGATGATGAAGTTCGGATCAAATGTGATAATACTTATTACTTGCTGAAATTTCGAACTAAAAAGCCCATTGCAGAGTGACAAATTGTGGGGAGAGCGGTCGACCGTCACCGCCCAATGCGTACGAGCCTTCTTGAAGAATGTAGCTAAATACGTAACAGACAACGTGCATCAGACAAGCTTTATGGTATTTCCTCATTCTGCTTTTATATTTGCAGCGTTTTTCGCTTCCAATCGCGCTCTGACGAGGGCGATTTGATCCCGAAGCCTCCAAGGTATGTCCATTATTCCCATGAAAACTTCCAGAAGTTGTACTTCCTGAGGGTTAATATACTGCGGTAATGCGAGGACCTGTTCCATTTCCAATTTTGTTCTCACTTGACGACTGCAGGCAGTGCCATTTTTTGCACCGAAGCAGTCGAGCAAGAGTTGATGCCTACATTGGACGATATCGTTGTACTCTTCCTCTGCTCCATGAATGGCACGTTCAATGGTATAGCCATTGTTATTAATCACAATTCTGGGCAATGTAAGCGATTTTTCAGATAAAGGGAAACTTAACGGTAAGAGCATACATGATGGGATTTATCCCCAATTTGATCATGGTGCCAATTTCTTGAACAGTTAGCAATAAGCTGCCATCCCCTACAACGAGGATCGTCCTTCCACCATTCATTTTTCCTTCTTCCTGGATTTGCTTCTGTGCAATTGCCGCTCCTAGGCAGGAACCAACGGAATAGCCAATGCTACCGTAATATACCTGTGTAATATACATCATGTCCGCTGGCAAGGTAGCATCAGGAAATCCAAACTGTGCGGTCCCTGATTCGGCAATTAGAATATCTCCAGAGCGAGAAAAGCTTCCCAGTCTTTTCCATATCCAAGATTGGACGATCTGTGTAGAGTTTGCGTCTTCAGGGGTCGGTTCCTGAGGCAGTGCGGGGCATGGAATAGGGGAGGGTCTGCTTGCTTTAAAAGCGCCGATAAGCTTTTTCAACACTGGGATTTGTAAGTATCAGTGTAGCAAACGGAAAATTTTAGAAGCTGTTTCTAGAGAACATTGATACTTACAAGGCAGAAGATAGACTTGGTCGAAGGTGTCTCCAAGCACCTGAATAATATTAGCTTCAGGGTTGCATTCTCCGGATTGATGCGTCGGAGCTCCTTACTGTAACTCTTGCTGGTTCTATCAAGATAGCTTGATCTGATCGAATGGTTCTACTATGTCCTCCAGTGTTGCTGTCTGCAAGTAGTGGTCCAATATTAATAATACAGTCGCTAGCCTCTACTGCCTGCTTGATTCCTGGGTAAGAAACCTCGCCATTATATACACCACAGTATTTGGGGTGCGTTTCATTCACGATGGACTTGCCCATAGATGTCGTGAAAACAGGAAAATCAAGGATGTCCACCAGTTGCCGCGTTTCCTGGCTAGCATTATGCCGTGCGGCTAGACAGTCGACTAGAAGTAAGGGGTTTTTAGCAGATAAAACCGCCTGCACAATTTTTGTAATTGCGGCCTCCTCGCTCTTAGCATTGACCGGATGTAATACGCTGATATCCGTCCGCAGGCGTTCTGCAGAGACTGGTACATGAACATAGTCCATAGGAACAAATATGTACACTGGAAGGGACTGCAATAAGCATTCATGAATTACACGCTGGATCAATCAGTTGATGTGCTAAATCAATGATCCGATGGGCCTAACAAACACTCACATCTATCTCTTGAGTGGCGGTCTCTGCGTTTTCGAGCCATGTATGCGCACATCTTACATGGCTCGAGATCTTGTCATATACCTATCGTCCTGTTAGTAGAGTAATCTGGAACTTCTCGANTGTTACNTGTTCTCTTTCCAGGTAAGATTTACCTTATGATCAGGATTTGGACCCAGACAGTGATGGATCATCAGGCGCTTGGCCTGTACCTCCGTTGCAGTGGTGCCAACCACGTGAATTACTTTCACTTGCTCAGTGTAGGCACCAGCAATTCCATTCAAAGCACTTAACTCGCCGACTCCCATGGTCGTAATTACTGAGATCAACGGATTAATATGTGGTTTTACAATGGCGATAGCTTCAGGTGGGAATTTCGGTGCTTCTTACCGACTCCCGGACAGCCTGTCACTCTTGCATATCCATCCGCAGCATATGCAGCGTTCAATTCATTTGCGTTCCCCACTAACTCTTTACTTAGCTCCCTACTACACTTTCTGGTTGTGAACAAGCACGTTACCCCATTTCAGCCCATCCACGTCCTTGATGTAGTCGAGTAGCTCTAGGTTCATGTCCCCCGGTACGCCCATGATACTCTTCGTCCCCAATTGCCGGATCCTACACTTAAGTTAGCAAACCGTTGTACATACCATTATAAAGATGCTAGTAACTGACCGTGTCCATAAATAGAGGCCGAGCGGAATTTTCTCTGCCATGGTTGTAATGCTCGTCGGTTTGGGAAGTGGGGCAATAAACAGGGTGTCTGGTTTGCGAAAGAATATCTATCTTGCAGACGTGAACAATTTGATTATAACTCTGGAAATGAGATTAGATCGCGATATTATTGTCTGGAACGAAATGTTGCCAAGTGACTTCGTCTTGCTGATTACGAGCTCGCAGGTCAGAGCGGACCTTGCCAGGAAGGATAATGCGGAATAGATCCATATCACGCGGCGGAATTTGGCGGGCTTCAAGGCTTGAGTGTACGTGCCTATGTGAACTTGATGGTTCCCCCCACCAACACGGCCGTACCGTGGCAGTTACGGTAACTTGTGGGGCCGTGATGCCAACCTGCTCAGAGGCTATACTCGGTATAAGATACAGGGTCATATCCGAGATGCGAGAAATGTGTGAAGTTTCATTATATTGCAAAAACTAGCACAATCCATAAGACCTATTGAAACTGGTATTTGCGTTTGAGGTCATGAATATGGGAATGGCCCAATTCTGCATGATTATTCGTGCTATTGCTTTCAGCTTGAATTCCATTGTATAGTTAAAGCCGCAGGACGGAGAAGGACGGCTATTTATTTTTCTGCACCAAAGACGGAAGTTTGCCGCTCTTGCGCTACGAAGAGCTGGAGGTTTGGGCGCACTCAGTGTCGAGTAAATTACCCCATCTGTAGCACAAACCGTGTCGTAGACCTTCGAGTCCGGGGATATTACCCCGCCATCGCGCCCCACCTTCCGAAAGACCCTTACAGAGGTAACTTGGTATTCTTCGATGGTCTATCACGACAGACAAGTGATTTTACTGCAGAATTTAAAGTCAATAATTCAATAATTGCCACGCTTATTGATGTATAAATACACGTCCCCTAAGAACACCAGAAGATGTAGAACATAAATCCAAAATGTAATGCATTTCTAGACTCATACAGCTGGTGATAGCTCAAATATCACATTCTCCATGCTTTAGATCTCCGTTTCTAAAATAGCGTCGACTAACCCAAACTTTTAAACAATCAAACGTCAGTCCTGATCGCCTGCTTGCAACCTTACTTCTCACCGTTTGTCTTCAATCGTATAATTTCAAACATCAAGGAGTCCAAAAATGTTGCATGCCCAAGAATGATACGTAAGTTGTGCTCGGTGCGAGCCACCTCGTCCAAGAGTTTTCCACGAGCCGTGTTGGCAAGGTTATAAAATTTATCCGCTTGCTTGCTTGATTGTAGGCAATCTGATTGCATTCTAGAGGAATCTGTAGAAGGACAAGTAGCCACGGAAGGCAACAACTGTTGTATGTCGGCAAAATTTCAAAAGCAAGTGCTTTTAGAGAAACTTCTAATCGAGCTTTACGCCGAACTAGAATTAAAGCGAGATTGTTTGGCGCCTGAGCTACCGTACTGCTCCTGACGCGAGTTATCGTTGGTGATAATCGATATCTATCCGGGCAGTTTGGTGTTACGCGTGTGTTTTAAAAGTAACTATATGCTAACTCTGCCGGTTGTTAGGAAATAAAGTAGTGACGTCAATCCATTCTTCTCTTTGCAGGACCTATAAGAGTTTTCTACAATTGCAGCTAGGAAGTGCTATGTGGTACATATTTTGCACCTTGGGAAAGAACAGGCCGAGTCGCGGTCCGTATCAGAATCAAGTTACGACAGAAATTACATCATAAGCTTTGATCTTGACTGCTGAAGCCAGCTGATGATTATACTGATCCAATATGCAACATATGGTCTATACTGCCCCATGCATGTCGACGGAGTAGAATCACGACAGAATTTGGGAAACTAGATAGAAGTCAAGTTAGTGTCCGATCCACCCGAATCAGGAAACTTTTGTTTCCAAATCCCGCAACTCAAATTATGACTGACATAAAAGCCGTGGTAGCCGTAGTCACCGGGCTAATCCGGTTCCGGGACCTTGATCCTCATTTAGCAAGGTGTGCTGCAGCTAAAGTTAGCGGACGCCCTGAGGCTGGTGCATGAATTATTAATCAACGTGAAGCTCTTGTTCCTGGTCTAGACCACTGACATGAAGCTGGATCTAGAGCCACACCAAGGTAATCTATTGTCAGCCGTGGGAATGGGATAGGCCGCGGAGAAAAGCCAGAAAGTTTACGTGGAATTAACTTCTGATGTCATTGTTCCCGCAAAGCCCGGACTCGCGTTCTAAAATCTGGGGTCAATGATTCCACATATCGGTGCGTGCATAGGCCAAATTTATAATCAGTTTTATGAAACCAGAACGCCAAGTGTCATTCAGTTACAATCACTGAGAAGCTATTGAGGCAGGAGCTCAACATAAAACGAGATGATTTCCTATGGTTCTCAGGTTCAAATTATCGAACTTAGCCCAACAATTCTGTAAGAGGTAGAAACCCAGATCACAAATACACCTGAGATTAGCTACGATGACTTCTGAAAATGGGAAGGTAACAATGAAACAGAGCTATCCCTGAAAGAAATCAGTCGCTAATGCGCCAAACATTGTAGCTGGTTCTCTATTCTTCGACTGCATCTCAATGGGCAAATGTGCCACTTCTGGGCCTCATCGAAAAGGGGTTTCGCAAGGATGATTGCACAGTCAAAAACGTTGATTTAGGTACGCGAAGTGATCCACAGATTTGACAACACTCTAATATTTTGAAAATAAGTCACCGCAGAAAACTTCCATCCGGAATACGTCGCTGTCAATCCCAATGGCACTGTTCCTTCCTTAATATCTCCATCGCTCAGCGAGCCGCTTACAGACAGCACGACAATCCTTGAATTTTTGGAGAAATCCGGTCCGTCTTCAGCAAGCCTAATCCCTAAAGAGACTGCAGCTCAAGAAACCATGAAGAAGATTATAGACCTGGTGCATTCCGACAAGGTAGGCACGAATCTTATTCTGCTCCAGGCTCGTGATACTGCGGAATTGGAAGGTAAGAAGGGAAGCTCTTGGAAAGAGTTCCTCTCGAACCGACAGGAAGCACTTGAACGGTACCATGCGGAACTCCCTGACCACCCTTTCTATGGCCCAAAGGTACACGAAAATGGGTCCGTCCACAAATTATATGTAACGGAGGTCGGTCCAGAACATCACCAATTTTTCAACACCACACACCAGATGTACCGTGATTTTGCAGCTGGGATGCGTGAGCTTGATACACTTATTGTTGGCCCTTTCGCTGTCGGTAGCCAAGTCACGTTAGCTGATCTGCATATAATTCCATGGTTGTCGCATGCTATGTGGGGTGCTGGCGGGACTGATATTTATGATTTTGGGCATTTGGAAAGATTGATTCAGCACAGTGTGCCTGATTTCGCGATCGGAGATAGAATAAAAGAGCTGTGGATGAACTTCTCTCAAAGGGATTCATTCAAAGAAGTATTTCCAAACCTTCATTAGTATTCTTGAATGTAGAAGAATCTGTATTTAGCATAAAATATAATCATCTCTCACAATCCCTCCTCTGATAGCTCAAATATAACGCCGTCATATGAAGTCTTCAACAGAGGCGGTCGATCTTACCAGATCATAACCGGGGGTCACCAGGAACTGCCACCAACTGATCATGTCATTGGTAGGCATCACGATCCACAAGTCTTGGATTTGACTGTTAAGTCGACCAGGCTATATTGAGCGAAATTTAAAGAATGATTAAGCCAAGGTGCATGAATATGCGCTCATCATAGCACCTCTTATTACTAAGGCCAAATGTAGTAGGTAGCTCTTAATCGGGAAACATGGAGTTGGAAGATGCCTGCAGTGATGGACTGACTTTACGAGTCGAGACTCTGCAATAAGCGTGAGTGTGTTATTTATAGTCCAAGTATAGTAGTACGTGCTCTCAAATTTATGGGTGACAAATCTGAGCAGAGTTCCGATATCTCCAGGCATATAAGACGTCCACCGCCAGCTCACAATACTCCAATTCTGCCCTCAGAAAAAAGCTGGACAACATTTACAACATCATGACCCAACCAATCACATTTTATTCCCACCGTCAGTGAAGTCTGTCATGTGGTGCCCGTGTAGAGTAGAAGTGTTAATATCACTAGGACGAGGACCGAACCCTTGGAAAAACGTGACCATATTTGAAGAGCTGGGGCTGCCGTATGAAACCACATACCTTGACTTCGGTGATTCCAAAGGGGGAGTCGAACACGCGGATTTTCTCAAGAAAAACCCAGCGGGCAGAGTCCCTTTAATCTGGGATCCAGCGACAAGTAAACATGATTTTCCCATTTCTGCCGCGTTGAGCGGGTTATCAGCACGCAATTTTGTAGCAGGGCTAACTATTTTGCCAGACACTGCACTGACCGAATCGAACGTAATAAACCAGTATCTTGTGGAGCACTATGATAAGGATGGTCTCCTGAAGGTTAACGATCCAGGAGATCAGTATCTCGTCAATCAATGGTTGGGATTTCAAGCCTCGGCCCAGGCACCCTTTTTTGCACAGGTAAAATGCCATTCAAAATAGCCAGTTCGAACGAAGACAGTTGACCATAGTTTGAATATAGACCATGATATTCTTGGGTAAGAATAATCCGGAAGCTGTTGCTCATTTCCAAGGGCTGGTCAAGCGCACACTTGGTACCGTGAACCAAGCCCTGGAGGGTAAGCAGTACCTGGTGGCTGACAGACTCACGCTCGCTGACCTTGCCTTTATCCCGTGGGATTTAACTCTCGAGATCATCTTGGAAAGAGATGCAGAGGCGGGTACGGAAGAAAAGAGAAAAGCTAAATTTCCGAACTGGTATGCTTGGCACCAGCGTCTTCTAAGTAGACCTGCTGTTCGGAAAATGATGGAGATCCAAGGCGCCGCGAACGCCTAGCTGTCCGTATTGTAATTAATAAGTGATATTCCATATCATCAGTTTAATAACATCATTCGTTTGATACTATTATCCCTCTCAATGCGTATGGTTGTTGCGTGTAGCTCAAAGCATGTGAAATGGTCAAAGAGCGCGAATAAAAATATTAGCAGGGTTCACGCAGTAGGAAGCGGGATTAGGAATCTCGGACCTGTAATGGGTGAGAGGTGATCGTGTTGCGGGACCGAACCCATGTACTTGCCAAGGCAACTCCTTATTTAGTCTCTTCGTCGATCTGACGCCGAAGACGCCCCTCGCGTGTCAACGAGATACACTGAGCTTTGCGATGTCGTTTCTGGGGCAAAATCAGGAAAATCAGGCACAAAAATCTTCAGGAAGGATGTATATTAGCTTATTAAGTGGAGCTTGTTTCACTCATTTCCATGCAGCCAAGCATCGTGAGCAGTGATGAGAAGCCAGTCGTGGCTGTATCGGAAGAGACCGATGATACTTCGGCAGAAACCATGACTGCCGGATTACCTCTCAAGGCTCCTTTAGATTATCGGTTAAGAAGGCAAATTTTGAAATGAAAAAGATTCTCAATCATAAATCCTAGCCTTGAACTAACAACGGCAGGCCGGATCACATGGAGGTGACACTGAGTGCGTTGAGCAAGGGCAAAGTCTGCTTTATACAAGAGACGCCCTGGGAAGAGATATCGAACGGTACGCCTATCAAGATACGGACGTTGGCCTTTATTGACTGCGTCATCGGTAGAAGAAAATTTCTTGATTCTCAACCCGCAGAACGGAGGTTACAACGGAGCGTCCAGTCGTAAAATCCGCTCACACGTACAGCGAACCCATTGGCGAGCAAGAAAATCAAGATCTCGAATGCCTATACAGCTTGCCGCGATACTCCCATCTCCACGTGACGCATCACAACAAAAGCAGTATGTTATTGCGAGGATTATGGATATCTTGGCCAATCACTATGTGCCAGGACTCCATCTAGATGACGGCGTGATGGAACTACTTAAATATTGTAGGCATACCATTATATTGTGGACTCGTCCATTTAGCACTCCGGGGATGACAAAAATGAATTCTTTTGAGGCTAATACTGAACAGTTTTCGAAGTCCAAAGTCCACAAGTATTTCCCATCAGCTGTTTTGCCACATCCTATATTCAGTGGGTCTGTTCCGAAGCTGTTTATGACCCTGCCACGCTCTTTGCAATACTTAGTTATTCCGCCACTCTTCTGGCACAAGAGAAAACGAAAGTCAAAAAGGTCAGCCAGAACATCAGATTAAATCAGCCACAGGCGTGTACAGATGCTGAGAAACGGGTAGATTCAAGCTACAATGGATAATAAACAGATCTATTACAAAATCAAGGCAATTGAGAATCTCCGATCTAAATTCCAGGGTCCCGCAATGACTTCGGCGTTAACGATTTATGCGATATTGTGTCTATCAGCGATTGAGGTAGGTGATCGATATTCTCCCTTTCAGGCTGCTTATCTCACAACCGCTTCAGCAACTCGAAGGCGACTTGGAATCGAAGAAGGCTCATCTGGATGGGCTAACTATACTCGTCAGGCTCAGAGGTGGCTTCGAAGGCTTTCCTCCAGGTGTGAGGGACCTAACGATGCGATGCTGCGCACCACCTTCACTGGCTGGAGATAGCAGAGATGGGAAAATGTGTTTTGAAGATGCCTATACTCAAAATTGAACTACAGTCGCCACTCATCCAGGGGGATGAACGTACAAAGTCATATTTTCCTAACAGGCAAACCCTTTATGATTTAACAACAGGCGCCTGACACCCGTGGTCCCTGGTATAGCCCTTCTATTCTTTTCCCAACTCCAGAAAATGAAGCGCATTTTGTTACAATATGTAAGCAAAACCAAGGAGTCGCGTCCTCACGGGATCACATCCCATGGTCCATCAAAAATCACCTTTTTGCGATTGAGCAGCATGCCCTTGTTGTCAAATTCCACACCTTCTTTCCTTAGCAGCTCGAGTTTCCTCTGAATGTTGATGCCCGAGGGAGGGATTGTTGCAGTATACTGGCTCTCAGCCTGCATCTTTGCTTTGGCACCGCGTGCTTGGGAGACGTGTGATTTGCCCTGGAGCGTATTGGAGACACGTCGAAAGGAAGCTTTCTCTATCACCTCTCCATTGTACCCGTTGACGTAACCCGTGCTGGCTACACATCTATGACAGGGGATGCGGGGTGCGAAAATATTGTTTCTCAGTGCATTTCCGACCGCGCGTGGAGAGGTCTTCAAGGCTCGTGCAAGTGCCGCGTACGTTGTGACTTGGCCTTCGGGGATCTGGTTGAGCAGGTGGTAGACGCGCTTCTGGAAGGGGGTAACAACCGCCTCGTAATGATCGAACGATGCGTTGGGATGAATCATTTCCATTCTGGTTAACTGAATATCGGTGGTTTGATCTCAAGGGGAAGAAAACTCCAAAGGACGAGATATAATGTAGTCGCGTGTTAAGCTTCTGTAGTCAGTTACAGAGTTGGCCCTAGTGTTCCGAACAGTCACCTATATACCCATTTGCAACCAATGTTTCTATGCAGCGCGTGACGTTGGTTCGTTGTCTCATCTGTGCAGCTTCCAATCACCGAGCCCATCATATCGGGATTTGGCCATGTTTTTGTAATCAAGTGTGAGTCGTAGGCAGCGGTGCCTACGATCTTCGCGAAGGTTATGCTCTCAAATTGACCACTGAGACGCGAGCTGGGCGGGCGCTCTAATTAACAAGGCAGCCGATCCAGGCACAGCGCATGCGACACTGCCGCTTCGGTCAAGCTCGGCCGAAACCAGTCATTAGGGTCGTAATCCAGTCACGCTCTTGGATCTAGTGCCTGGCTTGAGTCAGTGCCAGTGGCGAATGAAGCTTACGGGAATTACTGTAATTGCTGGTCCAGGCTTGCACAGGAGACGCCCTTGCTAGCGCGACAAGTGAAAGAAGCTTAAACAGCATAATAATTATGTGGTGCAGGTCGAGTGACTAAGATATTTGCCCAGTTCGATCTATTGGACCGCAGTTCCGTTGGCAAATCCGTTCCTCAGCGCTGGCATACATCAACCCGGAGATAATCGTGATCGCTTCAAGAGCATGACGCAAACAGATATTTGAAACAAAGCCCGAATCAATAGAAAATGTTCATCTGCGCGGACCCGAAACATGATTCACCTAGACTTCTTCTAAATCGACCTCAACTCATCACGGCCTTCGAACATCTCGACAGCGCAGTCATCCAAGCCTGCGATCTCCATAAGCAACAGGCTTCCAGCAAAGAGGGACAAAGAGTTGAAAGCATGCTCGAAATTTTAAAAGCTACAGTCAGCAAGATACCGAACAATACACCTGGAGAGCATGCGCTTGCTTGGATATACTTTGTGGCAGCAACGAAGAGTCGCAGTGACGAACATCGTTCCTTTTTCTCAGTCTCTCTCGCGAATCTGTATAAGCGGCTTGGATTTGGGAACATCTCCTCTTCTTTCGAGTTGCTTCATCGATCATGGGCTTCCGGATGATTTGGTGTTTAGATCAGGTGGAATTGGCTTTTACGGCTGCAGAGGGTCTAGACTAGAGCTGGCTGGCTTTCTTGACTGACAAATTCTGGGATAGATGCGGGAATAAAATAAAGGGCTATCTACAAGCTAGAATCTTTGCCAAAACTATCGGCGTTTCCCGTTCTGGCCATTTTCACAGAAGTGGGATGATTCCGAGGCGCTGGGCAGTACCACAGGTTTTGCCCCGTTTCTGCTTTCTGATGCTAGAGCAGAGGCATTTCTTCGATGCGTTCTTACAATGTAAGGTGTTTATGGAGGCATACATAAGATCCGGATTCTGGAGCGGTAGCCTTGGTGAATCATGCTGGACTTCTGTTCATTGGGATTTCCTCCCTGCTCTCAGAGGTCAGCACCAGAGTGAATAAAGGGCAACCGTAAGCCAATATCAAGGCACTTGCTTGGACTTCATGGAAGTGGAGGTTCTAGCAGGATAATTTTAAGTGATAGTAGAGTAGTATAGTTAGATGCCATCAACTCCAATTGCATCACAGTACGAAGTTTGATGCGACGGTGACATGCGACAGTGTCATGGGTAAGTAAAGTGCCTGAGTGTGCCCCGTTATTAGCGTTCCTGTCGATTTAGCGAAGGCCTTACCTGAATGTGCAGTCTTGATTTGGCCTTGAAGTAATTGAATTTTCGCCTATAATTGAATAACTATCAGTGAATAACTATCAGCGGAATATTGAACATTTTTTGACGCCGTATAATAAGAGTCGTCTTCCGTCTTTTGCATTTCTCTGCTTTCATTTAACAAAAGCCAAAATTTTCTCTTGCTAAGCAACTTGCAAAGGCCCGAAGAAAGCTACCACATAATACAGGCCTTAGTGGTACTTAACCTCCCGAGCCTTAGGCGAGGGCCTCTGGATCCTTGGCCGCCTACCTTGCGCGCTCCTACACCTATTATTCCGGAAACACTGCAGCATATCACCGGAAGAGCCAGACCCATCAGCGCCACGACATCGCATCCAGCTCATCACAGACCCTTGAAAGGCGGATGATCCATATTCAGCTCCGCTCAGCCTCGGAGAGTCGCTCTTCTATGATGTCTGGAGTCAAGCATGAACATCCACCATAAAGTCGAAGACTGGATGGAGAATCTCTATTGGTTGGTGTTCATCTATTCACTTGTAACGCACCAGTAACTAATAACCATATTGAGAGCCCAGTCTATCATATCCGATCTCCTGTTTGTCCTCTATCCCATAATTGTCGAATCTTCCATGTGGTGAGTACCGTGAGTTGCAGTCCCGTTTATTTTTGCTCACTCCTCTTAGTGAACTACTCTTTCAAACACGCGTTGAAGAAATGACACATTTTCTGCGCCGACTCTGTGTAAGGCATGCGATGGAAGAGCTCATTCAGGAGAAGATCCGCATCCTCCCATTCTCAATACGGGTCCAAAATGTCCAATGAGCAACGTCTTCTTCAGAGGGTACTGTACACCACGGCAGAATATACCGACCTGGACTGGCAGGCATATGGACTAGGGGTTCCGGACCAGACCCTCCAACGTCTGTGGCAGGGCCCTGCATGGGTCAATTACATAGGCAACTTTGGTGGACCGGTCCACCGAAGCGCGGGGCTCTACAGCCTCGTGGAGGTCCTCCAGCAAGCCTGTGCTGAGCGGATGCAGCTGGTGCCGGACGACGATTCAGATACCGAGCTGGAGGAGAGTGATGAGGACGAGGAGGGAACCGTGTTCTTCGTTAAGCTCACGGATGAGCAAGTGCCCACCGCCGCACTCATCAATTTCCTTAATGCCACGACCATCGGCATGGCGCCACGGTGCTGATGGAGCCCTGAATGGAAGAGGTTCAGGGTCCTTTTTGGGCAGGATCCATCCATTCCGGGGGCGCGAGCGTACTTGGAGGCACGGTCTGATGGCCATCTCCAAGCGCTTGGTCCGGAGAAAACCCAGGCTCTGGTGGAAGTGAAGCATGGTGCTCCCACCGCCCAGGTGCGACGTCGAAGCGCCACACAGGTCATGGCCTGGGTCCCGGGACGACTACTTGCGGGTGATCCGGCGTGTCCCGACCCGGTGAGTAGTGCTGGGAGAGGTGATTTCGGAGAGGATCTGATTTGCTGACGCGGGAAACTATTAGTCGTGTCATTCTCTCCCAGGATCGCGACGAGATCTAGGTGACGTTCGGGGAGTATGACCCCAACTACCTCCGATACTTGCGCGGTGCCTGCGTCCCTGGTGAGCCTCGGCCATTTCTCACCATGCGAGAATATGGTCCCTGGCTCATCAGGGACATCAACCACATGATGAACCTGGGTGCGGTAGTGTACGGCATTACCCATCAGGGGTAGCCGGGTGGATGGGAGGAGGGAGGACCCTCTGCGGTGCCCTGCTTCGTGGGTAAGCTTCAACCAAGCTCCCTTTGCAACTACTAGGCTGTAGAGCCGAACGGGCATCGATGTCCTGGGCGGGCCCAACCGCAAGTACCAACGAACATGGCAATCATGTATATAGTAAATATGAATTCCAAACGTTACAATCCTGCCAACCCAACTGCTATCAAAAATCATAAGCGATTGCGGAAGATGGTTGAGACCTAGCACTGGTTGCTGGTCTCTGGTGTGGTGCTACAACGGGATCCTATTCTAATGAGCGGAACCAAAGGAAGAAAGCTAAAAGCGCCGCCCAATAGCAATATCGAGTACCTAGAGCTTGATCACGTAATTCCTAAAGGTAGCTAGCATTCAATTCCTGTATTCCTTCTCTCCATGACCAAGGTTCTTCAAAAGAATTTCCGTTGCAGATGCGTATCAGACCAAACGCCTCTCCTCGGATGCATCCCTTCAGCCAACGATTCCCCCAGCAGCCCCATTCCGCCCCATTTATGATAGTTGAAGTGTAATAATATCAGTTATAGATAAGATCAATAAAGTTGGCTGCTCTTATACCTTAGTAAGGCACTTAGTTGGCAAACCCCTCTGGAATATCTCTAGATTTCGGGTAAAGCTATCCAAGGTGATAATCTCCGGTCGGTACTCAAAGGTGTTCGAATTATGGAATACTCTGTTCTATAACCTTTGGATTCTCTTCTATTCCGCGCGTCAGCAGTACTCGAACAGTTGGAGACAGTATTGCGGACTAACTAATCTTCTGAAATTGCATTCCAGTTCGAGGTGGCTACTCTGATCGATTCGGCTCCCGAGAAGAAAGCTGTTCCATAATCCATCCTGTGTTCAATGTAGCCTGACTGGAGCCTGCGCTAGATCCAAAATTAATTCTTTCCAGAGCATCCTAGATACAAAACCAGGCCCCTATTTTCCGTTAATAATGGTGCACCAAAATGAGAAATTGAGGAGATGTTCGAAGAAATTACTGCTAAAGCAACCAAAGTTATGATACAAAGTATCTTATGAATGGAAAGGCTAGATACTGGGATACAACCACTCGATGACAACTAAATGCTTCTAGCAAGATGACCTCATTCGGCAACTTTTAGATCGGTTGCGACAAACCTCTCCAAAGTCGCGTCGCGCTCTATCCCACGGTCTGACTTGGAAACTCTCGCCAACAATGCATTAAGACTTAACCTCCTATTTCCCATTAACCATACTCCATTATTCCATCAGACTTCGCATCTCTTTCATTCAAGAAATAACCCGTGTTCATCACGGCCAAATTTTTCTGTTAATCTCCAGGACGAACTCCGGAAATACACGAAATCTTAATCTACGGACGTACCCGTCTAAATACAAGGGTGCACCCCTTCGCAACTCTTCTTGTAGGAAGATATTTCGGGCCATAGTTTGTCATATGTTCGCAGAGAAATCCAGGAGATTGTGCAGGAAGAACTTCCTCGCCCTGGATACAATTCATTCAACCTTTTCCAGGGACGATGCAGCTTAGTGAGGAGATGTACGCTTTTGACTAACCAGATTTTAGATTAGTTGTACATAGGTCTCTCTCAGATGTATATGTTTTCTCTTTAGCCAGAACATAATTTTGATGGAGCGAATTTACGTTGCCGAATTCTACGCCATAGCATGATTGCCCACTTCCCGTGTTCATGCTGGAAATCTGATAAATCAAGATTTGCATTACTCATCGGAACTATCGCAAAATACCGAGCCCCGAAAATGGCTGAGTTCGGTTTAGATCTTCATTACTGCTTAATCAAAAGTTATGAAGTTGATTATGAAGCTGATTGAAAATCATCCCTGGTAGAAGCGGAAAGTGGAGGAAGCGAGTGGCCGGAATGTGGACGCCAGCGCGTGCGGGGGTAACCGACTGTGGAGTTCCAGACTGCTGGATCCTTTGGGAAAAGCGTGAACGTACGTAGTAATTACAGCTCGGCATTCGCTATTAACTTCTCCTCACCTATTTACCGGTTCCCCCTCATGTGGCGCACCTGGGTAAGTCGGCATTAATATTTGGATGGCGTTATGGACTTGGCTTTCTTGAATAGCTCGGTCCGCATTCGCCTCAGTCTGAGCCAAGAAATGATTTCCTTCCAGACATATCTCGTCTATCAGACTTTCTTCATTCTCTAACGAGGTCAAAAATGCCTGAGCATAAAGTGGAAGCCGACCCAAATGATTCTATTGAAAATAATCACTTTGAAACTAATCAGGCGGCACGGCTTAGCCATTGGCGTTGGATAATCGACCAAAGTGGGATTACCCCAGAGGTTGCGAATTATCCCTACAGCGGCTCTGGTCAGCACGATGACCCGTACGTTGTCCACTGGATCCCAGACGATCCTCGAAATCCTCTGAATCTGAGCACCCGAAAGAGATGGCTCATCACTGCGATTGTTGGCGGCTCAACCATGTGTACCGCATTGATCTCATCCGGATATTCTGGTGCCATTAACCAGGTCGTGGGATATTTCGATGTCAGTGGCGAAGTTGCAACACTGGGGTTGTCCTTATTTGTGCTTGGATTTGCCTTCGGTCCTTTCCTCTGGGCGCCGCTAGGGGAGATCTATGGCCGTCAGGCCATTTACCTTGTGACTATTCTTGGTCTTGCAGTATTCAGCGCAGCAGCCGCTGGGGCGCAAAACATCCAGACACTACTTATTCTACGCTTTCTAGCTGGCACCTTTGGTGCCTCTCCCATGTCAAACGCAGGTGGTGTCCTCGCTGATATCTGGCCTCCTTCTCAGAGAGGCCTCGCCATGGCCCTGTATTCTGTTGCCCCATCTCTAGGACCGGTTTTTGGACCCATTGTTGCGGGCTTTATTGGTATGCTTCATGGTTGGAGGTGGGTACAAGTTTTCATGGGTACTTTGGCGGGGTTGTTTTGGCTGCTTGGGATTTTCATAGTACCCGAGACTTATGCTCCTGTCATCCTACACCGACGTGCCAGCAAGCTATCGAAGTTGACTGGGAAGACGTATCGAAGCAAGGCTGATGCACAGCGGAAGACCAAAGCAGAACTTTTCAAGACTGCGCTATCGCGACCCTGGAAGATTTTGTTCAGAGAACCCATTGTTTTGGCCCTCTCTTTCTACTCGGCAGTTATCTTTGGGACGCTTTATATGCTTTTCGGAGCTTATCCTATTGTTTATGAACAAACCAGGGGCTGGAGTCAAGGAATTAGTGGTCTTGCATTCCTCGGCCTCTTCATCGGCCTAATGGCATCAACAATCTACATGATTCCGGAGAATAGCCATTATATTAAGGTACAAGCAAAACATAACGGCCATGCTCCCCCGGAAGCACGTCTACGTCCTGCATTGGTGGCGTGCTCGACGATTCCAATTGGCATGTTCTGGTTTGCATGGACAAATGCCCCGTCTGTGCATTGGCTAGTGAGTGTTGCTTCAGGCGTGCCATTCGGCTTCGGTTTCGGTTTAGTCTTCGTGAGCATACTTAACTACCTGATGGATGCTTATACTATTTATGCTGCGTCAGCTCTGGCAGCTAACACAGTGTTACGTTGCGTGTTTGCAGCAGTCTTCCCCCTATTTACGCCATATATGTATGCCAATCTTGGGATCCATTGGGCATCATCTATTCCAGCGTTTCTAGCTTTAGTTTGCGTCCCTTTCCCATTCATATTCAACAGATACGGTCCACTTATCAGAAAACGTTGCAAATTCTCTGCGGAGTCACAAGCGTTTCTCGAAATGCTCCAAGAGACCCACAACGCCGAGCCTGAGATACTCGAAGATGAGGAAAAGTCGAAAAATGAAGATGGTTTCGGAAAAGTATAAATGATTGTGATGATATTGATATTGAAATATCAGATTTTTTTCGTCTTCAAAATGCATTAATAGGTAGCAGTCGATATCATTGTTTTTCGGAGGTTATGTTATAGACATAGACATAAACTTGCATTAGCGACCATTTATATCCGCAATTATGGAAATTCATATTGTCTTACTCTTCAAGAGTTTCGTCTGTCTGACTCTAACAGTAACTTATTTCCCAAGTCTAGCCCGCTCTTTCTCAGCAACTGGCATGTTAGCCATGGATTTGTGCTTCAGGTCGCAAATCTCGTCCTGGATGCGCAATGGCAAGAGCGGGCCTCGGAGAAAATGTAAGGATGACGAGCCCATTAGGGGGACCGCGTCATCCAGATTTGATTATCTGAGATATCAAATTCAAGTGATTGGGCTACATGAAAGCGTAGTAAATCGGGTCACAAATCTGATATCCAGCGACGTGGAAATTACGAAGCTTTAACATAGGCACAACAAGCACGGCCCCAAAGTTGTCGATAGTAGGAATATCCGCCTTGGCGGTGGGTGTCAAATTAGGCCACGCTAGCTGTATTGGGTGCCATGCTGCGAGCCCGGTCTCATGAGAGTTGGCAGTCCGAGAATATCGTGAAGTCTGTTCTAGGCATCAGCTTGGGTGCCATTTATGCTTGTTATCTTTTATTCATGTACGCCAATCAGGCAAAGTGATTCAAAATTGTGGGGCTGTTGGACATACTCCATGAGATTTCTGTCATTCCGTGCAACACTGCCCCTTAATGCTAATCTACTGAGTAGAGAGACTACTTATTCAGCTCAATCACTCCCTTTCTCGCTGTTTCCAACTTCTCAACAGTATTGCCCAAAACTCTCAAGAATTATTACCAGAATGTCGTCCGACACAGACACCAACCCACATTTCAAATTCTATCACTATGATCCGTCTTTCGCTGGTGCCTGTGTTATGGCAGTGCTCTTCGGAGTATTGACTGTTTGGCATTTGATCTTAATTGCCAAGCACAGAACTTGGTATTTTATTCCTTTGGCCGTCGGTGGAATTTGTATGCGCTTCTTCTGCTTTTGAATTTTTACACCCTCATATCATTCACTTCGCACTCGCTAATATTAAGATCCGTAGTTGAAATTGTTGGCTATGCATCCCGTGCAGCGTCGAATAAGCAAGCGCCAAATCCGACTCTAGCTCCTTATGTCATCCAGACTCTTCTTTTGCTTGTTGCTCCAGCACTCTTCGCCGCTAGTATTTACATGATCCTAGGCCGGATCATTGTCAGTGTAGATGGCAAATCTCTCAGCTTGATTAAGAAAAGATGGTTGACAAAGATCTTTGTGACGAGCGATGTCATCTCTTTCTTTGTCCAGCTTGGCGGTACGTACGAGAACACGTTCGAAGTGGTTATATGGCTTTTCCTGACTATATATAGGTGCTGGATTGATGGCTAGTAGTCAGTCTTCACAAGCCAAGCTGGGCTCCGATATTGTCTTAGCTGGACTGCTGATCCAGATCGTGATCTTCGGCTTCTTCGTTCTCGTGGCACTGATCTTTCATCGCCGATTGCGCGCCATGCCAACCAATCGATGCCAAGACCCCTCATTGCTTTGGGAGAGGTTCCTGCTCCTGCTGTATGTCGGTTGTGCATTGATCATGATTCGATCAATTGTGCGCGTAGCAGAATTCGTGGAAGGTTTTGAAGGAACTATCATATTGCATGAGGTTTACCTCTATACATTTGACGCTGTACCCATGGCAGGAGTAATGGTTATTTTCGGCATCTGGTATCCGTCTAGCTTTTCAAAGCAAGCTCGAGTGACTATAGTGGCCCAGGAAAGTGTGGAATCAAATGTAGAGCTCAAGCCTCCGAGCGGTGAGATCTCAGTCGTTGGACACTGAACGTCGAGTATAAATTGGACAAGTCACAAGCACCTTGTATGCTTCAGCTTCTCTTACATTTCAAGTCTCCAGCAATTAGAGCAAGACAGGGCGTAGCTACACGAAGGTGGCGGTTATTATAATTGCGGATGTAAATGTTTACATAAACCCTCTATCATTAAATCATTTAATTTGAATATCAACTTTACATATCATATGAATCTATAATCTATCCATGCGATTCTTCACCGGACCCTCCCAGAAAGCGTGGGCTTCCGGTCAACCGATTTCATCCGGCTCCACAAGCTGCCACCAACTGCCGCGGGGCTGGAAGCTGACGCATCTTTCTCCTGGTGCTCGGGGCATTTACGGGGCATGCCTTTGCCTTGTGACTCGTAAAAGAACTTTGACACATCGAACTCGTGATCCGGCCCGGGTGCTACACAATACCACCGGGTCGTGGTTGATTCCAGCTGCGGCCAACACATATCGCACCAATGGAGTCCGGGGAACTTAGCGGACTTATGGGCGCTAGCCAGACGGATGATTCGACGACACAGCTTGTTTGAACAGCACACCGTGGGATCCATGGTGGGCCAGCGCTCTCGAAACTCGAGATTGCCCGACACGAGCATTTCCCCGCTACTTTTCAGCTCCAGTATTTTGCATATCTCATTGCATTTATGCGAAACAAAGAAAAACTTGAAGCCATCCTCGTTGAGATTGGTGTCGTTCAGTTTGAATCTTTCAGGATCACGCGTCTGAATGGACGGATCCGTCAGTTGGTTGCCTACGCCTTGCAGATCATTAATGAGGAAATCGCCCCATGAACGTTCGAAAGTGAAGTGTGAGAATGCCTGTGCGATCCTGTTAAATTGGTCGTCGGGTGAATCTTCCCTAACAAAGAGGCCGTTATTATTGTACTTGATGTACTCTCCTTCAATAAAGGGCTCAAGCGATAAGCATCCGTCCCCGGGAGTCGTATCAGACTTGGTCTGCAGGCATGTCGTTGAAATAAAATCAATTGGATGTTCATTATTCAAGAGGCCATTGAATTCAAGAGCAAAGGCTTTGCATAGAGCCTGGATCCGCATGTCCTCTACGAAATATGGAAGCCCCTTGCCGCCGCCCTTGAGAAATGACTTCACCACAAACCGGTTGGTCGAAGCCATTGTCCGAGCATATGATGCTGCACGCATGGTTCCCTTGGCAAACGCTCGTGGCCGTGCCTGAATGCTCAGCTCTGCAAAACTAAGCTTGATGTTCTCGTCGGCATCCATCATGTCGTTGAGCGTGCTAGCATCGTGCATGACCACGTCCGGCCAAAACCCTTCCACCAAGAGCGTCTCCGTTAGCCAGCCAGGCGTATCCCACTGCGGACGTGCAGGCTCTAGTGACCCATCTCCGGCATCGCCACCGCCCCCCTCGTCCTCCACAATCTCGAAGAGGTTGGCAGCGGAATTAATCGGTTTTTCGCTGGGACGGCTTGATAAGGCCATAGTTAGGCGAGTGGCTGTGCGGGACACCGAGTTGGTGACACTTTGAACGACCAGATGCCGTAGGGAGCTGTACGACGTGCCCAGCTGTAACTCTTCAAACTGGGGCGCGGCACTCGTGATGCTGCTGCGGAACTTCATGCCGGGGGTGAGTTCTGAGGCTTGCAAGCTATCCATCTCGTCGTGATACCCGTTGGACGGGAGTAGCTTGACGGTCGCACGCCCCGCGGCGTACATGGAGCCAAAGACCAGAGCCATCCGGTCCGTTAGGGAATTGATACGGAGCAAGGCATAGTTAATCCTAAGTTGGACTAGTTGTTGCAGGAGTCGTTCGTAGGTGAGGTGGTGCGGCTCGCTACCAGGTTCATAATAGTTGTCTGAAGCTTCGTTGAGGTCGTGCAAGTCATGGCCGTGTGGTGGTGCATCAGCGATGTGGATGATGCACCGCGTCTGCTGCTTCCATGAGGCATTTAGCGCCTGGCGCACCGCACCGAGCACGTCCTCGGGAGTGTCGCCACCGCCAGTTGCCTGAAGCTTGTCTAAGAACTGATGAACCTGGTCCACGGACGGTGTGAAGTCTAGGAACTGAATGTGAGGTGTGTCTTCGTGGTCCTTGTATCCGACCACGCTGATGCGTACTTGCGACTCGTTGAGAAAGGCCTTCTTAATATCGGCCACTATCCGTCGGATCTGATCCTTAGCCTCGCCAATGTACGGGCCCATGGAGGCCGTGGTATCAATGAGAAACAGCAGGTCGGTCGAGCATGCCGACTTGAACAGTCCCTTTGCAGATCTCCCGGAGTACTTTGCATTGGCTCGTTCCACTTCCCGTTGCAATTCGCGCACTTTGAGCTTGGCCTCAGCCTCCGAGACTATAGCTGTCCTCCTCTCACTGTCGCTCTTCACGATATCCACTCGACCACTGGTGGGGATGCGAGGTACACTGGAGCCCGTTCCTGCTGCCGAGCGCGAGCTGCGATAGGTGGGTGGAGGTGTAGCCGTCGCGACGGAGGCTACTGAGGCACTGTTTGTGTCCGTACGGGTCAGTGAAGCGCGCAACATCGCATCGGCCATCGCCCGCATCTCATCTTTAGAAGTCTTGGAGCGAGACATCGAGGCTGACAATGAAGGCGAAGGCTTGGAGGAAGCCATATTTGGAGGCTCTATAGTTGTAACTTGGTTACCGACAAACACGCTGTGCTGTTAATGCTGCTGGCAGTTGGTGAAAGATTTCTGGGGCAGGCGTCCTCTATACTCCCGTAGCCCATCTCAGCTACGGCAGTTGCGGCCTTGTCTTCATTTATATAGCACATGAGCCAGGCTCAGAGTCTCCATGGCTTGAGCGGACCATCATGTCACCCACGCCGCTTTTATAAGTGCTTTCCTGCTCATTGGCTACGCTAGAAGCCCAAGGCGTACTGAAAGGCAGTGGAATCACGCAAGCCTCACCGCGCGGCCTTGCCACAATCGGCCAGAGAGACAAGCAAATATCAAGAGATCAGCAATAGTGCCGTGGCTGTGGAAGGCAATATTGTGTGCCAGGGCGTTTTGCCTTTCTAGGATGGACCAATAGTGCGTCTCGATGCAGCGTGGGCGTGAGGCTGATTTGGTATGGACAGGTATGATAGGCTGTCTTTCATGCGAGTATCGACCCAGCTTGAGGCCTGGCTCTCCGCGTCTTTCTGGTGAGTGCTCAGTTGAATCATCCGAAACTTGGGGAAGCTTGCAGCTTAAAGAGGCATCGAGGCTCCAAGAGGAGAGCGCCGCCTGTTTTCTGCCGCACCATTCCTCCGTCCGTTTTCACCAAGCGTTGCTCCCGTGGAAAATGAATGGACTCTTTCTCTCTCTATTCAGTTTCATCTGAACTAGGAGCAAGGACGGAGGGAGGTCTCGCGTATGTTGCCTGAGCAGCCTTTCGGACTGAATGGGTTTACCGGCCCGCGACCAGCGAGTCGCGATTATCCTACGCAAGGCTGATCTCTTCTTACCAGAGAAAATTCCAACACTGGCCAAAATCCCGCCTCTGGATTTCGAGTCCTCTCTTGTTGAATATAGCAAAGCCGCCCGATCCTTGCTCGCCGAGCAACGCAAAGCCGACCCTGGCTACCGCCGACCCGAGACCCAGAAGCGTCATCTCTTTAGAACAAAGTCACGGAAGAAGCTTCTATGTAATGAAGAGGAGTGGACTTTCACCAAGTATGAGGTTGCTAGGGCCTTTGACGATCTCTTATCATACGAACCGCTCGCTAAGCCCGGCGTTGCACAGGCACTGCTCTCTCATACATCCATAACGTCGCTGGATGAGCTCTGGTCCCATCTTCATGAGTCAAAATGGGATAAGAGCACTTCAAGCCGCTACGAATTATCAAAGATATCACTGACATCCGAGACGCCATGGCTGGACAAGGTCACTGGCCAGGGAAATGTGGAATACATCCGTCTGATGTGCCAGGCTGGATTAGGGCAAGAGGCATTGGACCGGGCATTCAGCGTCGCCTTGTCCAAGCACTGGATGGATGCCATGGAAGTGCTCCTCGAGTTTGGAGCCACTGCCTCACACTGCAAAGATACCATTCGAGAGCGCGTCAGGCTAGAGGACGCTGCGCTGACGTGGCTGCTGTTGTCGGCTCCCAACGCTATGAGCGCCGAAGACTGGCGGCATTGCATGCAGCCGGAGGTCGAGAGAGTACCAACCGACGGTGAGCGACCTTGTACAATCCTCTTGCTATGTCTCGCCCACCGCCCCGACGTTGTCTCTGGAACGTTGCTTCTCAAAGCAATAGAGTCACAAAATCTCAAGGCGATGGCAATCATACTCGCCTACGCGGAGGATAACGCTAACTTTCGCGATATTCACCAATCTGCATGTGAATTAGCATGCTGTGTGCAAGATGACCAATGTAGATACAAGATGTTCGCAATACTTGCAGAGTCAGGATTTCTGGTGGACGCCCCAATCATCCGGCAAGAGCTCTTGAAGGCCGTGCAATCCCGTCAATTATTGCTGGTTCAAGTCCTCGCGGACTCTCTCGTCAGTCTGGACATCGAACCCTACAACGCAGTCTCCTTTGCAGTTGAACATATGTATTTTGATGTATTGGAACTGTTCCGAAATGGCGCTTTTTCTTTACCTGTCTCGAACGCACTGAAATATGTGCCCTCCTCAGCTTCGGAAGCGCAGATACTACGGCTCCTGGACATTCTTGCCTCAAGAGGGTTGATAGGTGAGGAACTGGATTTGCACTTAGTCCGCGCTGTGCGACAACGACACCACCAGCTAATTGATAAATTGCTTCTTTGCGGCGCATCGATCGAGTATAAGCAAGCGCTTGCTGTCCAAATAGCTCTGAGCATGGCGGACTTCGATATCCTCGCAGTCTTACTTTCGTATAACTGCAGGCCAGAGATCCTCTCGCTCGCCATACCCACTGCTATGGCTCTACAACCAAGAGCTAGCAGGCGCCAGGCACTCAAAGCTCTCATATTGAAAGGAGTCTTGAGCCAGTGGCTCGGAATCCTGCTGCAGAGACTAGTAGCTGAAGATGGCGATGTGGACTTGGAATTGATCCAATCCCTCCTCCGACATGAGGCACCTATAGACGGCGTGGGCACTGAGGCTGATAATGCGGTTATAGCCGCCGTAAAGAGAGGCAACCCAGCAGTTCTCCAAATGCTATGCGATACTGGCCCCCGGAATGTGACGTTGTGCAAGGCTGTAGCGATTGCTTTTGGGGCGAAGGATGTTTGTGGATATGAGGTGGCAATTGATATGATTAAGATATTACTCCAAAAAGGGGCAGCTGGGCTAGCAATCCACCAGACCCTCCTGGACGCAGCAGAGACGGATGACCGACTGGATATTGTACGTCTGCTTGTTGCATACGGCGCCGAGGCAAACTACGCGACCGGGGCTTCCTTTGTCGTTGCTCTCAAGAAAGGAAGCATCGAATTACTTGAGATCCTGTGCAAAGCATGCCCACTTAGTGAGGAGAGTATGAAATCTGTATTATCCATGGCAATCGACCCACTGTACTATANAATTAGAAGCTCTGGAACTGCTCCTTGGCTCTAGCCCGCTCGGTGCTAGAACATTGGATGCTTCGTGGGCTTTTGAGAAGTTCAGGGTTAATTCCAATGCGACCACGATCATTCCATGTTTCCTTCGACATGGCCTTGATGTCGACCATGGCGATGGTGTTCTGCTCCGCTTTGCTATTGCACGAAAGGATACCATCCTCCTTCGCGGTACTCTGTCAGCAAACCCCAGCATTATCTCCCTAACAGCGGCCTTCCAGACCGCCACCAGCCTCCAGCCTAGAAATATTGAACTTGAGCTAATGAGGCTTCTTTTGGACAAGGCCAAGTCAGTCGAGATTGGACAGTCAAAATCGCTTCTGCACCAGACACATATCGCGTTGGCTGGTGACCTTGAAGGTCTTCGGCTCCTTCTTCGTCATAAGGCAGTAGTCGATTTTGACGACGGTGCAGCCGTCCAAGCTGCTGCTGCTGCTGGAGATCTGCAGGTTTTAGATCTTCTGCTCTTGTCCGGACCAGCCCCCTCTACCATTAGCAGAGCATGCCTTGCAACTGCGGAGTCATTCACGATAAATTTAGACCTACAACAAGCGGTCTTCGACCATCTTCTCTCCACCAGAGGAGGATTGTCCGCGGAGGATATGTCCCAGTTACTAGCCGAATCCGTCGTGAGCTTTCCAGAATGTATCCAACTACCACAACTGCTTCTGGCGCGTCATGTCAAAGTCAAGACTGAAACCCTTAAGATATCTATGGAGAAGTCTTCCTCCAAACTGTTCGAGGCGCTTGTTACCAGCATTGAAGATGACAACACGGTAGTGAGTTTGTTTAGGCACGCCCGGAAAGTCAGCATTGACCCGGAACGTAGATACTGGGTTTATCAGTATATTTTGAGCAGGGGTATCTCTATTCCTAGCGATGACGTTTCGGAGGCTCTGCTTAACTCCCTAAACCCTGGAGAGTTCAACGACTTGACTTTTCCCAAGTTGCTTCTCAGCCATGGTGCCACGGCCAGCTATAAAAATGGAGCAGCATTCTCCCTAGCTCTTCGTTCGAATTCTATCCAAGCTGTAAGA
Source organism: Scytalidium sp. 3C (assembly GCA_000743665.3). Lineage (NCBI taxonomy): Eukaryota > Fungi > Ascomycota > Leotiomycetes > Scytalidium > Scytalidium sp. 3C. The sequence goes on from JMRO03000009.1 coordinate 228,397, forward strand.
CTTTTAAGCCAATACCTTGACAATAATACGGCCAATGTTGTGTTTGACCTTGCGTGGAAGACCAGCGAGCTCGCCCCAGAAGTACGCCTAGGTGTCTATCGTTGCTTATTGCAATGGAATGTTGACAAGACGGTCCTGCACCATGCCCTTGTGCACATCCTTGAGGGTGATTCTCCCGAAATTGCTATTGTGCAGTTACTACTGGAAAAGGGTGCCGATCCGAACGCAGAAGATGCCCGTTGCTTTGTTCTGGCTTCCAAGACCCAAATTGAATCGGTGTTCCGGCTTCTCAGCAAATACGCAGAACCAGAGATCGTTCTAAAAGCACTTATGANGTCACTTTCAAAGGGAAGTGCAAGTTGTACGGTGGTTTAACATATGCCTTAGAGAGCAACCTCGCCATGTGAGGATTGGTCGGGATGAGCTGTTGTTTCAATGCATGCGGAAGTTTCCAAAGGCAACCTCACTTTTGAAGCTTTTGTTTGATTTGGGAGTTTCTCCTTCTGCCATGATCAATCACCGCCTTTGCGCTAGTTGGGAACCTGAGCCATGCACAGCTCTTGTATGGGCTCTCTTTTCAAAGCCAAGAATCGAGAATGACTCCATATTCATACTCCTCAAGCAAGGAGATGCAGGTCTGTCGCACATAAATTATTATCCTATATAGATCTTCCCTGAAGACTAACGATCAATGCAGCGCTACCGACATATTCCACTCCGCGGTCAAAAGTATCCGCTGCTTTCGGCTGTCTTCTGGACAAGACGCGTCATAATATCTTCAAAGCCCTCCTCGATGTTCACGGAGTCGGAATATCAAACTCTATGATTCCTGGAGCATCGCTTGGTTGCCTGGGCGCGTACCCGAAGGTATCTAAGGATGAACTGGGCTTGTTGCCCGACGAACTCAGTCTGCAGCTAGCATCTCTGTACTTAGGCAACTTCAAGGCTTTCCGGCTCTTGAGGGGCGGGGAAACACCGAATGATGGAACCCTTCAATTAGCGGCGCTTATGGCGCTGCCTCAGTTTGTAAAGTGGCTTCTGGAAACACACGATCCGAATTGTAAATTAGAGGAGTTCGACAAAATGATACCACTGGCCCTCGTCTGTTCATCTACACCTCAGCCTTGGTGCAAAATTGCTAACAAGGAAGAGGACTCCTGGAAGACGCGCCAGAGAGTAACGATGGAAATCTTGGCGCGCCGCACTAGCCCTAAATGGAACTATAGAGGCAAGACGGTCCTTCACATAGCTATAGAAAAGGGCCTTGCTATCACCAAGGCCATGGTGAAGGCTCTAGATATCCGTATTGACCGAGAGAAAGACGAAAAATATTTATACAAGGATAAAGATGGAATAGAATATTCACCGCAGCAATATATCCTGAAAATCATGGAGTTAGGGGAGCAGGAAAGGAAGGCTCTAATCAAATGTATTACAGACTGCGGAATGAAGTCTCGCTATTTCAAAAGGATATTACCGGCCGATGGACAACAGCCCTTGGGCTATCACGGTTTGCCTCCCGATCTGGCTGCAGCATGGGAAGCTCACGAAAGGGGCTAGCTCTCGGGTTCATCATAAATTTATGATGAAATTGTAAGACTTGAAGGAACATCGTTTCAAGATAGAAGAACATATGATGCGGCTACTTCATTTCACTGGCGGCATTATACTGCCTCCGTGGACCTAAAACTATTAACGGATTCAAGATCGGCTTATCAAAGCTTGGCTGTATTTCGAATATAAGCGGTATTCAATTGACATACTTCAATAAATTTAACTCCCTACTTGCAACTAGATGTCTGATACGCAAGTAGTTAGGAAACCCAAAGGATGGCGCATTTCTTTATATAACATGCAACGTGCAGAGTGGTGGTAGCTATGGAATTGCTGGTGGTTTTTATTAGATTACGCCACAACCGTTACACTAACGAGAAACATTCCATTCCCGCCAAGAAATACAGGGCATCGAATCTACACATGTCTCGAGACTCGTCGGGTAAATAAAATTGAACGATATGATAATCTTCCGTTTTTCGTATAATTCTGGTCCGATACGAGAGTATACGACACGAGCGGGGCTCTTCTCAGGGCGAAAAGCGGAAACTCAAAAACGGAGGCCTTCCGGCTGTTCCGTTGGGTCTAGAAGTTGGTTTGAATCTGTACTCCACTCATATGCATTTGATCCATAAATCTCGGCTTTTATTACTTCAAGATACTCAGCCGCTTACTAGCCCCTCATTCGGGCTTTCACCTTCCGATTTTTAAAGAATTATATTTTACCGGTTTTTTCGAGTTTTTAGAATAGAATCTTCAAACAAAACCTTCCATCAAAAGCTACTGTTTAGACATTATCGCTGTGAAGCTTTAAAAAGGATTTCAATACAAATAAAATATCACGATACCTAAGATTTCCGATTCACAGTTACATGGTTGCACAAAATATGGCGTCAATAATTGGAGGAAAAAGTAAACAAACAGGGTATATAAGGCACAAGGCACCAGGCACAACCTCAGAGCTTGATTGAACACACGGCTCGATCGTGCATGTAACATTATTCTCGGTTCAGCAGTTCGTACAAGATTATCCGGGATAGATGCGGGGAGATGTTGTTGTTCACTGCGGGGTTCTCATACGTCACAGGGAATTCATGATGCTATTCGGGCCGTCTCAGGTGAAGATCATCAACATCACCGCCACTCTTCATTTCTTATTATCCGAGCATGTTCAATCAGCTCACTTCCCATTCTTAAAGGTGCTTATATCACCAGGTTATCTCCGCATTTATCGGTAAGAACGGCAAATTGGAATCGCAATTCGCTGAGAACCTGGCCAGCAAGGCTGGGGGCATAGGGGAGGTTCCCGAGATGCCCTAATCGCCCTGCGGTAGATCTACCTCCGAGCTCAACGTAAATAACAAAGCTTATTCAAACAACATAAAAAGCGGGGGGATCCCCCCGCCAAATAAAATACTTCGGACCGTTCCTTAGATAGCTTCAGACGTAGTGATATCTTTTCTCCCAACTATTGTCGCTATGCTGTACTCTCTCTTGCCCGTTCTGTTGGCCTTGAACGGGGTGGTAACTGGTCAAATTATTACCAGTGACACTTACTTCTATGGCGAATCACCTCCAGTGTACCCTACGCGTAAGTTTTTGCTTGTGATAAGCCTCTAGAGAGATCTCCGCCCAATTGCTTGGCGATTGGTTCCAATTGATCGATCATCATGCCTTGAATTCGAAAAATCGGGTCAGCTACAAATCGGGATTGCTAATGTTTAATTGAAGCCCAGGACAAAGGGACTGGCGATTGGGGAGCCGCGTATGCCAAAGCCAAGGCTCTGGTCAGCAAAATGACCACAGTAGAAAAGGTATCAGTTCTCTCATAATGTCGCAGTGATCCATAAATCTCATTTGCTTTAGGTTAACCTCACGTTCGGAATATCACCCCAAAGCAATGGATGTGTTGGAGCTATCCCGGGCATCCCGCGCCTGGGTTTTCCTGGACTCTGCCTCCAAGACGCTGGTAATGGCGTCAGAATAACAGATTTTGTCAATTCATACCCCAGCGGCATTCATGTCGGGGCAAGGTAAGTTACAATTACAACCTCCTCCCCTCCGCCTTGAACATTCGTTAATGCCATGAATAGCTGGAACAAAGATCTAGCCTATCAAAGAGGTCTGGCCATGGGTGGTGAATTCAGAGCCAAAGGCGTGAATGTAGCTCTGGGGCCAGTGGTAGCTCCGCTTGGCAGAATGGTCGAAAATGGACGCAATTGGGAAGGTATAGGCACCCCACTCTGGTCTATATTCCGGATTTAACTTTAAGATGCAGGATTCTCGAATGACCCCTATTTGTGTGGTGCTTTGGCATACGAGACGGTCACTGGAGTTCAAAAGACCGGTGTCATTACCAGCACAAAGGTACTTCAGTCTTTCGTTATTGCTCATTGAATATATACTGACTGCGGCACAAGCACTTCATTGGCTACGAGCAAGAGACAAATCGAAATCCCGCAACAAATTCCACCACGCACGAAACTGTCCAGTCTGTTTCTTCAAATATCGACGACAAGACCATCCATGAGCTTTATCTGTGGCCATTCCAAGATGCCGTCCATGCAGGCTCCGGCTGCATCATGTGCTCGTACAACAGAGTCAACAACTCATATGCGTGCGCAAACAGTAAGACCTTGAATGGAATATTGAAGACGGAACTTGGATTCCAGGGTTTTGTTGTTTCCGACTGGGGAGGACAACATTCTGGTGTCGCTTCTGCTCTGGCTGGTTTGGACATGGCCATGCCGAATGGTGGCTCCTTCTTCGGACCCAACTTGGTCGAGGCGGTTAACAATGGCTCTGTGCCACAGTCCCAGCTCGATAATATGGTCACAAGGTAAGAGTTCTCAAGCAACTCGATATGCATCACAGAATCCCGACCCAAGATTAGAGGACCAGGCTAATATTGAATAGAATCATTGCTTCATGGTATCAAATGGGACAGGACTCCGGTTACCCAACNTCTTGGTATTGGAATCCCTCACAGTTTGACCGCACCACACCAGGCCGTGATAGCGAGGAACCCGTCCTCCAAATCCATACTGCTCAATGGTGCCATTGAAGGACACGTCCTTGTGAAAAATGTCAATTCCGCGCTGCCGCTCAAGTCTCCCAAACTCCTTTCCCTCTTTGGGTACTCAGCACACGCCCCAGCACAGAATGATGTTGGCAATCTGTGGACTTCAGGTGATGAATCATACAGTAACTACGTTGGCAGCACCCCTGCGTCGCAGATTGCAATTAACGGAACTATCGTCAGCGGTGGTGGAAGCGGTGCCAACAGTCCTGCATATATTGACAGTCCCTTTAACGGAATTACCGAGCGGGCATATGACGCGAACACAGCCTTACTATGGGACTTTGTCAATATAAATGCAACTGCTGCCGTCGATGGTGCCACGGATGCTTGTATTGTATTTATCAATGCATGGGCTTCAGAAGGCAGTGATCGTCCAGGAATCCACGACCAGTACTCTGACAACCTGGTCAATAACGTAAGTCTATCTACAACATCAACCGAGGATCTAGAACTAACATGGTGCTATCAGATTGCCAACCAATGCGGCAATACCATTGTTGTCATTCATAACGCAGGCATCCGCCTTGTTGACGGCTTCGTGAATCATCCTAACGTTACTGGCATCATTTACGCTCACCTTCCGGGCCAAGACTCTGGCAGAGCTTTGGCATCGATCCTCTTCGGCGATGTGTCACCCAGCGGAAAGCTCCCCTACACAGTAGCCAAGAATGAGAGCGACTACGGTGCGCTGCTTAGCCCCAGTCTACCCGAGGGAGAATTCGAGCTCTTCCCGCAGAGCAACTTCTCAGAGGGTGTGTATATTGACTACCGTGCTTTTGATGCCAAAAACATTGCTCCGCGCTATGAGTTTGGCTTTGGTCTCTCATACACCACATTTGGCTATTCTGGACTTCACGTCAGTGCTCTTCCCCGCACCAAGACTCAGACGTATCCTCAAGGGCAAATTCAGCAAGGTGGCCAAGAGGATCTCTGGGATGTTTTGTTCCAGGTTACTGCGGAGGTGACGAACACAGGGAGGGTTGAGGGCGCAGAAGTGGCTCAGCTCTACGTTGGAATTCCCGGAGCACCAATCCGCCAGCTTAGAGGCTTTGATAAGATTGATCTGAAGCCAGGACAGCGCGCACAAGTTAGCTTTGATTTGACCCGCAGAGACTTGAGCGTTTGGGACACGGATGCTCAGAAGTGGAAGTTGCAGAAGGGTAGCTACAAGGTCTATGTTGGAGCTTCCAGCAGAGACTTACCATTGACCGGGTCTTTGAGCATATGAGGCTGACATGATGGCTGTTCCTATCTCGAAACAAAATATATGTTTGGAAAATGAAGCAACTGCAAATACATGTAGTCCATTATGGCAGATTTAATAATCAGAGGCTCCAAATGGACCTTGTCAATATGTAGTGTAAGGCAATCAAAACTGCTCACAGACTAGCCCTTATACGGAGGAGGTGATTCGTTAGACCCCTTCGAATTGACGCCACTGCCACTTTCACCAGTGTCCGTAGGCCCGAGATGTGCTCCAGTGACTGGGAGAAGTGATGCATAATATTCCTCGATTGCTGTGGCGACTTGATGTGCAAAAGCGGCTGGTAGCGAATATCGGACTTTATTACCATCGTAGACGAGGAAATAATGCTGGTTGGAAAATGGTGAAAACGTAAGGTACTATAGAGGTCTGTCAGCCCGGTCAGCATTGAACAGAGGGTTCTCAATCATAGATTAGAAGATCTCACGTTGATTGTGTCAGATTTCACATGACCACTGTTTAACAGTTGGTCTAGTTCTTCATATCCGCCGTTAAAGTCCCAGTTACACGTGCCGTTCGCAAATCGTATCCACCATGCTCCTCTATATCCAAGTGCGGCATCAACTATTTCCCAGCCCTCCTTGGGCTTCCCAGAACCGTCCGTCGCGTATCCGCGATCACCCAACAATCTCCGAGGTGAAGGAGTATCCAGTCCATGCCAACGCGTAGTGTGCGGGGTGATGGCAATGAATGAATTATCTGGCCCCAAAATGAGGCGGCTACGCAGTACATCATGAGGATGGGCCTTGAAATCGGCGAGAAAAATGTCAACGATAGGTTTAAGATGTTGGCTAGTTATGATATCTTCGAAATTATTAGACGCATTCATATAATACTGAAATCAACGAGGATGAAGACGAACTGATTGAATGATGGAGCTGATTGTTTTTATCCACATAAAATGCACAATATTCATTTTCACCAGGTCCCAGGCATACAGAGTACAGTAGACGTATATTTGACGGCACGATAGTTGTGAATGCATAATTAGTTCGGTGGCTAAGAGCGGACTAGGCATCAGTACGAACATAGTGAAATCCAGACGCCAGTGTAGACGCCCGCACAGACATCATAAAGTCCTTACTTAATATTCTTCAGTGGAGAGTAGAAGAAAAAGGACTCATCAGGTCCAAAGGCAAAGAGAACGGTTGGCGCCATGGTGTGTTCTGTGTATGTAGGAGGACAGCATGTAAGCTCTCTGGTTCCGGGATAGGCCCACTAGCTTCCTTCGGTACGTAGCGAACCCCCATCGTGCCGCAAGATACGAGGCGCTGTCCGTTATACATGAGGCTCAGGTGGCTGTGCAGCACTACTGCCCTTCCCTAACCGCAGCTGAGGGTGGGCCGAAGAAGTCCAGCTGTGCATCATTTATTAAAGCCCTATCGCCAGCATTACGCTTGGAGTCTTTGCGTCGGCGTAGGGATAATATTTTTATTTTGCTCAAGTTCGATAGGGTGGTAAGGCCACAATGCACAGTTAGGGGTGTGGCCACTGCTGTGTCAAGCCTGGCCCTCCGAAGGGGATCCAGCCTTGGAGAGCAATTCACGAGGTTTTGCAACTCCCATCAGGTCTTCTATTGGACAATAGCCTCACAACATGTATCCTAGGAAAACTCTAATCGATGCAAAACTACTTGGCCAGACTCATATCCAAAAGCGAGAACATACTTAAAGATATCTCCACAAGCCACCCTATAATCTGGTGGAAACCAGAGAAGTTTTTGCCTATCTTGAGTTATGCGACAGTTGTCAGCGAATAATATCGAAGATGAGGCTTTGCGCTGAGCAGGCGCGCTGGATGTGTCGGAGAGACTCAGTAATCCTCGGTCGACTTTAAGATATCCATCTTCCGAAAAGTCCAGATCGACATCAGCTAATTCACCCTCAAGCGTCTGTCCGTATGTGTCTGTCGCTGTGTCCCAGAGCCGCACCGTATCACTTAACGCGACTGCTAGCGTTTTGCTGTCGAGAGAGAAAGTGATAGCATCGACCATATCATTAAGATCAAGAGTACATCGGAGTTCACCTGTCTCTATGTCCCAGAGCAATACTGTCTTATAAGTAGTCACTGCCAGCGTATTGCTGTCGGGCGAGAAGCTCATAGCACGGAACAATGCCCTATCATCATGCTTAAGCGTGTTCTGATGTGCGCCTGTTATCGCGTCCCAGAGCTGTACTGCATGCCACGAAAGTGATGCTAGCGTCTTTCCATTAGGTGAGAAGACAACTACGTCAATTTTATCATTATGACCTTCGAGTGTCTGTCGGAGTTCGCTTGTCGACGTGTCCCAGANGCGACANTTGTCTTATAGTGAAGAGTTACGAGGGTCTCTCCGTCGGGCGAGAAGATGATAGAACTAAATGATCCCTCAAATCCCCCCTCATCACGGTGCTTAAGCGTCTGTCGGTGTGCGCCCGTTATGGCGTCCCAGAGCTGTACTGTATCCCATGAAAGTGATGCTAGCGTCTTTCCATTAGGTGAGAAGACAACTGCGTCAACTCCATCATCATGGCCTTCGAGTATCTGTTGGTGTTCGCCTGTCATCGTATCCCAGAGCCGCACAGTGGTATCACTCGAAGCCGATGCTAGCGTCTTGCCATCAGGAGAGAAGGTGACATCACAGACATGACCATTATGGCCCACGATCATTTGCCTGTGAAAGTCTGTCCCTGTGTTCCATAGCCACACCTTCTGATCCTCTGAAGCGGATGCCAGTGTCTTGCTGTCGGGTGAGAAGGCGATAGTATACACCCTGTCTTCATGGCCTTCGAGGGTCTGTCGGTGCGTACCTGTCGCCGTATCCCAGAGCCGCACCGTGCTATCACGTGAGGCCGATGCCAGTGTCTTGCTGTCAGGCGAAAAGGTGACACGGTAGACCCATGCAGTATGGCCCTCAATTGTCTGTCGGTGCTCTCCAGTTGCCGTGTCCCAGAGTTCTACCGTGGTATCGTGTCCAGCGGATGCTAACGTCTTGTCATCGGGCGAGAAGGCAATGGAATAGACCCTCTGGTTATGCTCATGTTCTTTAAGTTTCACGCCTGTTTCCGTATCCCAGAGCTGCACTACTTTATACAAAATCGATGCCACCATCTTGTTATCAGGTGAGAAGATGGCAGCAGAGACCCCATCATTAGAGTAAGAGTCCTCATCATCACAGCACTTCAGTATCTGTAGTAGTACGCCGGTTGCCGCATCCCAGAGCCGCACAGTGTTATCAATTGAAGCTGATAGCAACGTCTTACCGTCAGGTGAGAAAGCCACAATAGTAACCATATCCTTATGGCCTTTGAGCGCCTGTCGGGATGCGTTTGTTGCCATGTCCCAGAGCCGGACTGTAGTATCGTGTGAAGCCGATGCTAGTGTCTTACCGTCAGGCGAGAAGGCAATATCAAGGACCTGCATATCATGGCCGATAAGCGTCTGTCGGCGGACACCCGTCTCCGTGTCCCAAAGCACTGTCTTGTCCCCTAAGGCCGATGCTAGCGTCCTGCTATCAGGTGAGAAGGCAACTGAGGCAAATGTATCATCCCCTTCATTAACAGCTTCGAGTGTCCATCGGTGTATTCCTGTTGCCGCATCCCAGAGCCGCACCGAGGTACCTGAAGCTGAAGCCAGTGTCTTGCCGTCGGGCGAGAAAACGACAGCATAGACGGGCTCGGTATGCCCCTCGAGCTGCCGTAGGCGGTGATCCCAGCCCTCCTTTATGCCTGATACACTCTTGATAAATGGCAATCGCTGCCCCCAAAATGATTTTTTCATATGGTTGTCTGGTGGGCAGAATACAAGTGCCGTGCCGTAGATTTGCAGGGGAGCTTTCTCTATAATTAACCCGTAGCTAACTGCGAAAGTTTCCGCGTCCTTGAGGAAGTGGGTACACTCAGAATTCGTACTTGACAACTGTCATTGCTTAGTATCTAGACCGTAAAAGCGGTGTGGATAATACCTGGACTACAGCCATCAGCTTCCTAATCGAAAATACTCCGTCCGGCACCTTGCGTAGGAGACTCAAACTCTCAAGCCAATGGAGGAAATGCTTCTTCAAAAATTTGAACCCAAGGTCAGTCAGCTGGTGAACATTCCCCGGGTCTGCCTTGATCGCATCGCATAGATGGTCGAGCCAGAACATGCAATAGTATCGTACAGGGCCTAATGGGTCTGGATCAGGTGGTGTTATGTTTTTTGATTCAAGACCGTAATCTTGGAGGCCGTATATGTTTCTTTTCAATCCTCCTGACATTGCAGCGATTGAACGCCTGACAATGTCTGCATGCCCTTGGCCAACTCCACGAGGTTGAAGCCTAGACTTATGATTCTGGTTTAGGCCGCTCAGGTCACTTCTCAGGTAATCCTGGGCCGACTGGTGGATCGGAGATACCGTGGCCTCGTTGATTGTCAGGAACGAGCCGCACTTCTCAACAATGTCCTGTGGACTCCCTGATGGTAATTCAGCGAGTATCTCGAGCTCCAAAAGAGAGAGAGGACGATATGCCAGTGTACAAGCCACCAGGACATTTTTGCATCGCAGCTGGTCGTCCTCGTCTTGGTCCTCGATTCTGGTCATCATATGGTCGTACAATTTTGACAGACCAGGAGGAATGTTTTCGATTGTCTTTAAAGCGTCCCATCCGCGCTTTGACGAGAGCGTTTTGAATACGAGAGCCACCCAAAGGAATGTGTTCTCAGCTCGTTGGCAAATCTCATCCGAAACCTTCGCCAAAATCTCTGCGGTGTAGCCGTTTCCGTTTAGAAGTGAGATTTTGTGCTCGATATATTTCTTGACAGGCACCTCCATATCGTAAGTATTCAGATCAATTATTCTGCAAATATTCTGATTCTTGCAAGCGGAAACTATATCGACTTCTGGACGGCTAGAAACTAGCCACCTTACATTATCGGACTTTTCAAGAGATGTCAAAATGAGCTCCATAAGTTTATTTAGCCCATCGTCACACTCGTCAAGGGCATCTATAATGAAATACACCGGTTGCACATCTTTCAGCATATCTGAAAATACACGACACATAGCAGCAAGTGCATTTGGGCCTGTAAAAAAATCCTTCCCGGAAGTCTCGTAATCCGTCTTGAAGTAGTGGATGAGATGTGGCTGTTGAATAAGTAGCATCCAAATCAGGGATCTCATCGTGGACGTTGCATTGTTCAGAGGCCGATCTGATTTACCTTGGCCTTGACAGAAAAAGTATGACAGAGCTGGTGCGAGCACGGCAGGCTGCTTGGAAAGTTCGCGGATGATACCAATCAAGAGCATTGTCTTTCCCATACCTGCATTACCCTTGATCCACAGTAGTCGACATGGTCTCTGGTCGGATTCATTCAAGTTCGTAAATCTTGTGTACTGTTCAGTCCCAAGAATCCACTCGTACGCATCGTTGAATAATTCTTCCTTTTCTGTCTCGATTCTCGCCATGTCATCTTTTGGATTGACCACGTGGAGATCCCTGAGCAACTCTTTGTTCTCATTATCCATCCGTATTTTCTGTTGCAGATCAATGAATTTTCGAAGGTCTTGATAAATGGACCCAAGCCGATTTTCCATGCTTTTAGTCATCTTAAGGGCTTCCTCCCGGACTTTATCTGCTTTAACCATGTCATATCCCTTCCACTTCTTGAGTAGATCTTCTTCGGCCTTCTTGACTGTTGCTAATTCATTGACCCACTTGTCTGGGATGAGAAGTGTCTGGAGGAAGACTAAGCCTTGGTTTTTGTAGTAAGAGCAAACACTCTTCATCTGGAAGAGGAGAATAGCCTTGTAGAGCGCAAGAACCATTTGTTCTAGCTGCTGCAGAACTGATTCAAATGAACCATTTGTTTCGGGAGCAGAATTATCTTTACCCAGGAGATGCTCCGTTAGGGCTGAATACCAGTCCATTTTGCTAACCACGTAATTAATGCCCTCAAGATTTGATTTTGTCGCTTTTGCCGGATTTGAGAGCATCTGAGAGATATAAACAACCACAAAAAATAGGCAATAAATGAATAATTGCTCACTTGCAGCCCAATACAGAATCCAGCCCATGGAAGCGCAGCAGGAGCAGCCTGTGGTATACTCATCACAATGTCGACTATTGGCTTGGCTAGGTAAATGTTATCGGCAACATCACCAATTGCATTTGTAATCCTCGATGCTTTTGCTACTCTTGCTTTGCCATCATTTACAAGTTTAGCCATGTACTCCTGTCGTTTAGCGCGGTCTTTGAGCTCGGCCAAAATAGTAGTTCCACCTGAAGTAGAGGGCTCGGTAACTCTTTTGGCTTTCTCCTCCTTGAGGACCACCTCTAGGGTTTCCAAATAACTCTCAACAACTTTTACAGTATCATGATCCTCTACAAGGGCATCATAAGCATCATTCCAGAGCTTTTGGGAAAGATTCGGGTCTGGTTGGGCCGCGGATTCTGTTGCTGGCTGGGGCTTCTTCACGCCTGGGTGTGCAACTTCTTTTGATCCTTGAGGAGGGACTAATTGCGATTCTGCTGTGTTCATATCATTGTCGCTCTATATCGCGTCAGTCTTGTGAGATGAACCCCTGATGTAGAAATACCTTGTCGCCTCGGTGAGATCGAAAGGGGACCAATTTACGCCATTTTGATGAAGCCATTCTGACAGACACAACGGTAGACCTGATACTATGCTGGTCACAGATGTGAATGATTATGTATGTGGTGGCAAGCCAAACAGCCTTGCTAGAATTGTAAAGCCCACGATCTCAGCCGAACAATCAGCGGGACGGTAGCCCCGCTAACCGCCAGCCGCATGACGTGGCAACGGTAAATGCAGAACTACCTGACTGCGGAATTATGCTCACAAATGATATTTAACGGTAATAATCGTGATTGGCGCGAGATATTGCTACTATAATCAGGGAGGTTGGCCAGCCGGCTTTTGTCACACCCTTTGTAAGGTGGTGATTCTGCAGGGCTGAGATTTTTACTGAGAGGCTGAACATCCGCAAGGCCTAAAGAGCCACTTTATATGAATGAGGCTGTGTGGTTCTGCAATAGCCTGACAGGCAATGGCTTCGACTTGAGATATTGACATGCGTGAACTCTCATAAATATTTGCACAATAATAAGCACATGACTAATGTCAACATGTCAATATCCCAGCATTATATGTGAGCCTCTGATGCTTAAATAAGATTCTTCTATAATAATTATATGTCGAAAGAATATAACAATATTCTTATACACTACATACAAAAATAAAAAATTATGAAATACAAATTTTAAATCGGAAACGTTCCAAATATCTAAAGTGTCTATAATATATGATTTACATAGAATTATAACAGATATCGACAAATGCACAAATTTTCCGTTGCTTAAATTCAACGTACCCCTCGTACTTTTCGCACAGGGAGTTTTTCGCTGCGCAGTTCTAAGGAGGGAGGTTACAGTCACTAGCAACCAGTGATTGGCGGTGAACGGATCCCAATAATGCCGAGCGTCCCAGCAGGGAGTCTCACAAGTTCAGGTTCTTTACCGTAGTTACGGGGCTGTGCTGGCCGAGGTCTCGTACAGTCTCAGTAGCACTGTGTACGGTTCGTGCTGTTGGTAACTAGTCACACAGTAGTTTAATTAAAAATCATCGCATGTTGTGGCGATCGTGTCGGCACGTGCTGAACAACCACACTCTGGAGCAGGTCCCCAGGCACAGACACCAGGATGAGCAGGATCGATCCGAACCCCAAGGCACTGGAGTACTGTACAGTATGCTAAGTTGATGCTAAGTATGCTAAATGCTGGGCGGCAGTGACCAGTCGCGACGGTGCGAGGAGACCAGAGCGAAGAAGGGAAGCGCAATGAAAATCAACGAGCGTCGCTTGGTCCGGATCAACGTTACTCCATCGCCGGAAGATCGGGAAATAGGGGCGCAGTTACATAAGCAGGCCATGCCGTGAGCGGATTGGTGCGCGGTCGTGGCTTGGAGCGCCCACTGAAACACGCCAAGTCGCTTTGGGTCGTGTTTGCCCAGCGACCCTGCGGCCAAACGAACCCTTCCTTCAGCTTCACCCTCTTCGACCTCTTTTTCACTCTTCCCTCAATCCCCATCCTCTCCTTCATTGTTCTTGTCGCTCCTTAGCAAGAAGACACTCACTCTTTCGTGTCTCCGATACACTCAAAACTCACACGCTCTCTACTACTTTTATCATCTACTGAACTCTGCACCGCGCAGGCCGCGATACTGTACCAACACCTCAAGCGAGAAGCAGATACGTCCATATCGCCAACATGCGTACCTCTACCCTCCTTTCCCTTGTCGCCTCCGCTGCCTCGGCCTCCGCCACGGTCTATCAGGGCTTCAACTACGGAAACACCTTCACCGATGGCTCCGCAAAGAACCAGGCTGATTTCGAGGCCGAGTTCAAGACGGCCAAGAATCTCGTCGGCACCAACGGCGCTTTCACCAGTGCCAGACTCTATACTATGATTGTTTGTGGCCTCTCGGTGCAGGACGGGAAGCATTGGGACTCGTGAATGCTAACTCTATGCTACAGCAACAAGGTACCACCGCCGACCCCATCTCCGCCATCCCCGCCGCCATCGCCCAAAAGACATCTCTCCTGCTCGGCATCTGGGCTTCAGGTGGACAAGCCGGCGTGACCAACGAGATCAATGCCCTCACCGCCGCCGTCAAGCAATATGGTTCTGCCTTTACCGATCTGGTGGTTGGTCTCTCCGTCGGCAGTGAAGACTTGTACCGTGTGTCGCCCACCGGTATCGAAAACGATTCTGGCGTTGGTGCAGGCCCCGCCGAGATTGTCAACTACATTGGACAGGTCAAGAAGGCTCTGGATGGAACACCCTTGAGCAGCGTCGAGATCGGTCACGTTGATACCTGGAATGCCTGGACCAACTCTTCCAACAACCCCGTCATCGAGGCTGTTGACTGGCTCGGTGTCGACGAGTACCCCTTCTTCCAGAACACCGAATCCAACGGCATCGAATCCGCTTACGACCTCTTCTGGGCTGCCTATAACGCGACTGCCGGTGCCGCCGGTGGTAAGCCCGTCTGGATTACTGAGACCGGATGGCCCGTCAGCGGTAAGGCTGAGAACCTCGCCATTCCCAGTGTTGCCAACGCCAAGACTTTCTACGATGAAGTCGGATGTGCCTCTGCCTTCGGTAAGGTCAACACCTGGTGGTACGTTCTCCAGGATGCCGCTCCTACCGCTCCCAACCCCAGCTTCGGTGTCATTGGCAGCAGCACCAGCGATAACACCATGAGCACCAATCCGCTCTTTGACCTTTCCTGCGCTGGTGTCAAGCTTCCCGCCAGTCTGACCGCATCGCCATCCACCTCCGGTTCGGCCTCTGCCACTCAATCCGGTTTCTCCACCAAGACTTCTGGCGCCAGCTCCTCTGCCACTACTTCCGGCTCAGCAAGCGGCAGCTCCAACGGCAGCTCTGGAAGCGGAAGCAGTGGAGCTTCCGCCACTGGCACCTCCGGCAGCGGAGCATCTGCTTCCTCCTCTCCATCCAGCACCAGCGGAGCCTCCGTAATCAGCTCCAGCTCTCTCTTGGCAGGTCTGCTGTTTGCCGTTGTCGCCCTGTTCTAAATCTCGTCATAGAATCTGGAAAGGCTATAACATAAATGGGGTCCGTTTTCATTTTTCACATAAACTGTGTGGCGTCAGTTCTGGTTTGGCAGCGCAGCGCAGCAGTACATCTGCACAGTGCTCATACTGCTCGTTTGGTACCAACTCTTCCTGTTTTTCTGTTACTCCAGTTGTGATACACCGTGAAGGAATTCTGGTGGGATTAGGTAGATGGTATTTCATTTTAATAGAATGGCTGTATTCATTGTCATATATAAGTCTACTGCAGAAGCTGAGAAGTGGCCTTGTTGGCCAAATGCTTGCTACCGTCATGCACCCCTCCTGCAGATTCATTCCATGTCCCAAACTCCACTGGTCTCTTTGTAGCAGCCCCATGAATCGTAAAGCCGAAGGTATATTTATCTCGTGCAGTTGGTTAAGCAGCCTTCTGCGATACAGGACATGCTTGCTATCCTCATTCCGAGGATCTGTAATATCTTATATGGCGGAAATGCTGCACCCAATGTCTTCTACAGCCCACGTCTTCGGTAGTGGCGGTTTCGACCATCTAATAGAGATTTCCAGGCTTAAATATGGCGAGTGATATCTCATCACTTTCATTGCCCTTGTACTGTTTCTGCTTTTTATTCTTCGGCCTGTTCAGAGTCAATTAGCAAATCACAGATCTCTCATGTTTATTTAGTGCAACGTCTAATAAACGCACTTATTCGCAGACGCATCAGCTAGTTCCTTCGATGCCAGTTTCCGAGGAGGCTTCGGATCCATCTCATTAACCAGCTTTTCCGCAATCTCCCACGCCGTGTACTGATCCCGGGTCCTCGTCGGGCCGCCATAGGTCGGGCTGAAACTCCAGAGCGGATGATGGACGGTTTGACCCGCGCGTGGGAAGCTGTAGCTCTTATCTCGAGCGTACTCGGAGCTAATCCCTTCTACGAGCGTCTCGATATGTCTTTCTCGAGCCCAGTCGAGTGGGGTCTTTCCTCCCGCGCCTTCGAATAGGAACACATGAGGAGCCTTTTCAGTGAGAGGCTCAATAAGTTTCTCAAGTGAGTGCCTTGTTACCTATGGATAGAAGGCACATATATCAGTGCTAGTTTGGAATGGAAAGACGGACGCTGGCTTACAATATGAAGAGGGGTGCTCCCTGTTGCATCGAATATCTCCATCATGGAGGCATCAGATAGCTCTAGAACGGTCTTGAACAGATCACCCGCTTCTGGTGCAACGTAGCCTATTTCCTTCAAAGCATGCAACCACCGAGCGAACGGTGTCAGCTCACCAGGACTATCCGTGCAGCGTTGGTGGAGAAGACGGTCTCGCAGGGACTGATCCAGTGACCGATAGAATACGCATAGTTTGTCTGAATCAACCCAACCGCATCCTTCTCCCGGGTGACAGAAGAGCAGATGGAGCATGTTTCGTTGCTTATTATCCTTTGCGGATGTATCGGCTCCTGCGTCGAGAATGAACTGAAGCATATCTGCATTCTCTAGACATGCCGCGACTAATAGCGGCGTCCACCCATCATAAGACTTGATTTCTAGCAAGTCAGGCCGAGCCGAGATGAGGTATTTGACGAGTTCGATCTTGCCAGAGGTGATGGCGCTGTGTAGAACCAAGTTGGCTAGACAACACATAATTTAGTTAATTCACCGGATTGTGTACGCTTTCTGCGGAACCAGGTATTTGAGACTTACTTCGTTGATTCAGCCATTTATTGGTAGTATCTAAGAACCGCTCCTTGGCTTGATCGGCGCCGCCTTTCCGCTGGTCGAACTGGTTATTCGCTGCAAATTCCTTATACGCCTCCAGCGGCTTCTCGGGTTCCAGGAAATACTTCACCATAGTCAGATTCCCTGATCGCGCTGCATGGAGCATGGGTGTCATTTGATAGAGCCTATCCAGTTGAGTGCGAACCTCGAGTGTGCCGCGGACAGTGGCGTGTTTGAACGGGGCACCCGTGGTCCTGATATACGTATCCAGACCTTCTGACCACTCGCCTCTTTCTACCAAGTTCCATGCGTGCCGCATCCGGCGCTCAACATCACTCTGCTCTAGTGGGAAAGCTGATTCTAAGCTCATAACGAACCGGTACATCTCAATGTCCTTTACTTTCTCTACTTCAAAGACATTCTGGAGTTCAGTGACGACTTGCTTTGGCGATACCGAGCACTTGACCTCTTCCGAGAGCTTTGTAATACTTTCTGGTGGGTATGTATCGTCTGTTAGAACACTGAGTATGTCTTCTCCCAATATCTTATCTTGAGTCTTGTGGTTCTCATGCTGTGCTGCAGCAATGAACACTATAGTGCGAGCGAGATCAAAGTGTTTGTTGAGGACCGCGGTCAAATAGGGGGTATTTGGCCGATTATGTTTCTCCGCTATCGTAAGCGGAGGAAACTTTGAATCTACTCCCCAAGATGCAAGGGTGAGCGCTTTAATTGTGGCCAGATTGTTCTCTTGACAAGCCTTGAACCTGGATCTGTAAATAACAGTGTCATGTCATCTAGATCAGTTTAATGACTTACAATGCGGAACAGCCAACTTCCACTGACGTTAGCTCAGCGGGAACCAGGCTCGAGGAGTCTGTGCTGTCTAAGCTTCGGAGTGGGATTGGGATCTGCTGTGCGCTATTAAAACCAAATTGCTGTTTCTTCCGCTTTGGACCCTCTTCTTCCGGTCTTTGTAAATTCAAGTTCTCTGTCATCTGGACACCTAGCTCGATTAATTGCTCTTTAACTTTCTCATATCCTTCAGTGAGTTCTCTGATCGCGTTTTCTTTTCCAGTACGCTGGACGGTCTCTTCCTCCGTTCCTTTAATTCTATAATCAACATGTTCATCCTCAGAACGCCAAGCCTGGTATTCTGCAAGTTTCATCAGAACGATATCTAGCACAGTCCGACAGTCTGAGTGCGATGTCATTTCACGAGCTTGTTCTTGATCTAGCTTGACAAGAGGATCAGCCCCTAGCTCCAACAATTTGAATATAAGCTTGGGCATTTCGTATTCCGCAGCAAGCAGGATTGGCTGCCAGAACCGTTCCTGCGCCATCTCCTGGGGTGTCTTCAGAGGAAAACCCAAGCCAATAATCTTGCAGTCTACACTCGAATCGATAGTTAACTGGGCTGGTGCGCCATAATCGAGCAGCTGCTCCGCAACGGCCTCAAATCCGAACCGGATGGCCATCGTAAGAGGACTGTCGCAGAGTGAAAATTGTTTCCATACAAGTTTTGTGAATACATGGCGGAGGCTCTCTGTGTCATATTCTTCAAACAAATCAAAGGTGTCAAGCTTTCTAATCAAAATGAGTTGCACGACACCCATTTCGACGTTGCCGGTGGTCTTGTCAACCAAGCTAACACCGTGCTGAAGGAGGAGCTTCACCAAAGCCCTACAGCTGTCGCGTGGATGTTGTAGAGCGAGCCATAGCGACGTCATGGTTGCCAACGGTTGGTGAGGATTTTTGGGGCCCACAGGGAGGTTAGCATTGGCATTGTAAGCACTCAGCAAGACTTCTACCAGATTTACGTGTGCTGTGTCTGTCGTTAGCATTCACGAGATTAGATGTGGTTTGGTCCTTACCAAGAGCTACCGCGATTTGAAGAGCTGATATCTGCCGCTTTTTCATCAAGCAATCTACGTTCAGACCTTTTGCCTCTTTCTCTCCTTCACTAGATTGTGTGCTTTCAACAGCACGCATAACGGTCTTGAAAACCTCTACGTCTCCTCTCACCGCTGCCAGATGCAGGGTTGCTTCTCCTTGTTTCGTCCAAACACCCACATCGGCACCATGATCTAGGAGATACTGAACCACGTCCGCAGAGGCTGAGATTATCGCAAGGTGTAAAGCTGTCCGACCAAACGAATCTTTTGCATGTATATTCAAGCCACTTGAGAGCAAATCTCCAATTGCAGCAACGTCTGAGCGAACCACCGCCTCAAAGATGCTAGGCGAATCCTCGCGTGTATTTTCGGCCATGTTCTGGATACTGATCACCAGCGACAGCAACCAATGCTGTAGCTCAGAGTGATTGCAGAAAACCTGGCATTGGCGTGTTTATACATACATGGACATCGCCCCCTTAGCCCTCTTCAATTGGATTCCTCGTATTCGCCATCGCAGGTTCCCCGTGTGTCAGACGGCTGCGTCAGAAATTTCATGCCTAGGCTCAAACGAGCTTCTCAGCAACGTCTAGCTCGCTGCCTGCCTGTTGCTCGTGTCTGCTGCCTAGGCCCCGTCTTGGCACTCTGGATACATGCTCGCGACATTGCGATCCAGCATCCTTTTATCGCTTGAAACGATGCATAGGAAATTCTGCATCATATCCCACAAAATGCATCAATTAGCATAATTGCTTCTTGAAAAAATTGGCTCACGAAACAGAAACTGGTGTTCGCATCAGACGTGGTTCCAACCACACGACGGTGAGCCAGGCTGCTGGCTCATAGAAGATTACCGCTCCGGTTCCTGGAGTCTACAATCGCAATATAAAAACCGTCGGGATTTGAAATTCCAATGAGACCGATGTATTTCCCGTCAGATACCGTCAATAGACGCCCAGCGAGATATGATTTCGGAGCTCCTCTGCCTGATTTTTGAATTTAGATCTTTCACATACGCCGTGGTAGCCGTCTAGCGGATCTAAATCTCCGTATAGATAGGATGGCCACGGTAGAGTCTCCGGAAGTGGGAAACTCCACGGAGCGTTCCATTAAGTGGATTTCACCTAATCTTCGATATATTCCGAAGACGTGATTGCAAAATGCCAATTACCGGGTCCTGGCCCGAGTTTCTTTTTCCTGATGGGTACAAGCATCAATTCTCAAATAGTACTGTAGTCGCTAGAAAAAGCTTAAATTATGCCAAGGCTGGGGATATACCACTCCCATCCCACAGCTCCGGTCCCGCCAGATCGCGGGCTTTGATGGTTTTAGATGGCTGTAGACGGTTCGCCTTCTACTTCGCCGCTACACCCGACGAGCATGCATAAATAAGGATGGAATTGGACGACTGACTGCTTAGACAGCTCCGATACAGCATTGAAACACTTCCAAAATATCTTTACTTATTGTACTTAAAATATTCACTGCCTCAGCATCTTCTAAAATGGTTGGTTTACTATTGAGTGAAGAGCCCGACTTCAAACACATCGTCGTTCGCAAATTGCATCCCACCTTCGGGGCCGAAATTCAAGGCGTTGACTTCTCGTCACCTCTATCCGACGATGTATTTGGAGAAATCTACGCTGCTATTACAAAGGCAAGATCTGGTTATTGAAATTGGCAGTTATCATCCTCCTAACATTTCGTAGTACGGTGTTATTGTATTTCGTAACACAGGTCTAGATGACGAACGTCATATAGCACTGGGCAGACGATTTGGTGAACTAGATGATGTTAAACCCTATGTTGCCGCGGGAAGGAAGAATAGATTGAAGTATGATGAATTGTTCGACGTAAGCAACGTGGAGCTTGACGGGATCACCCTGGTGGACCCAGATAGTCCAAGAGGACACGCAAATAAAGTGAATTCATTGTAACATCATATTTTATTCTGGACGAACTAACAAGAATTTTAGGGCAACGTTCTGTTCCATGTAGATTCAAGCTTCAATCCGCGCCGTGCCGGTTATTCTCTGCTCTTGGCCCATGAGCTGCCACCCCCAAAGTTGGGTGGACATACAGCTTTTACAGATACCCGAACCGCGTTTGATGACCTTGGCGATGATACAAAAGCCGACCTACTGAAGAATAACTATATAGCTGATCACTCCCTCTATCATTCTCGCAAAACCGCCTCGCCCGAATACTTTGCGCACGTAAACCCTTCGGATTACCCGATGGGTCGACACCGTCTAGTTCAACTTCACGAACCATCTGGCCGAATGAATCTGTATATTGCCGCCCATGTTCATCATATTGAAGGTATGGAACCTTCGGAATCGAGAGCATTAATCGACAGGCTGTATAGCCACGCCATACAACCAAAATATGTGGTTGAGATTGAATGGGAAGGCGTTGGGGATCTAGTCATATGGGACAATACCTGCACAATGCATAGAGCCATCGGAGGTGAATTTGAAAGGAAGTATAGAAGGGATATGAGGAGAGTCACTGTGCATGATTCTAGCAGTCAGGCCTGGGGATTGAATGAGCATTCTAATGTGCGCCAAGGGCTTCCGTAATCTTATTTCTAACAATGTATTACCAAAAATTTATTGCTCGAGGTTATTAGTTAAAGAGTATTACAATAAAGAAGCTGTGCTTGGCATTCACGATTGAATCATACTGTTCAAGACTCTTCCAACTAATTTGATTGGCCCTAAATAGCTCCACGGGTATGCTTTGATAGCTGTTGATTGGTCCGACCTGGGTAGAGCCCTTAGTCATGCGAACTTTTTAGACGGAGAATTCGGAGTTTATAAAAACTCCGAACTTTCCGCTTACTTGCCAGTATATTCTCCGCTCACACCACTCTCGATCTCTCTGGATTGAGCAGCCGGAAATTTGCTGAATGCCCGTAACTGCGCAGTATCCTCAGTGAGCAGATATCGGTGCTACCTATTTATGGCAAGCCTGAGATAGGATGGCCAAATGGGGTGCCGCGTGTGCGGTATGTGCCGCAGCAAAAGCTAGATGCATACGGCCCACCGATACGCCGGAGGCAAAATGTACCAGGTAAGTGCTATGGTAGCTTTTGGAGGCTATCAGAGGCCCTCTTTACAGCTGTTGCAAAAGCGTGGTGTCTTCTCGAAATAAAGCACTGTGGAATTTATAGTTACATCTTCGACGCTAATATACTTTGTTCTGTGAGTTCAGGTGCCAGACCTTAGGAAAGGATTGTACCAATCAGATCAGGAAGCCGAGAAAAAAGAGGCAATCCAGACCTTCGTGAGTGATAATCCCTTTCATATAGATACATTTGTAATTAATACGTACGCCTTTATATCGAGCTAAATTATTGTTATTTTCTAATAAGTATCTGTTATGTTAGTAAGAGCGATCGACTTGAGGAGAAGCTGGATAGTCTCATTGATGTCCTGAGAGCGTCAGGAGAAAAGTCATCTACTTCTGGGACTCCATTTGATGAAAGTTCAAGGCCAGTAACACATTATTCTCGGCCACAATCAAATAGGAGGTCTTTCATCCCATCTGAGGACGGAAAACTAGAATCCACACTAGATGAGTTATCATCTAGGTACAACTCCTTTGCTCCAGAAACTTGTATATGTAGAGCGATGGCCAAGGAAGCTGATATCTATCCTGTGCATCCGGATGATAAGCTACTCTCGATTTATGTGAATCAACTCTCTCCTTGGTTTCCTTTTATGTCTCTGCCTCCAGAAACCACGCTTACTCAGTTAAGCTCGAGGCGTCCTTTTCTTCTCAGCGTTATCAGGATGGTTGCTTCTGTCAGCCATCTACGATCCATGTATGGACAAATGTACACAATCATAGAACACATTTCCGACTATGTTCTTGTAAGATCTGAACGATCTTTAGATCTCCTCCACGGTATACTTCTACTTCTGGCATTCTACCACAATCATTGCTTGGTTCATGCACAATTTAACAATCTTATTCAACTGGCAATCAGCATGGCCACAGATCTCGGTCTAAGCCGATTTCCGAGATTACCTGATAGAACTCGGCTACTCAAAGAACCTGACGTGAGGACCAATGAAGAAAGGCGGACCATAATTTCTGTCTGGTATATGAGTTCGAGGTAACTTATTCCGTAATAGTATTATAGTGCAAACAACTGATTGATTGCCAGCATTTCCCTAACCTTCAACAGGCTGCAATCTGTAAGATATACTAACCACATAAATATATGTGTTCAAGAATTAGAGGAAGCTGCAGAGTACGAAACAGATCAACTCCTTGTGCACATTGTGAGTATTCAGCATCTCACTGAGAAAATATCCCACGTTAGCTCGATGGAGCAGATGGTTGATGGAATACCCGGCATCGCAAAAATCCCGACGAGTACGTACCTCAACGCCTTTCGCATGGAGTTGGACAGACTTCGAAATGCAATACCTTCGAAGTTGCAAACCAACTGTGAGATATTTCCACGCTCAAGTTCGCTGTCATACTTTCTGACGCTTATCTCTAGACGTCTTAATGACTCAGTATAATACCGCAGAGCTTCGACTTTCTGATAGCATCATGACAAACGCTGATCCGTTGGACACCATACCTCCTCAATTAAGCTCCTTATCCCTTTCCGATAGCTTGATAGACGATAACCTGAAAGGCTTCATCCGGGCACTTCGAAAATGGTTCTCAGACTGGTTTGACATACCCGTACGCTACTACGTTTTTATTTCTCAGCCTATCTATGGTCAACTTATTTATGCGATTACAATGCTCTCACGCTTCGTGAAACTATCTTCTACCAAGTCTCCCAATAGTCACGCCGGTACCCCAAAAGAAAGCAGGGCATCTAATAATACGCTAATTTCTTCTGAGTTGCTTAAGCAAATAGATCTTGATATCGATGTTCTGGGAATTATAGACACCCTCATCGCTCGATTTGAGGGTGCAAAGAAGGAGGTCGTAGCAGCGCAAGGGGGTGAATGGGAGAACAGTGTTTTGGACCTCGCGGCACGGAAACTAAAGTTTGCGAGATCCAGATTCGAAAGATGGAGCGAGATGGTCTCAATAGTCGGAGGCGAAGGGGTTCTAACAAGAAGGTATATGGCTCCTGATGACGTTGAAAATGAAGGCGATAAAGAAGCTGCGGAAGAGATAGACGGACCTGAAAGACCGCAGCTAGATGAGCAGATAGATTGGACAGGTGGTATATTCAATGGAATGGATATCGATCACGAGTTCTTATTTGACGGGCCATGGGATTGGGGTGTGGGTATTTTGGATTCTATATGATTGAGTTGTATAATGAAACTTAGAACGATATATTGCCGGGTTTCTTCCTCTTTTTCTAGGGATTGGGGTCCAAAAGTTCGTATAGATACGTGCCTCAAATACCCTCTAATTTATATTGATGAGAGCTTAGTATGATAATAAAGGTAAATGGATCGGCTGTTGGCATATTTCAATCCCCCTCTGGTCCGTAGATCAAAGAATAGAATTAGAATAAATTGTAGAAATTACGAAAAAGTCTGACCGGCGAATTCGGCTACCAATTGCCATCAGAACTCGATCTCTCAATCTCTCATAGATATAGAAATTTAAACGAGAATAAATCAAAGAGCGTCTAAGCTGTCTGAACGAAAGAATACCACAAGGAAAAAAGCGATATTGTTCAGTGCCTCCGGCATCGGCTCTCTTCAGGTGATATAGGCATGCGGGGAGGTAGAATAGCATTCCCTTGACATATCATACTTCGTGGTTGCCACTCCAAATACTGACTGACTGCTAGGTGATCTTAATAAATAGAGCCCCAAAACTTCCAATCGAGATTCGTGGAAGGTGAATCCTATCTGGAATCCTCTAACATTCCTACTTACGGTTTAGTCCCCGCTTAGTCCTTGCTGACAAATCGGGTATGGACAACTATTTGCAGTCCCAAGCACAAGCGTGCGAGCTCTCACTCTTCTGCTCTAGGCAGGATATTCGGACTTCTGATGAACCAAAGGATCAGATTAGTAATTTGCGTAAGTCAACCAGCCGCAGAATATGCCAGCGGGACCGGATAGTGCAAGCGGACACGTACGGAAGCGCCTGCGCGTCCCGGTGTCATGTGCTTTCTGTCGGAGGAAGAAGATCAAATGCGACGGGAAACGCCCGTGCACGAATTGTACTTCAAGACCAGAGGGTAAGGAGCTGTCCAGATAGATTAATGTCATAAGCTCATCGAGAAGGTTGCATATATCCAGAACATGGTCGGCATGACGATGGAGGACCACGTAATCAACAGGAACNTGAGAAGTCGGATNTGACAGGCTTGAGAGTCTCTTGAAGCTATTCGTAGCTTCTGAGAAGGAAAGCAAAGCTTCAAATGTCAGAGACGCGGAACAGACATCGCATCCCTCAAGTTCCACTGAACCTGACCAAGAAACCTCAGAAGACGAAGGAGCAAATGATCCTGAGGAAGAAGATCAGATGCCATTGATCGAACGTATGTTAGAAGCGGCAGAGATTGATGAACAAGGCAACTGGACATATCAAGGGTACACTTCCGGCCATTCTTTCCTTCAGAGCATGAAGCGGGCGATGGGCGCTTTCGTAAATGACGAGGCTGAAAAAGACATCCCGGTATCAAACTTACCAGTGCAACGTATTCTAGATGCGGCACTGGACGGCAACTGGGGTTCGTATGTGGATCTGCCGCCTAGGTATTTAGCAGAAGAGCTGGTATCTCTCGCCATGGTAGATGCTTGTGGGGTTATGATTTTTACACACGGTCCACATACACTGAGCATGTTGCGTCGCATTTACGATACTCCCCAGAATTCTTATGGCAAGGTTGAGCGGTCATTCTTACCGTTGCTCTATGCTGCAATAGCGGTAGGATTCGTGTACAGAACTGATCCTATTGGCTCTCCTGCTAAAGAAAAATCTCTACAAGAAGGGTAAGACATCACCCACAATACTGGTATAGAGTCCACTGACAACGTTAAAGAACAAAGTATTTCGTTGCTAGCAGAAGGCTGCTGGATTTTGCAAACTGCCGGACGCTCTATTCCATACAAACGCTTGTATTTATGTTCCTATTCTACCAACTTACAGGCCAAATGGCCAAGGCTTATACAGTCATATCAACAGCCTTGACTTCGGCGATACAAATAGGCTTACACCGCAACCTCCCAATCAAGACTGATTTAATCGAAGTAGAATCAAGAAAAAGGTTATTTTGGGCCATTCGTAAACTAGAATCTTACACCGGTTCAATGCTTGGATTACCTGGTAGCCTGCGCAACGATGATATCGATCAAACTCTACCTGCAGATGCAGACGATGAGTTTATTACAGAAGACAGCATTCTCCCACTCCCTCCAGGTGAAATATCTTTAATGGCCGCGGCAAATCAGCACACAAAAATGTTCATAATCCTTACTGAAATATTAGAAGTCATCCGCCCAGCACAATCCACTCGGGCTAGTGCACGCCGTGAAAGACTGGAATATGTTGTCTCAAACAGGGAAGTCGCTAGTTTGGAGCAGCAGCTTCAGAAATGGCGCGATGAGCTACCGCAGGGCTTTCGACCTGGTATTGCTGCCGCTCCTAATATCAGAGTGGAGAGGTATGTCGTCAGTGAACCCCGGTTAGATAATTATGCTGACTGGAAAGACTACAATACTACCTAAGAGTTAGCCATTGCTACATTCAGTTTAAGCTGTATCGGCCTTTTCTCCACTTTGTTTCTCTTCATAATCAGAATGTAACTTACGACAAGAGATGTTACGCTTACGGATACATGTGTGTTACGGTGTGTCGCGATCTTATCTCAATGACGAGTATAATGTACAAGCGAGCGCTACTTCATGGTGAAGTATGGTTCCCGGTTCACTCGACTTTCTCTGCTACCATGAGCCTGGCCTATTTCATTTTTGGAAATAGGGATCACGAGGAAGTGGAAAATATTACCAGAGACGCGCTTTCTGGTTATGAGTTCCTGATATCTCTGTCGACGCACAGCTTATGGGCAGACAGAAGCTTACAGACCTTAAAGGTAAGCCATGAATTCTTATTATCCGAATTCCAAAGGCTAACTTTGCCCTAGCCTGTATTTGAGCACATTGCGTCTATTGCACAATCATTCAAGGACCAGACAATTCTAGAGAGAATCGGACAGTTAAATGCAGGCCCTATGACACCAAGCAGGGCTGAAACAAGTCACCAAAAGCGCGACATTAGTTCAGCTGTTGCCCCAGATATACCTGTGAATAGCGCCTACTTTCCGCCTACGATGCTAACAACTCCCCTGGCTGGAGACAATCTTGAAAAGTCGTCTCCAAGCGTCATCCAGCAGGCTGATAATTCTCCTCTCGGCATCCCGAATATCGCCGCCTTCAATAATCCTCAACCAGAGACACCATCCGAAGATCAATCTTATGTGGAGAGAATCATGGCAGCTGCTAGGCGTCCAGTCTCTGAGTTCTGGTATGCAGATCCAATGCTGATGAATAATCCGGGAACATCAGAACATACTTCACGCTTGTCACCCACCAACATAAGTAGTTCCGGAAATAGTCTTAACGTCTGGGCTACAGCTCCACCGGATGGGACAACAAATTATATGGCTTATTTTCATGATCCTCTGACTGCGGACTTCGTGGTAAATCCTGATGCTCAGATGGAGTGGTACTAAATGTACACCTAATTCAATAAAAGCCAAAGCTCCATATTTGTATCAACGTTCAATGGCCAACTAGGAGTATATCTTAGAAGGTCAACTTAAGTCTCTTTGGTATATATTAACTATTCAACTGCATATGCGTAAGACAAATGTCTTAGGTATCTTCATTATAAGAAAAGATAAGGCAATATTCCCGCTATCCCAGCAACCAGAGGGAGAACCTTCAGCCTCGCGTTGAGTTTCACTCCTCCACTTTTTGTCGTTGCAGTGCTGGCCGCTGACGATCGCGTGGCTGTTGCCGTACTTCCACTATCTCCCCCAGCAGACCCAGACGGACTTGCATCAGGAGGACTCGAGCTTACGGATACATCCTTGGTCACGACCCCAGCAGCTGTAAATACTAGACCAACTATGTCAACTATGGAAGTATGCGATCCCTCAAGCGATGTCTCACTCAAGCCACGGCGGTCTTCTAAGGGCCCTCTCTCGGCTGTTGAGGTGAAACAGAAGAGCTCCGAGTTTAATGGTGTCGTGGCCCATCCGTTTGGACAGCAAACGCTACTAGTTCCACTGACCGAGAATGTCGCATAGCCACTTGCGTGGCACACTCCGTCACTGTCGACTATGGATACTGATCCGCTCGGTACAGCAGTATTACAGGCTACCAAGGTGAAAACTGTGGTGGCGCCATCGGCGGTGATGCTCGTTGGGCTAGGTATAACCGGGTTGGCGCATTGCAGAGCCTGAGCGAAGACCCCGGTAGCAAAAGCACTGTTTGCAGAAGCCGTTGGAGTTGTAGTAGCCGTAGTGGTTTTAGAAGCTTGAGGAATGCTGCCAAAGAAGACTGAGCTATCGGAAGCCGGAACGATTGGATAAATTGTTTCCACTCGCCCTGAAGTAGTGATGGTGCACGGCGGCTGGTAACCGGTATATGTGTAATCTGGGAGTGGAGGAAGCCCGCATCCTCGATATGTTTGCCATGCAGGGTTTGTTGTTATGGCAGGGGGTGGTACGGAAGAAGTCTGGGAGGGATCAATCACGAAAATGTCTGTTGTATCCGACATCTGAACTGGATTGTAGCCAATGCTGAAAGAATGACGCCCGGCCTCAATATTGAGAGGCACGTTGTACGTCCAGGATCCATTGTTGGGAGCATGTGCTGATCTATGCGTAAGTGCGGGAACAGAAAGACGAAGCAGCAGCTTATACGCAGTTGCAAAATGAGCATTCACGTACAGAGAATATCATTTGATCCATATATGATGTTTTGATTTGGGGTATCAGGAAAATAATTATTCAGGCTGATATACACCGTTTCGTTGGCCTCACCTCCAGTCCAGGTGAGAGTGAACGGCTTGCCAGGAACAGGAGCGGGTGAAGTCACTCCCATAGTAAACTGGTACACGAGATTCTGTCCAACGGCAGGTCGAACATGACTCAGCACACATGCGAGGAGGAGCATCGACTCCGCCACCCGTGCTGAAATCATCACGAGGAAAATGGGTGGGACAGCCAGATGCCGTACAGTGCGAGGGAGGAGAGGATAAATGGAGCGTGTCGAATGTGTTTATTTAAGCATCATTAACTGGGCGTCGGGATTTTATTGGAGATTGGACCATTTTAATTACGCGGCATTGTTATCGGATTTATTCCGAAATGCGCATCTCACAGGCGTCTTCCACGTGATCAAATACATGGCCTCGTGACCACATGCTATTTTTCAAGTTGCTCACAGTTCTGTCGTAATTGTAGAATTAAAGTGCCGTCTAAGGGAAGATCGGCACTTAGGAAGGAAAGGAACACAAAGAACTTCCGCAAGCTAATTTACGGGTTAGAATCATGTGTTTGTATTGCAGGCTGGGTATCTAGCTAACTGCCTTCCAGGTTGAAGACCAAAAGAACTTTTGAAGAAGGAAGAGGATGGCCCTGAAATCTTGAAGAGTCTCCAGAGATCATGCATAGACGAAATAATACCTTACTGTCCCGTCAGCCAACGACACTCTGCCATAGACCAAGCCGGAGATAACGCGAGATGTCGGTGCTCCCATCTTCGTTCAAGCTTCCATGTCCAGCAGCTTTTGTATCTTCCCAGTCTCGCATCTTCTTCTCGATAACCTCAGCCATACCAGATGAGTTCAATATCTCGGCGACCCTGTAATGGCATTCAAGGAAGACCGGATTTGGAAGGTTGATCTCAGTTGCATCAGCGGCTGCCTGGATCTTGACCAATCTATCGGCGGGCAAATGAGGAAGCACTAGACCGGAGAAGCGTTTATAGGTTTTGATGATGTACTCGTTAGGTGTTCCCTGGGAAATTGTGTTATTAGATGATGAGGTTTAGATGGTGATCATCCGAATACATACAGTTGGAATAAAGGCACACCGAAACTTTCCGAACTGCTTATGCACACCGTCGCTCAAGGAAATGCCATTGGATGGGTCATCGATATTCTTGACTGCCATACCAGCCTTTCGAACATTAGGAAAGCACCTAAATAGGATCTCCCAAGCATTGGACGCCTCATGAGCTGGGCCCTATCCAGGTTAGTAAATTTTCCTTGACAGTAGAGAGCATCTGAATGCATACCGGCAAGTTCTGCCATTTGGCATAAGCAAATGGAATAATGTGTGCTGCTTCGAGGTCACTCGTGGTAACATCAACCGGTTCGCCAATCTCTTCCCAATGAGCTGTCTCCATCGCTTTGGTCACAATGCAGCGGTAACCATCACGACGTAAGATGGTGGGGCGGAAGCGCGGATCACGAGCTTTGGGATCTGGTAGTGCAGCAGCGACGGTCTCAACGTTCGCCAGCCGATTACTGTGTGGTGACGGGGTGATCGAGCTGCGTCTACTAGTTGTCATCACTATCGAAAAGAGTCAGTGTACAATGTTGCGAATGAGGGGCTCGGCACCAACTCGGGGCCAAGAGGCCAGAGCAATAGTTCGCAAAGACCCCATAGAGCTTATCGTCATCATCGCAGTTCACTATATCTCGAGCAGCGGATTCACGACCACCTTGTGGCAGCCAGTCGATCATGGCAAGCAGGCAAGCAATCAGCTTATCCTCGGATTCACCCCGATTTCCAGCCACGTACTGCCTGACCCGTTTCTTCGCACGATCTGCAAGCTCTGGCCAGGACGGGGCAGGCTCAGCGTCGGTGGAGATATCCGAGATTCCAGTCATAACGGAGAGCTCACGTTGTGCACGAGAAGTCTCAGCTGCAGGACTTGCCGCGATCCGGGGTGCTGGGCTCTGGGTGCGGGGTGAGAGACCAGCCACACGCAGGGATTTTCGGCGGGGAGATTCGAGTGGTGACGGGTCTCGCTTGGGCTCCTTGGATCTCTTTGGTGGCATGGTCAAGGATTCAATGAACAACAAGATCCGTTGCGATGGGAAGCTGCTGAAAATATATGTAGATGAGACGGTGGCTTTGGTCAAAGTCAGGTAGAAAGTAGTTTTGGACTGACATACTGTGTGGATTGAAGCCTATTGAAGGCGCGCTCAGTTGAGCGACCAAGCGATATCACGTGCGGCGGCGCCTACCCTCGCTCGGTACTCGTAGCGTGCGCTGTGGAGCCCTGAAGGTGAGTCGCTACAGGTATACGGAGACCTCGTTCACTTAATTGTGATTTCAGATCAGTAGGTGCAGACCGCATACAGTGCAGCGAAGAGAAGCGCCATTTCTAATACTCTTAACTAAAGTATTATCCACAATAGCTGTGCTCCAGGTATACATCCATGAACTTTTGGGTTAAGACTTAGTTACCTTGAGGACATTTGCCTAGGCAAATGGCTTCCCAGCAAGCCATCTTGTGAGCATGTCCAATGCAACCTCCGGCTGATCCTGAGGAACCTATGATTGACTCTCGTAAGTTACTGCTCGGCATCGGTCGAAACACTAATAGATGATACTTACCATATGTCCACTTCCATCTATGGTCACCAGAGCAAATCGGGTCGTCTTATCATCGCCGTCAACCATCTTAATGTTAACCTCCTTAAACTCTCCAGCCTTTTTCTCTCTTCCGTCAACAATGCTCTTCCAAGGCTGCATATCCAAACTGGTGAAAGGTGCTTGCCCTTTCCACGGCATATTCGCCGTCCAGCGCTTGGCTCCCGCGGTATTACACGCTAGATCCAAGTTCCCTTGGTAGATTAACACATCGATCTGATTGGCAAGAACGTATCGAAGTTGAGGGATTAACGAAATTCCAAGATCGTTTGTCAGTTGAAAGGCACCAGCTATGGCGTTTGACATGATATCATACTTCTCAATAGCTGGTGGAACGCGCAACGCTGCAAAGGAACTATTCAAATTAAGATAGTCGTTGATGAATGCAGAGTTGGCATAACAGAAAATGTCGTCGTCGCATGGCGCAGTGATATCAAATCTGTTTCTGCCTCCCTTGTAAGACTCACCATCGTACCACTTTATTACACCCTCCCAGCACACTGATCCCGCGGCATTGCATAATGCGGGATCCGGATGGTTATAGCAAGTCTTGGCCACATCCATGCAACGTGGGAGATTTGTCGCCATGATGTTGCAACGCGTTTCATTAAACACGGGCTCTTTGACTCCTGGTTTCGTGGAGCATAGAGTTTCGTAATAGCCGTAAGTGGTATCTAATGGCGATACAAACCCATTTCCAATGGCAATTGATTTCAAGGGAACTTGTGGCCTGTTGTGATGCAGAATGTTCTGGCTCACAATCTCTGCGCCTAAAGCCGGAAGGTAATGGCCCTTCACTTTCCGTCAGCAAGGAATTCCTCACAGACGCTTAACAGGGAATGCCATTGAGAACCCACCGCGTAGCTTTCTCCGGTTAGTACTAACGGGCCTTCTTTGTGCTGAGGAAGCACCTGGTGCATAAAAGTCTGCAAGAAAATATACATATCGGATGCCGCTGTAAACGAGTCTCCCGGTAGTGGCTCACCCTCATCTACATACGAGAATCCTACACCGGCCGGCTGGTCGACGAAAATGAGAGCTGTATCCTTGTTCCATCCGTATGGATTATAAACTGTGCCATTTCCATAATCATTGATCAAGCACGGCCCCAGTTCTTGGAGCATTCCCAGCATGCTGGAGCCCCCAGGGCCTCCTGTCAGCCATAAAGCGAGAGGGGAGGCTGCTGTATCTGGATGGCTATTCTCAGCGGCAAAGTACCAGAAAAAGAAATGCTTCCTTCCCACATCGAGCCATCCCGTGTACTGGTCTACAGGCGTATCGCATAGGGTCGAATTCTGCCGGATGATGCGGATTGAATGGAGAGGAGATTCACTGCTCTGGAAGACCTTGAAATCGTCTTGAGATATCGCAAGAGACTCGGTGTGCAATGGAATTTGGCTGGAGGCCAAAGCGCTCCCGAAGGAGACGCCGTTAAGCAACAGTTTCTTCAAACTGACGAAAATCATACCTCCGGCTGAACCATCTATCTACTCGTCGGGTTCAAGTATAACTATTGCTTGCAAGTGCGCGGAATTGAGAATTAAACCGCAGCCACAATGGCAATTGTGATGTTATTATTGGCAATAGAATAGTAATGGAGATAACAACTGCTACAAATTGTACTTAGGGTGGGGTGGCTGCCGCGTATAAGGCCTTATGCATCTCAATAAGGAAGGAGCACACAAGTTTACGGCAGACGAAGGTAAATAGAGTTATGCGATTGGTCAGCAAGTATCCCTCCAAGCAACACGCCGATTTCCCCCGGCAGCCTAAAGTCCATTGAACTACAGGGTCACCATAAACCAGCCGAGTGCCAGCTGAAATAGAGTCACTCCAACCCATAGTTTTCGCTCAACACTCAGACTCCTCCCAGCTCCTGTAAATGTAATGTTTGCAGCTGTACCTGTGGAGTTGGCCGAAATTGTTCCGATACCATTATCCGCACGAGCAAGGCCTAAGCAGTTTGCCATATTGAAAAATATATCAATATTGTTATAGACTCCGCCAAAGAGCTCTTGGCACGGACCCAGAGCGAAAACAGGAACATCAGTCAATGAGTGCACACCTTGGTCCGCAGTTGTGGGCAAGGTGCCATTGATGATGAATCCGTCTACGGCATCCTCCGGATTAACGTAATAATCGTTATGGCTATGCCCAGTGATATTCGTGGCGGGAAGACGTGGACCATCCTTATGGACGCGAAAGTCCTCCCGATGATCTGGGTTTGCACCCAGTCCTTGGGCTAGCGTATATCGAGGATCCCAGTTAACAGGAAAGTTAGCCCCGGTGTTGTAGGAGATTGACGAGTTCTGTACCGTATATTGGCTGAGACCAGAGTTGGCATAGTATCCAATGGCATTGCGCTTCTCGCGGTCATCTGATTGGGAGCTGAGATACTGGGTATCGGCAGAACCGAAAACATCGAAGCCGTGGCCATGGTCTGCGGTGACAATAATGAGCGTATTGTTGAGTTCCCCAAGTACAGTGAGTTTCTCTATTGTTTCTTTGATTGTATCGTCGAGTTCCAGAAGATCACCCAATGCGCGATCATAATCAAGAGTATGCATCTGTTTGTCGATTGAAGCGGCTTCAGACATAAGGAAAAACCCTTTATCTCCGCCTCTTTCATGTAGAACATCGATAGCCTTCAGCGTCATCTCCTTAAGTCCCGGAAGATCCAAAGCGGGATGTTTATTACCCGACGGGTCATTTTTGAAAGTTTTCAGCACGTCAGTGTAGACGTTTCGGTCAAGCCAGACAGGGAGATTAGAAGTACAGAATATTCCCAGGGCCTTAGAGCTATCAGACACCTTTTGGAGAGAAGTATTGTTAAGTGAAACTGTGTAACCGGCGTTGGCAAATTCGGCATAGTAATCTTTGCCCTGGAAGGAACCGGCCCCAGGAATGAATTGTTCTGCTCCGGCACCAAAGAAGACATCCGGTCCATCAAATTTGGTCCATGTATAATTGTTAACCCCACGGAGAGCTTGGTCAATAAGAGCACCATATTCAGACCGAAGCCGCGTATGGCCAGTTAACGCTATTGGAGTTGCATCAGCAATGAATGCCGTGGATACCACTCCAATAGCACTGCCCCATATACGCGTTAGAAGCTCAACAATTGTTTCGACTTTTGGGTCATCAAATGGATCTGCACTTGAATCTGCGTATACACCCATAGCATTTACCTACGAAACTGGTGAGTAAGGCCTAGCATGCTATCCCAGACAAGAAAGGACTAACTGAGCTCTTATGACCACTGTACAGTGCACTGGCAGAATTAGCACTGTCCGTGATGTAACTATCTAATGAATGAGTCTGTGAACAAAATTAGTTGTCTTGTAATGAAATTTTGGGCGGGTCATCCCCGACCATTTGATGACCAAGAACTGGAAATTTATCCATCTGTAGAGTCGTCTGATATCTTCCATTAATACTTTTGTGTCCTATCAATCTCGCTGCTGTTATCATATTTGTAGTCATTCCGTCACTAGAGACTACATGTTAGCAGTAGTCATAAAGCCTTTAAATGAGGATCCTAGTAGTTATCAGCTCACCCGATGAATAGAATAACATTCTTTGCCTTCTTTTGGTCCGACAGCGGGCGAACAATCCAGTTCGCAACAGTCTGGGTGCTATTGTAGTAGGTGAGAGTTGCCACGTACTCTCCAGGCTCATACAATGCAACCCGACGGTAGGCTTTAGATGTGACGCGTACTACCGATGGAGATTTATTATCTTGTGCGAAAAGATCTTCGTACCAGGAGAAGTTCCACCTCTCTAGAGCAGGCTCCTCGATATTGAAGAACGAAGCAGCGGGTATGGCAGCTCCTCCAGGTTTAGCAACAGTAAATGTAAATTTCTCATCTGGAATTCCGCCATTGGCTTCTGAGCCATTGACTGGTGCATGCACTTCCAGACGAATATCGAAATATTGCCCAGCAAGGAAATCAGTCCTACACAAATTTTAATCAAAACGTCGGTGAGATTAACAAGGCCCACGCTGTAACTTACTGATCCGGTGGTAGGATGCATCCCAGAGCTATATGTTATTAGCATTGATACATGCCACGCCCACTAATGACATACTAGGACATGCTCCAAGTCGCTGAAATGTCTGGGCAAAGGCAGTGGACGTGGCCACTGCCACTGTCGCAAGAATCAACTTGCAATTCACCATGGCAAAAAATTTGCGACCGATTTCAAAATCTAACTGAAGGTACTAAATGGAGAATCATCCTGGTATCTGTCCCTTTTATAATATTCTAAGTCCGCCCAGAGATATGCAGGGACAGCCAATGGACTATCAACCACCCTTAGATCAGGTCCATGTAGTTTTGTTTTCGTGAATCATTGAGAGATACTGCAACACGTGCAAATTACAAGTTCTTGTCCCCTATCTTGGCTCGTTCTTGGCTGATGACGAACTACGAGACGAGTTACGCGCATAGCGAAAGTGAAGAGCAACAGAGCCCTTCTCTCGGGTGCGACGCAATCGTCGAATGGAAGAGATTACGAATGTCTTGGTATGTTCTTGTCATTCCCATAAAAATATAAATGCTAAGAGAAATTTCTCGGCAGGTGATACGCGTGTGCCTGGAGCGTGACTGCAATTCGTACAACTATGTTTTTCCCAAGACTGCCAAGTCGGTGATGGTCTTGGAAGCTCGGTATTGGTTTCTGAGCAGGAAAACCTATCAGAAAAGCGGGGTGAACTGATCTCCAAACGAAATCGGACAAGAAAATATCTTTATGTGCAATATACGTTGTGCAAGAGAATGTAGTTGCGTATCGTTTGCGAATTCTGGTATATTGAGGCACAGTTCTATAGCTGCTGATATGCAAAAACCGATATTCTATTTGATGAAAACGCGCTTCTATCAATTGGATATCACAGAAAAGGAAATCCGATTTCCTTTCTAATATTTCAGAGCTCATTGTACTCTTCTCTAAAAATGCAACCTTCTTATTCATCATTGTCCTTGCCCATCTCCTCTTTTGCCCTTGCAATTACATCAACCCAGATAGGACTCCTTCGCTGTCTCTCAGCACCGAGTTCCTCTACATCTAATCCCCATTGCAAAAGTGTATCCTCACTACACCACTCACCGTTCCCCATTAAGCCGACCGGAATTTTGCCTTCGACGTCGTCACCAGCGATTTCGCCTGCATTCGATTGCCCTTCTGGAACTACAAATCCGGCAGGAACGCTCATGGCTGGCAGGCCAGTATAGTTTGCCAACCAAACATATTCCATTGTCTTGAGGGTCTGGTCTCCATCACTAACACCATATTTCATCTCAGCTGCTTTGTGCTTCATATGCCATCCCGCACAACTCGTCGTTGGAGTGACAATTATCATACCGGGATACTTCTTCCACAGATATGATAGATGCTCCATAAGTAAGGTGCGTAGCTTTTGTGCCAGGAGATAATCCGTAGCAGGTGTTACGGTGCCAAGAGCCAGCATCACCTTGTTGGCTGCGGTGAGATTCTTCGTAACGGGAAGCATGGTTGTGGCATCAGTTAAGACAGTCATAGCATGTGCCAGTTGTCCTTCAATCAGGAAAGGTATCTCAATTGGTACGATAGTATACCCTTTTTCTTGTTCGAGTTTGGAAATAAGAGAGCGACATAATTCTTGAATGGCTGGAGTTGACCGAGCGAACCATGTTTGCGGGATACCGAGTATTTTCGGCCGCGTAGGTTGATAAATGAAAGGCGATGGTTCTGGAAATGAGGACAGCGGATCAGGAGCGCTGATAACCTCAAAGAATGCAGCAAGGGAGCGAACATCGGAGGCAAGTGGTCCATTCACCGCACACGTATTGGAGTAATTCATTCCTGGATAATGGGAGACTCGGTGATGTGTAGGCTTTATCCCAAATGCGGAACAGAACGACGAAGGGATACGGATGCTACCGCCTCCATCACTCCCCAAAGCGACCGGGATTAAACCAGCACCGACTGCATATGCGCTACCTGATGAGCTGCCTCCTGGGTAATAATTTGGATTATACGGATTTGGTGGAGTCCCATAGATTGGATTACTGCCTGAAGTATCTGTTGAAAAAGTAAGTGGGAATTATCAGCCGTGACAGAGAAGAAGATGACCCTCAAAGGGGTCCTGGTTGGATTAAGAAGCCATAAGAAATAATCCATCATACCTAAACCGAATTCATGCATAGATAACTTGCCCAAGTTGACCATACCTGCCTCTTCTATCTTCTTCACACACCAGCTTGTGATGGACTCGCCAGGGGCAGCCTCAGCAGTATAATCATTGACAGAACCAAGACACGTTCGATATCCGTCAATTTCATACTCATCCTTCACAGCAGTCGGAACACCATCTAATGGGCCGAGTGGCGATTTCTTCTGATATCGTAGGGTGGATGCTTTCGCTGCAACAAGAACTTGGTCGACTTTGGTATCAAACCACGCTACTGAATGCTCACCCTTTGGTGTGGTGTCACGGCGAATCAGAGGAAGCAGCGCCTTTGCTACGGCCAAAGGCGTCAGTTCCCCGCAGAGGTACAACCTATGATAATCGGCCACCGAATAGTATTTGGGCTGGAAATCATCAGGGCGAGGCAGTAAAGGGGTCATTTCTGGACAATCTCCATCCGAAGCAAAAGGGTTCTCAACAGGAACAACTGTGGGATCATGGCGAGGCTCGTACGGTTCCAAGTACTTTCGGATGTTGCGCAGATTTGAGAATCCAGTATTGCGCCATATCAACGCGCGGACGAACTTAAATGTTTCAAGCCTAAATTATACTTCAGCACAGAGATATTTTCATTTATTGGGGAGAGCTACTAACAACCACGCCGAGATCACGAGAGTCAATCCAGCCAGTGCTGGGTTACTGTTACGTTTGACATGGTGCGAAACCTCTGGCCTAGACACGTCAACCGCTGTTCCCGGACGCGTCGCCAGACGAATCATACCCTTTTCTGGGCTCTGGATAATTAACATATTTTCTCCTAGCTTCAGGGTTCTTCATTGCTGTCACTAATCTGATCTAACCAGAAGTTATATTCCCGAAAAGGTCTAAGGTGAGGTTTGAGGTTGCAGACCGATGTTTCGGGACATGAGGTGTGTTTGCTCCAGGGCCGGAACAAATGGCCCCGGAGCTAGCTAGACAACCAATCACACTCACCGACTCGCCCCAGGTTTCTGGACATTAAAAAAATAAGGATTGCTCCAAGAACGTATTACGACTTAGCATACTCCAAGTTTTAGGATATTATTGGCACACTATCCATAAGACATTGTGCAACTGTATTTATAAAAATATTCATCCGGAGAGATAATGCTTCAACAGAAAGCTCAAGCAAGAAATTCCCTAATGCGAATCCAGATGGTCTGGTTTTCGGGTACTGGCTTTTCTCCAGCAATAATTGTGTCCAGATCAGTGACAAGATCCACGTCTTCTGGCTTGTACATCCAAGGCTCATGGCGGAACCAAACTCGGTGTCCAAAGTAAATAACAAGAAATGCCGGTATGCCCACATAATCAGTCATGAAACTCGACACAGACCATCGGCTTGGGAAAAATACGTCAAATCCATTGATGAGTACGAGAATGGAGAAGCCAACAATGGCGACATAGGCCCCCCAGGGCTGTAAGATAGAATGATACGGCAGGTCGGTCTGTCCTTGAACCTGACAAGCCTTTCGAAATCGGAGATAGATTATACCACAACAGATCCACGAGATGAAACCCGACGTGTTAGTGAGGTTGACAAACCAATTGAAGACAGTAGCTCCGGAATTTGAGCAGTTCAGGTACGCTAGCGCGCAGAAGACTGAAGATGCCATGACGGCCATGTATGGTACACCTCTCTTCGTGCAGCGTTTGAATATTGCCGGTGCATTCCCAGCCACCGCGAGTGAGTATAAGGATCTAGACGACATATATAGAAACGAATTCCCAGATGACCAGGCAGATGCAATAACGGCGGCATTAACAACACTTCCCAAGTTTTTAATACCTGCGAGGTCGATACCGATGACGAATGCAGAGCTCTAAAGCCATATCAGAATTTTTAAGTAAAGCTTATCTGGACAAGTGTTACTTACAGCCGCACCAACGCCTCCATCCGTGAGTTTTGGATTATTAAAGGGGCATATAATTCCAATTGCAACTACACATCCAATATAAAAGAAGACAAGTCGAAAGAAGTACCGGTTCGACGCTTTAGGTAGATTTCGTCGAGGCGATTGCATCTCACCACCCGTAGTGATAAGCATCTCTGGAGCAAATGTGAAGGGAAAAGCCGAAGCCACGACGGTTCCAATGAAGGCGATGAATGTCCCAGTTCCCCCAGTCTTTATCCATGTATTTGTTGCCCCGGGGTCGCGCCAGTAGCGGAAACCGAGGACCTGGTGATGTTGATCGGGTCCGCCTCCCCAGAAAAGGATAAAACTAAGAATCAAAAGCCCCAACTGAATTGCAAAAGATCAATAAAATATGTCATACCAGAGTTAAGGCTGTGTTTTCTTACCATCAAGAACACTTTCAATGATGCAAACCAGAACTCTGTTTCCCCATAGAATACAACCGGTAGAAGGTTTAACGCCACGATGACAACGATGAAAATGGAAATCCACACTGCAATCTAAAACCGTTCAGTTTGTCATTGTACTCTTTGTGTCGCTTGGTATCAACTCACATTGATAGAATTAGGCCAGTACCCAATGACTATTCCAGCAGCAGTTATCTCAAATGGGACTAAGATTCCGAGAGAATACCAATAAAGCCATCTGTAAAGCATTAGCACATGGCAGAATACTGAAATCCATGATACCATACCCCAGAGCAAATCCCAAGCTCTTGGACACATTTCGGTTGCCATAATAAGCCATGGTACCTCCCGGAACTGGTAAGTAGGCAGCAACCTCAGTGATCGCCGTCACCACAAAATACACCAGGATAGCAAGAATGCTATACCCAAGGAAAATGAACAATGGACCGCCTTTGGCTAACGTAACGCCCGAGCCGACAAATAGACCTGTACCGATAGTACCTCCGAGCGCAATCATCTGGGAATGACGAGCCTTGAGGCCACGGTGAGTGCTCTCGAACACACGCACCGTCCCAGTTGCAAGTTCGGCATCAACAGCACTAATATCATTAGAAGCTCCTTTCTCCTCCACTACTGCAGAGGAGCTGCTGTTCTTGAACTCCTGATCCATGGCTATGTGAGTCCAGGCACAACACAAATGGGCTCTGATGGAGGATCAGAAGGAAAGAAGAGTTACATTGACGACCGATCGCGATCCTTAGTATATAACGGCATCTTAAAAGGCCCAGATTAACCAAGGAATGTCAGCAAAGCAAGTAATAGCAGCACCATCTTTGATTAGTCGCATATTTTTAATCGTGCGACCCGGCAAGTACGTGACTCGAGGATTCGCCGATCAGAGGCAATCGGTCCCGGCTGGTCCAATTCTTGATTAACCATTGGCTTGGGAGTCTGGGGTCACTAGAGGCAGCATAATTCCATGTAGAGATCCATACGATCCTTTGAGCAAATCTGACACGGCCAAGGGAACTAGGAGCAGTAGAGATAAGAGACCGCTGTGTTGCGATAAGAGTGCTGATACCACCAACACCACCCTTGGCCCCCTCTTACGGGTACCCGTACCGTGGCCAAAGCGTGGCGATTTGATAAGGTCCTGTCGC
Source organism: Scytalidium sp. 3C (assembly GCA_000743665.3). Classification (NCBI taxonomy): domain Eukaryota; kingdom Fungi; phylum Ascomycota; class Leotiomycetes; genus Scytalidium; species Scytalidium sp. 3C. The sequence continues at coordinate 269,785 of JMRO03000009.1, forward strand.
CGTCTCGTCCACTGAGCTTAGGGAGAGCCAGGGCTCCTGGCTGTATGTATGCGGGCCGGATGCTATCCCCTTGCATCTACGTAACGTATTCCAGACCTGTTACCAAATAATCATTGTCAACTATTGCTGCGACAGCTCTTGGCCTTTGTGCTGATAGCGCTTGCGAATATTTCAAGTTCTGATGTTCACTATTCCAAAGCGGGTCTTGATTCGCAAGTCATGCCCAACATTTCCCTCATCTCCGTGGCAGTGCTCAAAGCAAGAAGGGCCCGAATTGAGACGGTCATAACTAAGAAGAGTAAAGGTCCATTCGCTAATCGTATCAATTCCAATGTTGACATTCATAATGATCGGGAAGCCGAATATCCCACTTCTGCTGGGATCTGAGCTGACAGTCGGTTTGTTTTGCTGTCGACTGCTTGCGCAGGCCAATTTTACCAGGGGTATGGAGGACCATGCATAAAGACACAAGTTGACAAGGGGAGAAAATAATTACTCGGATATGCAGTACGACTGTAGCATCCATAATAAGCATCTATATTGAGCTCTGAATTTATCAACATGCAACTATAGTGTAGGATGTTTCCATCACGCATACTTTTGCTTAACTGACTAGAGACTTGTAAAATCTCTAGTCCGCCCTGTAAGAGCGTAGACACGCATGGAAGAGTGCTCGCCAGTTGATGACCTTACAATATCCATGCAATCTCTCGCAAGGCTTGCTCTCAACGATCCTATCCCGCTCTGCCTTTTCCAATTCGAGATACAGAAATCAAAACCTAAGTTCTAGTTATAGAGAACAGATATCCTTGGTATAATTAGTCTACAGCCATTTTTTCGTCTTCTGACGTGAAGAAATCCTGTCTAGCTTGTCTCTTCATCTGCAGCACTCCCGTCCCACAACTTCATTGTATTCATACAGACATTTTCATTGCAATTGACTTATGAGGGTTATATCCTATGACTTCGAAATCTTCAATCTGCCAATTGTCGATACTTCCTCCCTTTTCTCGTTTAATATTCAGTTCAGGAAACGGCCGTGGCTCACGTTCTAGCTGTTCCGACAGAGCATCAATATGATTGATATATACATGCGAATCCCCCATCACATGTGTAAGGCTACCAGGAACTAGATCGCAAACATGAGCGAGCATATGCGTTAACAGCGAATAACTTGTAACGTTGAAAGGAATTCCTAGGCCCATATCGCAAGACCTTTGATATAATTGACAGTGGAGGTGGCCTTTAGAGGTACTTTCTCCATTTTTCTCTGTCGCTGGAAATGAGACATAAAACTGGGCAAACATATGGCACGGTGGTAATGCCATGTTACGCATATCTCGAGGATTCCAAGCACTTAAAATCATTCGCCGATCGTAAGGATTCGTGCGGAGTTTGTGTATGATCTCAGCTAATTGATCAACCCCTTGATTGGTATAGTCCGCTGATGGATTTATATATTCGGCACCGAAATGACGCCACTGAAAGCCATAAACGGGTCCCAGGTCACCCTCTTCGTGATGTGATAATCCTACGCTATCCAGGAATTCACGGGATCCATTGCCATCCCATATTTTAACACCGGTCTTACTTAATGCCAGAGACGATGTATTACCCTCAATAAACCAGAGCAGTTCGGCGATGACTGCGCGAAGAGCAACGCGTTTTGTCGTAAAGATAGGAAGGATAGGTCGTCCATTGTCATTGAGTTTAAATTTGAATGGCTGGGGTGCAAAGATAGACAACGTGCCGGTGCCCGTTCTGGGTTTAGCAGGTTAGAATCGTTGCCAAATTTGAAGCTTTTTGTGGCACGCTCTCGACGAACTTACCGGTCAGGCCGACGTTCACCATGTGTCAAAATCTCGCGAACAAGATCTAGATATTGACATTCTTCGTGTATAGCCGTAGACTGCATGGTTGGTAACGACGTTGACTAGGTTCTGCCAGGAGGAGAGATGCAGCTGATGGACTTTGAAATTTGTTGCTGAGCGAGAACGACGCGCTCCACGTAACCGACGCGGACGCGGAAGTCACGCGTTTAGTGGCCGACTTATCGTAATCCGCCTTTCCATAAACAGATTTTTGCTCTGAGACGCTTGCATGAGGAATCTTCCCAATTAGGTTTAGTAAAATTTGTCCAACAAGCCGTAACTCGACACGCACCAATTGCGGGCATTTTATCGAGAAGGGAATATCGAATTTGATTGCCATGATTGCGTATCTAGTAATGGCAGGGTACTGTATCACTGTACTGCGATATTAATAGCCTCAATGATAAAACGGGCAACGGAGCTGCCTATCAGGCCCATCGCATAATAGTTCAGTGGTCAAGAACAGTTGCGGTTCACCATAGATGATGTTTGCTCTCTATGTTATCCAGTGCATCTTCAATTGATTTTCTATGAACAAAGATTTACACATCCTAGCACCTTAACAATGGCATTCTAAAAGGAGAGAAGAAAAACAGACTCTATTTCAAAATCATATACAAAAGAATATCACCATCTTAGACTTGCTCTATCATGTCACTGCTGCATCCATGGATTCCAAACCCCTTTACATCTTCGCTTCAATCATGTCTGTACATAGGGAGTTTCTATGTACAGTAAGTAAGGCGGAGAACATTGAATGAAACCGCTGCAACTCTCAAAAAATTTACACATATACAGGCTGCTTCGTTCCCGGCTTGGCCTTGTACGAAATCCTCCCTGCAGGTAAGAAAAACAATGCAACTAATGCGCCCCCCCGCACTTCAGGATAGTGATGGGTTCCTGCCGCCGGAGAAGTCCACCCTGCCTTTTGCCATCCGGCCATCCCCTTTAATTCAGCGGTTTCATCCAGCTGAACCACGCAGTTGATTTCTCCGTAAGGGTGGAGGTGGTACTGGCCGCGATACTCTTCCTGACTCTCCATGTAGACAGTGGTGATGCTGAAGTATCGGGAGCGTTCTGAAGGAGCGTAAAGACGACTGCGGCGGTACTTGGGACCGTCCAGCTCGTCAGTTGCGACCCACCCTTCGTTATTGAGGATCCCTTGCCGGATAAGTTTGCAAAAGTCTTCATAAAACGCATTTCCGGGTCCATAATGCTCGTTGAGATACTTCTCGAGATCTTGGCCGGGCGTCCTAAAATTCATAGTCAGTAGAAGCCGATATGAGTGACTGGTATTGTAGTTTACAGGTCTGCAACCTCCGCGAAGAATTCCTCTGCTCTGGTGATGAGCTTTTCAGCGTTAGGATGCAATGCAGCCATTTCCTTTTTCTTTCTTTCTTCCTTTCTTTCTTTTTTTTTACGTCAATGATGAATCCAGCTCATACAAGAAGTGCCTATATGTCAATGATATTGTGGGGATTCACAGACTACATATCTGGTACGTATCCGAAAACTATCCGACATAGTCGGGTGACTAGGTAAATTAGCCCCGCAGTACCTATCCGGTTACTCCTCAAGAAGCCATCAAAGCAAGCCACCAAATAGATGGACAAAATTGTGTAAACGAGTCTAACGACGTGACTTCCATATTATAAATATAGCTCGGCTTGCAGCATGCTATCGTTCTGCAGCAAACATATATTTCCAGAACATACAGGAGAGTTATGGGGTCACACGATGTTGATTTACTCATTGTCGGCGCAGGTACGTTCGCATGCAGCACTTAACTTCATTATAACTTAAATAATGATTGGAAGGCCTACACGGCCTCACTATGGCCAAAACATACCTCGAGGTCTACCCTTCCGCAAAACTGCTCGTGGTAGATGAATCTCAATCTGTTGGCGGCACCTGGGCTCGCGAAAGGCTCTACCCCGGACTGAAAACGAACAACCTCTTTGGGTCTTATGAACTCGGCGACTTTCCCATGGTTCCTGAGAAATATGGTGTGAAGCATAACGGACATATCCCGGGCCACGTAGTGCATGAATACCTTTGCGACTTTGCGGACCATTTTGGGATTACACCACACCTTTCCCTCGGGACGAAAGTCATATCGGCATATCTTCAGGATGACGACGTATGGAATGTAAATCTCAAATCTGTTAATGGTTTACAAAGGTACTCCGAGACTGTTCGTGCTGCCAAGCTTATAATTGCCACTGGCCTCACTTCCAAGCCTCATGTTCCTCAAATTCTCGGCTCTGAAAATTTTGGCCGTCTCATGCTTCATTCAAAGCAACTCAAAGAACAGTCTAAGTGTCTTACANCAATGTAATAAAGTTGTCGTTATAGGTGGAAATAAATCGGCTTGGGATGTCTGCTACACAGCTGCACGGGCGGGTTCACAGGTGCATATGGTAATACGTCCATCTGGAGGAGGAGCTAGCTATGTATGGCCATGCATCTTCCCACTTGGACCGTTCAAAGTATCTTTAGCAATGCTCTCCAGGACAAGACTTTTCACGTTGTTTGATCCGGAACCGCTTAATGGCACAGGGCCATTTGCATGGATGAAGAAATTCATGCACCGCACTTCCATCGGGCAGAAGTTTACGCGCTGGTTCTGGAATTACCTCGACAGGCATATCCGGAAACTCAACGGCTATAGCACGCATCCTGAGTTGAAGAAGTTAGAGCCCTGGATTACTCCTTTCTGGATGGGTAATTCACTGAGCATCCACAATTACGATACAAGCTGGTTTGACTTGGTGCGAGAAGGAAAGATACATATCCATATCGCAGATGTCGCCTCTCTCTCCCCGGGAAATGTGCACCTCGCTAATGGGGATACGCTCGAGACGGATGCACTTGTCTTTTGTACTGGCTGGACGGTGGATATGCCTGTTAAGCTGGATCCTTTACCACTCAAAAATGAAGAGCAGGCTTTAAAAGCGATCAACATGAGCGTTCCTTATCTCCAGTCCATTCCACGTCGAACTTCCAATGCCCCAGCATGTCAGGAGTTCCATCTGCCCTCTAAAGAGATCGCACCTATACCTCCTTTATACCGATCTATGATTCCAGCAGATATGAAATTCCTGCAGCATAGAAATTTTGCCATGATCGGTATGGCTGTCTCTGTCCACGCAGCCTTGGTTGCTCAAGCACAAGCACTCTGGATAACAGCATTTCTCAACAACAAAATCAGTTATCTTCGCCCGGAGAATCTCAACATCGATGAGTTGGAGGATATCACTACTCTACAATCTCTCTATGGTAGACTCAGGCGACCACAGGAAACTGGGGGACTCGCCGGGAAATATGCAGATCTGGTCTTCGATAGTCTTCCCTATATTGATGAGCTGCTTAGCGACCTGGGACTACAGCGTAAACGAAAAGGAAGCTGGTGGCGCGAACTTACGGAAGACTATCATCCGGCTGATTATCAGGGGTTGGCTCGTGAATGGATGAGCCTAGATAAAAATAGATCGGATATCTAGGTAGAGAAGAGGATTGTATCATATGAGAGATACAAATAAAGGCTTAATAGAATAATTTCGGGCTTAGTCTTGTCGATTCACTCGGAATGAATGGCCATAGGCTCTCCTAAAGAGAGATCTTATAGATGTAAAGTCATATGAATTGAATTGGTTGTTTAGGTAGGAGGTAGCACGCGTTGCGTGCGATATGGAGGCGTACTGCGGTGTGGCACCGCCTGTCCGCAACCGTAAGCGAACTAGCTCCAAACCTCCGGCTACGGCCCGCACGTGACCCAGTTCAACGTGCCTATTCGAACAGCTATCCAAAGAATACAAGAATAACCTAATATCATTAACAGATTTATATCTGATTTGATGAAATATTATAATGTATTTAATTAGTAGATATCTCATTGTAAGTATTATTGTCCTGCACATGGTTTTGAGCGATATTAAGAACAGAGAATTAAACAAGTTTGAGAACGGAACGAAGGAAGTTGAAATGCAGGTAGTACTTATAGGGTCAAGGCAATATTATAATATAATTCTGTATTACAATACCGGTAGTTATATTTTAATAACTACGAGTTTGTTTCTTTAACAGTATTATAATAAGGTCTCTCCTCGAGATGTTCCACTACTTTTCCCCTCCCCTGTGCAGTCTCCAAGAGACTTTTGTCGTATGCTGCATCAACCTCGTCGAACAAAGTGCGAGCTGCAACGGCCACGTTTCCTCCAGCCGCCGCTAATCGCCGGTGGTACTCTTTAATGTTATCGGACGCCAGAATCGAGTCTGCAGAGAATAGAAGATTGATCTCCTCCAAAGTTTTCCCGGAGACCTCCGGGTAAAGAAAGTAAATAGCCGGCATGGCGATTATGTTAAAGGTACCAAACACGATGAATGTCTTCCAACCCAGTCGGCTTAACATAATAGGGATGACGAAGGTGTTCATTCCGCACCCAATGGCCCACCCGAAAATGGTGAAAGAGTAACCCTTGGCACGCACTTCCTGTGGGAAGATTTCGGAGCCATAGATCCAGCAAGGTACGATGTTGAACATTGTAAAGAACCAGAGGAATACAAATACCATGGCAGCTGCTGCAACGCCGAGTCTGGTGTCGTTCTTGAGTTCGGATTCCCTAATGAAAGCTGCGACCATGAATAATGAAATGCCCTGAGTGATGAATGATACAAGTAAGGACTTTATTCTGCCGATGCGATCAATCACGAGTGCCTGGAGATTGTGTCAGTTTTCAAGGACGAGCACATTCTGACTAATATAGACTCACAGCTGCGACCGTTCCTATAACACCAAATGTGTTAACAAGACCTGCCAGCCATGAAGCTTTATATGGGTCGAACCCAGCAAGAGAAAATAAGGTTCCAGCCCAGGTTGCAATTGCAAGGATACCCGTCCACTGCTGAATCTGTTGTAGCCAGAAGCCCAGCCATACTCGACGACCGAGGTGCAAGCTCCCAGAATGGCGACCAATAACTAGGTTCCAAATATTGTTGCGTTCATGGTGAGAGGCTTCAACAATTGCCCTCAGCTGTTCGAGCTCGGCTACAATTATTGGATCATTATCTGCAAGATCACCGCGTAGCTTCTTTAGGATATCTATTGCTTCAGGCTCCCGACCGTTTGCAATGAGCCATCGCGGTGAATCGGGCAGGAATGCTACGACCAGCATAATAATAATCACTGGTCTGGGGGATCATTAGGACAGTATCAGAGGGTGGTGGAAAAAGACGTACGTGACCATGAAACCTAGCGGAAATCGCCATCGGAACTCGATGTTCGTGTTTCTGACACCAAAGTTGATCCAGAATGCTATGACAATTCCGAGGTCTAAGCATCAAGTTAGACGCCATATCAAAATATCGCTTTAGGAAAAGCCTCACAGTTTGCCGCAAAGACGAGAGAGAAATTAGCACCACGGTTATGAGCCTTTGACAGCTCTGACACCCAAGAAGGGATAATCACATTGATGAAGCCAATACCAAGCCCGGCAATCACCCTGGCGCAAATAAACATATTGGCATTTTGACTTGCAGCCATCAATGCTCCTCCAAGTACTGCGAACGAGGCACCAATCCAGACTGCCTTCTTGCGGCCGTACTTGTCGCCAAACCAACCTCCAATGAAGCATCCCCACATGGCACCGAAGTAGTATGCTGCTGCTAGTCCTCCCTGTTTGGTGCTATTAGTGACTTTTCCATTGGCACCAATTCTAGCCATATCAATAAATGCGGGTGTCCCACTGGCGGTTCCCAGCACACCTAGATACATTCAGGTTCTGTATTTCATCGATAAGATAGCAATCATACCTTGATTGTAACCCTCGAAGATCAAAGCGACAGCAGAGAAGAGATTCAGAAGGAAGAGCAGGCTCTTTCCAGGGAGCCGTCGCCATATTTGAGGTGCCATAGTTAAGTGAAGTATTGCAAATCGTTATATGTTATATCAATTTGAAGGACACCCTTTTCGAGAAACGGAATTCAGTTAGGATAACTTGTGGGAGAGATCTGCAGGGGCGCTCCTTATAACAAAGGCACCAGCCATCAACAAGCCGAGGGATATCGTTTAGACTTGGAAGAATGGCTCATGACGTTCCTCGTAGTCTGGCAGCATTTCTGGGGAGACTGAGCTAAAATAACTGGGGAACAGTGGAGTCCTGGGGTGGTCCCCATAACATTACCTCCATGTCGGACATGGCCCAGCCCCACCTGGACCTTAGGGCGAGCGGTCGCTGGTTTACGGCGTATAAACGCCTAAATGCCTAAATGGCTAGCAACCATTAAATTCATGGGCACTAAGTGGCCCCGCAACAATATTGCTTTTATCTTAGCAAATGAGCGGACTGAGTCATTTGGAGTTGAAGAATACCCTAATTAAAGCTCCGGGCAAATTGATGTAACTGTCTGTGAGTCTACCGGAACAGCTTTCCGGCTCTCGCGGAGCATGTAGCAAGGAGGTCTCGGGATATCTATTAACGGCACCCTCGGGGGCGTTCTAGCCTAAGCAGTTGTCTTCTTGTCAGAAGTGGAATTAAACGCTGTACACCACCACCACCACCAGCAGCTTTATATGTTAGCAAGTGCGCCAGATGTTAAAGACAAATTCTCGTTTCTCGATGAGACGATCATCCAGAGGCTTCCTATTATCAATTTCTAATCATACACTTATGTTCTCTCTAGTCTTGGGTCATACGAGATACCACTGATTTTCCTAGCCTGGTCCATCCAACCTAGGACCCTGAGACTTCCATCTTTGCCTATGACAAACCCTCTCGTCTCTCCTCCTCTCTTCCGTTTGAGAACTTCTTTTGCTATAATATCAGCCTGATGCCATATTCCCCAGCCACTTTCAACAGGCTTCTTGATTACTTCATTCTTCTCTAACCCTTGTGAATCTATATGATCGGGTCCATACCACTGCACATGGATCTCCTCTGGCCTGATAGGAGGAAATGGGATCGAAATAGATGCCAGGGTTCCCTCAATTCTGACACTTGGTGCAGCCTTCTGTGAGCGGAATCTTTGATAAAAAGGTATCTTGTTGGAGCCAGTTATCGTCATACTCGTGGTGACGATTCCCACAGCGGCTTGTGTTCCATCCTCCTTATTCGAAGAAAGTACCACGGTGTTAATATCATCAATATCGTTATTCCCGCATCTGACCGGCATTGTGTTCGCATACAATACAGAGGTAGTGCTGTTTTCAATGTTGCTGAGCGCAATATCCGCCCATGTAAGAGCATAAACGCCCTGATCTAGTAATGCACCGGCCGCTACATTTTTATCCAGGAAACGAGACGTGGGTGGCAGATCGGGCGACCAAATAGGAAATGAGAATTCCGCATATACTCTTCTGACTTCGCCAAGTTTTGGCAAAAGCTCCTCCTGTACATACTCAGTGGCTGGCAAGTATCTGGTCCACATCGCTTCCATCAGAACCACATTCTGCTTCTCGGCCTCATCACACAGAATCTCATACTGCCGTCGATTGATTGTAGCTGGCTTTTCAACAAGAACGTTCCGCTTGTTCTTCAGCGCCTCCATGACGTGTTCATAGTGCATAGAATGAGGTGTGGAAATATAGACGACGTCGAAGTCTCCAGTATGGAGCATCTCTTGCCATGAACTGTATATCTTGATGAGAGACGCATTTGGAACCTTGTGCTCCTCACTCAGCCATTTCTTTACCCGTTCCTCAGGTCTAGTGCTAGATACGGCAACAATCTCGTGCTTGATGCAATTCGGGGTGTCTCTGGCAAGTATGATATCTGGAAGGAAGACCGAAGCAATGGTTGAGCAGCTTAGGAAAGCCCAGCGGCAGGTTAGTTGCCCTTCTGACATCCTTTGAAGTCGATTCAAATGTTGGATCAACCGATGTANTTTTTTTTTTTTTTTAAAAAAAAAGCTTTAAATTATTATAGTGATTTGGTTTGCAACAGAACCTCGCAAAGCAATACCAGGTAGATTTATTCGTCATTGGATTCATATCCGTCGAGCAGGACCCGGTTTCCCTGCTAGTGTTTGAGGAATTTCCGCATTATCTCCGTGTCCCGTGGGGAGTAGCTCGGTAGAAAGGTTAAACGGCTGAAAGGTTAAACGTTTAAGGAATCCGCTTTCAATTGCCCGTCCCCCATTAAACCAACCGTCTAAACTAGTTTGGCTACCATGCAGAGCATACGAGGAATCCTTGATGGTAATTGCATCATTGTTTCAAGCTGTCAAGTTTCTCAAAAGGTAGCCTTGGCGAGAATCGATCACATATCAATATACAGGCACCATTCTATCAGGTCTTTTCGATACTCACGCACTGAGCAGTGAGGCAAAGATACGAGAAGAATTTTGTGAATTAGAGTCAGCTCTACGATATAAATGAACCGCGTACGTAGTCTTGATCTACAGATCTGCATTGGAGCTCATTTTGACATACCCTAGTTCTCACTGAAAGGGCAGACAGCAGTGCTGACGGGTGGCGCCCGGGGGCTGGGTCTTGCATTTGCTCAAATTCTTGGGGAAGCTGGGGCAAACATTGCTGTACTAGATGTAACTCAGCCTGAGGAAGCTTTGTTCCGGATTCGAGACGAACACAAAGTAAAGGTTGAATTTTATAACTGCGATGTCACAATTCGAGAGAAGGTCTACGAAACAGTAGAAGCTGTTGAGAGAGAATTTGGAGCCATACACATCAAGTGAGAGAACAATTTTTTGGGAACATGCAAGTAGTGAAACTTACGTTTCTTTCATAGTGTCAACGCCGCTGGTGTGGTTACAGATGAGCCGTTTTTGAGTACCTCAGACGAGAATATCAAGAGAACATTTGCTATTAACGTGAGTTTCTCTAGCTAGGCTATCTGTGACTTTTCCGAGAACGAATGCTGAAACGATCTCCAGTTCACTGGGTCTTTTCTCGTTGCTCAGGCCTGTGCGAAGTCCATGGTCCGACGCCGGGAAAATGCTGGCAAGCCCCCATCAGGCGAGGAGACAAGCACTGGAAGTATCGTCTTTGTTGGAAGCATTGCCACTCGAATTTCATCAACCATTCAAGCCATTTCATGTTACACCGCTTCAAAAGCTGCCGTGCAAGGGCTAGTTAAACCCTTAGCAATGGAGCTCGCACCACATGGCATCCGCGTCAATTCTCTGTCTCCCGGTTATATGATGACGGATATGATGAGGGGCTTGCAAGTAAAACAGCCCGCGATTGTAGCACAATTCGAAAAAGAGACATTGTTCGGCAGGATTGGATTCCCAGATGAGCTTAAAGGCCCAGTCTTATTTCTGTGCAGCAGGGCAAGTGGTTGGTATACTGGCCAGGACATGTTGGTAGACGGAGGCGCAACGAGCTGGAAGCATCCGGCCGAGGTTGAGATATGAAAATATACTAGAACAGACTAAAGTATTACCGTCAGCTTGTATGATGTGTCTATTTCGAGAGAGGAGCTATATAGCCTATGAAAAGCCAGCTGAAGCTTTAGTATGTTTCATACATGGAGGGGCAATATCTAATGGATTACATACTCCGGCATACACTCTCACTAGTTACTTTAGTGTTTTTAAGACCTCAGCCGCCAGCGTCACGTTGGAGACAAAATCCAATTACATAATGGTTTGCAGATACGAACTATCACTGCGGCAACATTGATCAGGTTGCTGCTTTAGTAAACTAGAGATTCCCTGCTCTCCTTGGCTTTCATATACGGTTAAATATATAAGTTTGTCGCTCCCGCCCGTAGTTAATTGACCCTAAAACAAAGCTGCTGTCATCTTTCACATCTGCTCCTAGAGGTGCAATACTCTTCATTCGCACACACCTGGCGCCCGTCCGAGCATAGCACATGGTCATCTGCTTTGCAATATCTGACTCTTGTGCATCCATCTTTATAATCAATCTTCACAATGTCTCTCTGTTTTGATACAGTTGTAGTAGGGGCCGGGAGCGCTGGCTGCGTGATAGCTGCGCGCCTGACAGAAGATACGTCGCATAATGTCCTCTTGATCGAAGCAGGACGAGACTATCCCCCCTCATCGGAGGTTCCAAAACCGATTCGATCATCGCAATACGTACCAATGAGAGGCCATGCCCCAGAAGGTCTTTACGATCCAGAGCACGATTGGAACCTGAATGTCAAAGTGTCAGACTATGGTTCAAGCATGNNCAGGTACCCCAAGGCAGGCTCATGGGCGGCGGTTCAGCTATCAACGGGTCAATCTCTCTCCGTGGGACTTCCATAGATTATGACAAGGACTGGTCAGGGTTGGGCAATCCTCACTGGGCATGGGAAGATGTTTTACCGGCATTCAAATTTCTCGAGAACGATACTGCACCAGATTCGAAAATTCACGGAATTGACGGACCAGTTCCAATAGCGAGAGCCCATAGAGAGGAACTTAGCATACTTGCCCGTGCATTTCTGGAGTCCTGTCAATCCCTGGGTTATCCCTATGTACACGATTTGAATGATACCGACGTAGAAGGAGTTGGGCCAGTCCCACAAGCAAGAGTTAGCAGCAGACGCGTTAGCATGGCGAATGCATATATAGATCCAACACGAAACCGACAGAATTTAACCATAAGAAGTAATGGTCACGTCGACCGCATACTCTTCTCCAACAAATGCGTTAAGGGGGTAGAGCTGACGGATGGAACTGTCTACCACGCACGTCGTATTGTTGTGTGCGCCGGAGCAATCATGTCGCCTGCAATTCTGCAGCGTTCTGGGATCGGACCAGGCCCTCATCTTATGGCCCTAGGCATTCCCATAATCCAGGATCTACCTGTCGGTAATAATCTAGGCGATCATTTCGCCGTCCCATTGATTGCATCACCCAAGCCTGGCGTGTGGAGTAAGGAAGACTACTCATTGCAGATAGCTCTGCGGAAGAGCTCAACTATTCAACCTGGTAGTTGTGACATGCAGCTCACTTTTTTCTCCTACTTAAACCCAGGCAAGCCTGATCCTCACGTCAACAGGAGAAGTTTGGCAGGCAATGGCAAGCCTGGCGCAGATATGACGAACCTGGCTGGCATTGCATGTGTGCTCAATAAACCTCGGAGCACTGGTACCGTTCGAATCGTATCAAAAGATCCGTTGCAACTGCCCGAAGTTGATCCGAACAATTTGGACAAGTCCATAGATCGAAAGATTGCTCGCGAATTGGTGCGAGCTGGCTGGGATGTCATCACGCGTGAACCTCTCAGATCTCTCTTAGGGCCACCTCTCGTATTCACGGAGGAGATTATGGCTAACGATTTAAAACTGGATCAGGCAATCGCCGAAAATAATTCGTCCGCATATCACTTTGTAGGAACATGTAAAATGGCTCCAATAGAGCAGGGTGGAGTGGTAGATACAAGTGGCAGAGTTTGGGGCGTGAGCGGTTTGGTAGTGGGTGACGCGAGTATCATTCCCGTGGTCCCCGGAGCGAATACTATGCTCCCAACAATCATGACGGCGGAGAGAATTGCGCAAGCATTGAAATTCGGAGGCATTGAGAAAGTCAAGGCAAATATCTAATAGAAATAGTTCTGCTAACGAGGAATCGTACCCAATGGTAATCTGTAGCCTGTAAACCGTTGCCAGTAAGAACTTGAGGATGCTTGATATATCCATTAGAAACTCTCAAATCCCTTTGCCATGTCAAAAGGCCACGGCCAGTCCTGTAACAGCTCTGGAGGGAGTTGGAACTGAAAATGGGGACCGTTTCGAAGGTCACTGATGTCGTCTGTCGTGTTCATATAGCTCTGGGGAGCGAGAAAATGGGAGTTCCATTGTAGTTCTTGACTTCCGGACCCAAGAGAAGCATCCGGTATAGAGGTGGAGGTGTTCGTCACAGCAAATTGGCATATATTAGTCGATGAGAGATCCTGTTGACGTTGACTGGTCATATAGGCATCTATACTAGTGATGTGAAAGCGCAAACGCTCGGTAGCACCGATTGTGGGCGTAATACCCACTTCCAGGCTGGCAAGCAGATCCGCCATCGCTAGGAGGACCGAGCGCACCTGGAAATATGAGGATTCTGAGAGTGGTCCCTCAATCACAGAACTCAGGATCGATCCTATGCCCGCCAAATGATGCAGAAGAGGAGTCGAGATTGCACGCAAAAATGGTACAGGAATATTAGAGAAGCCATCGAGTAATTCTCGCGTGACGGCGCACTTTTGCTCCACAGTTGCATCCTCTGCAGTAAACAGAACCATGCGAACTAGCTGGAGGGTGGCTGCAATATTTGCAGCTTGGAAATTGAATATATCATCGATTGTCCCAGCAGTATCTTCCCGAGCTTCCTTGAAAACAGATGGGAGCTCAGCGTGCATAGACATGACTTTGTCCAGCACCGCTGATTGTGGTGGTGCATCTCTTCTGAACAGGTTCGATGGAGAAAATGGTCCGACGGTTTCCGGTCGACCCCGACGAAAGTAGTTCATTGCATGTTCAAGGATTCTATACATTTCAGTGGTAAAATTCCAGCCATGCAACCATGATGAAGAATCTGCATGAAGCAACACGGAGTTGGTGTTGCTATTAAATTCCACCTGCCGATTTTCAAATCCTTTGTCCGAGAAGAATTCGTCATCGACCTCACTTGGGTAGAGTACTTTGCACTGGGATTCGCGACACCGGATCACACCTCCCCAGACGATTGAGGTAAAGACCTCTAATGTATACATAGACCAGAACTGGGGGCAAGTCAAATTCAGAATATTCCAAGTAAACGACCGTACGTACCAGCCTTCTTCTCTCCTCTATCTCCACAACGCCCGTCTCGTTTGGCCAATTCCTCTCATCATGAAGGTTGTCCATCTTCACTAGACTGTGGTAAAGACCTAAGTATTGGTGCATGTTGTCGATATTTCCATTTTGGATTCCAAGCAACGCCAATAGCGCAGCAGCACGCATCCAGTCTAGTCCTCTGGTGGCGCCTAGTTCTCGAGGGAAGGTATCCCTGGCGGCATAGTAGAATAACTCGGAACTGGGCTCCTTGAAATACTCCTTATCCCAACGACCTGGAACGAGAGCTCCATCCCGAACGCGAGCCGATGCGAGAGCGCAAATTGACATGAGAGCTGCAAAGAATGCTTCATTTGAAATATACTCTTTTCTTGCTATCCGACGTGATAATGTCTGGCGGTGGAAAAGCGGAAATCTGATCAATCAGCAAAGGTTGCCGGACTAATTATATGATACCCAATGCAAATTTTGGACAACAGAATAGCCAACCTACGACGGCTCGACATAGAAAGATGGTAAGCGTACTTAAGGGACTTACATCGGATATACAACCGCGAAGTACACGCTAACCAAGTCTACAATTTGGTTAGTATTAGAAAGGGCCAGATTCCGGTATTGTGGCGAGAGGGGAAATGTAAAAGTCGTGTCAAGTCCGGCGTCTGAACGGCTGATGATACTAGATAGGTGATTCGTCATCGGGTGTATAGTCAATGCGGTATCTAGACGTCCTCCTTGTTCTGGAGTTTTGCTTTCTTGTTCTACAGACGTTGGTTGGGCAACCCCGGTCTTAGGTCCCTTGACTCCGCGCTTTTTGAAAGGGCGCCTGTAAGTGCAACTGCTGCCGAAGTCGATGCAATTCTTGCAACGATTTGGTTCCTCCTGGTTCGGTGTGCATCGAATACTCCGCTTATGGCAAAAGTCACATGCTCGCGATATTCTACGAAGCTTCCGCGGCTTTGGTCGTTGTTCTGACTGTGTTTGAAGAGGTAAGACGTCCATTGTCCGGATACCTCGACCGTGCTACCTAGGTGTGTTGAGCTATGTCCCCCGCATCACTCGTAGACTGACCTGCTATACCCGCGCAATAGGCCTCCCGGTAACGGATATCGCATGTCTCTTCCAATAACCTAGAACTTGATTAACATACTTCTGCTTCCGGGAGGTTAATCGCAGTTGTCACTCTCGAAACGGATGTAGTCGACGGATGCTCGCGTGAAGTGATCCGGAAAGCTGTGGCGCGAAATTTAGGATCGTTAAGCTACGGATTCTGATATCCATCACGTGATGATAGTCCCCAGACCTAAATTCCAGGTCGAAACCAGGTTTCCCCACATCATCCTCCGGGCGGGGTGGCGGGCGGGGGGAATCGCAGTTTCCCACACTGTAGAGGCGAAATAATAGATCCTCCAACAGCACTACAATTTCCATTACAGAAGACTACGAGGCAGCCTGGCATTGACTTCTTTACTGCTCGAGTTGATATTGCTGGCAACACTCAGACAAAAGTCGTCTAAGGACACGCGGCCTATCCCGGCCAAGATTGATTAGAATTAGGGGAGCTTGTTCAGGAGGCTCTGGGGAAGGGCGACAGTGGCAGTAGCGTATCTCACAAGGACATCCGGGATGTTCTACCAAGGATCAGCGTACTGTAATAAAATTATTACTAGGGTAGACGGACAGTTGAATAATTGGGCACGAAAACGGGTTAGCGGGTTGTACGATCCTCGGGGCTTGCGATCCAATGTACGCAAGTAGCACTCCGTAATTTTGTACATAAGAGGTACAAGAAAAAGCTCAGCCCTGGCTGAGCTCTAAACCAATGATATGTGCAAGTCAGGCTATTCCCGCTGCTGCTTCAATAACTTCAAGCGAGTCCACTCTGTTTTACTGATCAGGCCATACAACGATAGCACGGATTTATGAAAACGGCGTTGAAAATCTCCTGATTTGACCAAAAAAGCTCTCGGTTGCAAGGGGTAGCCTAGCCTTTTCTTGAAATCCTTATGTACGTGACGTACTTTGTACAGTACAAGAAGTGGCTATGAGTGGCATTTTCGGGTGATATCAGGAAGGAAATTTTTTCCGATACTTTGATTGTTCGAGCAATGATTGCACGGCCCCCGAAGTTGATTGGGGGTAATGGCTTGAGGTACAAAACGTAGTGAGACAGCCTGAGCACCTTACTAAACCTCATTCGCTCACAGCCTTCCACCTATTGGTTTCTTGTATCCCTCCGTACCGCAAAATCAAGTATTTAGCCATTTAAGCGCTTAAGCGTTTAAGCATGTTACCCCCCGCCTCCTGACGCCGCCCAGACCAGGTCGGCTGTCTTCTATTCGAGAGCTATACTGTCAGGAATTGTGCTTGTCAGAGGTCGCCGAAATTTCCGCGAAACCGCTAGGCCCCCACGTGACCACTTGTCCCATACAAATGCGGGCCGCCAAGCGAGTGTGAAATCGCCTGTAAAACGGGTGACAAGTGCATTTTGGTAAGTATCTCCGCTTGTTTTGGGTACTTATCATCTCTAATGTGTTTATTTTCTTATTTTCATTAACCTCGTATTTGTGATTTGAGATGTTAGACAAGTATTAAATAATAGATAAACGTACTTGTATAACCTGTAAAACTGGTTTATAAGTTAAGAAAAACGAGTAACTGTATAATATAACTCGAGTTTATGTTGTTAAATAATGTATTTGAAAGATATTATATTCTACGTTCGCGAACTATTTTTTACAAATTTAAATAATTAGTTAATAAATGATTCACAAAATTAGTATTATATTCCTTGTATTACATTAGATAAAAATTTTTATATTTGGTTAGATAAAGATCTGGTGACCTTTGATAAACTAATAATATAATTTAGTAAAAATATTTTCTTTTGATAAGTTAAAGTACCAAAGAAAAAAAATCTGAAAACACTGTGATTTCGAGTAAAATAAAACAAGGAAAATACAGAAGTTTTTACAAAAGTTTAGTTTTTAGCCGAAACCTTACAAATTTCTTTAGAAAAAGTCCTAAAATTATTTGCAAATAATTACAAAGATTATATATCTTTTATGGTTTTAGTTGATGTATTAGAAAAAGAAAAAAATAAAGAAATAAAAGAATTTATAAATGAACAAGGAAAAGAAAATATTTTATATGCTAAAAATATTGTAGATAATTATATTATAACTATAATAAAGTTATAAAAATTTTAAGTTATTTATAGAAGTTCTAATATAAAAAATTTGTAAAGTAAAATTGTTCGTAGATTCCTTAGTTAACGTATCTATTAACAGGTTAAATATAACTATAAGAATTATTAAAACTGTAATATAAATGAAATTTAAAATAGTTATTCAATTATAAAATAATATCAGATATAAAAGATTTTTTTTCGCAGAATTATTATAAGTTTACAAAGTTTATAGATTTATGTAAATCTTTTTTTCGATTATTATTACTTTTTCTACGGAGAAAACCAACGAAAAATAGAAATTGCAGATTTGGTTTTTTTTGAATATTTATTTTCGGAAAAACTAACAAAATATTGTTATCTAGTTATATTTTTCTATAACAAAAAGATAAATAAAACTACAAAAAAAGAATTTATAAATTTTTTGTAATATAAAAATTTTATATTTTGTACGTAAAATATTTTAGTATAACTTTTATTTTATTAGTAGTATATTACAAGTGAAATTTCTTTTTTATTTTGGAATTAATATAATTAGTATTGAATTAAAGTTTTTGTTAGTTAAGACTATGAAAAAGAATTCTTTTATCTTATATAGTTATAAAAAATCGAACGAGTTTTTAGAGAAGCTAGTTTAGTTTTAATTAAAAAAATATATTTTTTGTGAAATACAAGAGTTTAACACACAAAGATTTATAGAATTTTTTTAGTATAAATTTCGTAAATTAATTATTAGAATTAAAGTGTTTTTTGTTAAGTTTATCTTATGTATTTTCTTTGTTAATTTATGAAGATTATAGCCGGATTTACGGATGTTACAAGTGACTATTATTTTCCGCGAGTAACACATAAATTTCTGCAATATTTTTTGCAAAAGATTTAGCTGTAGATTAAACGTTAAAAAAGTTGTTTTAAAACTGTAGTTCAAAAATATTATTAGAGATAAAGTAACTTTGATAAGAGTGATTTAACTAAAGATAGTTTTATCAAATTATTGAAGTATTTGTGGACTGTTTTATTACAGAATCTTGTAGTTTTATAACCCTGTTATCTATTTTTACTTTTTTTCAATTATTCTTTGTTTTACAAACTAGAATAAAACAAATTTATTATTGTAGTTCAAAAAAAATATATTATAAAAAAACTGCAAAATTTGTTTTTGCAAAAAGTATTACCGGAAATTAATATTATATTAACAATTACTTGTGAATTGATTATATATAACAATAATTGATTAACAAACAAATTAGAACAGTAATTCGGAAATAAATTAAATAATATTTAAGATAGTTTAAATATATTAACCAATAGTCAAATACCTATAATTTTCCAAGAGTTTTTAAGACTTATAAACCCGCAATTTTACAGATGTCTACAAACATTTATACAAGATTTTTTGTAGGAATATTAGCAGAAGTTTTCGTAAACTTTTTTGCAGATAATTACGTTATTTCTAGTTTTTTCTTCTTTGGTTGTTAAAATACTTATATAAACTAATACTTCTGTTAAATTAACGTTTACATTACTTATATTTACAAGTTTATTTAAACTTTATATAGTTAAAAATATATAAAAAGAATAAAGTAAAAGTTTTAGAGGTCAACTACTTGTAAAAGAACTAGAAAACAAATGGAACTGTTGGTAGCGTTTAAGAAATATAATTCGAGTCTAATTTTGTTGTCGAAAAATAATATAAGATGAGTTTGTTACTCAGATTACTTATAACAAAACCGAAGATAAAACTATTTCAGAACTTGAGTTTTTACAGATTAGTTATAACCTAAATCAATTAGTTTTTACTCTTAACTAACGTTGTAAAAAAATAATACAAATTTTTACAAGTCTTAATCGATACTAGAAAAAGCAGCTTTATTTATAGATTGTTTTTCTACAAATGATAATTATTTAAATTTATATTTTATAGTTAAAAATACAAGAGTTTACGGATTTTTACAGATAGGTTATTCGGAAATCAATTAAATTTTATATCCACAAATTATAAGTAGATAATTTTATATTTATTATTATTATTAAATTAAACAATTATGGTTCATTTACAAATTATAAATAAAAAATAATTTATATATATGAGACTTGCAAAATAATAATTTATTGATATTATTTAAAAAAACTAGTATAAATATTATCTCGAACATTAGTTATGTTATTTATTCCTTTATTATTTTTATTGTTGTTATCGTTATCGTTATTATTATCGTTATTATTGTCGTCATCGTTATTTTTTTCTTTTTTTTCCGTAATTTCTTATTTTAGAGTATCTGTAAATTAGTGGAATAAACTTATAATACAAGTATTCTTTTCTTTGTGGGAGATCCGCGGACACTGGATATAATTAATAATAGCAAGAGTAGTAATAAGTTTGCAGGTAAAATAGCGGAGGATAAGATAATAGACTAAGATAAAACATATAATAGACAGCTGAAAACAGACTAAACATAGTTAATATAAGCCGCAAAACCCGCAAATAATAAAAGGAAAAATTTATTGATAACAAAAAAGTTACTAAAGGTAATTAGATAACGTAAAAAACAGTAAAAGACAGTAGTAATAACAGTAGTAGCAAAAGCAGCAGCAGAAATAGTAGCAGAAGCAGTAGTAGAACAGTTACAGGTATTTATATTTACAGTTAATATTACTTCTTCTAGAAAACACATTTGCAAAAATTATAATTTACGAAAAAAATAGCGAATTCTTTTATTGTTATAATAGTAGTTGGTACATGTTCTATTAAAGAAGTTTGTTACAAACATATATTTTTGTTATATATTTGATTTACGAATACAATAGTCATAAGGAAGATCGTTGATTTTTTCTATTATATATATTAAATACGTTTCTATGTTAACGAATTAGGTAATATTAAAAATATAATTTAAATAAACTATAATTACTTGCAAAACACGTTAATTTATAAGAGTTTGTATTACATATATTATACAAGCAAAAAAGACCGAGAAAAATAGTTCAATAACAGCAGTAGCAGCAGTAATAACAGTAGTAACAAGAGTAATAAAAATAGAAATAAGAACTAAAGCTAAAGCTAAAGTTGAAATTAAAGTAAAAGTAATAGTAACAGGAAGAGAAAGAGTAAAAGTAAGAGTAAGAGTAGGAGAAGATGAAAAAGAAATAAAAGAACAGGAACTAGTTTATAAAACGTTGATAGGGTTCTAGAGAACTATAGTAGTAGCAGCAGTACTAGTAGTAGTAGTAATAGTAGTAGTAATAGTAGTAGTAATAGTAGTAGTAATAGTAGTAGTAATAGTAGTTATAGTAGTACTAGTAGTGATAATATATTACAAAAAAAAGAAAGAGTTTGGAGTTGAATTTACTTAATATAATTATAGTTTATTATTGTCAAAAGTCTTTGATTACTATGAATAAGTTGTTATTACTTTATTCTTGCTATAAAAAGTCGTTATTTCATTGTATCTTTGATCTAGTATTATGTTCTTTTATTGAACTTCTTTTGCGGGTTACGTGATCTACTATAAAATACCCAAAAATCTGCAAAACCTGTTATATTTCTACTAAATTGTAATTGTTTGATTTGATTTAAAAACCGTTGATATTACCTTAATAAAATATAGTTCTGGTCCAAATTGCATATGTTTTAGAGCAGTAATTATAGAGTTATAAAAGTACAAAAGTAGTAACATTTATCATTTGGTACTTGTGTAATCACAGGCGATTTCGGGAAATTACTCAGCAAAAGCGACCAACGACAAGTTGTGCTTATATAATGCCTGAATCGGGACTAGCTCCGTAATCAAGGAGGCTAGGAGTAATCTCCCCTTTCACCTCCTGTAGAAGGAGTCAACTGTGAATATATATCACCTGTACACTTGTTGAAGCTATATTATCGTACAATTACATATGACAGTGCTGCTCCACTGCGCTCAGACCTACGGCAATTTCTGTCATATACAATTTTCGTAATGCCCACAAACGGTGAATTGTGGAGTGCGGAGAGAACCACGCGATTGTGGCCTATCTACGTTTCGCCATCGCTGAAGATCAGTTCAAGCACATGCTATAGCTGCTCATTCATCAAGTGTAACGCCTTATATTTCTTGTGGGCGAAGAATAATAATTCACACCTCCAATTCTATGTGCATATCAATGTGTACTCAGCAACAACAGTGGTAGACCAACGAATGTGGTTTCCGACAGAACTAGCCATGGCCACAATGGAACTCCCAGGGCTTGATTTGATGGTTCTTGGTCTGAACAGCGCAACTTCTATAGCAAGCACAATGGACGCCTCCCCAGCATCTTCGTTCGAAATCAATATAAGGTGACATTGCTTGCGCACTTTAGCGATTCTGATAAGAAACACACTCCTCATCTCTGCACTTCGAGCTTCCAAAATGCATGGAAGTCCATCTAGATCAAAGGATCAAGAAGCACGTCATGAATGAGATTTACCACAACAGGACCGCTCCATAAGAGCTGCCGGAGGTTAGAGTGCTCTTGGGTGAGACTTTCTCATCCACTGCCCACTAGTTCTAGGAGGAGAACGAACCTCAACTTACAAATTTTGATCCGCTTGGTTTCCGCCATCAGAGCATATGGCTGCTTTCGATGCCGGAGGAGGGGCCCGTGCAATGTGCCCTTGCAGGGGGGTTCTATCATCGCAGCCCGAACGGAGATCAATTCCATGACTTCCTAACTCAGGCCAAGCTGTAAACCGTCAGGATGCCTCCTTTGATTGTTATTTTGATGTCCTTGTTCTTCGCTTTCTGACTAAGATGCGTGTGAGCCAGAATATTGGCAGTATCGGCAAAGTCTGTTTCATTCCGCTAGACAATCAAGGTGATATTGATGAAACATTCTGGTTCTGATACAGGACCAAGCAATGTCTTTATTGATGCTATGATCCGTCATTATAGAAATTGTGAGGGGGAGTATGATTGCGATGGGGTGATGAGCAAGCGTGGCCATGTAGATCAAGACTTGATAGGAGCTTCCTGAAGCACAAACCTTTATACTTGAGCCTCCAAACGCCACTAGAAGAGAGGGTTTCCGGGATACCCTTGCGCAAAACTCCATTCCAAGAAGACAGCAAAGAAGGATCTCAACCCTGATAGAGTAGAATATCAAGATGGTTCCTGCGTAGGCAATTGTCAATTACTATGGAGACCTTGCACTCGGGCGTATTGATGAGATCTTCAGGCGTGAATGAAGTGCCTACAGCCCAAATATCATGTCTTACATTCAGAATTGTTCTCCAGCTACCAATATTATAAAGCTAGATGCCAGTGCGATCTCTGCTAATACTAAGAAGACAATAACGTTCGCCTAGAAAGACGTGGAAGCCATTGTGGGGCGATCCATATCAGGCTCAGCAAGAGTTGAAAGGAGGAGAGAGCTTTTTTGGCAAATTATCTTTGAGGAAGAATTACAAGAAGGTTACGAGACAAGGCATGTTATTTGGAGGGGATGCAGATTCATCTGTCTCCGGTAACGGAGTTGGTGAAATATGCCGATGGGAAACTGTTCGATAACTCATGGTGGTAGAATGTTTTACGTTTCCATGCCCACTGAGCTTGATTGTCCTGCATCAGGTAGTATATAGTGGAAGTGCGTACAAACTCCCGTTACTCAATGAAATACAGAGGAACCGAGAGATTGGTACGAAAATAGCCACAGCAGCGCGAGTGGCATTCAAGAATATATAGTCCTTCTCCAAGAATTTCTAGCTCTTTCTGACAGAAGTAAAAACAGAAATAGGCTCGGA
Organism: Scytalidium sp. 3C; assembly: GCA_000743665.3. NCBI lineage: Eukaryota > Fungi > Ascomycota > Leotiomycetes > Scytalidium > Scytalidium sp. 3C. The sequence goes on from JMRO03000009.1 coordinate 293,329, forward strand.
CACAGCGATTGTAGCATGAATGATAATAATAGAAGTAAGCTAGACTTCATTTTTGGCCACCATCTAAGTAATAACTTTATTTGCCAAGTAGGGAAATTCCATATCTTCACTACATGACCTATAGCTTGTTGGATATCACAAGCGTTGTAGACCGTGGAAAGTGATACAACCAGCCGCATTATTTACTAGGACACTACAGCTTTTTTCCCTTATCCGAAACTGAAGATCATATACTTCACCTAGAGGGCTGGCATACGCCTCCTCCACCTATAGTCTTTATAAAGTCGGAGTTTTGCGAGCTACTGCCAATATCACCTATATATCTACTACAGATCATTGGAATTGAACCATTGAAGAGGCATCTATGCACGCTGAGTGCGCGACAGAGTATGATCCGTGGTGAAAAATAAACACAAGGTAAGATTAAAAGATTTTCTACTCGATGTGCTGCGAGGCGGATTTGTATCGAACTCCAGAAAATGTTGTCAAGGACGGCCATGACTGATGAGACGTGATAAAAAACACATAGTTTGTTAGTGATAAGTCAATTGTGCAAGGCGGTACGGAGGGAGGAGCGAACAACGATTTGCGACCTCCATGCACCCGAACGAGCTCGCTGACGCCCGCTTCATCAACATTAATTACTGACATCTAATTTGGTCAGTCCTCAACGTGTGCTCAGTATCTGCAAGTTACATATGATGATGTGATTCGTTCAAGAAAATGATAAATAATTACATTGGTTAGCAATCGTGGCCAAGATGAGATCGCATCGCTCGCCCGCCGTATTATGTAAAGAATTATTGCCGTGAGAGGTCATGTCGGAGATCAGCCGGGATCCTAATCGAGTGCGCTTCCAATATCATCCGTCCACTGTCCAGGCGATAAAGCCGAGCCGTTTCGCGCTTCAATGGTTTCCGATAACCAGCATTTATCGTTGGGGGCCTTAGGCGAGAAATTTCCCGAAATCGCCTGTGATTACCCAAGTTCTTTAGATAAGTATTCTGTTATTACAGGCTGCAATAACTCCACCACCGTAGCTCCAAATAACGTGCAATTTGAACTGGAGCTATATCTGATAACAGCGATATCAGTAATGTTTGAATTAAAGCAAACGAGTTTAGAATAGTGGAATTATTGTAGGTTTTGCGGATTTCCGCTTATTTTGCGGTCAGTCACATGATCCGCGAAAAGGGCTCAATAAAGGAGCACAATACTAGACCAAAACCACAATGAAATAGCGACCTTTCATAGCGAGAACAAAGTGATAGCGACCTATTTATAGCGATCAAAGACTTTTGACAATAGTAAACTATGGCTATATCAAGTAAATTCAACTCCAAACTCCCTCCTTCCCTCGCAATATATTATCACCACCAGCACCACCACAACTACCACCACCACTACTACTACTACCACTACTACTACTACTGCTGGTGCTGCTGCTACTACCATAGCTCCTTAGAACCCTATCAACCTTTTGCGAGCTAGTTCCCGCTCCTCCGCCTCCTCCTCACCTTCTCCTGCTCCTGCTGCTGCTGCTACTCCTCCTGCTGCTGCTACTCCTGCTCCTGCTTCACCTCCAGCTCCAGCTCCTGCTACCCCTGCTGCTGCTGCTATTGCTGCTGCTACTGCTGCTGTTGAGCTGTCTTTCCCGGTCCTTCCTGCCCGTACAACGCATGCAATGCGGACCCTTACGGGTCGACGCGTTTTGCGGGCAGTTACGGTCCGTCCAAGCCACACTCCCAATACCACCCGGCCCGTCAACATGGAAGCGCATTTGGCGTATATGGTAAGAAGGGTCAATGATCCTCCCTGTAACCACTGTGCTCGCAGATCGGGTGTGTGGCAGGAGTGTGTGTCTGTGACGGGCCTCTTGAATGGGGCATGTGCCAACTGCCATTATGGCAGTGAAGGAGTTCGCTGCTCTTTCCGTAAGTTATAACCTTTTTGCGGATGCTTTCCAGAAAAGATAATACTGACTATGAGTATAGACACCCGTAACCGTCCTGCTACTACTGCTGCTGCTGCTACTCCTGCTCCCGCTTCTGCCGCTGCTACTATCTCCCGCCGTTCTGTCCGTCGCCCGGTTACCTCTGGTAATTGTTCTGTTGTCAGTAAGTATTCCCTTCTAACTGTTTACGGGTTTTGCGGGTTATACTAACCTTGCCTAGTCCGTTCCCAACTGCCCACTGTACGCTCTATCCCGGCCCGCCGTCCTGCCCTCCGCCGCCCTGCCCGTGCTGTGGCTGCTGCTCCTGCTCCTGCAACTACTGGCCGTGTCCGACACCCGCGGGTTACCCGCAAACAAAAGAATACCCGCATTGCGGGTCTGTTGCGAAACCTTGCGGACGCTTTCGAGTGAGAGGAGATAGAGGAAGAAGAGGAGGAAGAAGATAATGATGATAATGATGACGATGATGATAGCGATGATGATGGCGACGATGATGATGATGATGATGATGATGATGATATCTATGCTAGTCCTTGTTAAATAATTAAATACCAATGGAATTTTGCGGATTTGCGGGTCTCAAATATAACATTCACTTCTTGTATGTGACCAGTAAATTAACCGCAACTATTTGATTTAAGAATAAAGGTAAATAAGAAATGTTTAACTATAGTTTGCGGGTATAAAACTTAACTAAACTCCCAATTATAACCCGTAAAACACCCGCAAAATAACTCCTATATCTTCAATCATCAAAAATCAAACAGCTATCACTTGAGGAAGAACAGACTCTCGTTGTTTAAACAAATGATATTGTTGGTTTTGACGACGACTAGGTTCCGTTGAAACTCGTACTGGCTTATTTCGATGTTCGTTGAAAGTATTTACGAGCTTATTCAAGTTACGGCCGGCCCGTAAAAGCTCAAGCTCTGAAATAGCTTCATCTTCGGTTTTGCCACAAGCAATACGAGCTAAAAGTTCATCCCAAATCACTTTTCGACGACAAAACTGAACACGGATTTGGTTGCTTGGACGCCAGCGGCTTCCCCATTTTTCCTCCAGCTCTTTTACGGGTGGTCGACCCGCAAATCCCTCGTTCCATTCTTTCCATATATCCTGAACCGTATAAACCTTGAACAAGCTTGTAAAGACAGGTGGCGAAGGTACTGGTCTGAATGATGAACTTGATCCAGTAGATGATATAGATCTTTGCAAAACTATTTGTAAAGATTCTTGCAAATGTATTTGCAGATGTTCCCGTAAATGGTTTTGCGGAGATCCCAGATATCCGCTCAATGTTATAGGTATCTGGCCACTTGTTATTGTGTTCAAACTATCCTGAATATTATCTAATCTATTCCCAAGCTGTTATTCTAGCTTGTTTGCGAGTCGGTTACTGTTGTGTAAAACTGATTCGCGGGTGCTCACCAACACAGAATTGATTTCTGGTAAAGCCTGTTGCAAAAGCAGATTTTGCGGTTCTCCTACAGCAGAATCAGCTCGAACCGCAAGAGCAAACTCATCCCAATCTTGTCCGCGAAAGAGAGAGTAGTTGAAGAATAGCAAAGAAGGGAAACGAGGTTGTAGGATTACAAGATCCTGTAGCAATACGGTCCGTAAATGCTTCAAGAGCTTGATAAAACCGTCACCCGCAAGATCATCTTCATCAAAGCCACCATCCGCAAAACGTTTCTTCTGTGCTCGAGCTTCAAAACGACTCTCCCAGCCCTCAATCCATGGCCATATCTGCTGTGAAAGATATGCTGGAGGCTCATGGCTTGCTCGCGGAAGAAAGTAATCACCTGTAGCACCCGTAAACTCGGCCGCGATCTTCATGAATTGCCGAGGAAGGTGAGTGAGATAAGCCTGGCAAAGAACGCTCTGATTCCAGCGGCCAGCTTGCGAGATTTGAGCCAAAGATGTACCACGAATTTCAGCATATTGAGCTCCTGCACTTCGCGGAAGATGAATCTTTTTAGGTAATGTGATATTTGCGGCTCCAAAAATTCGCCAGGTATCTTGCAATTGTGTAGGATAGGAGATCTCCTTCTCACGGTCCTGACCAACAAGTACTTTGATTCGATACCAGTTCTGGCGTCGTCGAAATGAAGGAGGAACCTCACCCGCAATATGCCATCGCCAAAAAAGGAGTTGTGCTAGAGCTCCTTGCGTACAAAATATAGGATCTTTGTAACGTATAAAACCCATGAATTCTTTTTTTGCGGATTTGTTCATCTTTCCATCAAGGAAGAAAGTAACCAAGCAATAGCAAGGGGTAGAACCCTCTGTATTTGGATAACTGAGCAGAAACAGGTCCGCAAGTTCTATTTTGCGACAGTTCTCTCCGCGAAGGAGATAGTAATGACCAAAAAGAAGATCTACGCGGGTCCGCAAATTCTGGGGGGTATCCGCAACTCCGCGAAGGAGAATCTCTTGTATCCGAAACCATTCAGCTGCTGAATAACCGGCTTGAATACCACCAATACCACGGTCAACATAATTATCTCGGTCGTATTTAGCTCGTTGACGGCCTCGCTGGCTCAGAAACCCGCGGACAACTTCGCTGCGTGGATGTTCTGTGTTGTTGTTTCCATGTGTGACTTGCAATCTCCACAACTCAACTACAGCGGCAACATAAGCTTCCACAGTCTGTCTCTTATAGAGAGAACCGCCCTCGTTCTCATCCGCAAATTCCCCTTCTTCCCCTTCTTCTCCTTCCTCATCTTCTCCTTCCTCATCTATAATAGAAGCCAGAACCGTAGGAGGCTCGTAATCGTCTCGGTCATCCGCAAGAAGCTTGGGGACCTGTGCTAATGGCACCTGCAAAGCCTCCGCAAGAAGCTGGGCTTCCGCAAAAGCTTGATCCTCTTCATACTTGGTGTGTTTGCGGACACGCGGAGAACGCGGTTTGCGTCCTTTTGGAATCCTCACGCGACGAAGAAGGATGTCCTCCTTCAACCATGCTGCCAGCTTATCTGGAGTCACCAGGACTCTGTCAGGCCACGTGTAAGAACGGCCATTCTCTGTTATACGAGGAGTCTGGCACCATTTCTAAAGGTTATAAACGCGTTAGCTAGCCATATCAATCCGCAAAAGGAGAGCTTTTTGCGGGTGGAGATACACGCCTTCCATTCATTTTGTTTCTGGCGATATGATTTCGTCGTATTCAACGGTTGCTCATCCTTCTTTGCCTGCAAACCAGCTCTACGGGCCTCACGCGATCGCTCGTCCGCGATAATATACTCGTCCGACATCTGGAGCTTGGGGTAGCGCGAGCTTGCGGGTGGTGGTGGAGGTGCGAGAGCGCGTTGGGCCTCAATAAGTGCCCGAAACACGCGGGGATATTTATCGGAATGCACTTATTGGCGCGTTTGCGGGCGATTTCGCGGATTTCGCACCGGGCTTGGCGGGCCGCAAATGTATGGGATAACCGATCACGTGGCGGGTGGCTGATTTCGCGCGGGTTTCACGGGCCACGGATAACCGAACAAAATCACTAAACGCGAGGTACGTCTATCATTATACAATCCTACCTGCTATATTTATCTTTCATTTCTCGATTGTTAATCACCATTCTGGGTTGCTACATTGCCCTAGGATAATTGCTCCTTAGTAGATGAGAGATGCCGATCATAAGAAGAGGACCTGCCTCTCGGTCAAAGCATGGTAGGATGACTTCACACTCCATTCATATTTAGCATCTATTGACCAATTAGCTTGGTAATTCTTTTCTAGTCAGCCCGGTGAAGCAAATAATAGGTTCACTGATGCCATGACAGTATAACATGTCGAACCAAACATCTCAGATGCAAGTATATCCTGGTCGTTGAAACCAGCCTTCCTGACAGGTTGTAGGCGACGGGATCGAGCCATGCACTAATTGTTCAAAGAATAAGAGAGCGTGCAGGTTTTTAGATCGGACGCGCCTTTATATAAGAGGTTTCTTTTACACTGTTTAACACCTAAGTTGTTGTGCGTACTTACATCGATGCAGAATGGCAGCCCGAACAGGTTGATCGCGATCGAGGGGAGCTTCAAGGAGCTACAAGTTTGGTCGGAGACTTTATCTCTCCTGGTGTGTAGAATCTGACCTGCTGCTATGATTTTATATTTATCTTTACGTAGGTCAAGAGACCTTGTTTATTGACGAGAACAACTCGGTCGCGAGTCAATATTCTGTCGCTCACTCATCGCCTGCATTGACAATCCCGGAAAGCTATTCAGCCTTGTCCTTAGTAGAATCCGATTTCTCGCCCCAGAACAAGAGTTGCGGTACACTGGAAATTTCCTCAGATGGAGCATTCACTCAGTCGCCAGATGTTGAAATGCCGGTCCATCGGGCAGGTCCGACATCCGATCTATTCTATCTGGATCGGTATTGTCACGTAATCGGACCCTGGTTTGACTTGTTCGATCAACAAAAGCACTTCTCTCTGGTTGTCCCTCACGCTGCTCTTGAAAGCCCTCTTTTATACTTATCCTCCTTAGCTTGTGCATCTAGGCAGCATCACCTAACTTCCGCCAATAACGTTGACACAGCCCTTTCCTACTACGACGATGCGCTTCAAATGCTTACCGCCGCGTTACGAGATGAAGATACATCATCTTCCACCGCAGTTTTTGCGTCTTGCTTGTTCCTTGCTCATTGTGAGATGATCGGTGCAAGTACTCAGGATTGGCACCTGCATCTCTCCGGGACGTACTCATTAATCAGAGCACATGGGTGGCATGGCCAGTGTGGAGGACTAGGACAGGCTTGTTTTTGGTGAGTATTTCAAGTCTTGAGTGGGCATTTTCGTGTTAATGGCAGATGTTAAGGGTATACTGCCGCATGGATGTTCTCTCATCGCTTGCGACTGGAGAGCAGACTAGGCTAGATACCTCTGTCTGGCTTCCCAATAAAACCCCGCAATTTGGATCATTCACCGTCGATGACTGGTCCAACCATGCTGTTATGATATTGGCCCGAGTCCATAACTTTCTATGTTGCCTTCGCCAAAAGCAAGCCTTTTCTAGTGTAATATTTGCCGAATGGCAATCCTTGGCCAATCTCATAGAATCACACGAACAGCAGCAGCCCTCAATTTTCCGACCCTTGGCATCGATACCTCAAAGAAGGGAAAATACATTTGCCTCTACATTGTACATTTCTGAAGCAGTCAGCGCCGCGATGCAGATGTTTGATCTCGCTCGTTTCTTCCTCATCCTCGCCCGACCAGAACGATCACATCTGGAACGCGCAGCTCGTTTCCAGGTGCAGGCAGAAATTGCTAGTATCTACCTTGATCGAATCATTTCTAATAGCATAGTTAATCGACATGATATCAACTGGGCAACAGCTGTCCAACTGCTGAGTAGTGCAGGTCATGCGTTGGTAGCGTGGAGGAAAAGGAAGGCGCTTTTGAATTGCCTGCACGATATTCAACAGAAGACCGGATGGAATACCAGTGAGAATATCGAAAACCTACTAGATTGGTGGGGTTGGAAAGCACACTTGAGGGAGGTTGGGCAGGAATGGAAAGAAGTGAAGGAGGATATCGGGCTAGGTGTTACGACTGCGGAAGCATTGATGAGAATGTTCGAGTGGAATGTGCCGAGAAAGAGTAATTGAAGATGACTTCCAATCGTTAATTTGGAAGCACAGTGTAATCTTATGACTGTTCTACTCAATATATCTATACATAGAGATGATTCTATCGAGCCAATGCTGGTCTCATAAACTCGTCAGCTAGTTCACTTATTCCTAGCAGTTGCGTCATTCCTCAAAATCTCCATTTTCAATACGGGATCCACTCTTCTCTCAAGCGGCCAATCAGCCCAGAACTCCTGTACATGTCTCATCAATCGATGGTACTGGAGTCCTTCACCTGGCTGGATGTGCCCAATAATACCGGCCCGGCTGCTCTCCACATGTGTTGGAACAATCAAGCTCCTGCCAACAATACACTCTAGGCCCTTAAATGAGAAGCTCATCGCTTCTCGTGATCCACATGGAACGCCGATAGCGTCTAACAGCTGGATCTTAGTGTTGGGAAACTGTTTCCGGAGATAGTTGATGATATTGGGATTGTAAGAACCTCCGCCGCCAAGGTATATTTCATCGATACCGCCTGGCGGTCCCCATCGCCTGTACCCGTCTGCAAGCGACTGAGCAGTGATACGGGTGATTGTTGCCACACAGTCTTCAGGAGTTGCACCGTTTGCAATCATACGATCACAAAGCTCCTGTGCGAGGTTGTCGCCAAATGTTTCGCGTCCCGTAGTCTTAGGAATATCGTGCTGGAAATACGGCTGTTGCAAGACTTCTTCCACGATCTTCTGATCCACTTGACCAGCTGCACCCATTTCGCCGTCCCTATCGTATTCGCGTTCCCCCTTGGTGAAGTACCGGACAGCTGCATCAATGTATACATTCCCAGGTCCGGTATCGAAGTCGTAGCCGAGCCGCGGGTCACCCTTGGGTAGCATTGTAATATTGGCGATTCCACCAATATTCTGCACCGCAACATTCTTGGTAGGGTGCGTTGCACAAAGCCCATCCCAAGCAACAAACAACGGACAGCCTTGGCGACCTAGCGCCATATCACTGACACGAAAATTAGAGAGTGTCGTGATGCCGGTGCTGGCAGCAATGATTGAGATTTCAGCCATGTCGAGATGTGCCCTGATTTGGTTGCCTTCAAAAAGATGCGGAAGTGGCAGGTGCCATATTGTCTGCCCCTGTCCAGCGATGATATCTACTTCTTCTTGGAGGCTGAAGTTATGCTCTCGAGCAAATTGGTGGATAGCATCGGCAGTAAATTCTCCAAGCTGATTCACGTTAGCAAAGCACGGCAAGGCCCTTCCAGCTCACGTAGCTTGCCTGAATATTGACCATCGAAATCTCCTCCGGTGACGTCTTGTTTGTTCGAATGAGATGCATTACGCGATCTAACCCAATGTCAATGTGAGTCTTCCCGAGTGGTATTGTCCCTAACTTTTCAAAACACCCTCGAACTTCACCTCTCCTGCCCGCAGTAGTCTGGCTTTTAGAGGCGCTTCCGGGCTCTCCTGGGTGTAGTGCATATGGACAATGTCCAGGCCGTCCATTGATGTACCAGCGTTTGTACCGATTACCTTTAGGCTCAGCGGCCTTCCATTCCACCGCTTGATTTCCATTCTGCTGACTTCACTGCTATGACACGAACCAATTGATAGCGAGAAAATCCTGATTGAGGGAAGATTTATAATTTTCAAAATCAATTGCCAGCTCTGGGACGAGTTCGATATGTGGGACCGTCGCCAAGTATCAGCTTGCCTTACGATTACTACAAGCTCTCCAAGAGCTCCACACAGATTTCGGGGATTCTTGCCTTCCGAGGTAGTTGCCGGGGCGGTCTTACCGGGTAGAATATTAGCCAGGCCTCTGATTTGCTAAACTTCCCTGCCTTCTCCAAGAGCGACCTTTCCTTCCGCGTCGCCCACGGATGGAAATACCCTACGGAGGGGCATATCCAGGATAATTCCCGCAGCCGAGAAGGGACATCAAACTATTGGTCCAAAATACTCCGGAACCACGCAGACGTACCGTCTCTCTTGGGGGCATGCGGCGCATGTCATTGATGTACTTTTCTTCCTGCAGAGTTAGTGGAGACCCACCCGGTTGGACAAAGAGAATTTTCCTAGAACTTCAAGACAGATAATCTCCAAATGGGCGAGCTAAGCTCGGCGCTAAAATCCCACACATCTAAGGCACGACCTTCGAGATTCCACAATGTATCCCGCTCGTCTCTACTCGCCAATATTGAAGACTGTGGGGTATCCCCGGTTCCCAGCTTTTGGTCTCCCACCCCTGATTTAGCAAGCGCATTCATTGGAAGATCATCAGTGCCGTGTCATGAAGGGAAAGTACGTATAAGTACTGATTGCGATCCCCTCTAAAACCAGCCCTTCTTCTTTAGCCTCTTATATCTTTGCTCATCTTCGGCATCATTCTTTTCTCCATCACCTGAAAACATTGGGTGCTTCAACATGATCTCCCTGGAACTCACGCCGTATACCATGACCATGGGTGGTCTCTCTGGCCTCCCTTTGCAGTTTGCAGTGGCCATAATTGCGACCTGTGCCTTCTGGTTGTTTGGATATGATATGAGTGTGGTAAGGTTCAGATTCCTAATGACTCCCTTGTCTTGCTAAAAACATCAGATGGGAGGGGTGATCACTGAAGAACCCTTTCTCAGTGTCTTTCCCGAAACAAAGAATGCCAACACTCAGGGGATCATCATTGCCCTGCTCGAAATCGGTGCATTCATTGGATCCATCATGTGTCTGGTGTACGGCGACAAGTTTGGTCGGCGTGGGACAGTTTGGGCCGGAATGGGTTTCATGGTTGTTGGAGGTGTGCTCCAGGCATCTGCCTTTCATACCGCACAGTTAGGCGTTGGCCGTGTTGTCTCCGGTATAGGGCTCGGCCTTCAAGTTGCAACTGTCCCGAGCTGGCAATCCGAATGCGCGAAACCAAAGACACAGGCTAGATGGGTTATGATTGAAGCTGGCCTTCAGACAACTGGTGTTGCCTGTGGACAGTGGGTCGGATATGGCTTCTTCTTCACTCACGGCCAAATTCAATGGAGGATGCCAGTTGCAATCCAGCTCATTCCAGCCTTGATCGTCTTCTGCTTCATCATGTTCCTGCCGGAATCTCCGCGGTGGCTCATCAAGCACGGCAAGATCGAGCAAGGCATCCATAATCTCTGCAGACTTCGGGGCCTGTCATCAGACCACCCAGACCTTCGCACCGAACTAGACTCCATCATGGCCTCTTTCGAGTCGCAGAGATCTGAGACCCCATTCCAATACAGAGAGCTCTTCCAAAACGGGAAATCCCAAACCTTCCGACGATTGTGTCTCGGTTTCTTCATCCAAGCCGCACAGCAACTTTCCGGCATCAACCTAGTCTCTACCTACGCTAATCAGATTCTCGGTCAATCTTTCAATCTCTCCCCTAGTATGTCCCATCTAATTGCCGCCTGTGGAGGAGCAGAGTACGCTCTGTGCTCTCTGGTGTCAGTTCTCCTGATCGAAGGTCTCGGGCGCCGAAAAGCCTTCCTCCTCACCTCGTGCGGAATGACAGCCTCATTCATTGTCATCCCCATTCTCCTCTCCCGAAATGAGCGCGGCCTCCAGCTAGCTGCCGCAGGGCTCCTTTTTCTCTTTAATACATTCTTTGGTCTTGCCTGGGTCGGCGGTCCGTTCCTCTATTCTGCTGAGATTGCACCTCTCCGTTCTAGAGCTCAGATCAACGGTATCTCTGCTGCTGCGAATTGGATATTCTGTTTCATCGTTGTTATGACTATCCCTTCTTCCTTTGCAAACATTGGTTATAAAACATACATCGTCTACGCGGTGTTGAATGCAACATTTATTCCTATAATCTACTTTTTTGTAGTAGAAACAAAGAATAGAAGTCTAGAGGAGCTGGATGTTATTTTTGCAGCAAAAGGGAATCCGGTTAAGAATGAACAGCGCATGCCACATGATATCTCCATTGAAGAGGCGAGACGGATCTTAGGCCTCAATGACGAAGAGTGTGTTAGTCCCAATACAGAAAAAGCAAGTCGGGACATGGAGATCCATATTGATACAGGGAAGATGACTGATTAATTGTACCAATGGCATATCTCCGCTCTTCACTATTCTTCACCATTATTACCCAGGGATGGTTACCAGGGATGGTTGTCTACAGTGATCCTTAGTTAAATGGTGCGTCATTATGAACATAATACGGGTCTATACTGCCAAATATTATAACTAGAGACAGTAACGTTTTTTACTTACTTTGTATAGCATGCAGATATAAATCACACTATAATTGTCTCCATTCGTTCCGACATACATATAGCTCCAACGTATTAAAGGTGAAAGTGCTAAGGCAAGCTTTAGCACAGAATTCGTGTAATACCCAGATTCAAGTATTTCACGGTAAGGTAATATTTAGCACAAATTGATATAGGCGGATACCATGTAATACATCCCTACAAGTGTTGCATATTACATGCTGTACTGTCTCTGAAGCACCAAACTAATCTTAATTAAAATGACATTACAGCACAGTAGTTTGTGTAAAAATACTGCAACTAAGAAGTACTGCACAGAATAGTAGCCTGATTTTCGAATTTTAAACCAGTAAACGCGGGATGCTGCCAAATTTAGCTGCTATCTACACGTCCAGAATTGGGGTAGTGCTAATGAAGTCCAGTTTTGGTCCACGAAAGCGTCTGCATGGACCACTAGCAGCCATTAGAACTCTTAACTCGGAGACCGCTGTTCTTGCGGTGCGGAGTTTCATTTTTCCTCGTAGGAGTCTCTGTGTCTCGTTGAAAAACCGGAAGTGCTCGGTTTTTATTAATACGGAAAGGTTCTCTCAAATGTCAATGCTGCCATTCTCGAATAGAATGCTGATATCTGGTAAATACACACTGACTTATTAATTGGACCCCGTCTCTTCCTCGCCAGGGTGCCAAGGATTGTGCACAGCATAGTTACTATTAAACGGACAATTTAAGCACAACCACCACCAATTCCCATACTATCATAACCTCCCTCATGATGTGAAACATGTGGCTCCCTTTCAGCCTCTATAAAATTTCCTCTTTTTGTTAAAGTCCCATATCTATGGGCTCGCTCTCTTTCTCTCCATTTTTCCCCCAACACTATCATAGCTCCGTTTTCTTTCCTCATAAGCTCTAGTGTTAGATCCCAGCACCAGATGTGCAATCTTTCTAACATGAATCGATATGCCCCTGTGCGTTCGCTTGAGAATTTCGTCATTTCAATATGGTTAAATGCCAAAGGTGCATTGTCATAATTGTCTATAACTGCTGCTTCCTTAGGCAGGATGAGACCTATCCCTTCAACTTCTACAGTTTCGTAAAAGCAGAAAATGCGAATGTTGATACCCTCATTTAGGAGCATCTGTCGAAACGATTCGGAAACGGATCCCAAGACATCGAGGTTTACATCAAGCGGATCGAGGCTCGTTTCAGTAGATTCAGACCCGCATTTATAAAGATTTGGAATTATGCGGCCCAAGGATTTGATGCTGTCGCTTGATTGAGGCGTTCCTATGAAGAAAATTCCAACAGTGTTGCGCAGTAAATCTGCAAATTGGTCATTGTCACGACTGAGAAGAAGCGCTGCCTGAACTAGCAGACCGCCGAAACCATGCGCTATGAATATTGTTGGACGAGACGGGGTACTTTGTTTAAATGCTATAACAGCAGAAGCAAGTGACTGGCCTAGGTCATAGAATAGATCCGAGTTGTTTCCACTCCCAAGTTTGAAAATGCCGATGTTGTAGCCGTAAGTCACGAAGTTATGTTCCGGTAATGACCAAGATAGTTTGGTTGGCCAAAAATTGCCGTTTTCATGGGCCCAGGTGGTTTCACGATCTCCTGTCAATCCATGGATGAATACGAAACTGGGGCGATTAGTTGTGGATAAAAAAAAATCACGAAGTAGAAATATAAGTCGGATGCGGTTAAAAGGAACTTCCTTTCGAATCATGGTCATCAAAGGAAGGGCGAGATACCAAGCTGAAAAAAGAATTTACGCACTCAATTGAATGACCCGTCCAGCCGCGGGTGAGCGATATCACTTTTAGTCCCGTAAATGTACTCTCTGAAGAGGGCTCGGGCACTGTATTTACTGGCGAATATTGAGCTGTTGCGCCATTATAATTGGATTGTTCAGAGCTCTTGTGCTCAGCGTTGCGCTTCCTAAAGCGACTTCGTAGTTTGGCAAACATGGCCCAAGACTTGAGCTTAATTATAGATTATTGAAAGTGACGCTGAGCCAGAAACTGTGGGGGCCTTGGACTGTCGAGAATATGTATAGAATGTGTCAAATTGAGCTATGATTATTATTGACGAGAAAGGAATACAGAAGGATGAAATCCTAGTCAAGTTGCACCAATAATAGATATCCAGGGCCGATGGTGTGCCACTCACGAAAAGGGCGTACTCGCAAAGCTCCACTTCAATAACTGTGAGGCTCTCAACCGCACGTCGTCTCAACCACACCATACAATCGAATTCATGGAATTTACTTTGATGAATTTATGTATAACTCTATTATCTCGTGGAAATATACTCTGGCTATACAGTCAAAATTGAGTATGGATGAATAGGGCTTGAGGGGTAAGCGCACCTAAAGAGGATTCACAAGCAGAAAAGGCCCAGGACACAGTCACATGTCAATGAAGGAAACCACTGATCATTGTATTCGTCATGGAACACTGTCTTTATTTGACTACAAGGGGTTCCATGCAATCTAGCCAATCATTTTCGAGGATTCTATTAGCCCACCGTAGTGTGAGCCTTAAGAATAACCGTTGTCTTTTCTTTTATCCAGTATGGTATCGTGGCTTCTATACCAGATCCATTACCATCTACTACTTTCTAAAGTGATTCGCCAGCAAAAGTTGATACTTTCAAATCTGTCGACAGATACCCTATTTCAGGATCGTCAAGGTCTCTGTAATAGGCAACTTTCCAGGGACCTCGGGATGTGGCTGGGCAGGCTCGCCAAAGTTCAGATTAGCCTTGAGTGAATAGTCATCTGGCACGCCAACGAACTTCCTGATAGCGGGCTCAACGGGTGGGATAGCGGCCATGTGCTGGAGGTTAGCACCGAAGCCTTCGAGCTCAAGCGCTGTCCAGACAAGGATCTGGGCCATACCGCTGGCGTGCTCAGAGAATTGGTCAAACATGTGGGCAGCGGCCTTGTGAGTCTCTCCAGATTCTTTGATCACCTGTCCAGAGACCCAAAATAAAACCTAATCGCGCCGCTTCTGATTAATAGTGGATTACAAAATAGTAGGATGGAGGAAGCCCTACCGAGCCATATGCATTCTTAAAAGCTTGGAAACGCGGGCCCATGGCCTCCCAGACACCTGGGCCAGCACCCTTGAGGATAGGTTCCGCAACGTTTGTGATGATATCCCAAAGGTCCTTATGCTTCTGGCCAAGGACGAGTGTAATACGTCCAGGCTGAGTATTATATGAGGAGGGGGAGAAAGAGATAACCTCCTTGATAATCTCCTCGATGCGGCTATCTGGTACGGGGGAGGTATCCTTGAGACCGTAAACTGTGCGACGGTATTTTGCCGCGGCAAGCCATTGGTCGGCAGAAATCGTTGGAGTCGACATTATGGGTTGTATCTGATGTTTAGAGTACTACGAGAAAAGGTTCGGTGGGGTAAGAGCAGGATTTGTGGGGTGACAGCAGGATAGGATATATGTATGAACCAGACTTCAGGGGACCTGGGATCTTGCAATTCCAGACAACGCCATGGTTGCTTGGTGATTAAATACTTAACACAACGGCTTCAACGTGGTCAATACTGTGCCATTAGTCAACTATTTGATATTGGTTACACAAAGTTTGTCAACAATCTGGGACTATTATAAATTAGACAGACACTCCAAAGGTTTGCTTACGCATCATTCCACGCGGTATTAATAATAATCCGGGGCGCCTAACTACAAGTAGTGGACGCCGACGGAACCCACCACTCATACCACCTCGTTCCACTATCTAGTGTTTTACCATCCATTTTAGGCGGTGAAATGGCAGCGCTTATGCAAAAGCATGCAAATTATACTTCCATGCCTCCATTGGCTTGTTGTAGCGTTTGAGTTAACTGCACAGCCTCGCTGTTCGCATAAAACTTTAGGCACCATTGCTGGGCGAATTGCTACGTAAGGCAGGCGGGGTTCCTGAGACGGCGGCATCACCCGTGCACAAACTGGATGAAGGATATGCACTCACGGCACTTTGGAATGGAATAGAAGCCTTTTTATGCGCGCGGGATACGAAGTATGTCCACCACACGTCATGACGGACTGCAAAACAGGCAATGTTTAGCATAACATATTTATTATATGTATTAACACTTTAATCGAAAAAGTATTGCCAGGGAAAATAATCTACGTGCTTATGTCTTAAAATAATGACTAAGGGGCAACAACGTGGATATTGTATTCAAACCCGGCACTCAATCATTCCGTTATGGTGCAAAGAGCTGCAGCGTATAGCCGCGGAATGAGGCCCACGCTCGAGACTATATGTAGTATCAGTCCGCTATAACTTAGCCGTAAAGAGACATTTTCACACGTGGTTCAACCTTTCCCGGGTTCATACCGTGAAATTAATGAATGAAAATTCATCACTCTAAAATTATCTGTGTGCTTTCCGCCTGACCCGGGTTTACCAATTCGCCATCCATAACACCATTAATATAGCACTCTCCTACTAGAGTATAGGCACCGTTTTCTGTTGGGCGAATCACAAATGGCACCTCACCACCAAAAAGAATACAGATCAAATCCCCTACTTTAGCTCGTCGTGGTGCCTGGCCTACACGATCATCCGCAGTAATACATAAGCGTCTAGGAAAGGCCATCGCTGTCAATGTCGGCTCGATCATCGCGGAGAACTTATAGCACCTGGAGAATGCTCCTAGAGCTGCTATATCGTTCTCGTCCATCATGCCCATTACACCGTGAAAGTATTCCATGAATGGAATACTGATATCCTCAGTGGATCTATTACTCAGTCCGAGCCTCTCACATACCATCGTCTTGCAAAAAGCACTGAGCCTCTCTGGAGACAAGCTACCTATGCCACCCCCATCTGATATTAATTCCTCGCAGTGCTTGAAATATTGCTGCTGACGTATGACGAGGCGTATCTTCCACTCTCTCGCCTCCTTAAGATACCCGGGAACCTTGGATGGAAGTTCAGGTTCTGGCTCTTCAATTATGCAGCGAGAGAGTTTTCCAATACGATCGAATATTATCCCTTGACAGAGTAGCCGTGAGGTCCTAGGCTGAATAGAGATCTCTGGTACTCTGTTTGCTCCTGCCGAGAACTTGCCCTCTCGTACCGTGTACCCAGTGATGGAATCAAAATCCTGAAGGGTGAGGTCTGGAACCCATGAAGGAAGTGATAAGACACTCTGGCGCCAAGGAGAGCCCGAAGATGGCGCCAGCGATAGGATACCGAGGTTTTTATCTTTTATGAGGAGATCCTCTGTAAGACGTCTGTAGACCTCCTCAACAGGAGCATCATAGGCTGGTACAATGTCTCGTACGCTTCCCTGCTTGTTCGCGATCAACCCAAGCAGTCCATAAATATGGTCGCGAGGGTCTTTGCAAAAGAACTTCTTTGTTGCCTTTATGGCATCCAGCAATGTAATTTGTGGTCTGTATATGGTGGCAGCCAGAATCATGGAGATATTGTAAAACTGCCAGGGTTGTGTGTTGATGTCATAATCTGTGTCGGGTAAAGTGGCAGATAAGTCGTAACTCATAATTCTTAACGCAAGACTCGACACATCATTCCACCGGAGCTGTATCGGTCCACAAATCAACACTGCATTCCGCGAGAGCGCCACCTCCTGGACAACCCATTTGCGCTGAAACCATGACTTTGATACCAGTCGGATGAAGGGATCCCAGGTGATGTTAGACTCCCGATACATTGGTAAACCCTTAATGCGCTTTTGCATCTCCTCTGGATCAAGTGTTTCCTCCGGTAGCAACTCCAGTCCACGGCTGATGACAGTCTCGATACCAGCAAGGCCAGCTGTATCATCACCCAGCCAGACAAGAACACGCTGTGCCAGGGAGTATATATTTGTCATGAGCAAGATCTGGCTGCCCTTTTCAGCTGAATTATGAACTTGGTCTATACAAACTGCGTCTGCCCATAACGTACGTGGACGATCGGAAAAGCGGAGTCTATCTAACGCTGTGTATAGGCTAACTGTAACATCAATGGTGCAGTCGTCGCAAAATATTTTCTGTTTGATGGATTCATCTCCCCAACAGTACGATATGGTCTCATATTCGGGCGCTGAATCCAGAGAGGTAACCACTAAAGTGCAGTGTATTGGACTCCCTAGCTGGCCTGGTTGGAGAACCAGTAGCCTAATATCTCGCGAGCCTTCCAATGGCGCGTACGTATAGGATTTACAATACATTATGAATCGTAAGAGCGTCTGTCTTTTCACCAAGAAGTTGGGCAGCTTGGGATGATAAAGCTTTTCAATACTCAATATTCTTGGCAAGCACTTGGCAGGCACTTGGCAGCTGAATGAGAAAGGCCATATCTGCCATCATTTAAAGCGCCAATACGAAAATCGTACTAGTGTGTTTTTCATAGCAGGCGAGGTGGGGACGTGTTGCTCCTCCTATATGATTTGGGAGGCATACTACTAGAGTCATTCAGCTTCCTGCTGGCAGGGATCAGTATTGCTCAATCAAAGTCAATTTCTGGGGAATCGCATCCCGCGCCCAGCGGCCTGAATTCTGGCGCCTTGTGTGCCTGTGAGCATCGACCCACCTGATCACTAGCATTATTCGCTACAGTAACCTTCTGAGAGGGTAAGCAAAATGACCTAAAATAAGGGGATTCAGTTGCCAACTTCATGAGGTAATCCGACAAATATACGATCCAGGAGTTTAATTGCGCAGTCAATACTAACAATCGGCAATGCTATCACCGATTTACAACAATAGTCCCTGCAGGAGGATTCTTCCAAGTAAAAATATACTTTCAAACAGTATTATATATAAATATAAACTCCGATGATTGATTATTATCTTTGCTTTTAATAATTAAGTAATTACTGGTATTTGTGACTAATATATTATTCCCTCTTCAATATTTGAATAACTGGTGAGAGTCCGTGAGACTACTAGGTTCTTAGCATCTAGAGCAAGTTCTAGTAGTAGGGTTCTGTTTACGTGATGGACACTTATTGCCAATATTACCAAATAGGTAGGAACTTTGTGCTCGATTCAAATTAATAGTCTTAAGTCTAGCGCTTATTGTAGTAGCGATTGTGTTTCAACAAAAATGATACTAGTCTGTATGCTACAGCTATTATTTTTAAAGCAGCTCTTCAAGGAATCCATACCGTATATCAGCCGGATATACATTAGACCACGTTGCATATTCTCCCTCAAAATAGGTCAGGCGATGATATTTCCTAAAACACATCGCTGTTATCGAAGACCGATTTTACCATCGCGGTGTCCAAGTAGTCCCTAACTTGCACAACTTGTCCTTCATCATTCCACCTCATGGTCAACGCGTATCGGTTGAAGTAGTCGCCTCCTAGGGGATGATCTCAACTCTCAGAATTCTTATAAAGCATAAGCTTACAGAGTTTACCATTTTTAAGTTTGCCTCTTGCCTCCAACTCGAGAGTTGTCCATTCAGCATCGTCTCCCACGATAACGTTAACAACTTTCAAATTTAGATCCCCATCGATGTGTTTTATGAGTCGCTCGAGGGTGTTTGCGCGGAGCTCCTTGAGACCGTGGTAGTGACCGCATCCTGGGCCGGAGCCAATCACGAGCCAATCGACGTCAGGAGAGACTCGAGTCCAGAGAGGACCTCCGTTAGGTACGGCTGCCTGATGGAGAATTGAGTGAAGTTCAGCTTTAGTGAGACGAGGCATGACGGAATTTGATAGTTTGATCACTTTGACCTATTGAGACTTGAATAATGTGTATGCAAGTCTTATATAGAACTATATAGTATATTCTGGTAGATGAAAATGTTACAAGGGAGCAGCTAGCCACATCCTACCGTTCCTTACCGCCACTTTCCGTGGTTGTACTCGTGGGGTGATGGAGCGGAATGTCGCCGCATCTACATTGTTGGTATATCAAGAAATTCCCACCATTTAAAAATAGTCATCTACACGTTGCCACATGGAGGTGATAGTAGGGTTAAGGGAGGAGTTGGAGGGAAGATCATCGGGCAGGCACGGTAGCGGAGTCGAGTTGGCGGCGGGAAATCTTGGGGATCCTCCGAAGAAATGCATATTGACGGGACCAATATTTTTGTATATATATATACAACATGGACCATCCATAATCTTCCAAATGCAGCTACATTCCATTTTTCAACGAGAAGAAACAGACTTGTAATTACAATGGTTACTCTCAACACGACAACTAAGGTCTTAATAATCGGGACTGGGTTATCTGGAGTTGCTTTGGCCCAAATACTCCGAAAGGCAAACATCAACTTCGAGATATTTGAACGTGATGACGGGACCCGAAAGCAAGGCTGGGGTGTTGGCCTGGACGAGTTCGTGTGTCTCTGGGATAGCAAAACCGACAAGCTAATACTAGGAGCAGATGCCTTGAGACTTTCCAGCCACTTCTCCCTGACGATCTAGTTGCCCTGGAGCATAGCAGTACAAATTATATTCTCGGAAAGCCGGACAATTTTACTCTAATGGATGGTCCGACCCATGCAGTGTTGGGGACTACCCAAGGCAAATCAGGTAACAAGGTGAGTCGAATTATATTTGCCGACCGGGTTAAAATGCGCAAAATTCTTTTGAAGGGCCTGGATGTGCAATACAGTAAACGATTTTTGTGTTTTAAGGAAGACCGTGAAGGAGTCACAGTATTCTTCGAAGACGGGACCAGTGCCCGGGGTGACATTCTTGTTGGTGCAGACGGTTCAAACTCAGCGGTTCGCACTCAACTCCTTCATGGATTCAAACCAGATCCAAGCCCGTATATGATGTTTATGGGGACGGTAGTCCTGTCAGAAACCCAGTATGCGCCGCTTATCGAGCACTCGACTAATGGACCCCTGGTTGGAAGCCCCGGTCTGAAGGCATATGTCCTTCTCGTGGAATATTTGGGCGATGGTACTGCACTGTTCAATTGGAATGTCGCCTGGAAAACGGATAACATCGAAACTGAACATGATAAATGGCGAGTTAAAGGTGCAGAGGAGCAATTGGAGAAGATACAGCAACTCCTTGAGGACTGGCCGCCCGAGGTTGTCAAAGCCATTTTAAGTTCCAAACATTCTGACGTCCATCTACCCCCTTTTAGGCTTCTTGAGACAGTTCTGCCACCTCAAGGCCTTCCGAGAGGCCGCATCACTCTGGTAGGTGATGCGGCTCATTCGATGGTATGTAGGGTCAATCTCAAATAAATCGGATGGTATGTCTAACGAGTCAGATTCCATTTAGAGGAATGGGGGCCAACACTGCGATTATCGACTCATGCGAACTGGGGCAGGCCATTATTAATGGAGTCAAGGAGAAAGTAGATCTTGAGTGGATGCTTAAATGTTATGAAGAAGTCATGGTACCTCGTGGACGCGCAAAGGTTCTTGCGTCCCGTGCCACAGGGGAGTCTACCGCTACCTCAGACTTACTTGGCGGCCGTGCGCTAGCTGCCATATAATAGCCTTAAGCTCTTTGGATTGTAACACTACTTTGGAAGAAGCTATGTCACTCGCGATACGTCTTCAGCTAGGAGGTAGGGATCATATGCTCCTAATAACACCAATTTATCAAAAGCTGTGCTATGTGGTAATTTAATGTAATATGGATCAATTTCTCTATGCTGCTGGTCTGCGTACAGTTCCGAACGCCTTTTCCGCCACCAGCACAGGGGATATCTGAATAGTGATCAGTTGCACAAGTTAAAATAAGAGGAGTTGAACAGCGAATTCAAATTGCTTTCCCAGAAATACATAGAATTTACCAAAAAAGAATAATCATGAGAGATATGCCAATGAAAACTTCTGACGTTTATAATAACTCAATTTAGCGAATTTTCAAATCTTATATTGCTAGTGGTATGATCATGAAACCTCGAATGGTTAATCAGAGTTTTAGCAGAGAATTTGTATTATAGCGGTCATCAATCATAATCTTCATTGTCAAGTAATATATTTTATGATTCTGTTATAATTATATTTATTAAGTTCAACCTTTGTATTCTAACTAACCATACTTCCAGAAATATTAGACTGTTGAGATTACAACGGTACGAATTCTCTCAATTATTCAATAAATTTGGTGATCGATAGGACTAGACCAGTCAATAGAGCCGGGATTTTTCCTCAGATATAACAGTCTCATTCAAAAAAGAAATAGTCTTGGACAGGATGGATGTTACCCACTTCGAGGCTTATAGGTTGACATTCAGCCATTCTTCCGATCATTTGCTCTCAAGCCGAGAGCCGATGCTTTCCGCACCCGAGTTTCACAGCTGGTGTGTTAGATAGAGGAGAACTTCTACGGACTTTTGATAAGCGTGGCTGGGTCTCAAAGTGCAGTGTCTGCATCCTCGGTGCCTGTATTGGATACTGTAACGGAGTGGTAACAGAGCTTCGGGACTGAATCTCATGGCCCCGGGCTTGAATTCCACGCCAGTGCGGGGTACCCGCACTCCCCACAAATGCACAAGTGATGAAGTAAGACCTAGGAGGCTCCAATTGGCGGAAACTGGTACGATCTACCTTTGTGAACCGACAATCTTCGTACAGAGCGACGGCACGACAAAGCATCATGTGCCAGCCACGGCAAACGAGCCAAACCTTGCATTCTCATACCTAAGTGTAGGTTGGATGCGGTCAATGTTCCGTGCGGTCCTAGTGTCTTTGAATCGGGATCTGCAGGATATCTACGGCGGGTTGCTTCCCTACTGTTGTGGAAATCTGGGCGAGGTAAGGGAAATATGATGTGAAATCAATCAGTATAATATGTGAACCTATATCCTCCTTCAATCTCCATATGCTCACTATCTGTCTGACATAATGGATAACATGGAAAGGGCACACTCAGCACGGGAGCCGAGATCTAGTTCTCGACAATTATCGGTCATAGATCTACTATGCTTTAGTGATAATTTGCATAAAAAGTCCTTATAGCT
Organism: Scytalidium sp. 3C; assembly: GCA_000743665.3. Classification (NCBI taxonomy): domain Eukaryota; kingdom Fungi; phylum Ascomycota; class Leotiomycetes; genus Scytalidium; species Scytalidium sp. 3C. Next base: position 316,027 of record JMRO03000009.1, read on the forward strand.
ATATACTTCAATTAATTACTTACTGAAGCAAATCACAGCATGCGGCTAGAAAGCCTTATTTCAAGAACATACGATAAAGGCCAATTGATCTCTGAACCGTTCGGACAAAGGACAGAATTCCTCAGTTTATACTAGCAGCGTACCTGTAGATATTCCGCCACCCGGAAGCCACCTGGCTCCCAGACTGGAGAAAGTTACACGACAGAGACCCTGACAACGGAGTTAAAGAGTAGTTCCCCAATAAGCCCTTAGTCAACCGTCAAGAGCTGTTCATAAAATGTCCCAATCAGGCGACTACGTGGGTCTCCAAAATCCCATGTCACTTGTTCCCATTCTTATCCACACTCCTAATCCGATTATGATTGCCCGATGTGATTTAGAATGTTACTTATCTTTTGGAATACGCTCGTGCGGGGAATGATCAATCAGCTCTCCCGTATGGACACCACCAAACTCCCACCCTGCCTCACTGGACTCCCCACAAGCAATGTTGTATAGCTCATCACCTTTGATCTCGGGGTTTTCGTCAAAGTGTGCTTTGACCTTTTTCCAAATAGGTTCAAGCGAGTCGCGGATATTCTTCTTAATAGCATCGTCGCCGAGGAAATAGGTGCGTCCAAAATCGGCTTCCCAGGCTTCGAACACAGGGCCCAGATAGACGAATAAGATGTCATCAGGCTAGATAATACGGTCTGAAGGATTATTGCCTCAGGGCTTCAGTGTGTGGGACCCCACTTCGGCTCTCAGAGTCTCCCCGCCATTTGGGGATGACAGTTCAACGCAGGTACAAATATTCTCAATGCGGGTAGACGAGGTGGTAATTATAGATGCGCCTCAACAGGGATAGAAAATTTCAAGCTCAGCAAAGGTAAAGAATAATTAATCCGTTATGTATAGTAATTATATACAGAACGTATCGCAAATAAGTTTTATATCTTATAATTATAAATTTATATATTCTATAAGTCTATATACCCGGTAACTGCAGGCTTAACTGGCCTGTAACTGTAGGCTTGTATTCCCTACAGCTATAGGTTTATATGTCCTGTAATTGTCGGCTTGTATGCCTTATAATTGTAGGTTTATATATGCTGAATTGTAGGTTTACATATTTTGTAACTTAAGATTTTTAAAATTTATATGTTGTACATATGCTATCCATACCGCATGAATTCTTTACTCCTGCTGAACGATCGAAAGCTTCTCCGTACCCCCGCGCTACAGTTTCTACCCTCACCGAGAAACCTCGTACACCCAATTCACAAATATCACGGGTTATCCATCATACCCACCGTAATTGGTGAAACCAAGTGTGCGATAGGAAAAGTCATAGTTGACTAAGAACATTCTGTTCATTGACAACCCTCGATACTACAACAACCGTTGATGGCATCCGGGACCCCTTTTTGTCGCCCATCGCCTTCACTGTGGCACCGTTTGGCCCACCAGCCATTTCCGTTCCTGCTCCAAGCCCCAGGTGCTGATAGCAAGGTGCCCGTGGCGTGGCGCGACATGCCGGATAGTAGCGGGTATTCCAGGCAGTGGAGCGCGAGTTGATGCGTACCGGTTACCAACCTTTACCACTGCAGCCTAATGGCAGGCTGCCTGGATAAGCCTGCGATAGCGGCAATGATTTCCCGGAACTGCCGAGTACTGTAACCGCAGGGATGGAAATGTGCAGCAGAACTCCTCGCGCTGCTAGCTTGCAAAAATAGTTGCATTGTGCAACAATATTACTTGCAATCTACAATGATCCCGCAGCGCCTCAACATTATGGATAATTCAACCCCTTCTCACCCACTTGTTCCTCAAATCCGAGAAGCCTCTCGCATTCTTGTCCGCGAGTTCGGTTTCATGTCACCGACAATTGCCGGGACAGATCTTTCGCCATCCATGGTCCACGCAGTCATCGAGATAAACTCCTCTGGGTCCACTACAGCATCCACACTCTGCAAAACGCTGAATCTAGATCGATCAAGCGTCAGCCGTATGCTTACCAAACTCGTAGAAACAAGCGTGATTACTGAGAAGCCCAATATTTTGGATGGAAGGCAAAAGCTTTTATCGTTAACCGAAGAAGGCTCGGAGATTGCGGGTAGGATTGACAAGTTTGCTAGCGACCAAGTGATGGGGGCCTTGCGAAAACTCCCGGCGGATTCATCGCCAGAACAGGTCTTGGACGGAATCAGGGCATATGCGTCTGCACTAAAGGCACAGAGAATAGGTCAGGATGTGAAGGGTACTGAGACGATCATAATTAGTGGTTATCACCCCGGGCTGCTTGGCCGTTGCATTGGGATGCATATGCAGTACTATTCTCGAACGCTTGGGTTTGGTGCGTTCTTTGAAGCTCTGCTCGCAACTGGACTGGGAGAGTTCCTGCCAAGGCTGGATAGCCCAAAGAATGAGGTATGGATGGTGACCGATGGAGAGAAGATCCTGGGGACCATATTTATTGATGGAGAGGACTTGGGGGAAAATAAAGCCCACTTGAGGTACTTTATCGTAGATGATTCATTGCGGAATCGTGGGTTTGGACGAAAACTTATTCAGAAAGCAATGGATTTCGTGGATGAGCACGGGTATGAAGAGACTCACTTGTATACCGTTAAGGGGCTAGATGCTGCTAGAAGCTTGTATGAAGCTTCCGGCTTCATCCTTACCAAAGAGGCTGGAGGAACCAGCTGGGGCAAGGAAATGGTAGAACAACACTTTGTCCGCCCATTGAGGGCCAAGGTAGCCCCTTTGTAGATAGTCATAATCATTGATAGAAGCTTATTTACACCTCTACAGATCCAAGCAGTTCGTTCTCTAGACTGTACCAAAACCACGTCTTAGATCGAAGGCTGCCGTCTCTGGAGAAAACGGCCCCGGACTTTACTAATACTCAGACATAGCTCAATATCTTGATAGCTGAAGTCTTTAAGCTGTAACTTATTATTATGCCACTTTTATAACTGCGCAGCTCTTTACCCATCAAAGATAGTAGGCCTTGGCAGGATCCGCACGAGGAGATGATTCCAGACCGCCAGACAGGGCTATGACCCGGCAAAAGCTAGGCCGCACTGGGGTGGGAGGATGAGGAGCGTCGAGCAACAAAAACAAGAGAGGTGAGTATAGTTACGATTAAGCCCGTAAATAAGATGGTTGATTGACTGTTCAGAATTTGCAAAACCGCACTGCACTTGACCTCTACATGGACGCATAAAAGTCCGAGATCCGACGATACATTATAGCAGCTCTTTTGAATTCTTATCTAGGCGATTAGAGCAGCACAGGGTCTAAACAAGTATGACATCGATCCATGTTAAATCACCATGTACAGATTCTAAACCATCGCCATCTACTGACCGTTTCCATAACTCTCCGTCCATAATGCCATGCATATAAGAGTCCCCAAGAAGTGAATATTCATTCGAATTAGCGGCTGGTCGTAGGACGTAAGGAACATCACCTCCCAGCAAATCAAAAACTAGATCTCCTTCCTGTAATTCCTGTGGTCCAATACCAAGATACCCCTTGTCGGTGATGAAAAACTTGCGGTCTCGAGACATCATTCGAATTTTTTGGAGTATCTCTCGCGTGAGATTGTAGTATACATTATCTATGTGTCTTCTACACACTGATGGGGAGGAGCCCCAGATAGTGTAAGTCCCGCGTCCAAAAAGATAGTCGTACACTTCATGAACAGGAGCTCCCGTTTTATAACGGTGCAAAGAAGGAATCGTCGTTTTAACGTCAAATATTTCTGGGTGGATACTTTCCTCCCAGGTCGCACCTTTCAAGTCGAAATACCAGGGGAAAAATTCCCGGATTGTCTCCTCGCTGCCACGATTGGATGTGGGAAGGTCGTCAGCTGCCAAAGTTCTAATAGCTGCTGAGACCCCAGCCTCTGCGGTTGGGCTGTATATCTCCGGGGTGAAACCAAGTCCTTCGAAGAAGTGTCTAAACCGGATAAGTGTAGTATGCCAACTTTCGGGTGTAAGCTGCGTAGGGAGTTCAAATTCGTCAATTAGTGGTTTTAAAATGGCGGTCCTCAGAACTCTATCGATGCAGCTGCCACGTAAATATAGTTTCTCGGGGTCAGTAGTCTGTGGGATAACCAACTTCGCTTCATACTCTCCATGAAGGCGATAAAGCAACGGGAAATCTCTTATTCGCTCAGCCAATGCCTGTCTCGTCCCTTTAGTCCAGCACGGGACCCACGAAGGGAGGACATAATCGCTATGACTTCTATCCACGTCAGAGAGTATTTGTAAGTGGCCATCGTCTTGAATCATAAGTTTAGCATAGCTGGTGTAGACTTCCTCAACAGACAAGCGGTAGTCGATCGGAAATTGTATGCCGTTCTGTGGTTCAATCATAGCAAGCAAACCAAACAATTTGTCTCTTGGGTCAGTAGCAACGTGTCGACGTGAGGATCTAGCCAGATTAGATAGTCGTATCAATTGCCTCGGGTCTTGCATCCCCTCGAATTCCATCTCTTTATGCCATAGATATGTTGCCATAACCGTGATTGCACTGGTGTGCTCGGCTGAGTAATCCTTGATCCCAAGTAGGTCGAGCATCTGCCACGCAAAGCAAAACATTTTCCATGGAAATGTAAACTCTCTACATTGGACCATAGCTTCTTTAGAGACGTATACTTCTTGGAAAGTCCATACCCTCCGAAACCACTCATTCTGAAGAAATCTGAGCCCATCACGTAGAAGATTCCTGAATTGGGATTGTCGGTTTAGAGAATCGCGCATCTTCCTCCGTGCTTCTGGTGTCTGATTGAAGAAATTTCGGTCAGCTTTCCCAAGGTCGAGAGCCAGGCGGCACATATTCGCTCCTGCTTGCGCATCTTGTACGTTCTCACCAACCCATATAATAACTTGCGAGGCTCGGGAATAAATAGACTTCATATGTCCGACTTGTTGGTTTCTCTCTGCTAAGTCCTTTTGATGTATGCAGATTGCATCAATCCATAGCAATCTTGGACTTGTCTCTCGTCTAAGGAATCTCAAGGCACGGTGCAAACCTCTCGTAACATAGAACATCTTATCATGACATATGATTGGGCGTCTATCAGTACTATCCCCCCAGACGTAGGAGAGTGCCTCAAATTCAAACATCTCACCTCGCAAGTCGATCTGACTCAGCGTGATCTTAATATCCTCATCGCCTCTGCCGGGGAGGATAGTAGCTATTCGGATGCTGTCGCGATTTGCCAGAGCGGAATGCGCGAAATAATCCATATCATCATGCGAATATATACGTGCAGCTTGGAATAAGATACGAAGTTGGAACTATATACGCTCCAGGTGCCCAGCAGAGATGTGTTCTTATGGATTACGGTTAGGCTATCACGACCGCCAAGCAACTCATTAAAACCAAAATAGGATCGCTTCGGCCCGCACAAAGTCAAAAAGACGAGTCACATGGCCAGGCAAGATCCAGCAATTGTTATTATATATTATAGGGACAATTGAATTATAGCTTAGGGCAATAATATGTGAGTAATTAAGACGATAGAATCTAATAAGCTACGCAAGGCTGAATGTTTGGTGGTTGGCTTTGACCTTTAAGATATCACGTTGTACTCCATGCAGATAACACTCCCCGAGGATTTTCCATTCTGTCACTGATCGTTTAACTCTGTACCGTCTCAGCACATACGGTGTTTTACCTCCACAGAGTGCGACTACACGGTCACCTTTTCTACTCTGAAATGGCCCCAATCCAAAATACCCCTCGCTTGTCACAAAAAACCGCCTTCCGTAGGATGCTGTGGCGTGTGCAGCCATAAATGAGAAGGCATGCTGTTGGTCGTCGGATGGGGTATTCAAACTATAGTAGTCAAAGAACCGGCCTCGTTCTAGACCCACAATGCGCCAGAATTTAACCCATAAATCGTAGATTTCCTCCAGTGTGTACGCATCACTAGTTTGTTGCTCGAGAGAGTCTGCGATAATGGTGCGAATATACGCACTTCGGACGGGCTCGGAGGTTGGATAAGCGGAAACTTTGGCAGCCATGCACTCCCACTGCCGCCAGCGTTTCATGTAATAAAACTCTGAGACCCATTTTATTGCTGAAAGTTCGGGAACTGAATTGCCGCTTTGTGGTATGAACTCCAGGAACGTATCGCCTGAATCTCTAATTATCCCAAGTTCTACTCCCTTGACGTGCAATATACAGCGTCTTGGAGATACCGTATAGGTTAGAGCACTGTGTTCTAGCTGGGCCTTCTGAGGTAGTGGTCGTGTCAGGCCAGAAAGTGTCCAGTTAGGGGCCCATGAAGGAAGCTGAACGAACTGAATCTGACCCGTAGCATAATGACCCCAGTGTTCCACCGCGTTGAGGACCGTAAGAGACTGTTGTTGCTGGATGACCTGCAGAGCAAAATTTTTATAGCTTTCCTGGGCAGCGATTATATAGTTTGGTTCCAATTCGTGTCCATCTGATGCGAGACCCAGTAAACCATAGATCTTGTCCCTCGGGTCCGTTGATTTACTTGATCGGGCTAGCTGAGCTAATTGAAAGACCGACGTTCCATCTCTGAAATTCTTTACCATACTTTCTAGCCGAAGAGCCTGAGATGGGTCTACGTCTGTAATTAGAGTGAGGGAATGGTTGTGAATAAATTGGGCAGCTCTCTTGACATTCTCCCAGGGACAGCTTGCAGAGCCTGAGACTAGAAAAGCTTCCCGAGCTAAGCTGATCTCCTGGATGATCCATATACGGAAAAAGCATGGATTCCAGAGAAGATCATCAACAGCTTTCCATATTTCATTTCTAGCATTTGGAAGACCTCTGGAGGTTAATTCGACTGCCGTGAAAGGGTTGAGGTGATCCGCAACATTCTCTGTTAACCAAAGCCTTGACAGCGTTGAGAGAATGCTGAATACAAGCGTCATATCATCCGATACTGGTTTTATCCAGATGGGCACTTTATTTGCTCTTGCATAGATATGCCTCATGAGTTGAACTTGGAGGCCCTTTTCGGTAGGGTCGTCCTGATTAATACAAATAGCGTCTACCCACAAAATCCTGTCATCATCATCCCGCCGAAGATCAATGAGAGCCTGCCAAGCATTTGAGGGAACTCTGAGTAACAAGCCATTGCAAGATATCGTTTTCGTTACACTTATATCACCCCACGTGTATGATAGTGCTTCGTATGCTGGCAAATCATCGAGCCTATAAACGACCAAATTGCAAAATATTGGATGAGTCATTGTCCCAGATTTGAGATAGAGAAGCCGAATGGAGTCTAAAGGGAGCGGGCCATATTGGTATTTATCTTTCAATCTGTGCAGTCAGATCTGGTTTACGAGCTCAAATAGAGGCACTTACAAATTGTGTGTGTCTCTTAATGCGGGTTCAGTCGCTTTATATGGCTTCTTCCTTCGGCCCCTGTAGGTTGGGTCAAAGTACTACAGTGAGTGAGCAATACATCTTATATCATCCTATTTCCCATGACCTGCAGGTCTTAAAGGGAGTCCAGGGAAACTCCTTAGAGATCCATCAGCCAAAGTTGAGTCAGTCAGTAAGCAGCTTTTACTTACCGGCTAAGCCACGTCTGTAAATTGAGGGAAGAGAACGAGTCTCGTATGGCTTGAAATATTGAAGATGATGTCCATAGTGATTGGAGGTGCCACACCCAATCCGGAAGGTCTTTGGGTGGTCCGTGGACGAGTACGGGATCTGTACCAGCGCTATTTTCCATGATTCTTTCCGACTGCGCCGACAGTGGTCTTCAACAACCTCGATGTGAAGTTTCTAAATGCCTCAACCGATTCAGGCAATTTCTCGAAATCATACGTGCAGCTAAGCCCAGTCAAGCCACTGAAATTAGTACGGCACAACAGGTTGTAACTTCAAGCCAAACAACCCAAAATCGCTAAATTGCACATTCGAAAATTCGACAATCAAGGCATGTATATAGAAGATCCCATTAGTGAAAAGTCAGTTTGGTGTAAAATGCAAAACCAAATGTATATTTCATCATCTAGTCCAAACGCGATTGTGTGGTTTTCATGGCCCACAGCCTTCCAAAGTGACGAGGTTTGTTTAGTAACACGAACCTGACGCATATTTCAAATCTAATCGTCAGCCTTTAGGCACCCTGTTTGCTGACTTACGCAGACAATGCTGGCCTCAGGCCGACGATTATCCTCAGAGCCCAGCTCCATAGCGGTCTACTAGTTTGGATTGTATTATTTGCGTTATACCTTCAATATTTACAAAAACAACCATACAGTGAAGAAAGATATGCCAGACCTCTGAACCAGCGCCGACAGTTTTTGGAAATGAGAACCGATATCGGAAAAGTTTGCTGCGAATTTAGAGAACACTACTTATCATTATTGTTACATCTTTCTCTCTCTCAATGACAGAATATTCACGCAGGATGTTCTTTCTAGCAATATTTGCACTTTAAGCGGAAGGTAAAATAATAAGAGAACCGAGTCATTATTACCGACTCATCTACTCACCCAAACACGTCTGGTAGGTATCTACCTTTTAGGATCCAGGCTACTTGGGCGGGGTACTGCGGGGTAAATAATCGCCAGGCCGCGGAGAGGAACGAGCCCGCGACTGGTATAGTCCAAGGAAACAATAAACGGGAATACTGGTAAATGGAAATAGCTTTTGAGGCCGCAGTCACATTAAACAAGCATTTCAGCAAAGAACATGGACTGTGGGCTGCTTTCTAGATGAACACCATCTCATGCCTATATTGTAGAACAGTATAGAACAGCCTTTAAAATATTATATATCTATCTGTCGCTTCATAATTTTGGAACTGGATGTGTGGCTAGAATGCTCTCTGGCACATCCACCCACTTGTCCCTGATATAATCCGCAAAACCTTTCCCCAAGCTGTCCAATCTGGAAGAACTACTCACGCCTCGACCCAAGATGCCGTAGATGACAAAATGCACAGCACGGATTTCAGGAAGCTCCACTCTCTCGAGAAAGTAATCCTCTTTCCAGTCATCACCCATGAGTTTGATCATCCTCTCCCGGCTGAGGTAGTTCTGAAGCCACGGCCACATAGCATCTTTTCGAACGAAGATACCGCAGTTGAGATTTGCACCCTTGTCTCCTGATCTTGCCAAGGCAACGTCACCCAGTCGTATCTGCTTCGTCGGACCAAAAGCACTCAGAGGTATGGGATTTGCAGTATCGCCGTTTGCTCGTCTCTCCAATGGCGCATATCTAGGAGGATTGCCAACTGCAGTTGACTTGACTATACCAGTTCCTTCGATTAAGTTTATCTTCTCGTCTAATTTATCTTGTGGGTATAATCCTGGGTAGTACGCCAAGAAAGGCATAGGAAGCACTGTTCGCATATCTAGAGCGAGATGAAAACCTGCAAGAATGTGTTAGCCAAACGGCCTATATGGCAAGTTAATAGTCGAGAAGTACCGGAGAAATGCTGCAAGGAAATGTCTGAGAACGCCTTTGCTAAGGACAAGAGGGTATTCGGATCAGCTGCCTCACTAAATATCCTACAATAAGTGGTGCTACGCAGCTGGCTTGAAGGGTTAGCTTCTGGAACTCCCACCCTTTGGATTGTCAGCGATGATTCGAGTTACAAAGTAGGTGGTGCATTTTACACTTGAAACTCTAGAAGCTCGAAATCCTTTTCAATTCCACTTAGCTGAAGTTGTCGCCGGACTTGCTTTTCGAACAAGATCCATTTTTGGTCAGTCCCATACCCCGTTGCATTTACTATGATCTGGGATTGGTATCCGCCGTGATAAAATATTGCCGCTTTGGTAGTCGGTGGGGGAGGAGTGCCCGTCACTCCAAACACTTTGACTCTTAGATTTCCCTGTTAGCCACGTCCTCGGGGCTGTGCTGCGGCTTTACCTATTTCTAGCTACTTCGACGATTGAAATATGGTCGAGGCAGGCTGCAACGTCACTGTTCAAATATATGTTGCCCTGGATCTCGTAGAGCAGCTGGCATGTAACGGTGTCCGCTGTAATCATTCCGCCTGTCGGTTCATGTTTTGTAATGATGCAGGAGCCATCTGTGTCTATCTCTGCAATTGGGAATCCCGGATCTATGAAAGTATCCAAATCATGTTCTGTAAAACCAGCGTAATTACCCCCTGTCACGTAAGCAGAGCATTCGATCAGGTGCCCAGCAACCAGAGCTCCAGCAAGCGAATCATAATCAGTAGCTGACCATGAATGCCAATACCATGCTGCTCCAATTACAGGAGAAGCATCAGCCACTCGACCACAAATGATGATGTCTGCACCTTGCCGAAGGCCTTCCACGATGGCACGGGCACCAAGATAAGCGCTTGCTAACACGATTGGTATGGATTCCTTCTCTAAAAAAGAGAATGTATTGGCCTGGGGGTGGATATCTGAATTGGCAGAATCTAGGTGCTTTGGCATGTTTTCGCGCATGGACGCCAAGTCAGACCCGAACTGGGCCATCAGATCATCACCAGAAACGTAGCCCACTCTGAGCTGAAGCCCCCTTTCCTTGGCCTGTCTTTGTAGTTAGTGGTCCATCCTAGCATTTGATCATCACCCAATAAGGAGAATGAAAGTACTTGCCAATTCGTGTATTTTCTTTGCCATACCTGCAGGATTGAGACTGCCACCGTTAATCACGACCTTGGTGCCTTTTTGTGCAAGAATTTCCAATGACTGAGATATGCCTTCGAATGCCGTGGTTTCAAACCCTTCGTGTTTGCCGGCTCGATACGCCTCGGCGCTCTCTGCCATATTCATTTCTATGGCGTTTATTAACAATCAGTGTTTTCAACACTTTACAGATATAATCCCATCCCCTCAACTAACCTGCAAGATAGTCTCCTGTGATGAAGTCGACATCCCCCAGGGTGGCTTGCTCATACATCCTCCAGGCTGGATCATCTGGAGAGCTAGTCAATACCCGCAATTATAACCGGAGATCAGAGAGAGATGGACTTTTGTAGCCTGAGCAGTTCGCTATTCTCACTGGCCTCCTAGCCGTGCTNTCCCATCTTTGTATATGTATAGCGAAATATGTACTAGAAATTTGGATACTGACGAAAGAGTTTCCTTGCTAAAGACAAGATGTCACAGAACCTGCAAAGCAGTAGAACAACCAAGTGATGGGACACTAGAAAGAGGGACCGCGTAAATGAAATTAGATTTTGGTTAAGTAAACTAGCCTGGTGCCGGAGATCCTCCTCGGCCAACTGGTTCCGCCCCTCAGTTAGCCAAAATATGGGCTCTAACTCATATTGCCGATGCATTTGTCCTAACTTCATGAATATTGTCCGTGATAGGACAAGAGAGGTTAGTGGGAGGAGATGACCAGCCCGTCGCGAGTCAGCGGAACCGATTAGTCGGCCCCCGCAAGCACCGGGTTATGTTACCCCGCACTAACCTGATGGATGGCACGGCCGTGGAGGGGTCTCCGCAGCCCCGTACTGAGAATCACAGCGCTGAGTACCCGCTACGAGTACGTCGTATATCTTGGTTTCAAAACTGGGAGTAGGGCTTAGTAGCTGTCGGCGGTCTTTATTTTGACTTCATAAATTTGAAGAACCGTTATTGCTTTATCTCACAACCATCTCTAATCTTGTCCCCCGCTAGGCTTGCTCTCCAATTTCAACAAGATATGTATTCTGTGCCGGAGCAAGCAAGGAATGTCTTCCACAACGACATTCTATCCAATCCTCTCGTTTCACGAAATCTTCCAAATGGATTCCAACAATACGGCAGCAAAATCAAATTTCAAGGCACAGATGAGCCTAGCATGCCAATCAACTGGCGATTCGCTGAGAGTATATCTTCTATGAAAGCTTTGGAGGCGACTATGCTTCTAGCTCTATTAGATATGAAATATAACGTCCATCCGAAAGAAATTATCATCAATACGTAAGTGTATTCACCTTGTCCGGAATTTTTCACTTCGTCATTAACCAATCGCAAGTGATCATGCTCAGCTTTTTGTCATGTCCACCCTCTGCTGGGTGATTGATCCCGATGGGGCCAAGATCAGCCCTCTAAACAGCCACACAGCAGAAGGCGCGAGGTTGATGTCGAAATGGTTCCCCAGTCATGATTTGCACCGATTGCAGGGTACATTCCATCGCGCATCTTGTACAAATATCTACAAAACAAAGGATGGGAGGTATTTTCACTTGCACGGTAAAATCACGACGGAGTCCAGCTTGAAGATGTTTCCTGCTCATATTAAATAGGAAGTATGAATCCAGATCCGAGCTTGGACAGCCTTAACCTGCCTCACGACATAGATCAACCAAACGTTGAGGAGTCATGGAAACCATTCATGGATAAAATGGCGCAAATCGAGTCACAGGATATGCAACGACTGGCGTCAGACGAATACAAACAAGCCGGAACTATATGCTGGACAACGGAGGAATATAAACAAAGTGAGCATGGTAAAGCGAATGCCCATGTTGGATTATTCGAAATAAGAGAGCATCCCAACAGTACCCAAAAGCCTTCCTGGTGGCCCGAATCCCCACAGACATCAGCTAGACGTCCATTGGCCGGATTGAAAGTTGTCGATATTACTAGGGTGATTGCTGCGCCGGCTATCACGAGAGGATTGGCCGAGCTAGGAGCAAGCGTAATGCGAATCACAGCACCCCATCTCCAGGATTATTCCTCGCTGCACTGTGATCTGAACTGGGGCAAGTGGAACTGCCACTTGGATTTCCGGAAGGAGGAAGATCTCGAAAAGGCGAGAGCTTTGATCCGCGAAGCAGATGTTGTGGTTACTGGATACCGCCCAGGTGTTTTGGATAAATATCAACTTGGTGAGGAGGGAATCCTCGCTCTTTGTAAGGACAGAGACCGCGGCATCATTTTTGTCCGAGAAAACTGTTACGGATGGCATGGACCGTGGTCGTACCGCAGCGGGTGGCAACAAATCAGTGATGCGGTTAGTTTCCGTCCTGAATTAACTCTCATTGAACTATGCTGATAATGAGCTCTAATAGTGTTGTGGTGTCTCTATGGAGTTTGGAAGGGCGATGGGCAATGACGAACCTGTCACTCCAATTTTACCAAACTCAGATTATTGGCAAGTATCTGCCTTCAATATACCTTATCCTAACTAACGACGTATATCAGTACCGGGGTGACTGGTGTATCAGGAATTCTTCGAGCACTCATGCTACGCGCAGAGAAGGGAGGGTCTTATAGTGTTGATGTAAGAAAGTCACATGAAATGGTAATTTGACTTGGATTGATTGACTTACTTGCTCCTCAGGTTGCCCTTAACTACTATTCCCAGTGGCTAGTCAATTCGTGTGGCACGTATCCTCAAGACGTCTGGGATCGTGTTTGGGCCAGAAGTGGTAGTCCAATTTTCCGACATTATCACAATATGATCTACACAATTCCAAAATTTTTCCAAGCAATAAGCGGGGCAGGATCGAAGACTTTGTTTCAAGATGAGTTCCTGGAAGTGAGGGATTGCAAAGTCATCGGAGAAAAAATCAAGACCGTGAAGCCAATACTCAGATTTCCGGACAATGAGGTTCAGCTGGGATTTGACGTCGGAACAAGAACAAACGGGATTGATAAAGCGTATTGGCCTACAGACCTTACAGTAGAAATAGTAGCATAGTGTGGAATAGATCAAGAGACGAAATATTAGAGATATCAAGGTTTTGGTCACCTAATTAGCCTCGCATCTATGATCCTCTATGATCCTACTCGCTCGTGGTGGGTAGTGTAAAGCATCTACTGAAAACAGCGCCTGAAAGAGTATCCAAATTAAGGTTTTATTTTCTATATACAATGCAGATTGGAATACCTCGCTTCGACGACGATTTGATCTTGAACTTATGCTCCATCCCTCAAGCTCGACAAATACTTAATTCCAGAATCAATCGACCCCCACGCAGCAAATTCATGCATGAATTTAGGCAGCGCTCTTTCTAGCGGCATAATGGTCTTATCATTCTGGGGCTTCCACATAATTGTATCACTTCCGAAAATGGTCTCCTCTCCTTCCTTTTCAATTGAGATCACCAGCCTACCATTCATCGATCCTAATGGCTTCAGTTCCAACTCCGCCTTATTCTCAGTGCGCAAAACCACCTTAAACATTCCACATATAATGTCTCCCTCATTGAAACTCAACTGCTGAATATGGCCTGCCTGGAATGTCCTACGCTCTTCTTTTCTGCTCATCAAGTACAGAATCCAGGCTTGGGGTAAATATGAGAAGCGACCCATGGTATAGCGCAGGTACAAAATTAGTAGCGCGTTTTCTTCTAGTGGTGGAAGTTGCGAGGTTGGAATTGCTTTAGAAGCTGCGTCAAAAACCATGATGTGTTTTCCCTGAAGCGCAGATCCCGGTATCGAGCATATCTTACTTCCTTTGCTTGTCTCTGTCAAAACACCTCTCCGGCTGATATGGTGTGTCTTTTGCGATAGGTCTTGATGGAGGTGGATAATGTACAAGATGGGCGTACTGATGACAACAGCCCAAGTTATCGGTTTCAGAAACATGGCTCGGTTACAACGTCCCGTTTTTGTTATCTCAAATAGTATTATTCTAGGAGGATGAGAGATAGCGGGGTACATAAATTGATGCAATGGACGGATGAATGTGATGCCGTATTACTCGAGTTGCCATGTTATTGAGGTTCTACGATTCAGCTTTCAATGATTAAATCCCACCGCCACAAATCTGGCTTCGGCAATCAGCGAATCATTCTCCTCTGCTACAACTGAACAGGTAGGTGGAGAGGATTAGCGGAGGCAAAGCGGAACCTCTTTTGCATCGCGCTAAAAGTCACGCCTTTCCATAGGCAAATCCAGCTGGTACAGCACCAGGCTGGTCAGCATACAAAGCTTAAGTGCACCGCATTCCGTCATGGATGAGACTTTTACGAGCACTGGCCCAAAACGAGCAACAGTCGCGTGCAATTTCTGTCGCCAAAGGTGAGGAGATCTGCGTCACTGCATATGAGTCTTCTATTAGTTAATATATGAGAACTGATCTAATCACGCAGGAAGAGGAAATGCGATGGGGGGACGCCTCAGTGCAAGAGTTGTAGACTAAAGGGGTTGGAGTGCATCTACACTGAGCCAAACTCACAGATGTATGGCCATCTCCCCCGCCACCTGTCAATTTCAATGGCATAACTGACGCTTCCTTCTTACCAGACAAACAGAACAGACTGAACATGATAGCTCTGCAACACAGCTACAGCGTCTCGAAGCTGTTGAAGCACATCTCCGAGAGCACTCAGTTGCCATTGAGGCCCTGAAGCAAGCTGCAAGCATATCAAGCTCCACTCCAACTCCTGTTCCAGCTTCTAACCTTTCTAATGCCAATCCCTCGAGATTATTTACTTCAAAATCCAGAGATCGGTCTGCCGCTGTAACATCATTTTCTTGGACACTGCAAGACTCCTCCGACAATGATGATATTCCCCCACTTACGATCCCCATTGGTCATCATACCACTCCCAGCAGTCTGCTAATGTTGCCTCAAATGCGTCGTTTAGCTGGGGATTTCCCTGAAGAATGCTTCTTCCGTGTTGAGGATACTCGTCGGCGATCGAACTCGCTACGGCCGTCCATGGACCCCCTACCAGGAGAACTTGACCTGCAATTGCCGTTTGTTGATAGGAGCCTTACAGACAACTACCTCGATCAGTTCTTCTCTTTGGTGCATCCATTCTATCCTATATTTGATCGAGATGATTTAATTATACGGTATGAAGAAGTGATGAATCGCGGCTTGGGTTTTGACAACGAGTCTGCGTTCTTCTTGGCCGTAGTTGCTCTAGGAGCAACGGCATCAGATCCTATCGACAACACAAAGGATAGCTGTTCAGGCGATGTATTCATCCGAAAAGCGTTAGCAGTATTTATGCATTCCTGGACCGTTACTTTTAGTGGAGATCTTCTGCTTTCTCAGGGATTGGTCCTCTGTGCGCTTTACTTCGCTTTTGCTGTAGAACCACTAACATCGTGGCGATTCATACATATGGCCTCAACGAGTATTCAGCAACTACTCTTGCGGTGAGTTATTGAAGCTCTTCTTACGGATTCTTTGTCTCACAGGTAATAGCAACAAGAACATGTCATCCGATGATACTGAAATACAAGACATCACTCGGATAAGCTGGTCGTGTTTTGTAATTGAAAGGTGTGTGAAATGGTACCTCACACTATTTTCATATGTTAATTTTCGAGATATACAGCGATATTCTAGCTGAGTTTCATCAGCCCAGAAGCGGAATTGAGCTCCTGGTAGATAGAATGCCGTTTCCTAACTACGGAAAAACCCCTGCAGAGGATGACCTCTGCTCTTTAGCCAATATATCAGCTCGATCATTACTGAACCGCATTCACCACACGATATTTTTTACGGACAGCCTCAGCATTTACATAGGTCAAGCTCCTAGCAGTCTATTCTCAGAGTGGCCTTATCCTCCCAACCCTGATGCTTCACTCCTGAGAGTATGCGAAGAGCTGAATTCGCAGCTGCAAACATGGTACGAATCGATACCTGATGTCATCAGACCAGATCTTTCTGGTGATGTAGGAGGCAATGGGAGAATCTCCACATTACGTTTACGATACTGGTCAACTAAGCAGAATCTATATCGACCCTTTGTCATATATGTCACCTCTCAAATCTCAGAGCAAGAAGTGGATGTGCCCCAAAGTGTTCTTGAGAGGTGCCAGTTATGTCTCGATGCTTGTCGCATGTATCTTCTGACGGCTAAGCACACGCTTAAGATAAGGTCGCCCTATATTTACAACACATCAATGTGGTAAGTAAATATCGTAATCGACCCTGAATCATCGAAATCCATGCTTATTGCACTGCTGACATCTTTTCTCATTGGCAGTTGCTTTGCTACAATCGCTGTTCTTTCGATTGCGTCGCACTCTCCGTCACTGCAGAACCTCGTCCAAGACATCGACAAGCTGCTAGATCTCACCATTGAGTTACTCAAACCATGGGCTCTCCCAGGATCAAGTATTGAATGTGCGTTGGAGATTGTAACCACCATTTCCAGAAAACGGCGGTTTCGCAGCCGACGATGATGTTAAGATGATATTGCTTAATATAGACAAGTATAGATGTAAACAGTCATTGCAATCGCCTGAAGGCCATAACGTGATGAATAGCATGGGTAGGAAAACTCTTGAACTAAGCAAGCGCCTAACATCGCGAGATTGCTACGGTACAACCAACACACCGCACGAACCACCATATTTAGTGAGTCAAACCCGCGTGGCACATCGCGGCGCCGGAATAAGTTCAGCGTGCAGGCAATACGGGCGGGCTTTGAGCTTGGCAGTGCTTAAGCGGTGAATAGCAGGGTTCTCCCAATGTTGGTTTATCGCTAATCAGGGCCGGAGTACCTATACGGGACTCGGGGGGAAGCCTGAGTTACAGCGCGACAGGGTCAATGAGGCTCAGCAAACCCTCAACCATTGAGATGCCCCGGTGGGTGTCGGGGACCCTTATTCACGGCGCCTACCGTGCTCCATTCATTACTCGTACTTAAGTCCCTCAATCCTCCAGCCAGCCAGCTTCTCAAATGTAGTCTTTTCGCACTGCTTGTATCCCGACGCTATGCCGACAGCTACCTCTCTCTCTGGATATCGCTTCATCAACAACGGTCCGTTGACGACCACATTCACCGCACCAGCATCTTGTTCCACGGCCTATGGAATCGATATCGCCAATGCCTCCCATCCAGACACTCTCTTATTCGAAGTTTGCTCCGACTGGGAGCCACCAGCCGATTGTAACCCGTCTGGCTCTTCCCTTGTGTCCGAGTTCTCCTCCGAAATAGTCGGAAGCAACCCAACTGCCGGCATGTACATGGTGTATCACTCGCCAGGATTAATCTGTCCCTCAGGCTGGGCTACCGTGGGTGGTGCTGCCAAGCTGAACCCCACTTCAGTTAGCATTTCGGGAGCTTTCGACGTGCCCTTCCCGCCGTACTCCGCCCCTGCTGACTCTAATCCCGTATACTACGAGCCGGCACTAGATGCTTTCATCGCAGCTCTAGATCCTGGTGAAACTGCTGCTATATGCTGCCCTAGGTTTGTATACTTGGCTCCCTAGCAGGTTACTCTCAATTACCAACAATGGTAGAAGCTGACATGGCCTCTCCAGCTCTTATAGCACGATCGTAGGGGGTGGCTGTTATTCAACGCTCCCGAGATCAGTCTTCACTCCTACCGCTGGTTGTGCGCTCGTGCTTCCCTATCAAGATGAGGGCTTTGTATATGGCACGTGGACCTTCGGTAGCCAGATAATAACCGCATCCCTCGATACTCTCACAGCCACGTCACCGGTATGGACAATGACAACCACGTTTGAGGCCTCGGAAGCGACGTCGTACATCGGCGTGGCTTACCAGCCAATGTTTGTGCTGGTTCATCAGGCCTCGGACACCGTGGAGACTTCAACCCCAGCTTCGACAGCATCCACTTCCAAGGCCAATGGCGCTGTGCGTACGAGGGGTAATGGGAATGGGTTGGGAGTTGTTGCAACCGGATGTGTCCTGGGCTTGGTTCTCGGAGCCCTTCTCGTCTTATAGTTCCTGCAGGTTAGCCGATCCGGAGATGAAGGTACCAATTCGAAAACGACGGTATCCATAGAAAATTACGAGTTCACTTAACAGCTTGTAGTCTGTGTTTCCTTACACTCGGCTTTTGATCACTTCTGAACTTGCACTGGACATCTGTTGAGAACATCTCTTCTGGGCGTCTTAGTCTGTAACTTTCGGGCCACAATTGTGCGAGCTTGAAGATGCTTCATACCGTCTATCCAAGATCCTTGGAGTGACACCTGTCTCCTAATTATCTGCGAATACCGGTGGTAAACCGGGACCTTGAAGATCTTTTCAAGATCGAGCTATCAGCCTCTTAGATTGTCGTTTTCTGTAAAACACTGTGCAATGTGTATTTCCTAAACTGCACTGACTAACTCCTTATTTTTTTGATGCTGTTGCATTGCTGGTCCTTTTCATTTGCCTTCTTTTCAAAACAACGCGCCTTTGTACTCCCGTCCAACGATTCCATCTGGTGTCAGCGTCGCAATCATAGGCCTACTCCAAAACGATTTATTGTTCTCCACAACAGCTGCTTTCCCATCTCTCATTAGATCCTCAGCCGTCCGTCCATAACTATTCTTAGTTGCAACATAAATTTGACTGATTTCCTGTCTTTTCAATAATTCATCAAGCAAGTCCTTGTTAACAGTCCTTCCCATAGCAAGATAATGTAACGCTGTGTTACCATGGCAATCTTGAGCCGAAATTGACTTTGTATTTGCTAGTAAGTATACAGCTAGCTCCTTTTGTGCAGGAAAGAAATCAGTTGGCTGCGGAACAAGAATTCCATCTTTATGTAAGATGTACATTGAGAATCTTGTAGATGGACGGTTTGTAGTTGAGACGGACGGAATATGCCGGAATTCTCGTGCACTGCGGTAGATGTATTCGCTGAAGACATTAACATGGGTTATATTCAGTGGTAAACATGCAATATGCAGAAGCGTATGTCCTGCTGCTGTAGGTAAGACTTCTGAAATATCAACTCCTATAGAAGGGCGAGAGAGAAAACGACTGAGATCTGGGAGGGAAAGAAGTGCGGTTATGAGATGCAGGATATGAATTCCCATGATAGGTGTTAGGATATTGATGTCTATCAATGGATGACAGATGAGGATGCTGAAGGCTTCCCAGTTGGGAGGTGAACAGCAGAGAACCGTAGCCATAAGCGGAGAATAACATTGCTGTCGACAAGCCAGAGGCATGCTGTTAGGATTGAATCCTAGATCTAGGAGGCGTGTAAGATGCTGGTTTTGCCGGTTCTTGATAGCACAAATAAGGGGGTTCGAGACAGAATAATATGACGGTCCCGCTGGTGGTGGTTTGGACGTCTCTTGTTGGGAACGATAACGTCGGAATAAAGGATCCGGATATGAAGGTCTCAGAGCCGAGCTAGGCGGCTCGGGGATCTCCTTCTGGGAGCAACCCATCCAAAATGAGACGTCTGGGGACGGTTGTGCATTTATAATCATTTCCAGAATTTCTGTAGAAGAGTGTTTGCATGCTTCTTCGAGAGCCGTAATACCTTCTCCGCCAGCATATGTCTCTAACGGAGAAGAATCCCATCCTCTCCAAAACGTACAGCGATGCTGCTTTCTCTCCTCAATCTCTTCCGTTGTCACTGGAATATTTTGTTTTCCAACCTTCTGTATTCTTGGTATAATATTTCCTAACGACCTCATACTCCCATCGTCCCCTCTAAATCTCCAGAACTCAGCTGCGTATTCACACACAGCTTCAAGCGGATATCCATTTGGATTTGCACCGAGATCAAGTAGTGTCCTAACATTTGTTGGCAGTTGGGATTTAATAGCTGCAATAAGAGGTATGTGGAAAGCATGATTCACATGCGCCGGGATAAAGCGATTGGCATGATACTTGTACCTGCGGGGAGGGAAGTTGGAGAGGAGAGCAATGAGAATGCGCCAGTCAGGATTACGAGCTGCACGGACCTCGGGAGGATCAGAGGTATCAGAATAGTCAAGGTCTTCAGCAGTCAAAATAGAGGTGGGATCCAGCTTTAAATCCATGCCGTTGGTGTCTGATTTATGCTTTAGGTGGTGCCCGGTAACATGGGAAATCAGGAGGCCAGAGGGCGCAGTCACCGCTTGGCCTAAAACTTGTCGAATCTTCGGATACCTTTATAGGATACAAATTCCAGAAGCCGTTGGTGGCGGCCACATACACTCCTGCCATGGCTTAGTTTGAGGAGTTACCCCGCTGTGGTGATCCTACCTGATAAATTTGTCGAGAACAGGCCACGCCATTCGCTAATCCATCCTCCTTGTCGCAAGAACGCTATCCCGAGCACGCCTTGCTGTCTTGATAGAAATCTTCCAGTACGTAATTCCTAGTTTGTCCTATAAACTGCAGAAAGGCATGACATGCGACATAATCAATCTAATCGGATTCTTATACTGCAAATCACTCATCCTGAGATCCGAAAGAACACACATCCAGCTTCACATGAGATAACAGATGTATATAGAGGCAACTGAATAAAATATATGGCGTCGCAACATTTAAGACTAATCAATCAACTAAATATTTTCTAAGCTCTGAAAACACGGCCAAAGTTGATTGCTGGCCGTTATTCAACCTAATAAAAGAATAGAAGCCAATCACGTCTTCTGTTGTCTCCTCAAGATCTGGTTGACAGGAGGCGGGTCATGGACCTCGGGAGGGTCCCAGGTATCAGAATAGTCAAGGTCTTCTGAGGTCAAAATAGAGGTGGGATTCTTAGAACTATATATTTCGAACTATATTTATTATTTTATTTATAGAATAGTTCTTTATATATAGATTTTTTTGTAAATATAATTCTAACTTTAATATATTTTCAATTGAATAAAAGTAAATAATTCAATTATTTATCTAAGAAAATTTTTAAAATGTAAAATATGTTTTGGAATTTATTTCGGATTTTTAAAAACAAGTAATTAAATTTAAATCTGTGTTCGATAACTCGTGAATATATCCTCTATCATATTTTAAATATTATATATATACTTATATAATTTGTTTTTATATCCCCTCAGGCTCCATTCGATACAGCTCCTCAGGCCAAAATTATATATATTCAGGGATACTGTCCACTCATGTTTTGACTTTCACTCTTTTTATGCCGTATTCATATGGCATCGACGCTAAAAAAGGCTTTTAACGCCTCTGGTACCCGAGGGGATAATGTTTTTGAGCCACATTATTAGCTCAGATATATAGCGCTTGATTTCTATTGGCTTCCATTTTCCATACCTTTGTTTTATTAGTTAACAATTTAATTATAGATTATCATAAGCTATCTTATCAGAGCTCTTCTCAACTACCAAACTATACAGTTGTTTAAGTCGTGTAACTCGTTGAAAAACATAAGGGCCTATTTAGGCGTGAAATACCTTCGGTGAGCGTAGCGAGCAGCAGCGAAGCTAGTATTCTCAATTATACGTTTGTTTAAACTTGTTTTTTCAGTAATTTCAATTGAAGATTTGTTTTCAATATATGATTTAAGAGTTATAATAAATGTACGTGTAGTAATATTAGTATAAACTAAGTTACAATAGTTGAAGTAAAAATTTAAGGAAAATAAGGGTAATAAAATGATTCTGTTAATGTGTTAGTAAGGTAAGATTGGAGGGGGATTAGTCATCATACAAATTGTGGCGTTTTAGCGTGAGTAAGAACTTTTGAAATGGACCTCCATAAAAACGCGAAGAAAACAGGCACGTTTCCCGTATGACTAGAAGCAAGGACCGTGTTTGCGGAACGCGAAGTAAGGGAATGTGACTTCTCACACACATTTCGTCCCTTCCTGAAGATGTCAGATGATACACGATCAACCCAAAGAGCACCTAAATCATGCCTCGACTGTTCGAGGCGCAAGGTAAAATGCGATAAGAAAGTACCTTGTAATACGTGCATCCGCCGGGGCAAGGCGTCCACTTGTTCAAGAGAGAAGGTCAGAGTTAAGGGCCGCCTTGTAGAGTCTGCGTACATCAAAATTCCGAAACAATGTACATCATATATATATTAACAAATTGGTAGGAGCGTGGATGAGCCTAGGACTGCTTTATCATATGAAGAACTCCTCGAGGAAAATGAGCAACTGAAGGCCCACCTTGACAAAAATAGCCGCAGATTGTCCGCCCCGAGAAGCCAATATGGCGATGATTTTACTCTAGACAATACTCTAGAAGACTTTGAGAAACACCTCTTTGAAAGTCTTACCATTGCAAGGCAAACCAGCAGCGTGACGTCGGAAGCAGATGTAGAATTCCCTTCTAGGCAATTTAGTAACTTTTTGTTGGCAAAAGGAAGAAATACTACCTCATGGTCTCATTTTGCAATCCATCATCCAACATTTGAAGTGGAGCATCACATATTCTGGGAGACTTGCTCAAATTCACGCCAACGTGCAATGTATGAACCGTTCTGGCTTTCAGTATATTTTAGTTTCCTCAGTGTAAGTCTACAATGATGGTCTTGTCTTGTGCCAGAAATTCCAGAAACTGAAGTATTTTCTACAGGCTGTAATTACGTATAACGGTGATATTGACCCGTACGATGATGAGCATGCAGCTGCCTCAAATTCGCCGGGGCGATTGAAAAAATTCTACGACTCGGCCATATTTTATCTTCACAAGGCAGAGTTCCTCCGAGTGCATGATCTCCGTACCGTCCAGTCGATTGCTATCTTGACAAACCTCTTCAGCATTTCGGGGGATTTCACTCTGTATCAAGTCATGTTATCTATAGGTATACGGACTGCACAGATTCTCAAGATAGATCAGGAGCTCGAGCTGTCATCAAGAAGCATGATTGAGCAAGAAGTCTGCCGGAGAGTCTGGTGGACTCTTGTGATATGTGAATGGTTCGTGGGCTGTGTAAAGATGATACTGGCACTGTCTGACAATTTTCCGCGTCCAGGCTTCCAGTACCATATAGGAGTCCTTGTGTGACGGAACATGACTTTGTCGTGAATTTGCCATTGATCAAAGATGATGATGAAATAGGAGCCCCTTCACCATTGATGACTCGCGATGAACACCATCCGCGGCCAATCCACTACCACATCGCAATGATACGGGCTGCTAAAGTATATCATCAGTTTCGGTCAGCTTTGAAGACTACGAGTTTGTCCCAGTTAGACGTTATTGATTTGGTAACTAGAGCCGATGAAGAGCTGGCACAGATAATCATTGATCTACCGCCGTATCTGCATGCTGATTTCGACGCAGCTTCAAGAATTGTGGCCGACGAGGTGGACTTCCCGTGGGTATCACGGCAAAGAATCAACATCAGTCTAGTGTTACTTAATCTGAGAATGCGAGTCAACAAAGTGCTACAAAATATATGGTCAGATGAAGGTGCCGCTTTCCAAAGAGCACGCTCTATCTGCTTGGACTCCTCAAATGCTATGATATCGCTTGTACTTGATGGTCATGTGCCTCTGGAGCGCTTAAATACATGGTGGGTTCATTTCCAGATGAGATAAAATCATGGCACTGAAGATTTCGACCACCAGGGGCATGGTATCACACCTCTTCTCGGCAGCTGTCACGCTCTTTATTGAGATTGAGCTTACAGGGAGTCGATCACAAGAAAGCGAATATGGTCTCGTTAAAAGGCTTTGTGATCTATTAAAACTGATGGAAGGGCACAATAGGGTCGCCGCAGCAGCTCTACGAATACTTGAAACGTTGGGGTCAAGATCAGCGGAGAGTTTCAGTCGGCAAAACTAGTTTCATTACTGGTTTCCGTATTATTATAATTTTAGTTACCTTTTTGATTTGCTATATCCTCATATGGGGTTATCCCTGCCAGTTTAAGGACTATATCGGTTTCTTTAACGTCATCAAATGGCCTGTCTCTCGCAAGAGGATCAGCCTCAGCCAACTTTCTTTGACTGCTACTCCGATAGATCTCCATATGTGGCCAGTGCGTCTAGTACCTTGTTAGTGAATCCTGAGTACATGCCGATGAAATACAGTCCTACCGTTCCTTTTCGATCTCGAAACAGCTGCGATTTTAACTGAAGGTCATGATCCTTCGCAAAACATGCAGGGCCGTAGCAAGCATCTGCCTAGAATATTAGAAATGAACAAAATTCTAGGAGATCGGGTTTTGCCTTACAGACAATGGATCGAATTTGGTCACTCTTTGGTAAAGTGTTGTAGTGGATGGTGCGAGAGTCCCAAATGATTAGGTCTCCTGGATCAGCACATACTTTGACAATGTGACAGCCCTGGTTTTTGAACCAGGTAACCTCTTCGGCCGTAAATGGAAACCAGTCCTTTGGACCCCAAGTCTTTCTTCCGATGACGTCTGGGTGTCTTTTGAAGAACTGCTCTGTTAAACGGTGAGATCCTTGAACAACTACTAAGCCACCGTCTTGAGGCCCGTTAGGTGCAAAGTTGATGATGCCTTGTGCACATACAAGACCCCGTCGCTCTGGTGATTGGTCGATGTGAGGCCAGGGTTCTGTCTCCACCCTGTCCGGCACCGGTATCGTGATGTTTATTCCGTCAAATGATACGAGAAGCTGATTAGTGCCCCAGAGGGTTGAAAAAGCATCTAAGACTCCAGGTTCGCTATATTTAAATAATCAGTTATTGCAGATCACAGACGAGCCTCTTTACCAACGTTCGAGCCTCCCACACAAAATTCTCATGTTGCACTGCGTAGTCATGATACATGCCGCCTCTTTAAGAGGAAAAGACGTGTTAGCCAATACCAACATATGNANCAAATACCGCACTTACTTCATATGATGTGGAAGATTTTCCGTCTTCCAAGTACTTGGGTCATGTCGATTAAAACCGGATTGAAATTTTTCGAGCCACGAGATCATTTTGTCCACATATTCTCCAGCCTTTTGAGGCTCGATTACGCCTTTCACCACCACGAAGCCATTATCAAAGAGGTCATCACGCCAATCACCATGGCATACTCCGGTATCAATTTCCAGCGACACAACGTCGGTAACCTTCGAGGGCATTTCGACTGGAATCGGACATATGAAATGAGTGAGATTGTACTAAGACTTGAATAATCTGGTAGTACAGATCAAAGAGAGGTTGGTGATTGTAAATCAAAAAAATATATCCTTCTTTTATAAGTACTGAATTTATCTATCTCTATTTGTCTTGCGAAAGACAGACAAACTTAATGAAAGAGTATCATTTGACAAGGTCGTAGTTTCATTTGTTCGAAAGCTCCCGTTCTCGGCCGAGTTCTCGGTCGAGTTTACTGGCGTTGTAGTCTAAGTACGTTCTGGTTAGTGAGAACAGCCAGGATTGGTCACCAAGCTGCACCAACCCCTAGCTAGTAGATAAGGCTTCGGGTGAGTGCTCGGGCAAGTTTAGTGGGATATAACGGATCTCGAATCTCTCACTGATGATTCGCGGACGCTTCTGAGGCATAGATCATTTCACAGAGGATTTCCCCTGCAAATAGATATCTATTCTACCTCGCCGCCGTTGAGATGTTCTGGGCTGGATTATCAGCTATCTCTCAATTCGAATTCTCCTTATCCCGATCTAGCTTAACTCGCTGCCACATATTTTGAGATATATATATATATTGTCTTGAGGACCGGAATGAGTATACTCGCAAGCTACAGTTGATACTCCAAGTAGACACACTCATCCGGTGCTTGATTACTACCAGTTTTCTAATTTGAGAACATACAGCCCATATTAGCTGCAGAATGATCCGAGTACAAAGATTTGTCAAGGCTCTCGAAGTCACTCAAGAGGGACACTCAAGCGCCTTGGATAACCCAGACCTGCGCCCCACACCTGTAAAGGATCGCCAATGGGGCGTTGTTACATACGGAGTATTCTGGATGGGCGCCATCTCAGCTGCGGGGGCCTGGATAGCCACCCCATTAACTTCTGGCTTGGGTGTATGGCCAGCGGTGTTCGCGCTGTTTGCAGGCATGATCTTGTCTAGCATTGGACTGGCAGTCAACGGTCGCGCTGGAGCAGTATATCACATTCCGTATCCTGTTATTTGCCGCAGCTGTTTCGGCATATACGGCGCTTATTGGCCGATGTTCTGTCGAGTGTTGGTTACACTTGCCTTCAACGCCATTGGTATGGCGACTGCAGCACAACTCATCAGGTCAGTTTCATTATGGTCATCACTTTCTGCATATATCTAACAATATGCTAGTATAATGATTTCGTGCATTACTCCCACGTGGAATATGCTCCCGAATCACATGGGCCCGGATTCAATCTTGACCTCCATGGATATGGTTTCCTTCCTAATTTTCTGGTACTGCCCGTTTTTGTATGCGCATTATAACAAGTAACTTATGTGTGCTAGGATCCTCCTGGCTCTATTTTCCGCAGTGCCGCTCCCAAAATGGAGGTATTTCATTTTCGCTAAGATTATCATCTACTGGATGGCAGCTTTTGGGATGTTAGGCTGGGTCCTCCATCGAACCGGGGGCGCAGGCCCGATTCTATCATACCCATCCTCGGTCACCGGTTCAGACTACAGCTGGACAGTTGTACAGTTTGTGTTCTACTTCCTTAACCAGAGCTCATCATATATTTCAAACGCAGCAGACTTTTCCAGGTCAGCAACGAAACCCCGCGATCCACTCATAGGACATCTCATCACCTTTCCAATCGCTAATCTAGTAAATACTATTGTTGGATTGATGATACTGGGAAGTTCCGTCCCGTTATTTGGCAAGGTAGATTCTCCCAGTCCTATATTGGTCCTCGTTTTGATAATCTCCATGTAGGCGGAATGGAATCCGGGTACCTTTTTGAAAATGTTTCTCGAGCAAGAATACACCCCGAGAGGCAGAGCTGCGATGTTTTTCATTTCCTTCGGATTGTTGTTATCGCAGGTCGTTTCATCTGCATTAGAGAATAATTTGCCGTGAGTTAACTTTCCAAAGCTCTGCGGAATGAAGCTAAAGTAGGTATAGGGGTGCTTTCGACCTGATGGGCTTATGCCCTCGCTTCATCAATTTGCGCCGCTCATTTTTCCTAGTTCTCCGTAAGTTAAAGTACAATTGAAAATAACCGTAACAACTAATATTAAATTTTGAATAGTGTTCGGTTGGATATTTCAGCCTTGGTATCTCCTAGGAAGCGCTTCGATTTTTATCTCCTTCATTTCAGGACTCTCAACTTTTCTTTCCTCCGTAATAGGCATCCTACTCGCGCAATACTACGTGATAGCGCGTGGCCATCTTGATTTGGAGGCTCTGTATGACAGCCGTGAAGACGGCCCCTACTATTATTGGCATGGATTTAACTGGAGGGCTTTTGCCGCCTATATTCTCGGTGTTGCACCAAATTTCTATGGATTCCTGGGCCTCATGGGCGTTCATGTCTCATTAGCTACACAGCATATGCAGTTCTTTTCCAGTATAATGGGCGTTTCTATATCTTTCTTGTCTTATTTGGCATTTACAATCCTTTGGCCACCAGTAAGTGGATTCCAGAGACCAGAGAAGTGGGCTGAGCCGAAAGATTATATCGATCCGAGTGATCCATCTCTACTTAGTGGTAGGGCAAATGATGAGGAAAATACTCAATCTGTGGTCGTGAAATTAGCCGAAAAGGCTTCTCTATAAAGCAAATTTGTTTTTGGTCTACTCAGAATCAATATTTCCAATGGATCAAGTCGTTGTCTAGATATTTGCAATTGTTCAATCGCGAGATGAGGAAGATATCATGTCCAAATGGTCCCAGAAAACATTCATCTTCTCTCCGAAAGCTAGCTCACCAAGCTAGAGGAGTTTTCTTAATATTAGGAACAACAGATTCCTGTAAGCCGGCTATCAAATTAACAATCCAAGCTCTCATGCAAGGCGCAGGGTTCACCCCCCCAATTCCAGTCTGAGTATTGTAGAACGGCATATTCTTCATCTTTGACGTCTCTCCCCATGGCATTTTGGATCTTCTTCCAGACTGGGTGTGGGCATAACAAGAGCAGAAAATTGTCATTTTCCGTAGTTGCATGCCAGATACACTTGACCCTAATTTATCTTGGAACCTGGGCCCGTAATGCCAATACTAAAGACACTTATTTCCTTCGTACTTCTGTCCTCTCCTCTTCTAGTCTCGGTTCTCATTTTCGTCGGTTTCGGGAAATACCTCAGGAAGGTCTCATGTTGATAAGCATGCTCCTTCCACGTCTTCGCAACGACTCCAGTGGTTAGGAGAGTTATGTGAGCTACACATTGCTGTCTTAAGAGGCATCTCCACTGGCAATTCCGAGTTTCTTCTATGAACTGCCAATAGGCCTTCCATGCAATATAATTGATATAATTGACGTTTACACTACAAATCAACCATCTAAAGATCAGAAAGAACACATATCAAGTTTTGCATGCGGTAACAGGTGTTTATGAAGCAGCTGAATGAGATGTATGGTATCGCAACATTCATGATCAATCAGTCAACTAGATATTTTCTAAGCTCTTATAAAATGGTCAAAGTTCATTGAAGGCCGTTATTCGACTGAATAAAAGAATAGAAGACGATCACACCTTTTGTTGTCTCCTCAGGATCTGGCTGACAGAAGGAGGGTCAATTATGTCAGACAGCTTAGAGCTGCCTCTGCCTCCATTTGTAGGATCAGAATCCTGATTATGATCAATTGATATGCCTGGCTTTGCCACAATCTCATTCAACTGTCTATCAGTGCTGTTGGATGAAAGAGTTGCGGCATAGCTTGGTGATTCGCTCGCGTTCTTTCCCTCCACCTGAGTGTTAACTCTTGGATCCTCTTTAGTGATCTCCTGGGTCCCATATTTTTCATGCGTCTCTACCTTACTCATCTTCCCTCCGTAAAATGGCTTCCCAAATCCGTTTAGCACAAAAGGAATCCACTTCCACCGCCAAGGATTGATTGCGAGGCTAAGGATAATCCATATTATTAACTCGCTGTATGTGAAGAATTCAAGAGCGCCGCCTGCTGCTGGCCATTTCCACGTTCTTGTCCAATCAACCCAGGCACGCATCCATGCTGGAGAGGGTCGTGTCTGTTGATCTACAATAAACATAAGAAGTAGACGAGTATAAAGCCCAATATGGATGTTACCCACAGTACCAATAGCGTTCACATACGTCGAATTAGTCGCACAAATATCTGGATAACCAATAGGGAAAGTTTGCAGGAACCAATTGGGTGGGCTATAAGGAGGGTTGAATGATTCTTTGGGAAGAAAGGCAAGACTTGGCCGATGAAATCCAGTTGCCATGACACAAATACTGCCTTCGATCAATTCCTCTCTCCCGACACCACCTTTGGGAATTCCTTTTCCGCGGTGGTTGAATTGGGCACCGTTCTCTTCGAATTCTTGGATATCTCCTCGAAGCCAGCTAACTTTACCATTTCGAACCTCTCGAAGAACATCTTCATTTACCATAGGTGTCTGTGTATAAAGACCAGCTTTTGCTGGTGCCAAATCCTCTAAATCACGGTAGAAAAATCGTTTGAGTAGAACTTCTGGTATCCATGAGAGACGGGTTTCCTCTCCGAACGGATTCAAAGCAAGCAACACATCAATAACTGGATTGCGAGGAATGATCCATTTTGTAGACTATTGGCAACTATTAGTACTATTTTTAGAGCTTCTAAGGTCCCCTCCATCGCACTCACCCGTGATAAGATTGTTGTTTTTGCGGCGTTTTGTTGAACGGCAAATTCAACTGCTTCCAACGCGCTTGCTCCACCACCAATAACAATTATGTTCTTCCCTTTGACATCTTTTCCGGTAAGGTCGGATGAATGATAGATATTTCCCTTAAATCTTTCCTGTCCTGAAATGTGAGGAATTTTAGGTTTCCCACATGTACCAACGGCTGCAATTATTCCATCGAAAGTACCGTAGGAAGGATCTTCGACAACCCATTTTCCAGACTTATTGTCCTTCCAAACAGACCGAACTCTAACTCCAAATTTTGTTCTCTCATTTAGTTTGTATCGTCTCCAGAGTTCTGTAATTTCTCTGATTATATTTTGTCGATCCGGGTATCCTCGGCGAAAACGGATAGAAGGGTGAAAACGATACATGACACTGTGGATTTGGAGGTTGGAAGTGTTGTTTACTTGCTGTAATGAGGTATGTAAGCATCTAGTTTGTCTTTCAAATTCTACATTGGGGGCGGATGGAGAGTGCTTAGATTACTTACACTCCATATGCCGCCCAGATGCTTCTCATCTCCAGCTTCAAATAATGTCACTTCGAACCCATGGCCTACGCAGTGAGCTGCCGACGAAACGCCTGTGATACCAGCTCCGATAATAGCAATCCGTGGTCCAGGAAGATGATGCCTAGGCGGTGGTGGGTCTGGCGAGAAGATCTTTATAATAATAGGTTGAATGACTTGAAAAATCCAGGTGATCAGAGAGTTCAAGAACCCCATATTCAAACCAAATTCGAAATTTGATCTACAAAGCTGACTATTTTAGAAACGTAGGCTTAACTGGAGGATTCGAGCAGCCTGTGGGAAACGACACAGCAACTTGGACGAGGAAGTTAAATATGCTGCTGTAATGTCAGATCGCTGCAAGTTGTGATGTAATGATGTGCCGACCGCAGTAATACAACATGTGAAAAGCTTTCTCACATTCTTTCATTTCGTACTATGCATCCGCGGAAAGTTTCAGTCGGATGACCATCCGCGAGTTTGCCGTGCAATTCACCAGATCTTTTTTCGCACTTCAACACATGCAAGTATTCCATCATTATCTATTCCTTTACCATCCAGTTGGGATTGATTTGATATGTTTTTTCATTTTGAATACCCATTTAATTTTCCCCGCTATCCTCGCGCAATCGAAACTATGCTGATTACTTTTTATATTACAACCACGATATCAAAAGGTACGTTGTAAAGACACCATGGAGTTCTGGAAAATGACGCCTAACCACTCCGGTAACAAGTTGTGGTTGCATCACATGAAGAAGCAATCACGATAGGGCTCTTTCTTCCCACGCATAGCCCTATTAACCAGGAATCCTAACTGAAGAGGCCTCATACCTCCATCCTGAGCTCTTCGAGATCAAAACTAGCCCCTTTCTTAACGCCGTTGCCAAGTATTTACTGTTATAATAATGCTAGAGGCTTCGAGTGATCGGCAGCCCTGTATAAATCGATGCCCTGAGATTCTAGACGTCAGCGTTGAAGGACATACTTGACGAACTCGGTCGGCTGCATCGGGACTCTCGGAAGCTTAAAAGCTCAGCTACGTAAATTTATCAGCGATTTCCCCTCCTATACAGCACATCTGCATACCCTAATGCAACTAATTCACGTCGGACCAGCCCTAGAGTGATCGTCGAGCCAAGAAAATTGGCATCCTCTTGCCTCCAATACCTAATTTTCCATCCAACCTTGTTTTGTGATTACCAGGATGATCTCGGAATGTTCATCCGCTGAGTATGCCCCTGCATGCGTTATCGGT
Organism: Scytalidium sp. 3C; assembly: GCA_000743665.3. NCBI lineage: Eukaryota > Fungi > Ascomycota > Leotiomycetes > Scytalidium > Scytalidium sp. 3C. The sequence continues at coordinate 348,053 of JMRO03000009.1, forward strand.
CGTTGGTGTGGATTGCAAGCAACTGATTTTCATAATGACGATTTCAATGCAGCTCTGCTGTGTAGTTCATTTTGCAACTTACGTCACAATAGATCATTCGTAGAAATGTACGATTTGACCTTGCTTGGCTTGGTCTGATATGGCGGATAAGACTTGCATATCGGCGAGGAATAACACCGCCGTTTCCACGGAAGAGTGAGCCGTTGCTGTCTGTCTTTCTTTATATGTAATTCTCAAATATTTATTCATCATATAATCGATTGTGTGTTACATATGACGTGTCTTTGTTTACCAGCGATTGTGACGAGCTTGATTAATCAACAATAAACAACGAGATATCAAGGTAGCTGGCGTAGTTGGCGTCCAAAGAGGAACTTTTCCGAGGAACAATGTCAGAGGAGCAAGAGAGGAGAGACACCAATGTCGATGTGGAGAACGAGGCCGCAAACAGCCATTCCTCTGGAGAAAAAGATGGTGTTGATACAGAAAGTGACGAGTACCTGAAACTCGTAAAATATGTCTCCACATATCGAGAACCCGGCAGGAAGCAGGATACAGAAAATGGGGAAGTAAAGGAGCAAAGGCTCTGGTATGCCCCATGGCGAAAACGGCAGTACCGCGTTCGAAGTAGTGACCAGGGAACATACCCTGATGAGTGGCTGATAACTCCTATCAATAATGGACTGTCTTCGGAAGAGGTTGAGACTAGACGAAAGCGTACAGGCTTCAATGAGCTATCTGCTGAGAAAGAACACTTGTTTGCCAAATTCATGTCCTATTTCCGGGGGCCAATACTTTACGGTCAGTATAAATTGATCCTATTATGGGGAATATAGCCATGTAGATTTCGGCCTCTTTTGCCAGAGAGCCTTGAAAATATGAGGTACTAATACGACGTTGGTGTTCTGTAGTCATGGAAATTGCTGTCCTTCTGGCCGCGGGCTTGGAAGATTGGGTCGATTTTGGCGTTATCATCGGTATTCTGTTACTGAACGCGACAGTCGGCTGGTACCAGGAAAAGCAAGCTGCCGATGTGGTCGCCAGCCTAAAAGCTGACATCGCTATGAAGGCCAGAGTCGTTCGGGGTGGTGAAGAGAAAGATATACTTGCAAGAGAGCTAGTCCCAGGTGATGTTGTACGTCAGATATTTGATGGTTTGCCATTTGTCGATGATCAGAGCATCACTGACTATATTGTAGGTCATTATCTCCGAGGGACAAACTGTCCCAGCAGATGCCAAAGTAATATGTGGTTATGATGACCCGGAGAGAGGGTGGAAAGAGTTCCAGCGAATGCAGGAAGAAGGCGAGATCGGAGAACCGGATGAACCAGTTTCACACGGCGACAAACAGGAGGATAATGGAGGAAGGAAGGACGAGAAAGAGGCAGAAAATGGCGAGCAAGAGGGCGACACTGGTAATGACANGTGACGATGATAGTGACGACAAAAATCAAAGAAGAGGCTACCCTATACTCGCATGCGACCACTCCGCAATTACTGGCGAGTCTCTTGCGGTTGATCGATATATGGGAGACGATGTGTTCTATACTACCGGCTGTAAGCGTGGGAAAGCCTACGCTGTGGTCCAGTCGACAGGCACCCAAACATTCGTTGGTCATACAGCGAGCATGGTACAATCGTCAGGAAACACTGGCCATTTCAAAATAGTCATGGACAACATTGGCACCTCACTTCTGGTACTTGTGATGGCCTGGATCTTGGTTGCATGGATCGGGGGGTTCTTCCGTAACCTTCCAATAGCATCTCCTGGTGAACAGACGCTTCTCTTCTATACACTATCTCTATTAATAATCGGTGTTCCTGTCGGCTTACCAGTAGTGACCACGACCACAATGGCTGTTGGTGCCGCGTATTTGGCTAAGAAAAAGGCTATAGTGCAAAAGTTGACGGCAATAGAGTCACTATCGGTACCTATAGTCACATTGTTCTCAAATCAATGCATGGCGAATTGCTGACATTGTATTAGGGTGTTGATATACTATGCTCCGATAAAACCGGGACCCTTACGGCTAATAAACTCAGCATTCGTCAACCGTATGTAGCGGAAGGTGTTGATATAAATTGGATGTTCGCTGTCGCGGTCCTTGCATCATCCCACAATATCGAATCACTTGATCCGATCGATAAAGTAACCGTCCTAGCCTTGCGACAATATCCGAAAGCAAAGGAGATCCTCCGACAAGGCTGGAAAACCGAGAAGTTTACACCGTTCGATCCAGTTTCAAAAAGGATCGTCTCCGTGGTAACGCGCGATGGGGAGAGATACACCTGCACGAAAGGAGCCCCAAAGGCGGTCTTGCAATTGACCAAAGCAGAAAAGAAAGTCAGCGATGCTTACAGGGCTAAAACTCAAGAATTCGCTCAGCGCGGTTTCCGGTCTCTCGGTGTTGCAGTCCAAAAAGAAGGTTCTGATTGGGAACTGCTGGGGATTCTGCCCATGTTTGATCCTCCTCGCGAGGATACGGCAAAGACCATTTCAGAAGCCCAGAAGCTGGGAATTAGTGTTAAGATGCTGACTGGTGACGCCTTGGCCATTGCCAAAGAAACATGCAAAATGCTAGCCCTCGGAACCAAAGTATACAATTCTGAGAAATTGATTTCTGGCGGCCTGAGTGGAGCGATGGCGGGTGATCTCCTGGAAAAGGCAGACGGCTTCGCTGAGGTGTACCCCGAACATAAGAACCAAGTTGTGCAGATGCTTCAAGATCGCGGTCACCTAACTGCCATGACGGGAGATGGCGTCAATGACGCACCATCATTAAAGCGGGCTGACTGTGGCATTGCCGTCGAAGGATCCTCAGAGGCTGCTCAGTCCGCCTCAGATATTGTGTTCTTGGAGCCAGGGCTTTCGACGATCATCGATTCAATAAAAGTAGCACGAGAGATCTTCCATCGCATGAAAGCATATATTCAGTATCGAATTGCTCTTTGCTTGCATCTGGAGATCTATCTAGTCACCACCATGGTCATTATAAATGAGAGTATTCGGACTGATCTTGTAGTCTTCCTCGCTCTGTTTGCTGACCTTGCCACCGTTGCGGTAGCTTATGACAATGCTTCCTATGAACTGAGGCCGGTCGAGTGGCAATTACCCAAGATCTGGATCATATCAGTGATTCTGGGCATCTTACTAGCAGCCGGTACTTGGGTAGCTCGAGCCACAATGTTTCTGCCAGATGGTGGAATCATTCAGAATTGGGGGTCAATTCAAGAGGTTATCTTCTTGGAAGTAGCTCTTACAGAAAACTGGCTCATCTTCGTCACAAGGGGTGGTGAAACTTGGCCTTCTGTGCAACTAGTTGGTGCAATCTTGGGTGTTGATATACTAGCTACATGCTTTGCCTTGTTTGGCTGGTTTTCGAACCGAGACATGGTTACAAAGCCCTATGATCAATTCATAGATACCCCAAAATCAACTCACAACGGATGGACGGATATAGTAACCATTGTGCGTGTGTGGGGATTCTCATTTGGTGTAGAGATTGTGATCGCGCTGGTCTACTACGTTCTCAACAGAATCAAGTTCCTCGATGATCTTGGGCGAAGCAAGAGAAGTAAGGGCGATATCCAAATCGAGAATATCCTTGGTCATCTTGCGAGATTGACTGTCGAGTATGAAAAGGAGGGTCAAACTGTGGGCCGACTTGCGATTGCAACAAACAAGGCTGAAGAAGAGATGGAGTAGCTTGTTGGGCATGTTATTTACCACTATGCTCATTCTCAGATTATATATGAGTCATGATCTGAGAATGCTCTAAGCGCAGAAACTTCATAATATTATTTAATAGGTAGCAGCTTATTTTGTAAAATGATGATGCTACGTGCTACACTACAGGAATACGTGTTCTGTCAGCATTACAAGCAAATAACAACCGCTTGAAGATATGGGACTGCGCGCTAGCAGTCCATGGTGACAGAAAGTTGTAATTCAGTATATTCCAATGCAAATTTATCCTATTAATAGCCTACGGCATCCTGACAAACTCATCAATCTGTTCACTTATGACCTTTGGACGCTCCTCAACCGGGTAGTGACCAGCTCCTGGGATCCACCTACTCATGAGAAGCAGATCTCGGTAATTTCGATTGAAAGTTAATTCCAGTACCCTTTTAAAATCTTTCAACAAGGGGTCATCTTCTCCAAACACAACAGCAACTCCAGGTTTGCGTCCTTTAGTTGGTGAGTCTCTTTCATTCCACCATTGCCGGGCATCTTCGTCAATTTTTGCTAATTCCGCCTGCGCATTTACATTTGTGAAATTAGCCGGGCCAATTAAGCCCTCCACTACTTTCCACAAAGGATTGCTACGTAGTCTCATAATCCAGCGAGGAATCCCAGGTACTATATGAGCGAACCTTCCAACGCTTACCCTAGATTTTGGACCTGCTGCAAAGGGAGCACTGTAACCCGAAATGACGGCTGACGTAGCTCTGGGACACATAAAGCGCATGACCAGGGATTCTGGGAGATAGCCGTCCAAGATTCCGGTGCTGAAAAACCAAATCCAGTATAGAAGTATATAATGGAGGTTGATATCGGTCGGTCGTGGTGGAAAGAAGGTATCCAGAAGGAATATCCCAGAGCAAGTGTCTGGTGGAAGCTTCGGAAGTGTACACAATGCAACGGCCCTAACCAACAACGTCAGCGACGGAATAGCTTCTCAGGAATATGATTGCAAGCAGACCCTCCCCAATCATGTGCGACAATATAACATTGTTTCAATCGGAAATGGTGGATGCATTGCATCAAGGTCCTCATATGAAGGCTAAAAGTGATTAAGGAAGCTTCTAGCGGCTTATCGCTCGCCCCATGGCCAATCCAGTCCAGTGCTAGAACTTCGTGACCCTGCTTAACAAGAGCTGTAATAACCTATTGAAGTGTCACTCTTCGGCTTTATTGGGAGACCACAAGAGCAGGGCCAATCACCTACGTTCCTCCACATGAATGACCAGCTCGGATTGCCATGCAACAACAATATCACCTTGCCCGTGCGAAATTCCCCCACCCCTGGCTGTTCATGAACGACAGCAACCTGGGCACCTTCGACTTCAAATATCTCTCGCTGTGGTGTCCACTGAATCTTATCGATCTTTCCTCGAGATCTGCCACTGGGTAAAAGCTGTTCAGGCTGGAAGTGGAATTTGCCAGCCAGCTGCTCTGCTGAGCGCTGCATCTCCTGCCTGCGATATTCATCTGTGGCATCCAGTAAGCGTTGCCGACCTGCCCTTGAAAATAACAGATAACTCCTGCTAGATGCAGGGACTACTAAGACTATCAATTTGCTGAATATATAAACGGGACATAGAGCCAATGCAAAAAGTAGGCGAACGCTGAAGGTGTTGATGATGGGGACTGTGATCGTGCTTGCCGTACAGAGCACAAGGTCCCAGACTGTCTGAAAGTTCCTCTGCATCCTATCACCTATTGGCATGCTGGGCGAGTACGACGTGACAGTTCATGAGGTACCTCTTAGGGTTGGACGGAGAACTTCATCAATGTAGCTGTCTAGCCCCTTTTTAACTACAAGTGGAGTTCGGATGCTACTACATGCAATTGCGACCGGCATTGCCATTTGATATGAGGGGCTGATCAGTGAGCGCAACACAGGCGTTCATTGGTATTACAGCATTATGAGGTCAAAGTTCCACCCCTCATCCGATAAGACGTCTCTGCCTTCAACTTGGCATGATCTGCCCCAAGGCTGGGGGGCGGTGCTGAGCGCTAAACCCCAGAGAGAGCGCCAAAGTGGACAGCGGCAGCAGCATTCTGCACGGCCTAAGCGAGGTCGCCCATTCGGACGATTCTCCTGGGGAGAGGATGAGAAGAGAGTCCTGCTGCTAACCTTGCCCGCGGCATATTAGGGCAAGTGACGTAGCGCACATTGATGGTCAGTCCGATGGCTTTGATCAGTTATATATACTCTATCTAGAGCTTGTTTTCTTGGCCGCATCCGTCATCCTCAGCCCGTCTGCCTCCCCGAGCGGACCGCAAGGACCAAGATTGGTGCAGCCCACGCAGCCCGAAGATCTCACGGGGTACCTGGCGCGATTGTCCGTGGGCAGTGGGCTCCAACATTCGTGAACCCCGCGAGGCCGCCGATCGCGATTGCGTTCCTGCTTGGCATCATGACTTCACGCGACAACCAGAGCGAGACATCAGAGTCCCAGGGCAAATTGAAGCGCGCACGTACGCGCCGCGCTTGCGACAATTGCAGGGTCCGGAAGATCAAGTGCGACGGCAATTGGCCTTGTAGTTCTTGCAACTTGTACGTCAATGGTGAGTTTTGGTGGGCTGGCCTATTTACCCGACCTCCGCTGACTCTGGCTTTTGTGGGTAGAATGCGCATATGACCAGGAAGGAAAGAGGAGATACATTGGTCCGCTGTACACCCAGGAACTGGAGAAGAAATTGGAGCGTTTGCAGTCTGTGCTTTCCACTGTTGCTCCAGATCTGGACCAAGCCAGCGTATTACAATGTGACGGAGCAGTTCCGTTGCGGAACGATCAATGGAGGAAACATCCAAGGAACAACAGTCGTTCGAGAGAGTCGAGCCAGCAAAAGGTAGTCAACGATGAAGAACTCCTCGATACCATGATTGAAATGACTGGAAGGCTGGATATTGATGACAAGGGGAGGTGCGAATATCATAGTGATTTTGCAGGGTTAGCTTTTCTTCACCGCATCAGCGAACGTTGCAGCCAACTTCTCAATTGGGGCCAGATGTCGAAAGACACTCAGCAGCTGTTCCCCCGCCAGATCTTCACTTCTGCCAAGATGTCTCCAGGGGTGCTGAGTCCCGGCCGCCTGGAGGTGTGTTTGTTGCCTCCTAAATCAATCGCTCGTCATCTTACTCGCGTTGCACTGCAGGATGCTTGTTGCCTGATGAAATTCGTGCACACTGCTTCTTTTGATGCGCAATTAGAGAACATCTACAATAAAGCACCAGAATCTTACACGTCTGGAGACACTGCCTTTCTATCTCTGCTACACTTGACCCTGGCCCTGGGAGAGCTTTATTCAAAGGACTTGCCGCCGGGCACCTCCCTCGGAAGTGATGCTGACAATATGAAGGGGTACGTTTAGCAACATGTTCGAAAATTTACTGTATGAGTGAATGCTAATGGTGCCAAGAGCAATGTACTATCGAGCTGGAAAAGCGTTGATAGACATTATGGACTGTCATGATATCACCTCTTTGCAAGCGATCATATGCATTATCATATACCTTCAGTCCGCTGGATCGATGCAGACTTGCTATTCGTACATTTCTGTGGCAGTAGCTTCTGCATATCAAATGGGACTGCACCGACCCAGCTTGCTGAAGTACTTCGACCCTATTGAACAGGAAGTCCGCAAAAGGATATTCTCAGTTCTACTTACCATGGATTGCTATGTAGCCACAATGCTCGGACTCCCTAGGCATGTCAAAGAGGAATATGATGATCACTACCAGCCTCTAGATGTCGATGATGAGTATATAACGAAAGACCAAATTTTACCAATGCCAGCAGGCCACATTCCTGTCATGTCACTAGTCAATGCGCACACAAGGTTACTCCAGATAATGGCTAGAATCGTCACCCGTATTTATCCGAGCCAAAAGGACCTAAACGGAGAACACGATTCCTACCAAGTAAACTATGCTCATGTGATCAAGGTTGAGGCGGAATTAGATGAGTGGTTCCAAAATGCATCACGACTATCTGCATTGAACGGTCCAATCCCGCGGCAAATCCTTCGGTAGGTCTCACTTGATGTTGGCAAATTATCACTAACAATGTAATTGTGAACGCTGTTTAGTGCACAACTCCTATTGCACTTAACATATGCTCATGTCCAGATGGTTCTATATCGCCCATTCATCCATTACATTGTCCGGACAAAACCTTACAATGACTCCGAGCTGAAGTCTTATGCATGTGCCCTGGCTTGCGTAAAAGCAGCCATGCAGATTATATGGCTCATTAAAGAGATGGATCGGCAAGATCTGCTCATAGGAGAATACTGGTTCACTACCTACATGTTGTTTTTCGCAATCATGTCACTCTGCATGTTCGCCCTAGGCAACACTAACGATCCCAGCCTTGCTGACACTGTCCGCGCAGCACTCAACGGCCGAGAAGTGCTCCTCAGACTCTCTACTCACACCGCGTCTGCGGAGAGATGCGTCTATGCCTTGGGTGTAAGTGCTGAAACATGCCGTTCCGTAAGAGTTAGGCTAACTAATATTTAAGAATATCTTTGACAAGATAGCGGTAATAGCAAATGAGCAGCGACCTTCTTCGGATGCTCCTGTTGAGGGTCATGTAGAACTGAAAGGTAGTGCTCTTGCCGGAGATTCGGCACCGAAGGATCATGTGCTAGGTGTTCCAGATTCATCTAGTTTGACTTACCTTCCCGAAGGGTCTGAACCATCTATGGCAAATCAAAATAGCTGGCAACGTCCCGAAGCAGAAAACTCCATGCCGGTTGCAGCATTTGGCGAAGTTCTAGGTGCTGATAGCACGTCATTTCCAGTATTCGACCCAGCCTGGTTGGATCAGGCTGCTGCACTTCAAACACAGCATCTGTGCAGATCTATACACGATAGCAACTTGCAATAACAATACGAGCATTAAAGATATCGGAGATAGACCGCCATTTCTCTGTGAGCGGAATTACAGTATCACGATTATAATGATATTATTATGATTCATGATCTTCACCTGCAAAGTTAGTACTATGCAATATTGTTATAAACAAGCGTCCATGAGTCCTAAAATTCCGGGAACCAAAAAGGAGGGCAATTATTTCTCAGTAATTTACATTACAATTCCTAGGTGTAGATAATATCTTGAATTTTAAAACAAAGTATATATATTTCAAACTTATTTGAGTATGAAGCTTTGAGCTATGGATAGTCAATGGTAATATTTATGGTAGCTTGCAACAGTCTGAAACGGCAACAACGCATGCGAAAGGGAAAGAATGAGTCATATCAGGTAGTATTTCGAGGCCAAAGCAGTTGGAAGTTGGATATGCCCGTATTGTCCCATGGTTGGCTACCCAGCCTCAAGAATAGATTCAAAACGGTCATTGATGGATACCCTTTTCCCTAATTTTTGCTTCGATAATATCCTTCCCCTTATTTTCTGCATCAGTGAAGAATTTTATTGCATCATTGAATCTCTTTCCCACGACAGCATCATTCTTAATAAATTCATCGAGAAGAGCCCCGCCATTTGCTACATAATCTGTCCTCATTGTCGCAAGAACGCCGTCCCAATTTGGCCCACTAAGTGGATCTAAAGTTGATAAAGTCTTTAAGCGCTCCGGAGTGGCCAGCTCTGCGTATGGATGAGCGGGTTTCTTGGCAGTCACCGGAGGAAGAGTATCGGGTGTCTCCGCCAGTGCCTTGAGGTTATGAGCCTGGATGGTAATATGTTGACACCCAATTTCGGCCATTGCAAGGATCTCAGCGGAGTTGAAATGGCTAATCACACGAAAGGTAGAAGGTTACGTCAGTTCTTGACGTGCGAATAAGTTAAAATGCTTCTCCAGCGATTAGCTCACCTCGCGATGACCATGATCGGCTGTTCCTTTCCTGTCTCTAAGTAGGCTCTTGCAAATGTTTCAAGAATATGAACAAGTCGAGCAGACATCGGGTGCTAATTATGATTGTCAATATTTTGTTCATCGGATATTTCTAAATTACCCACCTCAAGTGCTACGTCCGAGACATTTGGACGAAGTGTTGGATCCAAGTGCGCCGCGATTTCTGTGAGCGATTGTTTAGACTCATATTTCCTTATTCAAGATCTCATGAAAAGGATTATATTACCGTTGAAATAGGGACTGATGAAGAGGCATTTTGCCTGACTTGCAGCAATTGCTTGTTCGAGAGAAAAGACGGCTGTTGCTAAAGTGCGAATTCCTTCCGCGTTGAGCTGAAGGGATGCTGATGCACCAGCGCCAGAGAATGGGACCTTGATGCAAAATCGATCCTTTGGAATCCCAACTTCTTCAAAGGCCTTAGCATAAGAGTAGCAATGCTTAATAATAGCATCACGGTCGTGAACATGTCGGCAAGACACCTGCAGGAGGACTCTACCAGAAAGATAAGGCAAATTTCGAGCACAAATAGTAACAGCCTATATGACAGCCTGCATATTAGATCTAGATGATAGAGTAGAATTATACAGCTACCCAAGCCGTTGACACTAACCGTCATGTCGTACACCTTTTTCCATCCTTCTTTGCCATATTTGTGTACCATGTCATCTAAGAGACCCTGATTCTCCGGGTTTTCTAACTCAGATGTAATCACTACTTGATTTGAGGTCTCTGTTTATCAAATGAATTATAATCGATTGAAATTCTCACAAGCTCGGACACGTACGGTTATGAGGAGTAATAGGGAGTGATTTGATAACGCTGAGGTTGACATCGTCAACGTCGACGTTGCAAAGCTCCTCGAGTCTGTGTAAAAGTGTTCGGCCGGACATCATGAACTTATGTTCATGAACTTATTTAAAACAGCAATTATACCGAATACTAAATGAGCTTGAAGGATAATATTTACTTTGGTTAGCAGAAAGAACGGAAAATATTGTGAGAGAAGAGGATGTCCGGAAGGATATATCTAATAGAGCCTTTGGGTTCATGTCTCTCCACTTTCCCGGTAATATTAGCCAAACAGGTTTAGCCGCGTTGGGAGATATTCCGCTTGGAGCTCGAGTCAGGAAATGCATAGGCCATGATTGGTAAGAAGTTTGGTTATGAATGACTCCAATTAGGACCCGTTATTAAAATGGAAACCATAGCGATGAGGTCGATAGTGCAATATCTTGAGCCGTTTACAACAGCGACAAATTTAGGGAAGGTAACCCGAGGAACATCAGGCCTCGCTCACCGGCGAGTTTCAAGATGACCACCAGTAATCCGCATTTCGAGGCTGTAGTGGGATGCTCCAATGCTTGTTAGATCGTGGCCTGCACAGCCAAGATGCCATTCCAGTATGTTATGGCGGGCCGCCGATTGCACCTCTTCCGCCTGATGGCCCAATTAAAAGCAATGGCGGCCCGCCCTCTCCCGCCTGTTTCTAGCCCATACTCAGCTGGTCTATAAGCAGACTTCAACAGATGGTGGCTCTCACTACAATTGCTTATCAATTAGTCCTCTGATCATAACGTATCCACTATTTTCGCGATGACGGTTATTTTAATTGTAATTTGACACGTAATGTCTACTTGGCCTATATAACAATGCGTACTTACAGCTAGATCCCCTTCCTCTTCTTCAGTTGCGTATAATGTATAACTTGGCACCTTTCCCAAACCTCTACAATTAAAAATTCAAATTTACTGCTTCTTCTCCTATCACCAACATGGGCTCGATATTCAATGCCTCAGGGGATAATGCTCTCAAAGATATTAACACCCCAGAGCTGTTTGCACTCAAGGAAAGAAGTATAATAGGTACGTGGACTATATTATTATTCATCATGCCCAATTCGACATTACTTGCTCCTGTAAGGTCCTGACTTAGGAGAGTACAGTTACTGGAGCAACCGGTGGAATGGGCTTGCAAGTAGTCAAGGCTGTCCTGGAATCTGGAGCTGATGCTATTGCAATTGACCGTGTGGAGGTGCCAAATAATCCATTTTGGAGTTAGTTGCACACTTTCGACAAGCTCCAATTCGTCGTTGCTAACTTTTTTGCATAAAAACAGAGACACTGCAAGAAGTTGCTAAGAAGACTGGAACTATTCTAAGTTACGCCNAAATGTGACATATCGAACCCCGATGAAACATACAGTGTTTTTGAAAAGGTAGTGTCGGAAGGGCGGTATCCCTTGCGAGGGCTGGTTAACTGCGCGGGAATCGGCCTGGTTGGGCCTTCAATAAGTTTCCCTATAGGTGATGCGAAGAAGATCCTGGAAGTCAACCTCATTGGGACACTCATCTGCGCCCAGGCTGCAGCGCGCCTAGTTCAAAAACACAAGCTTTCCGCCAGCTTTGTTTTAATTGCGAGCATGAGTGGCTACATTGTGCAGAAGGTGAGCATACCGGGTTAATGAAATCACAATCTGGATTAATCATTCAAAAACGGCATCTGACCTGGTATGATAATATCAGGGAACACCCACCGCGGCATATGCAGCATCAAAAGCAGGAGTACAACAACTCGCGCGGAACCTTGCATCGGAATGGGGCCATCCTGAAGAAGGTCCCATGATCCGAGTTAATTCAATTAGTCCCGGTGTAATCCGAACTCCAATGACCTCCGAGGTACTTGCTCAGAGTAACTTTGAGCAAATATGGACAGAAGAAAGCATGCTGAAACGCTTATCTGTACCCGAAGACTATCGCGGGCCTGCAGTATTCCTATTGTCTGATGCGAGTTCATATATAACTGCAACAGATATATTGGTAGATGGCGGCTATACAAGTTGGTAAAACTTGGTATCATGTATAAGCAATAATTAATTCGTAAGGAGGATATATTTATTTCCATGCTGCTAAGTGGTACCGCTTTCTAAGGAACCAATGTGTCTCCCCAAACGAAATTCACTCCCCATTGCTTTATGATTAGACAGCCTCGGCGTAGACAGCGACACCTTCTTCATACCCAGGCTTGAAAAGGTAAAGAACGGGTGGATCAAAGACGTCAAAGGTGTCAAACCCGTCTGCTCCATTGCAGGTGACCACGTCTGTTGCCGTTGCTATGTCGCACGTTATCGCCACGGCCGAAGCGAAGCCTCCGGCCGCTATTGCTGAACCTGCCGCCACACCGGCGCTATCACTATCAACAAGCAGCACCAGTGGGACCCCATCTGGATCGAGGTACTCAGGGAGGAAGAGATTTCGAGTTGTGCTATCCAGGGCGAATATGTCAGCAGTATCTAAAGGGCCCTCTGCAAGCAAGTAAAGGTCCGGTGGGGCGTATTCCTGGAGTTGCAGATATGAGTCGTAGCCATTTCCTATAATGTGAAGATGAAATGGAGAAATTGTGGTAGTTACAGTGGCAGCAGGGACAGTGGTTGTGCTGACTTCCACTTCAGTCGTGGTAGCTAGCACGGTAGTTGTATCTGTGTGGATTGTGGATGCCTTGATGGTTGACACTACAACCGCATCTGTCGTAAGAGTAACAGTTGTTACAGGTGTAGGTGCGTAGGTTATTGAAGCAGTTGCACTGTAACATAGGCACGCAGATACATAGGCTGTAACATTAGCACTGCAAGGCTTTGTGGCGTAGTCTGGCAGCGAAGAAGGCGTGACAGTAGCTTGAGGTTGCTGGAGAGTTCGTTTTTCAAACCGACTAGTAACGACGTCAGTCACAGTGGTGGGTATGGTAACGGTTAACCAGCTATCAGTCGTCACGGTCACAGTTTCAGTATCGGTCTGAGTAACGTCGTCTGTCTCAGTCGATGTAGTCAACGAGGTCACAGTATTGGTAGCTGTAACGTAAACAGTGCTTAAGTTTGAAAATCAGTAACAAAATTTCGATTACCTGGGGATTTGGACTTGCCTGGTTGCAGATGTGACCGTTGTCAATAAAAATGAGTTGCAATCGGCGATTCCATCTCTTGTGGGAAACGCATTACCGATTACCGCTACGGAAGAATAAGTATGCCGTCGCTTTCAACCAGACCACTTGAGGTATTCGTTGCTTACCTCGAAGGCAGTTGTTATGTGAGCAATCGGCTAAAACAATACTCAACAAACTGGCAAAAGCTGCTGCTGGCGCCCACCGCATCGTTCAATTATTGGAACGAAGTTACTCTTGAAGGAAATATCAAGGATGGACTTGGAGAATGAAAACAGGAAGAAGATAAATTATCGTCAGCAACTTGGAGACGTAAACTGAAGAGAAGTCACCCAATTCTTAAATAGAGCATCGCAGACGGATTTAGCTAAGCTTTGTTGAGAACTCCCAATATCAGCTCTGTTCATGTTTGCCCACGGCTACCCCGTCTGAAATATCTTCCTGGTATTACACCACCTATCACGCGAACCGAAAATACTGACGGCAGTCCAGACAAGTTATCACACTACCCGTATCTAATCATAACCGTTAAGGAGTAGACTCGTGGATGGACACACCGCCCTCGTAGGTCCGATATGATGCGGTACACTAGTGGCGTTTTTGTATGATACGAGCGCCATGGATGGAATAGGTTAGAAAAATGACCTGTAGGCAATCTGAAAACCAAAAGCGATTGATGGCTTCTCAGCTGCCCAGCCGCTACTTGCGGTATCTTTCGCTCGGGAGCTGAAGCAGAGAACTGCAGGTGAGGGTGTCTCGTTCAAGCGGAAACTCAAACCGCAGTGACAGGTAAGGGGCTCGCTATCCCAAGCCTAAAAAAGATTTGCGCATCCAGTTGATGAGCCCCGGCTCATCTTGACTTCTGATGGTTTGTCAGGATAGGTCGACAAATTCGGAAGAGGATTGCGGGGGCTCCGCTGCTGGAGATCCGGGATAACTCCATAGTGGCTGGCTGATTTAATTTACCCAGAACGCAATGGTCCGATTTAGAATATTGAAAGCCTCATCGGACGAAATTTGTGACGCAAATAAGAAGCAAGTTGGTCAGCGGTGGTTTGTGGCTGGTCAGCCGTTGCCTGGTTATGCCGAAAGTAGAAGCCAATGGTCGCCCTGATTATCCCATTAACGGCCACTCGGTTGGGTCTTCAGGCATCAATTTTTATATGAGGAGAGCGACCACTCAAAGTTTCTGTTTGGCCATAAATATTGGGCAACTACGCTAAAAGGGGCCTGTGGGCGTTAAGTACTTCTCCCCAGCCATTAGAGAATAGAAGGAGCGTCTTATACTCCGAACAAAACGACCCTCTAACTGAGAAACAAAAAAAGCTAATCAAAAGAATCTCCGTCGCTAAAAAGACAAAATAATTTTCCGATACCGGGAATTGAACCCGGAGCTCTCCGGGTCAGTCAAGACGTGAAAGCGGAGTATGTTAACCATTACACTATATCGGATGCTTGGATCCTTCGAGCGACGCGACTTTGCTCAAGTAGCTACATGACACGAGAGGGAAACCCATTTCAGTTGCAGATCCTGTATCTATGGTACACTGCTTTGCTATTGATCTGAGCTCTGGCATTTAGGCGGCACACACTACCTAGCCGCACGACATTAGGGCTGTGACTGTTGGCTCTTCAATATTTGAAGAAGGGCATTTGCAGTAGGACCCATTGCCACTCGCAAAAGTTAGCTAGACATGAGGGCTCGAAAATCGATAAAAGAAGCAGTCGCAACTCCCTCTCGACTCATTTTTGATAATCTATACCTCTACTAGAAGGGTTAGATTCGGTTTTAGCAGGTACCCTGTATTGATGTATGTGACAGCCGTTAGATCAGCTAGCACAGGTGGACGTTTTCACTAGCATGTCGAAGAAATAAGAGCAAGCCAGACGCTTTTCATTCGATCTAGCCTAGAATTAGAGAGGCGGATATAGTCCTATTACAACCCAAAATAAATATCCGACGTTGCGCTGTACTTTATTTGTGCTAGAACCTATTTATCTCGGGTGCTTTCAACGTGTTCCACGACTTCCAGCTGCTCCTTCGCCGTTGCAATCTTATCCAGGATCTCTTTCTCTGATGGCACAGCCGCTTCATCGCCATCAAACACAACTGCTACCTCCTCGAGTGAATAGCCTCGAGTTTCTGGGTAAGTAAAGTAAATGGTAACCAGGATAATGATCAATAAGCAGATGTAGAGTATGTAGTATTTCCACCCAATGGAAGCCAAAGCAATTGGATTCACAAACTGGTTGAAAAGCAGGGCGAGAAAGGTGCACATCGAAGTGAAAGCGATTCCCTTGGCTCGCATAGAATAGCTCCAAATCTCAGCGGGATAAGAAATCACCAAGGGTGTAAAAGCAAGGTCATATCCACCGTAATAAATGAATAGGAAAGGGATCACAGCAGTGCCGACGCTGCTGACCTGCGTGTTTGCAAAAGTTCCTGAGAGACCGGTAATGATGATGTAGCTAACCAGCATGATGCACGTCGACAAGATGAACAGCACACGTCGACCAGCCACATCAACAAGCAAGGACCCCACAATTGCCATTATAAGGTTCCATACTTGTAAGAAACCGTTGATGAGAGTCTGTTGCGTTACAGATGTGATACCGATGGTTTCAAGGATGAGCGCAAGATAGTAGGATACAATACCCCTATTTATCCAATTAGTCAATGCGGGTTCCGATCTTCAATGCGCTGTACTTACACTCCGTTCCACTGCGCAAAGACACCCAGAGTCAGACTAATAAAGAACCGATGTCGATTTCCCTTGGTTTTAACCATATCAGTCCATCTGCTCGAGTTGTCATGCTCTCGTTCCATTGCGATTGACCTGCTAATTTCTTCGAGCTGGAAGGTAATTAGTGGGGACGACTCATTTCCACCCGCGTGGTACGTTATCAAAAAGGCTTTAGCCTCTTCGTGTCGATCTTTGCTAATCAACCATCTTGGAGATTCGGGACAGAAGATGACGATTGGTAATGCGACCACGATAAATCCGATCTGAAGAAGAGACGGGATCTTCCATGCCCAGTTCGAATCTATGTTACGGCAGCCGAATACCAACCACGCAGCGAGAGTCGATCCAATATAAAATTGACACTGATACATGGCAGATAATTTTGATCGGTGTGTTGGGTAGGCGATTTCTGTCAACAAAACGACAGCTGCTTGGAACCAAGCCCCCGAGTATCCGATAATAAACCGCGATGCAATGAACATGGCCGGATTATGAGCTCCGACCTGAATACCGACGCCGAGAAACATAAAGATATATCCTATGAAGATGCACGGTTTGCGCCCGTACTTGTTTGCTGCCCATGCCTGGAGTGGCAAGCCGACTAGTCCTCCCAACGATTGGATCGCACCAATAAATCCAAGCCAGGCGCCCGTAGGATGATTCATGAAAGTCTGCCATATCGCGAGGGATTGAAGTCCATTCATCAGCGATGTATCATAACCGATTGTGCTGGAGTAAAGAAGCAGGACAGCAATGAAGCCATTTAGCTTGAGTAGATGGGGTGTCTTCCACCATGCTTTCGCATCCGGAGGTAGGACCTAAGAGTTGTTAACGAGTGGTCATAGTAGTGACTATAAAATAAATGGGGCTAGTGAATAGCACAAGAAAATGAATGCGTATGTACCAAAGCAATGTCTTTGCCAACAACGTTGTTGTTAGATTTTCCAGTCATTTTCTGCATTCGAAGGAGGGGATTCTCTTCGAGTTCCGATCAAAAAGGTAATTAGATAACACGATTGTATAGGGTTGTCTTTCATGTTGCCAGCGAAACAGGTCGCAGTTATGTATTGGCCTCCAGCCCTGGATTAAAGCATCAGGGATTTTTCCGGGGAAAGAGTCCTCTGGGGAAGCTATCACAGGGGTTCCTCAGTCTGGTGTGGAGGTATTAAGATGTGGAGAGTACGTTGGCATATTGGTGAGTGAGTGGGCGGGGAGTATCGGGGTAGCCTATTCCAAATCTAGCATAGCAATTGATAGGCCCCCTGGTTCCATGCAAGTTGATTGGAGCTTTCCCTAATTAGGTTTGATTTTCACCTCAGGTCGTCTTTTCCTATTCAGACTGGTCGTTTAAAGCGCCTTCAACATGTACTGATACCTTTCTTCGAGCAGTCGAGCGAGATTCGCTTGCGCATGGTAACTAGCCAGAATCGTAATCTCGTAGAGGAAAATGGTGCAAGAGGCATTTAAAACATCATTCCTATCTCATTTAAAGTTGCTCCTATTCTACTTTCCAGATGTATCCGTGTGTATTTGTGGTCAGTTCCAAGAATGCAAGACTTATAGCACAACTTTGCTTATCAATGCCTCTCGCTTGCGAAAATCCAATTCGGAATTAAAATGGAGAACCACTTTTACTGTAGCTAGCGATCTTGCGGAAATTTTGCACCACCTCTTTCTCGTATTCCATCCATAAGAGCCATGACCCGTAGACTCTCCTCCCATGGGATGATATCGTTCTGAGTCCGACCAGCAGCGATATCTATAGCCACTGCATCAGCTTCGTAGAAGAAACCCCGTCCAAATTTATGTGGTGCCTTGAATACGGTAGGCTCGGAAGAAGCATCCCGTGGTATTACTCTATAACTAGAAGGTACCGAAGCAGCGACGCCTTCAATGTGGATTTTCCCGTATGACCCCTCTATTGTAGCAAATATCGGGTCAGTCTTGCTTCCAAGTGTCGAAGTGAGGATTCCTTGGCGGCCATTTTGGGGATATAGAAGTAGGATTGATGTTGCCACGTCAATACCATGGCTGATGCTCTGGGCTGAAAACACCTTTGGCGTTTCGGCCATTCCTGCGATTCCTTCGTCAAGAAGCATCAAACCCCATGTAAGAGAGTAAATGCCAATGTCGAGCAAGGATCCTGCCCCAAGAGCGGGATTCTTGAGACGAGAATCGTTTGGTAGCTTCTGGATATCAACTGGTAACCCGAAATCACAAAATACACGCTGAACCTCCCCAATCACTTTTTCCTCATGGACCATTTTTAGCAGCTGCCTAACTAATGGCATAAATCGTGTCCAAACACCTGCATCAAATTAGCAGTACGCAAGAATTGGGTGGAGATATTGCACTGGCCTTCCATAATAAATACTCCCTTCTTTTCTGCTGCTTCAAATACCTCCCTAGCTTCGCCAGAGTTCAGAGCAAACGGCTTCTCACACAACACGTGCTTTCCATTTTCTATTGCCTTCAGACATTCGTCCTTATGAAAAGCATGTGGGATACCGATATATACTATATCCACATCTGAATCGTTATAGACCTCGTCATAGCATCCGTAGACGGAAGGGCTACCTTTGGACACGTATTTCTGGACAAAGTTCTTGGCCTTTTCTAGCGATGAGGATCCAATTGCCTGGATGATATGGTTCGCTTTTCGATCATCTCTGGAAACTACGAGGTCTTGTACAAACCATGACGAGATTAATCCCGTTCCTAAAAGTGTTAATTATGATTCAGTATATATTAATTAATAATACTTGCCAATTACACCCCATCTGAGTGTAAAGAGTGTCATTCTGATGAACTGCGGTAGTATTATTGCTATTAGACCTTGGATGTGTAAAGAAAGACATATGCAAGAGTGTGAGCTTTTAAATATACCACGGCCAAGGTAGCACTAACTACTAGTCGTGCACAGAAGGACCAATGGTAATGCAGCTGCCCTTTTTGATACGACGCCCAGGAATATCAGGAACATATTAAAGGACAGGTTGTCAAACCATAATATTGTGAAGACTTCTAAGATCTGAGAGTCTCTTCAAATCAAATTCTGGAGCATATACAGATAATTGGCTATCTACACATTTTACTTGAGGCAGCAGCTGCTTTAAAAAGCATTCTAAAGATTTCCAGATCTAACTTTGCATCTTCAGCCGTGGTCTTAACAGGCTTTCCATCAACAATTACTGAGTATAATTCCTTTAGCTCGATGGTGTAAGGATCTTCATACGTCTTGCGGATGGTACTCTCTTTGTATACCCCATCTACATTTTCCTGTATATTCAACGTGACAGGCAAGCCTTTAATATATGGCGTGTCGTACTGGACACGAACAGTTTTGTTTGCACTGTAAATTGTCAAATGCGCATCAAATCGTGGCACAGAATCTAAGCCAGATTCGTAGGTGACTGTGAAGGAAGGATATTTAAATATAGCGCTTTGAATAGTCAGTTACTTGCTTGGACTTGTGAGAAGTTGATTACCTACTTCCAGAATGGCACAGCTAAATGGGCTCCAATAACCCCAACAGGCATTCCTAACGCTTCTCTCATCAAACTAAGATCGTGCGAACCGAGTCCTCCCAGTGCTCTCCACATACGAGTAGGCGGCACCTCAGAGGTCAGACCTGTCTCTATCTCAATCCCTTGTTTTAGAATCTCAGAAGCTCTTATATTTTTGTTTTCGACATCGGCTTGTGAGAAATCAGTTACTCGTATTGGGAACGCCCCGGATTGTTCCACGAATGTAGCATTTGGACCGATAATATCTATTGTGAAGATGTCAGTGCTTCTTTCAATATGGACATATGGCGGTCAAACAAACCTCTTATTCTTGCATACAAAATCTTGTCAATGCCACCAATTTCAGCAATCGCATCTTGAAACGCAGGTGCATATCGTCTCATGTATCCCACCATAACTTTGCCTTTAGAGCGTCGTTCGGCTTCAATAATCGCGTCTGCATCTCGATCGTTCAAAGCCATTGGCTTCTCAATGAACACATGCTTATCATGTTTCAGGGCCAGAACTCCATGTTCCGCGTGATATTCATCACTATTTATGACGAATACCACGTCAACATCAGGCGATGCGCAAACTTCTTGGGGATTCGTTGTAATGGGGGGCTTTGTTGCAACCACTTTGGCTTGGCAATATTCCAACGCAGTTTTTGAAATATCGCATAAATATGTGATTTGGAACAAATGAGAGAGGTGATTCAGGGTTGGAATATGCACAACCTGTGCAATCTCACCGCACCCAATTAGTCCCACTCGAACTCTGTCAGGTTTTGTACCGTTAGTGATTTGAGTCATCCTCAGGGATTGCAGTCAATAGGAACATAGGAAATTGCAATTTTACAAGAAAGATTCAACAATCGCATGCGCAGGCAAACGTCCTCATAAAATGAATGAGTCTCAGCACCTTTTGTGGAACAAACAATTGTCAGATCTACCCCTGCTAGGTTGCACCTTCTTGGCTTCATGCTAGTGTTGCGTTTGTCTCGGTTTAGCATGAGCCCAAAGCAGGAGTACCGTAGTTCCTAATCAGCGGGCTGCGGACTTGGTCCACTCTTGGCGAGGGAGGCTCTTAAAAACCACCCGATACTCCCCGTCGACTTCTCAATCGAACCTTGTCCTTTGTTCGCACTTTGCCGTCAACCCCAATGACACAAACGCACGATGGCTGATATCAGGCGAGCAAGGAAAACAGGGGGATCTCCAAATACTCAGGCCACGTACTACCCCAGACGACGTGCCGTTGCAGCTTGCCAGTTGTGTCGCCGACGCAAAACAAAGTGCGATAATGTGCGGCCATCTTGTGGGTTCTGCAGGAGTATTGGAGCAACCTGCGAGTACCAGACCCCAGAGAATGACTTCTCATCGTAATTCGCCCTCACCCCTGTTTCGTTTACCCCACATAAGTGATTATTCTAACCATGTCCAGGTTTGACCCAGCAAGTCTAGCATTGCTTGGAAAGATGGATTATGTGATTTCGTTATTGGAGGGTCAGAAATCTTCTCCGGGGGTCGACAATCCCCAGTCGGTGGCCTGTTCACCTGAGCATGCTGGACCATGGTCCACTGTAGCGGCTGCAAACCCCGACTCTTTAGAAATCCCACCTAAGTGCAATCTTTCATTTCGAATTCTCAAGTGGCCCGAGTTCTCGAACGCACACCATGGCAATACCGAAGGCACTTTGTTTGAAGGTCACTCAAGTTGGAACCCACCATTGAGTGGCAGGTCCCAGGGCATTGTAGAAGACGATATTCCTTCATATGTACAGAGATTCCTAGCTTATGTACATACCAAAAACCCTGTCATCGATCATGGAGTGCTTCTGCAATTCTCCCGCGAGGTGGTGGAAAATGGACTTCACTGGGACGGGCCTACTACGCTTGTTGTAAGCATTCAGTCCACAAACTAATAATATACCAATCCAGGAGCTATAATTAACTCTTCTGCAGCTGATAGCATGTGCTCTGGGTCTTGTTTCTCAGCCATTCCATCATTTACCCATAACAGCACCCGGCGATTCGCGCTCAGATCGTACTCTAGCGGATGTGTACTATATCGCTGCGAAGAAGAGAATGGGCTTATTGGATCCTACATCGCTGTTATACATCCAATGCACCTTTTTATCTGGCATATATGAGATGTACTGCCTCAGACCATTACTTGGATGGTATGCATTTCACTCTGCCTGTTCAGCCATGCAATTATATTTCCGGACCAAAGGATCAGGATTAGAAGTAGACGGTGCAATCCAGGGGGTAGAGCAGCGGTTATATTGGTCTTGTTTCAAATCAGAGAGGCGTGTTACTACTCATTTATTTGGTTAACCTTGTGATTGCAAACTAACAAGATAGCTAAGCAGAGAAATTCGTACGGAAATCAATCTTACGCCCCTACAATCCTCTGAGTGGAACACAGTCTCAGACTTTCCCACACCACCACACACGGACGAAAATAGTTCTTCTAGCTTTCCTTTGGAAGAGAGCTGGTATTATTATTTAACTGAGATCTCTCAAAGGCGCATCCTCGATCGCATTCTGAACGCGTTTTATTCGCAAGAGGATGATCGCCACTGGTCAGAAGCTCGTACAGAAGATATGATCCAGATTGCTACCGAACTTGAACAACAAGTCACCACAGCAGCTTCTAATCTGCCAGACTGGTTTAGATATTCACCAGATTTACCGGGAGATCGAGAATTACCTTTCTTTGTTCACCGCAGAATTCTTTATCTGCAGGAACTGATCTTGAGACCATTCTTATTTCGAGTGATACACGCTACTACAACTCAATCTCCTCTTGTCCATGATCTTGCGAGCCGATGCGTGGAGATATGTCATGTTAATATTATGGAGACGGCCATTCAACATCGCCATCACGGGAGCTGGTTTATCGCACTTGGTGCATTCCGTTGCGCATTGTCTTTAATAGCTGCTGCACGGAGTGGTAAAGTTCAAGTTCCCCAAGACTGGATGATGAGCGTAGATACAGCAATAACAGTTCTTGAATTCTGGGGCCAGGAGGCTGTCGATTTGCAGAGATATAGAGATATTCTTTGCAAAATTTGGGAGCGTCTTAAGAATCCTCAGGCGTAAAATATTATCACATTGTCATAACCTCCCGGCAGTTCAATCATAGTCCTCTCCACACTTCAGTCTCCTCTCGCCTCAGCTGTCCGGTTAACACAATATTGTCACTTGATGTCCCAATTAGGACCTCGTATTCTCCTCTTTCCGATACCCATGCCTGTCGAACTTCACACCAGACGCTGGTCGCTTTCCTATCCAGTGCCATTGTCACGTCCTTCACTTCTCCGGCAGCTAGTAATATTTTACTAAATGCTTTCAATTCCTTCACTGGCCGAGATGTGTTTCGCAACACAGGTGAGATATAAAGCTGGATTACTTCCGCACCGTATCTGCTCCCAGTATTTTTGACTTTCACTGTAGCTCCACTAGCGGACATTTTCAAATCAGACAACCCAAAGGTGGTATATGATAGTCCGTGACTGCCATTGTCAGTTGTCAGCGTATGTTGAATCAGATGCCGGACCTACCCGAATGCAAATAAAGGTGTTTTCCTCATTTTTTCATAGAACCTGTAGCCCACGAAGATATCCTCGCCATATAGCGCACGTGCGATATCAGGAGAAAAATTCAAATAAGTCGGATTGTCCTCTAGTAGCTTTGGAAATGTCATAGGCAATTTTCCACTTGGATTGGTTTTGCCAAATATCACGTCGGCGATTGCATTACCTAGTTCATTCCCACCATACCATGCTTGCAAGATAGCCTTGGCTTTATGCGCCCACGGCATTGTGACCGGAGTTCCCGACTGGATTACAACAACAGTATTGGGGTTAGTCTCAAGAACCGCATCGATAAGCGTGTCTGAATGGCCAGGGAGATCCATTGACTTCCGATCGTAGCCCTCACTTTCAATCTCTTGCTGGAACAATACGTCAGTACCATTCCCTTGTATCTGATTTCCAACATACGTTCAGACCAGTAAAGATGATCACATGTTCTTTATTTCTTGCCATCAAAACTGCTTCATCAATTGCCTTTTGAGGGTCCATTCTGGGGCAGCCACCAATTCTGGCGCCTCCATTTGATAGTGTAGTGGCACCGGTCCGCGAAAGTTTAGATGTCCGCCCGTTTCCCCATTCCAGCCGGATCTTGTAAGCATGGTTCTTTTCAAGTTGAAGGTGCCCGAGTTCCTCGGCTGTGCCATTTCCAAAGAAAGAACCTCCTTGCCGCTGTTTCGTAGCATTATCAATAATCAATTCATCATCAATATATAACATGGCTGTACCGTGGCATGTTATGCCAAAATCCCACATAGCTGTGTACTCGGGTGTTATCATTCCGGTCATAGAAGCATAAAAGATCTCATTTGCCTCAGGGGGACGGTAATCCAGTAACTGAAATGCTGAATCTGTCACATCAACAGTCTGAAGTGGCTCTCTCTCCGGGATTGTATGGGGTTCATTGTAAAACGTCACCGTTACCCCAGGCTTGCCATCTGCTCTCTTAATAAACGGACCAAGTAACGGTTGAATCTGGTGGCAGTACGCTCCCGGGCAATAGTTGATATTTGAGACATACTGTGATAGCCCTTCGATAGGCGTTATCACATAATAGGGATCTAGTTGTGCGGAACCGCCTATATGTCGATCAGTCTGCGTACCATTCCTTTGAAATGAAGAGTTTACTTGCCTCCACAGAAAGCGGCTGTCTTGGCGTGTACTCCTATTACTCCAACGCTATCCACTTTTGACCACGGTAGCACATTATCGGCATTTTTAAGCAATACAATGCTCTCCACGGCCAGCTGACGAAGGAGTTTCTGATCATCGGGCGTATTCAGCTCCCTCTCCTCTGCTGACACATGACACTTGGATGCTTTTTGTATTAACTGTAATACGTGTCGCACTCGCTCATCTATTACGTCCATGGATAGTGTCATCGAAGATAATGCTGCTTCCAGAAGTCGACCTCTCCACAGTGTTGGTCCTGGCATCTCGAGATCAAGTCCTGATATGACTGCTTCCACAGTTGAATAAGTTCCAAACCAGTCACTAATTGTCGTTCCTCGGAAGCCCCATTCCTCTCTCAAGATCTTGTTAAGCAGTTCAGGACTCTGAGAACATGGGGTACCATTTACTTTATTGTACGCTGTCATAAGAGCGTCCGGTTTACACTTTGCGAGAGCGATCTCGAAAGGCTTCAAGTAAATTTCACGAAGGGCACGGCCTGTCACTATTGTCTCCAATCCTCGACGGTGATCCTCCTGATCATTACAAACGAAATGTTTAGGTACAGCGATTACGTCTTCACTCTGGACTCCGGTGATGATTGCAGCAGCCAGTAAGCCCGAAAGTACAGGGTCTTCTGAAAAAGACTCGAACCCACGACCACCAAGAGGGGAGCCTACCACTGATTAGCTCATAAATTGTCTGAAGAAAATTTCGTCCCTATTGAATCTCACGCTGGATATTAATTGTCGGCCCCAGCCATACCGATGCTCCTTTCGCTTTGGCTTCCCTCCCTATCAGTCTACCCGCCTGGCAAATAAGGTCGGTATTCCAGGTTGCCCCGAGTGCTGTTCCACATGGCAGACAAGCGGCTGGAACACCGTTGAAGAAGCGCGTTCCCCTTACACCGTTTGGCCCGTCAGATAGTCGTGTGGAGGGTATGTTCAGGCGCGGAATAGGGGTGGTGTGCCAGAAATCAGCCCCTATTCAATGAGAATGCTTAGTCTCAACTCGAGAAGAAACGTGAGCAAACGCCTCACCTGCCAGTAAGCTGCACTTCTCGGAGACTGAAGCATTTCGGAGGACAAAATCGATTGAAAACGGTTCTTTATCTGAAGCCATGTGCATTATAATTCCATATATTCTCCTCCTGGCAATGTTGTAATATACCCTACCAATTAAAGAATGTGAAAAGATCCTAGGGAAAGATCGGTAGCAGTAACACGGTACTTCAATTTAACAAAGATGCAATCAATATTCTCAAAGCTATAGTGTTAGCTAGTACTGTTTAGACCCGTTGTGGTTCTAGTTAAAGAGGTACGGTGTACCTATCCCCGATACTCCCCGTTAGAGATGGTGGATCTCAACGTCACTTATGAGTGGTGGCGCTCTCTAATAATAACATAAATATGATGATTAAGGTAGTATAGTATATTACTACATTACAAATAGAGCTCACAAACTGATTGAGTGGTCACAGCTCGCTATTTTTTCGGTCCAAGTTCAGGTTCCGTTCTTCCGCTTTCTTACAGCTTGGTGGTTGCGGGGCAGACTGATGCTGTACCTTTAATATATAACAAGCTTTTAGGATCCGAACAACAGGACTCTCCTTTCGCGTGTGAATCCATTGTAATCAGGGCCGCATTCGAACTCGAAGATATATGATTCAGTAGACTTTTTCTGAGAGAAATATGCAGCTTCCAGGGAAAGTTGTTCTATCTGGCAGCCATAGCCGGGTTCAAGCAGGAACAAGGTGACNTTTTTTTTTTTTTGATCGCAACTTTTCTTTATAGTAAAAGCGACATTTGTACAGACCTGCAAATATTCCTACCATCGTCCGAGCCGCTCGACTTGAGCTTTTGATGTTGAATGGCGGGAGTCAGGAGATTTCGATTTAGCCAAGGCTGGCACTAGCATCAATGCGCCCAAAGATGTGCTTACGCTATAGCCGTGCATGCATGTATATCCCTAACAGCTGCGCTCAGTCGCGCTGATCCCCTGCGCCATGACCCGCCAGTACCCTGTAGCCAGGCTCTGATTGTAACTGTGAGTGGCATCAACGCCATCAGACATTAAAACGGTCGGTTAGTAAAGAGCAGGGCTGGTCCCAGACCTTCTCCATGTGGCTTCAACACACTTGTCTTTCAACATAGGAACGCGCACTCTTCATGGTAATTATCTCTCGTGTGTGGGGCCTATTCCTTTACGGATATCCATAGCTTGTGTACACGCAAGCAATGTGTCTGTTCTTTGATTTCTACGTACTTAAATATGTCGTTCCGTGACACAACCTCCCTTTGGCGGGGCGGGTGGACCTTTGATACTGAGCCCGCTGGAAGCAGAACCAACCTCAATCTGGAATCAAAGTCGCGTCAGGAAGAAGCGATAGTATTCTTCACGATAAATCCGCTGCGAAATACGGTATCCATGAGCATCGATGATAACATGAGACGTTGGAGGTGTTTATGTCAAAAATCATTAGCATTATAAGTCATGGATCCTTCGCGTGTACACAATCAGAGTGCTGCACCATCTTGAGACAGTGTGCCGTACATGGATCGGCATAGTTATCCACTAGTTACAGTAGCATTGCTGGCTCGGGGTCTGCTGCGTGAACTCCAGTTCGGCCAGAAGGAGGTTCCAGCCGACCCGTTCCTGTCGCCGACGTCATCAGCGAAAGCTTTTAGCTTGTTTCTGGGTCGGACAGGCCGAGTGCCATCACTAGGCTCTACCCGAACCCAAGAGTCGATCAGGACACAATCGGTCGCCCTGATCCGCGTGCCTCGATGCGAAGAATACATTCGAGTCTTTGTGGTCGGAGGAGAAAGTGCGTCACCTTCCCAGATCCGATGCTAATCATTCCTCCAAACAAGAAATAGATAATCCCTGGAGATATCTGGACATTGATCAATTATGCAAACAACTCCTTCAATGCAATACCAATACAGTTCTATCAGTATAGCTCTGTTCTGCCGAGGTGAGCTATATACACGTGGTGACCCATCACGCTGTCGGTAGTTTGTCACAGGAGGTTCGCCACTTTGTAGTCATCATCGAACATCGTCAACTCTGAGTACCCGCACGTTCTAGGCTCTTATGGAATGCCGTCTCTGGGTAATGCTTCCTATGCGGCAGTCGGTACATGCCGCTACGTTGTTCCGTGCTCATGCGGGTCGGAAGGTTTTCCGAGGCTGGGGATTTTCACGCATGGTGACTGGAACATGCAGAGAAGCATTAAATTCTCCGAATCTGGAAGCATCAGTACTAGTGCTTATTAGCTCGCTGCCACTATCCAAAATATACAGTAGCTCAGTAAACTCTGCGTCGCATGTAGTGTAGTGTACCATACTCTGCAACTTCCTCAATCGGGTATCCGCTCGGGGAAGACCTCGAGGTGACGTAGATCTTGCTGTATTCAGTACGACCGATGTATTTCCTTTCTGCTGAGAATGAGAATTAAATACTGCCTCTGTCTCCAGATGAATTCATTACTAGGATCCGCACCTTCCAAACTCAGTGAGCATTTCCAACGGACAGAGAGTGAAGGGAACGATTCTAGACTATCTTTGTACTCCAAACACTTTAGTCCTGCTTATCTCCGAAGAGAAGTGCCGCAAAAACAATCAACATACTTGTCAAAATGGTTACCAAGATTTCTGTTCTTGCTCTCATGATCATGATCCATTTTACATCCGCCTTCCCAACACTTGTGCCACAAAAACGTGCCAGGTATGCAATCATAGGTGTCATTCAAATGTAAATTGAATCTAATCAGGGCATACCAGTTCAAACGGCACTATCTACAGTGGTGTGGCTACTGTAAATCCTAATCCTACTGGAGCTCTTGGCTCCTGCGGTGTTGATAGCCCCGATTCGTCTATGACTGTTGCCATCAGCAACTACTTTATGGACAATGAGTCTCCGGCTCCATATTGCGGTAAAAAGATTAAATTAACAAACGTTGGCCCAACTACCGACGAATCAATCGGTGGAGCAGGAAACTCCGTCACGGTTACAGTTGAGGATACCTGCCCGGGCTGCAATGAAGGTCACCTTGATTTATCTGTTGCCGCTTGGGAGACCCTGACCAATAATGCACTTTACAGTGTCGTTGGAATCTCATGGTATGTCTCGAAACTAAGCCGTTGCCATATTTCTGAATACGAGTAACTGATCGATCATAGGTATTTCTGCGAGGCTAGTGATGACTGTTAAACGGAACGATAGACTGGGGGCCTCACGCTGAAGCAGGCGGGACGGCAACGCTTCATACATACACATATACCGCCATTTTTTTCATGTATATACAATTATTCCCTGTACATAATTTCGAGGGGCTACTATACCTGTCTATGGGGCTCTCTGTTTGTCGTGCTCAAAGAAGGAATACGGGCGCGAATTATGAACTTTATGAAATAGAAGGGATGAATAAAAGTATGGACTTTTATGTACATAGGACAAGAATAGAAAGAGAACCTGTACAAACTATAAATAATATCTGTATTACTAGCACAAGAATTAATCCACATCCAGTCGAAGCCAGTATCCTTAGCTTAAACACGGTGATATTTTATCTCACGATAGCTTGGCATTTCATCATATTTGGCTGATGAAAATGTTAAGGAGACAAATTTGAAGATAGGCAGTTAAGCGCTACGCCTTTACAAGCAGCTTCCAACTTTCCCTTCACCTTCTTGGTTGATTTTTTTCTCTTTTTCTGGTCACTCCGCTCGCTCTGGTTCAGCGGCCCGTTTTTGCTTTGCTCCTTCGTTTTGCTTTGCTCCTTCGTTTTGCTTTGCTCCTTCGTTTTGCTTTGCTCCTTCGTTTTGCTTGGCTCCTTCGTTTTGCTTGGCTCCTTCGTTTTGCTTGGCTCCTCTTTCTTCTTTGTTTTACTTTTCTCCTTCGGCCTTTTTGGTCCCTCAGTTCTTTCTGGAACCTTGACTTCTTTGTGTGATGTAATTTTCCGTGTAGTATCTTTCCCCTTGCGCGATTTACTTTTGGTCTGAGATGCATTTTGGAATTTCGAACCGGTGATGGGGTCCGATTGCTGTTTCTATTAACTAACCTTGTATTTCAGCGTAACTGATATATATCTTACGCTTTGGACCTTCCCGGCCTTTTCCATCTTGCTCGTGGTTACCATGTATTCTTCGCTACCTTGCGTTAGGTTTGTAAAGGCCGCTCTACTGCTAGTAGCACGTTTTACCATCTTCGCGGCTTCTTCATGTTTTGATCTGTGAATAGTCATACTTATTGCTCTCCAGACCTGTTTCTCCAAAGGCTGCATTCCAAATTTTGAAATCCAGATGTATGTCTCATCTTCGGGCCATATCTGGTAAGAGAAGTTCTCGGCTCCTTTCACACACGGATGCACCATTTCAATTCGCAGCACCTCTCCACCTGCCAAGATCGGAGCCTCGATGCGTTGGAAAGTTGACATCCCCGATGGATGAAATCTTGCTGGAGGTGGTGGTGATAACACGATTGTCTTTCTACCGCATGAGATATGGCATGCGAAAACGGCTGAGGCACCTTTCATATACTTGCTCCACTCCTTTGACGATTTTTGCCTCTTCAAACACAGAGGACTCTCTGGTTTCATGAGAGGGCCCATTGCTGTGGTCAACGTCTGCATGTCGCGTTTATCTGCCCATTCTTGTGCGGTCTTACGCGGTATCCCGCTCCACAAAACTTGGCAATCGGTACGCCATACGTTTCCCTCAAATTGGTTATGGATTTGGGTTTCCTCATCAATTGTCAGGTAATACCGGAAGAGGAATTTGCATATCGACAATAGGGAAACTCCGGTCATCTCATGCGATTCGCATGGATTTACCCAAAAGGCATCCATGATATCGGGTTAGCAGGCTGTTGGGATTAGTTTATTCCTAGAGAGCAACTCTGTGGTGCAGTCCTTCATTTTGGTGAATCACGATGAATTATTCGATGCGCACATAATTCCCCAAGGTAGGAAATATGGGAACATGACTTGTGAGGTGAAGATGGATCAAGCACAGAATCTGTCAGGAATTGAAGTGCTTATGTAATTGCGGGCTAGAAAGCGGAGTCAACTCAGTGGCATGACATTGTGCAAATCATAATTAGTCTGACAGAATCGCACGGGATCATAGAGCATATGACTAGATGAGACGGTATGACGACATATCCGTGAATATAAACTTGTTTATCTCTGTTCCCGCTCTTGTTAGGTTTCATGATAAGTATGACCATCCAACTTCTAGCCCGGTTCAATGCAGATTTAGACATCTAAATTGCTGTCCCAGCATTGGTAGCCACTGCCCTGCGTCAGTCCTGCGGAAAGTGTCCTCAGCTTCAGGCACCACGCGGCAGGCTCACCCGGTCCTTTGTGATGTTTTATGATGAGATTATCGTTCAGATCTGCCTGTGTATTCCCGTGGACCATACTGGTCCTTGATGTTTGTAGAAAGAAATAGCTTTGTCTAATAAGATCAGCATATCTCGACGGCGTTAGCATCATTCATCGTGGCTCCATTTCATTAGAGTATGCTCAGTTCTTTTGGACTTTCTCATTGATACAAATATAGTAACAACCGGAAGTCGGGACCAACCCATAAACCATAATGGCTTAACTGGTTAAACCCTTGGTCGTCTAGTTGGTTTATGACGTCAGACTGTAATGGCTCTTGTTCAGATCAGATAATCTGGATGTCACCGGTTCGAATCCGGTCCGAGGGATCAAGTCAAATTTTTTTTGCCGCTGGGAGGATCGTGGAATATTAGGGGGAAAACTGTGTACTGTAACTCGAAGAGGCTCCACCCGGTAGCCAATAGGATAGCCGAATATAGAGTTTGATTGGAAAAAAATAATGTCAGGCATTGAGATAGGCTAAACAGAAGATGGCTTTTTGCTACAGATTATTGAGACATTCAAGGTGACGGACTGCAGAAACAGACGAGGATTAAATGTATCGCCGAAATTAAGAGGGTTAATCGGAGGGGAGCCTAATCTCAAGAGCAGAATTCTTTCGTATTATACTAGTTCTACGGTTCTGCGGTTTTTGCGATTGAAGCCTCAGGTACCAATATGCCAGGAATATATATTATAATGGTAACGCTTCTAATAACCCTACATATTTCATTATCTACATAAATGACATATTCATTGTAAATAAATAAGAACCTCACGTTCGGCCTAAGTAACTTTCCAAGATATCACTTATTCACCATCATTAATAATCGCCCGTTTCACCAGCTGATTTGACCTCCAGGCTGCTCAGGTCCTAACAATACCTTATCCGATTCAAAATTGGATCCTATGAGTATGTACTTTATGCCTTTTCCCTTTATGTTTTCCTCCAAAGTCTAGCCCATAACCGTCTAAACCCCTTCGTAGACCCATTCCTGGACTTGTTCCTTTTTTGAGTATCTCCGCCAGACACCACAATGTTTCCAATCTCACCCTCAACCAGCAATGTAACGATCTTTGGAGAAGCAGCTCTACTCTCAGGCACTTCGATATGCTGTCTCATCCAAGCTCCGTCCCCACCCGCCGCAAATGGACCATCTATACGAGAAAGAGCTGTTGATGTAGCTATCGAATTGTGGTCCATCCTGCTCTGGTCTTGACTCGGTGAGCCAGGTGGCACATCTACACTTTCTGAACTTACGTTCCCTTCACAAATCGCACTCAACTGGTCCGTTCCAAGTAACACTCCCGCCTCCGGCTGTTGTGCCTGGCGAATTGAGCTAGCATGCCTCTCCACGACTAAGGGATATTGGATCTGTGCCTCTTTGTTTGCCATACGATTTGCAGTGGTAGGCCCTTTATCCAGGACAATTTGGATAGGATCACCCATTCTACTCGGTAGCACCACACCTGGAGTAAGATCTCTTGAGCCTTTCCAATTGGGAATGCGAGACAGGAGGATGGACTGGGCACTCTCTTCTCCTAAACTGTCACTCCATTTTGATAGCCTCACCTGACCCTCCATATTCGCCAGTACGACTTCCTCGGTCGATTCTCCGCCAACAGTAATGGCGGAGCTTCCGGCTGGGATGGTCCCTGTGGCACTGGATGCAGCTATGAGAGTTGACATCTCAGAAATCATGAAGGGTTTGCTAGAGCGTTGCAACTGCAGTCTAGAGTTGCGATCAGCACTGTCTCTAGCAGAAGTGGCTTTACTGCGCAGTGAAGGCGGATCATTTCGGGAATCCTTAAGCGAACCCAGGAACCGACTGATGTCGAAGATGGCGGGCAAAGAGCCTCGAGTCTTCATTATGAAAGAGTTGCCGTCTGAGCTGAATGAAAGAAACTCGATACGCCGACCTTCTTCATGGTTCATGAA
Source organism: Scytalidium sp. 3C (assembly GCA_000743665.3). NCBI lineage: Eukaryota > Fungi > Ascomycota > Leotiomycetes > Scytalidium > Scytalidium sp. 3C. The sequence goes on from JMRO03000009.1 coordinate 380,947, forward strand.
AGGCAATTTGATGCAATCACCGGAATCTCTTCCACTACCGAAGTTCCAGAGGATACTTCCAAACGATGCCACAATCACCATGGCTGGTAGGTAAGGATGAAACGTGAGCTCAAACTCTCTTCTCTCTCTTCCCGGATAATAATAATCAGGGGTGCTCGGTAAGCCTACTGTTTTCCTTGCACGAAACTCCAATACTTCATTTTCCAACAGACCAGTACAAAATACACTCACAGCGAGAGGAATAGAAGGCCCTTGCTCGGCTAGACAGAGATACTGGCCCCGGTCATCGAAATATACGAAGTAAAGGTAAAGTTGCTTTGGGTCAGGTCTAAACGAGACCGCCTCGTCCATGGACCAGAATTTCCAGTTGCACGCGTCTATCTTCAAGGGAATATTTTCATCAGTATAGGAGAGTGAAGTGACTTCCCCATGTAAACGGTATAGAGTCCTTAGAATTGTGATGCACCGCCCGTCAGCACTCACAGAAAGGGGTACTTGTAAGGAGCAACCTGACGGCGCACACATCATCGACTGATAGAGCTGAAACCAGACCTCAGTTTCCTTCAACGGGATATTCAAGCAAGCAACTCGGTCACGGTCCTCGATCACGAAGATCTCCAAGCGCGCTAACCAGCCAGTCGAATATTTAGGCGAACACGAGCATAAGGAGTCCCAATTTAGTTGGTTACTCCATTCAACAAAGTCCCTATTGGCACGTCAGTCAACAGTGAAACTAGATTGGTCTAATTGGTATCCGTACTTCGTGGGAAACACGCTCAGGACATAATCCAGCTTGCCATCCGGCATTAGACGTGAGATTTTGTGAATTGGTGTCTCAGTGAGATTTTCCATGGGCTTGGGTGATACCAGCCTTTCTACGGTAATGCCTCTAGGCTTCTCTATGAACGGCGATGGATTAAATGCACTGACTTCCTCCCAGATGCAACTGGGATTGTTCTGCAAATGAGATCCCCAAGAGGAGTTCGCTTCCCTGAGATAGATAGCCAGGTTTTGGATGTCGGGTATTATATCCATTACTTGATGAAAATGCTTTCGCCAGGGGAAGTCGTCTCGAGAACAAACTGCTGCCCACTGAAGCAGTGTTGTGGAAGGAGGGCGGTGGTGGAAGATATAGCAGCTTTGAATCCAAGCCGACACGGCTTTTGGCCTAGATAATAACTGGCAGAGTGCGGATATAAAATCGGCGTACACGCTGGGTTCCTGCTCATAAGCTTGCTGTACATCTACTTGACTCCCATTCGTAGCGACAGCATGATCTGGCCATTTGGTCGCCACATATTGGCTGAGAGGATACATGGAAAGAAGTTTGGCCTTCAAAGGCTCGAACGTTTCGATCTTGCTTTTTGGTAGCGCGAACACGACATATTCCAAAAGTTGTGTAGCTAGACGAGCGTGTGCAGCCAGAGGTGGTGATATCAAAATCACGTCTTTGAGGACGGCCAGTCCATCAGTCTTTCTCTGTGGCTCCGTTCTAAAATAGTCCTTGACTGACACATGAATGAAGCGGAACGACGATTTCAATATTACTCCTGTCTCCGGAACGAACATACAGTGTTCGACAAAGCCGCCGCAGACTGACAGCACGGTGTCGATGAAGTTGGGCATCGTACGTGAAGGCTCATCGATGCCACCACGTTTGCGTGAAACCACACAATCCTCAAGCTCTTCCGAGGTCATTTGTCGCTGTGAATACAACAGACACATGAAGATGTGATTGGCAAGTCTTAAGGACGCCTTCCCTGACTTAGCCATGTGCTTGAGGATGCGTTCGTACATGCGCTCAAGACCTTCAGGCATATCGATGTCCGAGATAGCCTCAAGCCTTTCAGACACCAACAATCCGGGCGACTTCAGATAGGTCACCATAAGGCGAGCCCACAGGAACATTCCGTCGGCTCTACGACTTAATTTGACTGCAGAGTCCTCTATATCCAATGATGAGGGTAAGAGCTCGTCGTCGATAGCCGTACCCAGTTCCCGGCGGAGGAATAGATGGATATCATCGAAGTTAAGACCACCGACATGCAATTCGATCAAGTCAGGCATCCCTTTCAAGAGGCTCTGGACACTTGATCGTCCCAGGATAACCATCTTTACACGTGTTTTAAGCTTAAGGTTCTTTAGTCGCTTAATCAGATCCCCTTCCGCCTTTTCACACTCATCCAGGCCATCTATCACCAGTACGCTCTCTTCTAGATCTGGAAGCTGGAGACACAGCTCTAGAAGGTCACCGGCTGCGCCTGGTGAGGCGGTCGGCTGGCCATCTGTGGCGAAATACATGGAAAATCGGAACATGTCGATTAGCTTGGCATTAGCTGAGTTTTTCTGCAATATCTGAGAGAGTATTGCCCGGTATGCAGCTGCGCCGTTGTCTGCGGCAGTTTGGAGCGAATCAAAGAAGAAATAGTAAGGAACCTGATCCGGAGAAGCGGCACTCTTAAAACGATCGACCAACGCAGCTGCTAAAACAGTCTTGCCGCAACCGGGTTTTCCTAGAACAAGTCACAAACCATTTGAGGTGAAAGAGCGAGAGGAAATCTGACCATGAATCCACAGTGAAGCCGGTTTGCCTTGAATCTGGCACCAATGTTGAAAAGTAGAATGATTAAACACCCACCCCAGCGTGTTTTCTGTGCGAATGTCTCGAGCATCTTGATACCTAGATGCGTAAGATGTCGGTGCAAGCCAGCTTCGTATTCTATCAATAAGAGCCTCTTTGGATCACGGTCAGTTCAGTCCAATAACGATAAAATATTGCCTACCATTTATTTCCTGTCCAAGTTTGCGGAATGGCCAAAAGCTGGCTTTCTACCCCGTGGAATTAATAATGATGCGTCATTGGCCAGCTTTAAGGATAGGATGGACNCTACAGCGTCATCACCCATATCATCTTTACGGGATAGAACTAGAGAGAGCTGCTTAAGCGTGATTATCTGCAACAGACTCAGTTCAGCAACAACTGCTGTTCGGTATTCTTTCATGCGTTCAATTGTTCCTTCGAAATGGAATGGCTTCCAAGCAATAGTCGCATACGTATGTACTCTGCTCTTAACTTCTATATAAATGTGAGCGACGATTTGCACATGGCGATGGTTGGATTCCTTACTCCCTTCAGACGTATGAAAAATTCGCATCACATCAGTCAGAAAGTCCAAAACTTCTGCGAAAGTATCCTTTAGCAGAATTTCGAGTCTCTTAGAGCCTGGAACAAGATTTTCTGTCTGGACAGCTCGGAAAAAATCAAGCTCTCTCGACATGTTCGAAAGAAATCTTGTCAGTGCATCGTAGAAGTCCAGATAATTCTTCGTAAGCTGTCGACGTTAGACTCTGACGTCAAAGTTATCTTCACCTGGCGGAAGAGAGATATGTCCGTACCTGAATCAGCACTCGCACACCTCCCCAGACGAGCGCGAAATGCAGAGGATCGACCTGGCTTAAAACATCTATTGCAGAAAAGAATGGCTGCACCGCTGCTATGAAGGACTGAATTCTCCCAAGATAACGATGGTCCCTGTTTTTCTCTAGAATTTCCAGCGACCGCACGCCTTCTAAAAGAGTGTCTCCATCACGACAAGATGAAAAAAGTCGTCGATGGTCGTCCGGCAGTGTTTCCACCAAAGAGCGGAATCTCGTAGCTGCCTTTACTAATACCTCACCTTCTGCGCCAGACTCGCACACGGCAGCAGTTGCCATCATGCCGATAACCGTCACCAGTCGATATGTTGGCGCTGCTACCGGTATGAGATAGATGAAGGGAACGAGAGTTACCACTCAATAGAAGTGCTGAACCCTTTCCTTGAGCCGTTATACCCAGGGCATAACCAAAGCTGCTTTTCAAAATTCTGGTAACGCTCCTGGTCTGCTATGCCTCAACTATATGTCATGTTCTTGAAAGCTCACTCGACTTTTTGTATTCAGCCTCGTGGTCCTTTTGCCTTAGGCATCCATAACTATTGTTCGTGTAGAGGGAGGACGACTTTAAGGCGCGCTTCCCCGCTTTATTCCTCTATCGCAGCGGTCTTCTACATCAATAAGAAACACAAGACTCAAGGTGCACCCGAGATATTCTCTATATTGAGCCCGTTTGAAGGGTGGGTATGTTTCAGAAGTCATTCTATCACAGTTTAATGAGTTTGCACCGAGGCTCAGTACGCCATCTCACTGATTGGACTTCCACTTCTAATAAATTGGTCAACTACCCGTAAACCGTATTTGTTACGTGGCGTGTGGCAGTGCACAGCCTCGGTAAGGCATTGCGCCAGGCTTTCCGCATGCTCGGTGTCCTTTATACAAAGTATTTCTAATTTAGAAGGCGTTATTCTCTAGTTGCATGATTGATCAGGACCGTTACTCCTTTGCCTTTCAATACGATCTTCGGACGCTCATTGCGCTCATGCCCTATTCAGATGTTGAACGGCTTATGTGTCTCGCGTAGCTTGGGGTCCACTCGCCAAGCCAACAGGTGAAGAGTGGATGCTCACTATTCAATTGCTTCGCGTTGTCGCAGGTGCATCGAAGATGAAACCAGCCAGCTTTATCTAAATCTATAGGCCGGAGAAACAAAAGATCTTTCTGTTCGCTAATACCTTTTCGGTTCACTGGGAATGGCCATGAAAGCTCCAATATTTGGAATCATTATGTGTGCAAAGTCTTGATTGATTATTGGGTATGTAGGACGTCAGTTTGGGATAGATACGTAGGTTACGGCGCGGGGCAGGGTAGTCGAGCCTCCACAACGTAGCAACTAAATCTCCCCAGATTCGGCGGTCTCAACTGCAAAACTCACGTTTATTATTGTATAAAAAATAAATAAGAAAATTTTCCTTTGGTTAAGGATCAAAAAGGAAAAAAAAAATTGACTGTATCCAAGTGTCTTGGATGGTTCAGAAATTCCGAACCGGGGAGTCGAACCCCGCGCAACCGCGGACTGAGACTATCAAGTTAAGCCTTGAGAGGCGGATATGTTACCGATACACCAGTTCGGATGTTGTTGGATTGGGGCGCCTTAAGTAAACTTATTAAACTAAATCGTTTCCCGCACAGGTACTGTACCGAAATAAGTCGTGACCTGCAGCACGTGACTAAGATTAACTCCGAAGCTGGAACTCCGCTCATCGATTCCCACACTATATATGACCGAGGTACTACAAAGACTACGACCGTTTGATATATCATGATGAGGCATTAATAGTGAACCGCTATGGCACCATAGCTATTCTCAATTCATACACAAAGTTGTCTCGGCACTCGTACTTAGCCAACAAGGGACGCAATGACCTTTCGAAAAGCAGCAGGAGCACAACTGCGTCAGCACATTGTTATTAGCACTGGAGCTTCTCGCTCTGTGTCAGGCTAGTATCTCGGCATGTGGGACCATCAGCTTGCTAGTTGCAATGCTCCCCTTAATAATGATATTATTTCAAGCGCTAGAAGCTGGAGACATTCAAGATGGCACCCACAACGTACCACGCCACAGTAGATAACTGGTGATTTTGGTACAGCCACGCACAAGAATATGGAAAAGATTGAATTTTAAATCAGGCTAGCGTCCAAAGAACGAAAACTCGTCTCTCTGAGACATGGTCCTTCATCTCTTCCAAGTTCCAAAGCTCCTTGTTGTTTGCCCTTAAATCAATTGCGTATACTGGAGCATGCGCAGGACTTACGGGACATATATCGATACAAGGGAAGAAAGAAGGACTAAATACTCCTCGGAGAAATTTAGAGAGAAATATCAGGAAACCTATCTGCAGACCTTACGATAAAAAGTCAAAGGCTTGAAGCGGCGCTAGGGACAATGGAGCCTTAACACGGTTCACTATTATTTTGTTTCCGATCAGTTAGCCACCAATCATCGGTTCAGAACGTGACCGCGATGGCGAGCACAAATTTAGATAAGGATCCGAAGGACGGGTGATTGCTTCTGGGATTTGATGTTACAACAATATCTCATTCAATCTCACGTCCACTGCAGCATTTCAAACACGATGGGCAGCCTCAGTGAATACGCTCGTGCAGCAAATATTAGCGACAAGAATAAAGAAACGGACTATTCTTCGCCTACTACTAAGCCATCAGCTAAGCAAAAGGCCAGGCGTAATATCATGCTCGAGAGGTTCAACGCTGATGTCAGACCATCAGTTGCGTCATGTAAATATGTGCCAAAGCCGTTCTTTTTCTATGGCACCCTTACAGATCCACTAAGACTTCAAGAAACTCTTCAGCTTCCAGAACCACCTGTCCTTAAACCAGCCAGAGTGCAACGCTACAAGATCATGCTCTGGGGGCAATATCCTGCTCTAGTCCCTGGTCCAATGAGCAGTTACGTTGATGGCATGGCATACATTGTGGAGACTGAGCAGCAACAACAAATGCTTGAATACTACGAAACACGTGCTTATTGTGTCGTCGGCATACGGATTACAATCGAAGGGAAATGGGTACCTGGAAGGACCTTTTTGTGGCATAGCGATCCCACGGAGCTAGTGGAAGGGGAATGGTCGTTGCAAGAATGGAAGAAGGAAGTGGAGGAAGAAATGGCATCGCACTTTCGGCCTCTCGAAGAATAGCATCTACCAAGAACAAAACGTCGAAACTTGTTCCGGATAGGCAGTCCTCCAGACTTAAAGGATTCCTTCCTCGGAGTGTAGGAATTCCGGTGCAGCATGTCCTGCTAACCCTATAGACACTTGATCTGCTAGGATTTCGGACCTTAGCCTTGTTCGCAACGAAGCCCTCGGTGTTGGATGTCAAAGGATCGAATATAGTATTACCTAAAGGGGTGATTTTACACTCTAGTTATGGAAGATCGGTGAAACCCATCGAATCCGCTTATTTCGCATCCCGCTGCATCCCTTAAAACTACCATCGGATGGGCGGGACAACATTCCACCTCTTTTCTATCTGTCAGTCCAGAAGATACCGGTATTGGAACTACGTGAATTTTGGAAATCTACACTAGTGGACAGAGCTATTTTAGTATTTCGATAGCAGCAGGTTTTGACTTCCTCGCGCCCGTCAGCCTCTCAGTATGAGACTTGAATCACCATAAGGTTCCTGAGCAGTCAATATACATCTTCGTCCTGTGAATGAATAACGAAATAGGGATTGGATATTTCAAGATCCATCGGATATTGGGTCATAAAGAGGGGTAATTTCTCACAGTATAGCTATATCTTGGTATTTTTTTCCTTATTTATATTCTTGACTCCATACTTACTAATAGAAGGAGCATCTCAGAGCATGATATGTACCGCCGATCCCTCCACATACCCCCACGATACCCAAATACTAGTACACCCTCGTGATATAGTTTAGGCGTCAGAGAGGCTTCCATCTTGTCCACTCCTTGGCCCAGCCGCCACACAGCCCACGACGAAGCTGCAGTGGTAGTTTCTTTTGCTTGTATTATTTATCCATCAATAACATGGAGGGTTTGCATTGTTCCATTTTGCGACAATATTTCGTCAGCTACGAGTTTCAGGCAGCAAATCTCCACATCTAGTGATATATCATGATACATTCATCAAACAGTGGCTCTTTGTTGTCATCATCCAACCTAAGGGATCTGTCCACCAAGTTTCTCGGGACTCAGTTAGGTTGGGAGAAACGGCGCCTTTACGGACCCCATGTGGAGCTGTGTTGGTATCTCAAGCACGCATAGGTATTAGGTAAACAACCACCACCGGCGGCTTCACTGCCACAGCCCTGTCTATATTCTAACACCCACATCCCGCACACCCAGCCTTCGAACCACCTTCCTCTCTGGATTAGTTGGCAACCCAGCTTGCACCATCTCTCGGCCTCCGAGGGTTCCGCGAACCGCATCACCACCTAGGTTCTCAAGATTCCACGCCGGAAACGCAGGACGAAAGAAGCAAACTTTCCCTCAAATAGACACTAATCTATTACAAATCATCTGACGTTGTTTTCTCAGTGACGGTCATGATGGACTAGATCGTAGATGGTCCTTCTCCGCAGCCACGGGCGGAGCAAGCTCTAAGAAGGATGAAGAGGAAGAAAGGTAATTGCGGGGGTGGGGCATATTGTGGACCTTGAAAGTCGGAGAGAGCTTGCTCTAAAGGGTTGAGAGGACCTGTAAGGATTGCAGACGATGTTGTCACTGCAGATGCCGCCAAGTTTGTCCGGGGTCCAGGGAAAATGGCTAGGTTCTAGATAGAAAAGCACGTCACGAGGTGGGGGGGAGGCATTCGGGACCTGTCTCAGGATGAAGTACCTAACTGAAATTTCGGGGTAGATATACCTAATATAAATAAATGAAAATATCAGACTATAATGTCAATTTAGACAAGTGGAAGTTGCCGTGGTACAATCAATTCTGATCTCGCGTCTGCAACGTGCTCGCGGCTTCTAGGCCCCTCACCCCCTGTGATCCCGCGGCAGAGAAACCGCATGCCGGTGGAGAGAGACTAATAATTGATGGAAATAAAAGGTAAGCATGGTATTCCGGTAATTTCTGATATGGCTAAAGACAATGGTTAGAAAATATGCTATATCGTGAAAGATAGGTGATTGGAATCGGACCGTGAAATGAGGGGGTTGAGTTTGAATACCGTGTCCAAGTTGGCTTAAGAGGCGAGGCGGAAGGGAAGCCTTCCTCCCGGTATATTAAAAATAGCCCAGAACGGCAATTGGACGGTACGTGACTTTAGGCGCTATTACAGAGAGACGTCAGGCCCGATTGCAAGGTCCAGGGAGGTATCTGAGAGCTAGGAACGCAATAGAGAGCTTGCAACGCATCACGTCCTCGTCTCCACTGTTTTATCCGTTTCATACATACTAGTCTATCATTTAAGTTCCTGAATCTAGACATGGTAGCCAAGCCAAAGCTCATATAACATGTAAGCGTGTCTATGACGGATTGAGAGACAAAATGAGACGATCCTTTTGTTTCCTCTAGGATGATAGAGAGAATATGGAAGGGAATATGCCCGTTACTCATTACGCTCGGCATTTAAGTCCCGCAAAATTAAGGAAATGGTAGAGTTACATATTCCCCTAGCCAAACACCCCCCGCCCGCAAAACACAAAAACCCAGTGCCGTTGAGGCTCTCTATATGTATCGCTATTCCATGCAATAAACCCTGACAAGTGTGAAATGAAATGAAGGTCTGTGTATGCAAGGTGATAAGAGACCAACAGAAAATGCGGCCACCCACCAGTCTTTTGACCCAATTCTAGAATTCTAGCTCCGTATCTCCGTACCCAATGCAATGCTAAAACGTGACAAAAAAGGTAAAGATGACTTCTCTAGTAGTAAGACACGAGACAATAGCTCCGGAAAAGGCAAAGCATATCTCGCTGCAACTCTCTCCTCCTCTGCATGTTCCCCTTTTGGAATCACCACGCAGCTCTAAGCTTTGGACGATGCTCCATTGTCCTGTGCGGAACAGGAATCTCTGTAGTTCTAGACTTTGTTACTGCTCCTTTAGTCCGGATAGTCACCGACGAATTATCCATACTCGCTTCAGCGGTCTTTTTCGCGGGATTTCCGGGTCGTGTGCCCATCTGCCGCTGACCACTTCCAGGCGCAGGCTTAGTGCTCTCTCCAACAACCTCTGCATATTCCGGCGGGCCCCACCGCGTCAACTTCCCTGTATTCCAATCAACGATCCACTGTTTTCCTTGCAAAACAAGGAGATTGCTCTTCCTTGGGCTGTTCTCCAGCAAAATATCAAGGCAGCGTCGGGCGTAGATCATATCGAATTTCGTCGATGAGCGACGAACAATTGGGTGCCATTTTCCGCTCCCGGGAGAGATATTTGGGTGCCTCGGATTATGCTGCATGGTTCGATGCTGGGTACGTTCGTAATATGAATTTGGCATTTGAAGCCGAGATATGTCGCGACCTGCGGGACGTCTTGGACGTGAGGAGGAAGCGCCAGACGTCGATGCGGAGGGTTGGGCTCGCGTAGGGGTATGTTCGCGAGCCCAGTCTCTTGAAACCGAAGTTGAGGCGGTAGACGCAGCACGTGAGATAATAGGTGAAGCTTTTCCCGGTCGAAGTAAATCCTCCCGGTCGTCCTCTTCATCATCTGGCTCAACATCGGAGATCTCTTCTTCCTCCTCGTCTTCCTCCCCCTCCGAATCTTCTTCTAATATTAGGGGCGCGCGCTGACTTCGCTGCCTTACAATTCCCCTATCGGCACCTGTATTTGGATTCCTGTTCACACCTCCGCGGATTTGGCCATAGCCTCCTTGATTCTGCCTTTGCCGTGGCATACTATTCCGTCTCGATCGGGGGACGCTCTGGTCTCGAGGAAGGTCTCGTTCATCAAGGGGCAGTGAAAGATCGATTGCTGCAAATAGACTCTGGAGCCAGTCGACAAAGGACCCAATTTCCGAGCAGCAGAGCAGAAACTGGTCTGCCTCGGCGCGAACACGAATTACGTATCGGCGTCTAATAAAGAGTTAGTGGCCTGCACCTTATTGAGACAGCACATCCTAGCTCGGTTACTCGTCATGAGACTGACCAGCCGGATCATACGTACTTGGTATAATCAGCTGCAATCCCAGCTTCGGCATGTTGTAAATTATAAGTTTTAATTAAATCACCCTTTTTAATTCCACTCGGCAGATCCGGATTCTTGTCCAGCTTTGCAAGAACTCCTCCGAGACCCGAAGACTTGCACTTGTAGAAACTCAAGGCGGTACCTTGCAGGCTCACATATTCCCTTGACCAATCCCTCTCTTGTGGACGATGTATGCACTTGACCAACTCCATCTTCCTCATGAGTACGGCTTGCAATGATATAGAGTTCGAGTAGGGGGGCAATGCCTCATGTCCCTCATCTTCACGAGGTTGGACTGGTGGCCGGTGGCGGGGCTTCGTCTGGGGAACATCGTATGCTGGCGGCAGATCGGAGTCATCGACGGGAGAGGGCATCGCGAGGCCGGTGGAAGCGGGAGAGGAGAAGAGTGTTTTGAAGTAGTCGTCAAATGATGCTCGACGAGAGGAAGGGCTGGATTCCTCGGTGGCGTCCAGACTGGACCGGCGATCGCTGCTCGAGCCTTCCAAAGAAGGCACTCTGTTGAGGCGCTCTGGCATGACGTTGGGCCTTTGCGTCCAGTTCGACAAGAAAGCTAAGGTAAAATAGACATGATCACTCTGTGTTGGATGTCCATCGACACCACGAAATGAGTATGTGTCTAGTCTTCTTTCACTGTAGTGGTTGTCGTCCGAGACTTGAGGATCTCACGTCTGCAAGCGGTGCAGCAGCGGAAGGCGAGAGACGATTGATAAGACGACGAGCAGAACAAGGTAAAGTATATGTATAACAAGTGCGGTGGGGAAGGGGGCACAGCTGGAGAAGAGAAGCCATTCGCGCCCGTCCAGCAAAGGCGTGGTGGTCTAGAAATAGGACATTGAACTTATACAACACCGATCTTTTATCTTTGATGCCCACCGAGACTCCGCACGTAGGTTAAAGTGAGCTTGCCAGGGCAGCTTAGCCAGGAGAGAAACCCTGCAGGTCTACGACACTCGGCCATCAGCTGGTCTGCTGGATCCATTTCCGTGAAGTGGCCCACTTGAAGGGTCGTCAGTGACCAAGTGTTCGATACTTCTCATCCGTGCCAGACTCGAAGCTCGCAGCTCGCAGCCAATTTCTTCGGCGCGGATCGCCGGGAAACGAATGCGGTTGGAACAACCTTACCGCGACCCCGAGAGAGAGCAGCGCTCGGCCGCTGATTGGCCATCGGGTCCCAAAGAGGCATGGTCGCGGTGTTACCTTCCGCATTGCCGGATAGGGCCTAGCTCCTTCAGACGACGTGCAGACGACGTGCAGCGGGAGCCAGGGGTCTGAGTGGAGTGGCGCTGCGGTTCCTGAGAGGTGGAAATAATCATTCCTGGCGGTTATTGGCTGAATTTGTCCGATGGGCTGCCATTATCCGGCCTGATTGGTTCACATCGTCTGTCGGGACCACTCCGGCTCCTGGCGGCAGAACCGCGGGCCTGAGGTTTGCTGCCCACCGCCGCCTCGTGGTTCCGGCGAGATTGGCTTCCAGCTCCGTCGAAGGCTTCCAGAGCCCCTCTTCATTACTGGCATGTTGCACCAGCTGCGATAGCTCCATCCCTAAACTCCCTATCACCTTCAAGGTCCCGTGATGAATTCTGACTGCGCTGGTGGTCAGACGCTGCCTGGCTCGGAAGTTCAAAAGTACCGCACACCGACCATCGCGGATCCCACTCCAGTCTGAACTACCGTGGGCCAAGTATGGGACTTTTGCAGCAAGCGATTCCATGCCTTCCCTGTATCACAAATGTCGGTGGCCCGGTTTTACATATCTGCCTGCTTTCACGTACGAGCCAGAATTGCTCCGTCGTTAATTACTACTTTGGTAGCACGAGCATCCAAAGCTCCACCCACGCCACCCCCCAGCTCCAGTGGCAAACGAGGGACATTCAGGCAGGAGACAAGGACGGGAACATTGCGTCCAATATTTGATAGCCTGGAAAGCTAGAGGCTTCGGGGATTTTGGAAATTCAATGTCCGATCTTCAATGCGGAACTTTCGGTATCTGGGGTATTCCAACCCGGTCTCTCCTCAAACTGGATACCACCGCGGGACTTTTTGTGGTTCGTGAACTGCTGAAACCAAAACGCAAAGTGTCTTGTGGATCCTTCAGAAGTGGATTCGGAAACTCCGCCTCAATGCGTAAACTTCTCCAAACATCGGTATCATGATCAGTGGAGAGGGGAAGTGTGCCTATGCCCCAGAAGAGAACCAAGGCCCGACACAGTTGTAGACTCGATACCTGCAAGGGATGTGCTTCTCCGGGTACGGAAGAACTTTCAAGCGAGAAGTTCACCCCGTATTTCGGATATTTCTGTACGCGGGATACCGTGTCGTTCTCCCATGCAAATGCCCTTACAGAATCCTTCACTAACTAGATGCCGCCATTGATTGGCCAAAGGCGAATTGTACCGCGAGACTGAGAACACCGTACTATCAGGCATTCATTTAAGCAGTCGTAACGAGATAAGTAACTTGAAGTAATCATTTGAATCCCGTTAGCTCAGCTTTGACAAGCAAGGCGAAACAAGGTCCGATATCATGCTAGGAACTACGCACATCCCAAATGTCGTGTCCTGCCAGGCTGCATATGGATCACTTCCTGCGATCGATCGGCTTGCTTAGCATGGACGAGAGTGTGTATGGAGCTTAGAAATACTATCTACCTGCACCAGGCTGAACAACAGAGCTCAAGTGCCTTTATGCTAAAATCTAGAGATGCCATCGTAATATAAGAATGATCTCGTGACACCAAGACATAGCTTATTATGCCTAGGAAGCTTCTTTTTTATTAGGAAGTGGTCTAAGCGGTTTTCGTGCCTCAGGACTCAAGGCATAAATTAGGCAAACACAGGGAGAGCACGTGAGGAGAATGCCGCTAGCCCAGTCGGGAGGTCAGCCTACTGATAGGCGGCGGGGTACGCCAGCTTACTCTATCCAGCCAAGGTCGGTGTCGTAGACAACCTCAGATGATATCTTGAAGGCTCACTCATACTACACACAGCCAGAGATATATTCACGAATCGAGCATGATATGATCACCTCGTCTCATAGGCTTCATTTCTTGTCTCTAATATTAGTCCTTTGTATCCACCATGCGGCCTCTACCGGGTGATGACGCCTTGGAGCGGTCGCGAAGCACTAGCTTCACTGATAACGATACGGCCTCCCTCCGAGCTCCCTTTCAGCCCGCTGGGCCCCAAATGACATACTTTATCGCCGATGAGAAGAGGATGGAGGAATCCCAGTCCAGCAGCTCTCACATTCACAAGCAGCGGGAATCACCCAAGAACAGCACCTACGGAGTGGAGAGCCTGGAGACTACCATAGCCTCTGTAGCCCATAACATGGATGATCTGGAGGATACCGTCCGAAGAGCCAGACATAATTGGAAAAAGAACTTGACGCCTCGGGGCGGAACAGCTGTCGAAGATATACCTAGTGGCTGCGGGTCGTTGTCGCCCAAGTCCTCTACCGTGTCCAGCAGGAATGCCTCTCCCTCCATGCCACGTCAGCGTCGCTCCTCCCAGCAGTCAACTTCAAGGCCCCTAACACCTCTATTCTATGGATCTACGGCTCCCGGATCGATAACGAGTAGCCCAGGTTCAAGAAGAAATTCGATCGCGGGATCATACATGGATGATATCGAGAGTCAGGCCATAGCCTCTAGCGGAGAAGAAGATCAGGACCGGGAAGCACCCGAAGATATGGTCGATAGCGGAAGTGCACCACAACTGGTGATGCCGAGTATCAAAATGCCTAGTCGACGGCCCTTTACGGAGAATGGAAAGAACTTGGGTAGACTAAAAGTCATGGTCGCAGGTGATTCTGGTGAGTCCATCCATAGGCTTACAGCTAATATGCTAGATGCCACGCTAACAAGATGTAGGAGTGGGCAAAACATCATTAATAAAAGCAATTGTACAAATATGTGAAGATATCGTCCATGTTGATCCAATCCCCGCATCGTCAAGCTCCCAGTCAGAGCTCAGGCGCAAGAACTCCAAGTCAAAAGCGAAGAACGGGACCTTTGATGCCCCAACCACCTCCCAGATCACCGAGATATTTGCAAGTACGCGGGCGTACCCCTCTTGGTGGTCAGATCTAGATGAGAGTCAGGTCTTACGACGAAGGAAAAGTATGGGCGGCTCAGTCTTAGAACGAAATCTGTGCTTTGTTGATACTCCGGGGTATGGCAACACGACATCGGTAAGTGATTGCTATTCATCGAAGAGTTGAGACTCGTGCTGATCAAATATAGTGCCTCGATGCTATTACTCCGGTCATTAATTATGTAGAATCGAATTTATCTCGATTATCGTCGCCCGATCAGCTTAATGATTCGGATGCAATAGGCTTGCTCAGTGGTAATGGCGGCATGCAGGTTGATGCTGTTCTTTATGTCATTACGCAAAGTAAGTTTCTGAAGATCCGGTACCATATCAGTTCTCTAACGTTGCTTCAGGGCTCAAACCGGTTGATCTTGAATACCTCCGTCGATTGGCACCGCTAACCAACGTCATTCCCTTGATCGCACAATCAGACACTCTCACCTCCGAGCAGATAGATTCTCTTAAGTCCCAAATAAGAAGCGAGCTCGAAACCGCTGGTATACGTCCTTTTAATATCTCGCAGCTCGCTGCTGTAGATGCTTCCAAGGCTTTTTCCCCAATCTCTCTCCCATACGCCATATCCACTGCCACAACTTCCGACGATGAGAACATGGACGCAAGTCTCCTTATGAGTCCAGACTATATCCAACCTCTTGCTCAATCAGAACTCCAGCCGCTTCTCGCTCAACTCTTCCAACAGGATACTGTCTCTTGGCTGCGGCACTCTGCCGCGAAGAAATACATAGACTGGAGAGATAATTCCATCTCCATATCCAGACCACAGGCACTCTATAGGCCCCTCACATCTCCGTCATTACGAGGGCTCACACCTCCCATCGGTGCAACAACCTCGTATGCATTAGCTCGCATAACGGATCACACTCAGAGAGAAGAACGACTTGCGCAGATCCGACTCGCCAATTGGGCCGCTGATCTCCAACGCAGTCTCCAGAACGAACGGTTCCGATACGAAGAGCTAGCACGCAGTGAGCGAGCCGTCTGGCTCACGGAAAGACTCGGAGAATGTGTCGCAGATGGCACAATTGTACCAATATCCCAATGCAAGACCCATGGTGACATGTCATCTAGAGCTATGGTCCGGCACGGCAACCGAAGCAAGGGAGGGCGTACAGGCGGCAGCAGAAGGAGTAAAGCACTCAACCCGCATGATCCGCTCGGATTACTCCAGCTCAATGAAGACATGAAGAGACGCGGGTGGATTGCGTTGCAGGTTGTCAGTAGTGTCGGGATTATTGGTGGATTAGCCATCTGGTTTTCCAAGGCCTGGAATTCTGACAATGAAGCGTGGTTCTTGGGCAATATCAGCATCCTGCACTGGGGTTAAGCAACAAAGGGTCTCTCTTCTCCAGTGTCTCCGTTGGAGAAGTTATGTTGGGATGTGATTTTTCTATTCATAATATTTTTAGGTGTGGAGTGAATGAAGGTCTTTGGTCTTTGGTCTATACATACCATCTACTCTTGATTATGGGAAGGTAGACTTGTCTGCGTTGCTGCTTCTTGTTTTCTCCTTTGGTGCAGGGGACAATCCACCACGCTCACTTTTCGCTCTTGAGATCCTTTTTTCGGTTCTCTCAACTCCGCTTTCTTTTTATGGTCCACAGGGCAGCTGCATGTTTGTAGGCGCTGTGCTCTGAAGAAGCAGTAGATAGCATGATTCCCAGGCGTCATGAAAGATTAATCATAAATATACCATATTTCATCAAAAGAATTCTCCCAGCTCCTTCTTCTATGCCAACACAGACCCCAGAACATATGATATCGTAACTATATTTCGTGTATCCGTTGCCCAAGCCAATCCTAGAATACAAGGGCCGAAATCGTGATGGTGCAATACATAGTGGACAGCTTCAACTTACCCGGAATAGCTACGTCGACTACCCAATTTTCAGGGTCGTCATTTTCACGATTCAAGAAATTATCGGATTCCCTCTTCACTTCCGCATTTTACTGTACATTCTCACTCAATTAATATTACAAGAACACATCACGCATGCAGAACCGGAAAGAGACTCTTGCTTTTAAAAATAAGTTCATCCATTTTTCGTCCACTAGCATTTTGCCTAAACTTTTGTCCCTCTGTACACGCTTTTAAGAAGAAAAAGAGCAGGCAGAAACAGCTATTAAGTATGCATGCTAATAATGCCATTTTTGAGTGAAAAAGAAGGCAGTAGAATAGAGATCAAACACAGGTGGCATAGAGATACATTGCGCATGTACACACCAAAAAAGAAGGTTGGAGGTGCAGTGAAATGTACCCTTTTCTCGATGGAAGAACACAAGAAAGATTATAGATCCATTTGCAAAGTGCAGCGTGGAAAAATATTTCATGAGCCATGAAACCTGAAACCCCGGAAACCTTTTTGAGACCGTTAAATAGTATGAACGCTAAAAAGCAAGTCATTTAACACGAGGGAATCATTGCTCTCATAAAGCGGAAGGGAACAGCTGTCTGGTGCAGATTAGAAGAAAGCTCCAGAGCTGTCACCGTAGTGTAGATGGTATGCTGAGAATTTCGAGGATTAAGGTAGAATACAGGGCTTCGAGGTCGAACGAATCAGGAGAGGGGGTGAGGAGGCCACGAGCAACAAGAATATGGTACATCGTCGAGGGAGGAGTAGTATGGCCGAGCTCGACGTTTTTGGCGACGTGTGATCCAAAGACTACTCAATTCAAGCATTGGCAGTCTGAGTGGTGGTTCTTCCTCCACGGGGAGCATTGCCACCACGGCCACGATTCTGCTGGAAATTGCCTCGGCCACCTTGGCTTCCACCACGACCTTGCTCATATCCACCACGGCCGCGCTGGTTAGCGCCTCCACGGGTAGCATTGAAATTGCCTCCATAAGTTCCCTTCGGTCTTCGTGGTTCGACTACGATAGACTCGCCAGAAACCTGGTGTGGGTTGGCAGCAACTGCAGCCTGGTATCCAGCGGGAGTTGCGTATTCAACGAAGGCACAGTTCTGATCAGAATTAGCAGGGAGCTTCCAGCAATGATAGTAAAGACTTTACCTTTGAGCGGTTGATATCAAAGTAGGCCAGCTCGCCATATGATGCCAATGCAGCACGTAGTTCATCAGCCGAAACCTTCTCGGTGACGTATCTAACGTAACCCATGGTGCCTTCCTTCTCTGGTGNGCTGAGAGATAGACTGTGGTCGGTTCTGTCGCTTGGAATGATCGCTTCCAGCAGTCTGCCAACCGGCTCCTTGTGCAGCATCGCTCTCCTTTTCCTTCTCCTTCTCCTTATCAGCTACAGCAGCCGCAGGGGCAGCTTGGGCAGGCTTTGCGGGTTGAGCAGGAGGAGCGGCTCGAGATTGAGCAGGAGGGGTAGAAGTCTTTGGTGTCGGGATGGTAGTTGGGATGGCAGGTTTGGGGGCTGAGACAACGGCGGCGGCGGCACGGCTAGCCCAGCTCATGGGCTTAGCTGGAGCAGCAGGCTTCTCCAGGACAGGCTCTGTGTTCGCAAGAGGAGTGGGAGTTGGCTCCTTTGGAGTCTCCTGCTCTTTGATGGTTTCCTGCGCAACCTCTTCTTCTACTACCTCAGGTAGAGCAGCCTCTGCAGGAGCTGCAGCTTCCTCCGCTTCTTCGGAAGCATCGGCTCCATTTGTTGCAGGAGCTTCAGGAGCGGCAACCTCGGCTTCTGGGGCTTGCTCAGCCTTCTCAGCTTCACCAGCTTCTGGAGCTTCGGTGGCTGGCTCCTCAGCAGCAGTCTCAACCTTGGAGGCTACAGCTTCCTCGGTGGGGACCTCGGCATCCGCTGTAGGAGCAATCTCCTCAGCAGCGTCTCCCTCAGCCTCTTCCTCGCCTTCTTCATTGATATATCGGAATATATCATTCAGAACGAAGTATCCGGTAGGTTGCTGGGCAAGGACGAAAGTCTGGACAAACTTTTTGAGCTCAGCAGACTTGTTGGAGGTTTCACCAATAACTTGGATCACGATGTTATCGAAGGAGGCCTGGGAGTCGACATTGGAGACGCGGACTTTGCAGTCCTGGAAATCAAGCTCGCGGATGCGTTCTTGGATAGCCTGTGAGAGGAGTGAGATACTGCTATTTCAGGAGGGTATGACTTGAATATACTTACACTGCGACCAACAGAAACAGGAACCACTTCAGCCTCGGAGCCAGAAACAAACTGAGATCGTTTACCATAGAACAGCTAGATGATGATTCAGTCAACACAGTTTGTAAATGGAAAGCCTTAAACAGGACTTACATGAAGCTTTTCGGGGGATTTGCTCAGAGTAGTATAATATTGCTCGACAAAGTACCATCCAACCTCATCCTTGGACAAATCACCATTGCCTGCGGCATTGGTATTTGATTCAGGAGCGCCAGAGGTCGCGGTATACTGCTCCGTGGCGTTCTTGTACTGGTCCTGCTGCGAAAAGCTGCCGTTGGTGGACATCTTGCCAGCTGAGAAAGAGCGTGAAAAAATCTCTCAACACCGTATTACAAAGAAAGGCAAATCGGAAGTTCTGAGATTGCTCTGGGTTCGAATTGAAGCTTCTGGAGAGAGTAGCGACGAAGAACGGATAAGTTGTGAAGGAGTGTGGTGAGGGAGAAGAAGACCTTCGGATCTGTCGAGTCCTGTCACGGATATCGGAGACGTATCGAAGGAAAGGTGTGGATACGCGGCAGAAAGCTTCCCGTTTGATAGCTAGAGGCACGCACACGAGAGGTACAGAGAAAGCGGGATGTGAATGAGGAGAATTAGAATCGAACGGAGTTCGGAGGATAGCTTGAAGTTGGGGATTATAGGGGGGTTCAGAAAGCACTGGAAGGTGATGGTGCGGAAATGGTGATGTTGTGATGAGCCAGCACTGCGAAATTATCAAAAGTGGCGCTAAGGGAATAAACTCCAGTTCTGGGTCCGGGTGCGTTAAGCGAACCTTGCATCCCACTGACTGCACACAGCAGAATGTACTGTGTGTGTCTGATATTTCAGGCACAAACCTGTCCGACTCTAGCAAAGGGAAAAGGGCAATGAAAACTGCTAATGGCGTCTGATCTGCCAAATCATCTTCTCAATCTCATGTCCAACCCCGCAAGCTGCTTAGCTCGTGTGGTGGCGATTGTTCTTAGGAATCCTTGCGTGACATCTAGGATTGAGACCTGATCGCGCAAACCTCGGCTAATTGAGGATATTAATACATCCTCCATACCTAGATGTGTGAGGCTTCAGCAGACCAGACTCGTTGGGGTTGAATTGCCTTGGACCTTCCAATTAAGACTGTAGATTTTACATGCACATATTTCTGTTATCTGAGTGAATATCTGGATCTCTTGTACTTCTCAATGGCTCGAAATTCATTGATAATCATTTAAAATTTCCAAGTTAAATTCTACAAGGGATTTTAAATTTCTTTGTGTCCTCTACCAGAACATAACTACGCCACACCTAAGTGACCTCCTCTCAAATCATCCATTGTGACTAATCCCTCGTCAAGGCATTGTTCCAGGATTAATTGGGTAGCGCTGCTCTCGGCTTGCATCAAATGCTTGATCGCCGAAGCATCTCCTCCAAATCCTTGTGCTACTGCTCCCTTCACTCGCGCCTCCATGCTTTCTTGCGGCAAACTCGAGTTGTCTGCTTCCCTCTGAGCTCCACGATAATATGTTGCAGCATTCTTTAACAAAATTGCAGAATTTGAAGCCGCAGCTGGGTAATTCAGTGGTGGTTGACCAAGCTGATATCGAGAAAGCTCTACATCACCTCGCAGGAGGTGCATGCCTGCCAGATTCTCTGCATCTGGAAGCTTTGTAGCTGCAGTCAATGATTGCACTGCTACTGACAGCGCGTTCCATCGAGCCGCCAGGTGGTGAGACTGATCAGAATGCCGACGGAGGGAAGCGTTGAAGGTAATCCACGCCTCAGCTCGGTCACATAGAGCTCTAGGCTCATTGTTGATGTTCTCGTACGAACCAAAAGCATTTCGGATCCATTCCTCATATTCCTGCGCTGTATATCTGCCGCAACGAAAGTAAGCATCGGAGAATGCGCAAACAAAGTTGATACCTGCCAGGCGGGCTTCGGCGTCTCGACCGGTTCCTTCCAAATAAATTGGCAACTTTGTGTCAACCAGTTCTCTGGAGTAGGTACCGAGCCAATCGAGGATATGCATGGTTTGGATGGTTATGAGACTGCACAGGCTAGTGCTTGCTTCAAGCTGTGCAAGCATAGTATCCACCAGCGTATCATTAGTGATAGGCTCCGAGATGCTTGCCCATATCTCCTCTTCCTCCTGTACCATATTGCTATCCTCCTCCACTGGTGTCGACTCCGGTTGTGGAGCGGAGCTTTCTCCAGAACTTCCTGCTTCGGGCGGTTGATTGGCCGGTTGGTTTTCCTTTTGAGCAATCTGGAGCGTGAGACATCGTTGAAACATCTCCATTGCCTCTTGTAACAGAGATGCTGCTTCATCTAATCTAATATTGTCCGTGACGAGTGCTTGTCCAAGACTCGTAAGAACTTGCCCGGTATTACTATAACCATTAGTAGACTGTAGCATGTCTGAGCTATATGAAAGAGCGAAATTGTGGATACGTTGCCACATGTCTATACACCTCCATTACTGCTCGGAAGGTGTAACCCTGTGAAACCTGCCAATTTTGGCGTTCGAAATATATTTTCGAAATATGAATATCTCCTCAATACACCAGAGCATGAACACTCCCGTGATTTTTCGCCTTGGCCAACCTGAAAATAAGACAAACCATGATGTAAAACTTACAATAAAACATCCGTGCTGTCCTGCCGTAACTGTAATGCCATACGACTTGATTCTAGTGCGGTCTGCAAGAGCTCAATCAGAGTTCCTGGGAGCTGCTCGGCTAGCTTTGGGTACTGTGTAAGTTCATATTGGAGCCGGGCCCTAGATCGAAACAGAAGGCATATGTTAGTCACATCTTGAGCTGAAATCCTGCGTCACTAAAACCCATGAAGGGTTTTAATTCCTGGAATTAAACAAAGGATATCAAATTACTTATTATATGCCAGATCGAAAGAAGTTGGAAATTTTCGCAGGCCTTCATCATATGCATCGATTGCTCGGATGAAAAATCGTGTGGACTGTATATCGATTATACGGAGACAATGTCAGCTGTCTCATGCTTGCAAGAGAGGAGGGGTCGCCTTTAGAAGGGTATCAAGACACACTTTCGCAGCATCGCCAGCTCGCCACTTTTCGCCAGCTTCTTCAAAATCCACGCCGACTGTTGGAGTGAGTGTGAGCTTTACTTTCTTCTTTCTGCAAAGTATGCTATGGAATCACAGACGAAAGAGAGATGTTAAGATTTACCTTCTAGATACTCATCTGCGGAGGTTGGAATCTAAATGATGCGTTCCAGTGTGAATAGAGATATTCCTCAGCGCGGGGTTATGGAGAGCTTGACGGAGGTCACACCTGCGGGGCTTTCTTGACTTTCTTCTTAGTGTCTTTGAGTAAGAACTTCTGCTTAGGCATCTTTTCGGTTTAATCAGACCTTCAAAATGATTGAAAAATAGTCCCTCTTATGTAGTGTCTGGAGAATGCTGATTCAACCTTGTCGCAATATTTTTATGCTTGGTTGTAAATTTGAAGCAGCTTAAGCTACTACTGGTTCAACGCTGAATTGGGTGTGGATGCCCGAGGCCGCAATCCCGGAACCCGTCATGTTTCTAATGGCAATCGATTTGGCGAGCCACTCGACTTGTGAAAACGACGTGTTAGGCTCATCGAGCAAAGTAACTGCAGAAGTAATGATTGACTATGAGACTCTCCAAGCCTTTGAGAGCAACTTATAACGGCTGGCGGACCAGCAGAAAACCGATTCTCCTGCTCTAGTCTCGACAATGGTGAATTCTGCGACGGATAGCTACCCGGGAGGGGCCCAGTGGTGAGCGAGCTGTCGTGCGGCCAGTGTGGAGGAAGACGGGAATCAAAACCACATGGCAGAACTGGGGTGTCGTGGATGGAGCAGCTAATGGGATGCGTCGAAAGCTGATATTATTCCTGGATGAATTACGTATGGGAATCTAAGAACAACGTGCTTCAAATTGCCGCAACCAGGCAACGTGCCAGCAATACGAAGGGTGTAAGTAGGCAAAATACCGCTTACCATGTAGGCGCTCGGTGGCTTGCTGTTGGCCGTGATATCCGCCAGAATTTATAACTGCCACTATTCATCATGCAATAGGGTTTCCAGGGACCAATCCATGACCTTCCTGGACGGGTTCCTGAGTAAGCGCACGAGACGAAAAAGGAAAAAGGGTCTGGAACCAGATGCGAGGGAGAATCTCTTGTCATCCTCGTGCGGCGGGCCGGTTTGAGATCTTCTGTGCGCATCGCATCTGCCACGTGTGATCCCGTTTTTGCATGGCACCAACGACTCCGTTGTCGAAATCCTCCAGCAACATCACCACGCGATCGCCGTGTGACATCCACGCAATACTCGGCGCCATCCCAAGCCATCGCCTGGAAAGTGTGCGTTTCCTAGCAGGCATCCCCGACCTAGCTCTCGCGGGCTTCTCTCCCAGATTTCCCGTATCTCCCACCCAGTTTCGCTGCTTCGGAGCCCCGGCTGCGGGCTACGCACAAAATGGTCCGCAGACCGGGGTGCCACGATGGCAACAGTCTTCGCTCTCCCTCAGAAGTCTCTCTAGTGTCCAATGGTGCCACCCGTAACGGGCGTGTGATGCGTTGAAGCGTACATACATCCTGCTGTGGCACAGTACTGTAGCCGGGTACCACAGAATGCACGTACAAACATACCACTCATGGTTGGGCATAGCAAGGTAGCAAGGACTGCGAGCTATCATAATCGCAGAGAAAATCCCACTCGACCGAAGCAGCTCAAGCTTGTAAAGAGCGCAGGTTACCGCGGTTGAACTGCCCGAGAGGGAATGCAGCAGGGCAGATCAGCGCCTCCTGCCCCCTGAGCCTCGTGGCAAAGACGAAACAAGCTTACCAGGAGGGCTCCCTGTCGTTGTCACCCTGCTTCCTGGCCCAGGTTGTATCATCGTCATCCATCAGCATCTTCTTCTTCATGTGCTCGGGCTTGTTCTTCTGGTTCGGGCATTGCTGGAAGGTGTGGGTTACTTTGCAATCTGCTGTGCTATGCTGTAACTGTACGCTGGTCACGGAAGGTCCTGAGGATCAAAAGGGCAAGGCGTGGTACTGCCTCATCAAGGAGAACATTGCCCTTGCATATCTTTGACCTCCATGATGTGTTCCTCCTCCATAGTCCTCGGGGCCGTCTCGTTCGTGTTTCGTAGTTTTTGTTTGCGACCAGGACCAGGAGCCGGGGACGGGTGTTTGTCGCTCAATCGATCGACTCAGAGCAGTGCACGGCCTGGGGGCTCCCTCTTGGTCCCCTTTCATTTGGCAGAGCCCACCAGAAACCAAACTCTAGTCCAAGCCCAATCCATGCGCCGGGGTGGACGTTGCCCATCTTTGCCCCGTCACGACGGTTTGTTCGCGCTGGAAAGGGCGCCCCTGGCTCAGGAGGCCGCGCACTGGGGGCTTGGCCCAAGGAAGCGCCAGCAGCAAGCACGGTACGGTTGCAGGATCAACAGCAGCATGACATCCTCCGCCTGACGGAGCAGCACCAGAAGCACGGGGGATCTGGTGCGACGATCTCGGCGATGGGCACGATTGCTGCGAGGTATAAATACCAAGACGATCTGCTTGCCCGCGATTCCAGCCCATCACAGTGCTGGAGAACTATTGCTGCCGCACGCGACGAGACTTCGTGCACCGAGGCCCCTCTTTCGTCGCCTGTCACGTCAAACCCAAGACCCAAGACCGCAACCGTCTCCACCGCCTTCTGTCCGTGCACCACCGCCTGCTCCTTCGCTGCTGCAACTTCACTACGCCCGCGAAAAACCACAGCACCGCTTTCAGCAAAGTCGGCCCAGACCCCGTCGCTGCTATATTGAAACACGCACCCTCCAGGGCCTCTTCTTGCCTTTCCCTTCTCCCATCGCTCCGCCTTTTTCAGCCCGCGAACGTCCCTCGCACCGACCCCGTTCTCTCATCCCAGCACCCGGATACACGAGCAGGAAGCAAGGACAGACACCTTCTGCCTTTTCCTCTCCCAGCACGCCCAGCAGCACTGACCGAATCTAATCCCCGTCAAAGCCGGGTGATCAGCAATCTCATCGTTTTTGCGACGGCCTGAAACAGAAACATCATGCCCGTCTCCTTGGAGTCTTCCCGACCGATGATGGCCCCTAGTGTGAGTATCGCGAATCCTTTCTCTTTTTCTCTCCTCCTTGCATCATATCCATATTACCGCCCTTTGTCCTACCTCCCAAGGCTGCTTCAGCATGTCTCGCCTGTCATATTCTCTCTATCCCTCGTCCACGTCGATCCCTCCGTCGATACCACTACCGCCCCTTCCCAACTTGCGAAATCCACCGCCAACTCCGCCTCCAAACATTCCTTTACCACCACTGCCAACTTCACCGAATCTACGATATCAACCAGACCTTCCAGTCCTCCGCAATCCGCCTCCAATCCCACCTCCACCCATCCCCCAACCACTTCCGCCTGATTTGGCAGGCGGCCTTCCCGACATTCCGGAGGAGGAAGACGATCTAGATAGTGAACCAACGCTGACCATGGAACCACAGCTTGCATCCAAGCGGGCATCTACCCGATTCAGCACCTACAGTATGGCGCCCTCGATGGCGCCCACCGTTAAGACTTCCCTTACGTCCGACTCCGCCCAGCAAGAGATCTACAACATTGAGGACGGTCTCGAAAAGCTGGAGAACAAGAAGCTTGCCGAGCAGCGATTTGTCCCGTCCCAGGAGAAGACTGAGAACCTGAGCAAGTTGGCCCTTGGTGCCAAGCTTGAGCGTGCGCTGGACCGACGATTGGGCGGCCAGGATGCTGTCATGCGGAAGAAGAGCCCCAGCGTCAGCGAGAAAACCCGCCGAGAACTTAATGAGAAGTCTTAAATGCCTTCATCCCGAAATTCACTTATGGAAAGAGAGGATAATATAGTCTTCCCCCAAGATAGAGAGAATGGGAATGACAATTGGCAAAGCCATGTTTACGACAAATTATACGGAACCACACAGTGCGTGTGAGTCTCTCAACGGCGAGGGTCACTTGAGCATACGATTGGGGGCACTTTCTCTTTCCGTTGTTGTCATGCGCTGTGTGTTGGAATGTTGCATCATACTGTCTATACCACGCTCTCCTACATTACATTGTCTCCTACTACACATGGCCGATCCGGGTAGTTTCTGTTGGTCTCTTACTCTTTGGGTTATCAGTTTTAATTTTCGCTGGCTTCAGATTGAGCGATGTCGAATCCGCGGTTGGGTGTATGAATCATGCGTTTGGGCAAGCACGAAGATAGATACCTCATAATGATAGAATCTTTCATCGCGTTATGTTAGACCCCTGCTAGAGATTATGCGTGACACTAATTATCGCATCTAATCTAAGCCTTTCCTACGGAGAAATTCTGTTACATCCTGGTCACTTTTAATTGATATACAGCAACTGCCAGTACGGGTGACTGAGTTTAAAATAGTAATCGCACCTTAAACCGGTGAAGTCCCGCAGTAAACGAGTCCGATTACTATATGTGCCTCTCTTAACGGGAAGTCTCGCTAGTCCCAGTTGGTCGCGCGCTCGCCACGGTCGCGGGAGCTCTCTACGCGACTTTTCGTGCAGCATCGAACTTCCACATCACTGCCATCCAACTAATTTTGCCCTCTCCGGTAGATATACCACGTCTTTGTTAACAGCAGTCTGTAATCATGGCGTTGTAAGTGCTTTCTTCAGGAACCCTGACAATCGAAACAAAAGGGGGAAAATGGACACTGCCCAGATCTCAAACTGACTTTGGCTTTCTGCTCAGGGAGAGCTTTGACAACATCTATCTCGACCTTTCCAAGGAACCCGGAAAGTGTCGATTCGCTGAGACGGGATTTGGATGGAAGCCCGCGGCGGGCGGAGATACCTTCACCCTAGATCATACCAATATTGGTGGCGCGCAGTGGAGTAGAGCATCAAGAGGCTATGAGGTCAAGATCCTGTTACGGACTTCAGGCGTTGTGCAGTTAGACGGGTTTTCTCAAGAAGTATGTCAGCCCACCTTGGGTCATGATTGAGGTTGCCCAGCTTTTGTCCTGTTGCTTGTCGGGTTTCATATAACTAACTTATTGTTCTCTGCTTTTTGCTAGGATTTCGAGCGCATCAGCAAGATCTTTAAGAATTGGTACAGCACCAATCTGGAACACAAAGAACATGCGCTGCGAGGCTGGAACTGGGGCAAAGGAGAGTTTGGCAAGGCTGAATTGGCGTTCAACGTGCAAAACCGTCCGGCCTTCGAGATCCCCTACTCCGAGATATCGAATACCAATCTTGCGGGCAAGAACGAGGTCGCCGTCGAATTCTCCCTGCCGATGAATGGAGATGATACGGGCACCAATGGAGCTCTGGGCGGGGCGCGGGGACGTGGCAAGAAGGCTGGTGCTGGAAAGGACCAGCTGGTCGAGATGAGATTTTACATCCCAGGGACGACCACAAAGAAGGAGACACTGGAGGGAGAGGACGCTCCTAGCGACGCTGAGAATGCCGAGAATGACGAAGAAGAGCAGAACGCCGCCAATCTCTTCTACGATACTCTCATGGAGAAGGCTGAAATTGGTGAAGTTGCTGGTGATACGTTGGCCACTTTCCTCGATGTCCTCCACCTCACTCCAAGGTATGTTGGACACCTTTGGGTATACCTGCACGCATGGATGAACATCGGTGCTAACATTCGCACTTTTTCAGAGGACGTTTCGATATCGATATGTACGAGAATTCCTTCCGTCTGCGTGGTAAGACGTACGACTACAAGATCCAGTATGAGGCCATTAAAAAATTTATGATCCTGCCCAAGCCAGACGAATTACATTTCATGATCACCATTGGTCTAGATCCACCATTACGACAGGGTCAGACTAGATATCCTTTCCTAGTCATGCAGTTTAAGAAGGACGAAGAGGTCACAATCGATCTAAACATGACGGAAGAGCTGTTGAAGGAGAAGTACGAAGGACGGTTACTGCCACATTACGAACAACCTCTCCACCAAGTAGTGACCCAGGTGTTCCGTGGTCTTGCCGGCAAGAAGGTTAACCAACCTGCCAAGGATTTCTTAAGGTATGTATCTTCTGCCAGCTTCTTCCCTGTGGTAGTATTTCAGATCCTTTGATCACTAACTATGCTATTTTTTCTGCAGTCACCACGGCCAATTTGGTATCAAATGTTCCATCAAGGCCAGCGAAGGTTTCCTGTACTGCCTGGAGAAGGCATTCATGTTTGTTCCTAAGCCTGCAACCTATATCGCCTACGAACAGACTGCCTCCATCACCTTTTCGCGTGTCGGCGGTGCTATCTCCGCTTCTCGAACATTTGATATCACGGTGCATCTCAAGGGTGGCGCTGGCGAATCGCAATTCAGCAACATCAACCGTGAAGAGCAGAAGCCGCTCGAGGAGTTCTTCAAGCTCAAGGGACTGCGGGTGAAGAATGAGATGGACGAGGACAACGCTGCTCTGCTGGCCGCTGCCCTCCGCGATCCGGATATGGTTAGCAGCGACGACGAAGTGGTAGCTTCGCGCGCCGACCGGGGTAGCGCTGATGAGGACGACGAGAGTGTGGATGAGGATTTCCAGGCCGAGAGCGAGAGTGATGTAGCGGAAGAGTACGATTCTGCTCATGAGAGTTCCGGCTCAGGGTCGGGATCGGATGCTGGTGGTAGCGGTGGCGAAGAGAGTGAAGTGGACGAGGAGGAAGAAGAGGAAGAGAGACCAAAGAAGAAGTCGAAACACGCTTAAGGAAGTAATGAAAGCAAACTAGTTCTTTGAGTCTCTTGGTTTTGAGGGGTGGATTTAGGATTCATGGGTTTGGAAGGCACGCATCGCAGACGGGAGCCATTATAGCATTTATTCTCATTTTCTGTGTTTGGCGTTTTTAGGAGCTAAAAGTACCTACCTATGAAGCTAGTTGGGTTGTCCTACTCGGTTTCCAATATTCATATTCATATATTATTTTCCTTTCTGCTTGCCATGGGAGGGGATATAAGAGGGAAATGGAGGACAGCCAAGAGAAAGAGATACACCGGTCTCTTCTCTACAGAAATGAAGAACTTTAATGCCTGAGTTATGCAGGGCACTCACATGTGGATTGATAATAATTTTTGGGGTGTAGGCATGCTAGACGTAATGAGCGTGAGATCATGATCCATGTTTGATGCAAAGGTATTGGACAGATAGTCAATTTACACTATGTTCCAGTAGATTGTAGTTAAAACTATTCCTTAGATCCCAATTTTGGTTAGACAAGAGTAATGACTTTTGCTGGACTACAACTGAACCAGTCATCCCAAGTTGCTATTATCCGAGCAATACCAATCCTTCGATATGTGTCTTCTCCTTCAGCCACACGTATCAATGCAAGGCACGTAACTCCTTGAAATTCACCTCCAGGCCCCATCATCTTCAAAATGAGAATCTCTGCCGTAGATAGCGTGAGATCAACATCTACGCAATCTGGTATAATAGNTTCCGTAGACCTCGTCAACCACCTCATTGTAGATGTCCCATTCAGTCGACAGACTTGGTACAAATACAGCTTCGGGTGCCGCTCGGTCGTGGTAAAAATTGACAAGCCACTCTGCATATCCAGAAATCTTGATGGCACCGCTGAGGATCTGTCCAGTTTGGTCACAACTCAGTGGGGTAGTACATGCTTCCAAGATTTTGGGCATATTGTCCTCTGTCTGATTCTCGTTGGCATCAGGTGCAGGCCATCTCACATCGCCATTGTACGCTGCCCACGACCAAGAAGGAAAATTCATTGTAGAGATCCTCTTTAATCGCCCAGTACATTCAGCAAACCAGCAGAGACCGTAGGTTAGGTCACTTCTCCAGATACCTGCTAGATACTCATCGGTCATCCAACAATAGCTTCGCAAAATTGCACGTGCCAGACCTGAAACAGCGGCAAGTTTGTCTTTGTGGGGATATTTGAGCTCTCTTCTTGAGTACATCCGAATCAGACTATACCAAAGCGTGAGGTCTCCTTTTGTACCCTCAAAATCATTCCAAAAGTCGTCAAAGAGACGAGATCTTCCCCACCGAGGTCTGATTAATGATCGCGTATATGCAGTAATGGGTCGAATTTCATACGCTACCTGACTACGGCATTCCCATATCAACTGACGTGAAGTGAAGTGTAGTATTCTTGGTGATAAATCTCTCTCTTGTAAGGTCCAGCCCCGGCAATTTAGTGGTTCAGCATTTAATGTCTTTTCCCACACATGCAACTCCTCATCACCTGTAACAGGATGCACAACCAGACCTTCTGATACTCCAGAGGGACTAGGCCATGTGAGGATAGCTGGCAATACTTTCAGGGGGTTTCTAGGCACAAAAAGTCCTCCGTTACAATCTACAGCGGAAGACGCCGCAATAGTGCAATAAGCATGGCCGTACACATCTGCCATGGTGAAAGATTCTTGTTCCCAATCTTCTGTTGAATCTTGGATGATGCAGAAGCTATCAATCCAAAGGTATCGGCATCGAAGCTGACGAGTTAACAGAACAGCATCTCTAAAGGTTGGAGGCAAACAATCCATAGGGATTTCTTTCAGGCGTTCCCTGAGGTTATTGGAGGTGGTAGTTGGCGTGTGCTCAGGGTTGGCTCCCCAGCAATGGCTGAGAGCAATATAGGTACTGCTACTTTGAACATCTTGCCGCAGGCATAGACGCAGCGAGCACTCCTGATCACTGGGGTTGAGATCCAATAGCCGCGTAGGAAGGAAACTTTTAATGGCGGTGTCTCTCTGCTGCGATTGCTCTGAAACAATACGATCCATATAGCCTTTTGCTTTCCACTCTTTGATAGCATCATCAGATTTTACACCAGGGCATCTAGGGTGATTTTGAGCGCAATAATCGATCCATGATGTGGCGAGCTCTGCTGTAGACTCGATGTTAGGGTAAACAGCACATACTTGGTCACAGCCTATTACAATCAGTTTCATTACAGCAAATTAGATGCACCATAAGAAACTCCAACAGTATAGGTGCAGCAAATGACTTGCCTGTATATGGTAGCCAGTCTACTCGCATTGCCCAATAGCAGTCGAGACGGTGATCTTTGAAAGGGCCTATACAGACAAAAAGACTGCGATTTTCCGGGGATCCGCGCTTGAAAGCCAGTAGCACTGGTCCTCTTTCCGATTCCGGAAGAGGGCTCTCTTCATCCCACGAGTTGAAAACCCCCCGGGTGGACTCCAATCTTTCGAACAGAATGCCACATAGCGAACAGGATTGCGCTGATTCTTTCAGTGCGGCCAGGGTCATATAATGCTCACGAATCATTTCCCGTTGTCTGAAGAAACTCAGCGGAATCGTACGGCATAAGTCACAGAGCGTGGATGAGGATAAGTGATTTGCGGTTTTCGCAGTTTGGAGCAATTCCATTATCGCTTAGTGGATTGTTGGATTGGTAAAATGATAATTCTAATGATTAAAATATTGTACATTAATCTATTATGTCCGACATGAATGTATGCCTAGCTATATCTAGATAGGACTTATGGTACATCAACGTAAAATCGAAACCTTTTCTCACGAGAAATCTGATTTAGGCAACAGCAACTGAGGCAGAAATTTATCTTTTGTTCTGACACAGATGATTGGGTCGAGATGAATAACAAGTCGTGCCACAGCTTCTGGACGAGCAGGTAAGCTTAGCGAGCAGCGTATTTCCAAGTTTATGTTAAATCAAGTTGTATCTGCGTATGTATTGACTTCACATATGAAAAAAAAGTAGTCCACCGTCATATATGTGACGGGAGCATAAACAATATCAATAAGTGAAGTTACAGGTCAGTAAAGTGCGCATTGTGAAATACAATAAAAGATCATGAATATAGAGCAATTGGAGTTGAAAATAAGGTTGGCATACACTCCTACGAAGTTTCAACGCAGCGCGTTTAAGCTTGCGACCTAGAAACCGTATGTGCTGGATTGCGTGTGGTCTTGTGGCACATGCGGCAACTCTCAGGAACAAGCTCTCTGCAGAGCCGCAAACCTGGCAAACCTCGGCACTTCAGCCCCGCGATTATCAGCTGCCAGCCTTCTTAGAGCCTCCCTATTCTCCAAATAGCTGATGAAGCTTCAAAATTTCTCAACTCTCTGGTGGCTGCCCGCATACAGATCGTTCAACTACACCGGAAATCAAGCAAGCCCCTCCCGGCTTCATCAGCATAAATACTTCAATGATCCCCTTTTGCCTTCTTGCCTCTAAATCTCTGTCAGCGTTTGATCATCATGACTAGGCCTGATGCCGCTTCGGGTGTCCACCAAAAGAGCGGCTCACCACAGACTGCCCACAACAAAGCACATGCTAATCATCCAGGCATTCGTGTGCGCTTTTCTATCGTCTTATGGTTGAGCATCACAGCAGGAATTTCCTTTGGCGACTATTTTTTTCATGTGCGAAACAACACTCTCGTTTACTATTGGAAGCCTCTGCTCAATGATCAATCAGTCTGGGCATTCCCGATCTTTGCCGGCTGCTCTCAATTCATTATACTTTTTGCATGGCTTCTTCCTGCTAAATGGCTTGGAAACAGAAAGTCCGGTGTCCGGTGGCCGGCCTTCCTGACGAGTTGTGCAGTTGTATATTTCATATACTTTATGAGCGGCCAAGTTGGCACCACATATCCTTGGACTTTGACTTGGATTGCGATTGGATCATGGGCTTTGCGACTGATTCTCGCAGCTGATAGTCATATGGCCATTTTCGTGAGTTCACTGGCCCTTGGTATAGGTGGTCTTTTTATCGAAGGGACATTCTCAGCGCTCGGTCTCTTCGATTACAACCATGTGGATTTCTACCGGTGCCCGCTCTGGCTTGCTGGCATCTATCTGCATGGTGGTTTTGCACTCGTGGAAATTGCACCAGGCATCCGGTCCTCCCATCTCAAGCTTAGCTGATTCGCGTGCATACCTCCTAGGGGAAAGTGTATACGAGGACTTCCAGATAAGAACGTGAGATAGTATCGGCGTTATTGACTACGCCAGAACTGAGGGACCCAGATTCGCATGTGCTCCTGCCTGGCACGCATCTTTTTTGGAATGAACTAAAGCATTCCTTGGAGGTAAATGGTACATGGAACCATCGTAGCATCGATACCGGGAGCATGCAAGATGGCTGAGTTGTTCTGCGTTTGAGCGGGCCAGGTCCGCTGATGTAGATAGAGGGCTAGGTGGACAGAAATTTAGACCAACTCGACAGACAGTTAGATTGCATCTATGACTTGTGTGATTGGTTTGTTTCCGGGGACGAAGAGTAATGAAGACTGGCGAGGCCACAGGACATATATGCTACATTTGTTACTGCTGAGAGGGCAAATGGAATTTATATTCGTTATTGTTTGAATAATTCGGGATGAAGGAATAGGTTATTTCAGGTTTATGGCCTGCTAGGAAGCATGCCTGGAAGTCGGGCGCCTCAAGAGCGCTTAGTCAGTGCTCACAAGTCACATGACCTCACACATAAATAGACAGTCTTAAACAGGCCTTCATGCAGCAGAAATTGAGCCACAGTATGAAATAGAGAAAGTCTTTCTCTAGGGCGTCGCCCCTTCACTTGGGATTGATCCATCCTCTAAGATTGGTGATCGTGATGGGAGAGTGGCCTGGTGGTGGTGCGTGATTATCTAATCAACTGGGCGAGGCTTCGTTGGCCGGCCACCCGGGGCGCCGTGAGAAGCTGACGGGCCAATGTCAACAGACCACACCTCCGTCGGGCGCTCACCGTCGTCGTCACCCCCGCAACCAGCAGACCCCGGTCGCCCAGCGCAGCGCATCCACTCGATGGGCCCAAGAAGTACCCTTCCTGCACCTGTGTGTTGCTGCTGACCATCAGACCGCATCTGCAGAAGAAAAGAACCTCCCAGCTCGACGGGTTTCACCTTCACCTCCATCCTCCCAGACCTTCGACTCGTTGCGGATGCGGAATTGAAAAGCTGGTGATCGCTGCTGTCCCTTTATTTACTTCGGCGAGGCGGGGCATCACGAGAGCTTCAGCTTCAAGCCCAGAGCTGAGCTCGAGAAAATTCGCATTCGTCATCACCAACTTCGATTTTGCACCTCTACCTCATTGTTTTCGATCCTTGGTCCAGTCTGAAGAATATCATTTACTCCAACGTCTTCTACTTCCTAATTTTGGAGTCGCCCTGCATACCTTTTCGATTAAGAAAAGCTCTCTCGCTCTGATCCAGCATCTCCATCGTATCGTCTTGCCCGCAGCCTTCTCGGCGGCGCTGCCGTCATGGCGTCGAACAACAACCTCGCGCCGCCAGGGAGCAGCACCTATTCATCCAATACCATGACCGTCGGTGATGGCACCTGGGATGCCTCGAGGAACGATTTTCTCCTGCCCAACCTCGTCGGCTTGAACTTTGCTACTATGCGCTACAATGGTGAGTTACCATGCATTGCTACCCATCATCTTGGACCATCGCAAGCTGACATTGTTGATTTTCTTAACTTGCAGGCATGGGAAACCGATTTCGTGATATGGCTGGGTATCATAACATCATTCTCGGACACGGCGTCATCGCTGCCATCGTCTTCCTTGTCTTCATTCCTATCTCTATCTTCTATGCGCGCTTTCCTACAGGACGCCCCGGCCGCTCTCTGCGATGGCACATCTATCTCAACGTCCTGACCTTACTCCTTTCCACCGTAGTCTTCATCCTGGGTTTCCAGGCCGTTGGCCCTGCGCGTGCCTTGACCAATCCTCATCATGGCATTGGCGTAGCCATATATGTCTTGATCCTGACCCAGTCCGCATATGCAAGTTGGGCTTATGGGAGAGAGAAAGGGAGGAATCGCACGAGGCAGTCCTTGAAGATTGTGCTGCACCAGTGGTTCGGGTGGGCAATCGCCCTCTTGGGGTTTGCCCAGATTCCGCTCGGACTAACACTATACGGCTCCCCGAAATCATTGTTTATCATATACACGCTGTGGATGACGTTTCTGCTGCTGATGTACTTTATATTGTCCTTCAGATACCGAGACCCCATCAGGCCGGATATCAGAGGGCGGCGTAGCTCCTACGGCGAAACAGTAGTAACCGAGACCACAGAGAAGCGTAAGAACCGCTTTGGTGGTATCATCGCGCCTCTGGCAGCAGGTGCTGGATTGGCTGCGCTTTTGAACCGGAGACGACGTAGCAGAAGTAGAAGCCGAAGCCATAGCCGAAGCCGCCGGGACGAGGTCATCCCTTCACGACGGGGCTCGGGAAGTTATATCGAGGAGGAGAAGTATGATTCACGAAAGAAGTCTGGCGGCGGAATGATGGACACTGTCCTCAAGGGAGCAGCCATTCTAGGCGCCGGAGCATTAGCCAAGTCCTGGTACGATCGACGCAAACAACGAAAGGAAGAAGAGGCATACTCTTCGGTTGCACCAGACACTCCAAGTCGCCGGCATAGGTACCATGATGAGAGTGTTTTGAGTGATGAGACCATGGACACGCATCATGTTGGCGGCCGACCACCCATCAATCCCGCTACGACCATGACAGGAACAATGCTTACCGAAGATACTCGCCCGGTCACTCCCAGACCCGCAAGAACGCGCAGAGATAGTTATGACTCCCTCGATTATACTGATGACTATTCATATACTAGTCCATCAAGGCGTCCACAGGACGGTAAAGGTGGGTTAGGCAAAGGCTTGCTTGCTGGGCTGGGACTCGGGTGGTTTGCGAAGAGAATGCAAGACCGGCGGGACAAGAAACGGCAAGACGAAGAAGAGGCCAGGGTAGAAGAAGAGAGAATAGCAAGAATGGGCAGTCGACCGCCCAAGTTGACGGGCGATGGATACCCATCTCCAAGTCGCCCACCCCGGAGACAGTCACGTATAGTGACGGACTCTGATCTGTCAGCCATCACAGATGATCCGCACGCCTTCGGCGCTGGGTCATCAATCCCTCCGCCGCCATCAACTATGACGGGTGCCGTGCCCCCAGGAGGTTCGCGGCCAGATGTTGCAGGAGGAGGCGCCGCGATGCCTCCAATGCCCCCGGATCCACATGGTGTTCTCCATGCAGATTCAGGCAGCGAAGCATACTACTCGACAGCACCTAGCAAAAGCCGTCGGAGCGCCTCAAGGCGAAGACGAGAGAGACAGGCATCATCCACGATCCCAGGATCGGCCATAACACCTGGATCAGTACCACCTGCTGGCTCCGCCTTCACCGCGGGATCAGCAATGGCCGGTGCAGAAGAGGACCTACGCCGCAGAGATGATGTTGCGAGCCCGCCAGTCAGTGTGAAAGTCAGAGTCGACCATGACCGCGACCGAAATGTCACCTTACGCCGCCTGACAGAGCAGGAAGCCGCTGCTGAACGAGAAGCACGCCGAGCCGAACGACGACGGCGAAATGATTCGGTGAGCAGCTTTTCTGGTACTGAGTCAGGAAGGAGACGGTACCGTCGTGATAGCAGTGCACCTGGTTCACGACGAACCGAAGGCTCAGTTACGCCTTCAGGGGCACCTATTCCTCCTCCTCCGGTAGGAGTCCCTCCATCCGATCCCTCATATGCCAGCGGAGGAAAACCAAAAGACTCCGCATACTACTCTGGAGCTCCAAGACCTAGTACAGCTGGGAGGCCTGACACTGCCGGCACGGGTGCTGGAACAAGCATGGCCAGCCCTGGCAGCCATGGCACCTGGAGTGGGATGAGCCCTTCTGCAAGCACGGCGGAGGTCACCGACGAGCGCAGGAGAAGACGACGGCTGGAGAGGCAACAGAGAGATGCGGTAGGGACTGTTGATTTCGAATAACGACATTTCGACACCGGTTTGATTCAGCGGCTTGCATTCTGATCTGTATGTTTAGGCCTTGTTTTAACTTTCTCGGACGGGCGGGCTTTTTGAGGGCGAGGAGTTCTTTAAGATTGTGATTTTCCGCTTGTGCTGGCGCTCTGCACTGCAGCCTTGGTGTTCTCGGGGTTCTTCTGTTATTTTGTCTAATGTAACTCCTTGGGATGAGGATATGGTTGCATTTTTGTGTTGGGCATGAAAAAAAGATTTACTGAGATGAGTCATGATATTTGTGGAGGGTCTTTATGGATCTTCTTTTCTTGTACCTTCCTCGAATGACTATTACTTACTACTAGCATTAAAAGATCGAGGGTATTGAGGGGGAAGAGATAAGAGTGTTAATTAATATTGGGCCATTTGATCTGCCTTTGCATAGGAGCTACTGTGATTTTGATGCGTGTTGCCTTGTGGTAAACTTGAAGTAGGGCGATTACACCCACACGCTGTTTACCGGTATTCGGCACGTTTCAAGAAATATAGCTTAAAATTGAGATTGGTTGATTTGACCTGTTACTATGCGTATACAGTTTACATATTCGTTTGATGTGATATGTGCAAGCCCATCTCTGGGCGGCAAACAAGGTGGGAGGCTGTTTATGATTGAGACCGAAGTAACCAATTTCAGTTGTAAAATAAACAGCATATGTATTATAAATGAAGTTCTAAATCGAATAGTATTTTTTTCAATCCACACTTTAACTGTTTGTCCAAGAACATGTATATAGCTTCCAGGATTGGAGTAGTTTGTCGACCATCCTCGGACGAGGCTGCGAGCGCAACCAATCAGCGCACGACCGAATCTCAGCCTTGCACTCGCGTTGTAAACAACGACGAATAATTGCAGAGCCCCGCGCAGCTAATTAAGAGAAACCTCATACCCACCACACCTATGAACAAACCGGTCGCAAATTCACATTTCGATAGAGCCAATTCCCAGGGTCAACCGGAAAAATACAGATAACAAACCATGCCTTCGTCCTCGACGCCATCAGAAACACAACAGCAGCAGCAGCAGCAACCTCCATCTGCAGAAGATCCTCCCGCGCCCGAAGCAGCAGAACAACCACCGCCCCCTCCCACGCCAGGTCCACGCGCGACTGCCTTCTTGAAGCTATACGACAACGCTCTTTCGCACACGTTACGCGCCATAAGCTATGAAAGCTTCGCAGCCTGTTTCCCGAGCATCGCAGAGGCCGCACCAGCGAGTTTGAAGGCGATGCATCAAGGGCTTGTGGGCAGGTTAGAGAGATTCGCCAAGGTGGGTTTATAAATGTGTTCTTTTACCGTGGAGGGTTGCTATCGGACACGCACGCACGTATATATCTGTATGCAGGTTTTATTTGTGATAGACGGGGTTCAGAAGTT
Source organism: Scytalidium sp. 3C (assembly GCA_000743665.3). Lineage (NCBI taxonomy): Eukaryota > Fungi > Ascomycota > Leotiomycetes > Scytalidium > Scytalidium sp. 3C. The sequence continues at coordinate 418,904 of JMRO03000009.1, forward strand.
CTTTGCAGATTCTCTGAAGGAAGAGCGTATGCATGCAGAGATTGAGAAAGGGGAAACTGGACAGAAGGGTTTTATAGAGGACTGCTTTTGGCTAACTGCTGACATTTTACTTTTTGGATGCTTTTAGGATGAATTCGAGACTATACTTGTGGAACGCAACGTGGTCCAGAATCTGAACGCCTTGGAGGAACTTATTTCTGATGCGAAGAGGAGGAAAGCGAGGGCCACTAGTGACGAAGCTGTCGTTATGTATGTGTTTCTGTTCCTTTCTCCTTTTTTCCTTCCACCTTCCGTGATTCTCTTATTTCTTCATCACTGCAACGTCCTGGGTGTAATGAGACCCTGCTTCAGACTACCTATCTAAATGGCTTCAAATGGATCACCAATCTATTTCTTTTTGTTTCCATGACTTCTCAACTAACCACATCCAGCCCACACCTCCTCCCTCCCTCCGCGATCCTCGCTGCCCACCTCACGCCCTTGCTCACAAGCCAACAATCCCAGCTCAACGCCAAATTGCAGACGGTGCAGAGCCAGAACGCCAGCCTGGCGGAGAAAGTCGTCTCCCAGCGGAAAGAGATCGAGTCCCTGCTTGCCGGCGTGGAGAGCGTGGTGAAGGATCTGGAAGGAACCGTGGAGCTGCTGGAGCGCGAAAGCACGCAGTTATCGAGAGATGCGGTGGGCGCTGAGCAGGTCATGGGTGGTCTTTGATGAAGTCTCTTTCCGTGTCACTTACTGCAAGTCCTTTTTTGGCCGGGGGATGCTTGGTCTTTGGCGTGTATAAAAATAGGGAGGATTTGCAAGTTTGTAATGGATAGGGGAGGTGGGTGTTAAGGAGTTTAGTCATATGGTGCTTTTGGGGGCTATGGAGGAATACCATATGGAGTCATGCGGTCATTCCTGGATATCGTGATATAAAGAGGTGTCTATTTATGACTTGGCGATTTGGAGTATGGATTGGGATTGTTAATATACGTATGTTTGGGAACTAAGTCGAGCAGCACCGATGGGAACTTGTTTTATCAATCCAGCATTTAGGTGCATGCGGCATTACTAGGCTCCTCTCTTCCACATAGACAATAATTATCACAGTTCAAGGCACATAGAACAATAAAGAGGTGTTTCTCGGATAAAACGACTTTCAGCTTCGTACATTCCTTATCATATTATTGTACAGCGCTTATCCTGAGTTGTTATCACTTCCGCCACCCACCAACCCCCCAGCAGCCCGCCTCCGACCCTGGTCCAGAGACACCCTGAATGTGTTTCCTAACAAATAAGCCAGCCATCCTTCATAAACATATTTCAACTACAGCCCTTTCTTTACAACAAAGTGGTATCGAACTAACGGAGAGTGCTCCTGGTAAACAGCACCAAAATAACGATTGTCAGAAAGCAAAACACCCTTTGGACGCAGCAGCGTCTATCCAACATTGGTGGATTGGGACAAGATCTCCCCAAAAAGAGAGAGTATTAAGAACTGAAAACAAAATAAAACGAGAGTGTGTTGTGTTGTGTGGTGTTTGTGTATCGAGTGATGCGACCATCGTGCGCGATGAAGTCGCTCAACTATCGAAAAAAAGATGAAAGGGGTTCAAGTTGGTCCGACGCAATTGATTCGATGAGGTCCAACTCTTGCCAGAAGAAGATTAAAAATAAGGTTATACACCCGAAAAACATTGCGCATATATCGATAGACGTTTGTTGTCCATTAACCGTCCAGAACGCCTTCGCTTGATCAGAAAGATCCTCAAATCAGCCCTGCCGATTTGGATAAACCCCAGAGAACAGTTGCAGCTCTTGGACTCACACGGGATGTGCGTGAGAGAGAAAACCAAAAAAGTTGCATATCCATCAACGATATCCGGATGGATCATGATGCGAACCGTGCGACATCTTTAGTTGCTTGGGTTGCCTGTGCTCGGGTGAGTCGCGAGCTCAGTCATGCTCTCGGAGCTCTCCAAGCTCTGTCGTCCTCGTCGGCTTTGGAGTCTCTGGGCCTTGGCATCACCGAAGACCTCGCCAATAGGGGTGCGAGGGTGTCGGTTGGACCTTCTGCGGTGACCCCCGACCATCTGTCTCCACAAGGTTCGGCAGGCAGGCAAACTGGTAGAGATGTAGATGACTGCGTTCCAGAAACCTTGGAGCGGAAGCACAAAGGAGGACATGTAGAGCAGAGGGAGCGAGACTTGGCCGGGATGCACCACAGAGTACACACGGTTGGCCGAGGAGGGGATCCAGGTGACCATCATAGCCATGAAGAAGAGGATGGCGACCTTGGTGTAGGACCAGGCGGCGCGGTTGGCATCCATCGCGGCGCTGCGAACCTGTCGCTGACGACCTTCGCCGGGAACCTCAGGGGCAATCTGAACCACAGTCTCACCGCTCATCGAGGTTTCGGTGGCCTTTTCGAACTGGGCCTGTGCCTGTGGGTCAGTCGAGATGCTGACGGTGTAGGCATTAGGTCCCCGGGCTGGCTGGCTGGGGCGCACAGCCTGTGGACGCGAGACGGTTCGGCCGAGCTTCTGGAGGTCAATGGAATCCGACTCGGTATCAGCACGTTCCGTAGTGACCGTGATTTCGGTCGTCTTCACCGAGCTGAAGGGGTCTCCGATTTGCGTGGCAAGGGAAACGTCAGGTGCGCCGGAGCTGAAGTTACGGAGCTGTCTACGGCGCTTGTAGATTTCGCTGCCGGTACGGACATAGATCAAGATGGTGAGGAGAATGATGACCCTGGTTTGATGTGTTAGATATAGTCACGTGAAGAGACCCTTAAGACCAAGTTGAACGCAGATGAGCTTACCAGACTGGTCCATAGAAGGTTAGGACTCGCCAGATATCCCAGTTGTCAGCAACCCAGCACCAAAGGACGGCGTCTCCGTAGAAGCGTCCCTTGGATGCGGTGTTGATCCAGATGAAGACAAAAGCGGGCACGAAGGGCACGCCATAGCAGCAGATGATGTAGACGATTTCGAGCCGGCGGAGCCTTTCTGCATCAAACTTCCAGTAGAAAGTGAGATAGACATTCATGGCCATGGCGAAAGTCCAATACGCATCAGCTGGCATGAACCTAGAGCACGGATTTTGCATCAGTATTGGGGGAGATAATGTGGGACATCCCTTCGACACTTCTCACGGATGGCTTACATTTGGATCAAGAAACTTTGGAACTGGCACAGAAAACCAGGCAGGTTACCCAAGGCGGATCTGGCAATCAGGGTGGCCACGTTGGTCAGGACGTTACCGGCGGAGGCGTAGAAGACCAGTCGGTTGATGGGTTTGTGGAAGGAGCGGGAGCACATAAAGGTGACCATAATGAAGCAGCAACCCAAGAGCGAGAGGGCGGAGTTGACACGCTCAATGGTGCTCATGGCGTTGAGCTCGCCGATATCAAGTTGGCCGTCGAGCATCTTGGCGAGTGGAACGGGTGTGCAATGGTCGAATGTAGTTTTTCTGGCTGGCGAAAGGAGGAAGAGCAGTTGGCTGCCAATATCAAAAAATGAGTGTGGCCGAGGTATTCCAGGTCGGTCTCACGAGAAAAAACGAGGCTCCAAGGTTGGACGACGTCCTGGGCCAGGTCGACGAACGAAAGGAAGGGAAGCACCTGTGTGAAGAAGATCCTGTTGGGTCTGCGGCTCGAACAAGAGTCGTTCACGCAGAGGAGGTTCCAAGCAGGAGACAAGAGCCAAGGAGCCCTTCTTGATATATATTGCGGGGTGCTGGTGGAACCAAACCGTTGCGTGGCTTGCGAAGGGCAGGAGGGCCCGGAGGAGAGAGGGTTGAAGTACGGGTCCTGGATGCCACCCTAGAAGGGAAGTAGGAGGGATGGGTGTGTGAGATCGAGGACGATCTAAGCACGCAGGGAGGTTCAGTAATGAGATAATGGAGGTTGACCTTTCAAGGGCACCTGGGGGGTCCGAGACCCAGTGGTAGTAGGAGAGAGAAGATCGGCCAGCTGGGTGGCCCTCCACCTGCCCCAGCGTGACTGAACGGTGGCTGTCAGAACACACGCTTGTCCCGAACCGGGGGCCTGCGCTGTGGACCTGCATTGTCTGTCAACCATGGGGCTCCAGGGTGAGGGCCGGCTAGCAGATGATGGGCGAGGGGCGAGAGGCTTCTGCCCTCGTCTGCACGACGGCCTCTCTTGCTGTCTTCTGCTTAACCCAGCGCGGAGAGCCGCCCGGGACAGGCAAGAGATCGGTCGACGCCAACCGGGCAGTGGGGCGGCATGTCACGTCTCCTGGAGCGGTGCCTGGGGGCCCCCGGAGAGGAGAGAGGCAAGATCCAGCGTTGGTCTCGTTTCGTGCTGCTGGGTGTTGTTGGATGCAGTCCCCTCTCTGCTCACTACCGTCCTGTCTCCCGATGCTAGACGTCCCTCTCTCGCTCTCCGCCAGGGCAGGCGAGCCAAGCCGCGCCATCGCGAAGGGGGCCCGGAAAGGGGCGCTGGAGGGGGCCGCTAGCAGGCACACGAGCAGAGGTTGCACCAGGGCGCAGTAGGGCAGAAGCATCCCGGTGGATCCATGATCTCCGGCGGGGAGGCCAACAGGCCCTTCGGCGGCCGTGACACTGCCTGGTCACAGCACGCAGGCTCGAGTTGTACAGTGAGGTGCAAGTATGCCGCGGCAGCAGCACGAGACGATGGCGACGGGTCAGGGTACGGGGTTCTGGACGGGGCGGGGCCAGAGCGCGCCCGGTCGGTGGCGTGTGGGTCTCCCCTCACACCCCCCGTAGACGTTGAAATCGCGCTCGCCACCAGCTGGCTGCCAGGTGCTCCAGGCGGGACTAATATTCAGTAGAGCGCTCACCGGGCGGGTTCGTGCTGGTCTATCATGCTGGACCATGCGGCCATGCTGCCTGTAAAATTCATCCATATCGGAGCCTTTTGCGAGAGGCTGCAGCAAATAGCCCGGGCGGCGTACTTTGCTTATTATTGAGATCACCGCCGAAACAAGCCTCGTGGTGGTGGAGAGGCGATCCGCAGAGCAGCACCGCAGGTAATGGTCCGTCGCCGCCGTCAAGTCTTGCCCAGACGAGAGCATCAGGTGTGCGTGGTGTTCCTCGGGACGGACTGATTAGAAGTCAGCGTGCAAGCTCCACGAGCCGTGCTGACGCGGAGGTCGCTAGGCCTACATTTGTCGAAGATGATGCTGCTCACGCTGTCGATGCGCTGGGTGGAGGCCGCTCGCTCAGCATTGTACATGAAGCTACATCGAAGGACGTGCCCGGAGAGAGCCAAGCATTTTTCGATGGCGCACTTCAGTGGGTCGCGCGGAGGCCAATGGTGACGGGGTTTGCGAGGCCGTCCAGCCTGGCAGCCTGAGGCGTACGCATCCGAAACGTCCACGGGCAGCCCAGCCAGCTGAGATCGCTGGATCGATGGTGTGTCTTGGCCCTTTGCTGGATATTTGTTTTTTTTAACTGGATACTTTTGTATTTTATTATTCTGGTTTGGGGCAATGTCGAGGACCATCTCCTTAACCCCGATCCAGTTCTTGTCTACACTAGCAAAAACAGGTAGATGTCTCACACAGCGTCGGTGCTGCCCACACCGTTCAACACAAGACAGGCTCGACAGACTCGACAGGCAACATTTTTCAACGTTGGCAGGCCGGCGGCTTCGTTCCCCGACATCACTGTCGCAGTCATCCTGGGCGCACATCAATGTAACCAAATATAACCTGACATTTAACCGTCGTGTTTCGACCAATGACCTACGCGCTGACTACTCGTCATATCACCAGGCTTTGTTCAGCCGTGAAAGATTATTTTACCTCGAGGCGAGGAAGGACGGGGTGCATCTGGAGCCGTGTGGCGTGCGTCTCGAAGCCGCAAACGACGGCCATTAATGAGCTGCGTCGCCACATCTGCTGCAGCCGAGGTATCTGAGCCAGATCGAAAGTGATAGAGTCGAGGGAAAATGATAGAAGAAGCGAAGAAAAAAAGAAAAGAGCGAAGATCGTGAAGAAGCCATCGCGTCAGTGCTGGATGCGCCGCGGCGGCTCTGGACCAAGCAAGCGATCTCGAATATTGAAGGGCAAATCAGTAGTTTAGTAAGCTACGGTAGCGCAGCCATGCCACGAGCGAGCCCTTGCAGGCGGTGGCGCCCCTACGATTCTGTCCGAAATTGGCGGTCTTGCTGGCTTTGGGGGCTATCATGCTGATTATCGACATTGAAAATTATCGACAAGATTACAGGTGCTGGAGAGCCCAAAGCAATACGACCTTTGACGGGAAACGTTTGCCCCTCCAATTTGGGACGTCTTTGCAGCAAGGATGTCCACTTTTAGGGGATCATACGCTGCAGTCGGCGATGCCAGATCCCTACATAATGTTCCTCAATCTGGGCAAGGCTGAGTGGTCCAGACGGGAATATCCACACGGTGTGTCTCACCCAGCGAGACCCCGAAACCAGCAGTGATGAGCGGCCCTCGAGCCGCTGTCAGACTCTGGCTGCCCCGTGACGGCCGCAGCCTAACTCTGCGACCTGAAGGGACGTTCCGTACCTCTACTGTCAACCTGTGCGGGCCACGGCTCAGAACGACTGTACGTGTACGACTTGACTGCCCACGCTGCCGTACCTACACTGTGTCTCCCCTCCTCCCGATGCCATCTTCACGTCACACAGGGGCTCCTGCAAGCTTCATCACCCGTCTTACCCGTGGCCCTAGAAGAACCCCTTTTTTACTGCAGTCCCAATGCAGTAATTCTTTCTCTGTGTGCATTGCTCCAAGACGGCACAACTCAAGAGATCATCGCCCGTGCACCAGTGATAACTGCGATAATGATAACAACCCGTCAGATCATTTAGAAAAAACAAAGGCGGTTTATAACAATAAGACAATAAGAGATAGATCGTCAATCAATGAAGAAGATCCTCGAAGGATTGAGGGGTAATCGATACTACCATCACCACCACTACCACCGCTACACCGCGGGCTGAGCGCGTTCCCATGCTCCTAGAGGGGGGGTTACAATACACGCACACAATCTATCGATCGTTCCCAGCGTCGAGGTTATCGGAACTCTGGCAATCCAACCCGGACAACCCTCGTGCAGAGCGAAGCCAGAACCAATCAGCGACACGCACTCGAGAGTTCCCCCTCGTACCCAAAGAGGCAGCGCTGCCCAGCCCGTACCTCGTCGTATCCGGGGGTACTACGTAATTCGAGGGCCGCTCGCAAGCCATGGATGTTTAGGCAAAATCCCCTATTTGATGGCACGCTGGGTCCCGAGCGTCGAGGCCCTGCGGCGGAATGCAACGTCCAGTACCGGTATGGCGAAAAACATCCAACAGCCGTTGTTGGTGAGAAGAGATGGCGGTATTCAACTCTGAAAACCCAAGCCTCATCATCCAAGGTGCCGCTGCATGATGACAGCCGTTACGAATGTATCGTACCTCGAGGGCATGCCGTGCTATCCAGGAGCGAGCCCGGCCAAGAACGAAGAAAATTTTGTTTCCTTCCAGGGACGACGGCTGCAGACCGCCACAAAAGCAGGTACGCAATGCTGTAGGCTGGCAGATTGGAGAGAAAAGCAAATGCCCTGCGTCGACACGAGCAGCGCCCCGTCGTCACCCCCGGATTAGGTGATCTCCCTGTCAATCACGGTCTGTGCACCGCACCAGGAGCCTTGGTGCGGTTTGGCGTCGAACCGGCGCGGACTTAAGGCGCCCCTGGAAAGTGCCCCCGAGCATGCCTGTAAACCAACCACAACCACCCCCCGGGGTTGGCAGCAACCCACCCCGAGCCGGGTGACATATCGCAAAACTTTAATCGGTGCTGTCTGGTTCTGGCCTGGATCTCGGGGTTGGAAGAAGTAATTATTGAGTAACCTGATGGATTGCCTGCTTGGCATCCAATTTCAGCCTCTTCGGCCGTGGCTGCTTTTCCAGAATCCTGTGCTCGCCGATTAATGAACATTCGTTTTTCTTTGGTTCGCGCCGGCACAGACCGATGTGGAATAATCACTCGCTTTTTCTTTTCTCGATATACCTCGGAACAAACACTTCCAAGCGTGGCCCAGAAACCAAGAGCCTCTCGTCGCCCTGCTGCTGGGCACAGATGATGGGCTTAAGCCTTACGACGCGCAGACGTTCGTCATGGTACGTCCGGAAGTGGTATTACGCGACAGTGGCTCAGACTCTTTAGGTTAAGGTTCGTGTTGGCACGGGAAGAAGCAGGCAGCATCAAGAGAGTGAATGGCATTGTGTCAGGGAATAACCGTTTTGTGCTCAGGTCCCTGTCTCTCCCTCTCCAGCTTCTCACTTCTCCTCAGGGAAGGTGGTGTTGGTGGTAGTGCGGGAAGTTGCCGAGGGATCGTCCATCAGTGAAGAAGCTTTCGCGGTGCTAGCCGTTTGGCTGTTTTGTGTCAATTGCATCCCTACCCCTCCTTCCTCGGCCTGTCCTGTCATGTCATGTTCGCAAATCACCGGCGCGTGAAACTTTTGTCCAGGATAGGGAAGCAGCATGTGAGATCGACGAGCACGTCTCCCATATACGGCGTATGCTCAGGGATCCCTTCGCCTACTTTCATAAACGTCCAAGGACGACCCATCGCGCGCAGGGGCAGCCCCCTATGCCCAACCCGGACTTTGCGTGCCCTTGAAGGCAATCCAGACCGCTTCGAGGGTGTCTCAGATCCTGAGCATGGATTTGGCTTCAAGGATGCAAGGTCGCACAGAATGGGGAACCAGCATCGCCACCGATGCTTCTTCGAACGTCTGCCTCTACCTCCAAGGAGCCACCCAAAAAGCACAAACCACACTGCATTGCTTTTTTATTTTCTTGTTTGGGCCTTCGCTTTAGTTTAACTCGGTCGCTTTGTGGGTATCGCCCAGGGTTGCAACCCCGATCCGCCCAGGGCACGCATGGATTGGGATATCTGATCGGGGACATAACATGGAGATCTTAATACTCGCCTCCTATCGTGGAGATTACGCGCATTTGGCACATCAAAAAGCAATCGCAACCGCGGATCAGCAGAACAAAACGGAGCCCTAAACGCAAAACGCAAGACCTGCTGCAGAAACAGAATCGGGGGTGATCAGGAAGGCCCAGGCGAGAGCCATCGATCACATCNANGGTCAAGGGGTACAGATAGATGTATCACATCTTTTTCCCTTCCCACCCTCGCGGTGATGTACAGTAGCAGTTTGTGCCGTGTTGTACGTGTTTCTCGCAACAGGCGATGCAACGGTAGCCCGTGACTAATCGTCTTTGTAAGAATGTCCATTCATAGAAATCACGCTTTCTACCCAGTACGAAGTAGATGTTTTCCCCCCACCATTTTCCTCTCCCACCCTTCTTTTCCCAGAACAAGAAAGAGGGGGGTGAGATTTTCGCGCTGACAGGCACCAGGCACAGGAACCTATTCGATGTAGCTTACGAGCCGTGTTATTGCGCATTGTAGTCATAACCACTTCAATTATAATCATCATAGCCATCTACAGTATTATCATCAAGCCGCGATCCGAGCCCATGTTTGATTGTTGGTCGTAATGCACATTCATGCGCTTTACGTCACCCGTTTTGTTCTGTTTGTTAAGTTAGGGGGAAAACAAGTCCCGGGAACCTCTGAAACACGGGCGGAGCCGTTGGTCGCGGCCGTACCGGTGACAAAGCTATCTCTCCTCTGCCGACCGACATGAGCATTACGGCTAATTAGCGAGCACACCTAAAGCCGATCGGGATGCTGCCTGCCGTACACTAGGGAGCTCATTAATTTTATAACGGCATTATGAGCGTCCATAAGGGAGCACACACACCTCTGCCCGGTGCGTACAAGTGCCGTGCCGGGGCCGAGGTGTGTCTAAATTACTGCAGATCGAAGTTTTAATGCTGCCTTGCAGACCACCTACAACCTTTTCGTATGGGAAGACCAATCTGGAAGAGATCTCCAGACATCGTCGATACCGGACTCCCAGGGCTGCCGTGCAAAAACCAGTATGTTGTATCTTATTCCTTCCCGCATTGAAAATGATCGCTACCTTCAAATTAAACATTTGCGTTCATTTTGGCTAATACTGACTCTCCACTTGTCAGATATTAGCGTTTTTTCTTTTCTTGTCTAGAAAATCTTTCTACATTATCTCGCTTTGTAGCTTCGTCTGATGTCAGCCGACTCGAAAAGACATTACGAGGGGGAAGATGTTGGGAAATTGTTCTACTCCTAGCGACCGGATGTCATGATCCTTCCCTTCACCACCCTCTCTATCTATCTCCTTTCTCGCTGATGACGACCGAAGCACCACTTCCCGTTCACACACTTGACGCCATGCATCATCACATCCCACTATGGCTTATCCGACGGCCTCAAACAAAAGGTACTGGAGGTAGGGGCGCTTGCTCCTCTCTGGCGACTCAATCTGCAAAGTTGTAGCACGAGGGACGGGTGTGAATATCCTGTCATGTATCACTATTTTTTTTCCCTTTCCGCTTCGTCAGGTGAGAATGGCAGACGTTGTGCGAGCTCAAAAGACCCTGCAGAAGATTTTCATGCAAGATAGACTTCTAAGTCACCTCGACCTGCACCATCACACTTGGCGCACCATCACTTTGGGTGTGTGTGACAACCCCATCTAGCGCGAAGCTTGTCACCTCAAAAGTGCCGGTAGTACAGGAAAGTAGCGTCTAGGACCAGTCTGCTGTGAAACTGGGGATCTACGGGGTAATTTCTGACTCAAAGCAAATAGGGATGATTCCACCGAGGTCTTTTTTAACACTTGATTGACTATCGCGATCGTGCGACTTTCTTCTCCAATGCATGAAATTTCTCCTCTTTTTCGTTGCTTCTTCAAGTGAGGAGAGAACAATGCTGAACGTGGTGCCATGCTGGCATTATGATGGTATGATTTCTCGCGCAAAGCAGCTGTCTTTGGCCAACACTGTTTCATCTGCCTCACACTATCGGACGACGCCCATCTGCACTCCCTTCCAAGCCTTCTGCAGGCAGCCTCCTCTTCCTCCATCATCCAAGAGGAGAAACGCAATAACGGTATTGTCGCAAGAGCGAACCATGGTAGCCTCTGCTGAAGATTAATTAGATGCAATTATTTTTTTCTACTGCAGCGACATGTCACTTCGCGGCGTCGTCTACACTGTACAATATGTGTGTGTGGTGGGCGAACAGACATCAATATTCATTTTTCCAGATCGTACCACGATCGCTGGGAATGTCTTGACTCTTGACTCTGCCTCCGCAGGGGTTTTGCGTTTCTTTCCTTTTTCTTTTCCTTATCTCGTCTCCTCTTTTCTACTTTCTTGATCTAGAAAAGCTATGTTCTGCAGCCTCTATGTTTTCTTTTCTTACCTTCCCACCCGAGTCTAAGACACCTCGGAACATTCTCGCGAATAGGCGTTACACAAATTCGGTCATACTGTGTGCTCTGAAACAGCTGCGACCGCGGTAAACCCGCAATTGATACGACTCTATCATGTTTCCTTTTGTTCTCTTCTCGCTCTTTTTCTCTCTCCGACTTTCCTGGGGATGCATCTCCTCCCAAAGCGTGCTAAAGTTTGTTGGCGCAATGCATTTTGAGGCGCCCAATCACACCGGTAGTTTCGAAGGTCCCAGCCATTCGGACCTTCTGTTACACACGCCGCCCTCAAATGCTTCCTTTTTTTCTTCAAAATCGGAAGCGCCCCAAGATAATACTGTTGGTTTATATATGCTGGCGCATTGGGGGCCATTCCTTTCGCCCGCTCTCTCCCCTTGGGCCGATTTTCACAGTACCATGAAACGCGATATCTGGTATTATACCAGGCGATTCAATATAGCTTCTCCAACCCCTCTTTTGACTATCAAGTCTAGTCTAAATCTAAAATGAAAGTCCAATTCCTGAGATAGTTCGCTTATTCCGCTAGGATACACCGGGGAACTCATCCTGATCCTTGCAGTTGAGCTTTGTTGATGCTAGAGAGCGTCTGCTGCTGCCCAGACGCGATCAATGCGCACAGTGGTAATGGGTTCCCGTCCTGTGCATCCGATACCCTCTGCATGTAATCTCTCCGATCCAAACTATGAAAGATAACAGGCAAGTATCCTTGACGAATCAGGTAATCGGCCATCAAGGCTCGACCAATTCTGCCATTTCCATCTGCGAAAGGATGGATATGGACAAAATACGTAAAGAATTGCGCCGCCATAATCAGGGGATGCAACTTGCTTAATGCGTGAGTTTCGTCTCGCCATTTGATATACCTTTCCATGCATGCTGGAACCTCAACGGGATAAGGGAATATGCGGAGAGGGCTCGTTCTGGTAGTGATCGGAGTAGAGCGGTAGTCTCCAAGCTTGATCCGTCTTCCCCAGGAGTTCTGGTATAGCTTCTCTGCTGCAGTGCCTACCAACATGATGCGGCTGAGGTCCTTAATACTCTCTAGTGAGACGCCGGTAGTCCCGGGCTTTGCGAGAGCAACAGAGGTGAGGAACCGGGATACAACGAGATGGTTGCGGACTTCGGATACCATTTCTGGGTCTTCATCTGGAAGGAGCTCTTCAGACAACGGGAGAGGAAGGACTGAGAGGTCTCTCGTGCTCATATCTGCCAAGTTATTCAGAGAGGAAAAGAGCTGCTCTTCAAGCTTTGCTTCAATGATCATGGCTGCCTTAACTGGTAATGCGTTTCCTTCGATTGCAGTGCTCTGATGTGCATATTCGCTCGCAAGACGGTAGGTGACTTTCTCTTTGGTCATCGTCGGGTGTATATTATTACCTAGCAATCGTATCTGCCCATCAACTTCGTCAAGCTGACTTTGGAGCTGCAGCTGTGCAGCCAGATAAGGTTCTAGATTCTGAGGTCGAAAGTAGTTCTCCCAGACCAGCCCTGATTTTGCAAGAGATTGGTATTCTGGCGATGTCGTGTCAAGATCCTTGAAGGCGGATGCGTACACTTCTTGGAGAAGCTGTCGACGCGTCGACAGATGGCTTGTAGAGAAAGGCCTTATGCCATGATCTAATACACGCTTGCGTATGAATTGTCTTGAGAACATTGTGGATGTTGAGAGGTTTGAGGGAAATAATCCTCTTCTTGTCGTGTGCAGAGCATAGGAAAGGATACACATATTTTGATATCTGAACATATTCTTTCCGTGAAGCCTGGCAGTCTATATCCAAATTCTCCTCGGGATTCCGCAGACCCAAGACTTGTGCGTGACTAAGAGAAAGATTCCTTTTGCTTTACCTACTACCTGCGATTCGCGGTGTCGCGGGCACAATTTTCAGATTTTGCTACATGATGGAGCCTCAATTCCTTTATGCTCTCTCTACTTGATCGCTGCAGTGGGTTTTATCCTTCTCTCTACTTTTAAAATCATCTGAAGTAATTGGCTACCTCTTTACCAGCGCCAGATCTCGTCTTCTTTCTGCACTACTCAACTCTACAAGCACGAAAAATGAAGCCCACTGAGGTACGTCACCCTCCTCATATCGACGTGTTCTTTAATTCCAGATGTGTCGTTCAGCTAAACGTAGCGTTGTCAGATTATCCAACTATGGAATCAGATGCAAAAGTTGGCACAAGAACCAAGTGGTGGTGAGGATCTGATGGAGCTTGCCACAGGCGGTATCGGATCCTTATCCGTGTGAATCTATGGTTATGTTTTTGAAGCTAACGATGACAACTCCCAGCCTGCCTTCCTTATAAAAGAGCGGAGTCTCGGAACAGAGATGCCACGACTGGAGAAGCAAATGCAGAGGCTCGGTCTCAAGATATAGTACAAGAGTCACAAAGCACAAATGTGAATCCTGTTGACCAAGCATTGGCTGGCCTGGATGAGTTAGAAACAACCTTATGGGAAGCAGAGGGTGTCATATACTCCAAAAAAACGGAAACCAAGTTCTCCGGTGAGTGAGGCTTTGCTGTCAATACCACTAGCTAAAGACCTGGATAACTGAATAATCTTTCAATAGAGCTCAGACAATCATTGATACTTGACAAACTGCGTTATGAGGTAAAGAATTCCCCGAGGCTTCCTTTCTTGCCTTCCATATCGTGCCTTTCTCCACTTCGCTGTGCATCTTTCCACGATTAGTCCAACGACTGACGCAGTATCAGAACCGTGCTAAGGAATGTGACGGCGATGATTCCTCTTCTCGCGAGAAGGCTTCCATACCATCACTTGCAGCTGAGTCTAAAGTTACAAAGCCAACAAGTATGTCTTCAACTCAGTTATATACATACCGAATGCTAAGACGCTAACATTGTACTATAGGATATCCTCGCAGATTCAAGAGAGAAGAGAAAAATCGCTTTGCATCTCTGCGACTGTGAAAGACTCTGGGCAAGAAATTCAAAAGATAGTCAGGCATCGTTTATAATTCTTTTTAATATGCGTCTGGAACATCATCCGATATATATGGGATAGGAAGACCAATAATATATTGCAGCAAGACTGTGGTAGGGTTGAAAAGTAAGGAAAGAAGGAGCAAATATTCCTAACATTGGTCCAGTCAATCATTTAGTCACGAAGAGGGAATTTTATCAATAATCAATACTTTGTAAACACCGGACTTGTTTTATAGTAATTATTTAATTAATTAATTAATCATTGAGTTGTAAAAGATATGAGATACTAAATTTTACAAAGGAATATATACATTCTTGCACCAAATCGCATAAACACCATCCATGAATATTGTTCGAGTTATGGACTGTTACCCTGCACAGAAGTGTCTAGGGCACTCTCTCTTTCTATGAGCTATCCTGTAGCGCCCTCGTTCATCAGCTCGGCCTCAACAAGCTTGCCTGGGGTCTCTTGAGAGACGGCCTAGATCGTTTGACGGTAAGGAGTCACGGGAGTGTAAATCAGCCCCTGCTTGTCAAACCTCTGCTCATCCTGAGCGAGTAATATGGGACGAGCGGGGCGCCACACGTGCCGTCCCGAACAGCGTAGCATCGGATGGACAGCCTTTGCGGGGTCCAAAGCCATCGTTGGCCTCGGCGAACCGGAATTTGCTACGCTCCTTGAAGCTCTGGTATCGGTCTTCTTCCCTCGCTAGCCCCAATTTGGCATCCCCATCATTTCCACAGCCTTGCCGCGACTGTAGAGAAATGCACAATGATCCACTCATCCACTACTACCTCTTCTCATCTCAATACGGGCAAATATCACCTTCTCTAGATGCCATCATCGCCATTATCATTTACCTGGGATGTAATGGTGTTATAGGGCACCCCACACCTGGGTTTCGCCTTCGACAAGATGCGATTGTTGGAACTTCGCAATGGCGGCTACTTCCTAACAGAAGATTTGCACAACCACGAGATCCCTCCATATGCCATCCTTTCTCACACATGGGGGGATCGCAGAGATG
Source organism: Scytalidium sp. 3C (assembly GCA_000743665.3). Lineage (NCBI taxonomy): Eukaryota > Fungi > Ascomycota > Leotiomycetes > Scytalidium > Scytalidium sp. 3C. Next base: position 434,216 of record JMRO03000009.1, read on the forward strand.
AGGTCAATTTTAAAGATATGAAGGAATATACAGGTCGATACAAGGCTGGATATAAGAAGATCCGATTCTGCGGCGAACAGGCAGCTCGAGATAATATACAGCACTTTTGGGTGGATAGTTGTTGTATTGACCGATCAAGCAGTGCTGAACTATCCGAAGCTATAACCTCAATGTTTAGGTGGTATCAACGGGCTACAAAATGCTATGTTTATTTGGCAGATGTCTCTGCGAGAGATCAATATAATCGACAGAATTGGGAGCACGCTTTTCGAGCAAGTAGATGGTTCACTAGGGGTTGGACCCTTCAAGAATTACTCGCCCCTCAGGTTGTGGAATTTTTCAGTTGTGAAGGAAGGTTACTCGGAGATAAAAAATGTTTGCAAAGTTTGGTGAAGGAGATCACTGGAATCCCTGCTGAAGCTCTTCGAGGCCGTCCAATGTCTCAATTTGAGACTGAAGAGCGATTTTCATGGGGTAAATTTCGCCATACGACAAAGGAAGAAGATGAAGCGTACTGTCTCCTGGGCATCTTTGAAGTCTCTATACCAATCATCTACGGCGAGGGAAGACAAAAAGCGATCGATCGACTAAGGCAAGAGATTGATGCCAAGTTTTACTCTAGCAGGTGGAAGTCTGCGAACAGATCCCCTTTTCCGGCCCCGACCAACCTCGACGATGATGCCAGAGTGTACCCCGGCGGGCAGTGGTCTGCATACGGACTGCGTGTGCCACGCCCAACCACTCCCAGTCTCGATGATGCTGCTAGCTCTGATGATGATTCCAGCTTTGCTCATGGTGCCAGCTCTGATGATGATTCCAGCTTTGCTCATGGTGCCAGCTCTGATGATGATTCCAGCTTTGCTCATGGTGCCAGCTTTGCTCATGGTACCAGCTCTGATGATGATTCCAGCTTTGCTCATGATCCCACCTTCGATGATGCCGACAACTTCTCCATCAGGCGGTGGTTTGTAGACAGATTTGGCGGGCGGAGGTCTGCAGGCAGATTGCGAGTTCCACCTCCAACGGGCCGCCACCGTGATGCCAAGTTCTATACCAGCAGGCAAAGGTCTGCAGACAGATTACCTGTTTCACCTCCAACCGACTTCAACCATAATTCCAGCTCCAACCATAATGCCAGTTCCAGTCATGATTCCAGACACAATCTCTCCCAGGCCCCACAGACGGTGGCTTGTGATAGAGAAGATATACCTTCGCCTGCACCTAAGCGGAACTGGGTAGCACTGCACACGCTCAAGCACGACCTGGCGGGGATGGCTTTCTCTTCAGATGGTAAGATGTTAGTATCATGGAGTTACGATGCAGGCAACCACAGAAGCTACCCTACCAACGCCGGTGGGGTTATTAAGCTCTGGGATTGTCAGTCCGGGACGGTGTTGCACACGTTCGACCAGAACGGGAGTAGCGTGGCTTTCACGCCAGACAGCAAGATGCTAGCAACATGGGGCGCCTATAATAGCCATAGTATTATGCTCCGGGATGCCCAGGCTGGCACAGTGCTACACATACTCGACTACGACGGTGGTAACATAGCTTTCTCGCCAGAGGGCAAGATGCTAGCATCATACAGCTATAGTAAAGGCTTCCTCAAGAATAAGACTATCAAGCTCTGGGATACTCAGTCAGGGTCAGTACTGCACACGCTCGATCATAATGGCGATAGCGTGGCTTTCTCGCCGGATGGTAAGATGCTGGCGTCATGGTCACGGGAATACCGTAGGACTAAGACTATTAAACGTACGACTAAGACAATTAAGCTTTGGAATAGTCAGTCTGGGGCAATACTGCACACGCTCAACCAGGGCAGGTGTAATATAGCTTTCTCGCCAGACAGCAAGTTACTAGCGTCATGGGGCTCTGATAAGACTATTAAGCTCTGGGATTGCCAGTCTGGATCAATGTTGCGCACGCTCAAACACGACTGTACTGGTCGTATTAGCGTGGTTTTCTTGGTGGACAGCAAGATGCTAGCATCATGGGCCTGCGATACAGATGACAATAGGACTATTAAGCTCTGGCATACTCAGTCTGGTATGGTGTTAAAAACACTTCATCATGGATGGGATAGCATAATTTTCTCGGCGAACGGCAAGATGCTGGTTACAGGGGGATATCGCGGGTATGAGCTCTGGAACAGTCAGTCTGGGAGTGCGTTGCATACGTTCAAGGCTGCGTCGCGGTGTCCTATAGTTTTCTCACCGGACAGTAAGATGTTAGCATCAGCGAGCTACGATAAGACTATTGAGCTCCGAGATAGTCAGTCTGGGGCAGTACTGCACACGCTCGACCATGATGGGGATAAAATAGTTTTCTCCCCAGATGGCAAGATGCTTGCCTCACGGGAGATACGGAGTCGGACTATTAAGCTCTGGGGTAGAGAGCCTGTCGGATATAATGCTGCGCGTGTGAGTAGCGTAAGGACTACCCCATCACCAGAGCAGGCGGGGGGACGTCCTCACCAGACGGCAAACACCTGGTGGTAGCATCCAAGGAGCAGGGGTGATAGAATAGAACAACCTGCCGAAGAACTAGCCTTCTCACTGTCTGAATATAAGGCATATATACCGTAGCTATTGTTCCTTATACCGCAAATGGATGAATTCATATTATGACCAAATAGATCTTGATCAGCACGTCTTTTGACTTCTATGACTTTGCAAGGGGTAGTGGACCGAACCCGACTGTGAACTCATCCCATGCCTTGTTCGAGGGTGATGAGGCGGATCCCCTATGAAGTTCTGTTACATATGCGCAAGCTCAGATAGAAATGGTGAAAACGGACGTCCGACTAAATAGATAGCAAAATTTGCTCTCACCGAAAATTTGTTCTGTGGGCCATGGTAATTGCATTCATGAGACGTTGATAGAATACTTTAGGTTGATGCTGATTTTGTCGGATATTCAGACTAGGCGCGTGGAAGCATGGAGTACAGGAATGGAGTTAATTGAGTATATCCTAAGCTACAACTATAGTACAACTATATATAAAACAACTTGTCCGTGTGGCAAGTGGTGCATGCACATGATCTGATATCTGAATGTGTACTTTCTGCAAAGTTTGGCAGTCTGTATCCAAATAGTCGTCCTCAACATCAAAGTGAGAGGACAGAGGCCCGGTTAAGAGAAATATTTGCTTCTGTACTGCCTAGCTAGCATTGATGTTTAGACCGGACATATAAAGCTTCCGCACTATGCTTTATTTGTTTTATCTAACCTGATTTTGATAATGTTGATATTTCTTTCATCCTAAATTTCTGTTGTTCGCTATCCTCGCAACGCCTGTACCCTATTTTAAGGTCGTGCATCACTATTCAAGAATATACGGCTCAGTAACATGTACCCTCGGTTGAACCAGGTTGCGCCCGAATTGATTTACAGAATTATTCAGCCTCTTCCACTGGAATCAGCGGCTGCCCTTTCACTTACGTGCCGATACCTGTACTACCTGCTTAAGGAGAAATACCTGGATCCACTGTGGCAGCCTATATCAGTTCCTCCAAGACTTCTGTATCCAGCTCCCCGTGATTATCCTCGAGCGAATTATTCTCTCGCATTACTGTACGAGAGAGATCTTCCTAATCATATCGCCTGTTTCCATTGTAAACGTTATCACTATATCTCAGAGGAAACAGCTCCACAGTACATTCTAGTCTCGCGACCAAGCCTTTATGGTCGACATCCTAAAGCATGTATTAACAATTACGGCTTTCGACAAAATGCTGGGTCTTGCATATCGTTCTATTTTGCTCCAACGCTTTTTTTCATGGCAATGAAACGATACCGGCAGGGGCAAGATTATGAAATGTTTCTGAAGTTGTTATCTTCAAAAGAGCTTAGGTTATTCTCCTCGTCAATTGTTGAATGGAACCATTCATCGGTTCGAATCCAAGGAAATAGGTTTCTTTTTCGGTATCAGAGCATATCGACGCCAGCTCCAAGGCGTCCTATAACTTCTCGGAGCTTTTGGCGAAAGCGGATATGTCCTCACATGGAAATATCAGCATATCCGAGAAGCGGTCACTATCATGTTTGCAATACAGGAGAGCATTTTCTTACTACCATAAGAAGGTTTGATCCGTTCCAAAGAGATGAAGCTGAGGCGTTCTGGAAATGCCAGTTCTGTTTGACCGAGGTCCAATTCACTTATGATAAACTTCATGGAAACAATATCTCGACGTTTTGCACAATATGGAAAGACCTCGGAGAAGGCAAATCGTATCTAGATCCCGAATGGCAAAGCCATCTCGATCATGGAAGGCAAGAGCTCGTCGATCGTATATTGAATGGCTACCCCCACGTTCAACGTGCGCAACCTACGGTGGTCAATTTTGAACTCGGATCTATTCGCTCTGCATTTGAACAGGAGCACAAGCTCAGACTTGATTCATTGATAACCCCTGCAGAAGCGCGTGACATGTTGAAAATTGGAAACGCCCTGCGTTCACGCAGCCGATTCGTGGTCAGATCTACTCTTTCTAAATTTTTTAACTACCGTGAAGCTGAGTCGAAAAGATCTCATAAGATCAGTAATTTTCTTTTTAATCTTATCGGCATAAAGGACGAGAAAAGAGTTGGTTGGAAAAGGGAGGATGAATATATTGGATGCAAAGCGCCATCGCAGCTATACCGTTATAAAAGCGAACATTATGAGAGACTCTGGTCAAACTGATTCGGAACGGGCTTCTCATATTTGGCAACCATTCGTATTCGAATACTCTGAATTACTACGATAATTCTTGGATAGTTATTCCACTTAAAGGCAGTGTGCATTATTGCTACAGACATTACCGGTTCTTGCGCCAGTAGACTCACAATGGCGTGTACAGTGACAGCATCGATGTTTCACGGAGACCTGGGTTGAGAACTGGCCTTGACAGACGGCAAGAGTTGACAAGATAGTTTTGATTGGGTACTGCTCTGCAGCATCAGCTGGCAAGATTCCGGAATTACATCAGGACATCTATTGATAACCTTGAGAATCAAGCATATACACCCGCGCATAACATGGATAGGATGCATCAGGGTATTCGGCCGAGCTAGTAAATCACCAGAGCCGATTTGTCTTGTGTATTCTGGCGCATCAAGTGTTGGATCGATGCATAGTATCCCCTGATATGGAATTACTGATGCATATGAATAGACTTCTCTTGAACCAGAGGTTTAATTAGTCAATACAGTAGAATCCCAAATAGACGAACCAAGTAAAGCATATAAATCTAGGTAATTATTCATTTGTATCAGTAACTCCATTTCTAATGGTCCTGAGAATCCTGTAGTATTTCTACGGCCGGTTGTGAAAAGAGATGAAGACTAAGTGCATGGTTCCAAAACTAACGTGATTCAAATTTATTAAGCTTTTACAGAGGCTGCTTAGGTGTGAAGTTTCTATCCAATACCTAGGCTGAGCTGCTGCCGTATTTGCATCATTTTAACCTGCAAGGTGTAATAATTATGCGGATGTTTAGGCATAATCATCAGGCTTAGGCCCCCACGATTAGTTATCTGCGACAATAAGACTGATAGGGGACACAGCGTTACAATTTTAGCCTAGTGGTCGCGTCACAGATTGCTGTAATTAAAACGCGTCCTCGTATGTTTACGCGTTTCTTTAGCATGTTTACGCGTTTCTGTTTCAATACCAGGACAAGAGGCCAAGAAAATCCGGAACATACCGATTACCAAGAGCTACACACAAAACAGCAAGCAAGAGTGCCGAATAAACGATGCAACTAATCACTATGGAGGATGAACGTATTGTAAGATCGCCTGCAAGTGACCCGGAAAGCCCACCCATTGGCTAACACGAAGCGGAAGTCTTCCGAGACGATCAAGAAGATTCTGCAGGCATGTAAACCTGCCAAGGAAGGCTGGAAACCAGGATTTGATCTTGGCGCCTTCTCGGTTGGCCTGGCTGTGACGATCGTCTTGATTGTGGCGTTTTTGCTGTGGACCAAGCCTGAATGGCGTTGCTGTCTCTGGATCTTCAGAAAGAATTCCCGCCGCGACCAGATGCAAGAAGATATTGATTTAGCCGAACGAGGACAAAGAGATAGCAGCTTAACAGCGCTGAAAGACCAGCTCCGAACAACTGAAAGACTGTATGTTATTTTTGGCCGCCCACATATTAATAAGACGGTGTCTAATCTATGATAGGTTGATAGCAGAAATTCAGCGAAACCGTTTATTAAACTCCCGACTTAGAAAAAAGGAGAAAGAGTAAGTCGCGATATATTCTCTTGCATGCTCACCATTTCACTGACGGGGCCGTAGGATCAACCGACTAGAGGAAGTAAACCAAAAAGCAGCCGAAGATTTGGAACGAGAGATCACTGGGAGAATTGCGGGAGACCCACAGCCCGGGATTATGCAGCGGTGGGCGGAGCGGGTCGTCGAAAACTGGAGCACAAGGGGATTTTGAAAAGGTTCTGGCCTGGATTATTATTACCACTAGGATTACGATAATGACGCTTACGACGATATGATTATTCTTACAATTATAGAATATGGTTATTGTATGATTAGTAACTGGTTAGATAAAACTGCATTAATATTTGTTTGATAATAGTTTTTTATCATAGTGTCTTGTATTAAAACAGAGAGAGTAATCTTAATCAAACATGCAAATAATACACGAGTTAAGGCAGTTTGTTGAGAATAACACGAATATTGTATATCGATATTTCAAGTCCTCGTATGAGTTCACGTGTTATTACATGGTATTTCGAGTCTTAGCATAAGCTCATACGCAACTGCACAATATTCCGAGTCTTAGCATGAGCTCATGCGGAATTGCACGATATTTCGAGTCTCACACATAGGCACGCCACGATATGGACCAAGTATATTTGCAAAAGGAGTCAGGGGGGTATCTATTTCGCTATAGTAATTTTTTGTTCAAGGCTAACAGCAACAACCAATCCCATCAATCTACAAAACAATCAACTCCTCAGCATCCCATAAAACACTTCGTTTGGCCATCAGCATTAACTTCGTAATCGTATACCATTCAGCCGTTAAGTGATCGTTTTTCCGCATCCAATCATCCTAGGCTCGCTCTTCCTGCTTCCCACCTTCTCTTTCTCATCTCCGTTAAATCCACCGCCATAACCAGTGTGACCCATTAAACAATTATCCCAAGACCCTATGTTTTCCAAACCAAAGACTAACCTGAGCCTAGGAAAATGGAGAATTAAAGAAAAAGAAGAAAATAACGGAATATATGTTGCCGTGAAAAGTTGAACAAGGTGAAAGAACACCACAACACTCCGCTCCGATTCCTATTCGCCAGTCGCTGAAAACGAGCAAAAATATAGGTAAACGAAAAGAGAGAGATAGATCCAATCCATGCAGAGTGGCTCGCGCCGGTTCGAGTTCTTTTGGTTTTTCTCGCCGTTTAAGTAATAATGCAGATGCAGGCTAACCAATGCAACGCTAAAATGCAGGATCATCGATAGAGATTTCCTCCAAAAAGTGGAAAAGCAGATAATAAGAGGAGAAAATTATACCGTATAAAATAGCGACCAGCACAGAATGTCGAAGGATAAGATGACCAAACTGGATCGTCGTCGTCGTGGGGTAGTTGAGATTTTGTGAGGCAGTCATGGCCTACACACTCGCAGTCCTCCTCCTTACTGCGACCGGCTTCTGAGCATGTGCAACAACTAGCTTGAAGCTTGTATTCCACTTCTCACATTCGGACAGAAGTGCAGCGTCGTTGAATATGCTGCCAGTCCCACTTCCACTATTACCACCAAGGTCTAACGCCACTGGACCATTCGTGGCGGCCATTTCGTAGCACCTTGTATACCACCATCTTCCCACTTTGGAGACCATCTTCATAATGCCTTCATCTCCAGCACTAGATTCATCCTTCATCATGTCTGCCAATGAGAGTTCTTCCCTTTGTTTGCCCTTGTCTCGAGTCTGCAGGTCCGTGGGTTCTTTCGGCGAGGTACTGACAAGGCTTGCGACGGGAACGCCCACTTTGCAAGTTTTGACATCGATGAATCCTCTCTTGCCTACGATGCGCATCATTGTGTCACTGGCGTTGCCAAGTGAGATGGAAGGATCCGCCGCCTGAATACGCACTTTCAGTCCTCGCACAGCTCGTCGAGCACGGTTGCCCATGTTCATGAGGTCGAGATCGAGAATTGCCATTTCTAGGAAGCCGGCTGGTTTTATGACACGCTTGGATTCGGCAATGAGATTGCGATAAGCGGCTTCAGACATGGCAACTGGGAAACGGATGACGACCACATCAAAATGGGATGACGAGAAGGGGAACTTGTCGAGAGGAGACATGTATTGGACCTGTCGATGGTTTGGAGGAGTAAGTGGGAAGGAAGAAGACATTGGCTGATTCGCAGGTGCAGGACGAGTAGGAGAAAGATTGTAGAACGTTGCTGCCGGATAGGTTTCTGCAGCATAGAACGACCAATCATCTAGCACCAGTTAGCATAAATTATTCAAATAGAAGAGAGCATCAGAATACTAACCATTCCCAAGACCATCAATAACAAGGATGGAATGAGTCTTTGTTGGGTCTTCCTCCTGCATCATATGCTCACGAGCAGGGCTAAAGAGAACATGGCCAAAGGTAAGCCACTTACTAACCGTCATTGAGCCGACTCGAAGATTTACTTGTGAGATCGGAGAGTTGCTTTCCGGCTCGAGCTGTAATGACAGATCCCTCTCCACTCCAGGTTCTACCGAGTGATTGGTAGCCAGCGATCTCCGAGAGCTGGTTCGCGACAAGCGGTGCTCCTGGTCAGGATCGGTGAGAGTGGAGTTCTTTCTATCTCCATAAGCAGAGAAGATGTCGGCAAATGACATTGGAGTTGTTGGAGTAGTGGCTAAAGCCTCTCGAATCCTCCTGCCAAAATCTGAACCCCTTAGGCTGGAAGTACTGGGACCAGCTTTCAGCGGAGCAGGAAGCGCCTCTGAAACCGGAATTTGTGCGATCGTAGGTGATTCTTTAGGCGTCTGCTGCCTCAGCTTGGCTGATCTGCTCTCATACTTCTCGTATTGGAATGGCTGTCCATGAGAAGAGGTAGCAGACGGTGGCACCTTCATAGTAGTATCGTTTTCATCCTGAATGAGGTCATCATATTCGTCCCAAACTTCATCCTCATCGAGAGCAGCATCCTTCTCAGGTATAACAGCAGTTGTTCCAGTGTAGCTGATATGTCCAGAGCTACTCGTCGTCGCTTCGGAGTTCTTTCGAGGGGAGAAAGCAAGGAACTCGATCCGGCTTCCGCGCGTACTCGTCGATTTTGAATCAGCCGAAGAATGCTTGATATGGACAACGTTAGGGTCGCTTGTAGTATCGGCTGAGGGAGCAGGCTCGGGAGTTGACGGCTTAGGTGGGCTGGGCCCAAGAGCAATGGATTGTTCGTCTTCTAGTTTTATCGGTTCGAGCAACGGCTGGACCGTACTCAGCCTAGCAAATGGCCTAGAGAAAGACTTGGGAGAAGTCGCAAGTGGTCGCGCAGAAATAACTTTGGGGATTCTACCGACCTGTGGCAATCGGCTAGGACGCACTGGGGCTGTATCATTGCTAAGATGCAGTTCCGTCTGAGCCATCTCCGGTGTAACCGGTTGAGCGGACGTAGAAGCAACTGGCTCCTTTAAAGGTTCGGGATCTTTTAAAGGTTCAGGATCTGTAGAGGCGAGCATACCATCCATTGATTTCTGCTCCGTGTTCTTCTGTCGCAACTCACCAAACTGTAACATGTCCAGCTCTTCGTTGGACAGAGAGACTACTTCGGCATCCGCGAGGATCTGTTCCAGATCCATATAGTCAAACTCTGGCAGCTCATCTGAAGAATCCAACATCGCGTAATGTGGGATCATCTTGGCCGGAGGCTTCTCGACCACAACGGTCATGGAAGCAGCAGGGTCAGCCTGCGGCTTCGGTGCCGTCTGCGAACGAGAGAATAAGTTCCATTTCCGTGGGGACTTTGGGCGTTTGGACAGCTTCTTAGGTCCTTTACCGGAGGCCAACGGTCTCNCCTCTGAGCGCATCTCCCCTTGCGTCCGTCCTTGACTCATTGGAGAAGACACTTCCTTCAAAACTGCTTACAGATGATGAAGGCCCCACACTTATAGATGGCTTCGGCAGATTGAGTGTTCCCGTTGAAGCATTCAATCGTTGCATCGAACTCCGGAATGCATGCGAAGGATGCGGCGCAAAGCCATCATCGCTACTGTCGGACGGTCGTCGGTATCGAGCCGGGGCCAGTATAGTAGATGTTCGCTTCGAAGGTTCCTTTGGCATTGCTGATGGCCATAAAGTGTTCCGCGGGCCCTCTTGGCTGACATTAGATTTTGAGGAGACTTTGGATTCTATACTGGGTCGACCGAGCTGTGGTACGCTCTGCGAACTCTCTGTTCGACTAAGCTCTGCGCTTGCGTTCCGATTCTCAACGATTTCGCCTCCGCCAGCAATGATGACTGGACTCATGCGCTCGAGTAGGAACGGATCGTGGGACGGGATATTATCCGTCGACGCACTTGCAGCGCTCAAACTTCGGTCTCGGGTACTCCCGCCCACCGTTCCAGTGCTGTTGCTCCTGCCTCGTACCGCATATCTTCCATACCCTTCGTGGCCAGTACCAGCGGCAGGACCTTTCCTTGATGGTCTCTCCTTGTTTTCAGCTTGGGGGATTTCAGGGGTAGTCTTCGAGCGTTTGAAGAGGCCGAATCGAGGCCTGGTGTTCGCCACGCTCGGGCTAGGAGTTCGAAGCGCTGGGGATCTCGAGGAAGGCGGTGGCACTTGCACGGGTCTCAGATCGGGTATTATACCAAGTCCTGTGGGCTGTTGCGGAGGAGGTGATGATGCAGCTCCAAGAGGGACGCGCGATGATTGTTGGGCCCTCGGGATACCCGTCGACGGAGAAGTGAGCGGTGGAGGAGAAGACACCGCGCTTTTCGGTAGGAGACTTCGCCTCCTTTCCTGCAACGTGCCGATGCCCGTGAGATTGCTCTGGATAACCGCAGTGGGTTCTCCTAGTTGTCCTTGCAGATCTGGGGCGCCTTCTCTGCTGGGCCTGAGTGGTGGAGTGCCTTTGAGCTGAGCATGAGGAATCACAGGACGTTGCCTAGTCGGAGATTCATCCAAGGGAGATGTCACGATGGGTCTGGTCAACACTGGAGGGGATTTGGTAGTCGATTTCTCCGACTCAGGAGACTTCTTAAACTTCTGCGATGATTTCCTCGGCGGCGGACTAGGCGGCAAGGGCGAGAGCCGCCTCTGCTTCTTCTTCTTCGCCGCCCTTGCATCCTTTTCTCCCTTGTCAGCACCCTTTACGGTAGAGTTTGATGAAGAAGAGGTGAGAGACTCGCGCAAGGATGGTAGTCCCTGGGGATCCATCACCGGTCCCGAGGTCTCAGGGTCATTGGAGAGGCTCCCCGTCCTTCGCCGAGTGATCGGAGGACGGTTTTGCGCCGGACTGCCCTGACGCAGTCGCGGCGTAGTCGGCTTCGCCAGAGCTATGATGCCCGGCGACTGCGACGAGATGGAAGTTGGGGTGGTGTCCCGGCTATACACGCCTCCTGGCCCCGGCGATTCTGAGAATCGCGTGGAAGGGCTGGCGCTGTATCCACTGGCACTGTATCCGCTGCTGTAGCGATTATGACCACCGCTCATGGTGGAGCTCGATGAAAGTCCACCGGGAAACAGAGGTGTAGGGGGCGGGAGGTCCTGCGTCGACAATTTGTGGGGGAGTTCAGGGATGTGCCGCGTGTTCGCGATAGCGGTCGCCTCTGGCCTCGTCCCGTATCGGTCGAGTTCTGGATACACTCGAGGTACGGGTGATGCTCCAGAAGGTGTGGACCGACCGCCAAACACCTCATGATACGCTTCGATGGACTTCGCCGAAACAACTGAACTTACATATTCTGCCGGCTTCTGCGCCTGGCTGCTGCCAAGCAGCGACAGGGTTGAGTCTGATACCGTAGGCCTCGCTCCTCCTGCATACACCGCGATGGTCGAAGGCTTTCTCCGGAGCACATTGCGAGATGATTTGGTGCGCAGCTCCTGGCCCACAGGTGTCGAACCCTCCCCGTCTGAAGAGGCATTCTTCCTGGCCGACCTGCCAAATCCGAACCGGGACGGCGGCGAGACCACGGCCGGTTGCGCTGGAGGTATGGTTCGAGGGACTGCTGCCGGCGAAGGATCTCTTCGACCAGGCCTGGGAAGTCCTGTGGCCCGTGGAAGAGGGATGGAAGATGGCTTCCTTGTGGCTTCCATCTGGCCCGAGAGGTGAGCAATATCCGCCTCTCTCCTACCTGCCTTGCTCGAACTCGGCTGCGTATATGCTCCTACTCCCCTTGAACGACTGGCATCGCGCGGCCGAGGGGGCTGCTCCAGCCCTGGATTATTCGATGCCATTGTATCCTTCTATACCCGCATGCCTTTTCCGTGAGGCACCCGATTTAATCCTTGCTATAAAATGCCGCCGTGTATGCTTAACATTGCCTGGTGATTCAAACCTCTTACTCCCCTTTTGTCGTCTTATTCTCCTTCTTTCCGTGACGGACGGTTGAAGCCCTCGAAAACTCCAGACGTCCAAGGTTAGCATGCACAGTGGCGACTCAAGCACAAGACTCGCCCACTAGCACATGCATGCAAATGCGTCTGTTGTCCGCGAAGACAGTGTTCCTTTTCTATAAACCCAAGCACGATGCCTTGAAACTCCCAGCGATATGCTGTACAAAATTGCCAAGAAGAATGGAGATCCCCAAGCGCCGGTATGGATAAAAAATAATCAGGGAGGCGTGGGGTTCGGCGGCAAACGCAGGTCGTATGTTGCACGTGCAAGGGCAGGCCCGGGTCGAAGTAGCAGGAGTAGTAGAAGTACAAAGGTACTTTGTCTTAGGAGGGGTGTACCGGTTTTTTTAAACAAGAGAAAAGCACCACCAGGATGTTTCCCGCACTGTGGGTGTATTGTATGTATGTAGGGCGAGGCAGTATGTGACAGGTTAAAAATAAAATGCAACAGAGAAAGATAAGAATTAGGTGAGATGCTTCTGAGAAAAATGGGAGGCAGCAGCGAGAAATAAGAAAGGGAGAGAGGAAAGAGATCCAAGAGAGATCGCGAGCGAGATCGACGAGAAAAGAAGGGTCGATGCCGTGGCTTAAAGATCAAAAAAGTTGGGCAGAGGACCCAGGATCAGCGATGCATCCCTCCCTCCCACCGCGAGCGAGGGGTCGGATGGGGCCTAAGGGCGCTCACAGGCCAGCAGTGGGCAGCAGCGCGGCTGCCAGGGAGGGCCGCTAGGTGGCAGGGGGGCCCCGCCAGCGGCGACTAGACCTACCGCCCAGCTGCTGCTCGTCGGTCGGGGCGCTTCGAGGCGGCCTCCCAGGCTCTCTTGGGGAGGCTCCCGGGTCTCACTCCTTGACTACTCGCTCGACGTCCTGCCCGTCCGGGGCGAGAAAAAGGTGGGCCGACCCTCGACTCCAGCCAGAGCCGGTGCCTTCTGGCTGTCGCTGAATGGCCTAATGCCCAGCCGGATTCGACAACCAGCAAATAGGTGAGCCAACCTAGGCTCGGGACGTCCAGCGGGCTGCCGTCCTGGCCGTCGGTCCTGTTGAAGAAGAGCAGCTCCTCGACGTCTCGCACTGTGGCGTCGGGGTTTGTTTCTGCGCTCGGCAGCGGCCAAAAAGTACCGGGGCCAGGTTCTTTTTTGGGCGCTGCTTCTGGCACTTTTCTTTTTTGGGTTCCTGTCCTGTCTGGGTTGCACCCTGGACCTGCCGCCGAAGACGCCCAGCACCGGCACCGAGAATTAGGAATTGCGTAGCTTGCAGTCGACGTCAGGTCAGGTCAGGCCAGCTCGGGTGCACATGCGATCCAGTGATCCAGTGAGGCGCGCCGTGCGAAATGCAAATCAACGGTCGGGGCGGCGGTCAAGGGCCTTGGAAGGGTTTTCGCCGCCTGCCTGGAGCAAAGCAGCTCGCGTCCTGCCGGGCACGGAGGAATGGGCAGTCCCGTGGCAGAGCGACGTGACCACCGGTGAGTGGTGAAGATGCGAGCACGCGAGGAAGAGTCTGGAGAAAAGAAGGAAGCGCAGCCCGGGAGCCACCTCGCCAGAGGCCACACGCCGCCGACCCCAACGGCCGCAGGACGCGCAAACGAGGGCTCTGCGCCGCCTGACCGTCGCCAGCGTTGGGTGGAGGCCAGCAGCGATCCGAGGGTGACTGCAGGACCGCAACACCTATGAGATGCCAGTAGGGCGTCGTTGCGGCTTCATTCGCTGGGCGCGCGAGGCAGAATGGCACCTGTGGACGTTGAAGGAAGACTTGAGGAGGAGAGCGACGAGGAAGTTGTTTGACGCCAGCGCGGGGCCGCGTAGCTCGCACGCCGGGTGCCGTCCTCTCCAAACGATCCAGACATCTAGCACGCTACAGTACCGTTGCGGTACAATAATAGCCACTGACGCGGAGCTCCAGAACGAAGGGCTACCACGGATGGGGCAAGGATGCTCGAGATCCGCGCCGGACGCTGATGGATGGCAGGATAAATCAGATCAGTGGAAGGAATGGCTGCTGCGGATGCTTTCTGGCTGGGAACGTACGTGCCATCCCTTCCACTTGGAATGCGCCGGGGGAGGCCCAATCGACCCGTACCTGCCTGGTGGATCGACCGACCTCGACCGTGGCTGCAGTGGCACGAGTGGCTAGCTACGATGTGGATGTGGTGGATGTCTACAAGTGACTACGGCACGACAGTACAGTGCAGTGCAGCACTGCGCAGTGCTCCATGCTAGACTCGCTACGGAGTAGGTGTCGATTCACCTCGATCTGGGACGCGCGGTGGCGCTTGTCGCCAGCAGCCAAAAAGCAAAGACAAGGCAGCTTGGCTCGCTGCATCGCTCCTGATGCTGGGATTTCTTCGACCATGCAAGCATTTGTGCGCTTCTTGGCCAATCACACCCGCGAGCCCGCTACCAGCATTGGCTTCATGCGGCAGTACGGTCATGGGCGATGCCACCTGTACATCTTCTTCATGTGCCGTTTTCTCAGCTTTCAGCGTATCAAGGGATCTGGTGCTGATCGCATCGAGCTTTCCCGCTTCGTTCCTAGCAAGGCGCCAGGTGCGCGTGATGTGGTGCCGTCGTCCTGCTGCTGCGGAGGAGGAGTCTACCAAACAACTGCGCAGACGGATTCTGCCTCTCGCCATTTGCTACTTCGCATCTCCACCCCGAGCAGAAGAAAAAGGGTTCCGAGACGGACGGGACCGCACCGGGAAGCCCCANTTCTGCCTCCCTGAAGCCGGCCTTCTCTGGTGAGACCCCCGTGCTGCTGGGCCAAAGCTACTCGATGGTTTGCTCGACGGCCCGTGACTGCCCCGTGACGGCGACAAATAGACTGCGGGTCTGTGTTTCGTAAATGAGCCAACGGCGAGGGTAGCGATGCTGAAGAACTGCACCTCGCACGTTTATTTGGTCGCAGGCAAAGTTGGAGGACGTTCGCCAAACGTGCTAGCGGTGCCGCGGCTGTTCATTGGCGATGCGCATCATGGCTCTGGGCCAATGGCGCCCGCGAGTAGGGCTCCTCGGCGGCTCACCAACGTGACGAGTCCGACCCTGGAAAGAAATCCTGTCCGCATTTCCCAATTCTGATATGAGAGATGGCTCTGGAATCACCAAGTCCAGTCTTCCACTTCACCTCCCGCATCCCTCGCCTCACGAGCCTGCCAATGGTCATCTACTGTGCCTTTTGGGTCTCCCAAGAGCGTTGCACCTGCCAATGACTCATCAGAGAGGGTATATACGCCTTTTTGCCGCGGGTGCCGTCGGTGAGAGAGCAGACGGCACGGAGAATCCTCTTCTGGAGTGCGGAGCAATCACTGGATTGATCACTCGGTTTATTGAAAATGCTAAGAGATAAGTGGGGTGTTGGGATCTCGACATTGAATAACACGAGCAGCTTGTTTGGAAGCTCCCAAGGACCAAGTTTACGGCACGGCACTTCTGCATCTTACTCTCGGGGTGAACAAGCTGTCTCCCGTCCACTTGGGTAGTACTGGACAGGTCCCTTTGAAGCCTTCAGACAAGGGCACGAGGGGCCTGTACATGGAGTCTCCGAGGTGCAATCTCCCTCCGTCCCGCCTCATGACAGATCTAGCTGATCTGGCCGATGTGCTGGCACCTCTCGAAGCTCCAAATATCTTCTGGAAGATCAAGGATGCCTTCATCCCTTCTCTCTGCCCATGCGTAAAGGCATGAATTGTCATGCGCGATTCCATCGGTCTGGAGATCGCAGACCCGGTCAAGCTGAGACCTGCAGAAGCGAAGGGCCCAGTGCGTCTGGCGGCGGCACTCTATTTCCAGAATGTGGCGCAGTCTGTGCATTGCGCGAGGCGCAGGCATCGAACTTTTCGCCACAGCCAGAATGCGCACAGGATGCCCGTTTTCGCCTTATTTCTCCTACCCTGAATTACGTCTCATTCTGACGTGGCAGGCGAAAATCACTGTCCTTACTCTTGAATGCATTCTGACCCAGAATTCCCGTTGCTCCCGTCTCCCGAGCTGATGAGCGCTGCTTGGACCGACAGAAGCCAGTGTGAGCAGAATGCTACCGCCAAGGGTCGTGAGGGCCTAACGGATCTTTCAGCAGGGGCCGATTTCTGTTGGCCAGGCCTCTGTGGCTCGCCATTGGAGAGCGCCCCAAACTGTGGCTTTTCTATGGCTGGGGAACGTCCCAAAAGAGGTGGGCAAAACGTCTCGATGCTGATGTTGAGTGCCGTCTTAGTACAGGACAGTAAGGAGTCGCACCATCCGTAAAGAGAAATCCGGTCGAGACATCACACCTTCACGGAGCCTCTGAGGCTACAGAGGTTGTCTGTTGTGGATGGCATCATCGGTTTAACACGGCGTTGGAAGACGCCAGCAATTGAATGAAACCGGTCGCATCGGAGGCCACTTTCAGCTTCAGCTTTTAATTAAGTTAGCTCTTAGCTAAACCTCCTCCAGCTCCTTCAGCAATCAGCAGCCCACGAAGCAATTGGATGTTTCTCTCTCCATTCGTACCATCTAATTCCTAGGTCAGAGAATGCTACTCTCACAGTTGGTAAACATCATGCCGAGTCTGCCGAACCCGAGCCATAAGGCTTGCTGTTGGTTGCTGTTGGTTGCTCAATATGCCTCACATGGAATCCTACCTGATGCAAGACATGATTGGCATAAACCTATCGCGAGCTTCAGGAGCATGTTTGAGCCCTGATTCGCGCACACACAAACAGCCTCCCAACACCCAAGGGTCAGCCCTACCCATGTCGCAAGCACTGTTATTTGGTCACTATCTGGAAAGTAGCACGTTGCCGAAAGCGTGCACATACATCCCAAAGAGGCTGAATTCCGACGGCGTTCGCAATTAGGTCAGCCCACAACCATCCAATACAATGTCGCAATTGACGAAACACAAAAAAGGAGGTCTCACTCCCACCACACCAAAGGAGCATGTTGTGGGGTGGCATCTGCCCCACCATATCCCGTCATAACAAGAATTACACGCTTCGAGCAGTTTTGGGAAAGGCATCGTTGGAATGTACTAGTATACAAGAGCCTTTGGCGCAGCTGGTTGTTTTAACAAGAATGTGTAAAGTGAAACCCTAATATGTTTTTTTGTTCGTAAATCATGCAATCGCATCTTCTCAAGCCGCCGCGAATCTCTTAGCCCGTGCCTCTGCCTTTGCTTTCTCGACTGGATCATCGAGGATTTTCCCTAAGGGCTTCTTAGCCGTGGCTGCTGGCTTCGCCGCGGGCTCCGTCCTCCGGTCTGGCGTAGGTCTCTTCTGGTCTCTGCCACCTTGTTTGCCCTCGCGCCCTCTCTTTGGTCTCCGTTCTGGAAGCGCCGTATCCAATCCCTTGACAACTGTCTGATTGGCATCGAGCCCAAACTTCTTCGCTCGCTCCTCCTTCTTCTTGGTCTCCTCGTCCACCACTATTCCAAACCGCTTGGCTCGCTCCTCACGCTTCTTGGCTTCCTTCTCCGCATCTGTCTCTCCTAGACCAATGCTGAAATCCTGCTTGGGCGCTTCTGGCTCCGCCGGAGCTTCTGTGGCTGCTGCACCGCTCGCGCTAGCAGATGCCTCGGCGGGCTTCGCAGCGGCNTTCCCCTTTCTCAGCAACCTTCAGATCCTGGGTCTTTGCAGGGTCTTCATCAAGTTTCTGGTTTGGGACTGCCACAGGATTGTCAACCCGGCCTTGACCTCCGGCGGCGACCGCTGCAGCTGCTGGAGCTGTTGTAGCCTTGTTGTCATCTTCATCCCAGTCGATCTCATCTTCCCCGGCCGCCGGCGCTGCTGCCATTCAGCTAATTAGCTTCTCTGCATTGATTGATAATGTATGGTCCACTGCGCATCGCAATAAACTCACCGGCACCTTCAGCAGGCTTCTTGTCATTCTCTTGTAACCGTGCGATGAGGTCTGCCTTGTTTCCAGAAGTCGGTAACGAGCGTTCCTGCAGTAATTTCTTGAGATCGGGGACTTTTAAAGAGGAGTAATCAGTCATTTTGGCGGATTTTTCTGGCGCGATCTAAGTATACAGAGAGAGGGCTTGGAATGATGAAGATTGATGGTGGTCGTGCGTGTGTTTTTGTACCCACAGCGCGCTTTCGTCAGTTTCGCGATGTCTATCGCCCTCTAGTCACAGGTGAGATTCCGCGCCTTGCCTAATACAGCTAGATTCCTGTCAATCCATGTCTGGCTCGGGAGCTTGGGCCGTCAAAATGACGACAGGATTGGCATATGCTCTCTTTGGTATGAATTAGATAGTTACCCTGAGAGTTCGAAATCTGTATTTGGCATTGAAATAATATTTCCCTAATTGAGCCATTCGATAATTTGAAGGAGATATTACGTTGAGTCCCGCTAGCGTACCATCTGGATTAAACGGTTGGCTTCAACTTTCCAACCAACCTCCTTGGGATCCACAAACAGAATAACGAGAAGCATTCATATCCATCGGGATCTGTACAGCTATGCAGATTTCAACTATATTAGTGCCAAATTCCAATAAACTCTACTACTCTCAATGATGCTTAGCCCTAGAAAACTTCCCCAGAACTCTTCAACAACGCATCTGTCGAAGAGAGTCCAGATTACCTGCCTTCTGTCATCCATTGGTATTCATTCTATATTAGTTTAGCCAGCAAGTCATATGAGCAACAGTAAAGTTACAACATCGTCCAGAATTTCTGACTAGAACCATTGATACTGGCACCTGGACTTTTGTTCAAAGATCCATATTTCGCAAGTCCCCTTCGAGCCATTGACATGAATACAAAGATTCAAACTGTGACTTGATATTAAAAGGCACCATTAGAAGAATTCTGAGAACGGAATACGCATTGACCAACTTTGTGGGCCACCATTCAATCTCATTTCTCTTCCTCCAGGAACACCGCTTCTTTTTTTATATGAATTATGACTTTTTCACCCCCACTAAACGAAACAACCAGACAATTTTCCATACGATCATGATCCTGATGTGACATGCTGTGTTGTGTATTCTTTATCTAAGCTATCAAAGCATGGGAAATGCTACGCCTTCTCTCAACGCCATCGCTCATATACTGCTCATGAAAAATCTATGCCGAGAGTCTTGAAAAAAGACAAATGAGAAACGCACACGCAGCTGATCTTCTAATCACTATGATGCTTTCTAGCAAAAACTGAACAAAAAGACCCCAGGAATACCGCCCAAAATTTCGACTTCCTGACACCAGTAGAGTATACCTTAACACAAAGAAAAACTTTCCGTTTGACTTGGGCTCACGGAATGAAGACCNTCGTCAAGCCAGTGGCGGAAGACTTCTCTACCCTCACTGAAGGACTCCTTCTCGACTCGAACAATTATTGCAGCATGGCTATGACCGACCTTGTGAATGTGGACTGGAAATTTGAGCCATCCGACGCTGTCCAGCGCATCGATCATTCTGAACTGGTATGGAGCAAGAGCGAGAGTTGGAAAGCCACCACTGCCTGCCTCCGTGCCCTTCTCCGAAACAGCGGATTTGGTGCGGGTAAGGACGGCTGAGGCGGGTTCTTTTGTCGAAGGTGAACCAGAGTCCTGGGAGATCACTCCTTGTTCCTCAATTCCATCCTCGTCGCTGCCTTCGCTGAGGTATTCATTGGCCTGGGAGCTGTTCAGGTTCTCATAAGCATCTTCCACAGCTTCTCTCATTTCCTGAATCAGAAGCGGCACGCGATACGTTTCGGGTCGGATCCCTGCCAGACCTTTCTCATGAAGTCGAATTCTCTGGCTGCTCCTGATTGTCTGGAAGAAAGAGTTGCACAAAAATACCGACACAACTACAGGCAGTAGTGAGAAGAAAATCAAAACTGCCGGGGCAGGCGGTCCAGCAGTGACTTGACGCTCGGGAACAGGGCCAGAGTCGAGTTTCTCATACGGATGTTCCGGGTCAAGGAGGACATCCTGGTAGCCGTCCAGGTAATTGAGTCTGACCTTTTTCAAGTTGACGTATGGATCGGTCTTTGATATGCCGGTGGTGTAGTACACAGCACTTCTATCATTGACGATATTGGTGTACAAAGCCCGTCTCTTGAACCTCGCCAAGCCTTTGATGAAGATCGAATTCGGGTCTGCCAGGATCTCCAGAAGTGGCTTCCCCGTATTTCGGAAGTTATCAATCGTAAACAGCTGTCGACCGGACTGAGAGAGGGTGCGGGCTCCTAGCACGTTCCAGATGTGATTCTGTACTCCACGAAGAGGGGTGCGCACCCCAAGATGGGGAGATGCAAAAGTCGTAAAGTTCTAGAAGAAGAGAAAATCATTCTAAGCAGTTGATCCACGAACTCAATAGAGGCAGGGCAAGCTTACCACAGGTTCAACCTTGTCGAAAAACCCGGAACTATGCAACAATCCCACGGTGTACCGCGCAACCAGTCCACCCAGAGAGTAGCCCACCAGCGAGATTCTCTTGATCTGCTGGCCCTCTTTGGCCAATCGCTCCACTTCCTCCTCGATTTCGTAGCACACCCGTTCTCCGCCCAGCTCGATGCCATCGTACGTAAAGCTGCCGCTGTTGCGCTTCGCCACGAGGATATGCAACTTTTCTTCAGGGTACTTCCGGCGCATGGTCTCGGCCATGGCCTTCATGTGATTCGGATTGCCCCATAGTCTGTTCCATTTTGCATATCAGCTTTCAGAATCCAATCGCATAGAAGACAAAAACCCAGAAAGATAGCTCAAAAGTGCTGGCAAAAAAAGGTGGCTTCTCTTTTTTTGCTTTTTTTCCATAACTTACCCATGAACAAGGACACAGAGGTGCTCGGCCTCACGACTGGTACCGTTAAACTCCATCTCGACGGGGATGAGGAATGTGCGGTCCAGGGAGGAGAGGGAAAAGGGAAGCAACGCGGCGGTAATATAAAGACGAGAGCGCGAGTGGTCCAGAAGGAGTGCCTCCGTCACTGGAGACACCCTTCTGACCACTCGGGGTGGCTCGGTGCCGATTGTGAGGCAACGAGTGGACGCGATCTTAGACCCGGTGTTCGGGAGAGTCCATCAACTGACGCAAGGCACGACCAGGGTCCGAGGGGGTCCTCCGTTAAGTCCGGGCGCAAAGTTGACCCGTGCTCCGAGGCAGGCGGACAGCCCCCTAACTGGGCGTGAGCACCACTGCTGAGCTGCGTGACGGCGGCGTGTGAGTTGAGGCTGAAGAGGGGTCGGCTTCTAGAAGTTCTAGTGTCTATGCCTGTCAGAAGTATAATGCTTAAATACTAGCTGCCCGCTCAAGAGAGCTGAAGCGTCACATTCAGAAGTGAACCAAAACGAAATGAAAGAAAACAACACAAAGGAATCGAAGCAGAAGCTCAGAGGGAGAGAGGGAAGCACGCCCTCTTTATCTGGGTGACACATGCGATAAGGCCTGGGCGGACCTAACCAGATATCGCAGCTGTTTCCTCTCTCCCTCTCGTCGCACTGGACGCCTTGCCGCAGAGGAGGACCTTGCACGACATGGTGTGTCTTGTGTCTCTTATCGAAAAGCAGAATAGTCCTTATCCATTTTGACCCACGTCGCAACGTTTGCGGGCGGCTGCTTCCTTGGGAGGCGTCGTGTCGGAGCCTTTGTTATTCTGTGCTGACCCTCCCTCCTGCAGGCAGTCCTGCCTGGGCGGGGCAGCCCAAAAAAAATGAAAAGTGATAGCGAGATCTGTATGATAAAGGCATTGAACCTTTCCGAGAGGACCCAGGGGATCTACGAGGATGATCGGGAAGGGAAAACATAGCAGGTTACCATTCTGGCTCTCCTTCTGGAACTAAAGTTAAGTCTCATACACCAAGACAAGAGCAAAAGGGAAAGTAGAAGCCCGTACAAGCTGCCTAAACCTACGTGGAGAACATCTGTAGTATTTCGTAATAAATAATACATATTGGGTAGGCCCACGAAAATAGCAAACACTGGGCTCGTAATATATTTATCGTGACGCCTGGTTATGCATGTCTCCTTGCGGGAAATCCCACGCAAACCCACGGGAGTCCTTGCTCTTACGCACCGTTACCGAATACAACCGTTTCAAGCCTGTCGCTCCAAGGCCCAAGCGGCTGGGTCACGAGAGAATAGACTTTCTCAACATTAAAAGGCCTGTCATAGTCAGCGGGATGGGGGTGGTGTTGTGGCTCGATCGAGGTGCTCCATCTGCGGGGGTCCAGCTGAGGCAAACCACTGCGGTACAATCTGGGCCAGCTGGGAATAGACTTGATTCGCCGAGACATATATAATTTGCAGCAGTGGGTCTGGTATTCGGATTTCCTGTTCAGGTTGCCAATCCATCTCGTTTGCATTGGGGGTACGACTAGGGAAATAGCAGTCTAACCAGCGCTGTTGGTCGACAATATTGTTTAAGAGGATCTGCCTAATATATTTGAACGTTGAGCCATCATCTAGCATGGAGGCCATATGCTGTGCTTTTCTTTTTTTGGCCTTGGCATCCTTTTTCTCACATCGTTCCTGGTCCCTTTTCTTTCTTCGTCTTTCTCTCTTTTCTACTCTTCTCTGATCTCTCTTCTCTCGCCGCTCTTCTCGTTCCTTCTTCCTCTTCTCTCGTTTTTGCTTCTTTCTTTCTCGTTTCTCATCTTTGCTATCACCCTTCTTGTCGTCTTTCCTACCATCTTTCCTATCACTCTTCTTATCGTCTTTCCTATCATCTCTCCTGTCGTCGCTCCGATCATTTCTCCTATCTTCTTTCCGATCATCTCTCCTATCGTCTCTTTTATCATCTCGTCTGTCATCTCTCTTTCCACCGTCTCTCTCACCTTTCCCATCCCCCATTGTATTATTATCTGATCACTTTCCAGCTCTGTCCAATCCTCAAGAGAAAAAGGGTTAAACTTCGATGTGATCCTGCTCAACGAAAAGAATTTTGCACGGATTCCTATGGCAGATTTCGCGCGAAGGCTGAAGTAAATAATCACAAGTGAAATAAATAGATAAATAAATTTGTTAATGGAATAGGTATATTGCACAAGAACGTAATTTACCGTTATATGCCTGTGATATATCAAAGTGATATGAAGGTGCCGAGAAAGGGGGAAAAGGTATGAGAACGTATGCAGTAAGATATAGACATTGGGTCAAAGAGACCGTGACACTTTGTGCCAATTTCAACATGATTTCTTTTCCCTGGTATACAGCCATCACATTTCAAGAAAGTAATCAGCCCTTGAACAAATTAAAAATAGAATGGGACAATGCATTCTATTTATTTAACCAGGGATGTCAAAGGTGTGACTGCCGCGAAGAGATTGTTTTGTATTTCTTTCTTTCTTTATTGCTTTGACTGATGGCCGCATTGTCAGGAATATTATTGTTTCCTTTTATGTTTGCGTACCAAAAACATGGCCCCATCTAATTGGCGCATTCCGGGAACAATAGAATGCTTTGTCTCTCAGACAAAAAGGCCAACTTTTCTCCTGTGGTGTTTCCTAAATCTTGATATCAACAAGTTCTGTCGTTCAAGCTGGTTCTGTCGAGGGCGCTGTCTCCGTTGTCCAACCCCATTCCTTCAGCAGCTTCTGAACCCGGTAATCAGTCGCCCAACCCAAATCCTCCTCGATTCCTCGCAAGAGATCCAGAACAACGCGCCTTTCACGGGTCTCACTGAAAATCTGTCCTGCAACAAAGAGCGCTTGTATCTGGTGAACTCTCACAGTGGCGTTGGGTCTCCCCAGCGCGATTCCACAGATCTCTTTGCTGTGGTGTCGCACTTCTGCCTCGATTGTCCGATAGGAGTTCAGACGGTCAAACACGGTTGATCGACGCACTGTCGACTCGTGCGGCTTATTGACAAGCAATATGCTGCGAGCCATGTGGTAAGACTGCATGGTAGACCCGCACATGGGTATGCTGTACCAGATCTCTGGAAACATGGCCCTCGCAGCATCTGGAGAGAGGGAGCCGTCTGTTACAGGGGGCAGTCGGGCAATAGGTTTGAAAGTGTCTGGTAAGCCGTCGTACCAGACCTGAAGCTCCTTTTCAAGCTCGCGCCAGCGCTCGAGGAGTGTCATCTGATTGATGCCAACCACTCCTAGGGGACTGGAACGATCTTGAGGGAAGACATGGTCTATAGAATCTCCCGATGCCATGTAATTCACAATTTTGATTATCAACCATATTAGAGCATTTGAGATCATATCTTCACGCATGGCTGGCTGGCCTTCTGCATAGTAGGATTCTTCCCTGTTGCTCGGAACTACAAATCCCTGTTCATCAATGAGAAGGCCATTGGCTCTCCAAAGATCTAAATCGTATGGATTGAGTCTCGTAGGTGTCTCATTAATAACTAGAGGAATTGAATCAGCACTATCCAAACGGGCTTGAAGCGATTCGAAGGGGTGAAGGATAGGATTTAAATGGATTTCATGACTTACAAGCTGCTATCATATCCTGGCGGGCAAAATTCCAAAATATCGCTTTTCGCGCCGTCGATGGCTTCATCCGAACGGATTGGCTCAATGATTTAATAGGTCTCCCAGCTATGATGTATTCGTTGTTCGCCATATCAAATAATGACTTGGTACCACTTAAGTGTCTTCCCCACAACGTATTGGTGTGGTCTATAAATTCGTAAACTGAGAGCATGGCCACAGCTGCAAGCGTCTCGTCCGGATTTTTGGATGCCACGGGTCTTGACAGCCGCCGCCTCTTTATCTCCTGCTGATCCGGGATACTGTCAGGCGATTGGAGTCCCGGGTCCGGTTCTGGGACGTCTTGACGCATTGTCCTATTCGACACCTCTTCCATGAGGAGCCCAATGGCCTTATCGTAGTACTTCGCTCCGATATAAAGCCAGTCCTCCTTTTCTGCGTTAGGCCAAAGTTCCATGGCAGCCTGCTCGGCTACAATTCCGCCCAGGACAGCTTTGCGCCCGTGGACAAGACCAAGCTGCTTCGCCGCTAAAGCGCAGGCGGCATACCGCGTCAGAGGATTTGTGATGGCTGTGATGGGGACCTGCTGGGCGAAGAAGTTTCCTAGATCAAACAGATCCATCCAGTCTCCAACGCTCTCGGAGAAATGCCTTAGAAGGAAGGCTACCTCGTGCTCTTTGATCTCAAAGGGCTCTGACTCGCGTGTTGAGCCCGGAGTTTTGGAGGAGGATCTCAAACTAGGGTCAATTGGAGTTGAGCCTACAAAAGGGAAGAAACGTAAAAGTCCGGGTCAGCCTCGTCTCAGGAACGAGATATTAGAAATGGTTGAACAAGAGTAAATCTTTAACGTACTATATCTCTCTGATCGCGAAGGATTGAGTAAGAACTCGAGTGTATTGGCCGGAGGCGGGGAAATGGTGGACCCAACGGAAGAAGGGACAGGAGTAGAAGCCGGACGGTAGTGGAAGTTGCTGCTGGTAGCAACCTCAGAGAGAGCCTCTAATCCAGGTGCTTCATCAAATGTGACGACGGGGAAATAGGACTCCTCTTGTCTCTCGGGAACTGGTAGAGGAGCTGGGGTCCGCGGCTCTATCGAATTGGCCAGATCAAGCTGCTCCCCGGAATGCCCTCTACTTTGGGCCTCGGGGTCTGGAGAAGGCTCCATATTGTAAGGATCAGAAATATTATGGAAAGTCACTAAAGCATCCTCAGTTAGTACGAATAAAGAGACAAAAACGCTGCAGCATATGTATATCCCTTTTTTACGTTCACTTCAAGGGTCTTCCCAAGTAGGTCCCTGCCAAAGGAAAGCAGGAGAGAAAGAGGACGAAAAGAGCATGCATCTTACCAGTTTTTGGGACCTCCACCCAGACACTCTTATCATCAAATGTGTTCCTGTACGCATAGAACGAACCCAAATGGTCGCTGTCTCCTGCACTGCCGGAACCGCCGCTTCCCTCGCCTCGATTCATGGAAGCGTTCTGCTGGTGCCGGAAGACCACGGCGTCACTGAGGAGACAGGTCCGTGACGCTTTACGGCATTGGCCGCAGGTCGGCTTGACTTCGTCGCATTTGAGCTTTCGTTGGCGGCATGTCTGGCTGTTTTGACAAAGAGCAATTGCGCCCGGGTCAGCCTCTGTCTCGTCTCTTTGTTTTTCTCATTGCGATTGGAAAAACGGAACAGGAAATGGGAGAATATTTGGAGGAAAGCAAAAGTACAGCAACAGCAACAGTAATAGCAACAGCAACCACAGGAGGTTTTGGAAGGAGGGACAGGGACAGGGACAGGCAAAGGTAAATGGCAGCAATTGGATTGATTGGGCTTTTAACACTTAAGAGCGCAGACAGCAGCGAGACCAAGACGCAGCTCAAATCATCATCCCAAGGGAAAAAACCCCCCCAGGAGCGACCGAACAAATATTTCGTCGTCGTCGCTGCTGCTGCTGCTGCTGACAGCTTGACACTCTTGGTGTAAGCTGTTAGGGGAAAAAAAGCGGGGCGGGAGATGTGCAGAAAATCTAGAGCTCCAGTAGTAGTCCACCGGGAATTTTTCAAAACTCACCAGCCTGTGCGAGACCTCATGGCAATGACGGCATGATCTCCGGTTTCCGTCGGGGGCCTGAGAGAAGAAGGAGGGGGAGGAGGGTAAGGGGGGGAGGGATTTCCGACGTCAACAAGGAGGTGGTAGAAGACGCATAGGAGACTTTTGTTGGGGGTGAAATGGAACAACCAAGCTGAGCGGATGTGCGAGATTTTTTTAAAGGTCACGTACACACCACACACACCCACAGAGGGTCATTAGCTCTCGCCGCTATCGTCGTGGGCGGAGTTTTGCTCGCGTCGCTGCCGCCCGCCACACAGTCTGAAGGGCGGGACCATCGTCAAAGCACCTGACGCCCCGATCCACCTAGCCTCCTTTCGGCAAACGTTCGAGACCGTTGGAGGCATCAGCATCGTGGGACTCTCTCGATTGGGAAGAGCAGAATTCACGCACTACACTCTCTGATTCTGCGAAAAGAGACGTCCAAAGTTCAGCAAACCCAATTTGCAGAAATGGAATGGATCACCTTGATACAGACCAATGCAGAGGGACCCGGATGTTTTCGATACATAAATTCTTTTTTTGAATTTGTGACTCCCAAGACTATATACATTGTAATGCCATTATATACGATGCCACCACGCGCGCTGCTAGAATCCAAGCAACAATGCACTGATAGCTCCTGACCAAATTCCCACATAATGACTCTCTTGGATTTATTGCGCCCCTTTCCTTCCTTGTCGCTGAAAAAACAGAAATGCTGAAACATGATATATAAACACGGTAGAAAGACGTATGATGATGGTGTATGAGCAATGGTGTGTCATTATGAGTCTTGTGAAACTGGGCCTAATCGGAGTTTGGTTTCATGGCGATGATTCCGATGCGCAGCAGATGAGCCTCATCCATGAGGCGGTTTGGTGCTGCATTGGGTGAAAGCGATTCCTTGCCAAAGCCAGGATCGTAGCTTTCTTGAACGGCCGTAGAGAATGACCCGAAGGTCGGAGCGGGGTAGGAGTGCTCTAGCTGTGCCCCTCCACATAGAAATGCGGCTGAGTCTAGACAACACACTCTAGAGATCACCTGTAGGGCATATCCACACCTCCTACTTGCATACCCAGCTCAACACCATCCGTGTTCGATCTCTGTAAAGGATGAGGGTGGTACTCAGCTACGCTCCTAGACATGTTGTGCATGAATGTCGCGCCTGAGGTCGTGTTGGCCCTCATTGGCGGTCGTCGGGCATTAGCCATTACCAATCCCTTATAATCCCCTCCCATCCCTGCATTATCATTCATGGATGGTCCGACCGGCAAGCCGTGCGCCTGCATGACTGGATTACTCATGTCAGGCTGCTGGAAATTGCCGTAATCACCCATGGTAGGGAACTCGGCCGTAGTGGTCATAATACCAGGACTCATGAATGACGAGTGATTGTCGCTCGATTCGGCGCCTGGGGAGCTCAGATCCTCAATCCTGGGATTGATGGCCCCCTGCTCCATCTTGAATTCGTTCAGCGCATTCTGCACACCCATGCTTTGCTGAGAGGGGATCTGCACTGGCACACCCATGCCGGCATTGCCAAATCCGTCAAAGATGTCGATGTTAGCACATGCCGCATTATCGGGCACGGTTTGGAGCATCGGGTTGGCGAGTCTCGGAAGCACCTCATGGACCTTGGAGAGAAGGAGTGGAAGGAACCGGTGGTCACCATTCCGGAGAACCGAGAGTAAGGTCATGAACTGGTGGAGATAGTCACGGGGACCGAGGGTGAATGGGTCACTATTTTGAGGGAGAAGCGGCAGGACATCGGTAAGAGCACAGGCTACGTCGAAGAGCTTTTCGATCTAGAAGAAGCATATCCAGTCAGATCCTGAAAGAGTATCAATGCCAGAAGGGGAAAATACGTACCAAGCCAATGCCATGGACCTCCATGCTCTGGTGGGAGAATTGGGAAGTCATGGAAATGAGGTCTCGCGAAATCTCAACTGGGTACTGGAAGGTCATGGTTGGATCCTCATTATTCGAGCTCAGGTATCC
This sequence comes from Scytalidium sp. 3C, assembly GCA_000743665.3. Taxonomy (NCBI): domain Eukaryota; kingdom Fungi; phylum Ascomycota; class Leotiomycetes; genus Scytalidium; species Scytalidium sp. 3C. The sequence goes on from JMRO03000009.1 coordinate 463,210, forward strand.
ATTTTGAATGCTCATCTGCCACACCATCGTGCGTAGCCATTGCTGACTGGTGCGGAGATCTGCCGCCTGGTTCTCCGTTGAATTGAGGTAGGTCGGAAGAGCATCTGTGAGCTGCTTCTGGAGGGCGGACAGGTAAGCTGGAGAACAGTCTGATCTGGTCTTGTTCCAGAGAGCAACAAAGTTCTCATCAAATGGACGGAAAAGAGCGACGAGGTGGATGAAGCCATGAAGATGATGAGCAGCGTTATCCGAGGGATCGTCATTTAGTGTAGGGAGGGAAATGGTTGCTTGAAGCGAGAGAGGTCGATGTCGTTGGAGAGCGTAGGCCCTACAAGGGGAAAGATATCAGTAAAACACTCGTCACACAGGATAGCCACAGGCTCACCTTTCTGTGACAAACAGAAGCCAATACAGCCTGCGTCTTCTTGACGCCTCAATCTGATCGTACTGTAAATACGTCTCCTCCTTTTGCATGTTCAAAATGTGGGCCAGTGTTGTGGCCTCCCTCAAATGGAACCACGCCTTGTTATGCATATCCAGTCCAAAATAGCATCCGAACAGGAAGAAACTCGTGACCAAGCTATTGAGAGTGGGCGACTCCAGGTGATCGTAGCCCTTTCGCACGCGCAACGTCTCCTCCATCAACATGGTTCCCGAGACGAGATTCGCGCCGGGCAGTGCATCCAGGCCGAGCGGATCCCCTGGAATACCCATGCCCGGCTGGATCATCATGAATGCACAGAGCGAGGTCAAGAGGCAGTAGGTATCGATATTCTGCTCGGCGTACACGGCCTGCTGTTCCAGGCGGCCACGGTGCAGGATGGGGAGGGTCGGGTACATGTTGGCAAAGTAGAATTCGATGCACTCCTTGATCATGTCCTGGGTCAGGAGGCCCGGCGAGGGAGCCAGCGTCGGACTGCAGGGCGGACTGGCGATGCCATTGAGGCGGTTCGCAACCTTGGAGGAGAGGGTCGTCTGGCGTTGGGTTTCACGAAGCTCGCTGATCACCTTCGCACGCGAGCCCTTGGGGCCTTTCTTTTGTGGAATGGCATGGTAGGTACACGACAGCTGGGCGGACGCGCAGTTGCGACACGGATTGATCCCATCGCACTTGACCTTTCGACGATGGCAGGCGTCGCAGGCCCTCTTCACCGAGGTCGACATGCTGCCAGCGAGGCCCACGCACGATCCACGGCGGAGGCGGGCAGACGACGAAGGGGCTTGGGGATGGGGAAGGGAACTCGACGAGGCGGCTTCGAACTCGGTGCCGTCGAAATATCAGACACGACCGTCCAGGAGAAGGGTGTCGGAGCGACTTCGATCACGTATTATGGGGCCGGGAGTGTGGAGGCGAGAGAGATTTTGCTGGAGAGCGGAGTCTGGAGAGCGGTACCCGTGGCAGAGAAAAGTCGGGGTTGGCAGAAGCGCAGGACAGCACAGCACTTTTATTCGGTCCGTATGCTCGAGGGCGCCGTCGGCGGGCTCATGAGAGCAGAACGAGGACACAGAGAGGGAATGCGGGGGGTTAAGGTGCTGAGCAGAGCGTCGGCGGAATTATTGGGCCAGGCGAGGACGCTCAGGGCCAGGGAAGCGCGAGAAGCGTGATGCGACTCTCTCGATGCAGCCAGCCGAATCGGGTGCCCCTCGCTCAGTTGCTGGGGTTGGTCCAGAAAGTGCAGAGAAGAGGGATCACAGAGGGCGCAGAGACGATATATCACCGTCGTGGACGTGTTCAGACGGGCGAGCAGGAGATGAGGAAAGGGGGAGAGGAGGAAAAAGAGAGGACGGGAAGGAAGAAGGCGCAGGAGCGAAAAGCAGCGGGCGGAAGGGGTTCGAAAGCAGAATAGGAGCGAAGGTTTTGTTGATGAGACAGGCGGCGCTCGGGGGTTGCTTAGTCCTCGACGACGCCCGGATGCTGCTCGCTGGGCGGGATCTCGCCTGCCGTAGTCCCGCGGCTGGGGTAACAGAAAGGAAATGGGTGCCGCAGCATGGCGGACAGCGGACAGGCCACTCGCCTGCAACGTAACAAACGACCAGCAGCAACCACCGCCCACCACCCACAAACCCACAAACCACATCCGCCGCCTGGCTCAGCACCATCCCACTACGCGTGCACGATGCTGCTTCCATCCCGTTAGTGATGGTGATTATGCTCGTTTCTTGTCCTGGCCCATCCCAGCTTGCCAAACCATCGCACCAGCTTCCGATTCCCGAACAGGGAACGCCAGATGGGCGAGTTGGCCAGCCTGCCCCAGGCGCTGCGTGCCGGCTGCGTGGAGGCTGCGTGTCAGCGCCTCTGACGGTCTCTCGCGGCCGACTGCCAATGGAGCTGGGTGGATGTCATACGCTAATTACGAACGGGTCAGAGTAGGGAGGATTAAATTACAGCCAGACAGAGGCTCGCGGTGCTCAGACGCCTTCTTTCTTCCTTCTGTTGCGGTTCTGGGGCTGAGCGCAGAAGGAAAACCGCTGGGAGCCTGGGGCATGCCCAGTGGCAAGACGTGGAGGGCTCGTGTTCACGTGTAGGGATAGTGCCATTCTGTGGTGGTACCGTACGTACAGAAGATACAGCTTCGCACGGAAGGGGTTTTTCGTCGTCAAAGGTGCTTCCAGACAGCTCACCGTCCAGGTACCAGCCCATGACCGTGTGACAACCTCGTGCTGATCGTCGTCCCATCCTTGATCAGCGTCCGAGGACGCGCTGTCGGGACCCCGATGAGGGACCGTTGGGCGCCTGGACATGTCACCGTCTACAACGGCTGCATATTCCTGTTCCTTGGTTCGTAAAGGCATCATTTTCGTGCTCGTAGGACCGTGCGACAACCGGCAGGCACTGTACGGAGTATGTACGGCATCTTGTAGGTACTCTTGTCTCGGCATCAGCACGACAGCCCTTCGCAGCGACGATGTGATGACCTATCGGGGCTCTGGGACTTCGCCGCTTTACGATCGTGATCGAGGCCGGTGGCTGTTGCGCGTCCAGGGAACGAACACACGAAGCACCAGAACAGCGAGAGACTGAGGGCCAGAGCCCGGCTGCATGCTGGGTGCGTCAGACGCTTTCGGCCATGGCACTGCATTGCCCGGGGCTCGCACGAGATCCAGTGCGGTAACTTAAAACCGCCTCTGCAACACCAGGCTAGTGCGGGGCGCCCCGGTGTGCCAATCAGGCACGAGGCGGGCTTCGACAGCCTTCGCCCACGATTCTGGAGCCCCCCTTGGTGTTGCTCCCCGCAGCTCCGCGCTGCTGTGGTGTGGTGTGGTGTGGCCATGCTCGCCATGCTCTCGCCCTGGCAGGAAGAACTTTTCTGCGCGCGAGCCCGCAATACCCGCTGGCTCCCTCGCGAAATCGATTCTCCGTCTGCTGCCGCTACCACCTCCCTCGCTCTCGCCGTCGCCGACAGCCAGTCACATGACGCTCACCAGCCTGCGCCCCGTGCAATCCCTTTGCCCATCGCTGCGAGTCATGGATTCGCCCGATGCGCCCCCGATCGTAAATCTCCTCTGCCTTGCCTCTGATGTCCAGGTTTTTCGGATCGCGGCAGGATCAGGACACGATCATTCCTGCTCGAACGTTCTTTTCCCTGAATTATCGCCTCATGGTTCTGACCGCAGCGGCGTAAGACGGCAATGCCAGAAGCCCCCGCGCTCTGCCAGCTGCAGGAGGGTACCGTACACCTTTGCGCCTCGGACGCTGCCAGTCTCCCCGTACGGCTGCTTTTGACGGGCGCTACCCTTATCATTTCATCAATCTAACACAATGCAATTAAAGACACCTGTGACTTAATCCCTACTGCGTTGCGCTGCGTGGTGCGGTGCGGTGCTTTCGCTGCTTGTGGGCGTGCATCGCTCCTGTCTGTCCTGGCGTCGGCGCGCCGGTCCCTGCTAGGCTGGTTAGAGAAGGCCGGACTTGGCCTCTTCGAGTCTCTCATCCCGAACCCTGGTCTGGCTCAGACTCTGGCGCCAATCAGGGACCCTTGGCCACAGTCAGCATCTAGCCTCCTCGAGAGGCCTCTGTCCGGTCTGGTGAAGAAGCTGCCGCTGCTTTTGTTCATTTCCAAGCAGCGGAAACCCGGCAATTTCAGCGCCCAGCAGGAGGATCTTTTTCAGTCTCGATGGTTAATAGTCGTCCTCGATATTAACTATTTGACAATAGTACTGAGCCAGGTGCCAGGATTGGGGCCTGCCTCTCTGAGGATTTGGGGTAGTTTCAACCCGTCGGTCAATGGTCCGTAGAGGGAGATCGCAGCCCGCTGCATAAGTCTGTGCTTCTTTGCATCCCTTAGGAAAAAGAAAAGAGTCACTTCTCGGATATCGTCATTGAAACTTTCGTGAACCATAATCTGATGCTATCCACAGAAAAGAGCTCCTGGGGCTTGAAATACCGTTTGAGAAAAGCCACCAACCGGCAGAGAGGCTGCAAGCCCAAGATGCCCATTTTAAGCTACGGCTTGAAAATGATGCGCTGCGGCACTCGCGGAATCGTCTCATTTCCTTCGCCCATCCCCTCTTAACCCCGAAATGCCTCTCCATTTCTCCGGCCCGGAGAGCTTCAACAGTGCATCCTCTTCTTGCGCCTGAGCCTTCGCTGCTGTTTGATGTGCTTCACTATTTTGCTGCTCGTTGCCCGACGATGAACCTCATCCTGATATTAAAGCATCGTGCGTCATGTGACTTGTATCTCCACATTCTGAACTGTGATGGCTTGATCATGTATCCGGTTCTGGACAAGCGTCCGCGTGGAGTGAGGGAAAAGGACCGATATGAATCTCTGGGGGCGCCTCTGGCTTTGGGCACGGTCACGGCGTGTGGAGATGTCCTTCAATCTGCGGGGTGGAAACCTCCCGCTGCAACAAGCGGTCAAATGGTTTGTATTTCCTCATTGCTCGCAATCTCTATCTGCTTTGGTTGGAGGCTTGAGGTCAAGCGGATGTGGAGATCGTGTGCTACTTTCGCATAGTTACCGCTCGCCCCATGGGAAAGACGACGGTTGCAAAAGTGGTGAGGCTGGCAGCTGGCGGCTCAGGGGGAGGTCTGGACGCTGCGAATCAAGCTAGGTCTTGAGTACATAGTTCATCTAGCAACCATGTCAGTCCAGGCCAGTCCTAGGTACCTCCCCCGCCGCGCTGCATGGGGCTTCTCATTTTCTGTCACAGCACGAAGTTGTCCTGTTGCATCTCATCTGATGGCGCATCATTAGGGCTTCGGGAGACTTCTCCCTAAAGTTTCGACGACGGCCTCCGAGCTCGATCTGTCAAGCCCAACAGCTGAGATGCAGAAGCGGGAAGTTTCACCCTGTCTCATGCTATGCTATGGGGTTTTGCGATGGCTCCATAGTTCTCGAAAGGATTTCCTTGCTGGCACATGCTTCTCTGTGCAGTGCAGTGCATTGAATTCAAACCAATTCGGGCTTACAGGCTCCCACTTTCACGCGTGTATCGCGTTTCGTCTGATCCTGATAGAAGGCCTGCTTTATTGTTTGCATTCCCCGCTACTCGACTGTTCGTTCGGTCTAGAATCCTTCGCAAAGCGGTATGGAAAGACCTGGAAGTGCGTTAGCATTGAAGCCAAGTCGGTCTTCACGTCGAATCTGCTAAGTGATCGTCGCGCAGCGCTCTTCTAACTCGGAGGTTCTACTCCTTCTCGATTCTCTTCGCCTTCCGGCTACTGTAGGAAGTGCATTTATATCGGTCCTTTTCACTTGGAGGCCAACGTTGGGGCAGTTAGGAGGTTGGCGTCGCAGCCTCATTAGAACAGATTTGGCTTGCTTTGGCTTTCGGCTAGTGTGCAGAGGACCATGGGGTTAGGTATGAGGGGTGTAGGGGTGGTATAGGATGCTCCCTCCTTCTATTTCCTTCATGTGTATGGTTGCACGATCGACACCAATGTAGCTTGCATCATGTACCTGCTTCCACTCACACTATCAGTTCTTGGACTACCGTACCGGGCCGTTTCTTCGGCCCCTTGGAGGGTTATGTGTCCGGCAGCGCCCCTTTCCAACTCATTGGAAGTAGTATCAGGCTTGAGAGCACCTTTGGAGCTCGGAGTTTATAGCCCTAGACAGATTTAATTGTGCAGGCTTAGCCACCTCCGATGTCGACACGGACAACTCTCTGTGTACGGACTAGTTCGTGAAAGAAAACCATCTGTGATGCCGCCGAGTCACTCGATTGTATGTGTATCATGTTTCTATCCTCATGTCCTTTGCACTTGCTCGTACAATCCACCTATCATTTGCCTCCGCAATCTGTTGCTCTTTTTATTTGCTCAGTATCATTCCATACACTGGTAGGCGCCTATAGTTCTTCCAGACCTGTGTCTCTTATTTACTCTGGGTGACCAGTCTTTGTTTTCTTCGTGTGAGATTGGGCCTCATAGGCTATTATGTGAGCGCCGTTGCTCGGAAAAGATGAAGCTTATTCATGGGTTAGCTATCCTGTTCGAAATAATACTGCCATGCAATGGATGCTACATACTTTAAACTTACTTGCATGCCTATTTCCTGTAGAAGGCATCTAGCATGGCTCTCATGGCATAGATATGACATATCGGGTGCTATAGCTAAGAAGCTGTTAAGGTAACAGGATGACTACATTGAGCTCGAAGGTGGCGTTCCCGAAAACAGAAGTTTGTCGGGGGGCATGTGAGTCCAGGGCCGATAGATTTAGTCCGCTGCGTTGGGCGGGGAAGAGATGTAGGACCTACAGTTTCAATACACTGTAAGGTCTGAAATCTTTTGTCTTTTTTTATACTTTCCTTTATATTGGCTGGGTTTTGAATAATATTTCTTAAACTCTGGCTTCACCACAGCTGGATATTAATACAAGATACATAAAATTACCCCTTTAAGCGAACAGGTACATATCATTGGGATGTTGCTCATATATATCACCATCGATACACGTGATCCGGGTCTTTTTAATAAGATAAAGTAAATTTTATCTCTCGGATGACGGGCAGTGCTTAGAATCCATCTTATAATTTGTTTACTTAAATCCGACTTGCTTGTGAATTTATCTCTATCGGAACTATTTCCGTGACTGTAGAGTGGGAAATTCTGCCGATTTATATCAGTACATCCGCGATTCATTTACGAACCACAGAAGATCTAGACCTACAATTACTATTAATTGCGGACCTCATTAATATTGGCAATACTATCTCGTTGTACGTTATATTTTCTCGGAGTGGTTTATGGCTACTCGACGAAATCTGTACTAGGAACCAGTATAGAGACGAGATTGGCCAAGGAGCCATGAGAACACAAAGTTGCGATGTATCTGAATTAGAGAGTACTGGTTCTCTTTTATCCCAGGTTGCTTGAGGCTAGAATAATGTTCACTATTTCTCACACACATCATTATCACTGTGGATAGCAGTTCAGACAAAACAAAAGGTGGCCAGCCACATATAGGACCTAGCTGCAATTTGTGGTTCTAGATCAAGTATATTTCCCATACATAAAAATGCTAATTAACGTCCGCTCGGACACGCCTAACCCAGCTATAGATATCATCATGTCCATCCTTGTTTCAGAACTCCTAAACGCCTCAGACAAGTACCTCCAAGCAGACAACCAGTTACCCTTCCATTTTAACATCCGTTTCAGCAGCCGTGCTCTTGCTCAAGTTTTTCAGGAGATAACTACGTTTGAAGTATTCATTAGGGTGGACAATGGTCTCGAGCTGTGCCGCAGTCCACGTGCCATCATCTTTGACCTTTTTAATCTCTTGCTTGTGGACGTAATCGAAGACCCTATGATAACGAGAATTAGTCATCGGAACAATATGCAGGGGATATAGCCAGGAGAACATACCGATTACAAGCTAAGTGGTATTTCTGTTTCTCCTTGTCTTCCTTCACGCCCTTGAGTACATCTCTGTCTTGCACACCAACTGCTTGTAACAGAGAGGTTAGATTGTCAATGCTGAAATGGCGGTACGGGCATCCATGTGCTTCACCAGGGCCAGGTGGATGATCGGTCAGAATCTTCTGGCATGAATATGGAGAATATCCATTTCCTCTTCGGTTACTGTCTCCGCCGACATCACCATAAGCATGCCTGACATTATATCTGTATTCCTTGTTGAATACATCATCTGTGATCTTACTAAATGAAGAACGCCAGAAAACCAGGCACTCTTCAAGATTGAGCCCGATACCCTTCAGGAAGAGTGTGTATTGTAACCTGCCAAAGTGCTTGAGATGAGCATCGCGACGGAGGGACCGATGGAGATTCTGCATGCAAAGGGGAAACGAGCTGGAGAGGGTATCAATGTTGCGTGCCGTAATCTCAGCTCCTGGAAGGGCCGCGGAGGACGAATAGCTAGCATCAGGAGTGGTGAAATTCTGAGAGAGGTGGTTTAGAATAGGGGTCAAGCGGTCATCTTCATCCAGTCTGGGGAGAGCGCGTGCAGTAAGCTACGATGCGAGTTAGCATGAGGATGGTTTGCTTGACAGAAGTGTCCTACCTCAAGAGCTTTTTCTAGACGGCTTGTAAACTCAGTTACGACCAGAGAAAGCTGTTCTCGTCCAGGAACATATGCCTTTCCCGCCTTTAAAAAAACCTTTCTATTTTCAACGAGCTCAGGCACTCTCTCCCAATCGACTTTGAACCAACTCTCTTCGTCTGCTTTTTTAAGAAAGCCTCCAGCTGCCGCCTTTAATTGTTCCCAATGTTCCCTCTTTTCTTCTTCCGTGACCGGTTCCCAATCAAGATTCAGACCTTCGACGAAAGCCTGTCGATCTCGAGTATCGGAGTCCTGGAATCGTAGCCTGAATAACATGGTTTCTACCCGAGAGAAGCGTCGTCTCAAGTCTTCCGTGGAGGCGAATGCGAGTCGTAAGATAAAATGGCTATAATGATCCTTTTGTCTTTCTGCGTGGGTTAAGGCTGGATTAGTAGAGCTGGAAGACAGAGGCATGTATTTATCAAGAATCGGCTTCATGTGCGTTGCGGTTTCGGCCAAGGTTTTGTTTCTGAATGAGCACGCTTCGAGTTCCGCAAGAACTATATGTTGCAAATATTTCATTAGCTACAACTCTAGAAATCGTAGGGAAAGAGCGAGCCATACCTCGTAGACGGTCGATAGCCCATTGCTCAAATTGTTCCAACGTGATATCCGCTGTGGGCGGTTCTGAATAAAAGTTCAAGCGGTTTGGATAGGTCAGCTCTTTGTATGATGGAGTGGCAAATTGTTTCTGCCGATGGTCAAGAGTTGCCCGCCTTTTGGCATCAACGCGTGAGAAGTCCTGCCGAATCATGTTTGGTCACAATTGCAGTGAGATATCTTGACTCTTCGACGCTCTGGGACAATGAGATTTGGACGACGCGGCGGCGTATATTGGGGAGACGCGACACGCGAATATGGATACGCGCTGTGATTGATCCGCTTAGGCTTTGACCAGGGAGGGGCGTTAATAGGTGAGAGATAAAAATGCCTGGGTGCCTTAGTCTTAGGGACGAGTTTAGATCCTCAGGCCGCACTGAGGTATATTCAAGACATCTTCATCTTCATCGTCGAGCCTCTTGCGCTGCTTGGGGGCCAAAAGAACAGACACGCAACAAAACTGTAAGGCCCTGTAGAGCCTATAATCAAGGCCAATCACGTTTATGGAGAGCCTAGGCGTTGCAGAAGGGCTGCAGACCTTCACAGACTCCAGATTCGGAGTTGGGGGCCGTTGGGGGCGGAGTGGGCTAAACCTAGTAACTACCTTTCTTTCAAGAAAAGAGTAGAGTATTTCAATATCAATAAAGTCAGACATGATGATGCTACCTTTTGGCAGTACTAAGAGTGTAAGAAACGGTTCGTCTAGGCATGGAGTGGCCAATGTTTGATATCCGTTTCTCTTAGCGAGTACCCCCCCTTAGATACCTCCTTTTTAACCCCAAGTGCTCCAAGAAGGTGAATATATATGTTCTCTCCGATAGTCATCTGAGAAAATAGAACTGTGAGGGTCGCATTCTTCTACAATACCAATGATTAAAGTAATAAGGCAGGCTGCTTCCTTCTGTTCCTTCCAGTATTCTCCAGGTCATTGTTCGTTCTTTCCTCCTTTGATATGTTTGTTCTTTCCCTTTCTCTCGTGCATTATTACCATGGCTGCCGGTATGGCGCCCAATGTCATCTCCCCGTGTATCTGTAGCCGCACTTGGGAAAGGAAACCTTGTTATCTTTTCAACTCGCTTTTTCTCAGGACAGAACTTCTCAGCATCACTTATGGAAAGTATCAATGGCTCCATTATTTCCGATTACAAAGAGGACCGTCTCAGATGGTGATCACTCTATACTCCCTTCCTTTGATCATGAACTGGACTTCAAAAATTGCGTCGCAAGAGAGCAGTGTACCAATTTTGCCAGTCAAATCATCAGTTCAGCGACTTCAATTCCTGTGACGACTCCTGTGCAACGAGTCTCCGTCGGAGTGAGACGACTGGTCAGCTCTGGAAACACACCCGTTAACAACATTTCTGAGAATGCGGCCCCTGGCCTAAGTCCCAGAATGGATACTGCCACGGCTCATTATCGATCCGTTGCGTATCTACCAGTCCTAATAATTCTGCCAGTAGCAGCGAGCCTACTTGGTGTCTATCTCTACTATCGAGGATCTACTTGCCACTGGCCATTCTCGAAGCGTGAAGCACAGGAGAGGGTAAGTTCAACGAAAGCGAGAGCAATAAGACACAGACAAGCCTGGTTGGATTATTCCAGAGACTATGAGACGATTGGAGATGGAATGTTGAGATCTGGTTGCAACGATGAGACCAACACTAGAACAGCAGAACGATGTGATCTGGTACGTCGACCTTCTATAAGGGGACTTCGGGGACTGCGTTCTCGGGCCCTTAGAAGGAAAGCTGACAGTCAACGTATTCGCGAGATGGATCCTGAGGATGTCTCTGGAGAGATGTCAGTTCTCAACGTGGATAGTGATAGTATCACGGCAGGACCGATATGCCAGGATCTCGAAATCATGGTGCAAACTTACAATAGCTCGCAGGATCCTCCTCCGAACTCTAGCTTTCAAGCTCTGCCGATGATTATTGTTACGCCAGCATCTCCGCTGCCAGACTGCCCGTCCTTTTTCGATTCAGAAGGCTTCAATCATTCACCCTACGACTCACACTTCTTCGCAGATCCTGAAAGTGACGAGGAGCTTGAGGTACGAGCAGTTTACAAATTCAGATTCATCTTCGAAGTAATCGCTAATCGAGAGTGCAGGAGCTACGTAGAGCAGATTCATTAATCCACGAGTCAGTCGGGCCAGCAAGGGCTTCAAGATTTACTTCGTCGACTGGTACAGAGCCATCCCACTATCTTGCACCTAATAGTGAATTTGCTATGGGGTTCAAAAGTATTCTAAAAGTCCTGGGCCAGAAATGGGGACGTCTCCGAATGAAATCGCAGCTGAAAGATAAATCATCTAGTACGCAGAACATATGGGCAGAATCAAATCCTAATAGCTGGCCTGAAGCTATGAGTACATCCCCAATTACGAACAGCACTCGGACGAGTGAATCGGATCCATTTCGAGCAGGTAGATTCTGGACAGGTCAACCTGGCCAGGAGGCAGAGCCGGAGACAGAAGAGGAGTGGCTGGAAAGAACAAGGGCTCAGCAGCAGCAACAGGAACTGGAGGACTTTGTACGTGCCAATCCTGGTGGAAGGGACAAATCTTCGCAGACGGGCATGGCTAAAGTAATGCATCATCGATCCGGGGAGGTATTGGAGCTACAACGCATTGACGAAGTGGAAGACGCTTCAGATCATGATGGAATAAAGAAGACCCTCAACAAAGGCAGTCTTGACTCAGGAGAGACCCCCAAGGTCTGATAATTTAGGGCTGGATATTCAAAGCAGGGGGGTGATGGTGGATTATTCCGGCTTGGGAGGCATGATGGGTCTCCATGTTCGAGGAAAGGGATAGAAAGAACCTTGGCTATTAAGTATCTCGGAGGAGGTTTGGGGGTGATTCATGAACCCGCGGGAGGTAAGGCTGGTGCATATAATATATTTTTGTTCTGGCGCTGGGCTGGAGAATGGTTCAGAAGCACATGAAATTATTAGCACATGGACCAGGGACGAGGAAAAGCCTAGGTAGAGGACGAATCAACATCATAATTGTCTAACACAGATAAAGTCTCCTTGGTTTTCTCGTCTTTCCCTTTTGTTGTACAAAGCGATTCAACGAAGCAATCCTAAGTAGCACTTAAAAAGAAACCTTTCCAACAGCGCCCCATCACTTCTCCGACCAAGGAACTGCAACAGTACTTGCAGGTTTTCCAACGGGACTCTTGGGGTCACTGACACTACCGCTGCCACTGCTACGGCTGCCACTGCCACGGGCACTGGCGCTGCTGCTCGTGTCACTTTGTTGCTTTGATTTCTCGTTGAGAGAGAGAGCACCGCTAGCTACGGGGAAATCTTCACTGCTAGACTGCGTGAAACCGCTAACATTGCTGAGCATGCTGCTGCTCCTGCCTCGAGTGCGGCGGCCTTGCGTGGAGCTTGAGACCTGCATAGGAATAAAGGTAGATACAGGAGGGTTCCAAGGGTAGTTGGCCATGGCCATAGCAGAAGCGTTAGGGTCAGAGAGGTCGTAAGGATTTGGGAGATTCGACAGGGAAGTTGTCGGCGATGGCTGAGCCTGCTGGGCTTGCTGAGCTTGCTGGACGGCGAAGAATTCGGCTTGTTGCAGGGCATCGATGGCAGCGAGCGTTGTGTGGAGGTTGGTCGAGGCTTCCTGAATTTGCGCAGTGATGGTGTGGAGACGTTCCAGGTAGAAGACTTCGATCTTAGCTCGCTCAGATTCTTTTGCTTGCCGCTGGGTGGCTTGGAGCTGGGCCTCATCTAGACCTCTGGCATTGGCGTCTGCGATCCGATCATGTTCCCCATTGAGCTTAGCAATACGGCTCTGCATGCGTTCCTGCTTCTGCTGTAAAGTTGCCAGCTCGCTCGCGAGCGTCTGGATCTCTTTCTCCATGGCTTGCTTGGCGTCGTTGTACTCCTGTCGGTATTGTTTGTGGAGATCCTTCTGTGCTTGGAAAGCTTCTTTTGCAGATTTCCATTCGGACGTGTCATCTGCTGGTATTGACCCAAGGGAATCGACCTCTGCCATGAGGGAAACAAGAGCCTCCTCAGCCTGCTTCATGTGGAGGTTGCTCTGTTGGACTTTCTGACGTAGACGATCATCGTTGCCACCGGCAGAAGCGATGCTGTTGGTGAGTTTTTCGATCTCTTTGCGAGCAGTATTGAGTTTGGCCTTCTGTTCCTTGCGCTCCCTCTTTTGACGATTGCGTTCCTCAGCAAGTTTCACTTCCGAGGAGGCAATGGAAGTCTTCAAGGTCGTGATTGGCGATCCTGGCCGGCCTACAGCCTGACTGTTCGGTGTCAATCCAGCCGCAGCCGCCATGTCTGCCGTTGGTGCAGGTGACGTCCTCACGCTTGTTGAAAAGATAACGGATCCATCAATCGTGCTGACAAACTCGAATTGGTAGCTTGACATCGGTGCAAGGCCAAAGATCTCCCCACTCCATCGCAGATCTCGCCCTCGAACCGTCGCTATGTCTGCCATCGCGTTGATTCTAGTCGGTTGCCAGGGAGCATTGTTGACCTTTACAAAAAATGGCTTGGTCTTGTCGATACCTGCAGAAGTCGTAGCCTGCTTGGCTTCTTCTCCCGAAGGGGTGGGTGGCGAGTATGCCGGGAAGAAACTGGTGTTGAAATAAACTTCGTCGAAACCAACATACGTTATCCAAATCCTATCGGATTCTGAATCAAAAGGTGCATTGCCGAGATTGTTGACATCTGTAGCATTTGTACCAGCAGACTCTGCTGCTGCATGTGAAGATTCGTACTCTTTTATCATAACTATTTTTGTGCTGGCGAGAGCTGCCCATAATGGCTGCCGTGTGCGAACCAGAGCACTTTGTTTTCGCTTCTTTTTGGTCGTTAAAGGATTACTGGTAGGTAAAGAAATGGACGATTCAGCCTCGGTCGACTGCGTGGGTGGCGTGGACGACTCGTTGCCTGCATCAAACAGAGAACTTTTACCCGCCTCTGGGTCACCTATACTCGACCCGGAGGTATCCCGCTTCTCTCTTCTGACGTACCAATCTCTAATATAACGTACCACGCCTTGAGTGAGAATATGAATAGCAAGGATACTTCGAATCCAACTGTGAGCGCCTTTCGCTTTCCCAATCGGCGGGGAAGTCTCAAGCGGATCATCTGGATCGGAAGACCCCAACATTCCACCGGTGGAGAGAAGGGCCTGCAACCCTGACTGGTGGATACTTCCACTTCGTAAAAATCGCGAAATTGCAACAATTCCAAAACATACCAATACATTGTTCCCGCCGGCTTCCCGGCCGCTGGTACCGCCTCCGAGAGTCAGAGCAATCACCGTCTGAGCGAGATCCAGGGCAATATCCTGCAATGGACTCCAGAGGAACAGCCAGACCAGCAGAACAAGCATATCAACAACAACAACGGTGGCCACAGATGGCGTTCCCAGTGCTCCCTCGAAGACATCAGTAAAACTGAAGGCGACATTGGTATTTGCAGAGGGCGGAACGAAGGTCAAGGTGGCGAAGAGCAGGTGGACAATGGAGAGGAAGGTAGGCGGGATTTGGAGGAGGACAATCAGGATGGCAATGGTGTCGTAGAGTGGGCATGACTTTAACACCGTGAAGGCAAACGCCAGGGCACCCGGGTCACGGTGTACGGCCGGGTTTTTGGCGCTATTGACATCGATCTGGCGGTGGTGCTGGACGGCGATGGTAGGGATGTTATGGTAGGATTCGGACGAGGAAGACTCGTCGTAGCCTGTGACGGAGGACCGGCGTAGGGATTCGGCCACCTTGGAATCGGCGTCGGTGATGCTGGAGGCATGCTGGCGAGCGTGCTGGGCATGACCGTTGGTGAGCGGCGGCGTCGCGGGGAGCGGTGGTGTTGGCGGGACGCTCTCAGAGGACCGGGCCTGCCCATTCAAATGGCCGTTGCTCTTCTGCTTCTGCACCCGCTTGCCAGGCCCTACGAGGCCATTCTCATGACGAGTATCTCGGTGGTTTCCAGCACCCTGCGATCGCTTGGACGCCGGCGAAGCACGAGGCATGCGGCTCCGCTGGCCCAGAGCGACGGTGCCAGGCCAGCCTCGGAGGAGAGACGCTGTGGAGAGCCGCAGCCACGAAGCCTGGTCCTGGGAAGACAATGTTGCGGAGGAGGCAGTGCAGAACGGGCTCGGGGGCACGACTGCACAAATTATATGGGAGATCCAGGAGAGAGTGCGTTCAGCGAACCGTCATCATCCGCAGACGGCTCGATCGTGGGAAATTGTGGTGGTGGTGGAGGAGGAGGTCGCGGAAGAGGCGTGGTGGGTGGGCGTGGTGGCAGTTGGAGGGGAAGATATTCTGAGATGGGGGAGGTTTTAAGAGAAGAGTCGAAGGTTTAGTCGAGTTTGGACGACGGCGTTTGTTTGTTTAGCGCAGGGAGATTTTAGTGTGGAAACGCCGCTTGCCAGGCTGAGTCGGGCGCGGCGGATGCTACTGGCGGCCTGGGGCCACGAGATCTTGCGGCCCTCGCAAGCCCTTACCTGTTCCTCCCTGTGTTACTAATAATGACTGCACTGCGGTTGCTTCTTCTTCTTCCTCCTCGTACGCAAACATATCAAGACATTTAATTGAGACATCGGCCTCTTGTTATTCGCCTTCGGCTTCCCTGCTATTCCGAGCTGGGCATCGCCAGGCCTGCAAAAATGGCGCGCGACTCCCCCTATGCCACTTTCATCGCCCCCGAGGCACCTGCTGTGCTGGGTGGTACTCACATCCTTTCCTTGCCTGGCACTCGCCCAAGCCACCCGCCGCGCTCAAGGCCGATGACGACGGGGTCCAGGCACAGACGGCTCAGGATGGATCGGAATCTCCAGCTCCACGCCCTCGCACGATCGATGGCTGTTGACGCGCTTAGGGTGCTCGTGCGAAGCCGGTTCGGTGATTTGCTTCCCAGCGTCCAGCGGGCAATACCCGTGAAGACTGAGGCTGCGATGCCCACGGCCCCAGCTTGTGCCACCGAACAATGCAATAATACAATCTGACACAGTGAGAGCGGCGCATGATACAACGCAAGACAGCTTTGATGGGATATACGAAGCCATTCACTGTCCAAGTGTACGCCGCGGTACGGACGTGCGATCTGGAACACATGCGATTTGGACCGACATTCGCGGCATTTGGGCGGGCGGAGAATATACCACCGCCACATCGATCATCTCGCAGCGTCTTTCACCTGGTCAGCAAGATGGCCAGCAGGGCCGTACAGTGCTGGTGTTGTATGGAGTTGTTTCTTCAACCAGCCAAGCCAAGCAGGGTAGGTAATCAGTACGGTGCCAGGTAATCACAGCTTCATCTCCTTTGGCCCCGCCCACAAAGCACAGAGCACACGCGCAAGCCAATCAATCCGCCTCATGGGCCGTAAAAATCCCGGGCCAGGAGAGGGGCTGGTCGTTCGCCAGCACCAGAACTCGCTGAAGCAGGCATGGGGGACGTTAAAATTGCTTAAAGGGCTCGAGCACCAGCCGTGCTTTCCGGCGTCTCATGGGGAGGGCTGTGGAGTGCCGACTGCAGCGCTTTGGTGCTTATCGGTGTAGTGAATGATCGCCCGACGAACCTTAACTGACTGCACGGGCAAGAATGGAGGAGAGATTCGCCTCGACAGCACCGCTTTGGGCCTTAGCTTGTGCGGAGAGCGTGAGATCCCCCCCTGCACGCCTGATGCATCGAGCAACTGTAGCCAACGCCGCCCACTTTTCCTCTTCTTTGCTTTGGGGATGCTGCTGTCGGCACTTGGAGCCCATCGTGGCCACCATCTCGAATAAGCTGTGGCAGCAATTGGGGCGACTGGAGCAGCGTGGTGGGTGGCCACGGGACGTCATAGGATAAGGCAGAAGGACGATTGCAGGACCCCGTAAGACCCGTAGCCCTTCCCTCCGTGGGGACGCAGGCTCGAGCCCTCTCCAGCCAGTCCAGTCACAGAGCTCTCTCTTACGTGATGGCGTGATGACTTTTCCATCCTCTGACAAGCCGATCCCTGAAGCCAATCCTCTTACTGTACCGTGCTGTACCACCTTGTACTAGAATGGCGGAGAACCAGATGAAAAAAAACGGTTATGCTTGGTTCGAGGCACTGTGGAGACCAACTCCCGGCGCCATTGTGCCTTCGACCAACCGCAAAATCTGCTAGAAAAATTTTAGAATCCCTCGTGAACGCCTCCTGCAACGGTTACCTTGGCTCTTTACCTTTCGTTCATCAACTACGGTAGTGTCCATGAGTTTGTGTAGGGTTCTGAGTCGTGCGTGTAGACTCCCAGGTCCCTCTGAGTAATGCCAATCCCGCTATGTGCTATCCAATTCGCATAGGAGTAGCATTCTCGCCGATCTCGCTTGCCCCTCCAGTCGTCAATCTCAGACCAGATGGCGGGCATTCTGGTTATCCTTTGTCGGAGAATCATACCGACAATTGGCATATGTGCCTACTGGTTGGCCGTAATAGTCGGGCTATTAGAGCCGTCGCTCACCGCAAGAACCAGGTGCCCTAGTTGATGATAGGGAATCAACAATAACGTTATTTCCGATCCACGCGACCATGAATACCTCGTGGAATTATGTTGCCAATGGGCAAACACTGAGGTTTCCAGATCCTGGCGCGGAACTGGAGGTCGGAACAAAATACCTGGTCTCTTTTAGATTCCTTTAGGGCACAGCGCATGCAGGGTAATCACCGGTTCGTCCAAGGTGATTGGTGTCTTTGCTGGGCGTTTCATTTATATCAACCAGTCCTAAACCTACCCTACCACCTCAACCATGCAGTAGCTTACTCTTCTCCAATACCACATCGTTGCTGGTGCTCGAGGAATGGGTCGATGCGACGCACAAGGGTGCTGAAGGCCGAAGAAAAAGGATAGGAGGATCCCAGCCCGACCAGGTAAGCTGGTGCATTTTCCGCTGTCACATGATGACTACTTCCGTTCTGTATCATGGATAGTCAATCCTTTTCCATTTTCAGCCTCAGACTTTTATGTCTGGCCGTCGACTTTGGTCGCGACATCGGGGGTCACTCATGCAACTTGTTCCAGTTGAGTAAAGTTGGTGCCTGTTGGCCTAAGGCAATAATAAGAGCCGCACCGATCTTGTCAACATGCATCCTTTTACTTCCGAGGTATGATCATAAGACTTGTTTCTCAATGCAGCATCTCCGCTAGATCTTCAAACTTTTCACGTTTATCGTCTTCAATAGATCCTTTGCATTATCTCTGTTATGTTTGCTGAACATTCCACTCTTTTTCTTGCAAAGATGCATCATCGTTGCTGTTCGACGGACTGGTGTTCGGAAATTGGCTTCGTTCACTAATGCAAGTGAAAGAGTCAAGGTGTGGCTCTTATCAAAGGGTGTAGGGTGGTCAACGATGCCCAGAAGATCAATCAAAATCACGCCTTGTGTGGCTGTAATGCTCCTTGGCTGTAGCAGAGTCGAGCTCTCCAGCCTTGAGACCTTCCAGCGGTATTGGTTCTGCAGTTTCTCAGAACCATTATAGGTGGTGCTCCGATATAGCTATGGTGGGGTATCGCTGGGCACACCACCATCACGTCGAGGCCTTGTCCATGCCCATGCCTGCACAGTAGCTTTGCTTTTTATGCCTCTGTCCAAATGACAGCTGCGTGTTTCCGCTGAATACGTGGCCGTCGACACCCATCTTTTTTCAGTTCTCTGCATCACCCTCCCATGTTCGTGACAATCTTGCGTTTTGGCACCGTGCATATTTCGTTCTCAATTGGCACACCAGTCTGGCACCTGATGAGGGGGATCTCTGATCGACAGGTTTCCACTTTTCTAAGTGATACCTGGCCCATTGATTCCTTCCTCAAGCCTCTCTAGCGCCGGACGCGAGTAATGCACTTGGCTAGATCGAGGGGTCCTCCTGTAGCAGAAAACAACTCAAACGGTCGAAAAACTCATTTGTATTTGGTGATGAGATCCACAATTGCCGCTCTTTTTCCCAAACTAATGATAAGAATTATCATCTAGTCACGCTGCGGATGTATCCTTTCTCTTCCATGGGCGGTTGTGGCGTGATCACCGTTTTTCCTATTGCAGTAAACGCGCTCTTATTCCACTGTATCTCCTTTGGCTCCAGAACCTGAATCTCGGCGGATTCCGGTCTGTGAATGCTGCAGTAGAATATGTTCAATGCAGGCTGATTAATGGTAGTGCGTTGAGGTTTTGCATATACGATCGTATTCCATCGTGGAGTTTGGGCAGACGAATACGTCGAGTTGATGCAATGCATTCAGCGTTAGTCTGGTGATTACTACGTCCTCACATACAGATGGATCCTGCCACTTGCAACCGTGAGGTAGCTCTCCATTTCACAATGGAGGATTGTATATATCGACGAAGAGAGGTGTGGGATAAAGATTGACAAAAATATAACTTCGGATTTTCTATTCCATATACGACAAGCTATTTTGGGGTTTTCTCGCCAGATATCTAGTGAATTCGGGAGCCGTACAAGATGAAGATGAAGTGTGTAAAATGTGTACCGTGGAAGCTGGATAGGTTCTCAAATGATGTGAAATAACTAAAAAAATATGCTATATGCTAGCTTATTAACAGTTGTGTTGTTCATTCACAAGTAATGCCCCTTTTTGAGCGTTTGTAGTAAGTCAAAAGTAGTTTATATACGGGATACGATATCTAACTCCAGAACACCAGAGTCTGAAGCTCGAGGTATTCTTGCATCAAACACAGAAATCTATATACGCAGAACCTATCAGCTTCAGCGCTTGGTTCCATCACCTCTACGTCCGCTCTCGATACTGCTCTATACACGAATAGCTGATTAAGATGCTACACCAACTTGTTCCACAGCACCTTCTCTATCCCAACTCTCCATCTCCAACTTTCTAACCTCGTCTTCTATTCCCTTAATTCTCTCTAAGGCCGCCCTCTTCACCCCTTCTTGTTCCTCCCAAGTTCGAGTGAAGGCGTCCATCACAAAAGGTGGTAAAGCCATCTTCTTACCCTTCCGGTAGTCATAAACCACTATATCTTCAACACAGCGCGCCGCGGGCCGTTGATGAAGCTCGGAGAGGATCATCACATCTAGGATGAAGGATGTGTCGGTCGGTTTCGGTAGAGAGTGGAGCTTGTGAAAGACGCAAATATGGTCTGGCCAGGTCATAGGCTGGTTATACTTTCAGCAAATGTCGTTTCCTTATGGTATATATTGAAGGACAAGGGCAACAAAGAAAACAAGGGGTGTACAGACAAATTTATAGTCCGTCCGCATGCTCCGTAATATTAGTCCATCTCCTTTAGGTGTCCACAGCTCACTCCATTTCTGCTGATTTTTTGGATCTACATGGACTGCATAGTTATATGCCCAATTGATCCTCGCACTCTCGGCGTATCGTACATACGTGACATTATTGACGTGGGCCTAGATATTTCTGTTAGTTTGAACATGGCACACAATCTCTCGGGTTCTCAATTCCTAAGACCCCTCTCCGCTGGTTCGTCAAGTTCCCTCCACTGACATGCAGTATACAAATTTCAGAATCGGAGGGTAGAAAAGAAAAGCTGACAAACCATACTGTCCATCTCGCCCCAGACAACCTTGTGCCTTAACAGCCCAGCTCGTTTCTCACTTGTCAAAAAGCCCTCCTGTTCGGCGACTAATGCCCTCCAATCCTCACCTAGCACCTTCAGCACCTTGGCTGCACGCTGTGTCTGGTCGGGAGTCAAGCCCCAGAGTATGCATTTTCCCAGCCGAGACTTGGTATTCGAGAGCCAACGGGATTGGGACGCTGAGGGCTCTGAGACCGGAGTTTGTTCGGATGCGGCGGAGCTCGAACGGAGAGGAGAGGAGGAAGAAAGGTATCGTTGTGGGTTCGGTCTCTTCAGAGCACTTGTAGGACGAGGCTGGCAGTGAGAAGGAGACGGTTGTGAGGCTGCCAGAGCGAGGAATCGGAGGTGGTTTGTGGAACGAATAAGAAAAGGCGAAGGTTGAGACATCTTGCACGTCCAATTACCAGACCCTCTGTTGCTGGTGCTTATGAGAGGTGTGTAGCAACGTGTTCCGAGGCAATGGATCTCAACATCAATTTGGTTTATTTTGGAGCTTAACACAACTACCCCATGTATGGTAATCAATAGTGTCAGATCCTCGGTATAGTTCTGCCGGGCCCCGCAAACCGGAAGCGCGACCGCCTTACCTAGGGATGACGGAATCCGGTACCTTTCTTTCAAACCTCACGGCCCACCGGTTTCTGACGGCCATGGTCTCATCAACCAGAGTCAATTGAATAGCACAAATTTAGTCTGATATAATATCTTACCAATTGAAGCTTCTACTGCACCATAGAAGCAGCACAGGGTACATAATGGCGAATCCCGCCCTGCGACGAGAGGTTATAAGCATCTACAAAGGTATGTGATCTAGCATGGGCTTGCAGAATATCAAAGAAAGGGTTACGGTTGGCTTCGAGCAGAGGCGCGAAATGATGCTGATTTTGGTATTCTATGCTGAATCTTACTCCCTTTATCTGGCAGAACTCTTGCACCTGGGTAAAGAATACCCTCTTGGATACACCTATTTCCAACCACGACTACACAAGGCGTTCGCAAGCAAAGCACACCTAACAGATGAAACCGAGATAAGAGAATGCATTAAGAGAGCAGAGTTCGTTAAGAAAGGTAGGCACAACCCTTCTGCGGACGCATGGATAGAGTTGATTGCTGGAGGACAATCGAGATCATAAGGCGTCCACTAACATCAATTACATCACAGAAATAGAAGCATTGTAAGTGATAACTTCCAAGGAAATTCGACCATGTCTATTCCGAAACACCGCTCCTAGCAACATAAAAGTCTGCATATGGACACAATAAATATGGCTGCTCCCTAATAACGCAACTAAATACCTTGACCACCACACTGAACTCTGAAACTAATACGATGCGGTTGGGGTATATCTAGATACTACCTAAAACGTTATCGGACGCTCCGTCAACGATACGATAAGACATAAGTTGGGCACGGAAATGCAGTAGCAAATCTTTATGGCTTTGACTGCTGGGTCAGGGCGACAGTGGTCGCCAAAGATAAAGCTCCGACTTCTCGCATACCCAGAAAGGATTATGCGTGGAATAGTCCCATGCGACTATAGGTGTCGAAGGGCAAGAACCGGCTATGTCAGAGCCCGATAGAATAATTCGGTCATTTTTGGATAATGTGAACGTAGAAGCGCCATAGGAGCAGAACATGAAGATGCGGCCTGCACTATGTAGTACAATCCAAGCAAAGTATATATCCAAGGGTAGAATGAGACACAGCAACCATATCTTTCTAAGACAGACTTCATTCGAACTCGGCCAGCCGACAAGGAGTCATCTTGTGCTTGGTTTGCGGAGCACATCTTTGACCTTGAGATAGAAGCGCAAACAACCTGGTCATTATGACTACCTCTTCTTCTGAGCCCACCAGGCACCGACCTCTAGACACTCTCCCCACGAAGTCCCATTTTGTTTCATCAGATCATTCATCATATTGGCGTACCAGCGGTCCCATTCATCTTGGCCTTTGCCGCTTGCCTCCCGCAGTAATGGTTCCAGGCTCTCAATCAGCTGGACAACGGTCAAGAGCGCTGTCGAACGTAGTGCAGCTTGGACAGAAGTCAGGTTCTTGCGGTGCTGCTGAGTTGATTCTTTGGTCTTGCCCTTGGCTCCGAAACCGGCGTTGCTGCTGGAAGTTATGGCACCACCAATTCCTTCTTTCTCCCAACGTACATCTCCAAGAGGGATTGCTAATCGCCAGTCATTAATATCGGTAAGCTCAGGTTCTTGGACCAATTGTGGCCGGATCAAAGTGCATGGCAAGGGTGTGAGCTTCCTCGCTTCAAAAGCTTTGGAGACCCATGTGTTATAGTCCGTAAGAAATTTGTTTTGCGGCGGTGCCAAGGGTCTTTGTGGTGTCAGTGTATATATTCCCATCTCCTGCACGCGGTCTTCGTTACTGTCATTGTAATCATTATTGCTGTCACCGCTATCTTTGGTTGACTGCAGGGCGTTTGGGAGAAGCATGCGGATGGCATAATCACCATCCCAGAACTCGATTGTCCCGCCAGGCTTCAAAATTCGTAGATACTCATCCATTAATTCCTGCTGCTGGACACTCCCCGAAATAGGGGCAATCAAACTCGTATCTTTGATCATGATCAGATTGAACTCCTCATCACGGAAGGGGAGAGGCGTCTTCCGCAAATCGTGCTGCACAAACCGCCAGTCCATGTCCGCATCCATCTCTGAAGCAGCGGGATAGGGTGCAATATCAAGCCCAGTAAAGGATATGGATGAATTTCCTCGTTTAGAGAAGTGGTGATGGCACATCACGCTCCAGAAGCCAGTGCCACAGCCAACCTCGAGGACACGTTTCGGAGGCTTGGCCGCTAGAGCAGGAGAGCAGACAGGACCACCAAAGACCTGGACGAGGAGCATCGTACGTAGAGTCTGGCGATGGATCTCAGGGAGATCACAGGGAAGAGGATAAGGAAGAGTTGGGTCTCGCAGGTATCGTCGGCCATTGCGTCGTGTAAAGGGGTTGAGCTTGTGCAGCGAAACTTCTGAAGCGGTGGGATCACCAGAGGTTATCGCGGTGACAGCACTCGAGCCAGTGCTGCCAGACACGCTGCTGGAGCGGCCGAGAGCATCGCCTCTGGTGGTGCCGCCCATCGAGTCCGCCGTCGCCGACGCGTTGGGGACATGTTTGCGCTCCGAGCTGGTGGCAGAGACTGAGGATTTTCGGTTGGCAGCGTGCGACGCTGCGGCCGCCCTTGCCCTGTTCGACTGATTCGCAGCCCGTCTGTAATCGGGAAGTGGAGTAGACAGCATGCGGTCGGACCCAGCACTCTGCCCAGGCGCGCCCTGGAGAGACTTGACAGAAGAGAGCGATGAATTGGCGCCGACCGAGTTGGAACTTGCAAATGACGCGGCGTCAGATTTCGTCTGGTGCTCGTCTTTGGTGAGGCCTGGGGGAATGTTGCCCGCCGGTGTCGCTGGTGACCTGGACGCTGACCTCGCGTGTGCTCTGGGGTCTGACTTCCACGGCTTCGTCAATGTCGACGGGGACTTGGAGGGGGGCTTCTGAGACACAGCGCCTTTGTGCTTGCTGGTGGATGGCCCTCGCTCCCGGGAATGGTGATGGGTAGACATGTTTATAAAGAATGCTCCTTCTGCCATCCTTTCTCCGCCGTGCAGCCACGGGAGCCACTGGAGCCACCAGAACCCACAGCTACTTCGCAAAGGACTAGCTACAGTACACTGTCGAGTGCTCTTGCCAGGCCGCGTCGCCCTCTGTTATTTTGCCTAATGCAAATCCGGCAGCCCACAGTACTCCAACACCAACTACATCAGTCTCTGGCGCCCAACAGGGAGGCTCCGACGGAGTAGTGTGGTGATCCAGACGCGCTATGGAGCCGTGGAGGGAGAGTGAGGGGCGCCTGCAGATTTGTTGGAGCAAACTATTTGATCGGGAGGGGAGTCAGCAGCTCAGCGACAGCGGATCTGGGGATGAATCTATGGGGTAATTGAACATGTGCCTCGCAGCCGACCGGAGGCCTAAGCGATGTTCGCAGGCGACTCGGCCAGAGAGATCGTCGATGAAAGGTTACAGCAGAGCACGGCGATGTCAGAGCTCACAGCAGTTGAAATCAATGATTGATGATACCACGACGTTTCAGTCGACATGTGGTCGAAGGACTCGCGAAGACATCCTGTAAGATGGGATCCATCCCTGGTTCTTGATGATGGCTAGCGCTGCCGGGCCGCGTTTGATGCCGTATCCCTTACCAATATTGTCACCATAGTGTGCGCCGCGAACAGGGCAATCAGAATTCCCCAGAATGAAGCAAACTCCGTTTTGAACGACCGAGTATATTTGCTTCCTGGTCCGAGAATGCTTGCAATACATTGACCACTTTCTCCTGTCGATATTGCTGCCGATGCACTAATTCCAATGTGGATTACCCATTGCACAACGCTTCCCGGCTTTCCGATTTCCCACCAGGATGAAGGCGCCCATTGTTGCGGTTTCCCGAAAGCCCACCTGCAACAGCTCGTCGCTGATGCCAAACCCATCCGATTTCTGATTTGCTGGCTTACTCTACGGCTGGAATTGATAATTGGGCATCGGAGCTCTCTCCCTTTGTGGAGAGGGACACTGTTCCGATGGTTCTGAGAGCTGCTTCACTGTTCTTTGCTCTCAGCAAGTTTTGAATGGATCATCTGGCATCTACAATGTGAGATGGTTCATAAGAAGGCGAGGACATGGTTGTGGGCGTCGTTTGGATTGAGAGACATACAATTAACTATCGATTTGAGGACAAGGAGCATCCATAGCCTATAATGCTCCCTTTATTGCTGCTATATTGCTGTCAAATGCTCGGCCCTGCAAGTAGAGAAGCTTCCACAAGGCTGGGACAGCGGCCCTGGTCCAGCCTAATCCTTCTAAACCATACAATACCCTTTCAGTGGTGGAGCGCAACAACATCGTAACAATGATGCATTTCAGCTAACTTAAGAGCTAAACTGATTAAAGCCCTGCGTGACTACGGGCTAAAGCTAATGACAATGTCTTGGATGTGTAATTTAAAACATCGATGTTCTAGCAACACACTAAATATCTGAAGTGCTGTAGATTTCGCGAAGATCGCACCGTGCGCATGTTAAGCCTCAAGCCAGAAATTAGGCCTCTTAAGATCCAGTGTTCGATGGTTCCCAGATAACGTCCCCAAGTGCATATCCAGAGTACAGCCTCTGGAAGCTCGAAATCTGCATGTCATCGAACCTTCGGCTCAGTCACGTGACTTTGACACTAGTTTCTCCGGTTCCGTTGCCAGCTACCTCAGTTGCACTTGAAGCTCTATCAAGACTCTCGTTGCAATCAAGCTGCTAGCCACGAAGCAAAGCCCATATTCACGATCCAGAGACGAAATTCGTTGTGTACCCACAAGGCATCTCTAATTATCGTTAAGGTAGCATATCCTTTGTGTCTTCGAAGACTCATGTGCACCAGGAACATCATTGAGTCCGAGTACTGACCTGCTCTCAGAACAGGAAAGAGAGCGAATCCTCCGGCGATAGCGAAGTCAATCGAGCAAGGTTATCAGGTGAAGTTTGTTGAGGCTCAGGAATTTAGTGTTGATGACAATTCGGCGGTATATCCAACCTGAATTACGACCCAGGCTATCAGATATAAGCGCAACTTGGCCACTACAGGAGGCACACCCTCTCGGCGCTTGCTGCGCTGCCACTTGAAACTGAGGTCTATGTGGAGAACGGAGATACGGCAGACCTATGTACCGACACAGAAGACTCCGATTTCCGCTGTCCCAGTTACCAACATAAGCAGTCTACAACACGTGCGAGTGTCCGAGGCGTGTGCTCAAAGTTGTGAGCCAAAGCCGTCCTCAGAAGTTGCTGTGGGGGATTTAGATGGCTGATGGTTATAGGTTCCCACAAAGCGCTGGGAACTTCTACTACGCACAACATCCACAACTCTCGCATCAGCGTCAGCCATTACGCAGTATCACTCCTCCCAATAACCTAAGGTCTGCTTTCACCCCAGACGCTCCTTCTCCTTCTCGATCTCCGGATTCCCACTCTCCCGGCCAGTCAATATACGGCATGTTTAACCAGAGCCACCAACAAAGCCAACACTCCCGTGTCAATGGAGGACCCGGTGGGCGGGGTATGCCTCTGATGTATAATTTTCAAAACCACACGGCACATCAGCAGCAGCAGCATACCCAGCATCATGCTAGTATCCAGCAAGACCACAATGGGCACAATGCTAACGGCTCAGTCCTGAGCCACCATTCGACCTATTCATCCACCGTGTTGACCAATTCTACCCCTAGTTTCACACCTACAAGCCTCCACAGTGGACAAGTTTCGACGACATCAAGGGGAAATCAAGCCCAGCAGATCACTGAGCACTGGGCAGAACAACTGAAATTATATAAAGAATCAGAGAAGGCTCATGCAGCGATGATAGAGCAACATGCACCCCACCATTACGCCAGGATGAAAGCCGGGGAGAATAGAGGGATTTCCTCCGCTCCTACGGCTTCATCAAACACAGATAATGAAAACCAGCCTGTTGATAGAGGACGGCCCTCCAATATGGACGTTGGGGTGAAACGGCAGGATTGGCATAATATGGATCTCAGTGGACAGGGCCTTCGAGTTTTGGCTCCTGCATTATTTAATTACACATTTCTGAACGAACTTTACGTCGCATCTAATAAGATCAGCTATATTCCACCTGCCATTGGGCAGCTGAGGTTCCTGACACACCTAGACGCCTCGAACAACATGCTGACGGAACTTCCACCGGAACTCGGCATGTGCGTGTACCTGAAAAATCTCATGGTCTTTGACAACAATATTCGGACGCTACCCAACGAATTAGGATCTCTGTATATGCTGGAAGTGTTGGGCATCGAGGGCAATCCTCTGGATAGCGGTATGAAACAAGAGTTGATGGAGAAGGGAACCAAATCTCTAATCCATCATCTTTTGGAACAAGCACCAGGTAAATTTACTCCTTCATCACCCTGCTTTATGTCTCGCTAATAAGAGCTCAGTTCCTCTACCTCCTGCCAGCAGAACGATGCTCGACCTTATGGATGGAGCTCCCGTCCCAGCGAACCAAGAGCGTATC
Organism: Scytalidium sp. 3C; assembly: GCA_000743665.3. Taxonomy (NCBI): domain Eukaryota; kingdom Fungi; phylum Ascomycota; class Leotiomycetes; genus Scytalidium; species Scytalidium sp. 3C. The sequence continues at coordinate 490,987 of JMRO03000009.1, forward strand.
AAGGTCTTATCTCATAACATTCTCTGTGATACTTATGTCACACCACAGCTCTATGGCTTCATCCCTTCCAGCGCGTTAGCTTGGGAGTACCGGAGAGAATTGATATTGCAAGAGATCCAGGCATCAGATGCCGACATCCTCTGTCTCCAGGAAGTCGACACAGATAACTTCAAGGAGTTCTTCAGCGTGAAGCTTGCATACGCTGATTACAAAGGTGTGTTCTGGCCCAAAGGCAGAGCAAAGACCATGTCCGAAAAAGATGCCAAGAATGTGGACGGATGTGCTACGTTTTACAAGGCCAGCAAATACATTCTCTTGGACAAGCAGTTGATCGATTTCGCAAACATAGCGATTAACAGACCCGACATGAAGAAGCAGCATGATATCTTCAACCGCGTCATGCCGAGAGATAACATTGCAATCGTGACATTCTTTGAAAATCGCCAGACGGGCTCGCGGATAATCATTGTCAATTCTCACCTTCACTGGGATCCAAACACTCCGGATGTCAAGCTAATTCAAATAGCTATTCTCATGGAAAATGTTACAAAATTAGCGGAGAAGTACGCCAGGTGGCCGCCATGTAAGGATAAGAAGCCATACGTCGTCTCGGACGACAATGCGGATTCGGAGACTCCAGCCGAACCACTTCCGGAACCAGCTCCATCCATGGAGTACACCAGCACCCAACTACCATTATTAGTCTGTGGAGATTTGAATTCTACAGCAGACTCCAGTGTGTATGAGCTATTAGCTACTGGTCATGTACCCCCAGATCATAGCGAACTAGCCAACTACAAATATGGCGACTTCACGAGGGATGGCATTCAACATCCATTTTCGCTACGTTCAGCCTACAGCAACTTAGATGGAACTCCCGATGAACTCACATGGACAAACTACACACCCGGGTTCCGAGGGGTGATTGATCACATCTGGTACTCAACGAACTCGCTTGAGAACACGCAGCTTCTCGGCCCAGTGGATGCTGAGTACATGAAGCGTGTGCCCGGTTTCCCGAACTACCATTTCCCCAGTGATCATTTGGCTTTGCTAGCGGAGTTCTCTGTTAAGAGTAGGAAAGAGAAGAAGAATCATCCGGAACCGGACTTTGGGCCTTCAAGCCGCGAGAGGAGAAGCTAGAGGGGGAAGAGCCAATTTTCCCTAAATGCTGTCTCTCTCCCGTCGTTTTCCCCCATTATAGGTCACATTCCATCCGATTTTGACTTTTCTCACTATCTTATCATGGTTTTGGAAGGACATCGGAAAACGGAAAGGCAAAGGTGTTAGTTTCGGTCGACGGATTCAAATTTTCTCCAACTTTGGATGATGGGCAAGGGATACGTCATTTGGAGCTGTAAGAGGGCATATGTTGTGTAGTCTTTAAGGCGGCTGAGGCGCGAGTGGTTTTTGACTTGCCGTTTTGCGCTTGTTTCATAGGTGGTGCGCTAGGAGGCGTTGTGTTTCGTGTTTCTTGCGGTTTTCTCAATTTTTTTGCGTATAGTAGACAGCTTCTTTCGAGAGGGCGAGCCGTATAAATGAACGTTTACCTCTTGATTACTTGTTCCAGATCTCTCTCGTCTGAGTTGTGATGTGCTATTGAATTATGTGAATAGTACACCGGCATCACCTTCTGGATCCAGAATATGCTGAAAGTTGGGCATTTCGTAATCCTGGGTCCAAGCTGGTTATTTTTAAGGAGGATATCTTCTTTCTCGGCTTTCCCAAGATTTAAGACAATGTTGATATTTCGAGAGATTCAACTCCAAGTAGACAGAGCCGTGAGTACAATATAAAATCTACGTTTATGAAGTGCTCAATTTTCACGATTCAGAGAGCCCCACGCAGCTAGGATAATATGCTCGAGATAGAACCCGAAAAGTGAGGGGATTTTGACAGCGAAGAGAAAGAAGTATGGCAGACTCAAATAAACAATGCCGACTGGTGGGTTGATTTGAGAATTGGCACAGCGAAGCTCTTCTCTATATAGCAAAAGGGGGTTACCGAACGCTAACCATTTGGCCACTGAAGTCGTCTTTTTGCAATAGCACGCAGCTGAAGCTATAAGAAGGAAGCTTCTCTTCCTAGGTACTGAGAAAGTGGAAAATCCGCTACTGGGTGCAGACTTCTTTATAAAAAGCGAGAGTACACTAAATACCACAGTGGCTCAACGGTCCGCAGCCAGTGTAACTAGAAAATCAAATAGATGGGGCTTCATCTACTGAGCTTGGGAAAATACAGCAGTAACGAAGCTGGTCTCAATCCAGATATCAACCATCAATCACTGGATAGAGATGGAAAGGAGAGTGAAAAAGGATTCACCTCTGGGTAACCCCTATTAACAGAGACGGTTCAAATTAGCTTGCTTCCGAACCTGCAGCTCTGTATCTAGCTTCCGCTGTCTTCTGCGCGGAAGCAGCGTCCCGGCTGGCTAGAAAGGGTGCGAAAGTACCCATCGTATGATGACCCACTTGAGGAAGCCACTCAGACTCAACACTTTCACTGAAAATATAAACCAAAATCAAACATGTAGGAAATACAAGCCCGAAGATGGGCGGATAAACCTAAAAGCGTTTACTCTTCTGGAAAGAATAGCCGTCATGAAAAATTTCTTCTTCTCACCGCTTGTTGTGTTTCTGGTTCCCTCTCTTCTATCATCTCCTCCTTCCTTACTTGGAAGTAACGGCATGACGGAGTGGTGCATGACGTTGAGTTCCACACAAAAGGAAATGTGCTGTACAACCTCTTCTCAACTGCCGGACCCAAGGGTCTACCAGTCTGTAATTACTACAGGCTGAATCAACCCGTTCCCAACACTATGGTAAGTACAACGTAGGAAGCTTGGGTGCTGCATAAGTACCTCAACACTAGTCCGAACGCAACAAGCCTGGATCCACTAAAGCTTGTCCTCGGTGGCGTGGCTGTCAACTGAAAAAAAATAAAATTTAAACAATAAAATATTAAAAAATGATAATAAATAAATAATAAAATAAAATAAAATACCAGGCTTTTCGGACTCTTCTTCCGAGACCCAAACTGCCGGAAGCGGGTGGGTCGGAGGAGCAAGCCAGCCGGAGGTTACTCAGCATTATTGCTTACATCACCCCGTCCCTGCAGGAAGCCACCGGCGAACCTTCCTATTTCATGTACAACACCTCAGTTTGAAGGGTCAGGACGTTGACTCAACGCAGATGAGATGGTGTGGATTAGGGGTTGTAAGTGTGTATACATGAAGGCAGAGGCCAAGGCAGCGGAAAAATGGGTAAAAAGGCATGAATAATCGAGATAAAAGAAATAGAAAAAAGTAAGACTTAGACTGAAAAGGGAGAGACACGCAATTGCAACAAAAATATCTTTTTGGAGCAATAAAAATGATAAAAAAAAAACGTGTGTGTACCATCTGTACATCGACATCATTGCACATCTAGCAACCAAGCCAACACCTTCCAGAACGCAACTCCCACAACCCTCTTCTGCAAGCCTCCTACCACGTGTGTTCCCTCTTTTTTCCACCAGTGAGAAGAACTCAACAAAATGGCTAAATGAAGCTGCCGGGAGTAATAGAAAAGAAGCTTCAACGGTGCTGAGCTTACGGGGTTGGTCTCCGGCAGTTGTTTAACAACCCACCTACATGCAGGACGGGTAAAAGGCCATGCAGGTTGATTATCCACCCAAGGGTATGTAACAGCAAGGGTGGGTAGCATTCCCTAGGGACATTAAACTTTCCGCGGAACCTATGTGAATAACGATGCATTAGTTTAAAAAAAGGGGCTGACCAACGGGAAGAAAGGGGTGACACAAGTAGCTCGTCTACCAGAAAGGGAAACTCGTAAAGAAAAGTTCTAGAAAACGGAGAATCCAGATGGTGGGGACAGTAATAAAATAAAACGGTGCTAAAAGAGGAATAATCAGTAGAATTAAAGGAGACTCAGGGTCTTGTAGATGAAGTGAAAACGAACCCAAACGGCCCGATAGAAGTTACCTCGTTTGCGGAACGATACATGCAGACAGGTAGATAGAGTTTCTAATTGATTCTGTCTATGCAAAAGCACTAACCTGTGGCTTTTTTTCTTCTCTTGTGGAATGCGAGTAGCCATCCATCTCATGGTTTCGTATCTGCAATTTCGTATCTGCAAATACGCTATAACATGAACGTAGGGTAAAATAGTAGAAGGAAGACAGAGACAGTAGTAAGATTGCATTACCTTAGTGGCGTAGAGGCTTCACGCATGCCTCTCTGCATCTGGAGAGGCACTCTTTGCCAACCTCGTGAATCTATGGCTACCAAAAGCCACCATCTAACACATCTAACTTTGTCTAATTCATCTAATTCGCCCCCCAACAACCTTGCGGGATGGTGGCTCGCCAAGAGACGCGTCAATAGAACGTTGGCACATGGCTGATGAATAAGCGCAGATAAGAGGTTGGAGGTTGGCCCGTGTCTATCCACAATGGAACGGCAAGCACGTAATTACCCTCGGACCATTCAGTTCTCGAGCAGGATTGGATGTTCCCCGGACCTTTTTTAAAAAAACTTTGTCTTCTTAAAAAAAAGCCACTTCCACAACGGAAGAAAAAGACGTAATGGGAGTGATAAGCGGAAAGAGCTACTGTATCGAGTCGCCAAGAGAGTCGTACAGATACGAATCCCTACCACGTTCTGGACCAGAAGGATACCAAAGGAAAGCATGACCATCGTCACTCACAGTTTCAGAAGCTTTTTCAAGGCGTAGGAATGTATCGCCTGATTGGATTCCTGGCCAAGGTGCAAATCCAATGCATCTCCACAACATGAAAGACCTGGGCCACTCTGCCGCTCAAGGGTCCGTCTGGTCTAGGCCGGCCTAGGTGGCAAACGGGGATGTTCTCCCACAATATTCATCTAGACCCTTTGGATGGGCCCCATGATGGGCCCTGTGATATTAAAATGCAACATGAGATGGCAACATGAGTAGCTCACCGCTGTCCCGTTGCGAAGAAGTTTGCCTGGTTGAATCTTCTTCCTCCCGTCCCGACGATCGAGTGCGGTACGCAAGTAAAGATCTAGACAGACCGTTAGACGCACAGAGCACCCGTTGGTATCACGTGATTAATGACCGCAAACGGGCTACTCCTTTTGCGCGCCAAGACACACTGCGTGCTGAAGCAAGGTGGGGAAAAAGGGAGGAAAGTGGGAATAATGCGGCGTAGAAATGCGGTGGGCTGCTAATAATAGCAAGATACCGTCACCGTCACTCGACGGCCTAGCCCAAACCTTGCTCAGCTTGTTGACACTGGCCAGCCTCAACGAAGGAAATGAAGAATGTAACCCTTTGGCGGCAGCAAGCAAGTAACAGTTTTGCTTTACGGGCATCTAACTCCCATCTTGGGAGAGGTGGGCTGGGGGGAAACAGACAGGTGGAACTCGGACTCGGAGATTTTTGCGGGGATAACAATAGCCTAGATGTACCCCGATGCCAGACCCCAAACCCCTTTCAGTCCAGAGAGATTCCCTCCTGCCCCTTTTACAGGAAGAGTCCCCTAATGCTGTATGGTGATATGCGTGGCTTGGGGCTGCCCCCATCGTGCGCCCCGGCATCGTGCCCGGGTTTGAGGCTGGAAACCGTCCCACAAGACAACACCACCACCACCACCCAGGGCAAGGCAAGAGGGAGGGGGGTACACAGGGTGTGGGCTTCCTTTCATCAAAGGCACGATCTCATGTAGGTCCGGCGCGCACCGGATCAGCCACGTCCCCTTAAGCCAGTGGAGAAAATGACGCGGGTCAGCGTCCCTGCATCGCGTAATGGTCCTGCGCGTGTCCTTGATTTTTTGACAGCTCTGGCTGCTTTTTTTAGGCTGGGGGGCGCGCTGGGTGAGGCCCGCCCACAGATCGCACGGCTGCAATTTTACGGGGTGCGTTGGTGTTGAGGTCGCGATGGCTCGCGGGTGGGGCATGCGCTCATGGTTGCAGAGGGCTTTTGAAGCTCATGATGCGGTTTTGCAGGACCCCCCCTCCCAGCGGTGGAGTGGGCAGCACCAGGGAAGATTGCGATGCTGGAGGATCAGCGGTGACGGCAGTGTTTGGGGTCGATGGGGCTTCCAGACGGGAGGGCGCGAAGGGCGAGGCACCGCGCGCACGCGAGTCCTGGTTGTCGATTGCTATCGACTGAGGTCATCGATGACACCAGCAAGGGGGATCCATCTCCGTAGCTTCAATGGTTAGCAATATCGGTAGCCGCTGATTGGAGGTTGAGATTGACAGTAGCAGAGTCTAGACCATGGGAAAATGCAAATTGAGATCATTTTCAAGAGTACCGAGGAAAGCACTGCACGCACGCAATAGGACACAACTCAGGAGAGACATGGGGAAATTGGTTTGCTATTTGCATTCGTTTTGAGGAAAAGTATGATACAAGAAGTGTCAGAAACCACAATCCAGCTGCGGTTGCCCGGTTGCCCGGCTTGAACTTGTTTGCAACAGCGACTCCGGCCCATGCATTCTCGACAACAATGTAGTAGTGTATATGCAGAAGTAAAACGCCTTTGTGCGGATGGATGAACCCTCCTCGAAATGACCCGTACGCCAGACCCAGAATATTTTGGGAAACACAAATGAGATTACGCTCGCATGCAGATGGCTTGGTTGATGAAGGGGGGGAAAAACCGCTCACAACGTGGTATATGGAGAAGAATGAGCTAATGGAAGAACAGTATGAGATGCAGTACAAAGGGGTAGTAGCTATTTTTGAGACAGCCAGGATAACAAGATGAAATATGCAGCACCACGTCAAAACCAGCCCACGCGCGCAGGGCGACTTTGTACCCGACAAGGAAAGGCGTTCATCCTCCAGGGACTCGTGTCGGAAGTGCGCTCTGCCCCAGCATGATGCAAGAATAGAAAATGCCATCTTGCCAATGCCCTCGAATTCTTCTGTTGGTGGGCATCCATGCATCGCCGTGTGCCGTACTCTCCCTTCGTCGTGCCGCAGACGCAAGCCGCAGCAAAAGATGCAGGAAACCGGAATCTGCACAGAATGTGTGTGTCGCTACGCCCGATGCAGGATCGAGGCATCTGAAGCCCTCTGAGGTAGGCTGCGCTGGGCATAGCGGCAGCGCAGTCTGACAGAGGAGTGGAGGCGCGTTGTAGCGGCCGACCCCTCTCACTCGTGTCAGCGAGGTTGCCAGTTGCGACGGCTAATTTGCGCCCTCGACCCTCTGGTCTCTCGGCCTAGCAGCCAGCTTAGCTGGACGAGGGGCGCATGACATCACTGCAGGCGTCGGGAGGGTTGATCGGACCGGGTGGCAGGCCAGCCATGGGCAGGGCGATCGAGGGCCTGCCTCGTGGTGGTGCGGCCAGGAGCAGTACGTCCACCAGTCAGGACGCGGCTTCCGAGTACTGTGGGGCTTCATGGACCAATCGTTGCGGCGAGGCGGCGCGCAGGGTGACGGTTAGCGCGAGCTCTAGTCTGAGTGCCTGGGTGCCTTGGAGGCTTGACTTTGTGGCCCGCCAAGACCCAGGTGCGATCGTCTCTGGAGACGAGAGTGGATGCTGGGGAGATCGGGGCCGCGTCAGAAGAAGAGGGGTGCCGCGATGTGCAGTCGAAAGGTTGAAGAAAGGGATGTTGTGTTTGCCGTGATGTGCGAAGAGGAGATTGCATTTCGAGGGGTCATAGGTCATGATGTTTCGAGGGCGCTTTTGCAGGAGCTTGTGGTCCGGCGGGTGTGTGTAGATGCGATGGTCCAATAGGTTGGGGGCGGCGATCATGCTTACCGAGAGCGTGCGATAAGAGGGGTTCGAGCATGAAACCGCGAGGTGTGATGGCGAGGTGCCAATAACCGGAGCGCTAGGAATCCGTGTATTTCGGATGGATCCTGTAGAATCCCATTCTCGGTCATGGCGTTTTGGGATATGCGCATGTTCGATTGTTCCATGGTTGTTGGAGGAGCAGAAAAAGAAGTGGAAATGGTCCCGGGGTGCGGTCTCCCGCTAAGAGGTCATGGTTTGTAGATCCAGCGTGTGTTGCAAGCATCTTCGAGTGCGAGACCGCGAAATTCGAAATTCCCATCATCCTAGATCATGCGTTTGTCCCTGGGGAGGTTTTGCTCCGTCTAGTTCATCGGGATCCTTTTGTTGATCCTACCAAAAAGTAAGAGTGATCTTCCGGAAATGTCACTGGGACCGGAGACACCTGAATATCCCTCTGTCAATTCATGTGTAGCCGACCATGCGTGCGCATCGATCGCAGTAGTAGAGATTGTGTCCAAAGCGAACCATGCCGCTGGCGCGAGCATCATCGCTGCTGACTCGGCGTCCATCACCGGTCGAGTAAGAGATGGTCTCGACACTCTTTGCGCATCGTGAGCAGCGCATGATCTCGACGTGCGGCCGGGCCATGTCGGATGAGTAGCGGACACTGGAGGCGGAGGAAGAGGAGGAGCTGGAGGAAGCCGAAGGCCGGCCGTGAGCAGTTGCGGAATGCGACATCATGGAGAAAGAGGTGTAGTTGTGTTGAGTAGCCACGGGGTTGTGTTGGCTTGGGTTGTTAAGAAACGCGAATTGGCGAGACTGGGGATCGGAGCGAGCAAACAAAGCGTCGCCGAAGATGCAGATGGTGAGAGATGTTGTATGAGAAGTCGTGCCCGAGTGGAGATGCGTGAACGCAGGTCTATCTCAAGGGCCACGAGGAAATTGATAAGGGATCGAGACTTGAGGGCGAGGGGGCTTGGGGAACATAAATAAAGTACGAGCAGGCCGGTCTGAAACGGACACACGTGGGCCTCCGTTGAAACGTTGGCGATCTGGTGCACACGGGCAGTGACGCAGAGGTACAGCAGCCAGTGTCGATCGATGCGACGCAGGCGAGTCTTGGCACGAGGTACTTTGACGAAGGGATTCAGTGTCGGCGAGGACCAACCCCCGGCTCGGGCCAAAGGGTGCAGCACTGGCTGATTGGTGGCCCTTGGTGGTGCCTGTGGAGGACGCAACTGGCGGGTTTTCCGAGCACAGGGAAGTCAAGGAGCAGAGAGCCCGCACCGGTAAGATGGGCTCCTGAGACCAGAGAGTCCACACAAAAAACAAAGAGGAGTAAGGCTTGCTGTTCCGGGATCCAGTGTTCCGCGCTGGGATGGACACGAGTGAGAGAGCTGGAGCTGCGCAAGAGAGATGCGAGGACCGTCCAGACTGAGGGGAGGATCCGCCGGGTGGTTATATGTCTGCGTCCTCAGCAAGCTCCTCCGCCCTCATGCCCGCAACCTCACGCAATTCAGACACACGTATTATTACGCACCGCACACGCCCGGTTGCACAAAATGGCATGTGGATCCGGGGGCGCAGCGTGGGTGCGTGCCCTTGGAACGACAGTCTCTCCTTGGGGCCCCCTTCAAAAATGCTCCCTCTGTAGAGTCAGCACTCCGCGCAACCGTGGAACTTCCGCCCGTTCATCGCCCATCACGCACCACGTCGCCAAGCGCGCGAGGATGCCACGATTGCTCTTTGTGGTGCCACCGATCAGGACGGTGCGAAACATCCTCAAATGTCCCATCCGTCGGGTCGTTAGCTGGTACGTACGGTGGTACTCTGTAAATTAAGCACCCGTTTTCACACACTCGGCTCGGACTTCCACCTCTCCACATCTGATTCACGTGGATGTTTTTGGGCGGTTTCCTGTGCACGCTCACGCACATGAGTTTGGTTTTATTCTCTCTGAATTATTCCATCTAATAATAATGCTCATCAAACGTAATCTTCACGTGGCGGTCCTCGTTCCTGACCGCCGCATGTAATCCCAGTGTTGCTTTGGTCTGACCAGCTTACTCCGATGCTACTTACTGTACGGCGTGTCAAACCTGCCTAATGCTTCCTTCTCTGGTGGATTATTCACGCCCGCTGGGTTGCTGTAACGCCTCGTTTCTCCTCTTCTGGACTATCAGATGAAGGCATACTCTCCCAAACCCTCTTCTTCCCTCCAGCCCTGTCCGCCCCGCTGGACGAGGGGTCGCGGGACGATGGCGACGGAAGGACCCTCGCATCACGAGAGTCCCGCGGATGATCCTCGAACGGGGTCCATTAAAGTTTTCCTCGTAGCGAGGAGCCTCATGGCCCTGTCTAGGCAAGAACCACGCCATATGGGGCAACAATCATGAACATTTTGCACTTCAACAGTATTATTACCCCTTAGGGTAATGGAGTTCTAGACTCCATTGAACTTGACTTACCGATCGACCAAGAGGGAAGTATCGCTCGGTGCCTACGTACATGCAACTCGTTGTTCCGATGCTCCCTCGTATCGGCAGCCTAAAGTACGCGCTGGATAGTGCTGCCTATGAATTATCTGGCCCTTGGAGCCCTTTTTTTCCTCCTCAGGCCTCGCTGGCATGCACAGAGCAAAGCCTCCACCAGCCTACGCGGCTACACAACGATATACAGTCAGAGGTCAGTGGGAGGCTACGCAGCAAGTGTGTTGGCAGTTAGAGAATATGCCCCTTTTGGTCACTGCTGGCACCATTCCCGAATCGTGCTGGTGCGCACACTCTGAAATGAATATTTTTGAATCAACAGCTGAAATTGGGCGTTTGAAGCCCTTGCCTCGTAATCCTCGTGCAGCTGACGAAGCGACGAAACTGTGGTGTCGGGCTGGCCCTATGCACCATTCCCGTCCCTTCGGTGACCACCGAAATTTGCTTTTTGGGGTCAAACTCGGCGCCTGTGTTGCTTGCAAGAGGGTCCTGGTCAAGCTACTCTAGATACTCGATCCCACTAGATCTATGGTCTATTGAGTTAATCAATCCTTCCACCGGAATCAATACAGGTCACGATGGTCAATCGACCGGTCCGCTCGGGCCCCGGGCATAGACGGAAAGGCAGGTCAAAGCCTTCTAGAAGCGCTGGAAGTCACGGAAAGCCAAAGTTGGTCACTTGCACACTGTATTTTTTCCGTGCCGGAAATCCGCAAAATCCACGCATAGTAAATGAAAAGGATCGAAGAGCTACGGGCATGGATCCTGAATGGGGCAGCGGTCTCGCGCGGGAGAGCAACAGACCCGCTGTTGATGCGCCGGATGACGGACAGTCAGCAGTACAAGGGACAAAATAATGCTGGGCCAGGACTGTGAGCAAAGAACAGAAAGAGCTGGTGCTGCTGCAGGTGCGGGCTTGCTGCGACTGCCCAAGCTGATCGAAGTCCGTAGAATAAGCTTCTCACACCGCGCGCTACGATATTCTTCCGTCCTTCTAAAGCCGCGCTTTCCATCCTTCCATGCAGCTCGTTTAACAAATGCGCACAAGGCTCAGCTAATCATGCGCCACACTGCTCTCCAACCTCCAATCCCAATCCGCGCACAAGGGTAAAAAAGAATTAACTGAGGCATTATCCCAACACGTCGCAAAGACCACCCAAAATGAAATGTCCGTTAAATTCCATTCACGATTCTATCCGTCCGACCTCTCCCTGATGGGCCTGGGAAAACACCGTGTTCACCCGCCTCACCCTGGGGATTCTTCGGGAGACATAGCGAGACACATCGCCAATGGCGTCTTCCCTCTTCCCGTTCACGGCCATTGAGGCGCGGCGACATCTCGGAGGTCCCAAGCTTTTGGGCGCCGTGACTCAGCTGTCATAGCTACGGGGTACATGCAGAAGGTTACACACAGACATGAAGATCAAGGCTGCAGTGGGCAAATGGTGGTCCAGGAGGCGGCTGCCAGCTGTGAAAATTGAGGTACAGTATATCGGCCCTTATCTAGGGTATCCAAAAAAAGAGAAAGGGAAAAGCAAAACAAGCAAGCTCCTTCAGCTCTCCACACACGCAGGACATGCGATAGAGAAAAGGTAATAGGTTGCATTGTTTGATGAGAGGTGCTTCTGCTAAAGGTGCCAGCCACTACAGTGATACCCTTCTTTTTTTTAACTCGATCTTGTGGATCTCAATCGGAACAGCAATCTTTCCGCTAGGCTGGGAAAGTCGTAAACAGCGACGGACAGCTCCCCTCCGGCTCTGGTTACTTAACACGTTGCATTGCGTTTCCTTTGCTTTCCCCCGCTACCCTTATCACTGAGACAATGTAAGACATTGGTGGCTTGCTGCAGCTATGCTAGATCCCGCAAAGAACATTTCTCAAATTAAAGTCTTGTTGTTAATTTTTCTTAGTTTTCCTATGCTTAACTTGCCATACATCATCACTGATATCATATAGTTTGCTACTTTGTTGGGTTCCCAATCTTCAACGCGGGGGTCTGCGCTGCTGCTACGTAAACATGATGCACCACGCGGAGCAAACTCTGTCGTTGCGATCTGAAATCGAAAACAGTCGAGGCGAGCTGAAATACTGCGCTATGTACAGGGGCGAATGTCCAGAAATGCGCACTGACATTATAGACTTGCGGCCAGGGCCACCTACATGCAGCAGGGCCCTCTTCGTGCTCCCCCTCCAGCATCACAAAACGGTTCTGCCGTGGTCTGCCAAGATCAACGCGGCTTATGCATCTAACCTTTGCGCCTAACTCGTCCTCGCTTCGTGAGTCGCTATCCATGGTAGATCTAGGGGAGACCGTTAGGAGTTTAAGACAGATCGGCGGTCCCAGAGATATTAGGCTTGTGGCGACTCAGCGGATCGAGATCCCATTTGCCCCGCGAGGCTGGGCAAAGTAGGTAGATGGATGACTTTCTCGATCACCTCAGTAGACTTTCCCATATTTCCCATGAACAAGCTAGTTTCACTTTCTCATGGAGCTGGTCTGGGGTTGAGCGGGAAGCTCATTGGCTTCCCTCATCGAACCATGGAACGGGCTCCTACCAATGAACCAAGGAGAGAGTGGCTTATCTACTTTCAAGTTAGACTAAACGGAGGGACCGATAAGTGAACAAGACTTCTCCATTCCTTTCTTGTATATGATCTTCGAAATCGAGGAGCACACAATCAGGTGACCCAGATCTGAGGTCTAATTGGAACCAGAAATTCCCTCAAGTTTCTAATTCACATGCTTTCAACTATGAGCCCGAGCACTGCCACATCGATCAGCACGAAAGCTCAAGTTCTAGCCACGATGATGAGGTACAAGGTGTATCTCTGATTAACCAGCTCAGTTGGCATAGTAACGCCCATCGATTCTAGAAGTCGATCTATGATACGATGCAGAAACACTCAGGGCCCTCGCCTCGGGTGGCTTCAGAGATCTCCAAAGACCCTTGAGAGATGTTTCACGGAGATCTTGTTCGAGTCCTCGGAAAAATTGTCGTGGCTAGAAAGTAACTCTTCCTCGACACGATAATTCCCGTCTTCAATGATCGTGTCCCAGGCCGAGGCCTAGAGAGAGAACGCGAAGATGTTCATATGACACAAAACGGTCTAGAAGTCTACATAGGTCTGTACGTAATACGCAAATCCTAATGTGAGAGATAAAGGGAGAAGTAGGAAAAAGCAGATGGTAATAGTTATACCGAAAACTGTCTCTATTCAACTCGTGGCAAAAATTGATACGCGAGGCTTAGCTTTTTTGGCTCCAAGATTTTTAGCGATTCTCGTTAGCAAAAAATATACACAAAGTATACGACCTGGTCCTACCACCATAAAAGGTATATCTGACTTGCAGAAACAAAAAGGAAAAAAAGAGTTGACTGTATCCAAGTTGAAGCTTGGATGGTTCAGAAATTCCGAACCGGGGAGTCGAACCCCGCGCAACCGCGGACTGAGACTATCAAGTTAAGCCTTGAGAGGCGGATATGTTACCGATACACCAGTTCGGATCTTGTTGAAGACGTTCCCGCTTAAGTAAACTCATTAACGATGGCATGATTGGGCTGAGCATAAGCAACCTCAAAATCACCACATATTTTAAATTCTAGATCTAGATATGTCTAGAGATCGTTTGCTCACCACAAAGACACAAATTAACTGCAGATCACAATGTCCTGATTTAGGAACGTAATATGTTACATGGTACTTGTGATTCGCGACGAGGAAACATTGCGCTGAGGTATTGAAATCATGAGCGACCAGCATCAGGATAGAATACTCAGGAAATATAATATTCAAAATCGATAAAACATACAACCTAAAAAACACCACCTTACTGGAAATAGGAGTTTACCTCGGAACGCCCAAATCCGAAATATCTGGTACGCTATCAGCCAGACCGAGGTAAGATGCAAGAGACATCAGCATAAAGTAACGCGTTTTATGAAGATATGCCGCGGAAGACGAAGCCATAGTCCACGGAAAATGAAGATAGGACGCGGAAGGAAGTCAAGCTCTTATAAAAATGTCAGAAAACAGCCGGAGATCTGCCCATCCCCGACTTAATAAAAAATTCCGAGGGATTCGGAGTGGAGTAGTGGAAGAATGATACCACCAGCAGCCGAGTCTATTTTAGGAAATGTCGGGGATGCTACCTCACCCCATACGATATAACTCAATAGTGGGGAAGTGAATGAGCTGACTTCCACACTGCCAATACTTCTTAATCCAAGTTGACTGGATTTTATGCATGTGGGGTTGATTTTGCTGGATTGTAGTGCGGTAGTATCGGAGGCGTGGAACTAATCTCCAAAAGATACGTACCACAAGACCTCCCTGGCATGGCTTATTCAGCTCCAGTTCTTCACGATTTACCCCTTGCTCTATATAAGCTTATAATATGTTGATATCCAATAGATGTCTCTGCGTATATTATACTTTGCCCACTGTTTCCACTGCATTTCCTAAATCCCGATCTCTGAAAAGCATGGATAACAAGCAATATAGGATATAGGTCACGAAGACATAGACTGGCTTCCAAATAAAAAAGGCATTGTAGGAACAGCTCCTGTCCTCTTCTAGTTCTCCGGGTTGGCGTAAGCTCTGATCAGGTGATCCCGCGATAATTATGCTTTCTGTATAACCCATCAAGATGCATCAAAGATCCTGAATTAGTCACCGAGAGAAAAATTTCCTTCCATAATCCTAGACGAAGAAGCCATGACAGTTTGACCTTCCTGGTGGGAGATCTTATTTACGATGGAGTCACATATTCTCAACAAATCACGCNCTCTAGAGGAAAGACGGGTAAGAGTATCAATCTTCAACATCGCAGGTGCAGATTGCACAACCTATCTGATTTTTAGGATTGTCCAATCACATATGGCATCTCTAACCTTCATCCAAAATAACAATGATCAGAATTTTACTCTACTCGGACACCCAAGCAACGGTAGCTAGGCATGATTTGACGCTAACATCAAGCATTCCAGATGAGGAAAGCATTGCGGGTACGCGATATGATTGGTTTTCGCTAAGGAGGATCCCAACTCTAAATCCAACATCTACGATGGAGATCTCTTCCGTCTTACTGCGCCACTGCGGTTGATGTAAGATATTATGTATCAATGGAGCCCGCGCAGCAAGTGATATCCAATAATCGATGTCCGATTGAGCCTGTGTAAGTGAACTAAACCGTTTAGTTTGTAAGGCTACCACGAGGTACGGACCGACGCTTTTGGAAGGATGTTGCGAGGTCCTATCTCCCTGAGCATCAAGTTCTAAGCCTCGTCATGGTGGCTTTTGAGAATGTTTGTCCTTCCTATTTCGCAGTTGAGGATATTATAATCCAACTCTTTATTCTCTTTTAGCTTTTTCTTTCGTTCTTTGCGATTATGCTACCTCGGCATACAAGTCAACTTTCCATCTATATCCAAACTGTGTCTGCCACAGGTTATCTCCATATATTTTCTCTTGCTTGACTAAACCGTGATCTGCTGTTATGTTTTAATACTCCGTCGCAATAGCAGCAGTTTTGCCATGGGATCGTTTTCATATAGAGACGGCGTTGCTCTAGTCCAGATTATCTTCTTTTCCTCCTGCCTGTTCTTGGATGTCTTCATTATAGTTAGTCGACAATTTGGGAGGCTAGCATATCTTATAGCTGCACTCTGCTTGCTTCGATTAGTTGGAGCGACTTGCCAGCTGATTGCTATCTCCAACCCATCCGTTGGAGTATATACTACCTCGGCAGTCTGCACCTCGATTGGACTCTCGCCTCTCACGCTGGTGTTACTAGGGCTGCTAGCTAGAGTGTAAGTTTGTTTCTCTTCAGATCGCCTCAATTACATGAGGAGCGGAGATTTTAACAATTTTACGCAGAAATGAATACCTTCCTCACAAAATCCACCATCGTCTTTGGATGCTTGTGACTGTCATTGTCATAGCGGGACTCGCACTTGGTATCAGTGGTGCCGTCAGCGCCTCGTCTTCTAACAGCCCATTTCAACCAAACGCTCAAACCAAGGCCGCTATTCTCATCTTCGTTGCCGCTTTCCTCTTCGTCGCCGCTTGCCTTATGTACCTTTCCTCTCAGATTTCCAATCTCCCACGCAGTGAGAAGGAGCTTCTTTACGTTGTCGCCTTTTGCGTTCCTTTCCTGGCCGCCAGGCTCACATACACTCTTGTTTCAGACTTTGGGAACAACTCGGGTTTTAATGCTCTTACTGGAAATGTCACGATATATTTGTTCATGGATGTTCTGGAGGAAATCATAGTGGCACTTGTCTGTGTGATGGCTCTGCTGCGGTTGTTAAGATTACACAGTAGAGCTAGTCTGGATGAAGTAGACGTTGAGCATGTTAGGCGTCGGGTCCGCAAGACACCTTGACGCCAAGCGTGACTCCTTGATCCAAATGAGTGTGTGGCTACTGCAATTCAGAAACTGTTAAAAGCTAGCATTTACCGTGCGGCAAATGGCATTTATCAAATGTTGGAAGAGTTGGACTGTTATTTCATAGATGGGTGCTGCGCATTTGGATAATTTGTATAGGGGTTTACAGTGGCGTTATTGGGAAGGTATGGCTTGCTGCTATTTTCATGGCATATGAATCTATGACTTGTTCATAGACATGGATTTACTGATTTTCGAAACCAAATCTTCAATCCTTCCATTCTCACTGTATTCTTTCTATGAAAGGGCCATGAAAAGAGCAAAGGATATACCGAAAAGGAAAAGTTGCAATAGAAGTCCGGAAGACAGCGAACGTCGGTCACACGATGAGAGTGTGGTTATCAATTGTAAATTCTACATTCAGGGAGACAAGCTCCCCTCAGATTGCTAGCAAACTACGGATAATCTACTAAGATCTAGATATACAACAATAAGAAGACTTATTTAATTTGTAATTCGAATAATTTATCATTTGCACTCCTCACTCCACGACACCTGAAATGTTTGCTCACCAAAGGCACTTTGTTGTGCTCACAACGCTCTTGAACACAGCAGTAAATACCTCCTCTGAATAAAGAAAAATAAGGAGATCACACCCAGCATTCGAGGATTCTGGTATCATAAAAAGGACAAGGAGGAAGAATAAATAAGAGGTAATTGCAGCAATATGAGAGTCATAATCTCGTCAAGGAAAACCCAGAACGATTGAATCAGCACAAACGAACAGCAGCCTGTAGTTGCAGGCCTCACAAACGCTAGCAAGAAAAAGAGGGAAAAAGCCACAAACAAGCCGCAATCCTCCGTCCAAATAACAGCACATCGCTTGACATATAAAACAAAGTAGCTTGATAAACTATTATCACGCTCTGCGCTAGTAGAAAACCTCTCGCCGAACTTCTCCGAAACGCCAATAAAAGAGATATTGAATATGATGTGAGAAGGGCAGTGTGCAGGCCCTGTGAGATATCGATGAGTTTACATGACAACACAGCAGGCGCACCCGCCCTTTTCAGATTCCTGCGCGGCTTCCTGAGCTGGTTGGGGTGCTGGTGTCATTGGACTAGGAATACCGCTCCCTTGGGGCATCCCAGTAATCTTTGGCATCGTACTATATGTTCCCCCTGACGTACCAGGCCGTGCTGCCGGAATATTCTTTGGATCTTTAAGCGGCCATTCTGCCTCCCGCTCTTCTGGTTTCTGAGGCACCTGCAACGCTGTCGACGCAATCTCAGGTGGGCGCTGAAATGCTTCATCATTAAGAGGCCGGAACTCCTTATCATAAGCATTTCCAAACTTTCCTTCCTTTTCCCACTGCTCCTGCTGCAACCTCTTGGCCACTGTCGGAAGAAGTTGCTGATCCGGGGGCAACCGAGGATCAGGTTTGTACATTGATGCAAGCCACGGAGGGTCACCTTCTGGTCTCCTATTAATCGAAGGGGTACCTTCACCGGACCTCGTTGGTGGACGGACCGGCGTAGAGTTATTCGAGCCTGATCTGGTCTTTGGTCGCTGCCCGGCAGATGGTGCACGAGTCGCCGAACTCTTTCGGGATGTAGCAGGCTTCTTTGGAGACGACCCGTCCAATCCAGGTTTCTTCGTTTGTGTAGGAGTTGAGGCTGCATCGTCTAGAGCCTTCACGCTCTCACTTCGACCTCTTGATCTTGGTTTAGGCAGGAATTCATCATCAACAGACAGGCCACCACTATGCTTCCGTATTATTGGGGTATCGCGCTCTAGATAATCAAGCGGTATTGGGAGAGGGCTGGCTTTATTTACCGGAATTCGCGAAACCCCCTTCATGCTTCCATTCAGGTATCGGTAGGGATCATTGACATCTTCTGCTGCCTCTTCCGGCGTGCGTAGGTCCCACCCTGCATTATCCGGAATCTCATCCTCTTCCGCTGGATTGGAACCGACTCGCGGACGTCTCTGTTCATTTCTACCACCGTTCTGTTGATCACGACTATGATTTCTTTTGCTCGATTTACTGGTGGCTCTGGTGCGAGGCAGTACAATCCCGGCGGCCTGAAGCTCCTCGCTTTCTATACGGGCAAGCTTATCTCGGTGTATCCAACTAGAGCTTTCAGGGTCCTCGTCATTGAGATTGTCCCCAGTCGCCTCAACGAAGCTCCCAGTGTTACCGCTGCTCCTTCCTGTACCATATAGATCCAACAAGCTATCTGGGGCACTGCCAGTTTCACTCAGATTACTATCCTTCCTACCCAAAGCAGCTACACGGGCAGGGGCCAGATGGTCTCCCATTCGAACAGAGTGGCTCGTATCTGTACGCCGTTGCGAGAAGTCTGGCCGCGACAATGAGTCCAATGAAGGCTTTCCATTTGCCTTTGAGGGTATTGAAGACTGGTCACCGTCCTCGCTATCCATCTTCGATTGTTCAGGGCTCTGTGATACGAAGTTAATAAAGTATACCTAGGACATTGTTATAAAACTCACGTCAGATTGAACCGGCACGGCGTACTCCCAGGAACTCTGGACACCATGAGAACTGCTAGGAGGAGTTAAAGCAGTTTGGGCATGCGGTGCGGAGACCGCAGCCATCCTTCTTATATGATTCGGATTGCCGTAGCTGATATAGAATGATACGTGATGTTGAGCCTTTTGTTGCTCGTTCGATGATCTTCAGCTCTAGTGACGCTGAGAACAGTCGTGTCCACCCACTTCTGGTCGCGCTCACACTTCGTCACAGACGATTAGAGCTCACTCCGATTCCTATCCACACTTATAACGAACGAACAACGCGGTACTGTCCTAATATTCTGCGGAGTCGCACACCAGATTCAGCAGAGGTCTGCAAAGGTCGCGTCGAGGATGTGAAGAATCCGGCGGATACGACAAAGGATAAGTCAACAGTGCATAGGTATCTCCAATTGACTCCAGCGAGAGAATGCGAAGTGAACGCCAGCTCTTGGCCTTCGGTCTCCTACCGTAGGCGGCCGTACGTGTGAAGAGCTGGTGGGATTATCATGGAAAGTTTGTTGTACGTGAAGTCCAGATGGTAAGGGGTTAGAGCTCAACCACAATGATGCTGGAAAGTCTAAGCGATGGGGCTAGGTCGAATAGGCGTTTAGAACCGATGTGACAGCCTTCCAACAAAGAAAGACACTGCCGATGCTAAGACCGTTTGTGACATGATCATCAATGGATACGACCGTTCGCTAGGGAAATGAGAAATTAGCAGTGGCTCCCGGATACTTTCCTCGGGACGTTACCGATTAAGTTTTAGTTTCTTTACAGCGCGATGGTGTCTTTTGATCGGCATTTGGCATAGCTGATTCTTTAGGCCATAAGTGGTCTTCGCAAACTATCTCAGCACATACTATGCAGCACGAAAATGGCATTACATATACCCAATTCGAGCAAAATTCGCTTTGTCTGCCTATCCGACACTCATAATGCGGCCCCGGGTTCGTTCAAACTTCCGAAAGGTGACGTTCTAGTTCATGCTGGAGACTTGACAAACCAAGGCAGCTTCAAAGAACTTCAGAAGACTCTTAGATGGATCGAGGAAAGCGATTTTCAAGTCAAGATAGTTGTGGCAGGTAATATATACATTATGGTCTCTACCGACAGTTTACCAAACGTTTATTAGGCAACCATGACATATCTCTGGATTCCGACTTCTATACCCAGCACGGCCAATCCTTCCACAACCAGAATCCTCAAGACCCTATTGCCTGTCAAAAGCTATTCGAAGACTCGCCGTCAATTACATGGCTGAAGCACGAGTCAAAAACCGTTGAAGTGGCGTCTAATACAGGAGAACGGACTTCATTCAAGATTTTTGGCTCGCCGCTTTCTCCAGCAAGTGGACGGTGGGCATTTGGATATAGCGCTGAGCGCGTAACTACTGTTTGGGACGATATACCACTCGACACCGATATCTTGGTTACTCACACCCCTCCGAAATATCATTGTGATATGAAACGGGGCAATGCAGTCGGTTGTGAGGCCCTGCTGCATGCACTTCGAAGGGTACGGCCTCGATTAGCTATATGTGGACATGTCCATGAAGGTAGAGGAGTGGAGATCATCGATTGGAATGCTTCTACACCTGATTCCGGTCTAGAAGATATCGGGGTGTACAGATGGAGAGATCCAGGAAAGGACAATAAAAAGACGTCTCTGGTAGACCTTACGGGAACACACGATCGTAGCCGATCTGCAAATCAATTTGAAAGGCGGGTGAGTTTTGCTGCTTGCAATGGTATCTCTCATGAGATTCCAGAACCAGCTCCATCTCTGTTGGATACGTTGAGCGACCAAAATCCGGGAATAACCTCGGAACTTGGTGTAGAGGTAAGTCCGCGGGAGTTTCTTTGCTATTTTACCATGTTTCTTACCAAGCTACTTGGAAGCAGGGTAGCTCCTTTCCTCCTTCCAGAACCTTATCTGCAATGACTTGCATTGTGAATTGTTCCATTATGGCATCAAGCTGGCCGCATACTGGTGGGATCACCTATAACAAACCAATCGTTGTGGACGTTAACTTGCCCACCTGACGAATATCTCGCTCAGGCTTATTGTACAATGTCGTTATACTTCCACTTAGGCATAATACTCTTGCTCAGTTATGTCTACGATCTTCATTACGGATAGATGTCTACCATATGTCGTAGACTGAGAAAATACTGATTATAGTCAAGCGTATCAAGGTGAGATGGTGTGGAGCTGGAGACATCCAGATCAACCTCGCATTTGCGCCCACCCTCTTCGTGCAGCGTGGAAAAGTTACGAGGTACACATGACTCCAAATACGTCATAGATCTCCAGAGTCAATGGCGAATCCGGGGAGTGTAAAACTTTATCATGGGGATATTTGCACACGTTCAATGAAGCTGAATCAGTAGAACTTGTGGAGCTAATGTACGTAGATGTAAATGTCACGTTGACAATGAAGCGCCATTCGCGAACCTGGCAGGTATTGGAAATATTGTATCTAGCCGGCCCGAGTATTGTATACTCCAGAGGATGATCATAGATGGGATTCAGGCAGTGAGGATCCATTTTCTTGTAGATTCTTTGGCCAGCTTACACAAAAGCGTATATTCTCTTGGCCTGGTGCCCAAACAGGGCAATCAACTCCCCCACTACAAGTTTTCGTACCTTACCGCAATATCATGCAAAGGCCTGAGGTCGCATATGGTGTGAGACACGCCATATCTTCCGCTGACCAATGCTCACTACGTGCGCCCAGAGTAG
This sequence comes from Scytalidium sp. 3C, assembly GCA_000743665.3. NCBI lineage: Eukaryota > Fungi > Ascomycota > Leotiomycetes > Scytalidium > Scytalidium sp. 3C. The sequence goes on from JMRO03000009.1 coordinate 512,874, forward strand.
ACTTTCGTGAGCTTTGTGCATCCTCCATGCGTCGGACCCCTATTTCGGCGGGCCCCGTATGCCCAGTCTTAGAGCTTCGAAGCCTCACACTTCTCAAGCCACAGACAACCCCGCAATGCGTGAATTCACTGGCATAGGCGCCGCGAGTCCTATCAGGATGGCCGTGTGGATGGCCGCAACATGATCACGATCCAAAGCTCTGCTAGCCAACGCCTGTTCAAGTGATGGCACGACCTGGTCTGCATGACGCTCTCTGGGCAAGGCAACGGGGTCTTAGGGGGGGATGGCATGAGGGTGTGCAGACAGGCTTACCATCACCCATTGTCTGAGTCTTGGGCGAAAAAAGAAAAGTCGAGAGTTTAAGGCGAATAGATCCGCCCAGAGCGTGCTTCATGACCATCCAACGGGAAGGGTCGGACAGGGTCCATCTACAACCACACCTGGAACCGAATCATGACGACCAGTCAAAGAGCTCTCACGATGGCCGACCGACCCATTGAGCAGGGTCCCACCGCTCAAGGATATTCTGCTGTACCAGTACCTCGCACTACTGACTCCGGATTGCTTAGTCTCGTGAACAGTCACCCGTACCTCGACGACCGCGGCCACCTCAGCAGAACCACTGGGCACTCGATAGGCGGGGACGTTTGCACGCGTGCAAGTGAGCCACCGGAGAGAGAGGGAAGCAGAGCTCGTTACAGGTCGCAAGGTGAAACAGGGCTCGATACAGACGATACACATTACTGCAGATAGGCTGGTTGACGGCGGGGTCTATCGACGCAACGGCACGAGGCTCCCCTCACGGGTACAAGGCATCCCGCATCTTAGACTGATCCGTCCTAGACTGTGCCTCTAACGCTGTAGAGCACCGGAGCCAGTGGTTCCTACGAGGCACTCTGGGCCCTACAGGCAACACTCGAGGCTTATTATCTCCCATAAGCCGGAGCCAAAATTGGCCCTATTCCTAACCGCCGTTACCGCAGCCAGACTAGCTGTCTCTACGTGAGGTGCGGGAGCTGAACTGGGCAATGTTTTTGTCGGACGAAAGTGACAAGAGTCTCTACCACCTGGCTCGCTCCAGCTGCCTGTCGATCGGGAGGGAAGCTGGAAGCTAGGGAGCGCTTACGGGGTCGGTCCACCACTGAAACCTCGATTCTACCGATTGGCTCAGGAACCAAAAGTTACCGCTGAGCCAGAAAGAGCGAGCCACGCATTCCACTGCAGGCTGAGTGGCCGGGAAGTCACGCACGTAGCGTCGTGAAGGGGAAGAAGGGCGAGTTATTCGGGGAGCCACTTGCGCATTTTGGGCAGAGCTGCAGTACCAAAACCCGGTCCACGAGTTGAATGGGCAAGGCCAGAATTACGGCGGCCTATTTGAGGGGTTCCTACATGACGGAGAGGTGCTGACAACGAGGTGAGGTGCATCGTGGCATGGTGGTGGTGTATTGGAACCTGGTTCCTGCTGCTCAATCTTTGCGATCGCTACATCCAAGGAATATCCATCCCACTGGTGAGGGAAGAGGCGTTGATATCACATCTGCTGGGATTAACGGGCGGTTACCATGTGTGATGCGCTCGATGGTGAGCGTGCCACACTTGCCAGAGCCAGTGTGCAAGATCAAGTCTTCCTTGAGCTTCTTCCCGAGGATTCCACCATGCCATGGCTGTGCACGATGGCCAAAATACTGCATGAGGTAAGGTGGATGTCGCTCAGGTCTGGAGTCGCTTCCATGCAGCCAACACCTCCGCTGTGCCCTCGCCTGCTTCTTACTGGCCCCCCATCACCAATGAAGGCGTGGGCCTCCCGCTACGCGTCCTGCTAGCATATCAACAGCTGTAGCCCGTGGTGTGCACAGAAGACCACCCCATCATCAGAGTCCACCTGGAGTGGTGAGAGCAAGCTAAGCTCCTCAAGTTCAGAGTGTGCTCGCCCTAAAAGGAGCTTGCCTATCGAATGCACACACATAAGACTGCTGAGCTGTGTTCATCCAAACTAGCCCGCTCGCACTCCCTTAACATTACTTGAAATCCTGCAGCATCGGGACCGTGAGCACTGAACGCACTGCATCCATCTGCTGAAAGTGAGGCGGGCTGTCCGTATCACTGCTGAAATTCACTTACCCTGTTCTGCTTCATTCTTTGTCACAGACTTGCAGCACATCCAGTGTCGTTATTCCATCCGAGCTCTATATCGCATTCCTCGATTTTAACCATTCACCTACAGCCTTCCACGACGCCCTGTATTCACCGGAGGAGCAGGGCTCCAGTTCAACCTCTGTTTGTGGAACACTAATAAAGGTCCAGACGGGATCTAGGAGCTTTGGAATCTATTCTCATTCGAAACACTTGAGCGCGTCTCAGTTCCCTCTATATACCTCTTGTTTTACGCCTTTGCGTTGGCGACGATCAGAGGCTGTCGAGCAACAGCCCCTCTTGCTGCCAGGTAGCCTGGTTTCGTCATATACCCACCCCTCGACCCCTTAGGACCCTAAGCCGACTCACCGCCTCGTTGTCTGGCCATCACCAAGCAGGCCTCTTGAGAGACCTCACCGTTCAAAACAATCGCTAGGTTTTGGAATCATCTTCATTTTCTATTCAGCACTGAGACTGCAGAATTTGCTTTGATTTCAAAGGCAAAACTTCGCCACCGGCTTACGAGTATCGCCGCGTTATCCCCCAGCCTCGCTCCGAATCTTAAGCGAAAGCCCCGTGACCTCATTCAGGTGAAATCGATACCGAGAAGTACAACACAGCAATACTTACGGCTTCCGGGTAAACGTCTCCTCCGTCCTTCACCGTCGATATTCGCCCCCTTCAACATTCTTTATAATCATTATATTCATTCCTTCTTGTGCTCTTCTCTTGAGAAATCACCGTCAATCGACATCCCTCGATTACTATACACTCCTGTCCACGTTAATATGCGATAGACTGGACAGTTTGCCTCTCGCGATCGAGGAGCAACCCCTCGGCATTTGCTGACTTCCAGGTCAGCAATATCCATCAAATATGAGTTCGCCACTCCCCCCCGATCCTTACAAAGCACTCGGTGTGTCGAAGACAGCAACACTAGCAGAGATTCGGAGTGCACACAGGAAATTGGTACTCAAATGCCACCCCGATAAGGTACAGGAAGCCTCTTTGAAGGCGATCAAGCAGGATGAGTTTCAGAAGGTACAGCAAGCGTATGAACTTCTCAGTGACGAGAATCGGCGTGTGCAGTATGATGAACAGGTCAAGCTGTTTGAACTGAGGAAGGAGATGGGTAGAGGGAATCCTACGGCGAGGAGTAATCCCTTCGAATATGAGGTTAGAACAGCGGAGCCTCGATCGACGTCGTATTCTTCGCCGAGGTCCAAGGAGTCGCCGAATGTATACTCGCGACAACCGCCTAGATCTTACGAAGATATTCCGTTTGATGAGCCGCGGTCGACGAAGAAGTCGTCGAGTTACGACTCGGAGCGTAAGAGAGAATCGAAAGAGGATGAGCTGAGACGGGAGGCTCGAAAGGCTCACGAGGAGAATGCGAGGTTACAAGCGAAGATTGACAAAGAGGCTCGTCGTGCCACGCATAGCAAACGAGAGAAGACACGGGATAAGGAGAGGAAGCGAGGATCGGAGGAGAAATATACACGCTATGCGCCGTATGTTGAGGACGTTGATTCGGATGAGGGTTATTCTCGAACACCACCAAAGTCAGACAAGAAATCCAGCCGGCGAACGGAAGATGACCGGGATAGTCAACCGACCTTAGCGGCGAAGTGGAACGATCATCGAGAGTACGCTGCACAGTATATGCAGGCTTCACGTCAAAAGGTCATGGAAAAATCGAAAGATGGATTCCATCCACCACCAATGCGGAGAGCGGAAACCTTCGCCGCTCCATCTTACAACATTCGATACGCAGCTCCTCCTGTTCCGCCCCCACCGCCATCATATCCGCCCAGTGAGGATGAGGCGCCTCGACGATCGTCTGCCCGTTCTTCGTCCCGTAGACCTGCAGAGGTGCCATCAACGCGGAGTCGTGAAAAGTCAAGATCGAAAGACAAGCGGTCTCGAGATCCCTACATTGTCGAACCGCCTTCCCCACCGCCGAGCATCAAGAAACCGACTCTCCATTCTTATCCTTCGGCACCTCCTGTTGTACCTGTATACAGCAGTCAACCGTCTCGTTCCCAGACTATGCAGTCGCAATACAGCAGAAAAGATACCGTTCCTCCAATGCCTCGAGCAGCTACATTCCAAGCAGGTGATGGCTCCAGAGGTAGCAAGTTAAAGAAGTCCATGGATTTCGAATCGGAATCAGATTCCGATACACCAATCTATACTAGTCGGAGATCTGCCAGCCCTCCGCCTCGAAGGCAAGAGGAAGTCAGATATCATGTCTCCAATGGCCGTACCGTTCCTGTCACCCGAGCAGATCGCCGAGATGATGAGTACGTACCTTCACGAGATCGAAGTCCGTCACCACGAGCAACCAGACTACCATCTGAACGGGTACCCTTGGAAAGGGGTTCCAGCAATAGTGGTAGACAGCGCCAGTACCATACTTCTGATACACGCGAGCCGATTGTTATCCCTGTTCGTCCAAAGATGTCGCCACGTGAGAGTGGACATCGCTCGTCTGGCAGTCGGGGCTCGCCTCTGTATGAACAGGTAAAATGGTCCCCAGCTTATGGCCCTGCAGATGTTGTATACACTACAGCGCCTTCACAGAGCAGTTACAGAAGGGATAGTGACCCAGGGCATCGGGAATACAGCTACCCTACACGGAACAGAGAGTTCGTTTACTAATAGAGCTCTCCAGAAATACAATTGTATAGAAGGAGCCACCAGTACGCTCCATGATTTATTGATTTGTTTGGCGCGGGTGGATGTATTAAACACGCGATGAAAACCCAGATATTACTTTTAACGACGCTTCATGTTCATCGTTTTGTGCTTTTCCTACGAAGAACGGGAATGAGGAGCCAGCAGTGTGGAGGGGTCTGGGAAATGGGTGACATCTATTGATTGTCTTTCCCAATTTGCATTCCTCCTCCATCCTATATATACTCGAATTTGGTTTGCTCGTTTCGTTGTTTCGTTGTTGTAATTTACGTCCACGTTCATTTCTTTGCTTTGGTGCCTTTGATTCCCCCATGGGGTTGCGGCACGGACACAGCAGCATCAGTACAGAATGAGATCTCTACAGAGGACATACAGAGAGGTTGGGATGGGCGGCATGGGCAGGAGCAGGGTCATTTTACCTATTTTATGGATAAGGATATCGGGCATGCAGGGAATGATGAGACATGGCAAATATCCGTTTCAGGTTTGATCGGATAGGATGATAGCACTTTATGAGATGAGATCATGAATGAAACCAATTTCGTGAAATTTTCTCCTATTTTCCTAAAGTGTGTCGTCTGCTCGTAACTCGTTCTTCTTGAATCCGGCTCCGCCATCTATGCAGTTTGATCCCGGAAGCTCTAATGCCTGTCTCTGTAATTGTATAGATACAACCAGTAAGTCACGTCTCGTTCATCTCTGTATAACTATAACATCTTCGCTCTATCTTCACGTCGTTTTCTTGTTTTATTGGTTTTGGATTTGTTTAGAACTCCCATAGCTGATATGTATCAACAACTATGGAACGCTCGACATGTACAATACTTGTAAAAATAAACACGCTCAACTCCATTTCTCATTTTGCTGCATTAAGATGAGCCGTCTCATACCTGTAAAGTATCAAGGCACTATATCGGTAACCGTACGGCGACTTGCATCTGGAACGACCCACCTGTAAATCCTACGTAAGCTTCCACTAGATCATCCGCACTGACTACCTTCACACCCCTGAACTGCAAATTTGTTTTGTTTCCACGAATCGACAAGAGAGTGTGGTTGAGGATCTGTAGGGCATTGAATTTGCCAAGTACATCCAATGTAGTTTAATTTAAGAGTGGAATACTATATAAGGTTTGTGTACATGCAGTAACTGCCAGCAGAGACTATAAAGAGGCACACAATCTAAAGAAACCTTTTGTCATTGAATATGAGATCATGTAGAAAAGGAAAAGGGTATCCAGTATGTTTTATTCTAAGGGTATATTTGAAACCGAGACGAAAGTTGAGAGTTAGTTTATAACAGAGATCTAGCAGAGAACATATAGGGAGCAGATCTAGAGATGTTAGTTAGATGTCGTGGTCCTGAGCGTGACTCTTGTCTACGTACCATGCTTAGACCTAGAATCATGGAGCACCAAAAGCAGACATTGTTGAGAAGTCTCCTATCCTTGACCCACTTGGTTCTCTGGATCATAACAATTGGCAGCTGGCTCATCTGAGCGAGAAAGCCATACCCACGGATCTTCTTGGTGATACATGCCATAACAATCTCATGACCAATGGCACTGATGAGGAAGGTGATTAGGGTAGCCATTGGGCGACCGATATGCGGCCTTGATGCCGAATACACGTGGCGACGGAAGAAGTGGTGAACAGGAATATTCCACTCTCTGGAGAATTCGAGCCAGTCTGTAGAGTTCCACCAGTCGTCGTAAAAGTGACGATCTGAGAAGCGGGTGATCTCAGCACAAGCACCGAGGACATATTCAAAAATAACAAGGAATACCAGAAGAAATGTCACCATGAACGGCCACAGCAACATAGAGATGGACTCAGCGAGGATGAGAAGAGTCTCGCCTGTGGAATGCACTGTCTCGAGACGCAAGGCTGATTGCGACAAGACTGGTAAGATGAATTCCTCGGAAATGATTGTCAAGAGGAAAATAACGCCAAATACAGCAAGGACCTTTGCAGCGAGCTCCGACCAAACAATTCTCTCAGTTCTTGGATATTCTAGCTCATAACACAACGTTGGGCAAAGGAGGTAGTCAATATAATTTGACCATGTCAGATTCCGGGGGTACGTGACTGATGTCTCATTAGCCAAATGTTACCAAGAAGCGATTGTAATTTGTATCCGTACCTGATCCCATAGGAGATGTGAGCTCGATTGCTAGATCTTCCCGAAGACGAGCTAGTTCGGAACTTGGGTTTTTCGCCGCGTCTTTGTTCTCTCCAAGCGGTGAAGGGAATCCCCCATTTCTTGGATATTGATATGCCGGAGTCTTGTCGGCAGTTCTTGGGTTGTCAAGAGCCTTTAATCTTCTCTCAGTCTCGCTCAAGTGTCCATTGTAAAAAGAATAAGAATGCATCTTCATGAGCAAGACCAAGGTATGAAGGAGAAGAAAGACCTGAGCTGTCCATGTCCAATCCCTAAGAAATGGTATGCTTGTCCAATGTCAGCCTGAGCATCGGATTAAAAGAACGTCACACTTACGCCACCCAGATCACGAACCAAACCGCCTGGTAAATGCTTTGGATTGCCATGCCACCTCCAAACCAGCGGAGACCAATTTTCTTGCCAAAGTCGCTCCTGAACAGTCTCTGTAGTGGCAAGCTGATCCCCGTACTTGTCACCATGAGTGCATCAGCCAGCCCGAGCTCCCAGACCTTGACCGTAAATAAGTGCCAGATTTGTACTCTCATTGGGTAGCCTGTGTCTTTAATGTTTCTTAGCATTGTTGTTATGGCCATGATCGTGAGAGCTATCCAAAACAAGACAAAGAAGCCTTGGAAATCATGGTAATCACTGTTCTTATCAAAGTGGGACACCCGCGAAGCATATTCGATGGTGGGAAACAATCGTCGCCGTTGCTCTGCGCGGATCTGCTTTCTTGTAGATGAGATTACATGCGCAGAAGGTGGCGCATCCGCTGGCACAGGAGTTGATCGCCCACTGAGAGCGATTAGTACAGAGACTGAACTTCATTGCTCATGTAAACGCACCTTGTTTGAGCGGTTACACTTGCCGACTCAAGACCATCTTTGCCCAGGTGCCCAGGCTTCAAACTATCCTCACTAGTGTTGCGTATTATGGCCGGATTTATCGGTCGAGGTCGGAGGATATGGTCATGCTGGCTATGACCGTTTGCATGTATCTCTGAAGATGTAGAAGTGGTTGAAGATAACATATTGCGGCGATTGTTGTCTTAAGCCAGGAAGAGTTGAGGACAGAATAAAGAAATGCAAGGTAAAGGAGACCCACGAGATGTTAGGTCCAGGTACCACGCCTTTAAACAATTGCCACGCGTAAGCTGTCAAATATTCTATAAAACCGAAAATCCTAAGAAGATCCCATATGTAATCATGGCAACGTGTTGTAAGTAACAGAATCCGTCTTACGGCATTCTACCCAAGGGGGCCGAGGTCGAAGGCAACTATTATTGGGGCTTGCGACGTCATGTTGGGTAATAGATTGGCGTGCAGTGCATCAGCCACAGCTGTGGCTCCCGAAATAGTTTGTTTCATCCTCAGGCAACTAATAAGTTGATGCTTGATGCCATCTTACCCTCCAATGGGATGGACACGCACAGAAGCGAAGGCAGGCTCTCAGATTACCACATCACAAAGCTCAGGTTCTTGTGATATTGGCTGGGGGATCGATACCTCTCTTGTCGACAGAGTCCTCCGCTTCTCAGGCCAAATTGGGCAGAAACTCAAGTCTGGCCCATTGCGGGCCTTGAGACCGCTAGAATGAGTTCCTGTAAGCACCCTTTCCAAAAGTCCCCCCCAAAGACAATCCCAACTAATAGCTTGCAGTAAAACAGTTTATTCGCAATGTGCGAGCAGCAAAAACGATAGCAGATGAGCGTGCGGTGGTTCAGAAAGAGAGCGCAGCGATCAGAGCCAGTTTCAGGGAGGAGAGCGGCGATTCCAACGTCCGGTAACAACTCCAGATAACCCCAGGTAACTCTATTGCTGAAGCCACTGACATTCTCTCGTATAGACGGAACAATGTTGCAAAACTTCTCTATCTCTTTACCCTGGGAGAGAGGACGCACTTTGGCCAGATCGAATGTTTGAAGCTCCTGGCATCACCCCGCTTCGCAGACAAGAGACTAGGTTACTTGGGTACGATGCTGTTACTAGACGAGAATCAGGAGGTATTGACACTGGTCACAAATTCTCTTAAGAAGTGAGTTGCATTGCAAACCCTTGACAGGTGGAATCATTCTGATGGATGGATGACTAGTGACCTGAATCACTCCAATCAATATGTTGTCGGCCTGGCTCTCTGCACCCTTGGGAATATAGCATCTGTTGAAATGTCTCGAGACTTATTTCCGGAGATAGAGACTCTGCTATCCACTGCAAACCCATATATCCGACGAAAAGCCGCCTTGTGTGCCATGCGAATATGCAAGAAGGTCCCTGATCTCCAGGAGCATTTCTTGGATAAGGCTGCTGCGCTTCTCTCAGACCGAAACCATGGCGTTCTGCTCTGTGGGCTAACATTGGTCACAAGTCTTTGCGAAGCTGATGAAGCAGAAGGTGGAGAGGAGGGAATCGTGGAGAAATTCAGGCCTTTTACAGGTAGCTTGGTTCGAACTCTGAAAGGATTGGCTAGCTCCGGATATGCACCCGAGCATGATGTTACTGGAATCACAGATCCATTTCTTCAAGTTAAAATCCTGCAACTACTACGAGTGCTTGGCCGAGGAGATGCAGAAACCAGCGAGCAGATCAATGACATTCTCGCTCAGGTGGCCACAAACACAGATTCTTCCAAGAATGTTGGCAACTCGATCTTATATGAGGCAGTTCTGACTATCCTGGATATCGAGGCAGATTCAGGTCTCCGAGTGCTAGGTGTCAATATCCTTGGTAAATTTCTTAGTAACCGGGACAATAACATACGTTACGTCGCGCTTAATACCCTCATCAAAGTTGTTGCGGTCGAGCCTAATGCTGTCCAGCGACACCGGAACACGATTTTAGAATGTCTCCGGGATCCAGATATCAGCATCAGACGGCGTGCTCTTGACTTGAGTTTTACTCTTATCAACGAGAGCAATGTACGGGTGTTGATCCGTGAGCTGCTTGCTTTCTTGGAAGTTGCGGATAATGAATTTAAACCTATCATGACCAGTCAGATCGGCATTGCTGCTGACCGTTTCTCCCCAAACAAGCGCTGGCATGTCGACACAATATTACGAGTTCTGACACTAGCTGGAAATTATGTTAAGGAGCAGATTCTCTCATCGTTTATCCGACTTATTGCGACCACACCTGAATTGCAGACCTATGCTGTGCAAAAGTTATATGCTAATCTGAAGAAAGACATCACGCAAGAAAGCCTGACACTTGCAGGTGCGTGGTGTATAGGAGAGTATGGCGACGCACTTCTACGAGGCGGTCAATATGAAGAAGAAGAGCTAGTCCAGGAAGTCAAGGAGCACGACATAATTGATCTATTTTCGACAATTTTGAACAGCAGCTATGCTACCCAGACAGTAACTGAGTACATTATAACATCACTGATGAAACTCACGACAAGACTCTCTGACCCCGCTCAAATTGAAAGAGTTAGACGTCTCCTGGCGGCTAATTCCGCTAACCTCGATGTGGAAGTGCAGCAACGAGCTGTTGAATATGGCAACCTATTTAACTATGATTCCATACGAAGAGGTGTTTTAGAGAAGATGCCTCCTCCGCAGATTAAGGAAGAGTCCAGAGTGCTTGGAGAAGCCCCCAAGAAGCCGGCTAAAGGGGCGAATCGCAAATCCAAGATTATTAAACCCTCGGAACAAGACTTACTGTTCGACATCATGGGTGATAGTGCCTCGCCCAGCACCGATCTCAACGCCACAAACGGATCCCAAAATAACGCAGACCTCCTTGCTGATATACTTGGAGGAGGTACTGCATCGCCTGCAACATCTCCGCAACCGCAGAAACCCAATGTCAGCTCCATTATGGACCTCTTCGATACTCCTAGCACTCAGACTCCTACAAACGGTTCTGCCCAAGCAGTCAACGACCTTGTAGGGATGTCATCACCCCCACCACAACCATCGCAACCAACGCAACCAAGCATCCCCTCACATCCATGCTATGACAAGAACGGACTTAATATTACCTTACAAGTCCAGAGAAATGCTGAGGGCACAGTTCAGGTGTTAGCCCGGTTCAAAAACTCACCTACGCAGTCATTATCGAATGTAAACTTGCAAGCTGCTGTGCCAAAGACGCAGAAGCTCCAGCTAAATGCCATAACAACATCCGACCTTGGCCCCGGTGCTGAAGCAACGCAGTCAATGCGGATTACTGGCAGCAAGGGGGTAAGTTGTACCTGTTAATCTTTTGCCAATTTGCAGACTAACCATTCCCAGCCACCTCTGCGTTTGCGCTTGAAAATCTCGTATACACAGCCCAACGGTGCGGGTATTACAGATCAGGTCGATTGGTCGGAACCTAAATAATCAATGGACGCCAGGATACGTGGTAGCATATATTGAAATTAACGAAGATTGTGTCACGAGTGGAGATGTACTACAAAACACGGTGATATAATATCTATTGCTTATTATTTAAGTGCGCTGCCGTCATTTCTCCCTCCAATTTCCCACAGCATCATTTGTGGACCCAATACTGCATTCCTTTACAGCCCCTATTTCCTGGTGATCATTCTTTCGTAGTCCCATGTTCCTCCTGCACATGCACACCTGGATATATAATTCCATTCTTTTCAAAATGAGTGTCACCCTTGGCCCGCTTTCAAAATTACATAGCTCGTGGAAATCAACTTATGACGTGGCTAGGTTACAGCATTCGGATCCGCGCTAACGAGTGTGAAAGACGTTACGCATCCTCAGAAAATCTAAGTAAGTGAGTAGCTCTCAACTAAGAGGTGGTGGTCTTTGCCATGTCGACTACCAGCTTACCACCCTCCCCCTTAAGATATTCTTCGACAAGCTGATTCAAGTGGGCCAAGGGGAATGTTTTTGTTTGAGCCCTAATTCCATGTTTAGATGCAAATTCCATCATCTCCCTCAGCATCTTATTACTACCATTCACACTTCCGATTATTTGTATATCCCTGAACACAACGTCTTTTGCAGATAAGTGAAATCCGGATTCGGGAAAGGAAAGAAGCATGCATTTTCCATGTGTTCTAAGGATCTTCATCCCGTAGTCAAAGGCATTCTGCGATTCTGGAAGGATTATTATGGCGTGTAACCCCTGTGATTTACCTTCCGAGTCTTCCCTTGAGGCGATTTCCACCAATTGGTCGGGGCTGGTCGTGTTAGAATCAACAAGCACGGCACCAGTGTTCAGGCTCACAGCTAGTTCCAGGGGCTTCTTAGCATTCTCGATTCCAAACACTCTCAGACCCATCTTAGCTGCGAATTGAATACCCAGATGTCCCAATCCGCCACCAGCTCCCAATATGCCTATCGATTGGCCCGGTTTTAGATCCAGCTTTTTCAGTGATGTGTAGATGGTCAGGCCAGCGCACATTAATGGTGCAGTCTCAACACCCGTCATTCCTTGTGGAATAGGTGTGACCTGTCTGCTATCCACCACTGCGTATTCAGCAAAGCCTCCATAAGCGTTCATCCCTAAGCCATTAGAGTTTGGACAGCGAGGGGAGTAGCCCGGTGGATCTTCAAGCGGCCCCGTAGACAGACACTCTTCGCAAGTTCCGCAAGCATGATATGCGCTCACGGCAACGCCTACCTCCTGCCCAAGCTTAAACTCCTTGACAGCAGGGCCGGCGACAACAATGGTGCCAGCAAATTCATGACTCCCTATATGCGGAAATTTGGGTGGGTAGCCTTGCGACTTTATAGCTCCCGAGGCGAGTACAAGATCAGTATGGCAGTACGAAGCTGCCGTGACGCGGATGAGCATGTCATAGTCTGATTTGAGGGTAGGCAATGCAGTTGAGCGCAGAGCGTAAGGGGTGTTGAAGGACTCTAAGAACTGAGCCTTCATTTCGGAGGGAAGCTGGACAGCGGCCGCCATGATGAGGAGCAATTGTTAAGCAATGCTCAGGTAGAAGCTTTGGTACAAATATTATCAACTTTGTTCAATCATTCACTATTTCTTTTAGATATAGTTATCAGGCCTGTCAGGTCTGGGTATGTAAATCCAACCCGAGTTTTGGGGAGGTTTCCCCGCAGTCTGGTACGAACGTCATGGCAGCGGGAAAGGTGGGCCAGCACGTCCCAGGCACAAAAGACCCCGCGATAGCTGACTGTAACAAGTAGCTGTCCGAACACCGAGATTATGGAGGGGCAGAGCTGTTATAAAGACAAACTACGCGCGTGCATTCCTTCTCCCTCGTCAATATACATCTTTCCACAAACTTAAAATTTCCATTTCTTTCTTTGTAACGCCCCTGATTACCTTCACCCTAGCGCTATGGATTCGTCAATATGGTGCAAATCTCAGTTCGATATCGCAATTGCGGGATAACCCCACCAAGGCCCCATATTGTGGGAGCCGTGGAACAGTAATGCAAGCGGCACCCAGCCAAAGAGGGGAACACTGTGGTGGAGGGGTATACAAGGTGTTTATTCTAGCGCTTTCTCCCTAACGTCCACTGGCAATTGAATAACAGAGCAAGCAATCAGGAAGTATTTCGTAGACGCAGATTATAAGAAAACACAGGCGACTCTCGAATACAGCACCTTAAGTCTTGAGCAAACTGCATCTCTAGAACCCAAAATGGCACAAGCTATCAGGAATGTGATTCTCGTCGGGGTAGGTGTTTCTTTCATTAGATAGCATGATCGTTAGCCCATTCAATTGCATTTGGATGTGAAATGGACCAGCTACAGCTTGTTCAAAACTGCTGAGAAAAGAGATCCTCCTAAGCTGACTTATCTGGTTTTCGAACCCATAGGCGTCAGGAAACCTTGGTACTCACACCCTGAAAGCCTTACAATCCGCTTCCTTCAACGTCTCCATCCTGAGCCGTCCAGACTCGAACTCTACCTTCCCCGCCGGCATCCCCGTTCACCGAGCAGAATACACAACTGAGAAGCTGGTTCCAATCTTCAAGGGACAAGATGCCGTAGTTAGCGTTGTGGGATCTCTCAGCATCGGCACACAAAAGGCTCTTGTGGATGCGGCAGCTGAGGCAGGTGTCAAGCGATTCATCCCCAGCGAGTTTGGCTGTGATACGAGCAATCCCCGAGTGCTGGAGATCGCCCCAATCCTGAAGGGAAAGGCTGACATTGCTGCGTATTTGAAGACCAAGGAGTCGACTGGATTGACTTGGTCAGGAATCATCACCGGTCCGTTTTTCGACATGGTGAGTCTCTTCATTCTTCTCAATTACCCTTTTCTTTATATCCCTCCCTGATATCAATTGAGTGCCGTCATTAACTTTAAGAACTGTATAGCAAACAAGCTTGAAGGGATTCCTTGGTCTTGACCTTGCAAACAAGTCCGCGATTGTCTGGGACAACGGCACTAATCGCTGGGTTGGAACTACCCTGCCTCAAATTGCGCGTGCCATCGCTGGTGTTCTTTCTCACCCGTCCGAGACAGCCAATAGATACGTCTACGTTTCGTCCTTTAGCCTCACCAATAACGACCTCATTGCTACAGCCGAGAAGCTGACTGGGTCCAAGTGGAACCGCGTCGAGTTCTCGAGCGAGGAGAAGATCAAGAGCGCGCTGGAAGGTCTTTCCAAGGGAGATTTCAGCGCAGTCCCGGTGCTTCTGCGAGCAGCTACATTCACGAAGGAAGGTACTGGAGATCTGGAGGCTAGACATGGGCTGGATAACGAGAAAATTGGCCTGCCAAAGGAGAACTTGGAGGAGGTCCTCTCTGCGTTATTCAAGAACGAGAAGGTTTGAATATCTTAGATACGGATTGAACCACAATGGAATTAATTGGTTTTTAAAAGGTTATATTATCTAAGACGGGATTCTCGCCCTCTCTATAAAAGACTTTTGAGTGAGATGACATCCGGCATGGAGAGCATGGCCACAATCTAGCCAGTAGGGTAGAAGGTAGGATCATAAATAAATTTTGTGGCATCAAGATTCATGAGCATTCAGACCGTATCTTTAAAAACTAGATCACACTTCTAGGGCCCTTTTTTTTTCTAAAACTAGTTGGCACGTTCGTAAATCTACTGCACTTACAGTAAAATGGTGCGTCTTCCGTGGGAAGGATACAAAAGTGTACTTTCCATTTGATATGGCCTCTGGGCTCTAATAGCTGTGTAATTTCCGCAGTAGCAACAAATCCAATTCTTTAGCAGGATAACCGTAACCCAGCGCCATTACACCAACAACTGACGGCTCTTGACCTTGCCTCCAGCGAGGGACTCAGCTCTGAAGTGGGTGTCTGATTATGACGTCAGATGGACAGAGCCGATGCTGCTGGAAGATATCTCAAAGAAAGACGCCGAGTTATATTGTCGTATAGATATTGTTGTAGCAGAAAAAGCTTTCTGACTCGTGATTACTATTGAAGGGCTTTGCTGGATATTCTTTTTTTTGTGTATTGTAACTCCATTGTTCGTTGTCCCACAAACCACCCACCCTTGGAGTCAATAAGCTATAACCTTGCACCGACCACACCCACACCTCTCTACTGAGGCAATAGGTCATCGCTGTTCATGCTTGTTGAATAGCTAGAGGCAAGGTATCAGCTACCATGGTCGACCCACGTCGACTTCAAACCGTCCACTCCCCGGCCGTGATAGCTGGGTCGAGCGGAATGCCATCCTCCAACCCTCTTCTCGTCCTCCTCAGTGGATCATCGAAGGATCCCAGAGGGTCATAATCTCCAAATATGAGGTCTGGATCAAAGTCCTCCAGCGGGGAGATGTGCTCTGGCGGCGTCGGAGACGTCGGAGAGATGTGCACCGGTCTGGAGAACCCATTGCCATTGTAGATGGGGGGTGAGTCATCCGGATGGAAGAAGTCAGTGAGGGTCTGCGTGTGGTCAAACCCAGCCGTGGTCGAGCTGGTAGACAGTGGGCTGACCAGCTCCTGGGTGTAGCTCGAGCCCTGCGTGGAGCTGCGAGGGCGTCGAGGCTGCGAGGCTTGGTTCTTATTGGCGCGGCCCGCCGCTGACTTCTTCTGCGGGATGGGATCGAAGGCCTCGGGGTGGAGGTTTCGACCGTGACGGATCACAAGGTCCCTGCGGAGGGGTAGATCGATTAGCTTTTTGGTCCTGCAGTAGCTTTCTCGATCAGGTCAAAGGGTGGAGGAGGGGTCATGACGTACTTCCGTGCATACTTCCGATCACAGAATCGACATTTGTAAGGGCGCTGTCTAGAGTCTATTTTTGGCGTCAGTCGGACTCGGGGCAGAGAGGGCGAGGGCGGCCACGGAGGCCCGATTCTCGCAAACCACCATCAAATTCACGATCGCCGGAGTTGTTCACGCCGATATGATGATGAAGCTCGAGAGCTCTTGATGAAAGTCGATGGGGTAGCGGCGGGGTAGGTCAGGCAGATAAGAGAGCATGGACTTACGCGCTGCCTCATGGCGGGAGCAGTGCTCGCTGCGCTTGAAAGCTTTGCTACAAATGGAGCAAATGTGATTCCGCTTCTGTTTCTTCGCCGCCGTGGCCACGTCGAGTGGCGAAAGCACCGTGATGGTGTCGGTGTCAGCAGGAGTGCTCTTGACCATGGTCGAATGGTGGGATGAGGTGATGTGTTGGGATCTGGGTCTGGAGCGATGCTGCGGCGCTGGAGGACGTCGGAGAGAGCGCAAAAAAGAAGCAGAGAGTGACCTTGGATGTCGCCGGAGTGTCGAGAATCGGGTGTGCCTTAAACAGTCGGGCAGAGAATTGGTAGTAGCTTGAAAGGAGACTTGGGTCGTGATCGGAATTGCACCTGATGAGGCTTCCCTCGACGTTGTGCTTGAAATTACCCCGCGCGTGATCGGCCCAATCGCCTGCCTGAATTCCCGCGAGGCTAGGCTGAATGAGTCCAGGAGTGGGGCAGCTCTCTGGCGGCCCCTCGTCTACGCCTTGGAACCGTAGAATTCAGTCCACAAACACCACAGCCTGAGGCCCACAGGCGCCCATTTCAGGTTTTTTTGGGCGCTTATGCTGTGGTTTACGGGTAGTGTGTGCGCTCGGGGCAAGCTCGGCACTCAGGATTCCCATGGCAGAGGACAGAGAGCAAAAGCAAAGAGCAGGATGTATGCTGGTATGCTCAACGGATACGACTCCGTGCTTTCCGTGGATAAAGGCTGCGTGCTGGAGGCGCAATGGCTCCTATCCGCCGCGGCCGCAGCTGGTTGCGTCCCTTGACGCTCTGTAAGCTGTCGGCAACAGCGCCAATGGGTTGGGTACCGTCCAAGAACCACAGAAATCTTGATATCCTACCCCTTAGTACATCAATTGCCTGCCAATTGGACTCTTCTGCAAGTCCACCTGCAAGCACACTGAGAACTTTGTATGCACACAATCCCGTGGACCCTCGCGATCCACGGCGCGTCAGGATGGCTAGCTCCGATGCGGTCTCAGCTACCCCTCCAAAGACCAGCCACATGGAGAGAACAGCCAAGGAGCCTCGAGAAAACGTAAACATGCTTGCCCTACCAGATTACTTCTCTGAAGCCAGTGCTCACATATTATCAAGATACTGCACACGGTACTATTGAGCGGCATTGAGCAAGTTAATCAGAACGTGAGGCTGTTTCGGTTGTCTATTCCAGAAGGGCTGCCTCCCATCAAGGCAAGTTTGTTCCATTCAAGACGTATACATATCTGTCATCTGCATCTTCTCCTGTCTATTTCAAGTAAAAGTATATCCTCATTGGGATGATGCTACTACTTGGTATTATCCTTTCTTGCCTCTCCTTTCATCCTCATCATACACATTCAAGCTCTCATATCGATCTCCTCTGGTCTGGCCAATTCCAATCTCTTTTCTTTTCCAATGGATGCCACTCCTCTTTCTGACATCCAACTCACAAGTGCAGTTCAAGCCAGGCCAATGGCTCGATGTCCATGTCCCCGGTATTTCCAAAGCAGGAGGGTTCACTATAACGTCTGCGCCGTCCCTCGCCATCACACCATCAACGTCAGGTGGAGACCGATACCTCGAGCTTGCAATCAAATCCTCTCCTGACAACCAAACTGCAGCCTTCCTCTTCAGTCCTGAACGTGATATTCTGAACACGGAGCTCAAGATCCGTGTTGGCGGGAGCTTTGTATGGCCCCCACCACAATATGTGGAAGATTCGAGTGTAGATGAGGAAGGCACGCAGAAGCAGAAATTGAAGCGAGCAGTATTTGTAGCCAGCGGAATGGGAGTGAACCCATTGATGAGCATACTAAGCCATATCGCGGAGACCGCAGCGTCACAAAACGTGAATGAGCTGCCATCAGCAGGGACCAGGCTGGACTCAAAACCGGAATTCGAGATAACCTTTCTGTATGGGGTCCGCGAGGAAGAAGACCCATCGTCACTTACCACAACGTTTCCAGCAAGATCAGAAGCAGAAAAGCCGCCTGCCACTCGAATGCTCTTCCTTGACCGAATAGTGAACTCAATTGAAAACATCAACCGGAACTCTAATAGCGGAATAAAGGCTTCGTTACAGCTTTATATTACTTCTCCAACTTCCAGCTCTTCAACCAACTTCGATAAAGGCTCTATCACACATCAATATCCCCAAGATACGCCCCTCTTCGAGTTCGATAAACGGATCCCGTTTCAACTGCACCAGAGAAGAATCACAAAGCAAGACGTCATGCTTGCCCTAGGTCCGGCAGAACAAAGAAAGAATGTGGTGTGCTACGTCTGCGGGATACCAAGTATGACCGATGAGCTTGTTGAAGCGGTGAGCCGGCCAGAAGAAGGCATGAGTAAGGGCAATATCATGTTTGAGAAATGGTGGTGAACCGAGGCTGAACGTTGTTGTGACATTGCTGGGAGACAATAACTGTTTTGGGACAGCTCACCTCTTACCTCAGGTGAGATGACGCTGTTATAACTGCCGAGATTTTCTCCAATACCATCAATTTAAACCAGTTCGACGTCTTCTAGATTCTCTCCTGTCCATCTCTCACCTTCCATCATGCCATAAATATAACTAGGGCCCACAATTTGATGTCTCCCATCCTCGTTGCTTCGTAAGATGAGGGGCATAGCAACCCCTGATATGAGGGCCACCTGATCTTTGGGAGCTGTATATTCAGGGCCAGTACCAAGATGGCCGTCAGACGTAATGAATACTATTCGGTTCTCGGTCGCCAACTTATTACACCTGCCTATGAAATAAGACGTTGCTCGGCTATTATTAGCTATAAGATCGAGGCATTTGGCTGCGTATGCATCAACGTTCTCATCCTCGAAGTGGTCTGATATCAGAATCTGATACCATTCATTGAAATCATCACGGTGGGTTGAAATTATGCGTGTGAAAGCACGGGCATGTAGTATTTCGAAGAAAGCGTTGCTGATGGTATCGTTGATTCCAAGTAGCCGTGCGTGTAATCTGGCCGCAGATAGCAAGCGCAAGAATATGATGACGTTGTGTAAGTTATCAGAGAGCTCATCATGTTGCTCAAACCGACCGAAACAAAGGATGACTTTGCTTTGTAGGAGGCAACCGCTAACTTTCAAGAGATTACCACCACAAAGTTCCCAAGCAGATTTTGACGCTTCAGTAGCAGTAGCATCAGTCTCCACATCAATGTATCTTGAATCAAGCCAGTCATTTTCGGCTGCAGCACTCCAGTCAGGTACCCAAGATGGTACATTTTGAAATCCATGAAAGCCACT
This sequence comes from Scytalidium sp. 3C, assembly GCA_000743665.3. Lineage (NCBI taxonomy): Eukaryota > Fungi > Ascomycota > Leotiomycetes > Scytalidium > Scytalidium sp. 3C. The sequence goes on from JMRO03000009.1 coordinate 532,477, forward strand.
ATCCAACAAAAGATTGAGAGATCCACTCCATTTCAAAATGTCAATAAAGAATTCTTGATATATCTGTGGTATGCGTCTCCCGTAGTCTGGGTTAGTTAGAGATAATCCCAGACTCTTTAGGACCCCATACATAGAGTATGATCTGTCTTTGGGGTCCTTCGCTAAACGATTCCTGAATGCCCTATGAATTGGTGGAAACATATGTCTATTCTCTTTTCCTGGTACAGGGAGATATTCATTTGGTAGACGATCTCCAGTTGCCTCTAAAAAGGACAGTTCAAATGTAAACTTATCATCATCCTCACCCGGTGGAGTGAGGTGTAGTACATGATGCTCATAATAGATATACGTGTAAAGCAGGATTACCATAGGTAGAAGAACTGTCCACAACAAAAAAGATAAAGGGCCATTCGACTGTTTTCTGAGTATGAGAAAAGCTAAGATGAGTGCCCCAGCGGTGAGCCACATTAACCAAAGAAATGTGTTGATAAGAAGTACATATCTGTGGAACCTGCTTTGGTAAGCATAAAAGGAGTACCTTGATTTCGTGTTCATCACAGGATCTGCTACTTTATATGGAACAGCTCTGCTCAACTGTATGCCATTCCAATGAGTTGCTCGATCAATATGCATCCAGACTCTGAAGAGAGTACGCCAAGCCTCACATTGTTTAGGTAGCTGCCGCGCATCTTCTTCATCTTTGCGGCCCATTTTTGAGTTGAATAAGAACTCAATCCCGCGAACGAAATTATCCCATGACAGGGACTTGTTTCCACACACAATCACTGGATTAGTTGCGAGAATAATCTCTTGGTACGTCCAGACGCGGTTTATCCATTCTCGGCCAAGAAGCTCTTCAAAATGCTCAACCACATACGCTTCAAGAAATTTATGTTTTCGTCCTGACATCAAGTTAGTAATGATCAAATAGAGGCTAGGTGAAACAGACTCATTGGTCTGGAAAATACGGGCCACCGGTAATTTACGAGCCCTCTCATGAACGCCTTGAATGCTTCCAGGAAGAAGATAACATAGCTGGGTGTAGCAGCTAATTTTATTGGCCAAAGACATTGGGACGTTGATGGTGTAATTGATAAGCAATTCATTGCAGAGTCTGACTCTGGGGTCCCCTTCCCAAGCCATATGTACACTGTCTCAGCCCAGGAATAAATCTCTTCCATCAATGTGATCTGGTCACTTCTCTCGCTCTCGTTGCCTTGATTAATGCAGATCGCATCAACCCATATAGATACGGTACCGAACTGCTCTTCAAGAGCCTTTAGTGCATCGTAGCAGTTTTCAGTAATAGGTATCTTATGATCTCCACAGCGTATCGTGCGATCTAGGGATGTATCCTGGCCCCAAACATAGGAAAGGGCAGAAAATCTTGGACTCTCAGCAAGAGAAACCACGCGAAGAGACCCATGAAGCTCGCCCGTTTCTGTCGATTTGTTCCGTGGATGAATGAGGTCCAAGATCCGAATTGATCGTGAATGTGGAGGCAGGGGATAGGAGCTGTAGATAGAAGCTCCACGGGTGGTCAGCTCCATCGCTGAGGATTTCGAAGCACTTCGAAGAGGCTATTTTCAAGATAGAGGATTCCTCTCCGTGAGAGATGTCCAGGTTTTAAGGTATTCTTGGTTGCTTTGGGAACGAGGCTGTGCTCAGCCTGGGTTCCCTTTCTAGGACGAGGCTGCGCTCCGGGCACACTCTACCGATTCAATGTCATTATTCATTGGCTGATTATATAACATATTTCTGTAACAAGTCAAGTTAGCTAACTTTAATGGCTTCTATATCTTATGTTCAACACATTTACACTATAAACAGGATGGTTACCTCAGAAGGGTGATTGTATTGTTGCACTATGCGGTTTATCGACTTGATAAGGCGAAAGTAGTTGATAGTGGACACAGTCTTTAAGCAAAGACTGAAGGACTGACGTCTTAAATTCACCCATGTTCACATAATCAAGATACAAAACACGAATATCACAAGATATTTCATATTCTACAGGTAAAACCACTAAAGAAATATCCCGGGTATATAGACAGACTAAACGTAACCGTCACTAAACTGCATAGATGCCCAAGTTCATCACATATAGAGCGGTATTGATAAACCAGTTTTGAGCAATTAGTGGAGCCATAAATATAGATTTCGAGACTGGCTATGCAAGAATCCGATATATATGCTTCTCACATGACAAAACCAGAATGCCAACAAGCCCCATTTACACACACACACATGTGCGAAACAACGCAGGACAGAGATAGCCTCCCGAGTACCTTTTATATTTTATAAACAGAAAAAGAAAACCGTATAGAGAGTGCGGGATAAAAGCTGTAGCTACTAAAGCGAATGACTGAACGAAAAGAGGAATGATATTAAAACGTTGCGACGAAGGGAAAGACGAAAAATGGGGACAAAAAGACAGCCCTAAAAGATATACGTCCAGAACATCTATAGGTAATTGTAGGTTCACAACCTGACTTGAGTCATTGTGGTTAGATAGGATAAAAAACTTTGTTTTTTGAACTCTCATACATCAGATCCCCTCCCCTCTTCCGTCGGGCAACGCTGAGCTTCGAATCCCCCATTTTCACAGGAAAAGAGGAGAGGTCTAAGATACTGATGATCGCCCACGCCAAAATATAGATGTGACCTGTCATACCATGCCATATCTCACTCGACACTGCTTCCTTCGATATCCCGAATCAAAACAGACGACAATAATAGTTCAAAAATACTAGCGTGGGAGATTACTCTGTATTATAGGTGGGTAAATGGTTGGGTATAATTGGTGATGTTTTAAACCGGGATATCGAAAATTGTGAGAAGGTGCCGTGAGAAGAAAATAGCATGCCGAAACGACATGCGAAAGCTTTTTAGGTGCTGTCATCCAGGATCTGGAGGACGTTCATGTCGAGCGTAAGCGTGTTGCTTGCAAGAGCTTTCTCCTACGGAGGCTGTCAGCAGCTCATTCTCACAGCAGATCATTAAGAGTATCAAAGGGGCTAGAGAGGAAGGATTCCATACATAGAAAGGCAAATGTTCTCCATTGTAAATGGCACTTTGACCGACGATTGACATCGTCACCCAACCAGTGGCATTCAAGCTCTTCGTTACGAGGAGTTGGTCCAAGATACCGGTGAGTGGTAGTGAGTTGTTTCCTGGCTTGAGAATCATATTGTTAATGGTGCTGTTGCCGACGACACCCAGTTGTGTAGAGAGTTGCATGGTCACGTTACCCATCTCGACGGTCAAGACAGATGGGTTAGGGATGTAGGCGAAAGCATTGAGGTTTGGCTGGCCTGCTGGGGCAGTCAAGTTAACCTTGGCGTTTGTGACATTGAAGCCCTTCAAGCCATTAAGACCTATTGATTAAGTGTTAAATAATGCGCGTAAGGGATGAAGCTGAGGGATGGGAGCAGGGCTAACCTTTGAAGGTGCTTATGGTGTGGTAATTGACGGTAGTTACTGGTAGATGACCCTCGTGCAGCTTCGTCTTGCCAACCAAGGCCGTGGATACATACTCCTGGNCTTATNCACCTCCGTCGAAAACGCTGCGATCTGGTCCGCAGAGATGAAAGTTGCATTGGTCTCGATGGTGATGTTGGTATCGGGGTGGCGAACATGAAGAGCTGGCACGGGGACGCTGATCATGGGGGCGCTGGCCAGAGTGCCATTGGTAACGAGGTAAAGAGACGCATTAAATGCATCGAGCTTGGGCGTGTAGATGCTGGGAGAATGGAGGTCGGCGGTCTGCTTGAGAAGAATGGAATTCGGGGTTGGAGACAAGAACTCGATGTCGGTGAGGTTCAAGCTGGACTCATTCACGCCATGCTGAGCAATCTTGGGCATAGCCACGTAAACGCTGCGAGGTTGGAGTTAGTTCAATTGGGAAACATGCGCACATGGAGCTGTTGACATAGGATATAGGAAAATCGGTAGAGTAACTTACAGACATAGCGCAATAATGAGGAAACCGGCGCAGAATACGATCAGATGCAGCCACCAGAATCTGGCGAAATGTCTCTTGACTTTACCCCCAAAAGTGGTAGGAGGAGCGATAGCAGATTGCTGGACCTCGAACTGCTCGGCCTCGAGCTTCTTGTCCGAGTCACCGGAGCCTTGTCGAAAGGCGCTGTCAGACATGTTTCTGGAGATTGGATACTTTCGTCGTTCTCGGTGGAGTGAGTAGTGTGCGCCGTTGTCTTGCAGCTCCAGTCTTCAAGAGGAACGCACAACCAGGTTCTGGAAGCTCCGGAAGGGGACTTGGTCAAATTTAAACCACTACAAACAAAACCAATGGAAGAACCGAGAGAGATCTACCACGGTAGTTGGCGTGCACGAGACAAGTCCCTCCAGATCTGGGGAAGGGTGCTTGGGGATTGGGATGCTTAAAATTCCCTGGATCGACCCGAGGCAGAGTTAAAAGCAAAAACAGCCCAGCGGAACCAGGAAGTCAGGTCAAGCCGTCGCCCTCTCGAAGGGTGTGTAGATCTTGGAGCTAAGGCGAGGGAGGGTCGTCGGGTGTCTCTCTTCTCGGGTGCTAAAGTTGGTGGCGGGACTAGAGAGGAGAAAGGAAGTCATACATATGAGAGCAGCTGCATTGCTTGGCGGCGAAACGGACAGGTGCGGAGAGAGGGTTGAGAGTGGTGCAGGAGAGCGGAGGAGGTCTAGTCCAGGATGCTGGATCGTGTTGGCTCACGTCGTCGTCGTCTGGTGGTCGTGGTCGTCGTTGGCCGAGCGAGGGACTAAGGTGAGCGCGAGAAGAGCAGAAGAAGGGAAGGACGCAGACGCAACAGTGCGGTCAAGGAAGAAGCAGATGTCGAAAAAGCATGTGCTACCGACGACGGTGCATGATGGCGCTGGACGGGCCAAGGCGCTGGGCAGGACGAGATAGGAATTTCGAATGGGAAGGTCCTCCTTGGGAGTCTTTCCACATCTGTTCGCATGGCCGATGGGTGATGGGTGATGCTGCTTGCTCCGGAGGTACGCACTGATGCCGGCCGCCCTAGGCCCCTGCTCTCGGTCCTGACGCCGCCCATCTCTTCGCCCAGCATGGGCCGCAGGTGATCGCTGGTGGCTTGCCAAACACCACAGCGCGCACCCGCTGGTCTCGCTGGTCATTCCCGCCGTGAGCAACGAAGGCCACCAGCGGCCCTGCGGTTTTCTTCCTTCGACGGGGCAGCTGCTTGCGATGCAGGTATGGCGGTGCAAGCCATTGATTCGATCGTCTGCACCCTGCATACATGCCCGACCCCGGTCCCTGTCGAGCCACACCCCGGAACCCCGGCCGGGGGGCGACCGGGGCCAACGACGACCAGGCGAGGCACCAAGACGCAAGACGGTCGAGGCATTTCGGAGAAAGGAGGCACCTTCGTGAGACCGAGCTCCATAAAAAGAACTCCATCCAAGTACCATCGCGACTCCAAGATCATGCCTGGTCAAACCAGCGGGCTGGTTCTTCTGCATTACAAGGCCCTGTATGGTCATGGATAGGAGACAATGTTGCGCCACCGTTGTGAGCGGCGACAGGTTTGCTGTCTGTATCCTGGATGGATGTCGACAGTACTGACTTGCGAAAATATTGTACCATCCGGAGCCAGAAGCCTCACTCCCCGCCTTCTTTTTTTCTGAGTTGCTTTGCATACATCACTTCTACCAATGGGTGCGATCGTTGGGTTGGAGCGATCTCCGCCAGCGGTGGTTGACTACAGACACAGAGCCACACAAATACCGGGCCACGTGCCTGTACCTCGAATCGTACGACCAGTGCAGTGTGTACGTACCAACAAAAAAAAGTGTCAGTTCTGCATTGTACAGTATACCCGTGACACCCGTGGCGATATGCAACCCAGATCGGATGAAAGCCACCACCGCTGTCGCCATCGTCGTCGCAGCCGCTCTACCCGTGAGCTTACGGTCTTTGCAACGTCGCAGCAAGCTTATCACCGCATCCTATCCGTGCGCACTCTGACACATCGTGGAGCGAGAGAGCAAAAAAGAAACCTTTGGAGGTCCGGTAGACACTTCTGCAGGGGAAGCGACGACTAAGGCAGAGCTAAGAGGGGACAGGATCCGGTGTCTTGCGGAAACAGCGCGCCAGCGAGAAGCGCAGTCAAAAGGGGGTTCGAAAGTGGCGCTAAAGTTACAAGACGGCCCTCGCGCCAAACCACGCCAAAGGTTGGCGCAAGAGTTTTTGGTTTGGCCCCGTGGGCCGCCTAGCCCAACCCTGGCTGGGAAATCAGATGTCAAAAGCGCATCATCATCAAACATCCTCGGCGCACCACGGGCGGGGCTTACCACGGCGACTCTCTCAAACCAGGGTTGCGTTTCGGGGCAAGCCTGCCCCTTTTAGCAATCGATGATCCTCACTTTGACAGGGCCGCCGTCTTCGCCACAGCACTGGTGTATTAACCGTGATCCGGCCATGGGGTTCGATCCTAGGGTTGTGCGCCAGATGGAATGTTCTGCGCTGAGGACGCCGTGAAACTCGCGGGACCGTTTGGACGCGGGAAAGGAAGGCCAACGGCGCTGAGCTCCTCTTTCGTAATTGCTATTTTCGTGCTCCCGCTGCAATTTTCTTCTTGCTGCGCGGGTACTCTGGGAGACGCGTTTTGACGCTGCTAGGCTCGATGCTTGTTATTGCGATGGTCACGGCGGATCCTTCGGGTGGGCCAGAGGCTCCTTTGGTGGCTGCAATCTCCGCAACCTGCCACACCTGCCCGTTTAACCCTTACAGTAGTCCCAGGGGAAGAGAGAGCGGGTCACGTGAAGTAGGATCTTTAGAGTCCCGGCGTGAGAACTTTAGTTGAGCTTGTGTGGACGACCCAGATGTACCTTTGTACCCCCACCCGAACCCTGATCAGCAATTGATTCTAGTGGCCCTGACAACGACCCAGCTGTTTAAGTTCTGTATGAATTAAATTTGCGCAACAATCTCTTTGTGATTAACTCACCAACCGAATTTGACATCAGGCAGATGCACAGAAAGCCGCGAAGAAATCTTTTACAATATCTCGAGGGTGGCAAGGATCAGATACGAGACGAGGGCATGATTGGTAAATGCCCAAACACGCTCCAAGTAGGGGCGACCGCGCGGGATACGACAATGAACCTATCACAGATCCAGATCCAGTCCCGAACCCAAGATACGTAAAAACCACCCGCTTCGGCGATATCAGCCTCGAAAAAATGCGAAACGGCATCCTTCGCCTGGATCATAGCATAACGGCTCTAAAATAAGTTGATGAAGCGGCGTACGAAAAGGACCGTTATTATGGAGACAAATACGGATACTTCCATGGTACCTGCTTCGGCGCCATTATCTGAGTACTTTCTTCATGCACTGCGGTACCCTCTATGTATCCACCATCATCCACAGTCTTCCCGAACCGAAACTGAGGCACTAAACCATTAACGGCATGATCCCTTGTTTGCCGTCCCAGAACGGCAACGCCTGCTGTTGAAGCCACGACCAGTTGGGATATGACCCGAGACATCCCTTCCAAACGGGAAATGTACTCTGTGGTACCTGCTGCACGTAACTGTCCTGCGCAGCATTCTGGCCGTGGAACTATGTTTTACAATTAGCTAAGACCGTTTTCTGAGAACAAAAACTTTGACAAGAAATATAATACAGAATGATAAGTCACTGCATGCTGGACCATGGTGCCGCACTTATGCACGCATATTCAATCCCACTCGTAGGTGTTGCATCTGCTGTTTCTTGACTGTATTAAAGAGGCAATGATCATCGCCCATCAATCCCAGGCTAAAGGTGACACAGGTGATCGCTGCATCCTCCAAAGCATCTTCGTATAAAACATTATCCTTCGTTCCTATTTTTTCCCTCGCGATCAATCCTTCCACCATTCTTCGTTGCTCGGCCTTCTGCTCAGCCACCTTTCGTCCCCGGAAAAGGAGAAAAGTATCNCAACAAAGAAGCTTTCCCCGCACTCACATGTCGTGGACTGTCCCTTTAAACACCTTGAAGCTCGGCAAGACCCAAAATCCTCCCACCTCCCCTCACTCCACACCGTATGCCACCGCTTTGCAGACATCCAGCCACATTGCGGGATCCAACTAAGCATTCGTTGACACCGCTGATCATGACATTCCGTTGCGCTTCCCGCCGTGCCTATCGCATCTCGTCCAGCTCAATCTATTTTCAATCTATGCATGCGAGGCATGGCCACCAACGAGAGTTTGCGCGCTACTGTACGCTAGTTCTCTCGAGATGGCGGCCTGTACCGCAACTCTTCGCTACTCGGTGCGCAAACGGTTCGCGGTGAACAGAAGTTGTGCTGTCTCACCGGTTGTTTTTTTCCCTCAAAATCTGCGAGCTCTTTTCTCTTTGCATATCACGGAATGCATGCTCGATTGTTTTCATCCCATCTAACAAGCCGCAAGGCGGGGTAAGTGAGACATGCTTTAGTAGTTGCGAGCCTCGGTTTTATCCGACCTCTGGCTCGATCGCGTGATTGAACCCTTCTGAGTCGGTACAACACCTGGTGTTTTTGTGTGTGTACGGAAAGCACAGCAACACCATGCGACGTTGTGCGTTTTGCGAGTGTATGCAAATTGCTACTGTGTCGCGTACAGATTATTATTCATTTCAGAACTAATCTCATTAGCAGCTGTTGCTAGTAGTTCTTTCATTAAACTCAAGGTCTTGAAACCACCGGCAGTAGGTTAGCTCCAGGCTCGGGGAAGACGGATTTCTTCTAGCGGTATATATGACTCCTGCTATTAAGGGCCTCGTCTGTCCCTGCAGCACTCAGAGCTTCGCGTATAAGTTCACCAAGAGAGTAGCGTTTCACTAATGAATGATTTCCCAAATGCATCTCCCTTATCAATGGAGTCCGCGTACATGACATGGGAGCTTGTAGTACTAGCCTCTCAATATTTACATCTGGAACGAAATGAGATATCACGCCAAGGCCATCAAAACTGCAGAACAACCCTGGGAGAGCACTGAAAGTTTGATTATGATACCCATCGCACGGCATTTGCGGTAGTATTGTTTTCTTTTTTCTTAGTTGCTGACCCTGTTTTGTGAAGTTAATTCTAGATTCTGGTCTGCAAAAGTCGCATATCCGAGCGGAGATTTAATTACGCTTTAATTTTGTGAATAGTTAAAGCAAGTAATTTCCTATCCTCCCTGGAGAAACGCTATTACCTTGGCGCCATGCTAGGTACGGGACCATCTGAAATGGTACGGGAGGAGTCGGCTGGTTTTTGTTTTCTTTCACGAATCGAAGAAGGTTTTTGCGGTTGCTGCTGTTCCAGGCATATCCTTCAGAGATCCAAGTAAATTACTTTCGATATCCTGCTACAGGTAGCACTCGCACAACGCAGAATCAAACCTGAGATGATGGAGAGCAAGATGCTTGATACCGTGCATTGCTACGCTTGCCTCTTTGTCTTCATTCGATGTAGTGGTAGATGGCGGTACAAGCTCCATCACTGTGCACAGTGACATTTGAATATTGAGTGATCCCACATCAAGAGAAAGGCCTGCTGTCAAAGTGACCATCTTGACTTTATATACAGAATTGGAGACCAGCATATCTTCCACATCCTTCAACGCCTCTCCTGAGCTGGTCCGTTTTGTCAATCCCATCGAAGTTTTCCTGTCAGGATATAATCTTCCCAAAGCATTCCTTCCTCCCACTCTTCCTCATCTATCTCCACAAAATTGTTCCATGCATGGATCAGCTCTCTCCAGTAACACGCTTCCGCAGCATCACTAAGGTAGCCCTTTTCGACAAACATCTCCCTCTGATTCCGTGCAATCGTCTCCCCAATTGCAGGATGAGCCTGTAAATATTGCATCGTCTCTTCCAGATCTTCCCAGTTCCGCGAGACTAACACTGCGTTCGCTTCGTTGGGGGGATAGGATACTGGGAACGTAGTGTTAGACTTGGGATCTAGGTTCGGAAGGGGCTTCGACGGCAGTTCTTGCACTGCAGAGGATGAAGATAGCGGCAGAGCCCAGGAAAATAGAGGACGGATAAGATGACTTGTATGCTGCAGATAGTTTATCGGTGTTGAGAGCAGCACAGAATTACACGCCTGGTGAAATGGTAGACGACCAGAGTAGGTTACTCCCTATAAAGGTATCACGGACTGTTAGCCTTTGTATTGCATAATACACTTCGTTAGTAATGCTTTTCAGTCCTTTCTATTTGCTTCATTCCCTGATTTTCCCTTTTTTTTAATCGCACTTGCTGCTGTTCTCCAGGACCTGGTTCTCGGAAGCTTCCTGACCAAGGGGGCCAAGTACCTCTTGCATTACAATGGAAACTATTGGAGTCAACTTACCTCTGTATAGAGAACATATCGGTATCGACAGAAATCTTCAATTTTCAATTCATTCCCTTTCCCACCATCTAGCGACTCGATATCTGCCCATGGCTTCATCTGCCCCTTCTCTTTACCAACACCCTTCTCCCTTGCAATCTGCACCAGCTTTCGTCTTTCTTCTGGCCGTCCTGCTGGACTGAGCCACGCCGTGCCCCTCCAAACAGCCTTGTCAATCTTCTCTGACCATGACATCGATTCTTCGACAGCTGTGATACGGGAGATGATACCAGATAACGATCCTATATTCTTCTTTGGCCAGGAGAAGTAACTGAAATGTGGCATGGGGAAAGTAGGGCCTCTTCCCTCCCGGTCAGAGACGGGACGCGAGTAAGACCATGTTCTGGCCTGTGGATAATCAAGGACGTTGAGAGCGAATATTGTATCTGGGATAGGTTCTGGAGAGGTGAGAATGGCGCGGTGGATTTGGTGGAAGCTGGCAGTGCGGTCCTCGAGGCTTATCAGTTTATTCATACCAGGAAAATGGATATCGAACTATGCACCGCTTTCCAATTCAGAAGAACATAGGCCATGCATCACCTCGAAAATACAAAACGGATAAACTTTGGTAATGAGAAGAATGTATCTGACTCACCTGCAACATCACTTCAGAAACCTCTTTGGCAACGGATATGATATATAACTATAATTGGCACCATTAGGCTCTAGTTAGCAACGGTTCGAGCCTTGTCAGCTACTGATAATGTTCAACTGGAGAATTACTTTTCCATCCTTGATCCTTCCATAATTTGGACCAGAAAACTCAGCGTCCTTCTTTCTCTCGAGCTTAAATCCCCCCTTTGCTGTAGCCTCTTCGATTTGCTTAGCATACCCCGGGAAAGTTGCGCTGCATTGCTCCCGAGTGAGGAAGAGAGGGTTTGGTGGTGACCGGTGTGGTAACTGCTTTTCTGCGCGCGAGATTGAACATAGGTATGAGATCGCCGGATCAAAGATGGCATTGAGATAGTAAGCCACGTAAAAACATGTTACGAGGAGGAAAATGCGAGGAAGAAGAGAGGCAGGCCTCAGCCTGATGATAGGATTCGGCATGGTCTCAAATAAGATATAGATTACACCGGCCCATCAAGATATTCATTAAGTCTTGGAATTTGGCTGAATGGCCCTATGGGCTCGTTTTCCTACCCCGATAATTTGATATAAAATCGATCTAATATATCATCATGAAGGAATCTAGACAGTAATCTCTTTCTCGGAGTTGAGGGAGAAAATTAAGCATATCACTATGCTCTCGAGAATAGATACGATAAAAGACTGATAAGGAATAAAACTTAGCTACCGGTGTTTTGGACATCGTGGCTTGTTTCCATATCCGGTTGTTTGGATATATTGCAATTTATTCTTTCGGCTGTTTTGTTAAACCCCGCCTTTGGTAAAAAGGAGTTGGACACATAATGCCTGCAACCGCGGGGTAGCTCATTTTTTGAGCCGTAAAATTATTATTCAAGGGGAATATGCCATATAAGAGACCTTAGTCTATTCGGTATGCTCGAGCTATGCTTCCGAGGGTTGTTTTGCGGGCAACCTTACCGTGGAACGCTTTTAGCTTCTGCTGCACAAAAGATGGACAGATGTACAAGCATCTTTCAGCGGTTAACAGTACGGAGAGTCCGATATGTTGCAAAACAAGGGTGGTGCAACCATAGCACTGATAAACCAGTCAGGCAGGAGCAAGTTCGTTACAATAAGATATTCTTACAATATATGCTGTACATTAGGTCCCGCTTAGAGGACGCCTTTTATAAACCACTCTGAGCCGACTCCAAATTATGCCTCTTCTGCAGGAGGAGATTCCCTGCGATGCAGAATCTCATCTACAATACCCATCTCCAATGCCTCCGTGGCGCTTAAAAACTTGTCTCTCTCCATCAATCGTTCAATATCATCCAACGAATGTTCCTTCGTCAAATGCTTCTTATAGATCTCGTTCAACTGCTTCCGAACTCTGAGGATCTCCGTGGCATGAATAGCAATATCACTTGCTTGGCCAAAATATCCTCCACTTGGCTGATGTATCATTATGCTGCTATGCGGCAAGCAATACCGTTTCCCCTTCTCTCCACCGCAGAGCAGGAGACTGCCCATGGATGCCGCTTGTCCAACACATACCGTTGATACGGGTGATTTGATATAGGTCATTGTATCATAGATTGCAAGGCCAGCTGTTACGGAGCCTCCGGGGGAGTTGATGTAGAGTGTAATGGCTTTGTCAGGACTATCTGATTCAAGCCACAAGAGCTGGGCGACGATTGCAGCGGATAGGGTTTCGTTAACTTCTCCATTTAGACAGATGATACGTTCCTAGTATTCATGAGCATAATTGAGAGGATAGGCTCCAAGAAAATTGAGAACTTACCTGGAGAAGCTTTGAGAAGATGTCCGCTAGACCTCATTAGCTTAAGGAATACCTTCTTTTGCTTAGGGGGAACTCACATGTGCGCCAACCACCTCCCTGAAAAGTTAGCTTAGATTTCACATGATAAGTGGGTTTTGAAGCTCACTATTGTCTCTGTGATGTATGGTATTGGTGTCCAAGCTTTTGGTTCATCCCGCTGCTGTCTCTGGGGTACCGCAGAGAAGTATCTGACGCTTGATCGGAAGGCACTGCGCGCTGGAGCACGCAGTGTCCTTAAGGGAATCATCTTGAAAAGCGATATGTTGCTATTACCGCAGCATGATCTTAGGTCACTATCTTTCGCAAAAGAAGGCTCTTCCGAAAACGTGATGTCGCGAATCTAATCGCGACTCGGCTCGATACGCGCCTCGCTTCAAAAATTCCATAAGGGAGTGGAAGCTCTTCCTGCAGAAAAACTTCCCATCCTAGTAAACTAGGTAGAGACATGTGGTATGAGCAGATGTACCAGCCTCAGAGGTAGCAGCAGAGTGATCTGCTTTACAGCAGCAAATAAAGGATATATAGCGTCGCTATTTCGCTCCCAAGCATTCAGCAGTTCGAAGCTCTCTTCCAAGCCAAACGATGAGGCTCTACGAGACTCACACAATGTGGTCGCTGAAGAAAATTGCACTGAAAACGGCAATGAATCAAGCGGTTCTGTGATACATCCCGATCACCTCCCAATATCGCCTCTCGTGGATTCCAAAGTCAAGGAAGCAAGGGAGCGATGGCGCACACCGAAAGCGGCCCCCAGCCAGAACCCTACACCGTTCCAGCAGCTGCTAGCAAAGAATCCCTATGGTAACTCACCTTCACCGTTTGCAGATTGGGCTGGCTTTAGACTAATCTTTTTTAGCTCTTGCATTGGCGACACCAGTCCGTAGGTGTGCTGTCACTCGGGTTGTCCTTCCAAGTTTCTTCCTCCAAGATTTCAGTCTAATATCGAACCCCAATACTGGCGAACCGTGGTATATGCCGAGGAGCCTCACTGGCAATAATGGCCGCCTACAAAACCCCGAATCTAGGGATTCTGAAGATAATGATATCGATACATCGTCTATCACAAACAGGCTTGCAAAGAACCCAACACCGACTCTGGGTCCGCGAGTATACACTCTTTCTCGAAAATCTCTCCTGAAGCTTTTTGTCACCAAGAAATCGGGATATGAGAAACAATGGCAACGGTTCCCTTCTCAGCGGATGTTGGCAGTACGGCGGTTCATCGATATTAAGCGTAAGATCTCTTGGAGAGACGATATGGATGAATTCGTTTTGGAGCTTATGAGAAGAAGAGTGGTGGAGGATCTGATTGCTGTAGTTAAGCTGAAGGCCAATTATGTTGTCAAGACTGGAGATTGGAAATCGGCTTTAAAGAAACACCAGGCTGGCGCGTTCCTTTGGCTCGGGAAGGAAGCCGCAGAGGAGAGCCAAGAAATAATCGAAGGGGATAAAGTAGTTGACAGTATTCCCCAAGAATTTGCAACATTGGTTTTGGGACAGACCAAAAAGCGCAAAGTTCCAGTGCATAACATGCTATTGCTTCTTGGAGAGAAACACTTGCAAGAGCTACGAATGAGTCACCCGTTATTCACTGGAAATGAGATCCTGGCCATCCGGAATCGCAAACGCACAATAGACTTGCAGCTTAGACTTTGGAAATTACAGGGCTACCTGGCGAAGCACAGTACGGCTCCGGCTGAGCAGGACACTTAGGATCCATGCGGAAGCAAGTTATTATAGAGGAAAATGTATTGTAGATATGATCGCAAGTTGATATAACGATTAGCTGCTTTCATACAAATATAAAATGGTCTACGCTCAGCATGCTGCCCATTATAGCTTAGATTCTCCTGCTTTCACTGGTGCCTCATCGCCGCTCCGGGCTAAAATCCAGTCTCCAGTATCTTTCGCAAAAGCAGATATAACTTCTTTCAAGTCTGCATGTAACATATGATATGCACCATCGTACACCTTGAACTCCTTATCTGGTACTCCAGTAATCCTCTTGAAGTACCGCTCACTTGCAGGAAAGCTTGTTCCCTTATCTCCCGAGCCATGACCAATCCAGAGACTCTTCACGCCCTTATTAAGCTTGGTCTTACCTGTATTGAGGGCGTCAGCTCTGTCCAACATCTGAGCGAGGCCTTCTAGTGTTCCTGTGTCGTGACAGAGATCATCTGCATAGAGGTCTTTTATGATTTCCGGATCTCGACTTAAATTTTCTGGCGCTAGCTGATTCTTCAATTGCATTCGAGGAAGAAGTTTTCCAGCCCACCGTCCAAAAAAGACGGTGAGAGGGTTGGGCTCATAGCCAACAGGAAAGCCAATAAATGGAGCCTCGCAAAGCCATCCTCTGATGCTCGGCATCAAATCTTCATATTCTGGGGTGGAAGCTAATGTAAGGACCTCAGCTCCTCCCATGGAATTTCCCATAACAAATACTGGGATAGAAGATGGAAGGTGTGCCTTAATGAAAGAGACTATATCCGATAGGACCTGGGTTGTAGGTCCGGTAAGACCCCTCTCGGAAGGCTTCCGAACTGAGCGCCCCCAGCCTCGTTGATCGAAAGCATGAACTTCGATTCCTCTTGATGCAAGGATCCTAAATACTTCATCGTAGCGGTTTATATGGTCACTATATCCGTGAACAAATATTAATTTGGCCTTCGACGGTCCATCGGGCTAATGTAATATCAGTTATAGTTCAAAAAAATGAGTGGTTCTGTGAGGCTGACAAGCCAGCTTTTGGTATAGAGAGATGTGCCATCTATATCATGCGTCCCTTCGACTTCTTTGACCATTTTGAAAGTGTACAGCTGCTTAATACTGGATCAATGGAGAATTTGAATACTACAAAATATGAGATGTAGAGCAATGAGAGGAGGTGCGGTCAAGCTGTCTGTCGCCGAGGTCCCTTGTAGCTCATCTGCAATGCGGCCGCTAGCGACAATCGTGAACCCCAGGTTATCTGATAGATTCTCTCCATTTTTAGCATGTGCTTCTCCAGATGACAGCACTCTATCGATTTGCTCCTAGGGCAACACCTACGGTGCTCAAGCAATTTTCTGTTCCATGTAGCCGCCGATGCTATGTTAAGCGCGTTGTCAGAGGTAGGACTCCGCCCTGTTCTCTTGTCGGACAAATTGCTAACCGCTAATTTTTTTATGAAGAGAATGATTTGGTAGTCTTGAAACAAAAGGGTAGCCAAGATGCACAGCCTATCCTTGTCGGGCCTCTTCAGCCAGACCAGAGACTAAAACTTGATCGTGGCGGTTATGTGGCATTCAATGATATCATTGGGAAAGGCATTCGAGATGTAGTTCCTGCCTCCAAAAGGGGACTTCAGTACCGTATTCTTGAGCCTTCGCTAGGTGAATATGTGACCCTGTCCCCTCGAATAGTCACGCCGGTGAGTTTATCCATTCGCATAACAAGGTATTTTGAGCTAACTGTATTCGAATAGATTTATCCTCAAGATGCATCGCTTATTGTCTCTCTCCTCGACTTACACCCAACCGTCCCTGGAAGTACCGCGAATGAACCCGAAGAGAAACTGGAGATTTTCGAAGCTGGGACGGGACATGGTGCCTTGACTCTCTACTTATCACGAGCAATACATGGAGCAAATCCACCTGCCCCTCCTATTCCTCCTCCCACTCTAACACCATCTGTGGTCTCTGACGAAGAGACAACAGGTATAACTGGAACCTCAGATCTTACTGAAGAGAATGAGCAGCGTCTGAAGAGAAATCAAATGCAGGCGGAGTATGAGACTTGGCGAGCACAAAGGCGCGCAGTCGTCCACACGCTTGATGTCTCAAAAAAACATTCTAAACATGCCGAGGGTACCGTTCGAAACTTTCGCAATGGAATATATTTTCCCAACGTCGATTTCCATGTTGGAAGTATCACAGACTATCTTTCTGGGCGTCTCGCAAAGAGTGAAGGACCCTTCCTCTCTCATGCAATTCTTGACCTACCCGGGACTCACGACTATCTTAATATTCTTGCAGAAGCACTTCGCCCGAACGGTTCATTGATTACGTTTTGCCCTAGTATTACGCAAATTTACAAGTGCACAGCCTTGGTTAAGGCGCATAAATTGCCATTTATGCTAGAGACGGCGCTGGAAGTGGGTGCTGGAATAGGAGTTGGAGGTCGAGAATGGGATGTGCGTGCAGTGAGACCGAGGAGTTTGATCAAAGCCGAGGCAGAGGCCAGGGATCAGACAGCTCTAGAAGAAGTGACTAGCGAAGATGGAAATGATACTGCTGAACAAACAGAAATCGAGGGGCCTGCCCAGTCGGACTCCGGTTATGAAATGGTATGCAGACCAAAAGTTGGCGTTCGAGTCAGAGGAGGGGGTTTTGTTGGCCTATGGCGTAGAATGGAATCTTATTAGATTGCCGTGTACTCTATGTGCAAGCATTTGTATAGATTAACTGTAATATTATTCAATTGGAAGCATCTATCAAAAGCTCGGGGTCTGAGTGAAATAGGAAGGTAGCACGGAGCATCTAATGCTGGACCCAAACTTCGGAATTGGGTTAGTCAGTCAGTGCACGTTTTCCGGGAAGTCTTGGCAAGATTCCCCAGATTTTAAAACCTTAAAATGTACAGCACTCGGCTAAATATCAACACGTGAATGGATAAGGATCCTGCCATCACCGTGGTACTTATTGAGCGATTTATCTCCTGAGGACCTCTTTTGTGAAGCCGATACGTCGAACATGAGGACATAGGACGTTTCTCACATGGGCAAGGTCAGCGATCTGGCGCTGCATTGCGAAGCACAATTTTGTTTCTCGGCTGGTTCAGACAAATAGGGACAAGCAGGAGTCAAGCTACAAGGTTTCAATATGACGAGACGAATCGTAAGCAAGGCTTCAATATAGCACAGACTACCAACTGACTCATTTCTTAAGGTTCGAACGATCTGCCAGCTTGGCGCTTTAGCGGTGGTTACCCTCATTGTCCTCTTCTTCCTCGATAATAGATTCCGAGTCTTACCCTCCGCGATACACACATACATGCCAGCGCACCATCCAGGTGCCGTCGTCACGGATATTACTGTGGTTACCTGCTCTAGTCTGAATATATTTAGTAGCTGCAAGCTTTCCGGTAATGACTGGCATCGTGTCGAGAAGGACTTATATCTGGGAACGGGATGGGTGTCAAGCGCATACGTCCATGTGCAACGGAAGAGAGAGCAAGAGCTGACCGAGGATGACAAGGTCGTAATGGATGTGGCGGTTGGGAGGTTGGACCCATCAACAGGAAAAACGGAGGGAGAAGGGGAGCAGTGGGAAAGGAGACCATCCGGAATATGGTTGAAACGGTCAAATAAGCGCCATGCTAGCGACTCGGAGCAGGCAGTCACTGCTATAGATGTGCTATTTGGTGCGGATGCTGTCGACCCTAGAGAAGGATGGAAGATCGCTGGCACGCCTCTTCTTTTGGATACCGCTGGTGAAGCGCAAGAAGCACGCTTAAGCGTTAAGCAAGGAACCAAGCTAGCAGTTCCAAAGCCGCAGCCTCGAATCAAAGAAAATGGGAAATTTAAGATTATGCAACTCGCTGATATCCATTTGGCCACCGGAACAGGGGAATGCAGAGATGCCATGCCAGAGGGTGAGCCTTGCGAAGCGGACCCGAGGACGCTCGAGTTTGTTGGCAGACTTCTAGATGAGGAGAAACCTGATCTGGTCATTCTAAGTGGCGATCAGGTGAACGGTGAGACTGCACCAGATGCACAAAGCGTATGTTGTTCACTTTTGAATTGTAATTCTCCTATTAACGACTCTCCAATAGGCAATATTCAAGTATGCGGACCTGTTTATAAAGCGCAAGATTCCCTACGCCTCAATATTCGGCAATCATGATGATGAAGGATCTCTCTCGCGAGCAGCACAAATGGAGATTATTGAATCACTTCCATACTCAATCTCTGAAGCTGGCCCTGAAGACATCGATGGAGTTGGAAACTACTACATTGAAGTTCTTGCTGGGGGGAGCTCGAAACACTCCGCCTTGACCATTTATATGCTTGACACGCATGCCTATACGCCCGATGAGAAATCATTCCCAGGTTATGATTGGCTCAAGAAGAATCAAATTGAATGGTTCAAGCGTACGGCGGATGGTCTGAAGAAGACTCACGCAGAATATACCCATGTTCACATGGATCTTGCATTTATCCACATTCCTTTGCCGGAATACGTCAATCCTTCTGAATACGTTGGGGCATACAGAGAAGGTGTCACCGCTCCTGCATTCAATACCCATTTCAGAGATGCCCTTGTAGAGCAAGGCGTCGTCCTAGTGAGCTGTGGACAGTAGGCTTCCATCTATGTATGACGTTAAGAGATTTCCATGCTAACAGCGTTATAGTGATCACGCAAATGAGTACTGCGCTCTAACGAGAAATGATAAAAATGATCCTGCGATGTGGATGTGCTACGCAGGAGGTGCTGGCTTCGGCGGCTATGGAGGCTACGGAGGCTACCATCGACGAATCCGTTTCTTCGATATCGACATGAACGGGGCCAGAATAAAGACATATAAGCGTGTTGAATATGGTGATATAGAAAAGAGAATCGATGAACAGCTCATCGTGGATGGTGGAAAGGTCATGCCCATCGCTGAAGGCCAAGGCCCTGTATAGCGGAATCTAGGATGGCGCTTGGCGTTATTTATGTGTGACATGACAGAGAAACATACATGGAGTCGAGGATATTTTTTCTTTGCTTATTTAGATTTGTGTATTACTTATGCTCTTATCCCTATCTATCAATAAAAGTGCCGTCAGGGATCTGACTGGATTGCACAGCTCGCATCTGCATCCTTTGCCTATTACCTGAAAGGCTTGATAGTTATGACTTTTAACAATCCATGAGTATGACGATGCGCGTCTGGCCCTTTATAAAGCATGTTTGTGCTCTTTTGTCTGAGAACGATTCACGACTAGCAAGCTTAACAGATGCATATGCTTTAACAAAGCAGCTAAAACAATATAAATCAAGGAGGAACATATGCCGTCCTTAGACAGGCCGTTTCTGATTGTACCTAGAAGGAACATAAACTGGAAGTTAACGCCGTTAAATATGTACAGTGGTATATGCCTGCGCTGCCGCGATATCATGCCCTCATTAACATCCTCGGGAAGAGTTCCGCCCATTCCCGTACGAAGTCCTTTCTATTTGTGATAAATCGAAGAATGAAGCCCTGATGCATACCGATCGTTCGCTAATATAACACGTCGCTGCAGAATCCATGCTAACTGTTCTAGCTTTAACTTGTTTATGTTGGGCCGCCAGTTCCGTCACCGTCGTCCAACTCTTCGTCAGCATCTTCCTCGTCTGCATTCAACGCCGTTGCGCCCATCATGCCAGTCATAGTCTGGTCATCTTCTCCTGCTGCCACTGTTTCTTCATCAAAATCCTCTTCCGGTCGACTCTCGGCAAGAACTCGGTTCAGGTATTGGCGAAGGCCATTCACACCTTGTCCGGAGAACACGCAAAAGACATTGCGCTGGTGTTCGTTGAATTCTAGCTCAAGTTAGCATAGTAGTAGCGATAAAACAATTAGAAGCTGACCTGCGGGGGCTTCTCTGCAATATTGTTCAAGGTCTTCCCGTAGGAAAGATTGAACGCCAGTTAAACTTAAATGGGTTAGGCGCTGGCAGTTATTCAGTAATACGAAAACGCTCTGCGGAAAAGTAAGTTATTATATGCTCGATATTTGAAATTCTTTACCTACCTGTAGAGTCAGATTCGTACAATAGCTCAGGTGTACCCTCTCGAGACTGCTGCCAGTATGGTAGGCGTCCTCGTGCGAAGCGCCATGCCGGCGTTCCATACTGTATCTTGCCCTTCCACTGTTTGCTAACGCATAAACGCTATCATCTGTAATATTGGAACATTTAACCAAGCCTATTCGCCGAAGCTTTGGTAATGTTGCCAGTTTTGTAATAGACAAATCTGTGAGATGCACGCAGCATCCCAGGTCAATGTAACGAATTCTGTTGCATGACTGGACAAGTTTGATAACAGCAGCGTCTGTAATGTGACCACAATGTCCAAGATGAAGATAGTGCAGGTTCTTTCCAAGTTTGCTGATGGCGTTCACCGCGGCATCAGTAAGATTTCTGCACTTCGCAAAGACCAGGTTTCTCAAGCGTGGAGCAACTTCGATTATCCGTTCTACAGCCCGGTCCGTCAACCGAGCGCAGCTTGTGACATCCAGGATTCGCAGATGTTCATATATACGTCCAGGAGGTAGGCTGAGGAACGCCGCGTCTGATATGAGCTCGCAGTTTGCAAGCCGTAATTCCCGTAAGCTTTGTCCGTGAGTCAGAAGTGCATTGATAGGATCATTCCCAATTTGCCGGCACTGATGGAGGTCAATCTCCAAAATATTGGGACAATTTTTGGCAAAAGCAATGACTGCTACATCCTCAAGCTGGTCACAATCATTCAGTTTCAACTAGACACGATTAGTGAAAAGGCTCGACTCTATGTAATATATGAAGTCTCTTACTCGTTTAATATATCTGCAGCTTTCAGCTATCCTGATCAACGACTCATTCGATATCTTCTTGCAAGAGGATATATTGAGCCCTTGCAGTCGCCGGCAGTGTTCAGCAAGAACATACATCGATGCTTCTGTAATTTGGTTGTCGCCAGAAATATCTAGAGCCAACAAGTGATCACTTCCTCTGAGGAGCTCGATTAACCCAGAATCTGTGAGCCCTCCGCAATTTGTTAGAGTCAACCGCTCGACCCTGGTGCAGACAGCCAGAGGATATACGCTGCCGTCATTGACTCGTTCGGCCAAGGCTGCCAAGTTTAGGCGTTTGATAAAATCCCGATATGCAAAGTATGGCTTTTCGAGTGATAAAGTATTGCATATGGAACTATGCTTGTTCCAACTCGTACATGCCGGTCTGTGCCACAAAAGATCCACACTATTTCGAGCCCACCTCTTCGATACGCACATGCAGTTAAGCAAGTCTTGGGGGTTGCTCAGCTTTGAGAATATGCCAATAAGCACTTCGGCTGGCAGTCGATTCGCAGGAGACAAGCATGCTTCTTCTGAGACAGCCATGTCTTGAAAGGTCGGGACGCCGATGGATGATTGCGAGTCGTTATTTCCGTTAAAGAAGTCGGATTCTTCGTAGTCTGCTCTCGCGGGCGAGTTGCTCGAAGATGACTGCGAATCATCTTCTGCATCGGCACTCGATCGATAGGGTACGTTAGGGTTGATATGCGCCATCGTGGGAATATTGCCCCGCGCCATGGAGGCGTGATGTTCCCGTTTCAGGACAGCAACGCTGAGATATTTGGGACAGTACCCACTCGGCAGATATATAGGAAGGTTGTCGTGTAGGGTGTCGAGAACCTCGCAGTGACGAGCGGGGATCGTTCCTATGCAGGTGCTATTGTTGACTTTTCGGTCTTACTCGGATTATTGAGCCTCAGCCTTATGCGGGAGGTCCGTGGCCTTGAAAGGCGGGTCAAATACACGGTCAGCCTAGGGTCTGAGGAAATATCGCTTGAGAGCCAACTACCCTCTAAAGCCCGCTGGTGGTCCGGGAGGTTGTTGCTGGGGACGAGTATAATACTTGGTGATCTGATGGATTATGGGGTTGTTTGAGCTGGTTGCAGTAGTGGTGATTGAGATGCGGCATGTAGTGCACAAAGCCGTCTGATTGGCTTCGCTTAGAGCTGTATAACGTTTCCGTCACATTCACACTTCACGCTCACATGTGCCGTGATCTCACTGCCTGGACCTCGAAGATGATCAGAGGGTACGCCTCTGCTATGGAGCAGCTGGGCAGGGGATAAATATACAAAGACGTGATGCACGCGGTTTACGCGGTAATTTTTGGACCCCTTAGAAGTCCTTCACCGGTTACATTTCCCGTGGCTGGGATTAAAATAGAGATGACGCAAATCGGAGACGGTCAGGCTCCTCAGGGCTGTTGTTTAGGTGCAGTAAAGCCGCCCAATGGCAGCCTGGCAAAGGCCCTTCTACTTTTAGATTATCAATCCTCCGACAAGAGCATATCTATGTAACATGCGCTTCAAATGAACGTCTAAGTATGCGTCATGGTTAATGCAGAGACAATCCTGCAGACGTCAGCGTTCCTGGACGGACCTTAGTGAAGTAGGACAGTGAGCCGTTGCTTGGGAGGGTTGCTGATCAAAGCCTGAGCAGCCAGTAGCGATAGGCCCCGAAGCTTCCCCAGATCGGCGAAGCGAGATCGTTCGATGTATGTCAGTAGCGAGAACAATTGACTTCAATCAAACCACCTTCACAGATTCTGTCTTTTCTGAGCTTCCCTTGTTGGGTTAAACAAAATTAAGGTCGACCATGAACTTACGCGGGACCCCGATTCGTGCTTTACGCCAGGTCTCGAGCCATTCTCAACCGCGGGTATGGGCCAGCCGCAGGACTCAGGCGTCTCGTCCATTCAGTACAAGACCACGCCTCAATGACATCACCAAACCACCCCGAGAAGATCTCGACCCGATTACACTCCAACGGCTTGAGGCCGAGCGCCGAGCATACTACAAACGACGCTCATATTATGCCGGTGCTGGTTTTGTGCTCGGGATGATAGCAATATGGGTGACGGCCACCTCTATCGAGCTGCCTCCCAAGCCTGCCAAAATGGATAGCTCGAAGCGGGCAAATGATCCACTGGTTGTCCTTGGTCGGGAGCGCAGAGTTATCGTGCAGAAATTGGGCGAGGAACCAGAAGAGGTGGCAGATGTGGTGGAGACGGGTACGAGCACCGTTCCAACTTTCCCTCGCTATTTGGATTTCTACGATTCGGAGAGCGGCACCATTCTTCCCAAAGATCCCGATGGTGAAGGAACGGACGTCACAGTTGAATATCAATTGATGGGATTGGGTATTCGCACTGTCAGTTTTCTGGGGGTTCAGGTGTACGTGGTGGGCATGTATGTGGCCACCGATGACATTGCTGCTTTACAAGAAGCATTAACTCGGAAGGTCAATCCTATGGCCACAACTCTTATCCCTACAGAGAGAGAAAGTCTCAAAGCCGCATTATCCGATCCAGTGCAGAGTGAAGAGATTTGGAACGAAGTTATAAAGAAGGCGGGCTGCCGAATGCTCCTTAGAATTGTACCGACTAGAAACACAGACTTCCATCACCTTAGAGACGGCTGGGTCAGGGGCATAACCGCTAGGGCACAGAAGAACAGAGATGAATTTGGTGACGAATCATTTGGAGCTGCGCTCAATGAATTTAAAGCATTGTTTAACAGAGGTAGCGTCCCACAGAAGAAGGAGCTATTATTGTCGAGGAATCGAAATGGATGCCTTGCAATATGGTATGATGACGGGAAGACGGGAGCTCAAAGACTTGGTGAAGTCCAGGATGAGAGAATATCAAGGACAGTGTGGCTGAACTATCTGGGCGGAAAGACCGTTGCCAGTGAGAGCGCAAGGCAAAGCATTATTGACGGAGTTCTAGAGTTTGTAGAGCGTCCTGTTGGTACAGTAGCTACCCAGGTTGGCCAAGTCCATGTGTAAGAATGTGTATAAGAATGTATTATCACCACGTAACGAAATTGCAATCATTGAAGCTACATGCATCGATATGGTATCTTCTATCTATCTATAATAGATCATCTGTGCATGCAAAAGATAGATCTCTCATCAAATACAAAGCAAAATCTTTTACAAGGCGCCCGCAGCCTTCAAAAGAGTAGGAAGCTCAGCCTTTCTGGCTTGAAGATCTGAGTTTCCTCCGATATGCTCCTTCTTGATATAGATGTTGGGGACTGAGGTTTGTCCGGAGATTTCTGCAAGCGCAGCTTGGATATCAGCTCCATCATCTAAAACATGAATTGTTAGTATAGGTACACCAAGGCTTTAACAATGACTCTGGACGACTTACCAACTTGATCCAGTTCGATGGTGTAATATTTGGCACCGAGGTCGTTCAAGAGCTGCTTAGTAGCTTTGCAGTATGGGCACCAGGATTTGCTGAAGACGGCTAAGATAAAAGAATCAGTATACGCTTGAGATGTAGCGGGGGAAGTGACGACATACCAACGCCGTTCTCATCAATGATGGAAAGTGCCTTAGTCTTTGCAGCCATGATGTTTGCTGGGCTAGGGGCGGCGGTAGAACCGAAGAATCTGAGTAGGAACGAAATGTTGGGCAATTGGTCGACTTGCGTCGGTATACAGTATAGAGATTTTCTTGTATGTGGAGGTTGAGGGGCTATATATGCGCGGTCGCGATTTACCCTTGATTACTTAAAAGTGATTCGCCGTTGCGGATTACATTATCGCGGGCGCCGATGGTGTTCTGGAATGACAGTATGACGCATGATCCATCTTTATGCCTTATGTTTGAGGTTTCAAATCCATGATGACAAAGTGCCTGCACGATTTGTTGGCATGTGGTGGGGTGAACGCTGAGAGTATTTGGAATATCATCAGGGATCTGAATTCTTTTGAGGAAAGTCCGTGTCAATTGCCATATCGGACAAGTTGAAATAAAGTTTTGCTTACTGGATCTCGGTCGCCATGTTTCCAAAGTGATTCCAAAAACCTCCGAACTATTCCCAGCCAGTTCCTCGCTTCGTACGTAAGTAACGTGGTCCAGATTTTGCTCTGCGCGTTTGATCATCACACCTTGTATTCCAAAACCACATCTCTAAGCTCCAATTCGCCACCTCTTCCCCTATCCCAGGACATTGAGAGTGAAGGCAATAAGGTAGGAAAGCANGTCCTACACTAGGGCTCTAGGAAATCAGACAAGGTGGCTTCCAGCGCAGTGGCATCGAAAGGTGCCACGCTGTCTTCCATAACAGAGCGCCTTCCTGACTCTCTTCAGAGCTACGTCGATACCGCGTTAGTGCAAATTCAGAAGGCTTATCTTCATTTGCCGCTGCCTATCCAAGAATACCTCAATTCTGCCGCGGCTCAGAGCAACCTTGACAGTCTCTCCCCTGCTGCCGTTGTAGGCAGTGTCCTTTTTATTATAGCAGCGACGGTCTCAATGAGCCGCTGGGGATCTAGCCACTGGGGAAGGAATAGCACCCGCATATCGCCATATAGCTCGAGGCAGTACGAGAATTCCGGACCAACTATTACAGACGACGACTTCTCCTATATCACATCGCAGGATCTCCAGGATCCCAGAAAGGTGTACGATACTCGGCAAAGGCATCCTCCATCATCGGTCGAGGATGATCTGCTCCTGATTAAGAACAAAGGGGCAACATATCCCATCAGGTTCCCAGCATATAGTATTGGAGAAGGGAAATTACAAGTCCGCGATGTCAAAGAACGAATTGCCGCGGTTTTGGACCTTCCCAGTGGAACCAAGATGAGGCTGGTGTATAAAGGACAGATATTAAAGGACGATTATGCACCGTGTCGGGATTACAACCTAAAGAACCAATCTGAGATCCTGTGCACGGTGACGGAGATCCCTCCTACTAGCCCAGATGATTCGGATGAAGGGAGTGACGAACCTCAGCAAGATGGACAAGTTAAGAAGAAGCGGATTCGGAAGAGCAAAAAGAAGGGGAAGAAGAAGGGCGGTGATGCCAATCTATCGCCTCCAGAGAGCTCTCCCTATACAGGAAGCTCTCGGAATGCGTCGCCTTCTGCCACACCACAGACTCCTTTGGCCAAGTTAGAGGTGATTGCAAATCACTTTCACGACGACATACTACCACTCTGTAACAGATTCATCAAATCGCCTCCCACCGATCAAACAAAAAAAGATTTCGAGCATGTGAAGCTTGGTGAGATCATTATGAACGATGTTTTATTAAAGCTGGACGCCGTGGAGACTGATGGCGATGACACCGCGAGACAGCGACGAAGGGAACTTGTCCGAGAGACACAGGCTGTATTACAAGAACTTGACGCTGCTAAGGAGAAATAATGTGCTTTTTCAGGGCGACCCCCTGATGTTACGAATTTATTTGGTTCAATGGGCGATATCGGGCATTTGAATTTCTGTTTTCAGAGTTGTGTTCATGAAAGATGCACTAAAGGCACGTGGAACTTGCATTCAAAGAAGCTTTCTTAGCATGGCGTGGGTCACCATATCATAGAGTGGATATGGCTGCAACCGCTCAATTGTAGAGCGGGATATGTCGAGCCTTGTACAACGGATGGTATCTCAGCTTGTTTATCTGGAAAATTATAATAATATCATAATCACTTGGTTTTCCAGTGCCAATTATATGTTATGTGCGTACAATTGGTATTAAATGAAGATCTAGGAGTCCAAGCCTGGTATTTTTGAATAACCAAGAATNTGATGCCTCATATAACAGGCATTAATCAGCTGAAAAAAGATTTTCGTTGGTAGAAATCAAGGGTATAAAGTCTTGAGAGGCCGAAGAGAATAATCAATAACAAGTTTAATGAAGGGACTAACTGATGCACCAGAAAGATTCTAGGATAGTAATGTCAACTATAGTTGTGGAATGTCGATAGTTCCGTCCCCTTTTGGTGTCAGGGTTTGTGAGCCCTGATTGCGGCTCCTGTTCGGCTAAAACCGCGCTAGCGTCTACCCTCAACACTACCACAAGAGTATTGCATCTTCGAGGTCGGAAGTTGAACCAAGACGACAATCGACAAAATCGACAACCCTCCACCATCACGAAGGTAGAGGAATACCGGCACCCTTCCGACATAGCCTTCTCATTTCTCGGCGAAGCAGGACAGGATGTCGACCTTTGAGCCAGTCGTAAGTCTCAATCTGGTGGATGAAGTCGGCGATCTGGAGCGATGAGTCTGCTCTTGAGTTTATGGATGGAGGACTGACAGAGGGTTTCTATATACAGATCACCATTGATGGCAAGGGTCATCTCCTTGGTCGCCTGGCCAGCACAGTTGCCAAGCAGCTGCTCAACGGCCAGAAGATCGTTGTTGTTCGATGCGAGGCGCTGAACATCTCCGGAGAGTTCTTCCGTGCAAAGCGTACGTTATCCTGTCATCTATCTCAGTCGTGAAGAGTTTTGGATTGGTGAAGATGCTACTGGTGCGATTCGGATTTGAAATTGATAGCAAGCTGACCGAATTGCGATAACAGTGAAGTACCATGCCTACCTCCGAAAGATGACCAGATATAACCCAACCCGAGGAGGTCAGTAAACAGGACGGCCAAGAAAAAGATTCCTGGCCTTTTCCTGGGTAGAATTATGGTAACTAACTTGTACAGGTCCCTTCCATTTCCGTGCTCCATCCAGAATCTTCTACAAGACCGTCCGTGGAATGATCCCCCACAAGACTGCTCGTGGTGCTGCTGCTTTGGAGAGACTGAAGGTCTTCGAGGGTGTCCCACCCCCATACGACAAAGTCAAGAGAGTTGTTGTCCCACAGGCTCTGAGAGTGTTGAGACTGAAGCCCGGCCGAAAGTACTGCACAGTCGGCAGACTGAGCCACGAGGTCGGCTGGAAGTACCAGGATGTTGTTGCAAGGTTAGTGGAATCTAGGAGCTTTCTACGTCTATGGGAATAGCGAACTAACGTGGGATTTTAGACTCGAGGAGAGACGGAAGGTTAAGGGCGCCGCATACTACCAACGCAAGAAGATTGCCCAAAAACAGTTGACTGAGGCTAAGGCGAACGCCAAGGTGGATGACAAGACCAAGAAGCAGTTGGCGGAGTACGGCTACTAGAACTTTTTCGATACTTAATTGTTTCGTCTTAGGTGCTTATGTCCGGAAATTGGCCGATTGGGGACTGGTTGGGTTTGTTCATTGTTCTTTTTTTACACCGCTGCGACAACGACAATGCCTTGTTCGACCTGACATTGGAAGATCCCAAGGTTTGGTTCAGCATTAAACCATGCATGGATTGGAGGGGTGCTGCATCGGAAAAAGAGTGCTGATGAGGCAGGATTGACTTTGTATAGCTTTCGTCTGGCATCTCGCTCATGGGAAAAAATGAAAATCCTTTAAATTAGAGTAATTTTGCGGTTACGGATACTTGTTCACTGGTAATGATGGTGTTATTAAATCACGTCGCCTTCTGGCCCTGCCCCTTTAAGACTATTTCTCTTGGTACCCTATCCTGAAGATTCAGTGATGGGAGGCATACAAATCGGTTCTCTGTGGTATTGCGACTCCTACGCTTCCTGAATCCACCGTATGGTACAATTACCTTATCCTTTCGGTTTCCTGGGTTGCAAGAAGCCTGAACTCCTCGGTACATCACAGTCCCGATAGAACCAGGCTCTCCTCTTTCCCAATATCGACTGATTATTTATTTCCCCAGCCTCGTCTCCTTCAGCGAATACCGCAGCCTCGTCCGATACAAAGCGAGGTTGCCGGCCGGCTATGGACTTTGACTGCGGCATTCTGATTCGTTGAGAGACCCGAAAACCGGAGCTAAGGAACCCCGTTGATCCGTACCCCACACATCAGCCAAGCTTGTCCTCAAAACAGGCCGGGGTAGAAGCCAGAGCTACGGCCTTATTTATATTCAGCTGCATCGTCCATCCTTAAGTTTTAACTCCAGAAGCTCTTAGGGGTGTTACTGTACATATTCTGGGTTGATCGGCGACCACACAATTAGAGTTTCCTCTATATCCTTAAATGATTACTGTTTGAGAGCCTGCCATCTTTAAGAGGATATTACAGCCCCCGGCTCAACGTCGATAAGATGTCTGGAGCACCCTCCCGACTCCAAAGAATTGCTGCCCATTTGTGGCAACCCTCCAATCCCCAGGGTTCCAAAGGCAACCCTGTGAAGAAAAATCACGTTCATCAATTGGCACCCACCTTCTTCTTGGAGCGAGCAGCCCAGATCGAACCAGATGCCGAGGCAATCTACCACATCACAGCCAACGGCAAGGTGTTGCGCCGCTCGTATGCTGAATTTGCAGATCGAGCGAGAGGCCTCGCATATTACCTCAAGAAACACAATTTCAAGCGCGTGGGGATTCTCGCACCTAACACTCCAGCCTTTCTTGAATCTATTTTCGGAATTGCAGCTGCTGGAGGTGTGCACGTGTCGGTAAATTACAGGCTGAAGCCAGAGGACGTTGCGTACATTTTGGATTTCGGCGAGGTAGACTCCATTGTTGTTGATGAGGAGTATTTACCATTGCTTGATCAGTTCAGGAAGGATAAGCCGAACGTGAAGCTTATTATTGATACGGATACGGATGCTATCGAGGGCCAGCTTTGCGGTCCATTTGATGAAGCTGTTTTGGAAGGATTAAAATACGATATCGAAACAGGTAGTAATGGCTGGGCAGCTCTAGGCCATCTTGAGGATGAGGATTCTCCAATTGCCATCCCGTTTACCAGCGGAACCACGGCAAAACCAAAAGGAGTGGTATACACTCACAGGGGAGCCTATCTTGCAGCTCTTGGAAATGTCATTGAATCCGGCCTCAACTATCACACCGGCCGTTGTGGTTACCTCTGGACATTACCCATGTTTCACGCTGTAGGCTGGACCTTTCCCTGGGCTGTCACCGCCGTTCGAGGGACACACTACTGTCTACGAAAAATCGACTATCCATTAATCTGGAAACTCCTAAAGACAGAAAATATAACTCATTTCAATGCTGCTCCGACAGTTAACACCCTTCTGTGCGCGAGCAAAGATGCAGCTCGTTTGGAGAGACCCGTCAGGGTGACAGTGGCAGCCAGCCCACCAACAGCGCATCTTTTCGAAACGATGGAGAATTTGAATCTCAAACCGGTGCACGTCTATGGCTTGACGGAAACCTACGGACCAATTACGAAGGGTTATCACCTGCCCCTCTGGGAGACCATTCCTGTAAAGGAGAAATACGCACGAATGGCACGTCAAGGCCACGGGTTCATCACAAGTCTTCCCGTCCGCGTCGTGAAGACGGATCAGCCAGAAGGTGTACTGGTTGATGTGAAGAAGGATGGGAAAGAGATCGGTGAAATTGTGTTCTTTGGCAACATCTGCGCCAAGGAGTATCTGAAGGACCCCGAAGCAACGAGGAAGCTGTTCGCTGGTGATGCCTTACATTCTGGGGATTTGGCGGTTTGGCACGAGGATGGAGCTGTGCAGATTTTGGATCGCGCGAAAGACATCATTATCAGTGGTATGTTATTCCTTGATGCTAAGTTCTATATCTCTCTGCTAGTCGCTTTTGAATGGCCACTGACATCCCTTCTTAGGTGGCGAAAATATTTCCTCCATAGCCCTTGAAAGTATGTTGGTGCAGCACCCCGACGTTCTTGAGGCAGGCGTCGTTTCAGTGCCAGATTCTCACTGGGGGGAACGGCCTAAGGCCTATATCACGGTCAAGGAAGGGAAGTCCATGAGAGGAGAGGACCTAATCGAGTGGGCCAAGCATGAGAGCAGCATCAGCAAGTTCATGGTTCCTAGAGAGGTCGAGATCGTCAATGAGTTGCCAAAGACTAGCACGGGAAAGCTTAAGAAGAACGTCCTGAGAGCATGGGCGAAGGGAGATAAGAGTGCCAAGTAGACGATATCAGCAAGATGAGCTGTGATTGCTGTTTGTGGGATGTGTCTCGTTTGTTTTATGGAAGACTAGATCTTTTTAGGTGTGTAAAGAGAGGGGATACCGTGTTTGGTTCTGGATGATTTGCCCTGTACTCCTATGTATCTATGCTCTATGCAGTGGTTTACCATCACGCAATGCTATTATTGTCTTGTATTTGACATTGTTGCCACTTGATGTTGTCTTTGGGATCTAAGATTTAGGAGCCGTATCATGAATAGGTCTGTAATGGATCCCTCCCGGCTCCGCACGATTGTTAACTTGGGCGCTCTATAGTTACCAGTACCCTACGTACATGATGATGCAGTCTAGAGTCTAGAGCGCACCCATAGGGTACACTCCAGAGTAAACCAACCTTCACGGCGCTAGTCTTAACCAGTCCCAAATGGCACACACCCTTCTTAGCCCCGGGCTTCTCTCCGTTCTACGTTGCGAGAAGCCCGGAAGACGCGGAAAGAATGAAGACCGCATTCCAACTCACAAAGACAAGGCAGCATCCTTCTTGGCAGATTACTTGCCGGTTCAAGCTTACAAACAAATTCAGTGATCTCTAGCGAACTCAGCGCCGCAAACTTGTCTTTTTTTACATTGGATTCCTCCATAAGCCGCAGCTCCTTTGACGTAAAGCCCTAAGAAACGCGGCCCAGCCTGCTGGCCCCATACTAAAAGTACCAGCAGCCTTGTATACCC
The DNA here is from genome assembly GCA_000743665.3 of Scytalidium sp. 3C. Lineage (NCBI taxonomy): Eukaryota > Fungi > Ascomycota > Leotiomycetes > Scytalidium > Scytalidium sp. 3C. The sequence goes on from JMRO03000009.1 coordinate 564,475, forward strand.
CCTGTAAATTACCAGGTCAAACGCAATTCGTTCCAGTTCGTACCAACGCAGTGGTAATAGGCTTCAAGTCAACTCTCCGGAGCGGTTAGTTAATATTTTATTATTAGATGTTGCTCCTCTCTCGCCTGGGAATGGGATGGGATGGGATGGGATGGAATAGGGTAAGTTAGCTACAACCCCCAGGGAGTCGGATCGCTCGCATTCTGACCTACTTGGGGTTCGCTCGTCCCAACTTAGGGTGCGGAGTAAAAAGCGCCAAGGATGCTTACAGTAGGCATGGCTGTACCCGTACAGCGCACCCATCTCCTCTTCTTCCCTTTTCTCAGCCACCCATCCACCAGCTATCCCGGTATCACCCTCCTTTGGTCAGATATCTACGGAGCACCTAGACAAGGTAAAGTGCTCAAGTCAGAAGGATTATAGAGTAAAATGATTATCGAAGATACTCTGCAGTTAACCTTGAAGAAGCGTTGACTAGGGCATAAGCAGGTTAGAAAGGAGAACGGATCAAGTGTTTAGAGTGATCCTGGATTACCGTAGCAATATCGCAATATGTCCGCTTCTGGGGGCTGTGGCTTTGAAGGAGAGGGGAGGGATCAGCGCACATGAGTACTCCTTTTGAGCTCCTAACGTTACACCTCCGAGGTTAATTTATTTCCCTTTTCGTTTTCTAAATCCGCAAGAGGCCTACGGCCTACCTCTATGGTGGGAGTGGATTTCTACAGTGCTCTCCATTCGGCCCGCGAAGACCTTTAATTCGTCCGGAATGGACAACTTTTTTTCTGAGCACTTTTCTAATCTATTTCCGTCCACCAAGGCTTAGTCTTGTTGCTTCTTGGCTCTGGGGCTTTTTTGCCTTTGTCATATATGTGATGTGCCCTTGCCTACTTTGTTTTGTGATGTAAACGTTTTCCTGTTTACATTCTTACTCCTTTAAAGAGAGGCCATTTCTACCTGGAGCGTGGAGTAGGTAGTATATGAGTCGACTCCTACTCGATTTTCGGTGCACACATATTTGGCTTTCTTTTTCCAGATCCTTGCTTGGACACGATGCGAGTGTCCTGTCTGTAGATTAAAGAGATCTCCTGCATCATGTTCTTCGAAATAGTCGTCACCAACGCCATTATCATAGGCTTTATACTCAACGTCCTCTTCGTCGAGCACCCCGATTCCACTAGCTATACGATCTACTTTACCATAGGCTTGACCCTACAGAGTCCGTTCCTGCTGCTATGGTGGTGGTGGAGAAGAAGGTCTGGAAGCGGGCTTGCGCTATGGCCGTGGATGTCGAGTGGCAATTCCGGGAGAAAGCCATGGTTCGGACCGATCCGTACGGATACGGAGAGACACGCAGACGTGGAAGCAGGATGCTCTGCATTGAACATACTTCCTCCTGCGGAAAGCGCGAGTGTTGCCGGGCCCGTGGTGGCTGTGGTTGTGGTGGCGGCTTGTACTAACAAATGTGATGAGGGTGGTGATGATTGGGGACAGGATGCAGGTTGACACCTGCCATTGTGAGGTTGGTGATATAGAGCAAAGGCAAAAGCCCATCAACTCCGCCCTGTATTGACGGAAGAGAAAAATCAAGAATCAAACATCACAGAAGTGAAAAGGGCAACGCGGCCGAGCAAATAGGATTGCTTGATAAGCTAGGCGTCCCTGAGAGCAGAGTTTAGTCCTCCTTTCACTGTGGTCGGAGTTTAACCATACCAGAGCAACAGAGCAGCAAACCTATCATGCTGATCATAGTATGTTTTTTCGTCGAATGTCGAGAGAGGAAGGGAACAGGAGAAGGACGTCCGGCTCTCGCATCTACAGCAAATGGCAATAACAATGGCAGTCCAAGCTCACTCAAAGAGCGAGAACATTTGCATTCAGTTTTTGACATTATGAGATAGTCTATATTCAAGTGTGTTAAACACATTAGTCTATTTGATTAGCTATGTATATATATTCATTTGCTTGCCCATCCGCTGTCCGAGGCATGCGCAATTCGCATCCTTTGTTTGCCTTTTTCCCAAACCTGCACTACCCATCCCACTTACCTACCGAGACAGCGGGAGCTATGTACAGAAAAATAAGAGGTATCATATCCAATTAACTCCACCAACCGTGATCCTGAACAAAAAGAGCGCCATTTTTATGAACGGAAAAGCGCAATAGATTCGTGGTTTCGACGACGTAAAGGCGTATAAAAGAAAGTGAGAGACAGAGATAGGCGCCTGAACAGAAAAACCAGGGATGGTCTTTGCCTTGTTCCCAAGCCAAGGATAATGAGAAATCGTATATGTGCGCCATTTTGTATATATAATGTCCAAAGATGATAGATTATGGTTCGCGGGTGCGCGAAGTCAAGTGATTCATGCACACTATAACCATCCGTTTATGACTACCGCCAGCACCAGCAATGGAACGCTACCCCACAGGGAAGGAACCGTGGCACCCATCATGATCGCACCTCTAGCCCCGCTAGTCACAGCGGCAGGAAGGCTGGCGTTCACGAACGTAGGTCCACAATTTAAATCCACGATCTGAGCAGCATTGCTGTACGTTGAGGCAATCGGTTGCGAGCGGTCGGATGATGCCGATTGGTACACGGCCATGGTGTTCTGCAGGCAGGCACTGCAAGTCGGAAGACTGCCGCCTGGGAGAGAGATATTGAGCGGGAGATAGTAGATGTAGGAGTCTGTGGGGTTGGTGGAGTTGGTGATGGCATCGGCGAAGCAATATGATGAAGTGGTGGGGTTGCGCAGGCAGGAGGCCTTATAGAGGGTGGCATAGGAGAGGAGACCGTCGTGGGTCTGCTGGACCAAGGGGTTTTCCTCCGACAGATCGGTCGCGCAATTATCAGACTTGGTGATATTCGCAGCCAGCGCTTTCATAACGGCCGTGCATGTTGTGAGATCGGCGGCGCATGTCGCATCTAGGGTCTCGGTGATGCGGACGAGCGATCTTTCGGCTTGGAAGAATGACTGAGAGTTCTAGAATTTGTTGGTCAACCTCGCTCATTTGGACACGACAAACGAGTCGGCGGTGGGAATACTACTTACTTGGAGGAGGAGCGAGAAGGGATAGCAGCTCTTGAAGGTGCTATTGGAGAGGAAGTCGGTGAAGAAGTTGGCGCAGGTGGTCGTGATGTTGGAGGAGTAGCCGCTGTCGAACAAGCTGGGTAGAGGGCTGGAGGTTTGCGAGGCACTCGTCGTACTCGCTGTACTCGTGGTACTGGGGGTTGATGTCATTGAAGCCGTATGGGAGGTCGTGGAGGTGGTGTCGGTCGCGGCATCGTGTCGTTTGACCATGATGCTCTCTTCCTCACTGGCCAGACGCCAGGAACCAGGAACGGGCGGGGGTCGTTGATCAATGACAATCGTCCCCGTCTTAGCTAGGGCTGCGAATGCCGATCCCAAAATATCCGAATCGTCAGCCCCGCTGCTGTCAATGTCCTCGACCATCTCTTCTTTGATGTAGTAGGCGGAGGAGAACGAGAGACAGCAGGTCAGGACGATGAAGATGGAAAGGAAGAGTGCTGGCCGTCTCCCGGCTGGACGACCGTGCCGACGTCGCAGCTCGTTTGTCGTTGGAGGAGCGGCTCCATGGTGCGACACCAGATGCGTGGTCCGCGAGCACGAGGAGCTCGAACGTTCGATTCTCACCATCCCTGTCATTCTCAACTTTACCTCTGCAGAGTTCTACGATGGCAACCGTGTTGAATCCTGTCGAGGTCTAGAAGCGTATTCGTGGCTCCAGCATTACTCTCCTCGTCGTTCCGATCGTAGATGGTCGTCGTAGGTGTCGTCTTCTAGGTACGGCACCTAAGGAGAGAGAAAATCCAGGCCAACACCAGAGGGCGGTGAATTGTTGGAGCTGCACCCTCCTTCTTATCTACCAGACCACCTTCTCGAGCAATGGATCCGTCGAGGCTTTTGCTGGATGTGCTTGCCGTGACGTGACTTGACTTGGCCTTGCACTCTTGGGACAGATAGGGCCACCTTTTTAACTCTCTGTGTGGCTTCCGACTCCTCACCTAAACGAATGACTGTAGTTGGGACGAAAGACGAGTGTGAGTCGTTAAGAATCCGTGGTGGCGTGTGTGGCAGCGGCAGCAGCAGTGGGAGAGCTCTCACACCAAGCTGCCAGTCGAGAAATCTGCCCGGGCGGAGACTGGTGAGGTGCAGAAGAAAGCCAACAGCCTGCACACGTCCACCGGGGCACGGGAGTATATATTTGCTCACCCAGCACAGTTACACCATCCGGGCTGCAGAGGCCGTGCAGCCGCCCAGCGCCCAGCAGCAGCAGGCGTGGGAACTATTGAATCCAGGCGCGGGCACCAGCATGACCTGCTGGGCAGTCTTACTGTAGCCGCCGGGGTGAAGGGGGGGCAGAAGGGGGTCGAAGGGGGCAGCCAGGCCACCCAGGCCACCCAGGCCACCCAGGCGGCGCGCGGCGTTGCGGGCATGGAGGCTCTCCCATCGCCTGGGGACGCTGGGAACACTGTGTACCTCTGTACCGTCGCATTATTGAACGCCTCGCCCATGCCACCCGCGACTGCTGGGGCCTCAACCTGCGTGTCCCGTTTGCCTGACGAAGACGCCATCACGATCTCTCTCGCGCTCTCTCGCCATCCTCTCTCTTCAGCTCGTGTGCCCAGCCAATGTGCTCACCAAGTAGAGTGGTCATCCGGTATAGGAGCAATCGTCCGTCATTAGAAGAGAGATTGTTCCATGGCTGGCGCAAAGTACGATCTTTAGATTTGAATAACTCTAGCTTCGGTTGGCTGTCACCGGATACTGTGACTGCAGGGGATTATTACCGTGGACATTATCCTCCCACCATGTCCTCCTAACCTTTGCCGTTGCTTCCAGTCCTGACCTGTCTGGTCGAGTACGAGCTTGCCCCTCAAGGCTGTACTTAGTGCATGGGATGCTGTATTGTGGCAGCTTGGCTGGTCCGCTAGGGCTGGAGGCGTTTTTTCGAGAAAGCAACCGACTTCCGGATCCTCTCGAAGTCCTGCCTTTCTGGGCGGACGACAGGTGCCTCCTCTGACTTTGACGGAGGTCGCTACGGTCGACATCGAAGCGAGCAAAGAAGGGGACCAGGGGGATTGTGGAGGACAGAGGCCAGACCCGTCGATTGGCAGGGTGCCGAGTCTAGAATCGCGCGGCCTTCTGCACTCGTGGGCCTTCCTGGGCTCCTCTAGGGGCCAAGACCGGGCACAACCGAAATTACGCGGCGGCCACGATGCCCTTTTGCGCCGTAGCCCAGGACCCTGGACGGCCCTAGATCAGGCACCGCTTCAGGGTTTTCGTGTGCTGCTCCACCTACAACGCAGCACGGGTTGAGAACGTTGGCTGCGCGTCACTCTCTACGACGGGGCCATCTGTACAGTACAAAAGGATATGGCCACAGCATGTTCGGCATTCGCAAGTGGTGATCAAAGTGAGAAGAGCAGACTCCAAGAAGAAACCAGAAAATGATAAAAATTAATCAACGAAAGCTATCCGCCATCTCGATCCATTCGTAGCGTCGTCGTATTGAGGAACGGACGGCACCAACATGCACTCACACACTTGTGATTCATGCACTGCTGGCCCTGGCCCGGCTGGTATCGCTTCCAGGCACAAGGAGAACTGCTGCCATGATAATACCCGATAGTAAGACAATAATATACACTGTAAATTCCGAATCAGGGCATGGCATCATGCTTTCCCATCGCTGGTGCAAAAACACTTGTGCTCTTTCTAGCAATCAATAATTTAATCCCCGTCTCCGTACACGCATCCCAGGCCAATCGACATCCTTCAAGCACATGCCATTCATCGTTTATGCCTATATCTTTCGGGGGCCGTTCCAGCAGATATCTAACTACCTCACTCCAAAGCGCCGCCCATATCCAATCACTTTCCGAGCTTCTGTCCACACTCATACCTCACTCCATAACGTTGCTGTCCACCCACCTTGTGCCCGTGGAAGGATGCACGCCAGCACGCATTCCTGCTGCATGCAAGTAAGCAAGCAAGCGGGATGGGAGTTCATCTAAACATCTCATCACCAGCGTTATCATTTAAGCCCCGGATCGCATCGGCTCCTTATCTCTTGCAGCGTGTTAAAAGACTCATAATGGGCTTGCGACCAGATATTGCATGATCACACAGCACACGCGGCTTGCATGCTACCGTATTAGCAGGAAGCCTGACCCCGCCGTACATGGGCGGAAAATCGGATAACTTTCACACCTTATGCAACTTGTGTACAATTAGTATAACCATGGATGCTCTCTTATGATCACGAAAGAAAGGAGATGACCAAATTTCCACTCTTGCCGTCACCTACACCAATCTCTCTCGTTCGCTGCTTGTCCAAAATGCCTTCCTCTCAGGTCGTGTATTCGAATAATTTAGTGACTTGGCCCATCGGAGCCTCATTAGCCCATCGTTTTCTGTAAGAAAGAGCCCAAAATGGGGTTTTCTCACTTAGACGCCTTTGTTGTGCGCCACCAATATTATACACGTCAACCTCTCCAGCCCCAAGGATGCTTTGCCAAGACAGGGTGCGGCTGCTGATGGGCTTGAAGGTTCTGGATACCACAGGAATAGATACGGTAATGGGGGAGTTAGGGGCGGCTGTCACGACACCATTATCGGAAGAAAGATCCCAGCTCTCCTTGGCATTGAGACTCCCTCGGGGAATTTTTCTTTTCCTGGGGGTGGGACACTGCGCTTTCGTAATTGTTATTGCCCATCATCTCATTACCGTATTGTGTCGCGCGCTGCCTCGTCTTGTGCGGTAGAAGCTGCTGCTGCCTAGGCAGAGTGGACGAAGAAAACCCAAGAACAATAATGGCAAGCAGAGGGAACCTGTGCATTGGGCAACATGTTGCCTCTTCCTGCGTAGCTTGAGAAGAAGAGAGCGCACAATCGTATAGCGGTGTGAGGAGAGACCCCAATATCGAGGCAATTTTTTACGATACAACACCGTTAACGCCTTCGAATGGTGTTTCTTCGTAGTGGCCTAACTTTGATAGGTAGGATTAAAACTTATTACGGCTCCCATTCTTTGACCAATGTGGATTCAATCTCTTGGATCTTTCTGTTCTCAATCATCAAGCAACGTTGATTGGCTTTAAAGTTCCATTATTGCAAAGACAGCAAAGACGGCAGCGTTGCGTTGTTTCAGTCCAGCTGGACTGGGTTTTCTGTTACACTACACTACTGATTGAAAGAATAATCCGTCTTGCCTTCCCATTCGATCCCCGAGTCCAGACCGCGTGTCGACCGATAGGTATAACTTTTATGTAACCAGGCACCTGTCTCTTAAAACGAAGTCATCTACTTTAAAGCAAAATCGGGATGCTACAATACCTAATGGTCGACTGAATGTCGTCGCCTAAACACTAGGCAGCGTGAAATGTTCCATCTCTCCAAAAACCAAAGTCCCAAGATAAGTGAGATTCACCGTTGGAGGAGTAGCCCTGTATTAATTGCTGTCATTGCAAAATGCTCCATCGTGTAACCTTTGACTGGAACTTTGTGCTTGTGTTATGGTCGTCCAAACCCAATATCCTGTTTGACCTACGGAACACAAGCAAACACAAAATATCTCTCCGACCCGTGGATGTGTCACGCTCTCGTGCTAGCACCTCACTCCTTGTTGTCCACATCGAATCTTCACGGTCGTAAAGACGCCAATTGAAGATGGGAATCCTGGTTCTGCTTTCATGCGTTATCGCACTTGCTCTATCAATACGGCTGATTCGCCCCCAGCTGAGACTCTTGGAACTGGCATTAACTCGGCGGGAAAGGACAGAGGCCGAAGAACGATTGGACGCCGAGGAACACTGCCCTTCTCTTCCTCCCCAGCGCCAGTATAGAGTGAATTTTGGCTCCGGTCCTGGTGTCTCAGTCACTGGATGGCCCGGAAAAGGCGGCCTTTATGTTCTGGGCCCCTGCTTCGCCGTGGAGCTCGACTTCTTACAGCTAGACAGATTTCGCCGGTTGGAGCGGCCATCCGTGTCCGATGCCAATTCCAAGGCGGAGGAAGAAGCACATTGCGATAGGTGTAAGTAAACCGTTTTATCGGCTTCTTTAGTTCTACATGATTGTCTGTGAGCTATGTGGTATTCGCTTTTTGGGGTTGTCTTAGAATGCACCAAGACGGCTCAGATATATTTAAACCTTGATGTAGCTTTATGATGCCTCTCAAGTATGGCAAGTGCTAATTCAAGGTATCGTAGTACGCCAACTAGGCGCCAGATGGTGGAAGAGTGAAGAAGAATATATCCTGGCAGAACTTGATTACTCCAAATGCACCGATAGCTTTATCAGAGTCGGGTGGCCAGCCGAAGGTGGAGTTTGGGTTTTGAAGACAACAAGGGGAGAAGCGGACAAGAAAGGTGCAGCTATAATTCATAACGCGTACAACATGGAGGAACGGTGTAAGATAATCAAGCAGTTGGAAGGTCAATTCTATGATGACCCTAGGAAGTGTCCATATTTAGATCTCCGTTCGGCGTGGGAAACCGAATTTGTGAGGCTGTTTGGAGATGAAATAAGTTGAGGATAGAAAAGAAGGAAGCGGAGAGCCAGTATTGGGGATTGCTCATCTAAGCTAGTAGATCGCAGTAATATCACGCTTGTGAGGAAACTGCCCGCATATTTATGCTCCCTTTGGCCCTCAAAGTCTTGTACACGGAAGCTGGGCTCTGCAGCCAGTGCTGTAGGTACCAAGATGTCGCCAAACCCCGGTGGCGCACGAGAGCTGCTTCGGCTCCACCAAAAGAGCTTCCAAATTAGGCGATGACATCTGATCTTGGGAGCTCTACCCCACGTAACCAACCAGAGGACGTCAAACCATCACGGCTTGAACCCGCAACACTCGCGGATGCTGCCATAGCGACTTCCATCCGCCGTATCTTTGACGTTGATTTAGGCTTAGGATCACTTAAACACCGGTCAGGACTGTTCTGTCGCATGTTTGCGCGCCAACATTAACTCGCAGCAGCTGGAGGCAGCTCCAGGCAAAAGACCACAGCTATGAAGTTCCACGATCTATTCTTGTTCACTCCTATTTCAGTTACAGTTATAACTATTCTGGTATATTTGGCCGTGGTAGTTCCTCTCATTGTCGTCCACGAAACTGTACCAAAAGCTCCGAGTAACCCAGTGCCTTACGTAGGTGTCAACCTTACTGAGGCATGGTTGGACCTCGATGAATTGACAAATGGCTACCATCCCTACAATAGCCGGAGGAACGATGAAGTCAGAAATTGGCTGCTGAGGAGAATCGACCAAATCTTGAAGAGTAACGGAGCTTCGAGCGCAGAAGAATCGCGACCAGAGTTCCAGGCGCGCAGATATATGGGAGATGAGTCTCTGATCAGAGCAGGTAGAGAGNGGAGGCGCACATGCCATCGCGACCCCCGAGACGGTTGTCTTTAATGATCTAGTTGCAAATTACAGTGGCTCTGCTCTTACGAGTATCGGTGTCAGTGGACGCAAGCTCGGAGTCAGCACCTATTTCGAGGGCACAAACATCATTGTTTACATCAGGGGATTCGAAGACGAGAAAGGTGACTGGTGGGATTCTGAAGATGCCAATGCAGCAAAAGTCCATGGAAGAGGTGGGGTGATGGTCAATGCCCATTACGACAGTGTCTCCTCCGGCTATGGAGCTACGGATAATGGAGTGGGTGTCATTACCGCCCTGCAGTTGGTCGAATACTTCACTACTCCAGAAAATGCACCAAAGAAAGGCATCGTGGTCCTCTTTAACAACGGTGAGGAAGATGGTCTCTACGGAGCAAAGGCATTTCTCAGCCATCCCATGGCAACCTTCGTCCACACCTTTCTAAACCTCGAAGGAGCGGGTGCAGGTGGCAGAGCAACACTATTTCGGGCTACTGACATGGAGGTAACCCAGGCTTTCGGGAAGGCAGCCCGTCCGTTTGGGACCTCGGTCAGCGCCGATGGCTTCAAGACAGGTGCGATAAGGAGTGAGACTGACTATGTCGTATTTCGAGCCGAAGGTATGAGAGGTCTTGACTTCGCATTCTGGGAGCCAAGAGCTAGGTACCATACGGACCAAGATGATGCCAAGCATACATCTATTGACTCTGTCTGGCATATGCTGTCCCAATCTGTTACAACTGTCAAGGCCCTTTCATCTGATACCAGCTGGCGATTTAATGGGGAGCGCGGTGACCACGATCGGACCAAGGTGCAGAATGGGAAAGGTACTTCTGGTGTTTGGTTCGACCTCTATGGCGTCGCGTTGGCTGTTTTCAGCTTGAAAGCCCTCTTTGCCTGGTCCGTAACCATATTGGTTGTCACTCCCCTTATACTAATTGCCATTACCTACATCCTTGTCCGCCAGGATAGATACTACTTCTTCTCTGGTACGATCAGACAACATGACGAGGAGGAGGAAAGTGTTTCACTAAATGGATGGCGAGGGGCATTTAGATTTCCGGCCGCATTCATCGTCGCGACATTGCTCACCATTGGAGCTGCATTCTTGGTCCGAAAGTTCAACCCATTCATTGTTTTCTCGTCCTCCTATTCTGTCTGGACAATGAGTCTCAGTTTGTATTTTATTGCGTTCTGGTTTATCATGGCAGGCTCCAACTTCACGAGACCCTCTGCCCTACACCGTGGCTATGCATTTATGTGGATGTACGCCTTGNGGATGGATTGCGCTTGTTGGTGCTACCGTCTTCGAGAACCAGTTTCAAATTACTGCGGGTTATTTGTTTGTCTTTTACGAGTCCGCAATATTCCTCGCATTTTTGATCAGTCTCTGCGAACTTTTCGCTCTTCCAACAAAGTCATCCTTCGTTGGAGCTGACCCCGACCAGCACGGAACAGGAGATGACCGGAACGGGGCATCATCTTCTGACCGTCTCATCGCACCAACTTCCGATGAAATTGATCCTACTGAGACTACACCTTTGGTCGGAGGAGACGGACATCGCACAACCATTGGGACTACCTTTGGGGAAGGTTATCGTCGCCATTCCTACCAAACCAGAGTCGAAGCCGAGACCGAAGACTCGGATGAAAAAGGCCGGGTTTACGGACATGAGCAGAAGTGGTCGGCGAACTTACCAACATGGACTTGGATATTACAGTTCCTCTTAATTGCTCCTTTCACCCTGATAATTGTCGGACAAGTGGGACTTTTGATTGTCACTGCCACTGATCAGACTGGTACGGATGGCAGCCCACTCATCCTGCCATTCCTTACAATAGCCGTCTTCACAGTATTCCTCCTGTGGCCGGTCGGTCCTTTTGCTCATCGTTTCTCTCATCGCATTCCCACGTTCCTCCTCTTGGTCTTCATCGGGACTCTCATCTACAATCTTACCGCTTTCCCCTTCTCCGCGAATAACCGATATAAGGCTTATTTCCAGCAGACTGTGGACCTCGAGACTGGCCTGAACAAAGTCACGCTCGCTGGTATCGAAGAATATATCCGTGAGATCATCAGCGCTATCCCGAGCGCGTCAGGTCAGAAAATCGAATGCGAAGAGCGGTCGCAGGTTCGCAGCGGGTTGAAATTTTGTTCCTGGGAAGGAACTGCCCCTAACGTTGTCCCTCCTACACAAGAGATTCCTCCTGAGAAATACTACCAGGATTGGCTAAGTTACAACATCACTCGTGTACCGGATCAGAATGCGGCAACGTTCCATATTTCAGGCCGCGAAACTAAGGCTTGCGTTCTCCGGTTCGATAGTCCATTCTCGAAATTCAAGGTCCATGGATCTTCTACGGGTGATGAATTTGGCTCCGTGCCAGAAAGTGGAAGCGATCAGCTTAAGCTATGGCATCGGGACTGGAATCAAGAATGGGTAGTGGACATCGAGTGGCCCGTTAGTGAAGGTAAACTCCCCGGTGACGAAGGTATTCAGGGCCGTGTGGTTTGTCTTTGGAGCGATCAGAATACCCCTGGATTGATCCCTGCATTGGATGAGATCTACCGATACGCACCGGCTTGGGCTGGCATCAGCAAGCTTACCGATGGTCTGGTCGAAGGCAGCAAGCCGTTTAATGTCTGAGGTGTATTTATCTAGGCTTAATTGGGAAGACGAAATGTAGGTAGCTGTAATTAATCCGGTGATCAAGGAGTGGAGATCAGGCTTTGCATGAGTATGCAGTATTCCCGTAGCAATTTCTTTTACGAGTAATATAATATATATATCACAGAAACTACAGCTTTCTTACCGTGGCTTAGGAAGTAGGTAATACTGGCAACTAAAAATTACTTCTGAATGGAAGGCCTCAAGGTCTCTGTGTTTTGAGCACCTCATTTACGGCTACTATTTTCCATGTTACTAAGCTCAACTACTGTACGTCAAGGTGTAAATCTCGACGCTGTAATCCACTGTTTCAGGCTAGCAATAGAGTATACGATATCCGACTGACAAACCTTGGACAGATACTTTCGGGCTCCCATATTCAATTTCACCTTAGTCCCTTGAATTTTCAGTACAACTTCAGCAACCACTTAAGCAAATTAACCCCTTGTGATGGGTTTTGCGATGAAAAGCTCACTGTTCGGCTGCAACTTATTGGGAGCTTTACGTTGACCGACATTGGTATGGACGGCGACAAGATACCTCACCCGACTAGCAGATTACACCGAGAAGCTCCAAAGGCGTCTTGATTTATGACATCACTCTAACCTAGACAACCCTAATCCTAACTGTGCCCAGGATGAGCGTCACCTAAGATCTGCTGTCGCAGCTGGATGCACTCCTCCATTAAACTAAGAGTATCAGGATGAGCATCACCTAAGATTCGCTTTCGCAGACGGATGCACACCTCCATCAAACTGAGAGCTTTTGCATCTTGTCCCATGTGTTTCCAAGTAAAGGCAAGATTGGCCATGCTGGTCAAAGTGTCAGGGTGCCCTTTTCCTAACACACTTTTTCTCATTTCCATCACTTGCACTCCTAGCTCTTCCGCCTCCTTCCATCGTCCCTGAACCCGATATGTGGAGGCTAGATTACCCATGCTAATCAACGTCGAACGATGTTCTTGTCCTAATGTTCTTTTTCTTGTCTCCAATACTTGTATGCCTAGTTTTTCTGCCTCCTTTAATTGTCCTTGATCTCTATATGTGGATGCCAAATTACTCATGCTAATCAGTGTATCGGGATGCTCTGGTCCAAGTATTTTCTTTCTTGTTTCCATTACCTGTTCCTTTAGCTTTTGCGCTTCGTTCCACCGTCCTTGATTTTTATATATCGATGCTAAGTTTCCCATGCTAATCAACGTATCAGGGTGCTCTAGTCCTAGTATTCTGTTTCTCATCTCCGTTGCCTGTACTTCTAGCTTTTCGGCCTCATTTAATCGCCCCTGGTTTGTGTATGTTAACGCCAAGTTGCTCATGCTAGTTAGTGTAGCAGGATGCTCTGGTCCCAACACTCTCACACTCGTCTCCATTACTTGCACCTCCAGCATTTGTGCCTCATTCCACCGGCCTTGCTCTCTATATGTCGATGCCAAATTGTCCATGCTAATCAAAGTCGCGGGGTTCTCTTGTCCCAGTAACCTTCTTCTAGTTTCCATTACTTGTATCTGCAGTTTTTGCGCCTGATCCCATAGCCCTTGCTTCTTGTATGTCAATGCCAAGTTATTCATGCTGGTCAGCGTGTCAAGATTCTCTTGCCCGAGCACTCTTTTTCTTGTTTCCATTACTTGTATCTGCAACTTTTGTGCCTCTTTCCATCGTCCTTGATTCTTATATATCGTTGCCAAATAACTTATGCTTGCTAATGTAGCAGGATGGTTTTGGCCTTGCACCCTCTTTCTTGCTTCTGATAGTTGTATATGTAGCAATTCTGCTTCTTTCCATCGTCCAGCAAGCTGATATATCAAGCTTACCATTTCCATACTATTTAGAACAATTATATGCTCTGGACTAAACAGATTTTTCCGTATCTCCATAGATTGCAGTGCAAATTTCTCTCCATCAGCCAGATTTCCCCTCCTCAATGCATACCATGCCGCTCTGTATTGCAAGGTTGCCCATTTTTCTAATACATCTTCGGACTCAGGCTCTGCTGATAGTTTTATATGTGGAAAAAGCACCTGGCACTTTGCCCAATTCTCAAATTCGCCTGTCGGAACTTCCGTACAGAGTTTGTGGACGAAGTGTCGTTGCCAATTTTGTAACTGGCCATTAATTTTAAGCCATTTCCTCATTGCTAACTGCACAAGCGCATGCATTTCGAATGTTCTCCGTTCCATTGGCTGTTCCATTAGCCGTTCTCCAGTGGTATAAACAAACGAATAATTTCTTAACATAATCAAGTCATTCTCAAATTCGTCAATATATTTATATTCATTGTATGATTTCCGACTCGGTTGGCCTTGACTAGAGTTTTCGCCTTTGATTCCATTCCGAACTAGATCTTCGGGGATCCCTTGACAGTCAAACATACTCATGAATGATAGGAGATCAGCTGCTGACGGCCTTATATGACGGATATGATCAAATGATATATGCCAGGTAATAATAATAGAATTCTTTGCTTCGCGATCTCGTCGGAGTTGTCCACTTTCTATATCTAAAAGCTTTGTTTTTGCATCATCATTTTCCCGGAAGTGCTCAAGGTATTGTCTCACCGAAAAGTGTGGTGCTCGCTGGGAAATATAAGCTGTTGCTTGGACAATAGCAAGTGGCATAAAATCGAGGGCTACTACAAGCTCATCGATATCTTCAGTAAGATTCTCTTTACCTAGCTTTTTCTCACACAAAGCTAATGCATCAACACTATTCATAGGAAAGACTGGGACGATTCCACTCCGCTCTACAAGTTGTAAAGCTGCCTCGGTGGTCCTGGTTGTAATGAGGACCGATCCATTTTGGCCCTGAGGAATATAATCTTTCAACGCTCTGGAGATTTGGCCGGAATCAGTGTTTGGAATGTTAACCAGAAAACTAGCATCATCCACATTATCAAGAATGAGTATCCACTGTCTTTTATTATAGCAAAGCCAGTTGTACACAAGCTCGAATATATTAGAGTTTGGGTTGTATCGACCAGGAATCTTTACGAAGTTTCCAACATCTCGATAACTTTGTTCGAAGCGTGCTTTGTTGCTAGCGTGGACCCAAAAAACCCATATATTAGGAGATTCCTCGCGGATTCGGTAGATACATTCTATGGCAAGTTGCGATTTCCTTTTCAGTTATTAATATTCCAACCGAAAACACAGGTGTAGATGGCATCATCTCACTCACCCAACACCGCCAAGGCCTACGAGTGCAGTCCAAGATCCTAATGCGGCACACCTTTGGTGAATCCGACCAAGTATCTCTCCACGTCCAACAAAATCGGGATCGCGACGAAAAGGGACCACAGATGTTGGATCTGGGGGAGTTTCAGGTCGTTCTGGGAGAAGCTTTTAGCATCAGTCCAGTTGTACCTCTACTACTACACTTACGAGAGGGGAGGTGGAAGTGATTATTAATTGTGCCATTATTGATTCCGATCTGGCTGCCGAAGTTATGATCTCCAAAATTAACACTCCAAGTAGTCATGATGCACGCATCGATGAAGAATTTGGAAGACTGTGAGGCTGGATGAAGCCTTGGATCTGTTACAGCCAGCCTATTCCCAGCGCTTAGTCTGAGTGACGGGCGGGAAGTGGATCGGGCCGTACTGAGACTAACTTTCGTACAGTGTCACACTGTTGTGACCAACACCCACTACATGGTGCTTACGGTCCTTATGATACTTATCGGAAAGTGGTAATATGTGGCTGGAAAGGCAGTAAAGTGTGGCCTCGAGGTTTCGAGCAAGTCGAGGGATAAATGATCCCTCCGACAGCTAACTTAGCAAGAAATAGGGAAATTATTAACCAGTCCAAGCTCGCTGGTGAGGTATACGTACGTATGTTCTAAATTAGTTCAATTGTGTTGGCGACAGTGTCGGGAATTGAGCTTGCATAGTTGCCTATATTAGGACTAGTTGACTTGACCTACTTGTATACAGCCAGGGAACAGGGAGTTCTGCTATTTCCCACCAGTGGTATTGGACAAGCCTTGTGCCATACACCTTGTATGCCACAGTGCTGCCTCCTCACCCTCACGTCTCACACACAGCAACGCATTCCTGCCCTGTTTTGCACCTCCCTTACTTCTATTGTCAACATTTCTTCAGGTCCAATACCCTACAATACTCGCAATGTGTTTGCTTTCCTATGATTATATGGTGATACTTACTGTCGTGTTCTTGTTCTTAAGATGGCCGAACCAGGCGTTGCCGCTAGCATCATGGGCATCATTGTTCCAGCGCTCTACGGGTCCTCGTTTGCTCTTGCGCGACATTTAACAAATTAGACGGGCTTCCAAGACCATTATTGACCTGGAGAATGAGCCGTGCTCCCTCCAAATGACATAGTAATCGCTACAATCTCCAGTACAAATAAACCAGGATACTCTTAGAGGTAATGTAGCCGATTCAGGTACAAGTTGCAATTAATACTTGTGAAGCTGCGCGTAACGTGTTCCGTGGGAATAGACTGCTAAGAACGCAGTGAGGCAGATCGAAGGGGAACGTTCAGCCCTATTGGCAACGCGGGAGATTCTCGAAGCCTTGCTATGGAGGACGGAAAATCAAGGACGCCGTAAATCAACCTTTTCAAGATCACATACATATTAAATTTGACAATTGCAATTCCGGATCCCAGGTTGGGGTAAACAAGCACATATTAACAGCATATTTGGGGGCCAGGGTGTAAATACAAGAGAAGTTTACTCACGGCAGAAATTTTGTTGCAAGTCGTGAGCGAACGACGCCAGGTGCCAGCAGTTATAGACCCACTGTAAATATAATTCATAAATGGAGGAGTGTTTTGAGTCAAATGTTGAATCCCAATAGTCGATATGTCTTACTAGATCCACGGTCTCCTGAGATCCCGGCAATATTCCTTCGACTCTGCAGCTCATTGTATAATAGGGGAAGATGCAGCAACGTGGGTAAACCTCTGTAATGCATTTACGAACTCTATTGGCTGGGTAATGGCGTTTAGTCAATTTACATCGTCAAATCACAATTCACAGATCACGGCAAAGTTTACTAGTCTCAATGTTTTTAAAAGAAATATTCATTCTGACCTTCTGAACGCTATTTATTACAGTTTCAGGAGCCGCAAACCACCGATTGCAGTATAAGCAAGTCAGCTATTGGCGGAAATCAGCCAGCATTTTAAAAAGTCCCGAGCACATGCAAACGAGAATGACCATTCGTAAAACCCAACCAATCGAACTCCGCATAAGGATCCCATCTAAGCTTTTAGGATTGTTGCATTTAGTCAACCTCCTCCATAGCGCTCTCAGTTGTTGTAGCAGCAGCTGGAGCATCTTCAGTGGCCTCGCCCTCGACTTCCTCGTCTTCCTCAACATTCAAGCCAAGAGAGACAAGCTTGTGGATGCGGTCAGCGAAGCCGGCTGGCTCATCGATGGTGAAGCCAGAGACAAGGAGAGAAGTCTCGAAGAGTAGCTGGGTGATGGACTTGACGGTTCGGTCGTTCTCGCCATCAGCCTCAACCTTCTTCTTGAGCTCCTTGATGATGGGTGATTTTGGTGAGATCTCGAAGGTCTTCTTCGAGGACATGTATGAGCTCATAGAGGTGTCACGGAGGGCTTGAGCCTTCATGATACGCTCCATGTTAGCAGACCAACCGAACTGGCCGGTACGGATGGCACATGGTGCACCAACGAGCTTGTGGCTGACGACCACCTTCTCGACCTTGTCACCCAGGACGTTCTTGAGAGCCTTAGCAAGACTCTCGTATTCTTTCTCCTCAGCCTCACGGGCCTTCTTCTCCTCGTCGGTCTCCTCAAGCTCGAAGTCCTTGGTGATATCAACAAGCTTCTTGCCATCGAATTCCTTCAATTGAGTCATAGCGTACTCATCAATGGGGTCAACAAGGAAGAGAACCTCGAACTTCTTTTCCTTGAGAGCGTCAAGGAATGGAGATCGCTGAACAGCCTTGAGAGACTCTCCAGTGATGTAGTAGATGTTCTTCTGGTGTTCTTGCATACGGTTGACATAGTCAGTCAGGGAGGTGGTATCATCACCAGAAGTGGTTGAGTTGAATCGGAGAAGCTTAGCAAGAGCCTGTCGGTTCTGGGAGTCCTCGTGGATACCAAGCTTGATGTTCTTGCTGAAGGCAGAGTAGAACTTGTCGAATTGCTCCTTGTCCTCGGCAATCTCGTTGAAGAGCTCGAGGGTCTTCTTGACAATGTTCTTCTTGATGACCTTCATGATCTTGTTCTGTTGAAGAGTCTCACGGGACAGGTTGAGTGGAAGATCCTCGGAGTCAACAACACCCTTGATGAAACCCAGCCACTCTGGGATGAGATCGGTGGCATCATCAGTGATGAAGACACGTCTGACGTAGAGCTTGATGTTGTTCTTGGTCTTCTTGGTCTCGAAAAGGTCAAAGGGAGCACGCTTTGGTACGAAAAGGATGGCACGGAATTCGAGTTGACCTTCAACCGAGAAGTGCTTGACAGCAAGGTGGTCCTCCCAGTCGTTTGAGAGGGACTTGTAGAAGGAAGCATATTCCTCTGGAGTGATATCCTGAGGATTGCGAGTCCAGATTGGCTTTTGCTTGTTCAGCTCCTCTTCCTCGATCTTGCTCTCCTTGACCTTCTTGGTCTTCTTCTCCTTCTTCTTCTCTTCTTCATCATCATCTACCTCTTCAATCTTGGCCTTCTTCTCGCCATCTTCTTCCTCAACCTCCTCAGCATCCTCATCAGGGACTTCCTTCTCAGTCTCCTTCAAGACGTGGAGGTAGATGGGGTAAGAGATGAACTCGGAGTGCTTCTTGATGACCTCCTTAATTCGGGACTCGTTGAGATAGTCGGTCTGCTCATCCTTCAAGTGAAGGATAATCTTGGTTCCACGACCAAGGGGCTCACCCTCAGTGTCTGGGGTAATGGCAAAAGTGCCACCAGCGCTGGACTCCCAAATGTACTGATCATCATCATTGTGCTTTGAGACGACAGTGACACGGTCAGCGACGAGATAAGCGGAGTAGAAACCAACACCGAATTGACCAATCATGGAGATATCAGCACCAGCGCTGAGAGCTTCCATGAACTGCTTGGTGCCAGATCGTGCAATGGTACCAAGATTGTTGACAAGGTCCTAGTAGTCCAATTAGCATAAATCCCAATTAACCAACGCATACCAAAGTACTTACAGCCTTGGTCATACCAATACCGGTATCCCGGATGGTAAGAGTCTTGTTCTCCTTGTCAGGAATTATGTCAATACGGAGATCCTTTCCGCTGTCGAGCTTGCTTGGGTCCGAGAGGGACTCATATCTGATCTTATCGAGAGCATCGGAGCAGTTAGAGATGAGTTCTCTCAAGAAGATCTCCTTGTTTGAGTAGACGGTGTTGATGATGAGGGAGAGAAGCTGAGAGATTTCAGCCTGGAATTCGAAAGTTTCACCAGACATGTTTGCGGGTATGAGAGCGCTGTAAAAATGGCAGCGTTAGCAACTTTATGAGCTAAAATTTAAAAGTTTTGAGAAATAATCGGTAGGATTGCAAGCAGAAGTGGAAGTTGAAAAGTCTGCTGGGCCAGCGTCTTGCCTCACCGACAGTAAGGCTGAGGCGAGCTAGGCTGTTCCACAAGGTATTAGAGGAAAAGCACAATGAAAGAAACTTACTCTGTAATCTATAGAATTGTCTAATAGATCAAAGATCTCTAAGAAAAAGGAGAAGGGGTATCGTAAAGTTCGTGAAAAGTGATTTAGAGAAGAAAGCTAGAGCTCGTGGTGCTGGTCGAGAAAATATATGTTCGACGACCTACTTCTAGTGAAGTGCCTTAGCGTGAACAGACACTATCCATAGGTTTCTATGGATTTCTTCCGACCAGGCGCCCGTTGTACAGGGGTCCGTTACCCTAGCAAAAGCCTCTAATTATTTACAACTTCAGAAAGCCTTGCAAGATGCCAAGTTCCCATTGACCAGAATACAATTCAAACGAATTTCCCATATCCCTCATATCTCCCTACTATACTCTTCTGTGAATAGACCAGTAATTCTGCTTCGCCCTACGCAAAACTCTGGGCAGAATGTGCGGTACCTTACCAAAGGTACCCCTCAGCTATCGAACGATCCAGAATCCGGGGGAAGTTAATAGTACAGTCACGTGATTAAAGCTCAAGCTACCCTGTGCTAAATATGCTCGCTGGTGCTACGGCAAACTCGAAGTTACCAGAAGGCTTTCGACATAGCGGGTCACTTCCATCCAATTGTCGGAGCTTTTGTTCCTTGCCGTACGTATTCTCTCGTGGAAATCAAGGTGCGACAGCTGCTTAAATGCAGGCTGGCACATTCTTAGGCTGGCACATTCTTCTAGGAACACTAGCCGCCCTGTATCTTAATTCGTGTATCTATTTGGGTTATCTTTATCAGTGTATATACAGCTATAGTACAACTCTATTTGGTTCTTTCTCGGCAGAATATCCTAAATTTGGATAATCTCACCATGCTTTCTATATTTCCCATTTGCGTAGCATAAACCGTCTTGGTCCGTTTTAGATGGAGCATGCCTTTCGATTGGAGGCTCCAAAATATCTGATACTTTGGCTAGAACGAGCACATGATCTCCAACCTCCACCAAGCCGTCCGTTGTTGAAAGTTTATGTGATGTATTCAATATTTCACATCGCAGGACTTTCGTTACGCCCTCTGCAACGAGCATGGGCAGCGTCACCTCCTGTACTATGGCACTTGGGTCCCCTGGGAAACTCAATACGTCGCGGTGTACCTCAAAGTCCTTATTATTGAATATATCCCCGACAATCCCATCTGCAGCTACATTTCCTGTTGTAAAGGCGCTGGCAACCTTGGCACCGGATTCAGTTGCGGAAAGCATATGCACAAGGAAGTGCCTAGAATTTCTTATTGCGTCCAGGGTTCTCGATGGTTTTCGTATATTAAATGTAATGAGAGGCGATGGAGTTAAGGTAAGAGTCGTGAAAGAAGAGAGTGTCATGCCTCGAAACACCTCCGATGTAGATGATGCATTTGTAGTCAGAACCACAACGGAGTGGACAGTGGATCGCATAAGCCGTCGCAGTTCTGTAGATATTGGGGGTTCAGCTGGCGGTCTCTGAGATGTAGGAGGATTAGATGTGGTCAAATTCGATCGTTGTATTATTGGTGTAGGTCTTGGATTGAGAAATTGACGCACGCCATGGTGAAGCTCTTGAGCGGATCTTAAGGGGCATTGTGGTTTCGAGCCTATTTTACATGTCAGCAAAGTGTAGATCTCGCCCATTGGACCTTAAATACCTCTGGCAGAAGCGGTGCAGCCCGGTTGACCGAGTTGATAAAACAAATTGAAGAATCCTCTTGCAGCCGTGGAATAGCTCGATGACAGCTTGGGAAGCAAGCTACTGCTGTAGCGGCAGACCATTTCACTTGAGAATTCCGAATTGATGAAACCCTTGCGACGCTTATTGGCAAGGGTCTCTTATGGTTCGGATTAACTTTCGAAGCTTCGCTCTCTGGTAATGAAACTGATATCCGCAGCATTTGTGGCACACTTCGGTTCCCGTACAAATATTTCAGAATCCCTCTTTTCCCGTACCACTCCTCACCATAGATTAAAACCCACCAAACTGTTATCAGGATGTCAAAACTGCCCTCTCAAGCCCTCCGAAGGGCGCAAATACCTCAATTCCAGTCATCGGCACAACAAGTCCGTCATGCGTCCCTCCTTAGGCGTCCTCTCAGACCCTATACCTTTACCCAACTAGTCATTCTCTCCGATGGCTCCTCCTATACTCAACGAACAACCTCCCCTCAGCCAGTTTTCAAGTCAACCAAAGATACAAGAAATCATCCAATGTGGCAGCCTAGCTTGGACAGTTTACGCAATGTGGAACAGGACGAAGCTGGCAGGTTACGCGCTTTTAGAGAGAAATTCGGTCGCGGCTGGGATATGGAGGCTGCCGACGATGCGGAAGGCGCTGTCGAAGATGCAGAGGAGAGCTTGATGGACCTTATCAGTGGTGCCGCAGCGAACACGGGAAAGAAATGATCGATATC
Organism: Scytalidium sp. 3C; assembly: GCA_000743665.3. Lineage (NCBI taxonomy): Eukaryota > Fungi > Ascomycota > Leotiomycetes > Scytalidium > Scytalidium sp. 3C. Next base: position 586,558 of record JMRO03000009.1, read on the forward strand.
ATATAAGGGTTAAGCAAGCATGGATAGCTAGAGCGTGTGCCGAAGGAACGGTGTTGATGACCATCTTTCCTTTGTGGGAATTGTAACATAGGTCGCATGTATTTTACCAAACAACGGGATATCACATTTAGAGCCATTGGAGGCGTTGGAATTATCGTGGCTCATGTATAAAATAAGAGATTATCAATACGAGGCTGAGAGGGTTAAATAGGCTGAGCGCATTAAAATTATCTGTAATAGACTTACAGTTTGTACTCCGTCAATTCATTTCGTTGAAAGGCTATCAGTAGAGATCACCAAGGCTTAATCATCGTCCTCCTCATCAGCAACTAGATCTGCCGCACCAATACTTTGAGAGCCAACGGCAGTCTCCCCAGATAATTTAGTCTCCCCTGAAGCACGTGCTGCTGGTTCGACGGGGGGTTTATAGAACACATTTGCGTCCTCCTCAGCATCCAACTGCATTAGGAATGTTTCCCAAAGTTCAATGAGCTATCATATTGTCAGCCGGATTCAAGCAGTGAAGAGAAGATAACACACCTCTTTTTGGGCCTCCACCGCACTTTCGAGGAAGGTCTCAACACCGCTCTTGAAATCTTCAACCTTCTCACGTTCAAACCTCTCAAGCTCGTTTCTCATGAGACGACCCATATCTTCAAATAGTAACCTTGCTTGATGAACTTTGCGCTCTGCATCAGCAGTTTCAGCTTGCATCTGATTAAGCTTATCTTGTTGAGATTTCCCTTGTCGCAAGAGTTTATCTTGCGCTGCCTTACGCTTTTGCATATCTGATTCCGCGGCATGCCACGAGTAGTATGCCTTCTGTCGTTGAGAGAATGCCTGTTTGATACTTCCAATCAACCGGATATATTCGTCGATGGTGATGCCCAAAGTCAGTACGTCTTGTTGCGCCTGTCTTTCGTATAACTCCTTAATTCTAAGCTGTAGGTCTGAGAGCGCTTCCAGTGGCCCTGACAGAGATGCGGATAGCTCTACGGTGGACAGAGCATGTAAAGACGCCGAAAAATCGCTTGCTGCTTCCGCCATACCTTTCCTTTGGGATATAACGGTGTCTATAGCTTTCTCTAAGGCTTTGAGTTGATTTTCAAGAGCATCTAGATATATGCGCCGTTCATGGAACCACTGTCTGGTCAGCATTGTCTTGGGAATAGAGGAGTTGTAGTCGCCTACCTCATCTTGCTCCACAAACTTACCACCTCCGCCTACAGATATACCAAGCCCACTGAACATTCCCTTGCTCTCCCCTATAGCTGGGTCTTTGCGCTCCTTGTGTTTCACATCTACATTAAATGCCTCGCTTTCTAAAAACAATTTTAGGTCCGCATCGTGCTGAAGAGTAGGGTGCGCAGCAGTTTTGTTCAGCATCCTCTCAAGAGCCGCACGCCTCGACTCGACGAAGTTGGAATCGAAACGGCCAACAGCTTGCTTCTCTGGAGGAGGAGGTATGACAAAGCCCGGATTATTTGCATGCAATGAATTGTAAAGCCACAAGAAGTCTCGATATCTTCTCGTAACAGTGAATTCGGGTTGACGGTAGGCCTTAGAAGTCGTCTGCGTCATTTATCAGCTTTATAGTCTACAAATAAGACACTTCCAATCCTACCTTTGTGTGGACCTGGTATACAATATGCGAACTCGTCAGATCTCCCACCTTATGAGGATCCCCAACAGTGATCTCAAAAGTGGGTTTGGCTGCCTGCTCAACGCTCACACTAGGTTGAGTATCTCTCTGAACCGATGGGCCAGCTGCTGGCTCTACAGGAGGTGGTATCCGCGGTCCCGCGCTCTGTTCGACATCATCATTCAGGTCTACCGAGTCCAGCATGCTCCGGCTAATAGAGCTCTGGGATGAGACGGGTTGCCGGATCGGATACGTAGCTGTCTGCTCCTTCTGTGGAGGCGCAGGAGGGTCGTCAACTTGTGCAATAGGGGCATTGTCTCCCAGCGGTCCCAGAGGTCCCAAAGAGTCATCCAGAGCTTGGAGTCTAGCGGGTATGACTCCGGGTCGCCGAGGAGCTCTTGAAGCTCTTCCGGCAGGTGACCTCACTTGAGCAGGTTTCGCTTCCACCGTCGAAGAATCATTTGTTTTTGGCGTTGTTTCTATGGCATGTCAGAAACTGGTAGCAATTTAGAAATTGGTAGCTCATTCATACCCTCGAATGCAGCTGCCTCTCCACCTTGGGGTAGACCTGCATGGGACTGCGCTTGAGATGGCACATCTGCAGATGAAGTATCAGTATTTTGGCAAAACATATTTCTGGAAAGTAACATACCGCCCCAAGGCGAATCACCGCCGTCTTCTAAATCCATAATGGTGAACGGCGGCAATGGGGTATTTCGTGGTACAGCTATCGATTGCTGTAGTTGGTCCGTAACCGTTACTCAGCCCATGGGACCACTTGTTGCCCAACACTTCAGGCACCAATGCCTATTGGTCAATGCGCAAAGCTTCCTGTTAACGTCGAACATCACCTTGCTAATGTTCAACGGGGACATTTCGAATTGAGCACTCATCATGGCATCTGGATATGGACTTAACGGGGGTAAGTGTCGGAATTGTTCTGGAATTACCAATTCTTGCCTGGCATTTGTTCTGGTCTGCCCACTCAACGCTAAATCTGCTACAGGTCCATCCCGCTGCTTTCCTTTCTGGCAAGACGTCTTGGCTTGCTACGTCGTGAATACTACATCAGATGACGATTCCGGAAAGCGTAAATGCGTACCAGTATTGGAGGATTACTACGAGTGTCTCCATCACAAGAAAGAGGTTGGTGTCTGAGACGGGCTTTTGGTCTCTGAAGCGGCCACTAATTCAAGCTCTTTTTATTGTTAGGCTCTGAGAACACGCGCAATTCAGACCGCATACCGAATATCAGCCGCTGAGAAAGCGCAGGATGGTGCTGCAAAACCGAAGGCCGGTGAAATCCGGAATTTGGGATTATTAGGGAAGGAAGACGATACCAAGGCTGTCCTGGGGACGCAGTGAAGTGGGCTCGGTTACCTATCAGGACCTGTACATAAGGAAGGGTATTTCGACGTCAAATGTCAGATTTTTATTCCTACTGTTTTAGGCCGAATATAGGCCTGCTGGAAGGTCCCTGGGAGAAATGAGATGCTTCCGGTTACATTCGCCCATCATAATGGGAGGTATGCAGCTAGAGTCTGGAAGAGCCTGTATCATACTGTTCAAATTGTGCCTAATTAGATGGTCGACTTTCCCAATCCTAGAACAAATGGATACAGTAGTGAGAGGTTTCCTTTGCTTGCGTCAAACCCCTTGAGCTTCCTATCGTAGATGCACAAATGTAAGTCCACACAGCATCTTTTATGGATATTGCCTCAATTTTTTCAAAGTATCCAATGTCAGTAACCATTTATAATTTCTCTAAAGATAGGACATTGAAGTACAAAATGGCCTAGCCCATCTTAATATTCAAGCGCCAAGATTTAGAACCTCACTCTATGTATCTGACTTCCACTACTCCAACCTCTGCATGAATAGTTCAGATGCAGCGCATTGGAGGATTGATACCAAGCAAATCTGAGTAGACAAGCTTTGAGAAGCTTCCTTTCAGCCGGCAGCCGACAGTATTACGACTTGATGACGCGTTGTGTAAAGGTGATGGTAGTAAGCAGACCATTTGCGTTTCTCAGAGAGACTATATAATAAATCATAGTGCGAATTCGGACAAAAATGCTCAATAGTCGGCGTAAAGACTTTCCTTAGCTTGGGAGAGTCTGTATTGGAGCATAATTCTGGATCCTAATCATTCTACACAGCGTGTCTAGTGCACATCAGCTTTGCTATTTAGCAAATTACAGAGTAAAATATGATCTAGTGTGTCCATCCGCTTAGATTTCCGGGCAGTAACCATCATGCATCTGAATAAGGCTATGGCCATGCAAGGATACGGAGCTACATGTGTCAAAGTTTGCGACGTCTTCACATTAGTCTTCGATTGACATTTCAGTTTCTACTACAAGTCTTCTAGCTACATAGTTTAGCCCTCCAATAATCGGAAATGAAAATGGTATTGAGAAATTTGGGATTTTGTCATCTGACATGAGAGACTTATTGTCCCTTATGTTACGTGACGATGTACACGTTAACGGTGAATAAGCAAATCCCAGCGTATATTACACTTAGCTCGTGATCTATTGGCAGACACATCAAGTTTTTAATGCATCATCACAAAAGAGGCGTACATAAGGTTTCCAAATGTCGTCTATAGTGGCATTGGTTGACTTACCAGCTCACTATCATAAGCTGTTTCATTACCTACAGCATTTTCATGTTAGCCATCATACTATCAACGTTGGATACCACCTTGATGAGGAATATTCATTAGTTGTGGCCGTAGGCGAAGCGGTGCCGGTTTCTTCTTGGTGAATTTAGGAACTAATTGGTATATCTGTGATTCAGGGCATATTACAAGCGATAGCCTATGAGATTACAAAGAGTGATAATGGTACTGATATTTGGTTCGAACAGGCGATTCATGGCAATTTAGCAGTGTGGCGAACCGTATTATTAGGTACAGTGGGAGGCTGTTGTCAATATTCGCGTGCAATGTTGGTCACAGGATACGAGCGAGCTGCAACGAATTGTTCTGGCGATTAAAGATGACCATGTCTCGAGATGCGAAAGCGTAAGGGCCGAAAAACAAGGTGATAGAAGTTGAGCAAAGCTGAATAGTGGTACAAGAGGGCATGAGTTGCTGTGCTGAAAGGCTGATCGAAAAACACCTTGTGATCTGTTCCTGGGAAGAACAACCAATTTTAGGTTGACCTTTGCTGTTTGGAAACCCGCCTGATTGACCGATAATAGTGCTGCCGAAGATACCCGATGAGAAACATAAAAGAAATTCCTAGCATCCGTATTGAAAGTCATAAAAAGACCAGTAAGATCGCCTGATCTCGATCCGCCGAGTTTAGAGGAGACAAAGCCGTTCTCTTGTTTTGGCACATCCCGTCGCCCCGAAGCTTTTGGTTATAAAAATAAAAGAAAAGACAAGTACAAGTGGAAGTGCTCCCGCATCAATGAAATCCGCCGATCCAAGCTTTTGGTTGCTAATCGAGATCGTGCGAGTTTAACGAGCAGGGCGCTCCGCACCTGTATCGGTTAGCATTCAATATGGACGACGGGAGTATCGGTCATCCGAGTAGTCTCTACCTCCGTATGGCTCTCTAGCATCGCCACGAGGAGCTGAGTCGCCATAAGCTCCCGGAGCAGCATCACGAGAGCGACCATCACGGTCTCCCCGATCGTAACGATCTCCATAACCTCCTCGGCGGTCATCACCTCCACGGCCGTAGCGGTCGTCGCGACCTCCGTAACGGTCAACTCCGCGTGGGGGGTATCCGTCGTCACGGTCTCGTCGACCATATCCTCTGTCGTCGCGGTCGTCACGGCCTCGGTAGCCACGATACTCATCACGGCCATAGCCACGACGACGATCGTCATAACGGTCACCATATCTGGGGGGTGGACCTCGGTGATCTTATCATGATGCGTCAATTCTCTTCCCAGGAAAGGTTGAAGGGGCGGTGTAGTTACCTCTCTTTGGTGGGCCAAAGTACTTGCCAGGAGTAGGAGTACGAGGGCGGGAACGACGAGCCTTTTCGATGCTTAAGGTACGGCCTTCGATAACCTCACCTTGAAGACCTTCCTTTGCAGCATCGGCTTGCTCAGCAGTAACCATCTTGACGAAACCGAAGCCACGAGACTCCTTAGTATGAGGGTCCAGCATGATTTGGCATTTCTCAACATCGCCGTATTTCTCGAAGAGACGAGTGACCTCGAGTTCAGAAAGACGAGGATGAATCCCAGTAACAAAAAGATTGGATCCAGGATTGACGGCACCGTCATCCTGGGGAGGAGGACCACGGTCATTCTTTGGAGGTCCACTATAAAACGTCAGGATCTATCACTTTCAACGACGCGTATATATATACTAACCGAGAATCCGCATTTCCATTGCCATTTGGAGAGGCAGAGCGGCGAGAGGCACCTCGTGGGCTGTCATCACGTCGAGAAGGGCGTGGAGAGGCGCTACGGTCACGCTGCTCGTAACGCGGAGCCTCGTCTGCATACCATGATGGAATCAGTATCAAATGTTTCCAGCTATGAATAAATGAAAATAATAGCAGTGATGATAAATCCTGCGTCTCAAATAACGTACCCTCGTAACGAGAACCGTTCTCAGGCTCGTAATCCATGGATGTCATCTTGAAGTTTGGTTGAGTATTGAAGGTATGATTCTCAGATCAAAGAGGTGTGACAATAAAGAATAATATCAACTATTAACGGCAATTCAAGGTGAGTACTACACTACCGAAGATTTCGTCAACTGTCTGATGAATCTTGGATTGTTGAGATCTTGGAGGTCGAGGTCATGGAGCTCGCGAGTAAATTATGTTCAGATCTGGCTGTGTAAGAGAGGCTAGTCCCAAATAGGATAAGCGCATAGCGCTCTTAACTCAGCCTTTTACACGAGTTTCGGGCCTTTTGTTTGCTAGTAGCAAAAGCGATTGGATTCCTAAACTAATCACGGAGCTAAGATATGCTCTTGCTAAGGATGCTCAACCTGGATTTCTTTGTCTTCGTTCAACACTACAACTCTCCATCTCCCCGAAGAAATTCTTCTCTCGTCTTGTCATTTCCCTTAGGCTCATTCAAAAAAGCGAGTCCCCGGACAGCCTTTCCATTGCAAGCTCTCTCCAGAGACATATAAGCAAAACTTCCGCCTACTACTGGTCTAGCCATGAAGTTAATTCCTGGCCATCCGGGTTCTGTGGCATCGTCAGCAGGAAAACAAGAGAACAGAAATGCGGGAACTCACGTTCGGTATCATATAAATCCGTCAGCGGTCGATCTGAACCTTGTTAGTAGATGTACCGTTATCAGCTGGATCTGGATATCATACCCGTCGTAGTCTGGTTAACCCAGAAAGCAATTGACTCTGTGATTTCTTCCCTAACGTCTTCACTCGCAACCGCGACAGCAAAGAATTCCCAATCAAGCTTCGTATAAAGATGTCTACTATCAAGAGGCAAGCCATATTTCTGGCGCACTGCATGATACCAGTCGCTCTGGATCTTGTAGACTCTCTCATCAATAAACTTAGTTTTTGATTTTGGGGGAACGAATGGCTGCTGGCCAGTTATCTCAGCCAGATCGGCTGGAGGATCCAATGGCGGGATCTCGAAGCAGAGTAATGCCGAAGCAAACAAGTTGTACATGGTTCCCCATGATCCCCACCAAGTATAGGCCAGTTTCATGTGAGATCCGTCTCTTGATAAGCCATATCCTACCTGTTGCCATTTATCAATATAGTTCTCAGAGAGCTTTCGATAGTACGTTGCATCTTCCGTCTCGCCAATCAATTCAGATATCTCACTCATCGCTCTGATGCCAACGATCCCTTTCAAAGCAAGATTTGTCTGATTCGCCAACCAGCCAGCAAAATCATCAGTGGATAGTTGGTTCTTGGGGATGAGGGCCTCTCGAACGAGATATACAGTCCATTGTTTCAATAGCGGATAAGCTCTCTTAGCCCAACGACGAGCTTGCTTCAAACCCGTGCTACCAACCGAGCCTCCGAAGGAGTCATCAATCCCGTCAGGATCTACACGGAGAGGGAAGATACTGGAACCAAATTCGTCCAAAGTGGGGATGCCAGTATCCGACCAGATACTGGCTGGGGGCTCATCATTCTTGAGAGAATTGACAAGAGCCAAAGCTATAAGATAAGTTAGCTACGTAGCCATAACAAATATGCAACCAGGTAATGGCTTACCCATTATAAGGAAATTCCCAGACTCTTCCTGTCCTATCGTTAGAGACCTTACTATATTCACTAGGTATGGGGCCAATAGATAAGACCTACCACTGGCATATACTCATCTCTGCCATCGGGATGTCCTGTAGCATTCGGATAATGGGTGCCAAGGTCGTGCATGCAATAATCGTTGGGATATTGCCCGCTAAGCTGGTACTCGATCAGCGGATCCAAAAGATTGGCTAACCATCGCGGATTAGTGTAAAGGAAGAATGGGAATGCTGGGAAGATAACGTCGACGGTTTGGAGATTGCCGTCAGAACTGATTTCTTTGAGGAAGAGGATTGGCTCCTCGATAGTCCCCGCGAAGCAGGTAGCTCCCATCACCTGGCGAGCACTCAAGGCCACAATGTCCTTATAGTTCTCAGATCCAGACTTCAGAGCATCTTTTTCGAGTTGTTGGGAGTAGTTGGACGCTAGCCTAGCTGCATCACGGAAATCATTGTAGTGATAACGAAGTAATTTGTCTGCCTCTAAATAATACGAGGCCCAGAGTGGCCGCATATACGTCAAACCTCTCGCAGATGCGAACTGGATGACATTTTCCTGAATATGCGCAATAGTGAAGAGAGCACTATCATGGGACGTCTGACCCTCTCGTATCGATTCATTACTGAGCTTGAATGATTTGGCAAATGCAAAGACGGGCTCCTCTTGCATGATCTTTCGGAAGTTAGTATCCACTGTGTTGCTTAGCGTTCCTGTACGAGCAAATCGTTGTCGCAGGAGGGCGGAAGTTCCAGCTTCATGTCGGACGTCAGCAGGTCCACTGAAGTGCAAGGTTCCCCATTCTGCACGATCATTAAACTCGGTCAGGAATTGCTCAACTCTTCGCTTGATCTTCCACGTCTTTAGCAAGGTTGATCCATCCAATCCTTGGGGGCCTTCATTATTACTGAATGACCACTCGATATCACTGCCTCTGTCTCCGCTAACCCATAATCCATTGATATCAATGTAAATATCAATGTCCACATCGCCCTTGACTTCCACGGTCAAATATGAGGCGGGAATAGACTGACGGAATGTTGAGGTCGGTGTGATTGGGGATAGGAAGGAGAGAGCGACCTGCAGGGGTCCACCGGTGCTACCGGATACAGGTATTTCGTACGTGAGATTGGTGGTAGACGCATCATAAGTTGCGCCAAGGTATACCGGATAGGATACATTATAACTTCAATTACGCTGTTAGTAAATCGGGGCGCATCCTGCGTGGTGCCGAGCATACCTCTGAGGGAGAGAATCCTGCGGTCTTCCAAGCAGCGGGAACACACTCTGGGTCTGAGGCACCGAGGCTAGGACTGAGAATCCAACCTGGATCATAGCGTTAGCTACAGGTAGCCATTTTTGGAGAAATACAGGCAATCGCAAACCTCCTGTCCTGTCCAGAACATGGGCCACCGCTCCCAGGGCAAGCCTCTTGCATTGCCCAGCCACGTGCTGAGATAAGGATTTCGAACAATCAGAGGCAACACAGGCGGCTTCAACGTCGAGGCCTCCGTAACTGTACCCGCAGTGAGGAGGACTGCCGCCCAGGTCGTCAAACTGGCCCACTGCATCTTGAGCAATAGAAGAGCGCCCGAGGCCAATGTGTGGAGAAAGCGAACTTGGGAAATCTATACGAGATGGAACTCCAACTCAAATCATCTACTGCAGTCTAGGCAACGCAGAAATAAAGAGTCTAAAGAGATCTAGAGAGGGGGAGAGGTATGGTGGAGGAGAAGTAGCAACTGGAGAAGTAAGCTCTGTTTCGAGCTGTTTCAAGCGCACCTCCCCACCCTGGCCAGCGATGCGGTCATGGGGACCAGCACCTGCATTTCGACGGTGAAGCGGCCACCCGGAAGCGCTGTGGGGTAGCGCTTTCCCCAGAAGCCACCGGGAGCTGCTTAGCACGTGGCCCCTCTGGTGGCTGCCGCAGAAGCCCAAATCGGCATCGAGGGCTCGTCGAGGCCCATCGGAGTTGCACACTCTGCTGGTCACGCTTGGAAAGCCTCGAAATGGCAGTCTTCTAGTCGACCTGTCGTGCGACCGATGCTCGAGATGGGCTACCCTTCGGCCAAGCTGCAAGCCTGTTTCTCGGTCGCTCTCCACCCGGCCGAAGGCACCACATCTCTAAGGTGGGGTGGTCAAGGGGAGATCACAGTTCAGCAAATCATAGCGGAAGCCAGCACAGGGCCAACCAAGTGAACTGCCAGAAAGACAGCAGTCAAGCTCAGGCTACGAACAGGTCACTGTTGCAGAGTGGACCAGCTAGAAGCCAACAATCCGCCACGCTATTGCCTTTGCACAAGCGCCGCTACTGAACATGCGCTCCAATGTCAACAGTGAGAGGGGAGGCCAGGTACATAGAACGGCTTGGAAGCAGAAAAAGAGACAGGAGTAGAAGTAGAAAGCAGAAATGGAGGCCCATCACTTTCAATGCATTCTTCCCTTCCTTCCTTCCTTTGACCTTTATTACGATTCTCCTTGTATACCAGATCCTCCAAAATGTCACTACGAAACAAAGTGATCGCCATAACAGGCGGTGCTTCAGGGATCGGCCTCGCAGCCGCCAAAATCCTCTCCTCCCGGGGTGCGACTGTTTGCATAGCGGATTACAATGCCACCACTTTGTCTGAAGCTGAACGGACCTTTGGCTCCCTCAATGTACCGTTTACGACGAGTCTGGTGAATGTAGCGGTCCGCGCGGAGGTTGATGCTTGGATTGCTGAGATAGTAGGGAAATATGGAAGGCTTGATGGAGCCGCAAACGTGGCAGGGATCATTGGACCACATCATGGCATCCACAAGGTTACGGAAATTGAGGATGAGGAATGGGATCGGATTCTCTCTGTCAACCTGACAGGTTTGATGTATTGTCTTCGAGCCGAATTAAGAAATATTGTGGACGGAGGCTCCATTGTCAATGTGTCTTCAGTACAGGGTGTAATTGGTAAGCTCCTGACATTCGAGAGAAATTCCAATTACTAATGTGTAATGTCCAGGATTTGCTCAGTACGGGGCATATTCTGCCAGCAAACATGGCGTAATTGGCCTTACTCGAGCTGCTGCGAAGGAGATGGGCCATAGGAATATCAGGGTGAACGCTGTAGGACCTGGTGCCATCCAGACACCTCTGATGGAACAGGGAATGCGCATAAATCCTTCAGAAGAGGAAAATGCTTGGGGATCTAGCGCACTGGCGAGGCTCGGGACACCTGAAGAGATTGGCAACGTGATTGCTTTCTTATTAGGGCCAGAGTCCTCCTACGTTACGGGCGCAATCTACATGGCAGACGGCGGCTGGGCTTGCTAGGAATTCTGGAACCATTGTATTTTCCTAATAGATAGACAGACGAGGTCAAACAGCACCGGTACATAAGTGAGGAAATTCTCAGATTCGACTGTTTGATACAAACTTTTGCCAAATCCACCAATCCAACCGAATATCTGAAATCCAGAGAGCTGGGTGACGTAATTGGAGCGATTCAGCAACATAGTGGGGCATGGAAGTGCCAATGCTTTGAGATCCCCGCGACCCTGTAATTAATTAGGTGCTGCTTGCCGCATCCGGTAGCCAACAACGACATGTCGCCGATTCCAGCAACGATTCCATTAATAGCTGCGAAACTCCTGACGACCATGGCCAAACCTTCCAGCAATCTTCCTAGACTCGTTCATGAGAAATTTAACAAGGCGAAGGATGATGGGAGCCTCACATACTATCAAACTCAGGTGTCGGTGCTCAAATGCAACAACCTCACTGTAAGTTGGGCGGTCTACAAAGGTACTCTCGCACAGCTGTGTAGACGCATTCTAACGCCTGTCAAATCAGTTCCAACTACGATATTCCCCTGCATTGGCCCATAAACCCAAGGCAGACAAACCGGACCTGCCAAAGAAGCCTTTCAATCCTTTCTTGAACCCGCCTGAGAGCCTCTATATCACAGAGTTAGCTCCTGGCCACTACGTAGTTCTGAACAAGTTTGCTATTGTTCCAGAGCATTTCATCCTAGCCACCAAAGAATTCAGGCCCCAAACGCATCTTCTGGAAGAGGATGATTTAGGTGCTGCTTATGCCTGCTTGAAAGCGTACCGCACAGAGGGCAGGGAACTTTTTGGATTCTTCAACTCTGGAGAACATTCGGGAGCAAGTCAACCACATAGGCACATACAGTTCTTGCCAGTAGCATCAATGCTTGAAGGGCTAAAGGATGACGAGTGGAAACCTCTTGTAGATAGTCTTGCAGAAGACCAAAACACAGGTAAGCAAATTATGTCCTGATTACAAACAAAACAAATTGACAGTCCTAGATCTTCCCTTTCTCTATTTCTCGTCTCCTATTCCGAGAGATGCCACCGCCGCAACTATCCACAAGACATATCTAGAGCTGCACCGCAAAGCATGCCATGCTATGCAGTCGGCCATGCCACATAATACGGAAAGCAGTTTACCTCAGTCCACTACCGCCGAGGGCCAATCCACAATCAGCTATAATCTTGGGTTTACGGATCAATCACTAGTATTATGTCCAAGGATGGCTGAAGGCTTGAAGATTCCTTCAGAGACCGGTGAACTCCTTGGTCCCGTCGCCTTAAATGGAACGGTTTTAGCGGGGACGCTTTTGGTAAAGAGCGATGCAGAGTGGACCACCTTACGAAATGACGAAAAGAAGCTGAAAGATATTTTGACTGCCATCGGGATTCCGCGGAGTCATGCATTACAGCAAGGACCGTGATATAGTCTACTTTTAAAGGAACAGATATACGCAACCTAACCTTTGAAAATAAGTTACGCCAAATTAATGCATACGTCTATCATGCGCGTCTGACTGGATTAGATACGAGTGCCGCAAAAATTCTCCTTCCACGCTGAGGATGGCAATCATTCATCTTGATCTCGCTCGCTCCAGAACTTCAGCTTCCTGAATCTCGTCCCATTTCTTTCGACAGGTTGCATTGCCAAAATGATAAGAACCGCCGTTATCATATATATAATCAGCGACATGCTTCCATGGGACTTTATTCTGTGACGGGGTTTGGCCATGGACGGTCAGTTTATGCACACCTTCCCTCAAAAGCTTCAACTGAAGCCGCATTAGCTTCATCTTAAAGTTATGGCTTTAGACTCTTACATCTGTATCTTTCCATTCCGGCCTCCGCACACGAGCCTTCCTAGGCTTGACTAATGTTCTGAAGCGTCCTCTTAAAGTTGATTCGGCCTCAGTGAAGTTTCCCAGCCTGCGGATCTCTTTGTATGATTTCCCTTCTAGCCTTAACCNGGATAAGAAAGGCATCACGAGAATCTCGTACATTTTTGAGTTTCTCCATAATTGCCGAGTGAACTACTGTTCCATCAACTTGCTTTTCTTGTTCTGGTTTTGGTTCAATCCGTTTGAGGTTTTTCTGCTTCGGAGGCGTGGAAGCGCTGCCGCCATCCTCGACATCGCCAGCTGAATTGTCTTTGTGCGGGGCGTAGTGGAACTCAGCATCATTTTCTGGAACCTCCTTCATCAGGGAGTCCATGTTATCCTTTCTGGTATTCCGCAGCGTACGGCCCTTGCAAATGAATGGCCGGAGCATAGGCTCACATCCGGGGATTTGCCCAAATTGGCTATCACCATGGCAGTTCTGTGATTCTCGAGCCTGAAGCAACTTCTTATCTGGTAGGACAAGTCCTTCTGTCGTTGCCTTGGACTCCACAATGGGGCTGTCGCGGATGGTTACCGTACAATTGCTGGACTCAAGTGTTGACATCGGGGTCTGGCATTCTGGTGGATCGCTGATGGAGGTAACGTTTGCTAGCTCCGATGCTGTCAATGTCCATTTTATAGGATTCTCATGATGGTAATGATAGTCAACATCTGGAAGATCATAATGAGCTATGCTAGAGCTGTCATAAAAACCCGAAAGCCTGTCTGTGGATACAAGCTCATCAAGATCTAGATGGGCAGCAGTCGTTGAATACAAACCATTCCGAATAGAGCTCTGATTTGAGACTTCGGCTTGATCGCTCCCTCCAACGGGAATTTCCGATAGCAATGGATTTCTGGATGTCTTTGAAAGTGGATAGTTGTGGTCAACAATAGATCTAGCGCCTGTGCCGCCAAAACTGAGACAAATGCTATGAACTGGTGGTATTGACCCCCCACAAGTTGAGCAGAACGGTTGGGTTGATACACATCGGGACCCTAGTTGCACTTCTTCCAAGTCAGTTAAGTCTCTTCCAATGACATTGTATGCTATGTCTAACTCCTGGAGAATGGTGATAAGGGCTTCTCCAGATTTTTTGAGCAAGGAAATTAAGGAACTCTGTCTGAAGCAGCAGTTCTTTGTTAAAGAGCCTTGTGCTTTAATACTACACTAAACTGAGGAAATGGATGGGTATTAGACACCTACTTGACCGATACTGTCTCTGATATACGGGAAGGTGCAAGGTTGTATTCGATAATGACATTGCTTGCACCCAAGCTGTTGGAGGGTCTGGACTAGTTTCAGCATATGTATTCTGCAAATTGGATTGTTAGCCTCTCATGGTTAGCAATAAACGGGACAGAGACATTAACGTAGAGGCTCGCGTCAGCTTCAAAGTCATAGATCGACTGTACCCAGTTGTCTGTTTGTTGAAGCGCTTGAGCTGTTTCGATCTTCGAAACATGCATATCATCATCCCTCATTTTCACTGATGATTGATGTTGGTACGGATGTTCTTGACTTGAGACAAAGGCCTGAGACCTCAATGGTATTGGTCTGGAACGTCCTCTTATAACCATAGTGGATGCCTCACCGCCAACTTCGAGGGAGTGATGCAGCTTCGCGAGCTTCTACTTCTGCATCACTAAAGATAATCCAATCCTAAAAGATATGTGTTTGTCCGGGACTTCTTCTTTCCTAAGCATGCGGTCTATGATTTCTATATGGCATCAGGCGGTCAGATTGATGAACTGGTCTGTCAAGTGATGTGTCGCTGTTTTAGACTGTGGAAGCTACGGGTACTTGAATTGACCTTCTCCAGGATTTGGAGGCCTCCAATTCTTGGACGTCAAATAAAATGGCACTTATGTAGTCGATCAGTTCAGTGAGCAGAAGTTGCCTTTGATACAAAGGCAAATTCGTATATCTCTTCATTTTTCATTGCCGAAGAACCCTTCCATTACCCTCAAGGATTACAATGCGGCATTCTATGGAATATTGACCGTCCAGTTGAGGAATTATCCTCCATTGGGAATTCAACACGGCCCCGGACTAGCCTCTTTCCCTAGTCAATACTATTCCGTTGCCGTCATAGGCCAGTCTTGACTAGATCCAAATTATGAACGGTATCACATTGTAAGGTGGCGTCATGCCTACATTCTCTGTTTCACCTGTCTATTCCACTCTTGTTGGTCATTTTTTTCACTTCTCTTCAAGAGCCTTGAAATATAGCGGACTACGGGCGCGCTATCGTTAGGGTATGTCTACTTGCAAGGAAGCTACGTCAATTTCTTCTACAGTTATTAGTCCAGAGCCGATGGTTTGACTATTTCAAGTGGAGATTATCTCTCCTCTGCTTCCTAAACGCTTGTTTCAGGCCATCCACCAATAACGGTTGTGGTTTGAGACTACATTCTGCTGCAAGCAACCGCGGCTAAGTCTTCACTATGGAGCCGCAGACGGTAATGCTTGCTACTGGCGTACCGCTATGTGTCGGGGGTCCTTGCCAGATCTCCTCTGCGAGATCGGAATATCAAACGACAAACTGCGGATAGTTGCATACGGCAACTGAACCTCGTGGATAACCGATCCGCAGACTCCGAGGCGATGATATGACTGATCACCTCATCATATTTCTGTGGGGAATCTGTTATTAAGCATCATTGAGACTTGTTGAGCCCGTTGAGAGGGCTTAAACGGGAAGTGTGGATATTCTGGGAGGCTACAGTGCCGAAACAGCGACCGAATTACTTTTGCAAAGGAGACACCCTTGCCCTTGGTGTCTTTTACCCCATTACATTCACATTTAGACTTTTATCTGATTTTGCGGATACAGCTTGTGTTGAAAGCCTAGATTCTTGCGGTTATGAGACCTGCCCCCTTTTCAGTTAATCAAACGAGAGCTGCAAACCAGCAAGATTCCGTGCCAAGCTGCCATTTGCATTTCTTTCATCTGGACTCTCTGATAGAGTCCATATCTCTATATCTCCTTTGTTATACTTTGTCGCGATAACCCGAATAGAAATTGCGCCGATAACATACGAAAATATTTTGTCACACGTTATAATATTTCCCCAATGAATTAAAATGGCTACATATATTAAGTAAACAGGAGCATCCTATAGCTCAGACTATTGAATTCATCATGTAAGAACATATAGATCCAAATAATCCCGGTTCGAATACGTAGAAACGGCAATTTGTTATCGATGCTTGCTCTTATAATTTGGTTTTGCCTGGTTGGGTTCTGCTATCCGTTATTCACGGATGTGGCGCTAGAGGATTGGGACATGTATTTCCAGCCAACAAAAGACGGATACGGAATCCATAACCCTATAGTTCCAGCTGTTATATTTCTTTTGATAAGCCATACCGAGAACTATTTCTCGTATTCTGAATGGAATGCAGGAATCATATGTGCAATGCCCCGACCTATAAATTCTCCGGACGGGAACAAATAGAACGGCGCTATGGCGATTCGGAAATTTTTTGACGGATCTAATGTATATTTTTGCCCATTTGACTTTGTCACGCCCTTCTCTGTGGAACGGCGTATTCATGTGATAAGCTCTTCACCAGAGCCATCTTCTAGGTAACCAGACGGTGCTTTCTCTCTCGTGGAGGCCCGTCCCCTAGAAAACTATTGTAACAGCGACGAACTGCGTCTCATCATAAACCCAATGACACGTGAAGTTTTGAATAGGTAACTACAGATAAGGATTAGTTATCTTCAATTCCTTATATATCCATTTAATGCTCGCAAATACAATCTTCCCACTCGACCGGGTCACATGGATCTTGACTTAACGAGCACCATATTATTCGTGTCTAGGAGAGATCAGAAAAGGAAAATCATCGTACTAGAATATCTATTCTTAGGTCATATCCCCCAAAACGCTCTAGGTGACTATCTCTCTAACTAGATATGCTGCTCCAGAGCTGTGTATATATAAGTGTGTGTGATATCTCTCTCCCCCAAAACGCCTCTGACGCTATTCCAACATGAAAAGGAAAAGGGATAACAATGATTGCCAATCCCAAAAAAGGAAAGTTTATGACAGTATATGTCTTTCTNCTAATTCGTCTCTGTTTTAACTCACTGCTTCGGCCTGTGCTACGAGCCTAGCCCTCCACCCATTACAGACCTCCTCGAACCCACCAACCACGTCCTTGCATACACCGGCGCATTCTCTCCGACTGAGTCGTTCTGACCAATTTCCTCTGGTGAGCCACCTCTCACCTTCTTCTCTGGCTTCCTCCTCTTTCCTCATTTCCATCACCAACTCTCGCGCACTCTTTAACCTCCGTGTTGCCGTTGTTGTAGTTTGTCTCGACATGTGGAGGGTATCAGAGAGGTAGTTCAATGTTTGGGCAACGTCAGCGGTCAAAGCATGCAGCTGGGATAATGCATCCAAGGCCGCAGTGGTCGGCCGAGGCATAGATTCGCTGACGTTAACAAGAACAGGTACGAGCTCCTCTACGAATTCTTCGTCTGGAGGCAGTGTTAAAGGAGAGAATAATGGGTAAGAGAGTGACTGCAATAGTCGTGCCTGGTGGAGGAGATGTGTCGATAGGGCAGAATGAGCGGTAATAAGTCTGTGTTTTTTTGTAAGTGTTAGCTTGGAATAGATTCAGCGTAGTCATTGTGTAGGAGGAAATTCAAACCTTGTAGCTCCACCTTCCACACCAGATTGTGCACCCAGATCCCTCAGCCCGTCTATGACTCTCTTTACCACACCGTCCCTTTCGGTACCATTATTCTCAGCCCCTCGTCGCGCAAGGCTATCGATCATATCCATCCGTGTTAATAGCGCAGGAGGGATGCCTGTTGCATCAAGGTCTGAATCACTTCCGTATTCGCTCCCATCATATTCACTTCCCTGTCTGCGGTGCGCCTTGGTCAATTTGGGAGGACTTAAATTCGAGCTCGACTGCTGAACTGGCGACACGCTGACATCCACTCCGCTATCTCTGGTTGTTTCTGCGTCCTTGGGCGCTTCTTGAAAGTTCATATCCGGTTCCTCTTCGTCTCCTTCCTCATCATCCCAGGCCTCCGCCAACTCATCTGCAAGGTTTCCGAGGCCGTTCGAGGCACCAGCCGGAACTCCACCGGCGAAGGAATCGTTTACCATAGAGCCTGATCGACTATGACTGATATGATGCGGCGTGGTTGGCGATTGTAAGGAGGCCTTCGAGCTCCTCCTGGAAGCCGGGCGCTCGCCATAGGAGAGTGGAGTCGCAAAGGAGAGGTCAATGTTTGAGGGGTGCCGGCTGTGTCTCGGAGTCTGCGGTGATGCAGACATCTTGACGTGGTCGACGGGGAGAGCTTTCGTATGTTGAGACGTGCAGATACTTTTATACCGGACAGCGTCGGGAGTCGAGGACCGTTAGGTACCTCCGTTTCTTTGTCGATAGTCACGATTAGCTAGTGCCCACGAAGGACCCTGTGGGATATAGAGCCCTTTGGAGATTCGCCTTTATCTGCCTTCAAAGCAGGTCTAAAAATACTATTGCGAATGACCCGGATATGGGGTGAACTCGAGAAATTATTGCTTATTAGGTGCCGTACTATAATTGCCCATAATAAAGAATTGACCCCGTCCCTGGCGATTGGCGACGGGTTTCAGGGATCGCAAATCACACAATGCGCTGTCTTGAAACGAGTCCTCCTCCAGGCATGAAAAGCCAACCACTCCTCAGCAGCAGCACGAGAGAGAGAAAAAGCAGAGAGGCAAAATATTACGGATCTGAGCTGTACCTGACCGCCGAGAGCAGACTTTGGTAGAAATTAGTAACCTTTCTCAAGCCCCCGTGAAGCTTTCTGAGGGTCGCTGCAAGCCTCGAGGATAAACTATTTTCCGGAGGGACCAATGCCGCATGTCTTAGAAAGAATAAAGTAAAACCCGACCCTGAGGAACGAAGCAAGTTACGGTGAGATCCTCTCGGTGCTGAGCGGGCGTCTTTACTGTCTTTTGGCGGCGGTAATATTCGGTTTTTGGATCTTTTCCCTCATGGCATCTGTGCGCCCGTTCGAGGCAGCAGATGTACTCAGCTTCAACCTGACCAATTTAGATCCCTTGACCGAGACATATGACCTCAGCTTCTACTTCTCGTACATAGCGAGATGGCCACACCTCTTCAACGTGGCAGAGGGACGAGATGGCACAATTGATGGTTACAGTATGATGCGACCCTACTGGAGCTTACGGACAACTGGTTTGAACTAACCCATATTTTTTTTTAATGTAGTGATGGGCAAGCTGGAATCATCGCCTTCGTATTACCAGTTCAGCGAGCACTATCTCCCTTGGCATGCACACATCACAGCTCTGACAGTGGCGCCCCATGCTCGCCGCTTAGGTCTTGCGCGGACGCTGTCAACGAGCTTGGAACGCTCAGGTGACGAATACGATGCGTGGTTCGTAGACTTATTTGTGCGGAAGAGCAATAAGATAGCACAGTCGCTCTACAAGGGCATGGGGTACAGCGTATTCAGGACGGTGGTGGACTACTATGTGGATGACCTCTCAGGAGAGAATGGAGATGGCGAGGATGCATACGATATGCGGAAACCGCTGAAGAGAGACAAGACCAAAAAGCACGTTAGGGAGAATGGGGAGACATTTAAGGTTGACCCGAGCGATGTCTGGTAGGGCACCTAGAGTTGGATAATTTTGTCGCTGAGAGTCTCGCTCCGAAGGATATGTATCTGACCAGCGAGCACGTATCCATCTTGCGGCTGGAGAGCCGTGAATTTGTGGCATCTGACCCGAGGATTTGGGTGTCTATTGATAGCCGAGGATGGCAGTGCCTAACTGCGGAATTGCAAATGCAAACATCTTTGCAATACCAGATATAGTGGAAAGAGGGCTAGAGATAAAAGGGTTGCTTGATGCACATATAGATGAATAATAGAACATCGAAAACTGGTAGCGTGGATGAAACGAGACAATTAACACTCCTTTTTTGCACAGATTCTATGAAAGAGTTGTCTGATGTACATGGGTGCCACCTCTATCATTCCCCTATCACAGTCCCAACCTCAAATGAGACTCCTCTATTTAAGAGCGGCTTGCAAGCTCTCCAAGACCTATATAAAGCAGTTAGTATGGTTATCCATGTGTCAATGATTGCAATCTCGTATCTGACCTCCAGCTCGATCTTTGCCTCCGCAATATCCTGCTCGCTTCCACTGCCGCCGGCAATCTTCTGTGCCTCTGCGATCTGCGATCGGACAGCCTCGGCGCTGAAGTCCTCCACTGGGTAACCCTCGATGGCGTTGATGCTAAGCTCAGAGTTTGGTTGCACAATAGCGAATCCGCCAGAAACTGTGATAACGAGCATATTAGCTAAATTGAAGCAGAGATGTGGTTTATGCTGGTTGGATCGACATACGGAAGAACTGCTTGCTACCACCGCTCTCCTCGATGACCTCGACGAGTCCGGGCTTCAGCTGCTCAATGGAAGGTACGTGGTTGGCAAGGACACCCATCTCTCCGGACTCAGCGGGGATGTTGACCTGGACGACATCTTGTGACTTGTAGAGGGACTGGATCCAATATGTTAGATATGTGTGACACGGGTCTTTTCTTCGAAAGCTCTATTTCTGGCCCCTAGCCCCCATCGAACTCCTTCCAATTGCCCGGTGCCAGCCCACCCCAACCACACCTTCTTTCACAGATGCTCGCTTCGTAACGTACCTCGTGGGGAAGAGCCAAGCTCAACTTGATCTGGGATGGATTAGCAAGGACCAGGTGGAAAATATACATTTTTTTCGATGCTACCGACCTTATCCGCGACAGCCTCAGCGTATCCTCTGCGCTGGAGAGGGGCCTTGAAAGCTGTAGGGCGTACCCGCAGAGCGGTACGAGCGATTCTCAGGGAGTTCATGATGATTTGAGGTGTCAATTGGGATTGGCGATGTTGACTTCGTGGGAGAGCTTTCGAGTGAAGTTCCATCATGCTTCGGTCCGTGAATTCAGTTGCTAACCGAAACAGGATTAGCTCACCATCACATGATCAATCTACAAGTACCGTTGGTAGAAAGCATCAAATGCTACAATTCAAATACGAAATTGATAATAAATATTATAGTTGTACTTCTTGCATAGTATAGAATCAAAAATTACGCAGTTATCTGATGCGATGAATTTCACGTGATTGAACCTAGGAAAAATAAACAAAATTCTTGCCTGGATGGGATGCCTGCAATTTCGGGAACAACATTCCCAGCAAGTTCCGTTCGCCCCTCGCTTCCGGGTCTTCGCGATGATCGAAGGTCCGTGGAAGCCCGAGAAAGACGGGACGAAATTTTCGTGGAGAAACACCTTGGAGTGGAAAGTTACCAGACCCGCTTATTTCGACTGGACGTGATTAATCCCTCATACAATGCACGCTTTGGGCCTAGCGCAGCCAAACGACCTGCAGCTGCAAGTGAGTGGGCGCGCAAAGTGCCAAATGCATATGCGGATCACCGTCTGCAGTTCTTGTGTGCAGGATTCATTGGCTCCGTGCGCCCGCCCTAGGAGCTTTTTGGGAGGCCTGGGGGAAGCTCGCTGTTGCCGTGCACCGAGCGGGCGTCCTGCACAGCATGGACGATATTGGGGGACACGCTGATGCTGATGGCTCCCACGAACAATACTGCAACCGTTTCATCGCGCTGACTACCGCCGCGTGCATAAAATTTTATGCTAATCTGCTGCCTCGCACATCGTGCCGCACTGAGACGGAGGGCTGCACACCGCAGCTGAGCTGCTGCCATCAGTCAGCCCTCACTATTCTTATCTCAGCCTTGCCTCGTGAATCCTGCTGTGGTCATCCGTCCAGCACCTGAGCACTCAGCTTGCGTCTCATCCAAGACCTCCCCCACCGCTGGTTCGTAATGCTCGTGATGGTCGGAGAGCTAAAAGCGTCATCTAAGCTGACGGTTTGATTTGAGCTTGCGAGGCACCGCGCCGGAGCTCAGCTCGCAGCGCAGTAGTGTACGTAGTGTAGCAGAGAAGCTTAGAGCTACTGGAAGTGGCAGTCCTGCCCCATGCCTCAACGACTTAGGCCAATGCCAAGCAGCGGAGACGCATCGATGCGAGATGACCATTAACGCAAGAGAGCATCGAATCCGGCGTGCGAGGGCCACATAGTGGTAGTACGGCGGGTTCGGCCTGGTATAATTACGAGGGGATGAATGTGGGCATGGTGGGGTAGAGCAACAACCAGAAGTGAGGCCTGCGATATCAAACCTTAAGCGATAATATGGCGGTCAACAATCGCATTTTGCCCGTGCACGGTTGGCCGCCATCCTGCGCGATGGCGCCAAGGCAGGGCCGAAGCGCAGAAGGAAGGGAGGACGCGTAGGATTCGGTGCCCTTTAGGAAAGGCACGCAGGTCAGTAGACGAGCGATCGCGACTTTCCATGCATGCTCGATGCAGCGTGGGTGGAGGGGAGAGGGAGAGCTGGTACGATGCTGGGCGAATGGCTACACCCGCCTCGGAGAGAATTGGCCGACGTGATCACGAGCTGGGGGCGACGGAGAAAGGATGGGCAGGTGCAGCTGCACGTAGGGCCGCAGGACATGTCTTGACACAATTGATTTATGAAATGGAAGGGCCCCCACCCCCTTCACTGCCTCCCTTTCGGGGCTGGCGTTGGTGGCCACATTCCGGTTTCACGACGTCGTGTCCGGAGTTGTCCTGGGCTGTCCTGAGCATCGCTGCACCGTACCTGTTGTTCACTGCCCTGGTGCGGAAGGCCGACCGCCTTGGGGAGGGCCGGTCGCGCTGTGGCGACGCGCTGGGCCCCTCACACGTAGGACATCGGCGGATGCAACAGCGTGAAAAATGCCTTCTAGCGTGTGCGCAGGTTTATTTTCGTTACCGCGCCAAGCCAGGTCCCAATTTCCCACCAGCCAACTTCCCAGTGAGGGCCTTGGATGGAGACAACGTTGCTGGTTGAGCGGCAGCAGATCGCTGCCGCAAGTTTGGCCCTCTTTCAGGTGCCCACGTCGGATGGCCCTGAGCTGGTTCTTGTACACCGTCAAGTGCCCGGAAGGGGGGCGACCGCAGACGTCATCAGTCATCTGTCGGAGGGGAAACCGGCTGAATCTCCAGCGTGCACAAACACGAAAACCATGCCCAAACGCACCGAAATCCTGCGTCGCTGCCAGAACCATGGCGGAGGAGGGGGTATATTTTATGCATCGGATGGGAATTATGCGCGGCTGCGACTGCATCATTGGGCGTGGTGCCGTGGGCGCCGCCCGCTGCGGTGAGCTTCGGACGCACGATTTTCGGGGTCCCTGTCCCCCTGGCCGTGCAACGGAAACACCGCAGCGATGGGAATAACGCTGGGGACGTCTCGCAAGTGTGGACGTAGTGGACGTCAATCTTCCGCCCTGGCTGCGAAAGGCAATCCGGTCGTCGCCAGTGGACGGCGCACCAGCGAGCGATGGCAGGTCCCAGTAACCAAGGCCCGCGATCGAAGGGAAGAGGGTCCCATCGCATTCTGCCATCCAACCAGATGCCAATGTGACGCCTCCCGGAGTCGGCTCCAGTACGATGCAACCAGATGGCAAATGGATCCGACACACCCAGAGAGAGGCCGACACACCCAGAGAGAGGCCGACACACCCAGAGAGAGGGCAGAGGGACAGTGGGCAGAGAGGCAGGAATAATGCAAAACCGCGCGCGAGGACCCCCCCGCCAAGTGCCCACCGAATAGCGATCATCCTGCACAGATTACTGTCAGGACGGTCGTGCTGGGCGCAACCGCCTCCCGTACTCAGCGTCTCTGGCTAGTGCCACGCCTGCGACGGGGCGGCAACCGTAGCTCGACACACCAGGCAAGAAACACGAACCTTAAGACGAGGGCTTTTCCCCTCGCCCATACTAATACCATCAGAAATCCCACGCACCCGCGCGGCTTCTGCCCTCTTTCTTCATCGTAGAGGACGACGGCCAGCTGGACCTCACGGAGCTTCATCGCGAAGGACGAGGACGAACTGTGTTGGGCGAGCATCGTCAGACAGGTGACTGCGCCGCCGTGCCCTGCCCTCCCAGCCTCGGATTCCTTAGTCAGCCGGAGCCGCCATATTTATTTTTTCCTCCCTCCAAGTCCTTCCGAGAGTCTTCCAGGTTCGAAACTCGGAATTCCAAACGTCATTTCGCACGCCCCCAAACTCGACCATAGTTGCTTCCCGAATTTCCCTGCCAACGCAACGACTTTATATCGGCCGCCCGGATCTCAATCGCAGATCGCAATCGTCTTGCTCTTCGTTGGAAGCGTCGCGCCCAAGATCCTCTTCTCCTTCCAGAGAACGATGTCGTATTTACGCTTATAACAATACTGTCCCTAGGGACGCCACCACACAGTTCTTGTGTATCTCTTTTCGTGAGAGATACCTTTGACACCAGAACTCGTCGTTGCGACGGCTTCTCCGTCACTGAATGAGAACAAGCCCAAAAAAGTCAGATAAAAAATCTTTCGACTCTACTGTGTAGAGTGATCTATACCCCCTCGCCAATCACCATCGATACACATACAATCCGACCGAACCTTGCTTCAATTCCGATTTTCGATATTCCATAATTTCTACGAAAGATTGATATGCCATTTCATCCTCTTCGCGATTTCAGTATGGGAGTACAGAGTATCGTCAGTTGGGCGTCGCAGACCACGGCGAATATGCCCGCCGTGGCCGACGAAGACCTGATTGCGGACGTCGACGAACCCCCAGACAACCACGCCTCAATCAAACAGAACGACACCAATTTCTTCAAATCCGCAGTCCGACCGCAGACCACGCAGAAAGAATCCTTACTCACCAAGGCCCTCACCAGTCCCGAACCTCCTGCCACCAAGACGGTGGCTCACACCACATCAGATGTCCTCCGTCGCCAGTCGACGAGGAGTACCCTCAGCCTTGCTTCGACCGCCGAGCTGACCAGCGATGGTGGTCTCACCACCCCTGACCGAGCGAGCACACCTAGTCCTCCATTCCCTCAAACGGCATATACCAACTTCAATACATATACTCTGGGATCTGCCCCGGTTGGTGCTCGCGAGGTATCACAACCCAAGGACGCTGTGCATGTGTCACCCAAGGCGAATGCGCCCGAACCGGTTGCTCCCAGAAAGCGTTGCATCACGTTCGCATGTGGAGCGGCCGTGAAACCGCCGGTTGTACAGGAGCCAGCCAAACCGACCACCGCGGAAGCCCCGAAGCGTCAATGCAGCATCAAGTTCGCCTGTGCCGGTCCAAAGGTGGCAGATAAGCCATTGTCCCGACCAGCCCCAGTCCAGGAGGAGAAGAAGCAGCTACCCAAACTTGTTGTCCCTTCCACAAGACGTTCCAGCAGTCGATCACCTTCGATGACGAGAAAGGCTTCTCGTGTCANCAGCTACTCCTACTCCACCACGGTCACCACGGTTCCGCAGGGATAAATCTCCTGCGACCGTGAGACGCATTTCACGCAGCCCCGAAGTACTCCGGAAATCCAAAGCGAAATATATCATTGCCGAAGAGAAAGACTTGGAGTCATCCTCGTCTCGCTTCCATGAATTCGCCAGTGACGAGGTTCGCGACGATGATTGGATTCGCAAAGAGACGGAAGGTCGATTGAAAAAGCTTACCATCAACGACACTCTCAAGAAAGAGATTGATATCCGTCGACTCGGCAGTGAAGCTGAGGAAGAAGCTCTCGAGGACTTCGAAGATGATGAGGACGACCAGGATCAAGATGAAGAGGATGACGAGGACGAGGACGATGACAACGAAGACGACGAGGTCGATTTCGACGACTTCAATGACGACTTCGACGAAGATGCGTCCGATGGCAATGAGACCGATAACGAAGCTGGATTCGCCGACTCAGACGATGAAAGCGATGCCGGAGAGTTCCAGTTCTGGACACCTGGTCAAGCCATTCCATCAAAGCAGACTGTTGACCCCAACGCATACGTTGGTCAGGGCACCAGAGCTGCCTCTGTCTCATCCATTGACTCGCTCACTCACATGGATCCCTCGGATGCCAACGATGGAGCGTCCCGGAGACGCGTAAAGCGGAATCGTGGTATCAAGATCCGTCCTGGTACACCTGATCTTCCCGATAGCACCGACTTTGTCTGTGGCACTCTTGATGAAGATCGTCCTTTGGAAGATGCCTACGTCTCATGCATGGAAGCGAGGAGGATGCAGAAGCATCGACAGGTGCCCCAAGACATTGACCCCAGCTTCCCAACTTCCGACCCCGAAGACGAGGAAGACGAGTTGGGCTCCGTCGCTCGCACTCAGGAGAGTGACGAGAATGTTTGGCTGCATGGCAAGTTCGAGGACTCCGGAGACGAGAGGATACATACCAGACGCCGTGCTGCTACCAACCCGCACCGCCGCTCTCCATCTCCGAGAAGACTACATTCTCCTCCTCCGCCCAAACGACGCCTCTCTCCAATGCCTCCTAAACGGNAGACTCCACTCGCCCCCTCCTCAGAAGCGTTTTGTCGAAGCGGCCTCTACGTTGACCATAAACTCTCCTGCCACAACTCCAACCTCGCGCACTCTGACGCAAGCGATCAACTTTGATCAACTTGCCTCACGACCAGGAGTTGTCTATACAAAGTCGCTGCCCCGTTCACCAAACCCATTCTGCTTGGAGTATCGCGCGCAGCGACTCCTCGCCCTGCAGGGCGAAGCTGCTGAAGGTGGTGACGCAGCAGAGGGCCATGTCCGCGGAGCCATTGATATTGTCAAAGGCCTCGAGCAGAAGCGACAGCGTCGCAGAGAAAAATTTTGCCAGAAGTATGCAGCTCAGCGTGCTCGCAAGGGTCAGCCAGAGAGACACATTGTTCCTGGCAAAGGCGCCGAACGAATGCGTGAGCTTGGACTTCTCATGGCCGGAAAGACTGGCCAGAACCCATACATGTTGTCTGCTTAAGTCATTCAACAATTTAAACACAACACGACCCGATACAGTCGTTGAGTCGGTGATGCTCTCATACATCACGCAGACTTTTATTTTCTTCTTCA
Organism: Scytalidium sp. 3C; assembly: GCA_000743665.3. NCBI lineage: Eukaryota > Fungi > Ascomycota > Leotiomycetes > Scytalidium > Scytalidium sp. 3C. The sequence goes on from JMRO03000009.1 coordinate 613,610, forward strand.
TTCATTGTAGATACTCTAATTTGTATCTCGGTCGATGGACTTCCTGTACATAGTCCGAATTGTTCCTTTTCCTTGCCTCGATCGTATACTGGGATTTCACTCAGTATTTGATTCATCTTTGTTACATAGACCTTTGTCTCGCCTGATATGTCTTGTGGGAAAGGTGGCCCGTTGTCAATGCATTTACCTTCGGTCATGGAGATACCTCATCGTTATCTTTACTCAGCATAGCGTAGCATCGGAAGCATTTGGGTGGGATGGCTTACCGTCTTTTGAGCCTTTTTGATACGAGTTTTCATGGTCATATCCTCAAGGAGGAATAAATTGGCAGCAGTGATGGCATGGATTACTTTCTGTTATGAACATGGAACCACCTGCATTCGCTCATAATATATTTTCCTTTCTGGTATACTATTCTCTGAATAAGCTATTACCAAATATATAAACTCATTACATTCACAAGATACCCCGTCTGTTTACTTGAAAGCTTTTGTGATACTTGAAGTAGCGTTCTGTTTAGAGGCTGGATTGTGTAGGAAGGTCTCGCCTCTCCAATCAGAAGACGGCTTACTGCCACATTTATTTTCAAACTACCGTTTAACCACCTGTTTTAGTCATTCTGAGTGTGAGCTGTACAATATCTTATTTAAGATCATCATTTGCGACATTTCCACATGTTATTGCCTTCGATCAGCGTGTCTGGTTCGTTGCTTGGCACACGAAATCGGGTGTCTGATAGCCTCGGCCGTGGGGTGCCACCACAGTGGCCCCACGGACTCGAGAATCGGTACGTCATTCGATAGCATGCACCGATGTCAGCCTTCTCAACAATTTCATGAGACTCGTGATGCTCGTGCGTGAGCACACAAAACCCCTTCTGAATGAACGCATATTAGCACCCGTAATGTCTGATAGTTCCTTTGCAATTACCTTGGTGCACGACTCTCAGAATGGCAGATCTTAACCGTGCCACAGATGGGCCGTCGCCGCTCTCCGCGGAAGGCTATGACGAGTCCCTCCTGCCCGATTTCCATCGCGAGTTTATCTCAGAGGAAGATATCAACGCTTTCGCAACTGCATTGACAGCGCCCGAACCTAGCCCTTCCACCGATGATCTCACGGCTTATGCACAGCAGAATGGACGCGGCCCGCGAGGTAGCTTCGATTCGGGCAGGTTGTCCACGAGCAAATCGCCAAATGCGACACGAAGGGGCAGCCAAGCAAGTCTTTTCATTACGGCGCAAAATGACTGGGCGCCTGTGCACCCGTCGAAGCCACGCAAGAAGGGTGACAAAAGGAGGAAGATAGGATCGAGGAGGACTAGAGATGAGACCAGAGAAGGCTACCTATACACCCTGCTGAAATGGCCTCTGCTTATCATGGTTGGCGCCTGGGTTATAGGCTTGGGGCTTTTATACTTGATGACACGGCTCTATATTTGGTTATATGGTGAGTTTGAGTTGTGCTTTTTTAAAATTTTGTGCGACCAGAGTCAGGCTTGGTTTGCTAACGTGGACATGAAAAAGAACATTTCGTGGCCTGGAGAGGCGAAAGAGAGCGGCTGAGGCGAAAGTTGCGAGCCACTTCCAACTACAGTGACTGGGTGAAGGCTGCAGAGCAGATGGACAAGTTCCTTGGAAACGATAAATGGAAGGTGGACGATGAATATGCATACTATGATTACAAGACGATCAAGAGAGTGCTGCAGCAGATCCGGAAGCTTAGAGTGAAGATCGAGAAGGAGGAGAAGGGCGCGAAACGGGGCAGTGAAGATCCAACTAAAGCACTGGAGACTCTCAAGGCCTTGGTCGAGGCTTGTGTGAAGAACAATTTCGCGGGAATAGAGAACTCAAGGCTGTATTCTCAGACATATTACGGCACCAAGAATCTAGTGCAGGACTTCATCGATGAAGGTAATTTACTGTGTCACCCCTGGAATAGTGAATGATGACGCTGACATTATCACATGCAGTTGAGAAAAGCATTTTAATACTTGTGAAGACAAATAAGATTCCTATGGAAGAGAAAAGGACGCTGTTCAAACGTCTGCAAGCAAACTTTGGACGCTCAGCACTGTGTCTATCGGGTGGAGCTTCTTTTGCTTATTATCATTTTGGTGTCATCAAAGCTCTATTGGATGCGGATCTCTTACCGGATGTGATAACTGGTACATCAGGAGGAGCTCTTGTGGCTGCGCTGGTCGCAACACGTACCAACGAGGAACTAAAAGCCTTGCTGGTGCCTGCGCTTGCTGCAAGAATCAATGCTTGTTCTGAGCCTTTCAGCGTCTGGGGACCTCGATGGTGGAAGACGGGTGCGCGATTTGACTCGGTTGACTGGGCGAGAAGATGCAGCTGGTTCACCAGAGGTAGCATGACCTTTCGGGAAGCATTCGAACGAACAGGGAGGATTCTCAATGTGTCCTGCGTCCCGGCCGATCCACACTCTCCCACCATTTTAACAAATTATCTGACAAGCCCTGATTGTGTGATATGGTCAGCCGTGCTTGCATCCGCTGCTGTTCCTGGAATCCTCAATCCTGTTGTTCTGATGATGAAGACAAGGGAAGGCGATCTTGTGCCTTATTCATTTGGCCATAAGTGGAAAGATGGAAGCCTTCGAACAGACATTCCATTGAAAGCCTTGAACTTACACTTCAATGTGAACTTCAGCGTTGTCAGCCAGGTAAACCCGCACATTAATTTGTTCTTTTTCTCCTCTCGAGGTTCTGTGGGACAACCGGTCACCCATCGACGTGGCCGCGGTTGGCGGGGTGGGTTCTTGGGAAGTGCTACGGAACAATACCTCAAACTGGATCTCACCAAATGGCTCAAGGTCCTGCGGCACCTGGAGCTTCTCCCACGGCCTATGGGTCAGGACTGGAGCGAGATCTGGCTCCAGCAGTTTAGTGGCACAATTACCATTTGGCCGAAATCCATAATATCTGATTTCTGGCGGATCCTTAGCGATCCTTCGCCCAAGCAACTAGCCCGTATGCTACACGTAGGGCAGCAAAGCGCGTTCCCAAAATTAAAGTTCCTAGCCAACAGGCTGAAGATTGAGCGCATCATCGAGAATGGGAGGAGACAAACAAGACTAAATGTTAGGAGGGGTAGCATAGAGAGTATTTTGAGCGAAGATGACTTGAGAGGACTCCTTCGTGCTGACGGGGATGAGACCGGAACAGCCAGTGAAACCGAAGCCAGTGGACCCGAGGATGAGTTCAATCACGATACCAATGAGAAGACGGGCTTCTTGAAGGCGACCATGAGAGAGGCTGAGATTATTCAGTAGACCTCGCCCTCTCTTCTGCGCACTTTGCTCAAGACTTAGTTTTATGGATACGGTACACCAAGGTGGCGTTTTGTTGCATAGATTGCATATATCCCATTGGTTTCGAGCGAGTTTAGGATACTGTAGATAGATGTCTTTCAGGACTTCTGAGATGAGAGATCCTTAGTGTACCAAACTGAAGAATAAGAGATAAGACTTTCCTAGACAAAAAACCTAGAGAAACACCTTTGTCTTCTGCACCTATACAGTCCTGACTCCTTGGGTTCCACTTAATAGGATCTTTTGTGCGTGCTTAAAGCTTTAATACCCCCACATCGATAGGAAGAGAGAGTCTAATAATGTAATGGAAAGAAAGCTCCATGAAATAGCCGTATCCACCGCCAATTCTAGCGGCGAATTGGCCGTCGATTGTGGTCCAATGCAGAGAGGGAGCACTTCAGGGTCTTGGCGAGTGCGTTGCTTGGCCTAATTACTGCTCCGATATCGAAGTCTGTATGTGGCTCATGCAAACTGTTAGATTTGCAGGTACATGTCTCGGCCAAACCAGGGGTCTAGCTTTGTTAATTTTTAGACTCTTTGGTCTCAACAGTTTATCTTGGAACGAACGTTTGTCATCGTGGTCACGACATGGCGAAGAGCGGTCTCGCCAGCCACATGCACGGGCTGCTTTGGGGGCGCTTGGATGCACGATCTAAGGATAGAGTTTAGTGGCAAAGCACCTAAATCAATCCTCCGTGGTCCCCTACGCAGCTCAGCAGCCAATTTTAACGACGAAGAGTGGTTAAGCAACGAGAGAATTCGCTTTGACAACACACTCTTTTCTGAAGTGCACGCTGTACAGTATGATCACTTAAAGACATTGCCACTTTAGTCGAATGACAACATCAGTAGCAGCATCGAATTGTACTAGGTCATGTTCTCGATGCTGTATTCTGCGCCGACATTGCAACAGCATTCATACTTGTGCTCTTCATCAACACAAGAATACAGATGTGAGCTATGGCTGCTCTGCTCTCGAGGTTATTATTGTCCTCTACCAGCTTACTCCCTCGATGGACCTACTTCTAGCTTATGCGGGTACCGCCCAGCGATACCCACGTGCGTTCCCGTATTATTATGTGGCGCTGGTGGTACTCGAGATCTCTAGTCTCCCATGGAACCATATTATCCTGCGTTCAGCGTGCAATTTCTCTCTCGCCTTATTATTCTAACCGTTCCAAATTGCTGTTATGTCATGGCCGTTTTGGATCTATGGCTTGCATGCCTAATCATAATTATCGTGTAAAGATGGCTTAATTCCTGGACTGTGGAGGTCTAAGCTTTCTGCAACACTGACGTTCCAAAGTTCAGACTGATATGGACCAGGCTAATATGGCTTATCTCATTTCCAGGTAGGTATCTCGTGGTTCCTTCCACAGTATATATTATTTGCATCGTGCTTCCTATGCCCAGCAGAATCTCCTCTCATATCTTAATTTTTGTCTCTTCAGACAAGTCCATTCTTTTTGGTTTTTGATTCTCAGTCACTCATTTATTTTATTGTACCAACTAGCTACTGTCACTCTTTCTGACATTCTTCCTGACGTTCTTTAATTATTGCTTTCTCCGGTTCTCTTTTGGCATGGCCGGCCTCAAGCTGGCCACGGTAGCTGCGGCTGCCGTGACTTTCTTCTTAGGAGCCAATGCTGCCTCCACTTCTGAGGGCGACTTCTGCCTGCCCTCATGTGCGGAGTACACGCCGTTTGTTTATTCCGGGTGTTACAACGATGCTGGCTCGCCAGCCACCCAGATGTACACGACAGGACTTGACGCCTCGAACATGACCGTTGAGAAATGTACCGCTTTTTGCAAAGGTATGCTGTCGAAGCATCCTAGTTATGGGACATTGACAGCTGACGAAATTAAGGCAATAACTATAGGTATGCTGCACTGGCAGACCATGGAGAATGTTATTGCGGTGCTGCTATCCATGCCACTGAAGCCGACGATTCGGAATGCACTTATACCTGCACTGGAGATTCAGACGAGATCTGCGGTGGTAATAATATGATTTCCATCTATGAGGATCCAACATTCCCCAATGCCACTTCCGGGGGTATCTCTGATTACTTTTCTCTTGGTTGCTATACTGAAGCCCCAGACGTTCCAACCTTGCTTTGGCCACAAACTCAACTCGATCCAACCAGCCTCACTGTGGAGGTTTGTCTTGAAACTTGTCAAGCGGGTGGATTTCCTCTTGCAGGTGTGGAAAATGGGCAAGACTGCTACTGCGGTACAATTCTTGGTGAGGGATCAACGGCAACCAATTCTAGTCAGTGTGACGTACCCTGTGCTGGAGATGACTCGGAGGTATGCGGTGGATCTGCGGCTCTAAACTTGTATTTGGATTTAAACCTTGATACAACGAAGCCCTGCACGGAGCGTGAGGCAGACGGGGTGTCTACGACTCAACCTGCCAGTGCAAGCACTACTACTACAAGCACTTCAACCACAACGGCCACAACAACCGCAAAGTCTACAACTACCACAGAGGCCACAACCACTACTAAGGCTACCACAACCACAGAAGCTACAACTACCAAGGTTACGACCACTACAGAGACGACCACAACCACCAAGGCCACAACAACCTCAGCCCTGAGCTCCAGTCATCAGTCAAGCTCGGCTCCAAGTTCAAGCGTTTCTGCCGTTGCAAGCTCCAGTACTACCGCAACCACTACTTCCACAACCACTGCTCCAAGCTCCAGCCCCTCTGGTACCAGTACTAACGCTGACTCTGGAATTGCTTCTACTGCTGCAAGTTCTAGCACTGCTCCGTCTAGCACTGCTCCGTCTAGCACTGCTCCGTCTAGCACTGCTCCGTCTAGCACTGCTCCGTCTAGCACTGCTCCGTCTAGCACTGCTCCGTCTAGCACTGCTCCGTCTAGCACAGCTCCAAGTTCCAGCACTGCTCCGTCTAGCACAGCTCCAAGCTCCAGCCCAGCTCCAAGTTCCAGCACTGCTCCAAGCTCTAGCACAGCTCCAAGCTCCAGCACAGCTCCAAGTTCCAGCACTGCTCCGTCTAGCACAGCTCCAAGCTCCAGCCCAGCTCCAAGTTCCAGCACTGCTCCAAGCTCTAGCACTGCTCCAAGCTCTAGCACTGCGCCAAGCTCCAGCACTACTCCAAGCTCTAGCACTACGACACTCTCCAGTGCTACCGACGCTCCAAGCTCTACTAGTACCACTACACCAGGCTCTAGCACTACCACTACTCCAAGCTCAAGCGCAACTGTTCCAAGCTCCATCAGTACTACTACACCAGGTTCCAGCACTGCCACTGCTCCAAGCTCAAGTGCCACATCACTCTCCAGTCCCACTACTGCTCCAAGCTCAAGTACTACCGCTACACTAAGCTCCAGTAGTACTACTGTTCCAAGCTCTAGCACTACTTCTATTCCAAGCTCCAGCACCACTACACCAAGCTCAAGTGCTAACACTATTCCAAGCTACAGCAGTACTACTACGCCAAGCTCTAGCACTGCTCCAAGCTCCAGCACTACGACACTCTCCAGTGCTACCACCGTTCCAAGCTCTACCAGTACTACTACACCAGGCTCTAGCACTGCCACTACACCAAGCTCTAGTGCTTCTACTGTTCCAAGCTCTACCAGCACTACTACACCAGGCTCTAGCGCTTCTACTGTTCCAAGCTCCAGCAGTACTATCACACCAGGCTCTAGCACTACTACTGTTCCAAGCTCCAGCAACACCACTACACCAAGCTCAAGTGCTAACACTGTTCCCAGCTCCAGCAGTACTCCTACGCCAAGCAGCAGTGCTACCACTACGCTAAGCTCTAGCATTACCACTACTCAAAGCTCCAGCACTACAACTGTTCCAAGTTCCAGTACTTCACAGAGCTCTAGCACCACTCCAGTTTCAAGTACAACAACTGCTCCAAGTGCTAGCGCCACCATCGCTTCAAGCTCTAGCACTACACCAAGTTCAGCTGTTGCTCTAGGCTCAAGTACTACGTCAAGGTCAAATGCTACCACAACTCCTTCTAGCACCCGTGTTACTCCAAGTTCCAGTACCACGCCAAGCTCCAGTATTATTACTGCCCCAAGCTCAAGCACTACTACTGCTCCAAGCTCGAGCACCGTGCCGACAACTTCTACAGCCACCCCCTCGTCGACCTCTACTACAACAACTACCACGGAGACGACTACCACTGCAACCACTACACCGCCGCCTGCTCAGACACCTGCATTGCTGTGCTACAGCACGACTGTTATTCCGGCTCCTCTTCCAACTCAAGTTGGGAACTGGTCCTGGACACCTATTCCTGATTTTGATAATCAAGCTTCCTGTAATGCATCCGCTGACGCTTGTGGAAGTCAAACAGCTTCCTGTTTTACTGAGGCAGGTTACCCATCTGACCTACAGTGTTTCCAATTCTCCAACTGGTGCTCAGAGCTCACCCAGTACTGTAATAGTACGTGCACGAGCTCAGGCGGCCCAGATTGTTCTTATGCCGGTTTCCTATCCTCAAATCTGAGCTCCGAGGCAACTTCTGCAGATGCTACAACTCTGACTTCTACCTTCGCCTGCCCAACTACTTTGTCTACCGCAGTAGCTGCAACTCAACCGCCTCAAACAACGACTACCACACCGGCCCCAGTTATCCAGACTCCAACACCGGTTGTTAGCAGTGTTGAACCTCCACCAACTCTCGTTGGGACTCCCACACATATCATCGACACTCCTATACCTGCTGTGCCAACTCCCACACCCGGTAACGGTACTGGTGGTAACGGTACTGGCGGCAATGGCACTGGAGGCAACGGCACGGGAGGCAATGGCACTGGAGGTAACGGCACTGGAGGCAATGGCACGGGAGGTAACGGCACTGGGGGCAATGGCACGGGAGGCAACGGCACAGGAGGAAATGGCACTGGAGGTAACGGCACTGGAGGCAATGGCACTGGAGGAAATGGCACTGGAGGTAACGGCACTGGAGGCAATGGCACGGGAGGCAATGGCACGGGAGGAAATGGCACTGGAGGTAACGGCACTGGAGGCAATGGCACTGGAGGTAACGGCACTGGAGGCTCTGGCCCTGGTGTCACAACCCCTACACCTGAAGCACAAGCTACCGCACCTGCTGTCATCACTCCCACACCTATTGTCGCTACTCCTACGCCGGCCACTCCAACACCTGTAGTCGAGTCATCTACTCCTGTAGTCGAGACTCCTAGCTCTCTGCCACCTGTTGCTTACTACGTTCCCGCCGCTGGCAGAAGACGATCAATGCGGCAATTCCGCTAATCTATAAACACCAAGCGTGAAGGCATGAAGATTTCAGAATGCCCCTTTAATCTTCTTATATCTTTGAGTAGAGTGTATTTTTCTATTCTTGTATATGGATCTGGTTCTAATTAGTTTCAGTTCTCGTTGAGACTGGATTAGAAAGTATCAACCTTTTAATTAATATATTTTTGTCTACATTTTTACTGTATTGGATCCTTGTTAACGAGATAATGGTTATGCCTCTATTCTTGAGATCCCTATACTCGGTAGTGGCCGCCGTAGCTCCTATCTGTTACAAGTTAGAAGTTATATCTATATACATACTTAAAAGCACAATGCAGTGAAGGAGATCATCTAGAACCACCCATATCAGTACAGTTTCCATTGGAAGTGGACAGAAAGCCTTGTTCTAACTGGTGCTTATATCTGATCTTGTGTCAGTCTTGATCGTATATCCAAGCCTTTACGAACCCCCGCCCTGGCAATTTCAGTCCAAAGGGTAGCTACTACGTAGTTTTACGGTCGAAAGGGCTGGGGGAGCAAAAGAAGAAACCACAGTCTTCAAAACGATTCAAGTTGGCAGGAGAGGGTCTTCTTATACGTGCACAATAATATCAAACTTGTGGAGTTTATGTATTCTATGTCAACCCTTAATTCATTCCGTTTTATATAGGGTCCATATCCAGCAGAGAGGCCTCCTACTCGGCCCGTTTAACAAACAGAATGTCATGTCAGAAACCTCAAGGTAATAAAGACTGCCACTATGCGTGTCATCCACCATACGAGAGCAGAAGTACTAATTACAGAGTTTCTTAAAAATAACAAACGCCCAATACCAACCTCCATCTCTCCAGACCTATCAACTAATAATCCTCTTATTGCTTATTTCGAAGGTGAGGGGGTACGAACTTTCCAGGTGCTGCTGATGGTCGGAGAGAAGCTTCACCGGATGCAGGGCCCGCAGGTGGGCTGTCGCCATTCTCTCCACGGCCTGATCTGCCACGAGCCATGTATGCACCTCCAGAAGATGGCACACGGGAAGATGGGCCAGAAGCAGGAGCGGAATCATTTGGAGGAGCACCTCCAGCAGCCTCCTTCGCGGCTTGTCTATCTCTCCAGCTGGGCTTGTTGCCGCTACCGACGAGATTGAGACGAGGTGGTCCGCCGGGTCGGTCATTTGAGTCAGTTCGCTCCATTGGTGCAGGAGCTCTGGCAGCTGGTGTAGGCCGGGCGGAAGGAGATTCATCCCGAGGAACCTCCTTGCCTTCAGCACGTAGTCTTTCCTTCTCTCTCCAGCCCATCTTGGCACCTGACAAAGGCAACGGTGGTCGTCGGTCATTGGAATCAGTACGTTCCATAGCAGGAGCGCGAGCGGGGACGGGTCCTGCAGCCTTTTCTCTCCTTCTGCGTTCAGCTGCTTCCTCAGCTCTTCTCTCTTGGAGAGCGGCCATCTCCAAGGCCTCCTGCCTCTCTTTCTCTCTGACAGCCTTGAGCTCTTGAAGTTCCTGCCTCCTCTTCTCCTCACGAGCTGCCTTCTCTTCAGCCTCTTTGGCGGCACGTTCTTCCTCCTCGCGGAGTCGAGCTTCCCTCTCTTCACGCTCACGTTTCTCACGGGCCTTTCGCTCTCTGAACTCCTTTCTGCGGAGAGCAATCTGTTTCTCCAATTCCTTCTCTGCATCACGGCGACGCTTTTCAAACTCCTCGTGTCGCTTCTCAGCGATCGATTGACGGAACGTCTCGTAGAAAGGTACCAGACGGGTCAACCGGTGCTTGAGCTCAACATTCTCCTTGTGTTTAGCCTCGGAGTCTTTCAACGTCTGGGCAACAAATTTCTCATATGCTGCCAAGTCACGCTCTCGCTGTTTAGCATAATCTTCAGGCAGTTTCTTTGCTTCTTCCTTTCTGAAGGCACGCTCCAGATGATCAATTCGCTTTCCAGTTACTCTCATCTTCTCATTGATATCGTTCTTCTCCCGCTCCAACTGAGCAAGTTTCATAGCACGCAGACTGTTAGGATCGATGTTGTCGAGATCCTCAACATCAATGTCGATTGCCTTAGGACCAATTTTAAGGTCGGCAATCTGTTTCTTGAGTTCCTCCCTGCGCACTCGGTCAAGCTCAGCTTTCATACGCTTCTCATCACGGGCCTTCTGCTCCTCGGCAAGTCGCTTATCCTCAGCCTCTTGGAGTTGAGCTGCCCTGATCCGTTTCCGAGTCTCCTCTTCCTTCTGTTTTCGTGACTGGAGCTCAGATGCCTCCTCCTTGCGCTTATGAATGATCTCCTTTCGAGCCAATGTATCAAGATGCTCTTTTTCAGCACCGGCCTGGGCTCTAGCATAAGCCTCCTCGCGCGCCTTGATTCTAGCTTCATTGAACGATGGATCGATGTATTGGCATGTTACAAAGAGAGACTTGGCAAGGCGGGTCAATTGTGTTCGGACAATCTCGGATGGCGTACTCTGGAGTCGCTGAACAGATGAGACCTCGGACTCTGCTGAGCCCGCAGCTGAGCCAGCATGGACGGCCTTAGCAGAAGAGAAAATATCCGTGTCAAAGCTGAGGACGCCAGTAGCATGGTCCATGCGAATAGCAAGATCACCCTTCTTGTTACCATTCATGATGAATNTTCTCAATGGTGTCACGGGAAACCTGGAATGGCTCTGGGAACTTGGCAAGATTTTCGACGAATTCCAGGTCGACGGTTTCATAAACCTGGGACAGCTGCTGGAAGAGCCTAGTTAAGATGACTTGTTGCAAAGGAAGGACGTACTTCTCCATCTCTGGATCAGCACCAATCTGGGCGAGAATGGGAGAGATCTTTTGGCAGATGGACAGAGGGTGGAAGTCGACTTCGAGAATGTTGTAGAGATCGCGAATTTCTGGTCTGGCACGCTTCAAAAGACCCTTGCTCATAGCATCCTTGAAAAGGATGGCACGGCTGGGTGCCTGTGCCATACCAAGGAGGTGGGTAAGGCGCGAGTTCTTGTTCTTCTTGGCTTCATCAACGTCAACCAAGGCCCCTCGCGATCGTGAAGTGCTGATGACAGGGATAGCAAGCGCAGAGAGGAGAACAAAGGATGCTGCCTTTGAGAGGTCGGCCTCCGTGGTAGGAGGATTGTCTGCCTTCTTGCTCTGACCAGAAGCAACCATAACAGCGGACTGGCGCAGGAGATTGTAGTACCTCGACCATGCAGCAGCATGGAACAGGTAGTTCTCGCCAACCAAGAAGATTCTGGTGAGTTTCTCATAGTAGTTGGCCATCATGATGTTCTTTGGTGGACGCTTGCTGAGATTGAGCAAGGTGTGGATGTCTTCCACACTCCTGAACGCCTCTTGCCAAAGCTCAAGCTCAACAGCTACATTAAGCTGCTGGAAGCGAGTCTCAAGATGACGCTGCAATGTGTCGGGATCGTTGAGGTTGATCGCATGCATCTGAGCTGAGTACTTAGCAGCCGTCTGGACGTGATTTCGAAGCAGCTCGCAGAGCCTGCGGAATTCAGTCTTTCGCGCATACTTGAGACAGAAGTCGAAAGCCTGGGTGGCGGTGGTCTGGTACATAATCTCCAACCTGGCATTGTTTCTGAGGATATCAAGAACCGTTCGATATGTCTCCCAAAGGAATTTGAGCCATGGCGTCACAATGGCTCGATCGGTGCGGTCGCGCGACTGTTCGCCGGAAACAGTTGAAAGAAGGATTGACTCCGGAGTCTCGCTGGCCTCAAGATCATCGACGCTTGTTGCTGCTGCTGCGGCAGACTCCTCCAAAGAGGACTGGACTTCATCTGCCTTTGCCTGTGCAGTCTTGACCTTTTCTTCTGCCAACTCGATGAATTTCTTCAGGACCAACTGTAGTTAAAGCCGTCAGGACTAATGTTCAACAAATACAATGCCACAAAACAGGACCCCACATACCTCGATAGTTGCAACGTTGGTGTTCTGGCTAATATTTTTATATTGATATAGGGCTTCTTTGGCGAGTTTTCCTTTCTTTTGCTCTACGGACTGCTCAACCAAAAGGAGCATCACCGGCTCCAGCGACGTGATCGGGACAGTGCGAGATCTCTTGGAGGTAACATGCTCATGAAGCAGGGTCAGCGCTGCCGGCGCCTGACCCACGCCCATAAGTTCATGGGCGCGCTTCAGAACATTTTCGGGTTTCTGGTGGGGTGGAGGAGGCATGCTGGGCAAGCTCCTCTGCCGACAGGATATAGGCTTGACTTTGTGACTCCTGCTAGTATGTTAATCGTGATCTGGCGGATCCAATGATACCGTGCGGGCTGGAGTCACCGTCGGAGGGGTTGCGACGTTCGTGATGATGTGAATTTCCTGATGTGTGCGTATTTTGGCCCGGGTCAGGATTCGCTTAAATCTCATGACNGGGGCTAGGCATAAACGGGAATAATAAGGAGACAAGGCAGCCGAGACGGGTAGCCGATTCCACTTTCGTCGCGACCCCAATAATCTCCCTCCCCCCGAGCAACACCTCCTCCAATCGTGCCCTGATCATCGTGGAGAACAGTCGCAAGGTCTTGTTCATCCGATTGAGATTCTCCTAGAGTACATTCTAGTGGTAAGCAGGCTGTGAAACTGTTCGTTTTCGGGCGTGGACTGACAGAATTGGACGGACAGATCGATAAGGAGGTCCAGCTTACTCCCGACTCCGCAACCACCTTACCTTCACGATGCCTTCCGGATATGCTTCTCGCGATGTCGGCGACCCAAGCCAGATCAAGAAGAACAAGCAGTCAATGGCCGACCTCAAGCTGCGCCGCCTCACCGAATTGAACAGCCGTCTGCGAGAGGATCTCGAGCGCGAGCGTATCCCTGTCTCTCAAGCCGCAAAGAGGTCAGTTCTTCACACCGTCACCTGTGATATGCATAGGTTCTCTCCATACTGGATTGCTAACATGATTGAATAGCATCATCGCCTACACGAACAGCACAAAGGACTTCATGGTACCATCTGTCTGGGGAGCGGTTGACAAGAAGGACGACCCCTATGCTCCACAACAGAGTGGAGGATGCTGTGTGGTGATGTAGAGGAGCAAGCCCGCAAAAGGAGACTTTGGGAGTTGGCAGGCGTTTCGGGACAGACACCCTTTTTTCATAAAAACCTCTTCCAAGCGGAGAATCCGAATTGGATATCTCAATTAAGCTTGCAAGGCTTGGCCCAGAGCATGTAATTTTTTATTTTGTATTAGCTCTTAATGTGTATATGTTAGGTCTATGAATGGCGATTTAAACACAAGTTAAATTGACCTAGGAATGAGACCTGATCTAATAGCATGATTTGCCTGATAAAAGTCCCTCTTTACGCGTTACGGTGGTTGGCCATCCTGTTGACGAGCCTTGGAAATCTCGCGAACTCGCAATTTCCCACAGGCCACTTTCCCCCACAAGCGAGGAAAGGGGTCCTGAGACGTCCGTGTCCACTAATCCGATGACGAAAGCATTGGCTAATGGCCTTGAGCTTAGTTTTCGCTCTCGAAAGTCAGGCAGATGACATTTTAGTTAGACAGATCTTTCCCTAAAAGACGACATTATTCCCCTTCACAAATCGTTACCAAATAGTGGAAACCCCGCCAAGGGCAGATCAGAAGGATGGCAGCTCGCGGGAATGTCCAAGCGCCACTGCCCCGCGTAACTATTCAATTCTGCACCCAATGCAAATGGATGCTTCGAGCTGCCTATGTAAGTAGTAATGAAGTTCTCTTTTTCAATCAATGATTTGGATATTATTTCTTTCTCCAGTTGCTTCCAGTGCTTCTGCTCATTTACACTGTAATCAAATGCAATCCGTCGGGGGTTTTCTCTTACAATTTTGTCACGAGATTCGGGTTACAGTGCCAACGTCCTGAAGCAGACATGTGATACCTGTTATTTCCAGCCCATAGCAATCCAGAACCAAGCATTCCATTTTCGCTTTACAGGTTTATGCAATATAACATAGACTAGCTATTCTTTTTTGAGCTTTCTTTATCTAACTAGTTTCCCCAAACAGTTTGCACAGGAGCTGCTTTCCACATTCAATACCGACCTGGGCGAGGTAGCATTACAACCTTCGACAGGCGGAACCTTCATTGTAACTCTGTACAATGGAGGTGAAGCTTCCACTACTCATGACGGAGCTCTTATGAATGTCCAAAGCCATCTCATCTGGGATCGCAAAGCAGAGGGAGGGTTTCCAGGTATATCAAGCTTTTCTATTGCCCTTCTTTCCCAGATTCCCACGGATGTACAAACAACAATGCCTAGATCACCTCTTCACAGATGATTTAGCTTAACTAACCATTGGCAGAGACCAAGGAGCTCAAACGCCGAATAAGGGACATCATTGATCCCACCCGTGACCTGGGCCATGTAGACCGTCACGCAAAAGGACAACAAAGCAGACCAGAACCAGCACCAGAACCGCAATCCCAACCACCAAGACAGCCTTCCATCTCAACAGCAGCTACATTTTCTACCGTGACTCCACCTCCCTCCCAATCTACCTCAAACCCGAGCATTATCCCTAGCCATGCTAACTCTTCTCCTTCCCCATCCGAAGTGAGATCTGCAGCTGCTGTGGCAGCCGCGGCTGCTAACCTGGTAGACACGCCTACATCCACGCCTTCGCTACCGGCATCTTTACTCAGATCTTCATTTATTATGGAAGATGAGAAGGACAAGAGTGGGAAAGCGGAGCAACAAGGGAGTGAAGGAGACAGGAAGAATAGCTCAAACGCAGCGTGTGCTCCCGGAGAAATTTGTGAGGACTGTGAATAAGATTTGGGAGAGGAAGTGGTGATTGGACAGGTTCACAAAGTGCTTCTGTCCTAGAAGAAGAGTAGAGGCTTCTTTGAGGAAGAATCCAAGACAACCGGATATTCTACTCGTGCGAAACGAAGAAATAACAAGCAACGGAAAATCTTTAGATATCAAATATGGTTATGATGGAAAACAGATTTCTATCCTGGACCTTCGAAAAGAAGGAGGAAAATGGAGATATCTGCAAACTTACATATAATGGAAATGAAGGATCATCTCCTGGGCGAGAACACATTTCCACGATCCAGGAAGGATCCTATTTGCAAGATTGGGCACAGGGGACAAATCCCTACATAGTCGATCCTGTAATGGAAAAATATTATTTGAAGTGCCGTTGTTACCAGATCAAGTAGGACCAGAAGTTCACGATAAAGAATGGGAGACACAGAAGAGGTCGTAAGACTTCCAATTAGGTGACTGTCCCAATGGCATGCCACTCGGTGAAAAAGGAATCGGCAGCACGCACATATCCTGCAGGATGCAAAGAAAAAGGTGAATAAGTCAGTCAAGAATCTTCAAAGTTAGTACACAACCACTGGTTTCCCACAGCCCCTCATTTATCAGCTTGCCCCTTGAGGACAGGAGAAGGAGAAAAGGAGCCATAAAAAGCCAGGTCAATTGACCACAAAGCAACACATTAGAGATTTAGGTAGGTACATCTCTCTCTCCCCCATCGTGCAAGAACAAGGACCGCGCACCTTTTCCCTCTCGGCTTTCCCCTACCAAGAATCCCCGTAATCCATAATAAAACACTTGTAAGAGACATGATATATTCCCCTTTCGTCCAGAAAGAAATCAAAACCAAGCCAAACGCAGAAGCTTGTAAAACCGTTCAGAACCCCGCTCAAAACCGCCTTTATTTTTTTCTCTGGTCCTTTATCTTCTCTGTTCTGTTCGCATTCGGATAGATTAGTAAGGTCGTTAGACTTTCTTTATGAGGTTTCGCTAGGGATTGGCTCATCGTGATTTGACTTGATAGTCGTAAGAGGGATGGGTCGGGTTTGCGCGAATTCGGGATTACGTATATGAGTTCGGGCGCGAAGCGCTATAAGAAAGGAGTGCACGCGCAAAGAATTGCTTTGTATAATGAGTTGCAGAGAGTCGATGAGAGTCGAAGGAGCCGTAACATTTCGGGGACGATATCATGGGAGGACGTGAGCGAAGAAGATCGAGGTTTTCGAGGACGCGCCGGAAGAGCTGATTTTGCCGAAAAAATAAGGACGCTCGAGGAGGAATTCGGAGACATTTCACGTTTATCTGCGGCCGAACCTGCTAAACACAAGGAAGTTCGTAATTGTTCAACTTAATTCTTGCCCTTCCTCGGAGGAGTAACAGGCCTGCTGCCACCAAAACCACCATAAACGTACTTTTGTTTCTTTTCCGCTGGTTTCAGGATCTACGGGACAAGAAGTTAGCAGGTGAGATACTGGGAATTGAAAGAGCAGTTCGCAATCTGAACTCACCTGGAACGAACACAATAAACTCTCATCAACACTCATCATTGCTCCGGCATTGTCAAACTCTCCACAGTAGTTGGGTGCACTGAACAGCGTAACCAGCTGCCGCTTCGAGAAGAACTCGTAACCATCCTCGACAACCTGATGAGCGCGGCAAATCAAGTCCATGTCATGCTTTTGTAAGAATCGAGAGACCACATCGGGTCCGAACGTGAAGGAAACGCCTCGGTCGTTTTCACTCCAGCCAGTAATGTCTTTATCGGGATCAGACCAGAGGAGATCGCAGAGGAGACCACAGTCGGGAATCTGTCTTTATCAGCAAAGGAGCTCTTGCCGTCACCGGCACGTTAAGAGCTGGCAAGGAAGGAAAAGAAAAAGGCAAGAAGTGGGAATAACGAGTACTGCTTACATCAGTTGGACGCATGACACGACGAATCTGCTCCATAGAGTTCAAATCGGGACTCAGACCACCGTGCATTGTAAAGATCTTCTCGTCGATGATAGCAGCGATTGGCAAGCAGTTGAAGCAATCAGTGAATGTCTTCCATAGCTTGATGTTATAACGTCTCTTGCACTCGTCGTAGAAGCCATAGATACGGTTGATGGAAGCACACTCGTGGTTACCTCGCAGGATGAAGAAGTTCTCGGGGTACTTGATCTTGTAGGCAAGGAGCAGGCAGATGGTTTCGAGGGACTGTTTGCCTCTGTCGACGTAGTCACCTAGGAAGAGATAGTTGGCCTCGGGAGGGAAACCACCATACTCAAACAGGCGGAGGAGATCGTAGTATTGTCCGTGAATATCACCACAGATCTGATAGAGAATTGGGCCTTATCAGTGCCTGGACGACGTACACACAAATGACTCAAAAAGAAAGAATTTGCTCGTGACTGATCCACGGATAAAGAGTACATACCTTGATAGGAGCCTCGAGCTCTAGAAGGATTGGCTGCGAGATGAAGATCTCGCGGGCCTTGGTGCAAAGATAACGGATTTCTGCCTCTAACAGCTGAACTTGTTTTCCAGGTCGACTGCCTCGCACCTCCAACAATCTATCGATGATGGAATCGAGATCTACGTCGTTCTGGTCCGCCATGGCTCTCGCTCTCTCTCTCGTGTGCCTCTCGTGAGAAGGGGGGTGGTGATGGGGGTGGAGCTTTAGGTTTCCGCAATAGGTGGGTGAATGAGTGATTAGTAGCTCCTTAGATCAAGTTCACTGGAGGGGGAGGGCCGTGATACACTTCGAGATCTGATACGGGTTTTCAGGGTTAGCATGATGGACAGGGCAGTGGCAAGCCAGGTTCACAAAGATTGGCAGCTGTTGAGGCGGGGGTGCTTCTCCACACACGCACACGCAAGCACAGAAGTCTCAAGCGGTTTCGGGGGAAGCAGCAGAGGAGCAACCTACCGAGAAGTGATATCGTCCTCAATAGCAAAGCTTTCGAGCGAAAGCTGCGTCGTCAAGGGTGAGTCTGCTAAGAGACTTTTTTTGTGTTGTGGCGGTTCGATGCAAGGTATCCGCAGGCAGTCGTCCAGGTAAGGCTCAAATTTCACTAGACCGTGTCAAAAAAAGAACCGCAGGGGAGCGCGATGAGTCGCGGGTCGTCGTGGGTGCGAAAAGTTCGCTGTCGTCTGAGGCCGCTCGATTGCAGTATCTGCGTTGAGGGATCGCTGGTATGCCGCCGGATGGGGGTGGGTGGTCGCCAGGAGTCTCGATTTTCGAGGTAGAGGTCGTCGTTGGTCGCGGGTCGTCGGGATTCTCAAGTGTTTTTCAACAAGCGCGGCTCGTCTATCGCCAATGTGGGCTGCCAGAGAACGGGGCTCTCGAGCGCGGGATTTCGTCGTCAAGGGAGCAATGCAATCACCGTGAGAGCGTCGGAATGCTCAGATTCGTCTGGATCGAGAATGGAAATGGAACGAGAGGAATTTGCAAGGACGCAAATTCGGCTCGTGGATGTGTCGTCAGATAATAGTGTTAGTGCCGTGTAAGGGGTCGCAACTCGGTTTTGGATTCCTCAGGTCAACACTCTTTGCCCCTCGTATTGGCCCGGGCTGAGCGTAGCGATCTGCTTTGGGTCTCTGATCACGCCTGGCATCCAAGACTTCTTACAGACAGTTTGACGGCGGGAGCACGCTCTGGAGTTTGCAGGAAAAACAGAGACACGGTGATGCAAGACAAGAACGATTCTGGTTGCACAACTTGCAGCAATTCGAATGCGGCTACTGCTGCTGCTGCTGCCTTCCTGCTTTGTTCGCGGTGACTGACTACTGACGCCCGCTGCTTTTTCTGCCTACCCACGGCGTCCACAAAGCAGCGAGGCCTTCTAAGCGCTTCGGCCGTGGACCAGAACACCCCTTCTGCTGTTGCTGTTTCGTCGCGACCCCCCTGCGCTGGGGCCGGATGATTGGGCCCGAGAAACGGCCTGCAACAGCAGATCTCCAGAAATATCTCCAAACAAGCCTCACCACGGCCCCCTTGGACGGAATTGGCCTTCAGTGACGTTAATTGGCCCACTTGGCCACCTCTGGCTTTCCCCCTGCGGTGATGGAAATCCTCAAAATCCCCATCATGGCAGGAAGGGACGTGGGCTTTCTGAGTGAGTTACGCGTATTGTCACTGGCTAACACGTACACGGCAGCCATTCTCAACTGCTTCCCTCTACAACCGCAGGCATCGTAGATACAGCACAGTAACGGGTCAATGACAACAGGTGGGACTGCGGCCTACAACAATTGTCTTTACAATTGATTTGAGCCAAGATCCTTCGAGAGGATACAAGGCCGTTTGGTATCCAAACAATTGTCGCCCACCAGTTTGTGTGGCCCTGCTCCTGCTTCCTGAATTGGCTGGACCCCAGATTTTCGTAAAAGTAAAACAGGGCGCGGGAATAAGGTCCATGACAACTTGCCCTTTCTAGATTTTTCCGGTTACGTTTCTACGGGGGATGATCTACTAGCTGGTGGTCCTTGTGGAGAGAGTGATAGCACAATCAATGGCTTAAATCCCGCACATGGAACTCCTGGGTCGATTACTAACATTGACTTCACAATCACTTTCACACGAAAACGCCAAAGTGAAACGAGATATGCATCGAGACGGAAAACGGTAAAATGTCATTATAGCCGCCCCTCGGAGCTCCCACCAACACACCAGTAAATGCAGTAAACTCAAAGACAAAATGCCAACCAAACGCCTATGACAAAACCCTCATTTGAGCCGTATATCGTACAATAAACCAAAGATGAGATGATACTCTTCCAAACAAGTGCAAAGCACAAAACATGGGACGCAAAAACGCAAGCATCCAGAGCAGCAGCCGCCAAACAGGCTGCAATCTGGACAATCTAGGAAGATGCCCGCATGAGTAATCAACCATAATGCTGTAAACCAAATGCAGATTTGGGGGAAAGACCCCGCAACATGAGCAGTGGAGCAAAAGAGCAGACGGCCTCACCAAACACAAAACGCTATGCAATGCTAAATATCGACAAGAATAAGAAGGATGAGAATGAGGAGGGAGAAGAAGGCTCAAAAACCAACTCCACACACGGAGAAATGAAGAAATGCTGTAAAAGTGAAAACTCTTGGATAGTCACATTGTGATGAGACCATCCAACTTTCACGCCTCGGGGTATCAAACCAATTCAATCTTGAGCGCAAATTGACAGTGGCATCCACTCTCAACCTTCACAAGAGATCTCTCTTGCTGATTTGCGCTCCTATGTTCTCTCGTCTCCACCGTGGTAAAAGATCCCAAACAACTCCCAAGCCGTATTTGGCCATGAGAGATGTGAGGCGCGGCTCGCATCAACCTAATGTGCGACCGCTGTGTATAGACTGCTGACTGTGCGCTCGAGGAGTAGCAGGAGTTGGCAGCAACGCACTCGTAGCACCAAAGTCAGCCATGTAATTTTGGGATTGGGAATGCTTCTGCGCATCCCAGTTCTCTTCGCTCAAGACGCTAAGCCAGCCGTTGCCAACTTCATTGCGCAGAGCTTCGATTTTCTTGCGGTAAAGTTCGCCACTCATGCTCCAATCAGCTCCATCCTTCGACGGAGTCTTCGCACCCGACGGCTGGTAGGTTGCGGACTCCATGGCGGATGGCAAGAGCACACCCGTAGTACTCGCCTGGGACAATTCTGCAGGTGCTGGTGTCTCGCGGGGTTGAGAGGGCACATACAAGGGGATGGTTCGTGGGGAAGGGTCCGGACTCACCCCATATCCACTGTCTGAGCCAGCAGGTGCGGGTGGAGGTGATGTGGACTCGTCTTGTGAAAATCTGACCGCAGGCTTTATTTTCACGGGCGAACTATCTGGCGACGACAGATCGACGATCCTCCGCTTGGACGCTCTCTTACGTCGGAAGGAGTTGGTGTTAATCTCGCTTGTGGTGGTGTATGATGCAGGACGTTCCTTGCGCAGTACTGCAGGTTCTCTAGCGGTCGGATAATCAATGATGGGTCTGTTTACCTCGACCGCGGAAAGGCTATACTCAGGCGGTGCAGGCTTGACCACAGGCACATTGGGCTTTTCTGGGGTGCGTTCGACCAACTGTCGTCGCTCCGAGTATCCTGGTCCATAGCCATCGATGATGATATCTTCTGTAAAGCCGGGAGCTTTGCGGAATAGATTAAATATTGTAACCCGGTAGTTGCTGTGCGTCTTGGTGAACGGGTTTCCGGCAACCCAGAGCTCACGTATCTCAGGGATACCTGTTAATCTGGCAAGCTCTGTGGGGTCCGAGAGCCTGTTATCTCGAAGATCCAGTCTCTCTAGCGGGTAGAGTCTTTCTATGCCCGCGATGGAGGTCAGCCTGTTTGCTCTCAGATTAAGAGCCGTGATGGCTGGTAGAGGATTGCGTGTCAGGGAATGAAGCGAATCAATCATGCAATTGGCAAGATTCAAGGCTCGCAGGGCAGTTAAACTGGCCAGGCAATCGGGGATTTGCACGAAAAGATTCGAGGACAGGTCAAAAGAGTGAAGAGTGTTGGCTAGGGGAGCCAGACTAGCTGCCGAAATGGAAGTCAAGCCATTGTCAGCAAGGCTGAGATGCTTGAGGAATCTCCACTTGGAAGCTGGGAGCATTCCCATAGCAAGCAGATTGGAAGAGCTGCTACGGGGATTGTGCCAGCCATCAGACATGCTCGAATGTGAACTGCCTGAGCCAGATCGTTTGACCTTGTAAGAAGAGTTTCTCAGATGTCCTGGTGCGGATCCAGTCCGCGCACTGGTCGGGCGCACGGGAGAATTGCTCCTCGGCCTGCCCTTGGGAGGGGACTTGCCACAATCGGAGCCAGAGCGTAGCAAGTAGTTTCCATGGATATCAGAATCGTCGATCAACGTGACATGGTCCTCAGGTGATCCTGGAGCGGAATTGGCTTTCACAAGTTCTGCGTGAGGCATGGTTGGGCTGCGCTTGGGACTCGAGGGAGTTGCCCATGACGAGATGGTGGGGGACAACTGGGCTTTCGAGGACCGGCGACGCCGCTTATCGGTGTCATCAAGTACGATGTTTACGAGGAGGTCGATTGGGTCATCGAGGTTGGCCCGTTTGACCGTGAGGCTGCGAAGCTGGTCGGCAAGGCGATCCCAGCCGTAGAACTGTCGGAAGTCAATACCACTGATTTCCAGGGCGCTGAGGTTCTTGAACGCAATTAGGGGGACGGCACTGTCAAACGGAAACTCTTCGTAGCCTTCAATCAACCTTGCACGGCGGTCCTGGGCGAGACGGAGACAGGGGATCTTGGTGAAGGCGGAGTAGAGGTATTTCAGATCGGCCTCGATGGCGGCCTTCTGCTTTTCCGTCCGCGAGGCAGAGCTACCTGGACCCAGACCAATGCTGGCCCAGAGCGATGACATTCCCGACATGACACTTCTGATACTGGACACGGAATGGATGGAGCCACGATCGGCCTCACGTCCCTTGGGACGCTGGGATTTGCCCAGAAAGGACACATAGTTCGCAGACGTGGTATCGGCATGGAGATTCTCCAAACGCACATTCATGGGACCAACAGTTATGCCTAGATCTTCAAATCGTGACAGCAGGTAGAAGAGATGGTGGGGTGTCAGGGCGAGTTTGGCAGGCTTGATGCTTTGGGAGGTGAAGCTCAGATAAGGGAGGGAGAGAGCGGCAGCGAGAGTGCTGGCGGTGGAGGAGGATCCATTAGAAGAGGTATTTCCTGATCCTCCAGAGCCTGAGCCACTCTGCTGTCTCCGTAATTGTAATGCATTGGCAAGAGCCTTTTCGTGCGTTCGCACAAAGTGGGCAAGGTTCTATAGAGAAGCAAGCGTTGTTAGCCCCTGGCAAACGAGAGACAGGAGAACGCAGAAACAGGCAGACCGAAGAGAGCAGGCGAGACTGATCTCGCCGAGAAGTCCACGTACCTTTATGAAGAACTGCCCATCCTCGCTATCCATCGTTTAAGGATATTGAGGATGCATGTGGAAGCAGATATTAAAATTATCGAGTTTCTGAGGCCCCTTTGGCACAAAAAAGAAACGATTCAGGCTTGGGGGACTCCAAGAATGAGTGTGCCCAGCTGCCAGGTTTAGTGGTGGACGGTGTTCTGCAGATTAACGTCAGCGAATGTTGCGATCAATCAACTTGGGCAGCCATGGTCGAGTGACGAGACGATCTGCCGCGAGCCAACCACACATTTCCACACCATGATCGAGGGGTTGAACAAGTGCGACCGACGAGCCGCGAGGTACCAAGGACCTGCAGCGGACCTTTCTCCAGCCTTCATCTCCGTCCTCCTTCTGCTCTCGTCGTGATGTTTTGTTCTGTGTTGTGTTGTGCTCTCGTCTTGTGCAGTCTCATATTTTGGGCCAGCTCACCCAGCAGGCCGTCTGCCTGTCCACACCCGCCAGAGTGTCGATGGGGGAGGGGAGTATGGAGAATCAAGAAATTGACATACCTCTCTAACAACACGCCCGGGTCAAGATCGTGCCCTGCACCAAGAGCAACACTGCTCAGAGGCACTCTGCACAATTCGCACTCCCAAAGAGCCGCGAAGCCAAGGGAGATGTCGAGATACTTGAGGTGCTGGCAGCAGCACAGATGAAATGGTTCTGCCGGGCTTCGTTTCGGCACCCTAGCGCCGCTGGTGGAGCGAGTGGCTTTTCTCGACAAGATGCTATGTGCATCGGTCTGATGCAACAGTATCAAGCAGCGCTGCTTTGGTGGAGCGCGAGGGAGCGAAAGAGGGCTAGGAGTGAGGCCTGCGCGCTTCGGGGTTGGCTGGCTGCACGGGGTGGGCGACGCTCCACCGGGGCCGGGATGAGAAATATATGCGTGCCTCTGCTTGCAGTATAGCAGTGGCCTCTTTTGCTCTGCGGGAATAAAAGAATGTAATGGTTTGGCTCGGTGTCTTCCTTTTCTTTTTACCTGGCCGTAGCCATGCTCTCCCTCTCTTGCTGCTCCTTCAATCTGCGTTGCTTGCGGCGGCGCTGATATGCGCTCGAGCTCAGGGGGTGGGGGATCGCACTGGGTGGGTTTCGTCGCGGTCGAAGGCACGAAAGCACTGCGGAAGCCACGAAAATGCAAGGGAAGCAGGCAGCCGGATTTCCGTTCCCAGAGTCCTGCTCGAGCAAACGGCACAAGAACGCCGCGGGGCAGCCTGGGCGGTATCAGGATTAAAATATATATATATATAAGAAAAAGGAAGTTGGCTGGCCGGTCAATAGATGAAGCCCGCCTTCTGCTGGACGTTTCCCCAGATGAGCACACGGGAACAATGACCACGATAATGAAGGATTAATATCAGATCGTTCGCGTCCTAAAATCTACGAGAGGAACCGGGACCCTGGGGGTTTTGTTTGTTTGTGTGATCTCCATGTCTCTGCGCACTGCTGTTTTTGGCTCAGCGCAGCGCCATCCAATTTCGGCGACAGGGCAGCCCCCCTCGCAGGAGGACGCGCCGTAGTGGTGGGCGCATGCTCGGCGGCGTAGTGGGATGCTGATGATAGCACCACGAGCCACCAACAGGCCGGCTCGAGCACCGCTAGCAACGAGCATCCTCATCAGCAGCCAGAGGGCGACGGCCACCAGCCCCTCCATCCGTGTCTGTGCCAGGGCGGGCGACGTGAGGCCTGTACCACCTGCGCTCGGTAGGCAAGCCCTTCTTACGGTACACTAGGCATCCGCTAGCCGGGTGCCCCCCAGCAGCATCCCAGCGCAACGCCGAACCCTTTGCTGCACACGATGGGGCCAGGATGCACCGCGTGGACCCGTGCAATATCAAAACTCAAAATTCGCTGCACCTCTTTTGGGCGGCCCTCCGTCCTCGGGTGTCCACCATGGCGGTACGCAGGACCTCAGGTCTCAGACGCTGGGCGGCCACGAGGTGAGAGCGCGCGAGCTCTGGATGGACGACGGAGGTTCTCGATCGCGGAGGCATCGCAAATTGAAGCCCCGCGGTGCAGCTCCTCTGCGCCAACCATCGGCCAAATGCGAGGCTGCACCCTGCACAGTGCAGCGCGGTGCTCAGTGCGCCGTCGTGCTGCGGTTTCTGTCTCATTTCGCTGAAGCAGATGAGCGAGAGAGATACCTGAAACCCTCAGCGGTAGGCTCGGCCTCGCTGGGAGCGCGCGGGAACCAACCAGCGAGCCTACTGCGTCTAGCAGCATCCAACGATCAACCGATGAACGGCAACCCAATTTCACTGTGCCAGCAGTTGCACCAGTCGCGCGCCGCCGAGCACCAGCCCCAGAAGCCATTCCAGCACGGTACGTTCGCCATCAACAAGGTTGCATGCTTATCGTCCGGGGCCACACAAGCAATTCCTAGACATCTACAATATACACCCCACTTCAGGCCTGCGCGAGAGCTACGCTGCTTTGCAATCGTGCTGTAGATCTTGCAGTGTCCGTGGCAGGTCTAACGGTACGACGTTGCGAAGAAGGCAACGACGCAGATGATGACGATGATCGGTGAGGTGGACATGCTGAATCGGGCGGCCTGCCAAACCGCCCCTAAACAGCAATCCATTACTATACCGGAACGTGCTACGCCTTCTCTTCGCCTTCCACGCCCACGCTGCTCGCAGACAGGTTAAACCGCAAAGGATGCCAGCCGCGACAGGTCTGAACAGCCGCCTCGCAGTTCCCGAGCGGCGGCCAATGGCACTCGCCATCGTGCCCTGCCGCTGGTGCCGCCCTTGTACAGCACAACGTACCGTCGTGGTCGCATCCTGGTCCATCTTCCTGGATATCCTGGCCCGCGAACAGAGACCCTTCTTTTGCACCCCACGAAATGGAGGTGATAGGGTTGATGACGCACCTCAGCTCCTTGGGCTCCTCATCCTCCGCATTGCGTCTCCATGACGGTATTCTCGTCGCTGCTCGCCGGCGACAGGTCACCAGGCAGAGAGACGGGGGTGCGTACCACAGTTGAGAGATGGAAGATGCATGCTGCGATGCGTGCAGTATGTGTACTGTATGTCTCCTGTATGAAAGTCTGCAGCCAGACTGTGCAAAGCATCCCCAGCGCGGCCGATAACTGGAGAAGCTCGACTCCCTCTGCGTAACCCCGTGATCGCGATCCCAGACACGCTTCTTTCACCGCCTCGAGAAGCATCGCGATGCAGCTGTGTGCGCGGTCTCAAATTCCTCACATTTTCCTCAAACCTGCCTCTTCCGGGCTCCCGTTGGTCGAAGATCAGGCCGGCCAAGGCCTGGAGGTTGCCCCTCCATCGTAACACCAAGCGCACCACACGCGCACCGGACACCACACCCATACGTACCCTCCTGGCTCCCTTGGCTCACTCACCACACACACTCGCACCTCTCACCCACACCTCTTGAGAAACAGAGGGCTGACTTAATCAGCGTGGCTGGTCACATTCATCCATTCGGCCACCCTCCTATGACTCGGATGGATCAGCTATTCCTGGCCCTACGAGATACGCGTGCCCTCCCCATAAAATATTACGAACAGTCAGATCCCTCAGCCTCAAGCCGGCCATCCCCGTGAAGAGGTCAGGTGTAGTGCAGTCGCGATTACAAAGGGGTGTCTGGCAGGGAAATCCGCATTATTGTTAAGCTATTGCCCGCCAGGGTGGCTCAATAAAGAAACCACACCACACAAATGGTGTAAGCTGATGTGAATACAGAATCGATTGTCTGATGATTTATTACTTGCTAGCTCTTTTTACGAGCGTTTGGAGGGGGGCGCCGCTGGGGAGGTGCTGCTCCTGCGCAAGCCCCCGTTTTCTTTGCTATTTCAAGTAATGCTACACACACCTCTCTTCGGATACTGCGGTGTAGCATCTTGCTGACCTATGTTCTCTCCATTTGCTCCGTAGGTGGTTGCACACGAGAGCATCTCAGAAACTGCTCGATAGACTGTCGATGATTTTGCCCCCCGCCTCCGCCTGCCCTGTGCGGCGCACATCGAATACCTTCCCTGACGCTTCGAATGTCCATGTTCCAACCTTGACGGGTGCTCTGACTAGACGGAATGACTAATAGAGAGCACCCCGTGCACCCGTACATCTCTTTTACCGCCCGCAGATCCCTGTCAGGGAAATTAGCATCTGCCGTGGAAATATCGTTGATATTCGCCCTCTTGTCCCAGAGACGCTGCCGTACTTTTGCCATCGGAAGCGGACGGCAGGACCGGGTTCTGGCTGCTCGCAGAAGCAATATGACGCTTCACTGCAGCACAAAGGAGGCTTTTGGTGCGAAATTCTTGGCGATGCAATAAGGTGGGAATTTTTCCGTCGTCGAGAGATGGAAGACTGGCTGCCCAAGAACGGGCATCCGGGCGTGCGCAGGCAGGAGGTTGGCCATTGGTCCCTCGATTGGACCCGTGGGGTACCCGCAGTGCCGCAACGTAGGTAATTCCCACGGCCATACGGCACACGCCAAGTCGAGCAATCCACCCACAGATCGTTGCTGCTTCTCGTCAATCTGCAGCAAATCCCTCGGGCGCCATGGCAAAGAGTTGCATTTACGTTCGAACAAGTAGATTGGTTCCCGAGTTGAGCACGTTGAGCATCTGCATCCTGCAGCGATGTGGGGTTCTGGTGGCCGGAAAATTCACGATACCGTGCTCATTCGCACCACCAACCTCGCTCCTCCTCCTTCAGTCCTGTATCACCGCCGCATGTCCGTGGCCCTCCTAGATGCGCTGCTCCGTCCGGCCACCGTGTTCATCGCTTCCCGTTCCAAGACCGTACCCGTTTATCTTTCCGTCGAGGCTAATTCGATCTACATGTCAACGTCTCTCAGCCATACCCAATCTCGTCATTGCCGGCCCAATGCCTTGGCTACGAGTCCCCTTCTCGAGGACTTTTGGCTCCCGAGAGGCAAAAAGGAGATCACCGTCCAACCTCACAAAACAGTGCCAAACGTTCCAGGAACTCCCTCTAGTAGCATGCAATCGCCGCACAGAGCCAATGTCTGCAGAGGGCTCGGCTACAGCGGGGGAGAATCTCCTATCGTATCGTACATTGACATTACAGTAGAATACAGTAGCTCATATTCTCAAGCGTGCAGATCTCGAAGCGGTGGAGAAGATCGGAAAGAATGAAGAGTCAAGATCCTCCAGGGCCCCTAAACCAGCATGTACATGCGTCCGCGTGCAGGAAGCAATCGAGGGCAAGGTACCCAACGAGCGTCGTGGATTGTACATGCGCAACACACGGAGGGGGCCAGCACAAGCTAATCTGATCTCTGACACGGACCTCCTCGAGACCATCTGAGGATAATCGGGCCTGATATGTACCGTATGATAGGAGGCATTGCGAGGGAGTCCGGAGCAGTGGCCGTGGACCCTGCGTAGCGCAGCTTCTCACGATATGCCACAGAGGAATGCCCGCCTGCCAGTGGTATCGGCGGCACTAAACTCATGCATGCGGCAGGGAGCCAGAGGATCGCGTCCCTCTGTGGCCAATGCCGGTTGGGAACCATTTTAGCTCGCGCTTCTTAGTGCAGTCGAGTCAACTACCGCGATGGCACACGGACATGGCTTGATAGGCTGTATGCCAGCGGGCCATCCCTTTCTGACCACAGATTGTCAAGAGCATCATGGACAGGCCCGGGAAGGAGGGTGTGTGTGAGAGTGTGGTGAGTGTGTGTCTGTGAGAGCATGTGTGACACTCCAGAGATTTCACGCAGGGGTCGGACCGTCCTTAGGAGGGGAGAAGAAGGAGGCAATCTGATTGTTCACCACCTGCTCACCGCTCCCATTCTTCGAAACGTCTCTGTTGTTGCCCTTTGCCACTTCCGCCCGGGATATGAATCACTACCCTCATCTTCACAGCTGAGCAGCATCCCTTTGATGACCCGGATTATGCATGTTGGATATCTCTTGACTCTTCTCGAAGGCGTGGATTGTCCATTCACACCCGACTCCTCCCGCATCATTGGTGGCTGTTGAAACCAGACACTCTCAAACCCGCGTCGATCAGATAAACTAATTCTCCAGGTGGTCTGTGTGGGGTTGACTGACAAACCCGCGAGGGCCAAGCGAAGCGTCTCAGCGGTCGCTGCGTCGCTGGAATTGCGTCAGCGCCCTGCTCCCGCGCCTTGTTCAGCCTGCTCAGGTGACACACAGAAAGCAAGGCGGGCAAGGCGGGCAAGGCTGCTCTCGGCTATCGCTGGAAGCTTGTTTCGCCCTCGCTATCGTGCTTGATTGGCGGCGATGCGCTTTGCCAGTCTCCATGCAACGGGTAGGCTCGGAGATAGAGAGAGAGAGAGAGGAATGACCCTGAGGCAAGAAGCTCGAGAAAGGACTCCGGCACTGTGGTCATGCCATGGATAATAGCCCGAACCCATCTTTGACCCTGCTTCTGCGTTGTACACTTTGCATAATTCTATTCGCACGCATAAAATTTGGGTGTCCCTTTCACATGCTGCATTTTTACATCTGGACCCCTCCGGATTCCCTAGTTGGGAAAATAGTAGCCATCGTTGTGGTACCCTGTATGCAATAGTTACGTCGAAGCGGGAGGAGCATCTGGGAGATTCAAATCGTCTCCCGTACAAATAAATCCACCAGCACCATCATCATCATCATCACTCTACATATTCATTTCAACCGTGCATACTCCCCACCCCCATCACGAGAACAGACAGAGAAAGCATTATGACATCGTACATTCAAAGGTGTCGATTCCGATACTCTGCTCGCGGACTGGTTGAAAGCGCACAATGACATCAAAGAATATACAACGCATCTTCAACATTGCATATACATGGGGTTTTTCCTTATTATACAGAATACGTAGTAAGTCATATTATACATGATATAACCTTCACACCCACACACAAGCTTGCCATGCCGTCACTCTCCCGGCCGCGGCTTGATGGTAACCAACCTATCTATCGCTCGTCCATCATCCAATGCCCAACCTCCAGATACATCCAGCTTGTACTGCCTGCCCTTGACCTGCATCTTCGTGAACCCTTCCCGCGTCCATGTCTGTCGCAGTGCTCTGAATAGTTCGTAGAACGCCATGCTGGCGTGTCTAAATGGTGCCGTGAGGATATGTGACCGCTCGTACTCCATTCGCTTCCTCTTCTCCTCTTCCTCCTGTACACGCAAAGCTCGTAGCTCTGCGGGACTCAATTTCCTTTCAGTTGTAGCTGCGAGACGATGAAACAGCACCACCTCCTCCGGCTTGGCCAGGATTCTTCTGGCGGGGAAGAAGGGTAGTGGAAACATCTTCCGGAGCTCGACCTCAATCCTGAGCTCTGCTGGGGCAGTAGCAGTGCCGCCAGCAACAACCTTCTTCCCAGCTCCAGCAGCCGCGGCCACGGCCTTGTGCGGTACCGCCGTAATGGACTTGACAATACCCGCCGGTCCTAGTAATAGCCATCCACCAAAAGCACCCATCATGATACATATTCCTCCAAATGCTATCGGGACCCAGGCATCAAGACCTTCGGGTGGAAAGAGGTAGTTGGAGTACCAGTTGATCCCAGCGTAGCTGAAGAAGAACGCTGCCGCGCTGTAGCTGGAGAAGATGAACATTGCATGGCCTGGTGCTTGGTAGAGAAGCGTCGGGTTAGCCTTCTGCGCCAGGGTTGTAGCATAGGTCTGGTAGACTGCCGGTGCAGCATGTGTAGTAGTCGCAGGAGTGGGAGTAGTTGCTTTGGTAGCGGTGGGTTGAGAGGGCCTCGATTTGGAAGCAGCTGATTTCGGGGAGACGGCGTGCTGGAGCTGAGACTTTGCCTGAATCTTCTTCGCGGCACGCAGGAACGAGCTTGTGGAAAATTTTCGGGGCGATTGACTTCCTATGTTGGATATGAAGTAGAATTGATTCACATTTTGGGGTCCTCTGCAATTGAGCTGCAGTCGCAGGAGAAAAGCACCCCTGGAGAAGGCCGGCATCTACTCGAGCAATTGCAAATCAGCAATCAATTTAAAGGTTCCACAGGAATCAGCATCTCTAACTTACGATTGCTATACAACCTTCTTTCCGGTCTGGAAAAAGAGCTGCGTCCTTGGGAGCAAGGTCAATAATTTTGATCTTGCCATATCTTCAAAACTATTATTATCTCGGTGATCCGGTGAAATATTTGTTCCGGAAACTTGGCCCGTGCTTTTGATATTCGTTGAACCATCCCAACCAACATCTTGGCCAGCGAAACTCAATTCCGCAAATTCAATTGAGCTTGCAAAACCACGAGCATTCGAACAATGGCGTCGTTTGCAGCAGCTTGCCGATTTTCGGCCAGGCTTACTGCACGCCAATTGCGACAAGATGCCACAGTTCGAGGTAAGATCTCTCAATTTCTCTAAGATTTAAGAAAAAATATAAGAGGGGGACAAGAGCTTCAAGGAGAGCTTGGTTGCTGACAGTGGAAATGTCGCAGGTTTCCGCACATCGACGGCTTCTTTTGCCGCCCATAACTTCACGATGCCGGCTCTCTCGCCCACGATGACTGAAGGAAATATCGCGAGCTGGAAAGTGAAGGAAGGCGATTCCTTCGTTGCCGGAGACATCCTGTTGGAGATCGAGACCGACAAAGCATCAATGGATGTGGAAGCACAAGACGACGGAATTGTCGCCAAGATCTTCCAAGGTGATGGAAGCAAGGGCATCAAAGTTGGCACGAGAATTGGCGTACTGGCCGAACCCGGTGACGACCTGAGCACATTGGAAATACCCGCTGAGGACAAAGCAGCAGCTCCCAAGGAAGGGTCTGCGAAAGCAGAGGCAGCTGCGGATTCCAAATCGCCTGCCCAAGCCTCAGAGCCATCGGAACCAGCTGCTCCGCCGGCGAAGAAGAGCTCCGGAAAGAAAGCTCAAAAGCAAACCTACCCCCTCCTCCCTTCGGTCGAGCACTTAATACATCAGCTGGGTCTCGAAGTCTCTGAGATCGAGAACATGACACCCACGGGCCCCAACAACCGCTTGCTCAAGGGAGATGTGCTTGCATACGTTGGCAAGGTCCCAGAATCCTACCCCGCCGAACTCTCCAGCGAGATCGAGAAGCGTTCTCACCTCGACCTCAGCAACATCAAGATCGTCCCCAGCGCAGCTCCACCACCAGCTGCCAAAGCTGCCGCCACGGCCGCAGCTGAACCCGTCATCGAGGACCTCGAAGTCGCGCTTCCCATCTCCATGAAAGCCGTGCTTGAAGTCCAGAAGAGGATACAGACGACTCTCGGTGTCTACCTGCCTCTCTCCACCTTCATCGCCCGCGCCACCGACGTCGCAAACGACGACCTCCCTCGCTCCAAGACCGCCAAACCTACTGCTGATGAACTTTTCAACGATGTCCTGGGCCTCACCAATGTCGCCTCCGAGTTCGGCGTCCGGGGCAACTTCCTCCCTCAGATCACTGCTCTGCCCCAGCCTGAAGCTGCTGCACCAAGACTCCCAACAAAGAAGCTCGATATCATCGATATCCTCGCCGGAAAGAAACAGGTGACCAGACCGGCTGTTACGCCTGAGGAAGTCATCCCAGGGTTCTCGGAACTCGCGCCCATCAGCGTGTTCAGCGTTACTGTGCCAAAGGGCGATGAGGAGCAGGCTGAGGTCTTCTTGGAGAGGGTGAGAGCTGTCTTGGAGGAGGAGCCAGGAAGGTTGGTGCTGTGAGGAAAGAGAAGAAGGATGGGATTGGAAATTAGCTGGTGAAGATCTCTGAAGCCGGTAGTACCACACTACAAACGGTAACTAGAATGACGGATGTGGTTTGTGACGAGCAGGATCAATGTATGTATAATGTAGATTCAAAGATTCGAATATCTTTTTCCTCCTTTTTTTCGAGATAATAAATAGAATTATGAATTTTGGAAACCTCCCACCCCCACAAACCGTATTCCCTCTTGTTGCTTTCCCCTGGAATACAAATCAACCCAACTACTTTGTCCTCTACATGAAACCATCTTCCTCGAAAAGTATGTAACCAAGAAAATAAAAATGCTTATGGACATCATTTTTTTAAAAAAAAAATATGTAAAAAGAAAATAGCCTCCGAATCTCAGAGTCTATTTTTCTTTGAGATCCCTTCGTGACTCCTTTTAACCTAGCCAAAATACTCCTGCGTGCAGATTTTTGTTGTCCATGCTTAAGTATGTACAGTACAAAAATTGCAGTTTTGATCGCAACCCTGAATGCTCGTTTTCAATCAAAAATTCCCTCCCTGAAAAAGAGACGTCTAACCCATAATGGTTTGTAACTAAATGGAAAATCTGCCTCCCTTATATTCACTTTGCTTTGTTCTCAAGAGCCAGACGACCGCCCATATTTACCTAAAAACGCCCAATATCTTCCCTGATTGACTCGTATATTTCCCCTTCATTTTGGTCTGAACTTTTTTTTTCTTGGATAAAACTTTTTGGGGCCGATTCTGATGGTTAAACAAATGATTCCACTCCTAATGCATCGCTGTATAATGAAAATATTCCGGTAAACTCCTCTCATCGAAATCCTTGGCTATAGCAAACAACAGCACACTGGCTTCAGTGAAGCTTAGATTGTAAGTGCTCCTCCTATCCATGGGATCACGTCGGGTCACTAGCCCCCCCGGTAAGACTCGTTCTAGGCGCGGCAGGTTTATCCCCACTGCTTTGTGCTGCTACCGATGGCCTAACAGTCCCATGATTATCAGTCGTCGGCCAGTTCCAGAGTTGCGAGAGGTCAACCTCACTCTCCTCGGCGAGGAGATCATTGCCTTCAACGCTATTGACTCTGAGAGTGCCGGATCGATTACTTGTCGATTTTGGAAACTCAAGGTATGCACCAGCACTATTGCGTCGGTGGATTGTCTGTTTTGGATTTTGTAATGAAGATTGCTGGTTGATGTTTGAAGTCCCGGTGCTTGCTAATAAGTTACTGCGGAAGGAAGTAGTCGGGCTGACGTTTGGATCTGAAATTGCTTGTTTGAAGACATCCCTGCCACTCCTGACTGATGCTCTACGTGAAGGAGGTAGAGGGCGTTTAGGTCCCTCTTCTTGCGATGTGGATCCTGAGCTAGAAAATGTTCGTGTTGTTTTGTCTGGAGAATTCTCGAGCTTGGGCGGGGATGACCGTTGACGAACAACATCGTAAAAGCAAGTGAGAATGTCCAGCAGTCGACGAGCTTGCTCATCCTCCACAGAAAAATATTCCATGATATTAATGGCTGATCTGATCGATACATGGGCAGTCGGATCTCCGGCCACTGGGCTGAACTGATTGGAGAGAGTTATAAGGGCGGCCTCGAAGAGAAAGTATCTACGTTTCATTAGGCCATGAAGTCAAATGGAGATGCACCCAATCTTACAAGATAAAAGGGTTTCTCCGCGGGAGATACCGGCCTTCGTATGCATTCTGCACCAGGGTCACCGTACGACTGCTCGTTCGTACGCAAGCATCGGCAAAATTCTGCATCCTCGAGCTCTTTCTATGTCTTTGTGGGCTGTCCTTCTTTTCCTTGCTCAGTAAAAAGACGAAAAATGGTCTAGTGAGTAGTATGACTGAATGGTAGTAAAACAAATTCGTATGCAAAACTGCGATTCCTTGACTCGGGGTCATCGTACTGGAGGAGGGACGTGATCGCAACATGGGATCCAGTGTCTGTCCCCATCCTTTGCATTGTTCTGCAATTTGTTGTGCAATCTTGGTTGAGACCTTGCGTTTAGAATACACCTCTTGCAAGATTACCCCTACTATATGACAGGTCCTGACTGAAGCTTGGAGGCCTCGAGAATTCGTAGTCTCGATACCCGGATCTACATCACGCTCTAACTCAGGGCCCGGCAGCTTCAGATCACGAGCAAGAGTGTCTCCTGAACAATCATCTTCATGGATTGCTGTAGGTCTGCCTAGAGAAGCGGAAAGAAACCGGTCCAAGACAAAGAGAGTACGCCATAAATTTTTCCGTATGGCTTGGTCAGCAGGGCTGAAAATCAGCATAGTTTCTTCTTTATGAAGACCCAGAGAAAAAGCGGATCGGACGGCCATGCCTATGATCGTATTAGATATTTCATTATGTTGCAGTTGTAGGTCACCTAACCGTAATATGCATACGCAGTGTTCCTCTTAGAGATTGCGAGCATGTAGATTGTCATAAGTGCCAGCGCCTGTATAGACCAGAACCCAGAATCTTCAAACCCGGTTGACAGTGGATCACTTAAGCTTCTGGCATTCAGGTAGAAAACGTGCGCCCGATCGACACCTCCAGCTTTCAGTTTCTGGATGATTACTTCCTCGTCGGACCCAGGTAACGGTGCTGCCATGACAAGGCCGAGGGCAAAGGTGAGATGCAGCAGGCATAGCCATGATGGATCAACGGTGAGAGGATCTGCATAGCATGTTTCCAAGGTAGCCATAAATTGATTACGATCGAAAATCTCAACGAGGCCATTGGTCTATTCTGCCATTAGCTCAACGGTTCTCGACGGGAGATGTAGGCTCACGTTAGTGAAGTATGACTGGACGAGAACATTCGCCGTCTGTTTGTCTGGTAAGAGATGGGTATTGCGTAGGGGTGGTGGCATAATTGTAGGTTCCACGATACTGTGTCTGCTGGGATCAGATGTGAAAGGAGAGGGGCCGGCTACGTTCTCAATAATCATTCTTATTAGCTGCAAGAATGATAGTGAAGCCGAGTCACCAAGATACACTAGAGAGTAATGTGTCAGTCTTTATTTGAATGGAGCATGAAACAGACGGCGTGCAGTATGGACGCGGGTGAGCTTACACAACCTTCCCGTAGGATCCTGTAACATTCGTGGAGCTCCATAAACCACAGCTTCCTCGTCATTCTCACTGACAGCAGGAGAAGCTCGGAACAAGAGATTGGAAGCAGGGTCTGCAGATTCCCTTCCAGACTTGCTTTCGGCATTTGTTGAGCCGGCAGTTTGGTCGGGAATAGCCGCCTCAGCTTTTCCTTTGGGGGCTGGTCCCGGCACATTTTGGGCGTTCTCCAGGTTGGTGTCCGGTTGCCTCTGTCCCTCCTCCCGTGCAGCTGTCGGTGACTTGTGGAACAAGGGGCTGGATGGCGACTCATGGGCGGAACTACTCAGAGAAGAAGCGTTTGGATGAGCCAGCATTCGACGTTTGGGAGACGGCTCTTGCGAAGCATAGCTGTCATCGGACGTTGACCCGTACTCGCACGTCAGATTCCGCCTGAGACAGGAGTTGCATGGCTTCAGTCCGTTGCACTTATTTGGGTACCTGTCAGCATAGAATTGCTAGCCGATCTGGCTGGGAGTGAGATCATCAAGACCTGGCGTGCCACACGTGGCCAGGTGCAAGACTTCGGTCATGTTTAGCGATCTCCAGTGAATCGGTCTTGAAAATTAGAAAAGACGACAGAACCATTGTTGGTGTGCCACCTGCCCCGGCACAAGTCGAATGCGAGAGACTTCTCCCAGACAATATTCCAGAGGGAAAGAAGAACAGGATCAAGGAAGACTCTTCCTTACGCCTTCCAGGGGATGACCCAAGTGACGGCTCAGTAGCTCTCGATGAACATAATTTCGAGATCTTGCACGTAAGACACGTCCATCCTGTCGTGCATCTTGCACAAACGGCGAGGTTGACGTTTTCGCTAGGTCAACGACGCGAGGCTTGAAAAAATGGCGAAAGTATACATTTGTGCGAGAGACACCACTCACCTTCTGCTTTCTCCTCTTGCAATTCTGGCACGCATTCGCCGTCCTCTTACGCAGCGCCGGATCGACCTTCGCACGTGTCATTGTTCTGGTCCCGGATCAGGCCATCATTATTACATGATACGTCCTTCGAGGTTCTTGGCTGGTCGGGCTCGTCCCGTACGCACGCGGGGGAATTTCAGGCACAATGCACGCCGAGCGAGAAGGAAGGTGGAAGAGTCCTGGAAGGGGCATATAAGTAGAGGTCGAAGGCGAGCGAGGTCTTTCTCGGCGGCGGGATCCCGAGCACACGGTCAGAGAGGAAGAAAGATCCACTGGGGGCGAGCAATGGCTTCTATCAAGGAAAGGGGAACAATGGTGATACCGTGATAGTGATAAGGAGGGGCTAAGCCCGGAGGGCGGGGTAGCTCCGTGCCTTGACATCTTCACGTTGGAGGGGCACTCGAACGACTGTTAGACTCGGAGATATCAGTGCCAATGGCACCAGGCAGATCGCCCAGCCGCTGAGCCATGGGCCAAGATGCCGGACTCGACGGCGGTGCCTCACCTCGACATCACGTCTCGCTCCTCGGGCCTGCTGGCGGGTGGGTGCAATCTCGCCGGCGATCGTGATGCCCATTCGGAATTGTTTCGAGTGTACGGCGCCTGCGCGCGCGTTGCTGGGGGCTGGTGTCTATTCTGGTCGAACTGGTTTGGGGAGTGTTGGGGCGCCCGGACGCATCGCCTGATGGGCCTTGTCCCTGGATGCGTCTTGATGCGTGCTGGGGCGTTGGGCCTGTTGGTGTGCCCCTCGACACCGTCGCAACATCTCGAACGCCCCTCGATCGCCGCGGATGCGCACCCGGCACTGGCGCCCTGCTGCTGCATCCAATATCTGCTGGAGAAGGCTCATGGACGTGACTGAGCGTTTCCTCTTCCAGCGCCACGCCACCATCCCTCGCATCCCAAGCATCCCAATACCATGATACCATGCCACGATGCGGGCAGCCTCAAGGAGCCGGCCTCGCTGGGAACAAGGCAGGCGAGAGAGAGAGAGCCCGCACCACGCTCGCCAGCTTGCTGACTCAATCCGCGCGACTTAGCTAACAATGCACGCACCGGGGCTCTCGCAGGCCTCAGAAGGATGGGGAGACGCGATGGAGCTGGCCGCGCTTCGGCCTTGGGGGTTTTAGCACCTGTTAGCTAATCAGGCCGTGCTTCATTCAACGACGGTTCACGCCACGTCCTCGGTGACAATCCCTTCCCAGCGCGTGCGGATTTCATGCTACAGGCTGAGGATACGAGTCGGACAGTAGTCAGAATAGTTTCAGCAGAGTCCAGATGTCTCGAGGTTTAGCTCGACCGTAAACCGGACGCACCGGGCGTCTTGGTGCTGGCAGTGCCTGCACGGGTATTCTATATACCGAGCGATTCCCCGCGAGAACCGGGGCCTGTCGTGCCCCAAAGATGGCATTGAGCCCTAGAAAAGCCCTACGTTCACGTTGCTGTGGAACGCCATCAATCCAATTTGAAGCAGCAGAGATATATAATCGATCTTGAATTATTATTAATCGGCGACGCAGGGCTCTGACACATCTTCCTTTGCGCGACTCGATTGGGAATATCTTTCCCCGAGCTAACGTCCGCGGGACCCAGGCGAAGTATCCACCGGGGAATTTTGGTGCGCAGCAGTGACAGACTGACGAGAGAAAAAGAAAAACTACGACGTGCAACAAAACTTCATCACAGAGTGGATGTCCCCACCTGACTTGATTACTACTGCATAAGTTGAGTCCGCACGGGAGTCCTTAGTTCCCTCGCTGCTCCCTGTTCAGGAAGGAGTCTTGGCGTGCCGTGCGAAACTACCGTGCTGGTGCAATAGCTGGTGGGCTTTGGCAGAAATTTCAACCAAATGCTGCTATCTTTCCAGACGTTGCGTTGCAGCTTCAAAGAACGGACATGCTGCAGAAAAGTGCGGAACCGCCGTGTGGGAGGGTCCAAGCGGAATTCTGCCGAGCCAGGCTCAGGGCTTGTGGGACATGGTTCATTCAACCTGTGGCCGATCTTAAGAGGATATGTTATTGGGAAGAGCCCACGCAAATTCAGCGATACCCTGCTCGACCTCCTCCTACACGTAGCGGCGTCGCCCTATCACAGCGACCTGATACAGCCTGGAAGCGGATGGAAGAAAGTGCGACGTGCAACAAAGCAGAAAGCACCACTCTGATCCTCCGGATGCCAAAGAAGTTTGGCAGAGACAGAACTGGATGGAAGGATTTACGATGTGCAACAAAACAATTCCTGTAGAAGCCGCACGCCCAGTTCGGCGTCGTCGATGTCATTGACTGCCCTCTGGATGACGAACATGGGGTTCGTGCCCCTTCCATCGGCCTCTCGCATGACGTCGGGATGCAGCCTCGTGTGCCCCGTCCACTTTCCAGTGCTTTGGAATTTTTGTTTGCCAAATTCGCACAGATCAATAGTTCTAGAGCCTGTTTCGACCTCCCTTCAGATCATTCGATCTGGTTGTACCATTTTCCACATACGTCGAGCACCCAGCCAATCATGCTGAGTGAGGCTGGTCGTATATGTACGTACAGGATGCTTTGCCAGGGAAGAGCTGGAGTGAAGGAATGATTCGATTCCTACCCTCCCAGAAAAATTTGATGAGACCGTTAAGCCCTTTTGGCCCTCTGATGGCATGGTATCAGGATCTAGATCAATCTGACATCTGCCATCTTTGCAAATCGGATGACTACACAGCGTATATCCTGTAACCGAGATGCGGGACGGTATCTTGGTAGGGCCGCCTCTGAATAACGGCACAGTGTACAGAGTAACATCGCGCAGCCAAAGACAGAAATTGTGATCTATCTCTCAACCCCCCCGATCCCAATGCTGAAGGACGATCGAGCCTGGGATCCAATGGCACGAGCAGGATTGATCAACAGCATCCATCCACGCTGAGTCAACTCAAGCCTCTCGGATCAGTCTCCCAGCCGTGCCGACAATCCGGATGAGAACAAGTATTCAATACGAATCATAATTACAATTCCCATGCCCTTCAACCTTGTCCGGACACTTCGGCATGGAAGTTTTGCTGACACGGCTCAGCTCGTACCTTTTCCCGTCCCGTTTGTCTCTTCCCGCTATCAGAATAACCCTAAGCAGACCGTATTGAGAAAAACGAGCGACGCTCGTGCGAAGGCTTCGCACGAGGTTCCCTTTTGATCGGTGATGCTCTCGACCATCATAGATTTGAGGATCAACATTTCCTTCCCGTGCTCAATTGCACTCCGATCAAGAATGAGAGCCAGTATTCCAAGCCAGATATACAGCTGGGTTGCATCTACAAAGGGCAAAGAAAAAGGGATGCAAAATAGGCATGGCGCGGCAGGTACGGAGTATGCAACTGAAAACAGAATGCAGTAAGCGGTACCTACGTCAAGCCCGAATATCCACGGCACCGTAAGGGCATTGCTGTACTGTTTAAGGACCCTGGCTGCTTGAATTGGACGTGGTGCGTCAGATTTAGCTTATTAATATCAACTGCGAAGTAATATTGATCATGCTCGCCTAAACATGCGCTGGACCGTGCAGGCAGTCCAAGCTTCAAACCCGCGCGCGCTGGCGGGAGGCGATCGCCAGCGGAACGAGAGTGGAGCAAAAACACGTTACCTTCTACGTACGACTTTGACACGCGTCACGGGAGGAAGCAAGTAACGGTAGATGAATGGGGCAGGTCTTGGCCGCGGTCTAGCTATCATTTCACGCGGCTGTTGAAATTCCATGTTGCGGATAACACTTTTCATAGGCGCTACTGGACCATCTGTCGGGCGTCTGGTACATTGGTGATGTTGAGATAAACTCCCGCTGTCATAAGTACTTTGAGTAAGACATAGCCTCATCCAGACCGCTCGTCACTCTTGTCTCATGGGCCGCGGAGCGATGCTTGATTGGTGAAACCGGGTGAGAATGAGTAGGACTACTTTTGCAACCATTCCTTTCGAGAGTGTTGTGAGTCTTTTGTTGTGAACTGCGCGAATGTCTTGGTCGCCTGCCGTAGCCACTTTACGCGCTCAACTGCTCTCAGCCAATGAATTGGACGAAACAACCCCCTGAGTCGCGTCCAAGCCAGTCGGCAGTTCTCCTTTCGCGTCTCAGCTTCATAACAAAGCAGAAGACCAGACGAAACCAGCCACTCGTTGTCTTGCTCTTTCGGCATTTGTTTTGATTTGGGCGGCCCTGAGAGCGGCCCTGTGCTTGCGAGAGTCGCGGTACGGGCGATGCAAACAGGCGCGACTTCGAGGCCTCTTGTTTGCGGCCAGCCCTGACAAACAGACTACCGCAGACGCATTCCTTTTGTCTGGTTCTGCTCTTTCAATCTTCAGCTTCAGTGAACTTTCACTCCTCAATTGCAGGTCGGACCGTTTTTGGTTGCTCTCTCTTCCTCAGTATCGTTATCACTCACTGTCACGCTCGTTCACGCGAAGCTGAACCCCTCAAAGTTCAGCCCCCCCGTCGCTAAAGGTCCGATTAGCCGATTGAGGATTAGCGTTGCCGCTCGAGATACTGCTCGTCTCTCCCCTTCGCAACAACAGTACCTGATCTCTGATCTGACATAACCACTGCCACCAGCCGACGACGACCAGATTGCTGCGGGAAGCGGAGGATAGCTTGCTGAGATACCCGGGGATTGATCATTGCGCTCCTTTGCAGCTTCTTGATGTTGTTTCCAGCCCATTAATTGCGAAGCGCGAAAGAAACACAGGTGGCAGGACAACGCGCAACCGCGATCGTCGAACCCGGATCTATCGCGAGCAACAAGACAACAAGCACGATCGGAACCGCTGGTTTTACAAGCCGCTAGCTGAGGAATAGCAAAGCTGGACTGATTGGGACTCTCCATACGACCTGGCAGACAGGCGCTCGGCCTGTGTCTCCTGCCAGGAAGCGATCCACAGCATCTTCACATAGGCCGAGATTGCGATACCGTGCGGACACATCATGGCTACTAACGACGACCTCGGCAGCTCCCTTCTCTCTCCGAGCAGTAATATCAAGAAGATCAATGCTCTGAACACCCCTCCTCTTGGCACACCGCGCCGTACGACTACCCCTCCACCGGCCATCGAAAAGAGACGAACGGATAAGAAGAATAATGAGGAAAACATCGCCCGGAATAGCAGAGCTACATCATCCAATAGCGATGCCGTCGATCCGAATGCGCTGAGTAAGGCTTTGTTGAAACAGTTTGACGATGCTGGAAGCAGGCATAGAGATATCACACCTGGCGGAAGTCCGAGCAGGAAGCGACAGCGTCTATATGGCGATAGGTGAGCAACTCATTTCTTTCTCTCCTTGGCAAGCTGTAGCTTGTTTCGTATCTCAAGACAGTCGTCTTGGAGTCAAGATCCTTCTAGGAAGGTTCCTTGTTTTCTTTGTGGAGCACTCCTCCATATACACCGCCTCCACTCAAATAGCGTTAGCAAGAGCATAGTATTCTAAGATAACTAACCTTCCTAGATTCATCCCCAATCGTGAAGGACAAGATCTCCAAGCTAGCTTCAGTTTGCTACATGACGACGGTTCTCCCGCGACACCTTCAAAACAGAAGAAGCGGACACCTCACGGTGAACTTCATTTTCAGAAGAGTGAGTCTTTGGACCTGTCGTATTGGATCTATCGTCGATTTCTAATTCCTTACAGCTGAAGCAGCAAATCGGACGTACTCGAACGTGCTCCGAGCTGAAATGTTTGATTCTACGATACCCCAACCTACGCCGCCGAGTCTATCACCTGATACGAGCATAATCCCTTCTGCTACAGGAGTCAACGACTCCACACGGATACACACCCCTCCTAACGCTGCAGCGATCTCCCCATTACCTAGTTCTGGCACTCCCTCCACCCCTCGCAAGAACCTCTTCACGTACATGTCACCTCGCCACCATACGAACATTGCCGGCCACCCCACACCATCGAGGACCCCCCAGAGCAGGCATGGACCAAACCTTAATGCATCCTCAGAACTATACAGTCTCTCTCCGGTCAGGCTTGGTAGCCAACGCATGCTTCTGAGTCCGAGAAAGCAGCCAAGGGTTGTGAGCAAGGTCCCTTACAAGGTTCTCGATGCTCCGGACCTGGCCGACGATTTCTATCTAAATTTAGTCGACTGGGGGAGTAGTAATGTTCTCGGTGTCGGCCTCGGGAGTTGTGTCTATATGTGGAACTCAACCTCCGGTCGAGTCACTAAGTTATGTGAACTTCAAGATGATACCGTCACCAGCGTCTCTTGGATTCAGAGAGGTTCGCATATTGCCATCGGAACAGGCAAGGGACTGGTTCAAATCTGGGATGCAGAGCGCACACGACGGCTTCGTACGATGACAGGCCACACTGCTCGTGTCGGATCCCTTGCTTGGAACGATCATATTCTCACTTCAGGATCGAGAGATCGACTCATTTACCACCGTGATGTCAGAGCTCCGGACCAGTGGATTAAGAAGTTAGTAGGTCACAAGCAAGAAGTTTGTGGCTTACGATGGAACTGTGAGGATGGCCAGCTTGCATCTGGAGGAAATGACAACAAATTGATGGTCTGGGATAAACTGTCGGAAAACCCACTCTTCAAGTTTAGCGACCACACAGCAGCTGTGAAAGCTATTGCCTGGTCACCTCATCAGCGAGGTCTCTTAGCTTCTGGCGGAGGAACAGCGGATCGGAGAATTATTTTCCACGACACATTACGGGGAATTGCAATCAACGAGATTGACACTGGCTCTCAAGTCTGTAATCTTGCTTGGTCCAAGAACTCGAATGAGATCGTCAGCACGCACGGTTACTCACAGAACCAAATTGTGGTTTGGAAGTACCCCAGCATGTCGCAAGTAGTCAGCTTGACGGGCCATACCTACAGAGTGCTATATCTCGCGATGAGTCCAGACGGCAGGGTTGTTGTCACGGGTGCTGGTGATGAAACCCTGAGATTCTGGAATGTGTTTGGGAGGAAACCAGGCCAGAGAGATGAAGGTGAGGCAGGTGGTACCAGCAGACTTGGTGACTGGGGCGTTATTCGATGAAGGGGAAAATTGGTGGGAATCGACCTGTACAATACCATCAGTGCTTCTGTATCACATACGGGAGAAATATTTTACGGAGGCATCATCAACCTGGAAAAGGAGGAACATAGGAGGCACCGTCGCCCGGGAAA
Source organism: Scytalidium sp. 3C (assembly GCA_000743665.3). Taxonomy (NCBI): domain Eukaryota; kingdom Fungi; phylum Ascomycota; class Leotiomycetes; genus Scytalidium; species Scytalidium sp. 3C. The sequence continues at coordinate 657,710 of JMRO03000009.1, forward strand.
AGGGACTTGTTGAGCTGTGAAAGTCCATTTTCATTACAAGGGAGGAAACGGTGACTGGCATTTATCAGGCGCAAAATGGCGTTTTACGATCTATCTGGGGCTAAACAAATTGTAGTGTCCAAAGGGAGACACTGCATGCATTTTCATGAGCGGGCGCGCTGGACCAATGGCATCAAATCATAATGGCGGGGCGATTGGCGAATGATCTGATTTTCTGTCCCTTTTTTTAGCTGTAATCGAGGGGAAGAAGCGAATCTTATCTGTATGCATCACGATGATGATCTGGCTAGAGCGAAAGACAAGGCCCCCAAAGAAGATACCAGTTTGCTTTCTTCTCAAATTCAAAGCGCATATTTGATATTAGACTCTGCATACGAGCAAGCTGCAGCTAGCTAGAATTCCAAAACCAAAAGATTCGAAACTCATTACAAAATTTCCACAGGGGGAATTTGCATTCAAAGTGACCGGCTCATTATTTGTAACCACGACCAATACCTATAAACCATCCGCCCCCGACACTTAAAGAGTAAGCAGTCTTTCTCCACCGACCAAAAAAAAAAAAAGGAAAAACGCCCCTATCGATCTACTTAAAAAAAGACGGTGTATGCGATGTATATTTGCACGCCGGTTTAAATGCCAAAAAAAAAAAAACCTAAGAACCAAAGAATAAAGATAAAACAATTAACGACGTACAAAACTGGGTTGAAAACAGTGAGGGGGTATTCATATGGGGAAGTCCGTTTGACAAAACAGGGAAGTCAATAAGAAATGACCCGGGGGAAACAGTTCCATAAACCCATCATCCAGCATTAATCATGGCCAAGACATTCTGTGGAGAGAGAGAGAGAAAGGAAAATCGTTGCATGGAAACCAAGCAGAAGACATTTGACACGATGTGGTGGAAAAATTTGATAGCACAGACAAAATGCAAAGAAAATGTGGGATTTGCCCCTTCTTCTTCTTCTTTAAGCTGCTGGCGTATCTCCGCCCTTCCTCTCTCTCGCTACATCCTTGGCTCCACCATCCATGGCGGTACTTGCGCCCAACGCTTGCTCATTCAACAGGGGAATCATATCGATGTCCCCGCTGGGGGTTCTCTGATGCGGGGTGTTGGGGCTACTGACAAAAGCCTTCTCATCAGCAGGATCTCCCTCCAGCAGGCTCAGAATATCTCGCTCTCTGGTCGGGGTTGTCCCCTTTGGTGTCAACACCGGGCTTGTGAGAAGCTCAGGACTATTCTGCCACTTCTGCATATCCCGCTTCATGGCCTCCAGCTCATTCTGGAATCGTTTTCCGAACACGTCAATGTAGTATGTGGCACCGTTGTACACGCTCCAGCAGAACACCACCATCATGAAGACGGCACTGGCTTCGCGGTACTTGAACCAGAGCGGGCAGGGCAGCATGGTAAGCAGAGCATAGATGTATTGGATCATCATGAATGCTGGTTCCTGCAGCGTCTCCGGTAGTGAGAGGACGAACTTGCCGATCCAGAACTTGGCGTACGATTTTCGAAGCCATGTGAAAGATGTGGGGCGGCCCGCGGCGATCTTCTCTCGCCGCCGGACGGTAATCATGAAGTGGTAGCTCAGTTGCCAGATTGCGTAGGGCAATGTGGACCACAGCGTCATGGAAAGTAGCCCGTAATGCTCAGGAGATCCAGGTAAAGACGTCTTGATTTTGTACACGGCCGGAAACCGCTCAGGCAGTAAGGCCTCGGGGTAGAGATGGACGATGCAGTGAAGCGTGGCACATGGCATGATATGAATGAAGAGACTCGTAATCTTGTCGAAGCTGTGAAAGACCATCGAGTTTCTCCACATGACTATCGCAACGGCGTTGTTTCCAAAGGCCAAACAGTAAGTTGACAGGAAGAGACGCTTGGATTGCGGGAAGACCCAGATCGATAGGAACAATAGGAAGTTGACGAAGTAGCAAAGATCCGCGAGAAAATAATGGTAGCCACGCTTCTTGTATAGATACCCGCGGATAGGCATGAGGTAGAGGAGTTGTGCCGTATACCAGAGTGGGAAGTATTCTGGACAGCCACCGATTATGTAGCCGCTGATAAGAACATTCAAAACTCCACATATGAATGCAATCTTCTCGCGAATGGTAACCACTTTGGTGTCGTTCCAGCGTTTCCCAAGCCTCTCTACACTCGCGCGCACCTTCTTGCGGTATCTCACGAACTGCTCGTCTGCAGGCGGGACTCGCCTCCGCCATTCCTCCACCACTCGGTCTTTCGCAATGTTACCTCGAGTCCTGAGTGCATCACGCTGTTTTCGAACCTTCTCAGTCTGCATCGAGATCGTGTGCTGCAGCTTTTCCAGCTGCAAAGGCAGAGTCAGATTGTCCAGCAAATCGAAAACCGTCAAACGGTCTAGCGGTGGAAAGGCTTCCCAATCTTCCTGATATGAGCTGCTCCCCGACACTGATGGATTTCGGGAGAGTCGGGGCGACAGTCGCGGGGAGAGCTTAGGAGATAGAGCTGGCGTGGTTGAGGCTGGAGTAGCCTTGTTGAAATCCGCCGCTGTCGAAGTTGTGGACGATTCCTCTGCAGTGGAATGGTCCATCTCGGGCGTCAGGTCCGCGGCATCCAACGACGGCGCGGATTTTGATCGGGGGAGGGTATTTGAATTCGCCATCTCTTCAATCGTGTGGTGATTTAAACCTCTAGGGGCTTCGTGAAATCGTAGGGATGCAGCTGCTCGAAGAACTAATACATCAGCCATGGTTCCTGACGGAGGTCACGCAGGAGCGAGAGCCACGCGAGCAGAGCCGTGTGTCTACACGGCCAGACTCTCCGGGCCAGATAGATATATAGAGTAAATGATGAAAACAGGCACGAGGCCAGGGAGGGCTTACTCACGCAGGGCACACAGCAACTCACACGCACGTTGTAGGTTGCAACACAGCTAGCTCAGTTGCTTCCAGCCAGGTGATCAAGCTATCGGCCACACATATAACTTCTGCACCCCAGCAGGAACTGCGGCGTTTGTCTGAGTCAGGCAAGAGGCACTTTTGCCGGGCTCGAAGAGGGTTTTGAACGAAGCTCCAGGGTGGCCAGAACCGTGATGCTGTTTCGCGCCTAGGTCGTTGCAGGCCACGACTTTTGGATCGTGACGGTTTGGGGGTCTGTGGTTGGATGAAAGGGTCCAGTCACCGCACGACGCTCTGTGCACTACCCACAGGCTTCCGCCGCGCGAGCGATCGCTCTATTGACTCTGGGGGGGCAAAAGAAAGAACAGGAAAAGGTATCCAGAGGACAGACGACAGATGAGAGACTACCAAGATGAGATGGAATTAATTCCACGTGGAGGTGGCCTCTCCCTAGAATTTGTAGGCTGGCGTGCGATCAGCTTTTCTCGAAGCTTTCGCTGTGATCTCATACCGCATGCTAGCCCTGAAAGCTCTAGCAGCCTCAGCACCTTAGAGATCAACGTCTCTGCCCAGCTTAATGCTTGGTTTGTCCTAATTTTATACTGTGATGGTGGGGCGCTAATCGCTGTGGATATTTTTTATGCCTCTCGGGGTATTATTGCTCGAGTCGAATGATCACATAATGGAAACGGAGACGACGGATTAATCACGTGATATACTTCCGTCTCCAGGCGCGTCCTGAGGCGGTATCTTTGTTCGCGTCAAGTCCTGGGCAGGGGCACGGCTCAACCTTGTGAAGCTTCGGCGATAATTCACTAGGACCGCGAACATCCATCGTCCCCAATTGTACCCGACCCCCAGGGTAGACGCGCGCATCTCGGCATCGCTTTTTATGCCACGCGTATGAATCTACTTCCCTCCACGTGTATCACAGCTGTTAGTTGTCGTTCCCGCGATCGAGGTCGTGATTCCTCTTGAACTGCGCGTCCGCCTCGCCCCGCCCTGTCCACCAAACGCGTGTTGGTCAAGATGGGCAAGCTCATACGACTCGAGCTTTTCAGTGAGCTGTCCCCGTTATTTGTACGGGCTTGGTATCACTAATTCCTCTCTAGACTTCAAGTCCTATAAGGGCCACCATGTCCTCCTCTTCGGCGATTCGTACTTCACGTCCATCATTGGTCCCAATGGATCTGGCAAGTCCAATTCGTATGTATAACTGTTAGTGATATGTAGCGCTCCTGCATTGACCGAGTGTGTAGTATGGATGCCATCTCTTTTGTCTTGGGCATCAAGTCATCTCATTTGCGATCAGCGCATCTTCGAGATTTAATTTACCGCGGTCGAGTGCTGAACAAATCCAAGATTAACGATGACGGATCGGCGGCTGTCCCTCAAGGCAACGGCCATGCGCTTGGTGACGAAGACCCATCGGACGAAGAAGATGGCGGATCGCAGCGACCAGCGCGGAACGACCCTAAGAGTGCATGGGTGATGGCGGTTTACGAGGATGACGCGGGTGACGAGCAGAAATGGAAGCGCACAATCACGAATCAGGGTGTCAGTGAATATCGAATCAATGACCGCGTCGTCACTGCTCAACAATACAACGAGGCTCTCGAGACGGAGAATATCTTGATTAAGGCGCGAAACTTCCTCGTCTTTCAGGGAGATGTAGAGGCCATTGCGTCGCAATCGCCAAAGGATTTGACAAGACTCATTGAGCAGATATCCGGAAGCTTGGAATACAAGGCCGAATATGAACGATTACAAGAGGAGTCAGAAGTGGCGGCCGAAGACCAGAATGATAAGCTCCACCGCCGCCGAGGGATAAATTCGGAAATCAAGCAATACCAGGAACAAAAGAAGGAAGCTGAGAACTATCAGCGCAAGGCCGAAGAAAGGGATCACGCCATCGTGACACATATCCTGTGGAAACTCTATCACTTCCAGCGTGTCATGGAGGAGTCGAGCGCTAGTATTCATGAACACCAGGAGAACCTCAAGGAATATCGGCGCGGCGTAGAAAAATACGAGAGGTCTCTTGAGGATGCCCGCACGCAACACGCGAAAGCTAGTAGAGATGTTTCCAAAATTGACCGCAAGATCAAAGATAAAGAGCGGGAGATTGAAGACAAGGAAAACAGTTTAGTGCCTCTAGAAGAGAAGGTTGATCATACAACCAATGAGATCGAAAAGATCCGCAAGAGAGCCGAAGCCGTATCCCAAGAGCGAGATGAACAAGCCGGCTATATTGAAAGTGCAAAAAAGAGCCTGTCAATGGTCGAGAGAGCTCAAAAGCAATTTCAAACCCAGTGGAATGAGACCTTGAAAAAGCAAGGCAAACAGCTTAGTGATGCTGATTTCAGGGAATACACCCACTTGAAATCTCAAGTCGCCCCTAGAATTGCAGCCGATCAAGCTCAACTTGACAACCTTACTCGCCAGCTGAAGACTGATGAAGTCACCGTCAACGGACTGAAGGGAAAGGTTGAGGCTGCGCAAGTGTCGGTGGAAAAGCTCGAAGGCGAGGTCGCCACCATCAACCAGCGGAAAGATGCTCTCTCAACTTCTGTGCAACAGATCATAAGAGACATTGACGCAAAGAAGAAGGAATATAATCAAATTCAGTCTGAGCGAGTCAGAACAAACCAGAAGCACACGGAGTTGGAGGAGAAACTTCAGGAAGTCCTCAAAAAGCTCATTGAGGCTGACGATGGTCGGCGGCAGAATGATAAGGAACAACGGACCAAGGAGATGGTTATTCAGCTCAAACGGATTTTTCCCGGCGTTCGAGGTCGCGTTGGCGAACTCTGCAAGCCGAAGCAGAAGAAGTTTGATGAGGCTGTTATCACCGCCCTTGGCCGAGATTTCGATTCTGTGATTGTCGATACAGAGAAGACTGGTGCCGAATGTGTTCAATACCTGAAAGACCAGCGCTTTGGCCCTATGACATTCATTCCTCTTGACAATATCAAGGTTAATGCTGTTAGCTCTACTCTGAGAGGTCTGTCTAAGGCTCGGCTTACTATCGATACGATTGATTTCGACCCATCTCTTGAACGAGCTATGTCATATGCTTGTGGGAGCTCAATCGTCTGTGATGATCTAGCTACTGCGAAATACATCTGCTATGAAAAAGGTCACCAGGTGAAGGCCGTCACGTTAGAGGGCTTTATTATTCATAAAGCTGGTTTGATGACCGGAGGACGTGGAGCGGAGGGCAAGGGGAATAAGCGTCGCTTTGAGGAGCAGGATGTTGAAAACCTCCGAAAGGCCAGCCAGAGACTTCGAGATGAGATCGATGCCCTCCCCAAAGCCAACCGTCGGGGTGCTGCAGAGGAAACTCTGCAGATTGACTTGACAGGGCTCGAGCAGCGGTTAAGCTACGCAAAGAGCGAACTGGCGGCATTCGAGAAAAACCTGGACAGCAAAAAGAGGCAACTAGATAATGAGAAACGCCAACTGAAAGAGCTGAAGCCCCAGTATGACAAGAGACAAGCAGATCTTGCTAAGCTTCAGAATAAAGTCAGCGAGGCTCAAGCTGCCGTTGCGAAGGTTGAAGACGAAATCTTCAGGGATTTTTGCAAGAGACTTGGCTACTCTGATATCAGGAGCTACGAGGCTCAACAAGGTAGCTTGGAACAGGAGGCCGCTCAGAAGAGGAATGATTTTGAGCTACAGAAACAGAAGCTGAAGAGTCAGTTAACTTGGGAGACTTCGAGACATGCCGATACCGTATCGCGTGTTAAGCGGATGGAAGATCAAATTGCTAGATTGGAGCATGATGTCAGGATGTATAACGCCGAGAAGCAAGCTCTAGAGAACGCCATTGATGTCAACAGGGCTGAACTGACCGAGCTAGAAGATGCATTACATAAAGCGAAAGAAAAGCTTGCGGAGAAGACAGAGAAGGTCAATGCAGCAAAAGCAGAGCTCCAGAAACGCAGCAAAGAGATAGATAACCGGAACAAAGCTATTACTGCCTTGGAGGCCGAGGTACGACGCAATAGTGCGGGTAGATATGCTCTTCTGCGTCGCTGCAAGTTGGAACAGATCAGTATTCCTTTGACGCAGGGTTCGAGAAAGCTCGACAGTCTTCCAGTGGAGGACGAGTTGTTGCAAACTGACCCTGATGCCATGGATGTTGATGAAGGCGATGATCCCGAGGAAATAATGAAAGATTATGGAATCGATATCGATTTTGACGAACTTCCAGAAGAACTCAAGCAGGTATGTGTGTTCTGAGAGCTAATATTGAATCCAACACTAACTGCGAATACAGCCTGATGAAGACCACGAAGAGCAGCTCCAGGAGAAGATTGCCAATCTTAATTCGGAATTGGAAAAGCTGAATCCGAACATGCGTGCCATCGACAGGTTAGATGGGGTGGAAGCGCGGTTAAAGGCCACAGAAAAAGAGTTTGAAGATGCGCGTAAAAAGGCGAAACAGACACGCGACGCCTTTAACGATGTAAAACAGAAGCGTTTCGAGCTCTTCAACCAGGCCTTCGCCCACATTTCCGAACAGATCTCGCACGTCTACAAAGATCTGACTCGCTCCGCTGCCTTCCCTCTGGGGGGCCAGGCGTACCTCGACATCGAGGATTCGGACGCACCATACCTCTCGGGAATCAAATATCATGCTATGCCACCACTCAAACGATTCCGTGACATGGAGCATCTATCCGGTGGAGAGAAGACTATGGCGGCGCTGGCGTTGCTGTTTGCGGTGCACAGCTATCAGCCATCTCCTTTCTTCGTGCTGGACGAAGTCGATGCTGCATTAGACAATGCGAACGTAGAGAAGATTAGAAATTATATACGTGAGCATGCAGGACCTGGAATGCAATTTATCGTCATCAGCTTGAAGACGGGTTTGTTCCAAGGAAGCGAGAGTCTTGTTGGCGTTTATAGAGACCAGGAGGCGAATACATCGAAGACTCTGACACTTGATGTGAGTATTTTGCTTTTCGAATATCCGCTTGTTACCACAAATGGCATGCTAATGAGAACCTAGTTGCGCAAGTATGTATGAATATAATGAGAAATGGGAATTAGGGTCAAGGAGAGAGAATAGGTAATTTCCGTTATGTGTCTACTTCGTCCGGTTGAGATAGCGGGTCTACGATAGTTGATGGGATAGTGCTTTATATCAATACCAACCAGTAGAATTGAAATTCCGCAATCGGACTTGGCCTTTACTACTGCTTATGATTTGTTACACTATACGCGCTATTGCCAACCCGGAAGATAGAGATGCCGGTACCTGACAAACTTGGAGCGGAGACATTAATATGGAAAGCCCTTCCACTCATGTTCACCAAGGCCACATATCAAGCAATTACAGTTACTCTGCCTAGCAGTACGTAAAAAGGTAAGGATATTCTCATTTATAAATACTAGATGGGAGACTATTAATTCGAAAGTCGTCGTGACCTGCCTTACATTTTCCAAGAATCGTTACTGCATCTTCAAGAACAAAGTCTGCCCCAAGATTGCCCTTCGAGTCTTGAAGAGCATTAATCAGTTGCTCCAGTTACTATAGATCTTGATCATCTACGCAAAATCCGCAAATTCATTGATAGGTAAGTGATCAATGACAAGAAACCACTGTAAAACAAAACGAAATGGAATGGAATGGGATAGAATGAAACGTGTATACCTAAGTTTGAGCTTGCAAGTATAAAATGTTAATATTGGAATAGTCTCGTTTACGACCGCTCTCCTTTCTAGGCCCCTGAAGCAGTCGGTTTCTGGCCGATGGCAACAATAAGGCGAAAGGCTCCACCCTGCTCCGCCAGTTCCTCCTCCAGCCGCTCCGGTAGCTTGTCCAACACAGACTCGGGCACGTCGGCGTTCATCACTGCGAGGGAAAGCAGGTGGTTAGCAAGTGGTCAGGCAAGGCACCAGCGGGGGACTGTTGAAACGTACTCTTGCATGCACCAGCGACGGCGGTAATAGCAGTAATCATCACCTGAGTGCTCCGCGCGCCCCACTGGGCGTCCTTGCATCGCGGGCCCATACTGATATCGATGTGCTCCTCTTTCACGTTCTCAAATCCCTCTTCCTTAAGCCAGTCGGCCATCTGATTAGCATAGTTGCCGCCCGCGCCGGCAGCGGCCAGCCAGGCTCGGAATGCAGTCCAGGCGTCCTCGAAAGCGGGTCCGCCATGGACCGGCCCGCTCGCGTCCGACTCCCCGAGCTGGATCCAGCCGCCAGGTTTGACGAGCTGGGCCAGATAGCGGACGATCTCGCGCGGCGTAGCCTTCTTCACGCCTCCTGGAATCGCGAACCGCTGGTGCACGAAGTCACACTTGCCCTGCAGCTCGACTGGCCACGGCTCGGCCATGTCGTGGATCGCGAATGTCGTGTGCGGCGGCGCTGTCGGCGGGAAAAAGCTCCGCATAATGTCGAAGCCCAGGAGCGTATAGGGCTCGGTTAACAGGGGCTGGATCTCCCGTAAGAACAGGCCATCAGCCGTCGCTGAGTCTAAGATCTGTAAGCCCGGTTGCTTCAGATCGATTGGAGCCAGGATGCGCTTGTTATTCATCAGATAGGCGATAACCGCATCTTGCTCCGTCAAGCGCTCTATCTCCTTCTCTGGCTCCGGCAGGAGATATTCCTGTTTGTCGTCTGCCATAATTACCAAGTTCGACAAGTGAAACACAATTGATTGTTGAATAGTAGAGCTTTGGTAATTTTGACATAGGAGGAAGGCTCAACGGTAGGAAAGAACCCCGTGTTATATAGCTTTGGTACCTTGATGACCTTTGTACGTACGGAGTGCGTGATGCTTACCGCGTTCGGATAGTAAGCATAGAAAGTAACCACGTGCCAATGAGATGGCTTTTTTTACGTGATAATTATTCTTTGGTATTCAAGGATTTCTTAGTGGGCAGAAACCGGTGGACGAAGGGCAGAGTCTGAAACAGAAAGGGAAGGAACTGGGCGGGAAGAAAGAGGGAGAACGGAATAACATCGGACTGAAATAGACTTGTAATTGCCTTGATTTAGAATGTTGCAATGACGTTCTCCAATGATCCGGATTAGAAAAGTGCTAGTAAGCGATCTGGTCTGTTAGGAGCACAGCAAAGGGAGTTGCTTTCTCTCTCCTTCCTAGGATGCTTAAGCTTTCCATTCCTGCAGGCCTCCCTAATCCATCCTTCTCCTGTGCACCATCCTCTCCATCTTCTTCCCTTGCATGTCTAAGCTAACTCGATTCAAAGCAGGAATGTTTTTAGAAGCTCTCGACAAAATGCTAGACAGCATTCTAGCCACTCCGGGCGCGGATATCAGTTCTAGAGATTGTTTACCTTTGGCATGTCCTCGACTAACATCGCAGATGGCTCGCTGCCCGGAACTCAACCTTCTTAATATATAATGGGAAAAAGGACATTGAGAAGAATATAGTAAGTGTCTAATGACCTTATAGTCATCGTCTCGTAACTAATGGTACCAGGAATGGCTCAACAATTGAGAGCAAAGCTTCCTTAAGCGTTCTAGAGTCGTCTCAGCAAGAATGTATACCGCCAACTTCTCGCCAGGATCCTGGAAGGGATACGGTGTGATGAAGTGGTGTAACAAATTGGATTCATCATAAACGGTAGTAAAAAGGTGAGGACCTTTTTAATGAAACATCACCACCTTGGTGAAGAGGATAGTGCATCTGAGCCTCGTTTGCAATGAAGAAAGATATGGCATCCTGCGGACAGATGTTGCTGAAAGAGGGGAATTCACGCACTTTTCTATCCCCTTATAGGGTCTCCTTGGCGCCGCACCAGCTCAGTTTATCCCGTAACTCTTACGGGGGGCTGACGAAAAGGAAATAATGATTTAGGCCGCTATCTAACCACGCTGTTTCCTGTCAGGCAATAACAGAATTTGGGTCTGAATCACTGAACCGTCGCAGATCCCAAACAGTGCATGCTGACCAAATCATTTAGAACAGATGAATACTTGGTTTATTATCTCTCATAGCACTTTAAGACTAGCTACCAATCTGTCAAATCTACCAGATTAGTTTTTGTGTGCCACCTTCCTCCCTTGCCTCCTTGAACTTTAATAGATTAGATTTTCGCTCTTCTCCCTCAAAGAGGGAGCTTCCATCTCTGCAACCATAATTGTAGCAGGAATGGTAAGATAAATGGGGAAGCTCCTATGATTCAAGGCTTCGCTGAACATAATGCACTACCTGCCACTTAGGATTTGTTACGCACTCTACATCAATGCGATGCTCTCCTTTTTTCTCTTTAGCTTTGACAAGATTACTGGACTCGGACCTATGCAGAACGCTAAGGATGCTCTTTATATGACGATTCAGCAGATTCCACACCCGTACGAGGAGCAGAGATTAGGGTCGAGAATCTCCAAGGCTGATATATCTATAGACAGTCACCCCCAGCTATTCTAACAGCTCAGGCCCAGCACAGCCGACTGGAGATGCAAGAAACTGACAGACATTGAAAAGACATGATAGATGCCTAAACACCCAATACCTTTTTACCATCGTCTCATTACCAACTAACTGTGCTCAGGAATAGTCCAGCAAGACAGTTCACTTGAGAATGTCCTACTCGTCTCAGAAGAAAAGCACACAACCGACACCTCGCCAGAGCCCCGAAAGGGGTTCAATGTGATGGTGTGGTGGTATAGCAAACTGGACCCATCATAGACGAAGGTGTTACGACCTTTTATCAATTGAACACCATCACACCCGGCGGGCAAGAGACCCCCTGAACCCTCGCAGTAACAAATCACCCTTATTTACTTGCCCGCTCGAAAGGTGATGGTGAGGAAAAACTTGAAAGAGAGAGCAGAGGAGCCGGAGTGCTTTTATATTTTCTTATAGAAGTTCCCTTGGCCACAATTATTGCTCGGCTTACTCGTATTCATTGCGTGAGGGTGACGAGGGAAATAAAAGCATGGGGCGGCCTCAATCCCAATTATTCCCCGCCAGGTCACGCGGAGTCATTGAGCTGGCAATACTGAGTCCCGAACGAAACCGGTACCCTCTTGTCACTTCGTGCTAAAGAATGCAAGCCGAGCAACTTCACATCAGCCTGCCTGCACCCCGCTGCATGAAAGTCAAGCACACAGGGACCTCTGCAATGTTGGGAACGCCTTTAGCGGTGATGAGAGGGCGTGAAGAGAGGACATGGTGAAGATATGATACTTTTGCTAGTCTTCAAACGTACTTGTGCAGCACAGAGCCTTGCGCTAGATTGGTCGAGGGGCGTCAATATGCAGGTAAGTCGGCGGGGCCCGCAGATGGGACAGGACGACAACTTCCGACGCTCCGCCATCTGATTGCCCGGCGCCGCCGCTAGTTTCGATCAAGAGTCCCATCTCAATCAGTTGGTGACCATCTTCTTGTGATGTTCTCATGTATCTCGGCTCCCCAGTCACATGAGAGCGCGACTATCTCGCGTAAAGTGGTTTGAGGCAGGCCCCTGTTAGACACGTCTCCCGCTGTGCCTCGCGTCGCATCATTTCTTCCGCCTCAATTGCTGCAGCCATGCAGATCCGGAAATGATAGAGCCATTGGGAACCCGAGTGGGAATTTCTCTTTTGTCGGTGTGGAATCGTTAGTGGAATGCCCTTTTTCTGTTTCGCTGTTCGTATATTCCCAGATCGCCCGGCCACTATAGCATATATTCTCTTCATCTCCCACATGCTTCCCAAGTTCCGTTCCTTAATCCTCCTCTCTCTGGCCCATGCTTCATTATTTATATTCCAGGCTTCTTCCTGTGTAGGAACCTTGGACCTGGATAACTTCTTGGATCCTGTAAGAGTCACGCACCGCGCTCTGTGCTCCATTCCAAAAACTGGCTGAATTTGGAGCTCATGGATAACTCAAGTGCGTTGCCTGGCTTGTCATTGAGTATTCGATCATATACTGCAAATTTTCATAAGCTAACGAGTATATCAATTAGATTTTAACTCCTCGTGGACATCGTACTCTGACAGCATGCAGATCGGTGAAGTTGATGATCTGCTCAATGAATTTCTGTTTTGTCCGCAACCTACCATTCGTCACGATTGGCTAGATATCCCGCATGATGTTGCTCAACATCCTCAACTATTACAAGAGTCATCGGAGTATGAGGTTGCTTTTCTCTCTTGCTACGAGGCAGCCTCGTCCCTTCCTTCGCATGACGTGCCGACTTCTTACACTGACTCAGGACCATCCCTGCTGAATAATGAAGAGACCAATGATCCAGCTTACACCAAGTGTCCGGATTGTCTTTTCCCCTTTCGTGGTTCTAGTCAGTTAGGCAATTTTCAACGCCACTGGAAATCGAAACACGAGAAGTTGAGGATTAAATGTCCAAAGTGCGAGTGGAAACACCCCCGACGATATACAATAATTCAGCATCTGCATGACGTACATGATATTGACTACAAGGATGCCGAAAGGCTGGTCCCCAAAAAGGGTTCCAAAAGGGCCAAAAATGCTCCACCTAGAGCTATGGATGGTCAGATCTTGGAATCTCAGGTGACAGGAGACTCCTATACGAGGCTTCTTGACTCTCAGATCACAGGATGTGAATGGGCGGGGAAGCTCATGTGAAGCGAAATGATCGCAATCTCGTGGATCGCCTCAAATAATGTACGAATTTATGATTAATGGTGAGGTCTTATTCGATTTTCTTATATGGATTTCTTTAAATTTATTTGCTGACCAATTTGCCTAAGATTGTGTCTGACGTCAAACTGGTTTTGACTTTTGTTTAGCTCGTGTTAGCCTTTCCTAGATAGATAAAAACAATAAATTTGGTTGGTGCTGAAAATGGGCCGGTCATAGATAACGTCTTCCAAAATTAATGGTCGTGTGATCGCTTGCACGCTGTGTACAGAGCTCGTATGAATGCTATAAGTAGGCCCTTGAGGCCAGTTTGGACAGATGGAGAGGAGCTTTAAGCCTAACTCTAACTATCTTGAAACCTGCCTACTGCCTTACCAATCTATCTGAACTAGCTCCTGTCTGTTACCATCCTTGCTTGCCTGAATTTGAGTCACAGATCCTCACTTGTCTCCTCCAAGGAGTAAGCTTCAACCTCTGCTATCATGGTTCTAGCCGGTATGGTAACACAAATTGGGAAGTTCCCATAATCAGGATCTTCGTTGGGCATGATGCAGAACTTGCCACTTCTAGTCTCATCACCATTCAAGACCCTCAGCGTGGTCAGCTTTCCAGTTGCTTCGTCAACTTGCTTTTCCTTGAAGCTCAAGATGCCCGTAAATGTTGATTTCGGTGACACACTCTTGAATGTGGTCTGGAATCCATACCCGACCAGAAGAAACTTGCCATTCCCCAGATGGATAACCATGCCTGCTCCTGGGCCAGGCTTTCCAAAGACAAATGAGCGATTGATAGTTACTTGGAATTCATCAAATACTGCAACGGTGGGAGGCGATGTGTCTTTCCCGTCTGCTGCGATCTCGTCGAAGTAGAATCCGACCGAGGATCCTGGGTTTCTGTGTGCCTGAAGAATATAATCTTTAACTTTTGACAACAATGCGTAATGTTTAGCAAAGGGGTTGGTCGCCAGTTCCAATGTGTCAATTCCAAACGGGGATGTGCCGATAGCTTGGAAGGATCCAAAAGCTTTCCATATGCGACGAGCGCCATACTCGTCTCTTCGTTGCTCAGGAATGAAAAGGGGCTGGTTCAGATGACGATATTTCTGACAGGATGAGCTGTATTCGTTGAGGTAGATGTCCGGAGAAATAAAATCAAGAGATGGCGCAAATGCTAGCCAAAGGTCCAGAACATTGCTGACTCCTCCACCGGAGGGATAATCACCAGGCACGCCTCCACCTCCCGCTAGAAGAGGGAATGAATTATCCTGATCATCCCCGAGGTAGTTTTGCCAGACGTTCGTATAGTGCGGGATTGGGTATATCGCTTTCCCAGCCGCTGCAATCTTTTCCAAGTATTGCGTGTAATAATACGTCATAAATAGCTCATCTGTCCTATTGCTCTTGCCAAAAACATCTTCCCATGGCCCAGATTTCTTTCCAGCGCTCTTGAATACCTTGAGATGGGCTTTGAGATCTGGGTGTAGACTATCCCAATTTTTGGAAAGATGATTCACAAGTGCTTCAGGCACTGGTTGAGCAAAGTACTTATTCGCAAGTGAGCTGCCATCTCTGGAGTCTCCGAGAAGTCCTACTTCATTCTCTACCTGAACCATCAGGATAGTTGAATGTGATTCGTCTATTTCTTTGATATGGCGCATCAAGGCTGAGAAGGCTTTGATGTCTGCATTAACAGCCTCCGTATGGAAGATGGAAACAACATTTGCTGTTTCAAGGACACCACCAGCTTTACGGAGATGAGCTCGAGGAAATCGTTTAAAGTCTTTCTTAACCCATGCAGGGGTATAAGTCGACAGGCCTAGGATTATATTAGATATTGTGATATGGAGGTAGGGAAATATATGTCAAAGTAAAGGGCAATTACCATTCTTGAAAGAGCCAAACCACAGGATTATCAGGTGTAACCCATACTTCCTTGCACCTTCGACGACTTTGTCTAACTCGGAGAAATCGAATTTGCCTTCCTCAGGCTCGATGTCTTCCCATGTTACACAGCCCAGGATGGTATTAATGTGTGCATCAGCCAGTTTCTGCCATACTGTGTCCATGTACGCAGCAGATGTCATAGACGAATTTTGGAGCTCAGCGCCGAGAATGAGAAATGGCTTGCCATTGACAATCAGTTGTTGAGATTTTTCAATCTTCTCTAGACGAGGAATGGAGCTAGTGTGACCGTTCATATTGTTGTATGTTAGAGGAGTTTCCGTCCTCATTGCAATACCTAGTTATATGTATTCCTCAGAACTTTAGGTTCCAATTTCAATCACTAATCTAGAAATCTGCACAGTAAACTTGCGGCTTGAGGGAGAAGGTTGAGCTTCAAGGGCGGAATCCATTTCGATATATAAAAAGTATCCAATGGAGGTACTTCGGAACTCACACGCCATCCAGCCTGGAATGACTGGTACCGGAGAGAAGTTATTGACATGTACAATGAGTAACCCAGTGCGGGGAGATCCAGTAATAGTCCAACACGAATGGGGTTGGATGTTCGGAGGTCCGGGAATGAGCAGTTCTGATTGGCGTTGGCGCCGGCGTCCGTTACGAGTACGGGCCCCGCGAGCCTCCTTTCAGTAGCCGCCCCATTAAGCTTCGATCTTCAATAAAACCTCCGCACCTGCATTCAGCACCAACATTAAACTCAACAGAAACCTGAATGATGACTGCTCTTGTTCGGTTCAGTTCAACCCGAGTCGGCTGAAGGGCAGTAGCAAAATCCTGAGGTAGAGGGCTGTGATGTGATCCCGCAATCTTCTGAGGCCCGGGAATGGAGGGTTCTGATTGGATACTTTTGAGAGTACCCATCAGACCTTAGAGCGCAATGTACCCAACGAATCTGGGGGTTGGAAGTGCGGGGGGCCATGGATGCAAAGTTGGGGTAGAGATCACTTTTGAAACCCTAGCAGATCAGACATGACTATATAAACAGACTGTAGATTCCCTACGTTCATCAAACCCAACTGTTTTTGAAGGTCCAGAGACAACCAAGGGAAAAGTACCTATTAAATCATCACAATGGAGAAACACGACCTCGATCAGTCTGTTCTGGAGAAGACCGAGCTCGAAAAGACCGAGCTGGAAAGACTTGCCTATGCTTACGAGCATGGTCAAGGTCTGGAAGTGCCAGAGGTAACTTGGTGGAAGGATCCTGGCCTCCGGAAATTGTACATCATGATGCCTATTCTCTTCCTTGGCTCCACACTCAATGGTTACGATGGCTCTCTTTTGAATGGTCTCCAGACCATGGAGCCATGGCAAAGCTGTAGGCTCCACTTTGATGGTCCACAGAGACCATGGCTGACCCTGATCTAATTCATAGACTTCAACTACCCAACCGGTTCAACACTTGGGCTCTTCACGGCAATCATGAATATCGGAGGCATGAGCGCCTTGCTATTTAGTAGCTATTGCGCTGATATTTTTGGACGAAGGATCGGTGTTATCATCGGTCTCTCAGTTGTATTTATCGGCATTATAATCCAAAGTTAGTTCATGGCCCAGATAAAGAGCCTCCACTCACGAAATACCAGTTGTTCCAACCAACAACCATGCTGGTGTGTATATCGGTGGCAGATATCTGGCCGGTCTTGGGTAAGCATATTTTGCGCTTTGCAAATGGTGCACATCGCACTGACGGTAGTACCAGAGCAAATCTAGCACAGGGCTCGGCACCCCTCCTGATCATGGAACTCAGCCATCCCGCTCATCGAGGAAAGCTCACAACAATGTAAGAATCGGAAATTAAATATCCCTCTCTCTATTTCTTGCTGCTAATTTCTTTCACAGGTATAACACGCTATGGGTAAGACCGCGCCTGCTCATCTCAACATTAGTAACAAGAAGATCCTTTTCTAACAACCTTATGCTTTAGTATCTAGGGTCCATTATTGCTGCATGGACGGTCTTTGGCACCGTCAAGTACACCACCAACGCAGCATGGCGAATACCAGTAGGTATGCAAGCAGCTATGCCATTTCTTCAGTTTTGTCTGGTCCTACTGCTTCCTGAAAGTCCTCGATGGCTCCTTTCAAAGGATCGCCCAGATGAAGCATTTCAGATCCTGGTCAAGGTATGACAGCGTTGCTCCTCCTTTTCATCTCAAGACTAGTCGAAGGGGAAGTCTAAGTTAAAGCATACAGTATCATGCCAATGGAGACCCTACCGACCATTTCGTGAAGTCCGAATTCCGTGAGATCCAGGAAACTCTTCGGCTCGAAAAGGAATATGCAAAGAATGGGTGGAATGTCTTCCTCAAGACTCCTGGAAATCGCAAACGCCTTCTGCTGATTGCTCTAACTTCATTCTTCTCTCAGTGCTCTGGAAATGGCCTGGTCTCGTACTACCTACACAGTATCCTGGACACCGTCGGGATTGATTCATCATATGATCAGTCAATTATTAATGGCGGCCTTCAGATCTGGTCATTCATCGTCGCCCTATTCTTTTCACTCTATGTGGACAAGATTGGTAGAAAGATGCTATTTATGATTGCCGGTGTAGGTATGCTCGTTACATTTTCCATCTGGACAGCTTGTTCTGCTGTATATGCCAAGACTGGAAACAAGGGTGCTGGTGATGCGGTGATTACCATGATATTTTTGTTTTATGGAGTTGCTGGGTTCGCCTGGCCAGGTCTTACCGTTGGATACTGCGCCGAAATCTTGCCCTATAACATCCGTGCAAAGGGCCTAGCCATCAATTTCGCATTGACTGCTGCATCTTCTGTGTTCAATCAATATGGTAAGATACTAGACCAGCTTCAGTGCTATATCGGCCATATCTAACAAATTCTAGTTAATCCAATTGGCCTTCAACACCTGGCCTGGAAGTTTTACTTCGTATACATCGCTATTCTTGTTGTTGAGTGCTTTTGTATCTGGTTCCTCTTCGTGGAGACGAAGGGTCCGACACTGGAAGAGATTGCAAGGCTGTTCGATGGTGCTGATGCAAACGTAGCAGGTAAAGATATAATTAATGTGAAGGATTCCAAAGTAGAGGGTATCGAAGTATCTCATATAGAGGGGGTAAGAGGTTCCAGATAAATGGCACAGCAAATATGTCGACAGGGGACGTATTTTCAGGCTAGGGACTCCATATTTAATTCTAGAAGCCGATGTTTGTACCTTTGATAATACTTCCAGTGACTCGACTTCTCTCAAGGAGCTGCATATTGTCCGTAGAAAGTTGCTCGAAGGTATTTGGACTCATACCCTCCATTTTCTCATCCAATGCCAGTGCATGTTGTAACAAAAATCGGACCATCCACTTATCAAAACGATGGGTCTCCAGCTGCTCCGTTCGCAGACATGCATTTTGGAAAATTGTTAATCTGGTCATCTTCGCAAGTTTAAAATCAGTCTGGTGTGTCATGCGGAACTTTTATGAGACGTACCATCTGCTCAACACTGGGCCAAAATTCCTTCAATCTCACCAAAGCCCGAAAGTTGGATTCCAACCGCTCTCGAGCCATTGGCAGCTCATCCTCACGTCCAAATAATAGAGTGTGGAGGAGAACAGAAGAAGATACAACTGTCATATGGCCAACGATATTATACAAAGCTTCTGCTTGAGGATGGCTTTTTGAGGTCCGTAGGAGCTCACAGAAGGCAGTGGCATGGTATTTGCACCTTTGAGCGTACATTCTCCCATTGTTAGTAGCAGGCCGATATTTATCTAAGTATTGGTAGTAGAGAAGAGTTGCGTAGTGGTGATATCCAAGGTGGAGAGCGACGAATGCACCCCCTACACCTCGTTTTATCTGTAGAGTCAGGTTATCCGCGGTGAAGACCATGGTTGGCGGTAGTTCTTGTTCAAATTTCTCGAGCTGCCCAGACAAGGACATCACAGTTTTCTCGATATATTCTTCGTTCCAATGGCTGCTTTCCACGAGGCTCCTATTAAGATCTTGTATATAGGCGAATATCTGGACCTGAAAAATGTTAATATCGATTGACCGCGCAAAACGTGAATGGATCATGGATCCTATATACCAATGTTATCATTCGCGCCCAAAGCCCTGGTTCCCACTCGGTGGAACCTTCACGCTCCTCGTCGGAATCCATTTGCAAAAATTTCACTTCGTCCATAGGAAGACGCAAGCCATTCACGCCATCGTGGAATTGACGCGGAAGACCAAGACCGGCACTCGACCAGCGGTCAATCATATACAAACTCCACCAAACTCGGCGCTTTACCTCACGTAGGATGTGGTCATCTTCTTGATTCTCCACTGAAAGGTTCAGTAGTTGAGCCATGCGGTTAGCTAT
The DNA here is from genome assembly GCA_000743665.3 of Scytalidium sp. 3C. NCBI lineage: Eukaryota > Fungi > Ascomycota > Leotiomycetes > Scytalidium > Scytalidium sp. 3C. Next base: position 677,461 of record JMRO03000009.1, read on the forward strand.
CACTATTATGAGGTAAGTTGAACCAGTTCATCACCTATATGGCCTGGGCATGAAGGGACAAGCTAACCGAAATACAGCGATTCAGTATCAGGGTTTGATTCGGCAAGACAAAGGTTTCCAATGAGAACACAGGCCTGTACATTCTCCAGACATATGTTCTCAAGATCAGCCTTCACGGTGCTTCTAGCCTTCGCAGAAAAGCTAGCTGCTTGATCACGGACTGACGCATTGGAGGAGAACCTATTCACATGGTTAGCCACTGCTCCCACAAAACTGGTTTCGATCCTAGAGCTACAGCAAGCTCTGTAGCTTCAAATAGTATAAATGAAGCATACCTAGCTGATAACCCAAGTATTCCGAAAAGAACTGCGTGGGAGATGGAGCCATCTAGAACCGCTCGCCTGAGGGATGGCTCATGAAACAGTGAATGTGGTTTTCCATGGATGTAAGAAATGTATAGGTCAACCAATTCTACTCTCACGTCAAGTGGAGGAAGATTTCCGCTATCTTCAGTGTCAGGTGTCCCAGATGGGTATAGTTTTTGATTGGTTGCAGTGAGAGGAGGATGTCCTGCATCTGTTGAACAACGGAGATTTCTCTTGATGCATTGGTCACAGGCTCCACCGGGAACGGCCTTGCTGCATTTGCGCTTCCCGGTTCTACATTGTAGGCATGCAGAGCCTAACTTCATGTCGATCTAGATCGATACAGTTATCGATTTTAGTCTAATTCCAATTTAATAACATCTTTCTTGGGTGGAATATGTGCCCCTTGCTGATTGGGGTCGTGCCAACAGCTCCTCAAGTTTAGGTTTGAGCGGGGTCCTGCCATTGGAGGGGGTGGCGTCGAAAATCTACGAGCAAGTGAGGACATCGTGTTAGAAAATTATATACAGGCTGTGTAACTCAGCTTGAGAACTAGGAGACATACGAGCATTGTAGACACTTAAATCATATTACTGATATAGAGATAATTTATATTCGTCATTTAGGATATACACCAGTTAAGATCTATAGTAGTACATATCGAAACAAGAGCGCTTACAAGCTACAAGTAGCTCGAGCACAAGCTCCGAGGAGAGAAAGAAGAAAGAGCAACTAGCCAGACAAACTTCATTGACCCTTCTTCTGACTCGTCTGTCTTGCTGGACCCAGGCCCACACCCAACAAGAAGCAGATCCGCATGGTCGCACCGAGGTAGACAAATCCCACATTCCCCCAATCCATGGCATTCCACCCCGTCACGTCCCAGTAGACCTGGCCTCGGCCGCCAATAAGGCCACCCTTGAGCTGGCGGACGCTGTACAGGTGGCCGAAATCCGCAACGAGCAGGCCGAAGAGCAGGGTGCGCCAGACACGCAAGTCGGCGGAGCAGCGCAAGACTAGGGCCTCGTTAATGGCGAACAGCAGGTAAAGATTGGCGAGCTGGGACAGGACGACGGAGGTGGCGAGGGGAATGTCCGCGGAAGAAGATGCACGAGAAGCAGCGGCAGAAGGGTCGGTGAGCGCGAGGTATGTGCGGGGTAGGAAATGGGCGTAGAAGGCGCCTACGAGGGCGGAGACGGGTTCGATGACCAGGAAGAAGAGGGAGTAGAGCGGTGGGAGCTTGAAATTGCTCATTTTTGTCTTTGCGTTTCCGTATTGTGGTTGCTTTGGTGGTTAGAGTTCTGGGACTTTTTTCTTTGTCAATTGGGCCCGTGATCGGGGATAATAATGGTGGGCTGTTGGTTGGGCTGGCGCAAGGGATGGGATTCTTGCATTTGCGGTAGCGATCAGTCCTTCCGTTCTCGGCAATTACCTTGCATCTGCTCTTCTGTAACTGTGGTTCCCCCAAGGCAATATTGAAAACGCTTCTGGCATGTGTGTTTGTCTCTCTGCAATTTCCTTTGCTCTCTTTGTCCCTCTGTGAGCCCAGACGGTGGTTTTTCACGCGCTACGTGGTTACCAGTCCCTTCGAGTCTGTGTACTGTGTAACCGTCTGTTCCCTTGTTCCCTTGTTCCCTTGGAGCGAAAGCTGGGGTAGCCAGGGATGTAAGGGATGCGAGATCTTATTACCTGCGGTGTCGCATAAATAGCACCTGAGTAATTTTGGGCTGCAACAGCCTTGCGGGCCCTCGTCGGTTAGAGGCAGCGTGCTCAGTACCTGTGCGCGCTGTGCCGCGATTTACGGTGGTGGATGGTGTTGCAGCGCTGTCAGGGTCAGGCACAGGGTAGGGGGAAGGACGACCGCTGGCGGCTTTGTCTGGGCTGATCGAATCTGGGTACCATCCCAGTAACAATATTAAATACAGTTGCAGTGACGGGCGGCACACTGCAGGGATGCGAATCAGATATTCACCCTCGCCAGTCTTTTCCAAGCTTGAATAGAACCTATCCAGAGGATATTCGGGGGAGTGCCTACCGTGTGTTCACGTTCACAGTGGTGTCTGACAGGAAGCAAGGTACTGTACACTGTAGCGAAGGCACTATCGAGCGTGATGGTGGCGGCGCCCGAGACACCAAGATCTGCGGTAAGAATAAAATTTAGCGCAGCGCGACAGGGACCGCCGCCACGCCACAGTCCAGCGACCCAGGACACCCCCCGTAGCCAGCCGTGCGATCTGCTGTGTCCCTGAATAAGAATGCCCGCACGAGAGCTGTCACGTCCCCCCAATCCCTAGGGAGAGAATTGTGACAGGTGTTTCACCACGCTGCCGTCCGCGAGCTGACAAGCGCACGCTGCGTCTGGAGGTGCTCTCCCTCTCCCAACTCCTCTCCCAGCCAGGGAGGGCGGTGTGCATCTGCGTGTGTGCGTTGTGCGTGTGAGACTGGTGGCATAGTGGCATAGTGGCATAATTTAAAGCACAACTGGGAGCACCCAGCTGCACGCCCTCGAGGCCCGGCGCCAACCACAGGCTCTGCAATTATCCGTAGCGCGCACCACAATCAATAATGGGCTATCGATAGCTGGAGAGAGCTACAGTCGAGGGAGGGCAGCGTGAGCGTGCAGCCCCCGGTACAGTAATACAGTACTACAGTAATACCCTACTGTCTAGCACAGTAAGGCAGGAATCAGCGTCCGGCTCAGCCTTGCCGATGCGGGCTCCTGACTGGCTGGAGCAGACCCTTCGTCGAATCACGCATCCTCGGATCCTGAGGCGGCCCAGAAACGGGGTTCGCCGCCCGCAAAATTTCCTGCCCCTGTCTCCTTTGGGCGTAGTTAAGGGACCGGTAAACAAAAGCCAGTGCACAACGGGGTCCCAGGCCGACCCTTTTCGCACCTGTCTCGGAGAGGCGAAAAGAACCTGACCCTCCCAGGTGCTGCTCTCTGCTCGACTTCTGCTGGACGACGGTGCTACCGGAACGGGCACTGGATCGCTCCTTGCTGCATCGGTATATCTTTTGTCTTCTCTCCCCACACGTGGGCTCCACTGCTCTGCTTCCCTCCGCCCTCCACTTCTGCCCGTTTTAAAAATCACCACCACCCTTCCCTTCCCACCCGGCCTCAACCTCTGCTTTCTTGGGGATCGACGCATCCACGCTCCTTTGTCTGTCCTGCTCTTCACCCTCATCCATCATTGCAATTTTCCGTGATGACCGTCTTTTTTCTTCCTGCTTAACTTCGACGCTGCTACGCATACGATTCTCTTTCCTTCCTTCACGTTGCACACTTCGAACCATAAAACCTCCCCGATTTGTGCTATCCTGAGTCTCCAGGTACGACTCCGTTTCCGCGATCCGATTGATTCGAATCTCGTCCTCCTCCAGACACCTGCTCAAAGGTCTTGGATACCTTCAGCACCGATCTAACCGCCAATTGTTCGACGTCTCGATCTGAGGATCGAGTCAGCCAAATTGTCTCGTGGTTAGACACGCGCACAATCACGACAATTTACCGTCACTCCATATATATATTGAAAAGATGAGCCGAGTATTTCCCATGGAGGAGTGGGCCCCGGTTCAGGAGTCCAGACCGGCGATGCCTCACTTCGACTCCCTTGGTGGTGGTGTTTACGATGCTCCTGCTGTGGACAGAGCCACCCGCCCTACAACCAGCTTCAGAAGACGCTTGAGCTCTCTGCCGCTAGGAGCTGAGCGGCCCATGACGATGCATTTCAACAAACTCTCCCTCGACGACAATGGCCACGAGCAACCACGCGAGGAAGGTTCGCTCGGAGGGCGCATTCGTGGCATCCTGCGCCGCGCTTCGGTCTCCCTCAAGTCAGCGCGGCCCCGTCGACACTCGCATACGGTCGACCGTCCTTCCACATCGCATTCGCACAAGCCATGGCAGAGATTGAGACAAGCGGCTAGCTTCAGCAGATCCTCCCGAATCATCTTGTCCCAGGATGTGGTCGAGGAGGGAGAGAGCTCCTACGAAGAGTTCCTGCCAATTCCTGGAAAGGGTTCCGCACCTCCCATCATCCCCTGGGGCACGGGCAAGGCTGCTCGCGCGACGGCGGCAGCGCAGAACCTGTACCACCGCCAGCTGCTGTCGCCGGATGAGCAGCAGGGTGATCGCGAGAGTGGTATTGGCATATCCCTGACGCAGACTGAGGTCGCCCAGTACCAAGATACCTCCATCAGCCGTGTCGACTTCATCTCCCTCCTACCAAGCGAACTCTCCATTCAGATTCTGTCACACCTGGACCACGCGTCCCTGCGCAACACAAGCCGGGTATCTCGTAATTGGGCACGTGTGTCCGAGTCACAGCACATTTGGCGCGAGGCCTTCCTCCGCGAGAAGTCCAAGGCGTTTGCCATGAGTCAGCCCATTGCACCTGGAACGGGGCTTGGACTTCCGGCCATCAAGCCCGAAAACGACTGGAAGGATCTCTACCGCATCAAGCAGCAGTTGGAGAATAACTGGCGCGAGGGCAAGGCGGAGCCCGTCTATCTCAATGGCCATCTGGACAGTATCTACTGCGTCCAGTTTGATGAGTGAGTTATCACCTTGCTAGTCTGTGGAATGCACAGATCTATATCAAGCAGACAGTCACCAACAGAAACTAACCATCCTTTCAGGTCTAAAATCATTACAGGCTCTCGAGATAAGACGATCCGCGTATGGGATCTGCGAACCTATGCTTGCACCCTGGTGATCGGTCCTCCCGATGTGCTCAGCGATCCTGCTATTCTGGTGAACGAAGAGGGCCTTCCTCAGCATTATGCCACGATTCCGGACCGGGCTCGCGAGGCTGAATCCACACCATCAACAGTCTCTTTCCCAATCCATCACAATGCCTCCATTCTTTGTCTTCAGTATGACTCTGAAATCTTGGTCACGGGTTCGTCTGATAGCACCTGTATCGTCCATGATGTTCGGGACGGTTACAAGCCAATCCGACGGCTTCGAGGTCACTCTGCTGCCGTTTTGGACTTGGCCTTCGATGACCGGTACATAGTCACCTGCTCCAAAGATGTCACCATTTGTGTCTGGGACCGGAAGACGGGTGAATTGATCAAGCAGCTGCGCGGGCACACAGGACCCGTCAACGCGGTCCAGATGAGAGGTAACACCATCGTATCCTGCAGTGGTGATTTCCGCGTCAAGCTGTGGCACATTGATTCCGGCAAGAATATACGCGAGTTCTTTGGTCACACTAAGGGTCTTGCTTGCTCTCAATTCTCCGAGGATTCGCGTTTCATTGCTAGCGCAGGGAATGACAAGATCATCCGGATCTGGGATGCGAACACCGGCGAGTGTCTCCACAAAATTGCAGCTCATGACAACCTCGTTCGTTCACTACACATTGATTCTGCTAGCGGTAGATTGATCTCTGGGAGCTACGATCAGGATATCAAAGTCTTCGAGATGGAGACGGGTCGGTTGCTTTTGGACTTCCCCAAATGGCATAGTAGCTGGGTTCTCGGTGCGAAGAGCGATTACCGACGCATTATCAGTACAGGCCAAGAGCCAAAGATCCTGATTATGGACTTTGGACGGGGCATTGAGGGCATTGAAAGGCTTGAAAGCTATTAAGGGAACAATAAAAAGGCGCACTAAACTGGTCTCCCTTGGGAGACTTGAAGGGTTTTGGAGTTGGAATGTGGGACCGGACTTGGTTGGATTCGATTTTTTTATTCTTTTATTGGTCGGTGTTATTCAGAGGGTTCTTTTGGGTTTGACTCGCAACAGCAGGTCTGGGTGCTCTTTTTGGAAATACGGGGAAAGGCGGGTGAAAGTGAGTAAACATATCACGGGAACTCCTTTCATATATTCTGGACCTGGAGGCGACCCTTCATTACTGGTGTCTGGGTATTATTTTTTTATGAGTCTGCCTTTTTTTTTGACTAGATCTCATAAGGGGCGTTTTAAGAGTCGGCATCTGCACAGTCAGATTACTCTTTTCTTTTTTCGGTGCCGACAGTTTCAGTCGTTTTGCATAGAGGTATACTGCCAGCGTTTTGCGTTCGTTTCCTCCCATTCTCTTCTTTTTTTTTAGCGGGCATCACACACACATACACACACCTAGATTCTATATGCACATTCTGTTTTCGTCCGCTCCAGTATCTCTTCAGAGGTGTTGGGTTATAGTCGATCGTTTGTTGTCTTGTTTGGATGTCAAATTGCAAAAGTTTTTCATGCGCCAATCCAGAGAGAGGAAACAAGATAGAAAACTATAAAGACACGTCAATATCAGATAGAATGAAAGTCATTTCTAGAACTCCTTGCGTCTGTAGGAAGGGGCGCTATGCTTCTTCCCTGGTTGGCTGCGTGATGACTGCTCTCGAGATGGCTATGACAGTGACCTCCATGCCACTGTCCTTGATACTTATACCATACAACGAGGACTAATGCAGCCGACCATATGGAAACATAACTTATGCGGTTTGCTTTCTGCTTGCCCTTTCTTAGTTCATGATTCGACACCTAATAGGAGAACGTTGGGGTGTATCACGTGATTATACACCTTAAATTGACCATTTTGGTCGAATCTCACCATATTCTGAACAAAGACCAGGAGCTCTCCAATAAACTATTTACCCTATGTTATTCTCATCAATCCAAAGTTTTAATCTTATTCGCAGTGATGGCATTATGCTGATCACCGTACTGGCAACTCTGCTGGGGGTTCGCTAGGGCTAAAACCCATTTCGCACACTCTTGGGAAGCTCGCCTAATTTCCCTTTACTAGCGCCAACCACCCAAGATTAACGAAAGTTTCCCAGTAGGAGAAGCTCTTTCTTTCTCACGACAATCCTCACGCCCAACCAGTCAATATGAGCGCCCTCAACAAGATCGCGGCCAACAGCCCATCCCGCCAGAGCCCATCTGAGCTCGAGACCAGCATTGCTGGTGCTCTGTACGATCTCGAGTCCAACACTCCCGACTTGAAGGCTGCGTTGAGACCACTTCAGATCGTTTCTGCCAGAGAGGTGAGCTAGATATTTACCCAAAAAGCACAATTGATTTAGGAAGCAATAAAGAGGGACGAATGGCGCATTCCTCCCTCTTTACTCAATTTTGGAACGCAGCCTACGCGAAAATAACGAGAATACACATGCCGCCGGCGTCGACACGAATAAATCTATACATATGATACAACTTGGATCTCTCTCGTTTTTTCTATTTTCTTAATGGACGATACAGAGACCGTTGTCTTTCGATTCTGCCCTTGGTCCTTTGCTCATTGGCAATGACAACCGGGTTCTTTCTTATATCGGACATTGAAAAGATTTGAGGAATGAGGGAGAACACAAATGAAATAATATGTGAAAGACGTGTTTTGCTTTGTCGGCGCTGCTATTGTGGATATCGGACGGGCTGCGGACCATGAATTGGAAAAGAATTGCAAACCTTGGGATTGTGTTTCATTTCTTGATTCATGGAGATCGCCTGCTGACTTTGATCGCCTTGCTTTTTAGATCGAAGTTGGCCACGGCAAGAAGGCTATTGTCATCTTTGTCCCCGTCCCATCCCTTCAGGGTTTCCACCGGGTCCAGCAACGGTATGTTTTAACTGGCGTCTCCAATTTTCTGTCTCAAAAGAGGAAAATGTACTGACATATCCAAATAGTCTCACCCGTGAGCTCGAGAAGAAGTTCTCTGACCGCCACGTCCTGATCCTTGCTTCCCGCCGCATCCTCCCCCGCCCCAAGCGCTCTGCCCGCTCCCGCACTTCCCAGAAGCAGAAGCGCCCACGTTCCCGAACTCTCACTGCTGTCCACGACGCTATCCTCTCCGACCTCGTCTACCCAGTCGAGATTGTTGGCAAGCGTCTCCGCACCAAGGAGGATGGCAGCAAGCTGTTGAAGATCATCCTCGATGAGAAGGAGAAGGGAGGTGTTGACCACAGACTCGATACCTACTCCGAGGTCTACCGACGTCTCACCGGCCGTGGTGTCACCTTTGAGTTCCCCCAGAGCTCCATCGCCGATTACTAGATTCGGTGAAAGAGCCATGATATACCAAAAAGAAAAGCTCATGTTTGTTAAAAACTCTTTGGGAGCGTTGCACATGGAATGATGGAACGGAAACTTTGGGAGGCGAGGGTGGATATTCGAATTTTGGACGACGGATGGGAAATCTTTCAAGGCTTGGAGCTTTTGCTCTCTATAGCACACACTGGTCATACAGTCATTTTGTTATGGCGTCCATAGGCATGTTATAATTGGGCTTACCAAAAATTAGTAAAAGCTTCTACATGAATTTTTTCTCATCCAAGCCAAAAACAAAATAACCTGCTCTCATCAAATGATCGTCTTTAGCGCCTCATTTCTAATGAATCAAAACTACCTTATCAGAAACATATTCCCAATCCAGACTTCCAGTACAAAAAGGTGGGGTATATTAACTTTTAACTTGGACAAGAATCGTAAACACTGTCTTTAAACTTGCGCTATCCTTCCAATTCCCAGAACACACCAGTACGCCAGCTCCCTCTTCTCGCGAAGTTCCTTGTCCTTGCTCGCTGGCGCCAACCCGCTCTCATCATCCTGCGCCGCATCCGTCTCCCAATCCAATCTAACAAAGATGGGGATCTCAAGCAAGTCCTCGTCTTCCTTGAGCGGACTGTAATCCTTCCCGCTCTTGTCCGCCTGCATGAACTCAGGGCCTTTGTCCAGGTTCAAGCTTGCAGGCACCACCTCCACCACCACACTGACCCAGTTCCGGCCGCGTTCCCACACCTTGCCGGCTTCAGCTTGCTGCTGGCCCTCGATGGCTTCTGCTTTCGTCCGGCGCTTCTCCTTGCTTTCCCCGCCTTTGCCTCCGCCTTCTCGCAATGCCTCGTCCCACATGTCGGTGTTGGCACCCACCTCGAACTGCGGACACAGAATGGTGACTTTGCTGGCGAATCTCCCCGGAGTTTCGGCGGATGTGGCAATGCTAACCTTGACGGTGTCGAAGAGCGGGTTTTTGAACGTCAGGACGAATTGGGTGGGTTTCATTGGCATGAGAAGAGACGACTGGCCTGGCACGGGAGGCTGGAGTGGTCTGATTGTTATGCTGGGAATATAGTTCTGAGCTACGAGACGGATTCGGAAGCGTGTAGTCTGCACTTTGGATTCTGGTTTCGACAGGATATGGCGGCACTGCTTGCATCGCTTGGATCGTTTGGTGCGCAAAAGTGTTGCAACGGGACGTAGATCGTCTACGAAATGTGGATTGCGAAGCTGCTCTCGTCGTTGGGCGAGAGATGTCGTGCTGTTCCAGCCTCCAGCGCGTAGCTTGGCGATCTGCTGTTCCTCTGAATGCGTGACCTGCAGACCCTCGACAGCGTCCACTGCTTCACGCATAGGCTTCGGTTTCGATTTGGCCTTCTTGTCTGCCACCCCAGCGTAAAGTCCCATGATTCTCGATAAGGCACCTGGTGATCCGAACCCGTAGTCTCCAGCTAATCCAAGACTCCCAGGAGGTGCCGCCTCAGCTAGCTGTCCTCTGTAAAATGTTGCGAGATTTGAGAAGTGGCTCTCCGGATCCAATATCTCCTCTGGGTCAAGTGTAAGATGTTCAAAAGGCTCGTCGATAGCTGGGGGTGACGAAGTAAGACTTCTTCTGCGCTCATCCCTATCCTTTTCCCTTCGGCGCTCCTTCGCTGTCAACCGAGGTCCTCCTCCATTATTAATTTTGGATAGCTGTGAATATATGCCATTGGATTTCTCAAACTGGATGCCTATTTCTGACGAGCTCCATGTACAATGTCCGCAGCTCAAGACGTAAGGCCCTGTAGGTTGGGCAACTTCAGCCCCTAAGCCGGTCGGCGGGCCTTCCAAGCTAGTGACCGCAAGCGGAGATGTACATATCGGACAGTTGAAACAATTCCTTGTGCATCTAAAATAAAAACATTCAGCAACAAGCCCAGAGGCATGGAATTAGTAGATGAGCGCACCTATTCCCTTCAGACTTCACGGTGCTACTGGGAACCTCAAAGAGACAATTCGGGCAGTACCACGTTATTATCTCCTCCAGATAACATCGTGGACATCGTATCTGGTGGCAATCCTCGCAGTATAGAAGGTGCTCAGGCGGATACAAAGTATAGTTTGCGCGCGCTGCGCTCGGATTAAAGGTACGTTCCTCCTCCTCCTCATCCTCTTCGATCTCTGGTACAGGATCCGAGTCGATTGTTCGTGCTGCAGTGGGGATTTCCGAGCACGGGCATTGTATGTATGTGTAAGGAGTAAAAGAAGCCATTATCACTCAGGACCTCAATTACGAAATCGAAGATCGATCTCGTAGAGGTGTAACTGGAAAAGTGAACTGGTCTGTAGAGGGGCAGAAAATGACGCTAAGCCTCAACCAACGCAAGGGATCTCGGGCGGTGAAGAGCAAGCTCCCATCGCCACCATTGTTACTGTAAACAGCTTCCTCCTCTCAATTATCTTTCGAACTTCCTGGCTCCTAGTATTATGTCTTGCAGAAAATAATGTCATAGTTCAAATCTTCCAATTTATGGATCCCTATAAAATTCGATCTATACACGTAGTTAAATCTCAAGTATAGTTAATTGTATCACAGAGCAGCTCAATCCCTAAGCGTCGACAACACCTTTTGAGTTACATTATCTATTCTTCTGGATAGATAGTGGCTCAACCAACAAAAGGCGGATAGAGTCATATGTACAGGGCTCTTTTCTGCTCGTAGTATTCCTAATTTGCGGAAACTCCGGGCGAAAAATTCCTTGGAGAATTCCACACTTCCGGGAAAGATTATCCCGAGGACTTTTTTTGTAGTGGGGAACTCATTCACGTCGTCGACCCCACTGTTGACCGCAATTGAAGTCGAGAGTATAATATTGAATAATTGTAGCTATTTACTTGCGATAGCAAGATATCTTGTTTCTTCTTTGCAAAATGTGTGAGCCTGATGCTAAGAACTTATTGAATGTGTATGATTCCTGACGACTATTTCCAACCGCAAATACCGGATGCATCACTTTGCGTGGAAATTCTATGCGATTTGTGAAACTGGTACTTATAACTGTGAAGGATCAGTAGGATAAAAGGTTGTGCGATAATACAAAGCCTGGTTGAGTTGTTTGTCTTCCGGGCGGAGGATATTGTGCATACGGTATATACAAAGCAAATTTGGGTCGCCCTGGAACAAGAGAAATATGGAGGCATCTAATACAACTGGTAGTTAAATTTTAAATGCAGTTTTTCTTAATGTGTGTTGGTGGAAAAGGATTTCAAGTTTAGTTGTAGATAGGTTCCTAAAGCGATTGTGATCTCAAGTTCCCGAGATACTTTTCTTCACGATAATCTGGAAAAGATCCGAGAGGAGAAATCGCCCAGAAAAGCCTAGAATGTCTTATCAAGCTTAAATGTTCCAGATAAGCTCTGGAGGCCAATGTTAGCTCCGATCGCAATAGGATAGAAATGCTTCGACGTGGAAAAACAAAATAATCCCTGCCGCCCTTTTACAATGTGTTTCTCCGTTAACGTCTTGACATGTGCCAAAGTCCCGATGGAATAAGACTATAGTACGGCGCAATGGTTTGCGCGCATAGTGTATAAGGTAATCAGAATCATAACTTCAAAGAAAATAGATTAATCACGACAGTGGTTGCTGCTGAAAATACTGTTCGGTGCAGCAAGATGTACCAACGGTAGTCACGTCGCATTGTAGATCCTGACTGACCCAAAAATAACCCAATGTAACTAAGGTGCTTCATATTCACCCGAAACCATTAGAATGCGATTAACACAATCACGGAAACCCGCCAGACAGGTCGTCGCGTCTTCAGTTGCAGCCTAGAAGAGCGAAACTTATATACTAATTGATCGCAGTCAAAGGAAAAAGATAATTAAATCGACAGAAATCGGAAGCTAGAATTGAGGAACAACCGCTCGCTCAGCTGCGCCTTGCATGAGTCGATTCAACAGATTATGAGATCTGTAGGTGGATCGACTAAGTTAAGCATAATTGAAACCCCCGCAGATGCAGGATGCCGCGCCTCATTTTCGGATTTGCTGCGTAATTATAGTTTTATTGTAGAAATATGATAGATTAGGAGTAGAAAGTACGAGAGATTGCGCTATGGTTATGCTTCAAGTGCGATGTTTGCTTTGCTGATTTTGCATCTTGGAAATCTGATGAAGGATTGGGATTCCATCGCATCGAGGTCTGTGGTTCTCCCAGACCCAAGCTTTCTTCCATGACAGGTTGAAAAATCACGCCATCCCCTAAATGGCCATCTGCATTATGTCTTTCCCAATTTGGAAAAGCGTGCTCCTTTACCGAGCTTCCTTAGGCGATATTGTACCGTCGGCGTACCTCGCGTCAAGGTAAAGTCAACGTCCAAGTTGTTGGCTATCTGCCCTGCCCATCAACATCAGCCTTAACGTCTTATACCGACAGTGAATACAGTCGCGCTGAGGTCTTGTCACATCAGAATTTAGTCTCAGGGCTCTTTCGAAGGATCCCGATGCGCCTCACCGTTCCTGGAATCCGCCAGCTTGCTTCCCTATCCCCATACCCCACGCGCTGATTCTTAGATACGAACCAAAACAACAGAGTCCGGAAGCTCGAGCGACGTTGCGCAAGGCATGGCGCCTATACCAGGCACGCCGAGACGTTCTGGCGGGAGCCGTTCCCGCGCCAGGTCCTCTCGTCCCAAGTCGGCTGGGGCCAGATCTGACAAAGCAACGCCTGCGATTCCTGGTTCTGAACCGCCACCAAAGAAGCGTAGATATATCCCCGGGGGTCCTGGTGGAGGAGGAAGATATGTGGAAGAAGATGGAACCGAAATACCAGTTGGTGGGACCGGCCCTGGAGGATATAACTACGTTGGCCCCCGTGGCCGCATAGGGCGCGAAAACATGGCAAACGGCGTACAACCCGTTGTATATCCCCGTCGAGATCGCAGTACACGAGCGCGAACTTCACAGCCTCAAAACCAACAGCAACCGGCCATGAGATTCAGTTCTGCCGCCCAAGCGGCTGCTGTTGTGCAAAGCGATGGATATAAACCAAGGGAAGAACGCGCTTGGGAAGAATTCCATCCAAATTTGGATATTGAGGCGCCACTCAGAGCATTTAGTGCTGAGGAGGTTGAGGGTATACCAAAGACGATGCCTCTCACGCCTGGTGCCCTCAACTCCCCGGAACTGGCAATTAATGGCTCAAATGGCATTTACAGTATTGAAGTGCCTAAGTCAATGAGCGAAGGTGAGGGAACTCCGAGCGGATCTGCCACTAGTGACACTATCATCACCTTTGCCATACCAGGTACTCCAGGTGGCGGAAAGAGGAGACCTGGACGGCCACCTAAAGATCCAGTGGCATTCTTTGCAGCCCGAGCCGCGAAACTGAGCCAAGGTCTAACACTTCCTATAGCACAAAAATCACCTAAAACCCCAAAGGTAGTAGCTCCGCCACAGAATGTAAATGCAAAGGAGAGGTTGACTCTCCCGCAACCGTCATACCGAAAGACAGATACTCTTTCGCGTTTCGAAGACAAGGCATTAGGCTTGGTCCGCTACGTGGACAAGTCTATGGCAAATGTTGGCTACCAAGAAAGTGATATATTCATTCGACCGGAGCGCAAACTCATCAAGGTCTCCGATACCAATTTGGACGAGGACCTCGACCTCGGTCCAGGCTTCAAGGCCGACGGCGATTCTATGATAACCATAGCGAGTGGTGGTGTTGGGCGAGTGGAATACGACATGGATGAACAAGATGACAAGTGGTTACAGGAGTATAATAATGAACGAAAAGCCCTAGAATTCGAAGCGATAACTCGCGAGATCTTCGAGATCACGATAACCAAGATCGAGAAGGAGTGGCACGCATTGGAAAAGCGAATACCGAAGCCGAATCCTAAGCCGCCCCAAACTCATCGACCTAGGTCAAGCTCCGCCGCCGCAGTAAATGGTGAGCCATTCCCAGGCGAGGAACAAGACAGCAAATGCGCTATCTGTGATGATGGAGACTGCGAGAATACGAACGCCATCGTCTTCTGTGACGGATGTGACTTGGCAGTACATCAAGAATGCTATGGTGTGCCTTTTATTCCAGAAGGGCAGTGGCTCTGTCGGAAGTGCCAACTGGTGGGGCGTGGAATTCCGGTTTGTTCTCCTTGGGTCCCCTTTACTCATGTATTGTTCAACGAGAGTGCTAACTGTAAATGTAGACCTGTATCTTTTGTCCTAACACCGATGGTGCATTCAAGCAAACCAACTCTTCTAAATGGGCCCATCTTCTGTGTGCAATGTGGATTCCTGAAGTCTCATTGGGTAACCATACGTTTATGGAACCGGTTATGGATGTTGAGAAGGTGCCGAAAACACGATGGAAGTTAACCTGCTACATCTGCCAGCAGCGAATGGGTGCTTGTATTCAGTGCGGCAATAAGGCCTGCTATCAGGCGTTCCATGTCACCTGTGCGAGGCGTGCAAGACTATTCCTGAAAATGAAGAACAACCATGGCACTCTTGCCGTCCTGGATGGAACGACTGTCTTAAAAGCCTTTTGCGACAAACATTGCCCGCCAGATTACGCTCGCCAGAATGACGTTGCGCTCGCTACTCGGGAGGCACGTATATTCTACAAGAGGACAATGCGTGGTCGGTTATGGGCAGATAGTCAAGCGTCTGCTTTAGCTCTCGCAGCACGACATAATGCCGTTGCCGAACATCAGCCAGATGAATCGCAGGCCGCAGGCGCGCGGGCTTCTCTTGTCCTTGGAGACCCAAAGAAAAAAGGAAGCGGTTCCTCACCACAAAAATCGATTTGGAAACTTCCTTCCGGAGCACCTGTGATCCCTCAAGTTGTCTACAATGCCGTAGAAAGCTCACTTCAACGATTCACAATTCGAAGGCGCAAGGAATTCGCCGCAGATGCTTGTAGGTATTGGACTTTGAAACGCGAGGCAAGACGAGGCGCGGCCCTTCTCAAACGCCTGCAATTACAAATGGAGACGTTCTCATCAATGGAATTAACGAGAAGAAACTTTGCTGCGATGGGCCATGCTGGCCGAGCCAGGCTTGATCGACGAATTGAATTTGCTAAGACCCTTATTGCTGATTTGGAGAGACTCAAAGACATGACCAACGCCGTCAAAGAGCGCGAGTTAGAGAAACTTCAAGCTACGGAACTTGAAGCAGATCTCGTGGATACGATATACTTCCCTGTTGCTAAACTGCTCCCTTCCATTGTCGAGAAAGCACTGGTGTAAGTAGCACATCCCTCCCGAATTACAAGATGCTAACATTGCTTCAGGCTAGATATTAAGAACGTTTTTACTACGGGGCTCAATGATATCAGCTCAAAGTTACAAAAACGTTTTTATGTTACCGCCCTGACATTCGTGCACGATTTCAGCGAGGTATTTCGTATCGGAATCAACACCGAACCTGCTATACAATCACGTGTGAACGGCGAAAGTGTTAATGGAGAGAGCTCGATGTCACCTAAAAAGACAGTTGTAGACATCAAAGAGCGCAGAAAACTTGCGAAGAGGATCATCAAGGCTGTTCAGCCACAGCTAGAAGCAGCGATTCGAGCAGAAGCTGACGTCCTGCAAAAACCTGCCGAGAAGTTACTCAAGGAGCTGGAATCAATGCTTGAGGCGAGCCTAGAAACTCGTAGAGGCTCAATCACCACCTCTATTGGAGGCGAATCTATGGGTGATATTGAGGTCGATAATGATGGGGACCATCAAATGGAAATCGATAACCAGATCAAGCTGGATGGCATGGCCCAAATCACCAGTGAAACAGCTGAAAACGGTGAGACTAGCATCACTATTGTGGATACTACCGACTCCATGGACGTTGATGCAGACGGAGAGTATGAGGATACCATCATCGCAGAACCCAAGAAAGAGCCCGAGGACTCCAATATTGACTCGCGAGGAGGAGACGATATGTCGAAAAACAAAACTCACGGGATTGAGTCTACTGATACCCCACCAGATACTAATGGCTACGTCTCCGCACATGAGAATACGGCCCGGCCTGGTCCACCTACGCCTCCAATATCAAACGGCGATGTTGGCTCTAATCTTGACCCTTCGGATATTCTGAACAATGGCGGTATTCCATGGTACCTGAAGGATTTCCAACCCGAAGGGACCAGTATAATTGAGTCGCAGTGGATCGGGAGAGAGGTTGTATCAAGACTCAGCGAGGAGTTGAGTGATATGGATGATGATGAATTAAAAGGACTAGGCATCGATGTCGAGGAAGCTGCCATGGGTGTACGAGATATTCCCTCAGCTGTTGCAGAAGCCGAGAAGACCAGCCCTGTCAAAACGAAGAAGGGCAAAGTCAAGAAGAGGTGGAGAGGCTATAGGTGATAATGTTTCTATGGGAATTTCTTGCTGGTCAGGTGAATTTCCTTGGCCAGTCCATGATTCGCGTGCGTAATCTGAAATTCTTTTTCTGTCCAGCCCAGGCGGTTCTCATTGTGGAGGCTGCTCTGGTTGGTCACCGGGGGCCGGGACATTTTTGTCCATTTAATGTATCAAGTGGTGTGTAAGAGCTGTGTTCGTGTATATTACGCTGCGAAACTATTATGGGTTGCAAATATTTTGCTTCGACTGGCAAAAGGGGCGGTGTTTTTCATTGATTTGGAGTTCGAGGCACGGACATGGATCAATGAACCCACGTACTGCGGATTAATAGGTGTTATCTGGAAGGAGTTCTCTCTTGTTTTTACAGATGGATACCATTTCCTAGATTAGTTATTTAAACAGGGTCTATGAAATCGAACAAAGTATAACTAGCTAAGCCAAAGATATCCCGTCTCCTTTTGTGAAAGTTGTCCTAAGAGTGAGTAATTCTCAAGAGTGTCGCCTTCTCTTTACTTTGCAGTATGCCTTGTCATCTGTTTACACACTTAACCATAAATACCCTCACTTCTCGGCCTACTTGCCAAAGCAATTCTTCTCATGCGTGGCAACCCAGCCGGAATAATTTACTTCCTTGGCGTTGTGCAGATACACGATCACATGATGCGGTTTCTGCCAAAGTATGGAGTAATAGAAACTGGGAGGAAATGATTGGATGGGCTGGCTAAATTGATGCATAATTGGTGCGAAATTCGTCTCCGGCCGGATTATCTTGCAACGGATAAATGCCCCGCGCGATCCATTTTTTGGCCTGGCACGTCTGGCGGGCAAGCCAGGGCGTCCATCATGTGTACGCGTGTTGCCCCGCCATTGTTGCTGAACTCCCTTAGGGTGGGGTGTATGAAGGTAGGTGTTCCGATCGTCATGGGCGGAGATAACAGTCCCTTTAAAAGTCAATCCTGTTCAGATCCCAGAATTTTTTTCCATTTCCCTTTCTTTCCTCGTAAAAACCTCCCTTCTCCCACGTCCAATTCTCCCCCAAAGCTTTGTCTGGTCGATCCTACATTCCCCATCACAGGTGTAGCTCGATCAACAGAACGTTCTATAATTTCCCCTCCATTTCTCTTCCTTTTCTTCTTCTGAATTGAACAAAAATGGTTTATCCAGAGACCTTCACCGGCTTCCAGGTTGAGTCCGCTGACACCTGGACCACCTTCCACAAGAATGAGTACAAGCCAAAGCCATTTGGCGACTACGACGTCGATATCCAAATTGAGGCCTGTGGTATCTGCGGCTCTGATGTTCACACCATCACCGGTGGCTGGGGCGAGCAGCACTTCCCTCTGTGCGTGGGACACGAGATCGTTGGCAAGGCGCTCCGAGTGGGACCCAAAGTTACTTTGATCAAGCCTGGCCAGAGGGTCGGTGTTGGTGCCCAGAGCTGGAGCTGCTTGGAATGCAAGCAATGCAAGAACGACAATGAGACCTACTGCAGGAAGCAACTAGATACTTACGGTGCTGTCTGGCCGGATACTGGAATTGTCAGCCAGGGCGGATACGCTAGCCACGTGAGAACGCATGAGCACTGGTACGTTACCATAGTGTTGCCCTTGTTTATCGATCTTATCGCCGTATATGCTGCTGTTGCTGACTTGAAGCAGGGTATTCCCTATCCCAGATGGTCTTACATCAGCTCAAGCAGCTCCCATGCTTTGTGCTGGTTTGACAGTATATTCCCCCCTTGTTCGCAATGGCTGCGGACCAGGCAAGAAAGTCGGTATCGTTGGTCTGGGAGGAATTGGTCACTTTGGTGTGCTCTTTGCTAAGGCCCTCGGCGCCGAAACCTGGGTCATCTCCCGCTCACACGCCAAGGAGGCTGATGCCAAGAAGTTGGGTGCTGATGGTTTCATCGCCACCCAGGACAAGGACTGGAACGAGCCCCATATCATGACCTTTGACCTGATTGTCAACACTGCCAACTCATCGGAGGGATTCGACCTGGCGAAATACTTGAGCCTCCTGGATGTCCACGGAAAGTGGATCAGTGTCGGTCTGCCAGAGGGAGCGGGACAAGAGGTCAAGGCTCAGGATCTGTTGGCCAATGGTGTCCTGATCGGTGCCAGCCATCTTGGTAGCCGGAAGGAGATGCTGAGCATGTTGAAGCTTGCGGAGGAGAAGGGAATTAAGAGCTGGGTTGAGGAAGTGCCGATCAGTGCCGAGAATCTAGGAACTGCGGTGAGCAGACTCAAGAAGAATGATGTCAAGTACCGATTCACTCTTACTGGATATGACAAGGCCTTTGGAGCTTAAAAATGATTTGTTATGTATGTATAGGTGGGAGAGATACCTAAAACACTAGCGAAAATGCAAAATTACGCAAAATTTATAACTTGTCTCTGATGTTCTCTTTGCGAATAGCTTGAACGTAGACAGAAGTAAGGGAGGCTAGGTTGGAAGTTTTGTTGCATTCCCTTCTTTGCGTGCCATCAAGGTATTTCTTGGATGCAGTTTTGATATGATGTCACGTGATGGCCATCTGTCTCCCCGTCATCTTCACTTAAGCAAGCCCAGAACGGGGCTATCAGGTTCATGGTACAGATGATGACGTCGACAGTTTTGAGCATTGCGTATATTCATTGAGACAGAGGTAGGAGCTAGAGGCCTGGATCTGGATCATACATCCTGCACAAGATCATGCGCAGAGAAAGAACATCATCCTACATACACTATGGAAATGGGGGCATCATAATGGAGATAGCTTCGATGAATATCACGGAGTGGGTTTTGTTTGTGGCAATTTGCATAAAGATTCATCATCAGTGCAGTAGTAGGAGCACAAAGCGTGCATGCACAAAATAGTGCCGAGGTATATTCATAAACATTTGTAGTGATAGGCACAATACCGTATCTCAACAACCGTGCACAGTTTTTGTTCTACTACATATGTATCTTATTAGTGATGCTTTTCCTGTTATTACCCCGTTTCGCTGGCCTGGTTCGTCGCGTTTCAGCGAGACTCGGCTAGACCAGGCTCTCAGACGTCTCAATGTTTCACACGCAAGCGTCACCAGCCCCTTGCAGACAGCCAACCGCAGCGCAAGTAGCACAGCGTTTCGAAACTTTTTGTGTCGTTTCGAAACGTTCTATTGCAAGGGCCACGCAAGCCAACCGGTGCCGAGGGCGCAGAGCGATTCTGGAGCTGTTGAAACGGGTTAATAAGCGCTGTGCGCACATACTGGAGTGTGTCCACTTGAATATAGAACAGAACTTATAAGCAGTCTAAAAAATAGTTGACTGGTCACGAGCAGAGAGGTGCAGTTATGCGGTGTGAGGTGGCCTCTGACCACAGCATCTGGTTGGATCATGATGCTGGCTCTTCGACTTCCATTCCTGTTTCGTCCACGGGATCTGGCCATGAAAATGGGACGATAGACGTTGTTTAGGGTACCATGCTCGGAGATTTCATTATTATGCCGAGTGGGAAGAGCAGCTGGGATGGTTTTGATTTAGAGGGCAAACGCTATTATGCGCTGCTAGACCAAGATGTGCAAGATGTGCAGTTTAGGCGCAACAAATAAAGCATACCAGAGTACGAGGGGCTTGACAGGAGTGGTCTCCTTGGCCCTATGGCCTGCATGCCTGGAATGAGAAGAGAGAGAAAGCAACCATAGGGAAGGTTCCAGTGCCAGTCCGTCTCGCTGCCAGCGCCACGGCCCGACTGGCTGGCTCCTCCGGCGGTGCTGTCAGGGACGCCCAGGGGCCACCACGGCGAAGGACTAGGGGCGCGTCGGCAAGAAATTCCCCGGCCGCCAGAGCTGCACCAACCACAACGAATCAACCGCTGTGCCGCCAACCTCGATGTGACACGCCTCGCGAGTTTCATCTTCGCTTGTCCATGTACTATCGCTGAACCATCGCCATACTATCACTGCTGTTGCGCCGCATATACCACCCCCAGAAGCCGGTGCCCGGGATTAATTGCATGGCAGGGTCTCTGGGGCTTCATGCGAGATTCGTACTGTGCCTGGATTGGGCTGCAGTCGACGACTCTATCCTCGGGCTCCTGGTCTAGTCCTCCGGCTCTCCATCCCATCGGTTGGCTCTGGCTCGTCCAGCGAACGGTCCCCTGAGATTTACAAGATCACAGGGTCCCCGCAGACCCATTCGTGCTGTATTAAGGGTAGGCCGGCATTGCCCCTCTTGACCTCTCGAGGGAGATAGACGAGCTGGACAGGATGAACTAGCCACCGGCTCTGTTTCGATTCCTCCCTGTTCACTGGTGCCAGTGCATGGTTCGTGGTCTGCCGCCGCGCTGACGAGTGGCTAGTGCCTTGCTGCGGGTGACATTCGGTGGTTTTCTGATGCTTCCCGTTGGACATCGTCGACGATGATGGCTCCGGATGAGATCCACAGTCCAGCCCCGGCCAGAGAGTCGGGACACCTGGATGAGCTGGGTGAGTTGGATGAGCCGCTGCTGGGGAGCGAGCGTGTCCATCGCCCTCGCATGGGACCAGCGTCATCCCATGATGGCCCTTCCTCGGGCCGTGACGCTAACTCTGGTCGTGAAAATGCCATGTCTGGTGGCGCGAGCCCCCATATAAGCTTTGGCAACCCGCGGGATGTGAGTTTATTTTATCTTCTTCTCCCCAAGGCTTGTTGTTTCTGTTGTACATAGCCACCACGCGCGCCGGTCGACACTCCTTTATTTTCTCACTCAGCTTGGTCTGAAGAAATCCTAGAGTCTCCCAGGGATTCTACTTCTTGTGAGTACCTTAGAAGTTGCCTGAGAATGATGTTTTGTGTTCCTTCCTTTGTGCGATTTTAGTCAGAGTCGTGGCCAACGTCAGACCTCCTGCTCGCTTGCGTCTATTGAACGAGAGCAGGAAGGAGCGCGTCAATACTATCACAATAGCAAACGTCACATTCTGGGTGCTTATTGTTCTTTTTTGAACATGTCTCCTATACTCTTATGAAAGGCGTAGATTGTGCCTTTGGCGCGTGCCTATCCTTCTGTCATAACGTTCCTTGAATTCCTTGTCACAGCAAACATAGACGCACTCAAAGATTGCATCCTTCTTAGCCCGGAATGAGCTTTACATAACATCAACAACGCTGCCCCATTGTCTTCAGTGTCCTGTCATTTCCCAATTATCATCCAACTAACAAAAGTCTCATTCACAGTTTTCACACTCCTTCAAACCATCCTACGGCAGCTGGTTCTACGTCACGATGGTCTCCCTTTCGATCTTTACCCTTCTCGCGACTTTACGTCTTTTTCTTCTCGTCTCTGGTGCACCTGCACCCAATGCTCTACCCGCCCCCGCAGCAAATGATGCTGCTGCCTCTTCCAGCTACTGGGTTGCCAACATCAAGCGACAGGGAGCTGTTGCTTTTGGCGATTCTTCCTACACGGTCTTTCGAAATGTAGCTGATTATGGTGCTAAGGGTGATGGTAAGTAAACTTGAGCCCGTGTCCCGAATGATAGCACAGCTGTGAAGACGGATAGACTTGATGGTGCCTGTGTGCTAACTCCTATTAGGATCAACCGATGACACGGCAGCAATCAATGCCGCCATCAGTGATGGAAATCGCTGCGGTCAAGGCTGCGATTCTTCCACTGTGACACCTGCTTTAGTTTATTTCCCACCTGGAACCTATGTCGTGAGCACACCGATCATCCAGTATTATTATACTCAACTAGTTGGCGATGCCCTCACTCTCCCAACTATCAAGGCGGCGGCCGGCTTCACAGGTATGGCTGTTATTGACGCTGATCCTTACGACGACAGCGGCAACAACTGGTATACCAACCAAAACAACTTCTTCCGTCAAATTCGCAACTTTGTCATTGATTTGACTGCTATGCCAGCTACTGCTGGAGCTGGAATTCATTGGCAGGTTGCTCAAGCCACCAGTCTGCAGAACATCGTCTTTAACATGCGTACTGACGGTGGAACTTCAAATGCTCAGCAGGTAAGTAATTTGTGTGCTTAATTTGTTGCTCTTCAAAGCAACGCTCGAAGAAAAAAATGGCTGACCTGAAAATCAAGGGTATCTTCATGGACAACGGATCAGGTGGCTTTATGACCGATCTGACTTTCAACGGAGGAAAGTACGGAGCATTCTTCGGTAATCAGCAGTTCACCACTCGCAATCTGACCTTCAACAACTGTCAGACTGCCGTCTACATGAACTGGAACTGGGCTTGGACTCTTCAGGGACTTAACATTAACAACTGCCAAATTGGTGTTGACATGTCCAGTGGCGGTGCAGCAACCCAGTCGGTCGGCTCAGTCTTGCTTCTCGATAGTACCATCAGCAACACTCCCATTGGTGTATCCACTGTCTACAGCACCGGCGAAGGAGTGACCAATGGAACGCTCATCATTGACAACGTTGATTTCAGCAGCAACGTTCCTGTTGCTGTCTCCAATGCGGGCACTAAGGCAACTATCCTGGCCGGAAACACCAAAGTGACTTCCTGGGTCCAAGGTGACGAATATACTGGCACAAGTGGCGGAAAGGCGGTCCAAGCACCACTCGCGAGCCCAGTTTCGAAGCCAAAAACTCTTCTCAACTCGAACGGTAACGTCTTCACTCGATCTAAGCCGCAGTATGAGTCGCTTCCTGCTTCTTCATTTATTAGCACCAAGTCAAATGGAGCTAAGGGTGACGGAGTTACTGATGATACCGCTGCCATCCAGGCCATATTTAACTCTGGTAGGTAACAGTGAGCTCCTATTGCCGTAGTGCTTTTACTAACGCCATTATAGCCAGCCCCAATGATGTGGTCTACTTTGATCATGGTGCCTATTTGATCACAAGCACTGTCAAGGTCCCCAAGGATATCAAGATAACTGGTGAGATCTGGCCTCTGATTATGGCTGGAGGATCGACATCGTTCAAGGATCAAGCCAATCCGGCTCCTGTCTTCCAAGTTGGTCAGCCAGGTGACACGGGATCTGTAGAGATGTCTGATTTGATCTTTGAGACCGCTGGGCCCCAGCCTGGTGCCATCATGATTGAATGGAATGTTGCTGAGACTTCTCAAGGCTCAGCAGGTATGTGGGATGTCCATGTCCGTGTCGGAGGTTCCGCAGGAACCGACTTGCAATCCAACACTTGCTCCAAGGACCCAACCGTGACCGCTCCCGCAAATCCAGCCTGCGAGGGTGCATTCCTTCTCCTCCATGTGACTTCTGAGGCCACAATCTACCTCGAGAACAACTGGTTCTGGGTTGCCGATCATGAGCTTGATCTCTCTGACCACAACCAAATCAACATCTTCAACGGTCGCGGTGTCCTTGTCGCCTCCGAGCAAGGTCCTGTCTGGATGTGGGGTACCAGTTCTGAGCATTCCGTTCTCTACAATTATCAACTGGCGAACGCGTCCAACGTCTATATGGGTCTTATCCAGACCGAGACACCATATTACCAATCCAACCCCGACGCGACTGGCCCCTTTACCTCTAACGCTGCCTACTCGGACCCAGATTTCTCGACTTGTTCCACTTCCGGGTGCAAGAAATCATGGGGTCTCCGTGTTGTTAATTCAAATGATGTATTCGTCTACGGAGCTGGCCTGTACAGTTTCTTCGATAACTACGATCAAACCTGTCTCGCAACTGAGAGCTGCCAGGAGAATATTGTATCTCTGGAGAACTCCAACATTCAGCTCTTCGGACTGAGCACTAAGGCTAGCACCAATATGGTGACTGTTAACGGCAAGAGTGCTGCGCTAGATTCTGATAACAGGAACAATTTCTGTGCTACCATAGCCCTGTTCAGTGAAACTGGCGAAACCCAGAATGCCCTTCCTGCTCCCCCATCGGGCTCTTCCTCGTCAACATCATCCAAGTCCTCTACTGCCACTCGGGCTTCATCTTCCTCCGCTGCGACTCCGATTGCATCTCTATCGGTTTCTCTTTCTGCAGCTGTCGCCCCCTCACCGGCATCCACTTCTAACGTGCCAAAAGCCGCACCTTCTTCTCCCTCTGCTGCTGCTCCGCCTCCGGCTGCCGCTAAGTCCTCTTCCGCTGTCGCTCCTGCCGCTGCCGCTGGAACCTCCCCTGCTGCAGCACAACCACCTGCCGCTGCTGCGAGCTCCCCTGGTGCTGCACAGCCGACTGTAGCAGCTGCACCCTCTGCAGCCGCTCCACCTCGTGCAGCAGCCTCTTCTCCCGTAGCTTCATTGCCAGCTGCTGCGGTAGCTTCTGCTGCACCGGCCGCACCTGCTGCCGCGTCTCCGGTTGCTACTGTTACGGTAACTGTTGAGGCACCTTGCTCTGCCTCCTCTACAGCTTAAATGTCTTTATTTTTGATGCAATGGAGGGACGGTATGGGGATTCCGATGGAATAAGCCCATGGTAAATCCTGCAATTCTTCTTGTACATAGTTATTTGATCTTCCTAGGGGCCACTTTTCCATATGGGATTGGCAACGCGAACAGCACGGGTTTATGACAGCTGGCGATAAACGGGCTGGGCTGGGTACTGGAACAAAGTTCTTTATAAATAAATAGATAGCATCAACAGCTGGCTGAGAATCGCTACATTGATCCCCACTTAACGTTTGATTTCACTCCTTGTTGTGATAACCTACTTAGAAATATTTCTCTTTAAAGGGTTTTATTAGTATCTGGTGATTTTTATTTCGTTGGCCTACGCTCCTTCGTAATGATGCGCCGATCTTGACCCACGAGACCATCTTCCCCTGAAGAGCAGCGCTTACACGTGACTGTTGATTAGGCGACGGCCATTCTCCGCCAAAACAAATCAAACCAAGGCGGGCCGATCGCGATAACTTCAAATTGAAACTCCCGTCCTCGGGCGCTTGTCCGCAAAATAAATTTACTCCTCCGCTTATTATTCCACAACCGTGCAATAGACGGCATTTTTTATTCCCTCAGTGATTTCTTAGAAGCTCGGGGCAATTCTCAATCACCCTCTTTTTTTTCGGGATCTCCTGAAGATTCAAGATGGGTGAATCCAGGTGGGTCAGCGCTTTTGAAGTCCCACGAGATGGGGTGGTGGGGGATTTTGTAGTTTTTTGCTGACGAGGTCGATTCGAATCTATACAGGCAGGAGCTCGTAGCTTGGCTCAATAGCCTTCTCCAGTTGAATATTACAAAGGTCGAACAATGTGGTACTGGGTGAGTTTTCGGAACCCCTCCCCCGCATACCGCTCTCTTCTACTACATTCCAAGTCCGCCTTTATTGGCTTCATTTTGGGACTGTTTGTAGCTTTAATATGGATTAATATATGAGAGAAGGAATTATTGGCTAATGGATTTTCTCCCTTTCTGGGATGCAGAGCTGCGTATTGTCAAGTCTTCGATAGCATTTTCCTTGATGTGCCGATGTCGCGGGTGAAGTTCAACGTCAACACCGAATATGCGTACTTACAAAACTTCAAGGTTCTGCAAGGTGAGTTACAAGGTTGGACGATGTTATTGTCTTTCAAAAAGAAGAAGCGATGATATAGTTTCCTAAGAAGAAATATTGGACACAATTGTACTAATACGTTGTTCCATTAGCATGTTTTGTAAAACACGGTATCGATAGACCCGTTAATGTCGAACAATTGATCAAGTGCAAGATGCAAGATAATCTTGAGTTTCTTCAGTGGTCGAAGCGGTATTGGGATCAGTACTTCCCAGGAGGAGAATACGATGCTGTAGCGCGGCGGCGAGGTTCTGGTGCCCCTCCTGCAGGAGGAGCCCCAGCTGCAGCTCGGACAACAACGTCTGCAGCACGAAGAGGTACAACGCCAACAACAGGTGGCCCTAGAATCGCAAAGGCCGGAATCGGCAGTGGTGCGTCTGCCGCACTTCAGCAGGAGAACAATACCCTCAAGGAGACCGTTGCTGGCTTAGAGCGTGAGAGAGATTTCTACTTCAGCAAGCTCCGGGACATCGAGTTACTGGTTCAGCAGGCCTGTGAGGAAGATCCAGAGATCGAAAAGCAGGAGGATGGGTTGATCAAGCATATTCAGACCATTCTCTACTCAACGGAGGATGGATTTGAGATTCCAGCTGAAGGGGAATTGGATGATCAAGAGACGTTCTAATTTCGGCGGTAACTCATGGTGAAGTATGTTTGGAAACTCAAAGGGGTTTAGGAGAAATGAAATATTTAGATGGATGCTTAGCAGCACGATATTTGATGGGTTTTCTTGGGCGGTGGAGTGTTATGATCAAGCATATGACTGATGACGGAAATCGTTTGCGGTAGCGTTTGCGAAAAGGGTCATGTTTACTACGGCTGCATACCCCCAAGGCAAGAGATATGAGCTCTGATAGCGATTAGAATGCCTTTGAACATCTGGGTAGAAAAATTGAAAATGGTTCCTGTGCGTTTGTTGTTGCCTAGATGGAGATGTGATTAATGGTTTCAGCTGCTGTTGCCTGCTAGAACTGTATCTAAGTGTGGGGAAGCTATGGAATTAAGGTTTGCGTAGGTCACAAGGCTCAGAATGCAAATATGTAAATTACAAGAGACAGATCATAATTGCATCGATCCTTTACCACTTACTCCATATCACAAGAGTTACGAGCAGGGGTGTTGCAGAAGCTTTTGGAGGCGTCAAACATTTTGAAATTCGATACAAAATAAATAAGACAAATTATATTGAACTACCAAGCTTTATCTGTAGTTTTGTGATTCATTTCAGCAAGCTCAGGGGTGCTGGAATATAGGAGTAGGTCTGCGCCACATCTGGTGGTACGTACTACTCCGTGTCAGTCACGAGTTCCAGCCCAATACGTCAAGCGCCAGGGAACGCAGCCAAGACAATTACAGCTGCATATACACAACCCTCCTCCTTTTCAAACCTATCTACTACACTCCCAAGCTGTGGATAGATATCATATGTATTGGTTTCTTGTTTAACTTTAAATATTAGAACATACATCGCCATGGCTCCGCCACTGGAGATCTCAATCCCATCCACAATTTTATCGACACCTGCCACTGGCAAGCCTTTCACTCTCTACAACATAACCCTCCGTCTTCCACTCCGAACGTTCGTAATCCAGAAGCGATACTCAGAATTCCTCGAGTTGCATAAGGGATTGACATCCCTAATAGGAGAAGCTCCTCCAGCGCCGCTGCCAGCAAAATCATGGTTCTCATCTACTGCCTCCTCCCCCGAGCTCACCGAAACCCGACGCTTTGGTCTTGAACGGTACCTGCGCGCTATAGCAGAGGATCCAGATAGGCGATGGCGAGAAACAAGTCTGTGGCGGAGTTTTTTGAACCTGCCAAGTTCGTCGAATAGCGGTGCCAGTATGAGCAGTTCCAGACAGGACCTCATTGCGGCGAACCAACGGGCGGCTATGTCGGCCGGTGCCGTGGCAGCTGATCCTCAGGTGTGGCTAGATTTACATCGTGAGATGAAGGGCCAGTTGCATGATGCCAGATTATTCCTTGGACGGCGGGACGGAGCGACAACGGCGCAGGCACAGTATGAGGCGGGGGCCAATGCGAAAAAGTGTCTTGTCAAAGCTGGAGGGTTATTGGGAAACCTGGATGAGGGCTTGAAGCTACTCGTGGAGGGAGAGAAAGGGAAGGGAAGTGGGAACAGTAATGGCGGAAAGCTCGGCGAGGGGGAGATTAGAAGGCGGAGGGATTTGCTGGCTAGCGCTAAAGTCGAGAGAGATGGGCTGGAGAAGTTAGCTCTCTCACTTGCCACCAAGAGCCATGAGGGTGTAGTCACTGGTGGAGAGAGTACAAGGGGCGCGGCTGCTAGCCAGCAGGATAAAGCGGCTTTGTTTGGCCCCGCTGTCTCAAGACCTGCAGGGAGAGTTCTTGGGGCTCCTATTAAGGAGACGGATAAGACCCGAGAGCTCGACAATGAGGGAGTACTACAATTGCAGAAGCAAATAATGGCGGATCAAGATCTTGATGTTGAGGAACTTGGTAAAGTCATCAGAAGGCAGAAGGAGATGGGATTGGCTATCCATGACGAATTAGAGCTCCAGAAGAATATGCTTGATCTAGTCGATGGGGATGCAGATCGACTTAAAGGCAAGATTGGCGTGGCCAGCAAGAGAGTGAAGAAGCTTTCTTAAATTGATGATGGTTTGTTCTTAGGGTTGCTCCTATTTTTCTTTTCTTTTTAGTTGTTCTGACAGGATCTAAGCCAGCATAAGCGTGGAGTTTTCTTTTTTGTAGCTGCATGCGGGCTTTCCTCTGTATTATTTTCTGTATGATATTGTAATATGCTTGCCATGTAGGCAAATTTTAGAAGGGTAGATCTCTTGCTGGTCAACGCGTAGTAGCTGCGCCTGTATATGAGATAAGAGATACCTTGTTCGTCCTTAGTGTCTGAAACCTAATATACCACGAATAATGTTATCATACCAAAGTCTATCATACTTAAGCCTCTGAACATTTCAAGCTCTTATATCCCTCTCTAGTGAGGTGGGAATATTCATTGATTCGTGGCTGCCAAAGGCTCAATAGGGAGAAGGCCCAGTTGTTAGTACGAAAAGCTAAGCGGTCGTTTTCCATTGTCTTGAGGATATTTACATGATGACCTTTAATGGCCTGTTGACTTTAATTTCCTTGTAGAACGTTGCCCAAATAAGACGATTGTTCAAGAAGTCTTCTGTCTTATCATTTCACCATGTCACAATGTACATATGTAGTCATATGATGCAAATAAAAATGTGCTTGGGTGAATGTACGTGATGGGAAATGCTATTTCATTCCTTGCTCTGCTCAAACATGATAGGCTTTTCCAGCCATTTTCTACCGTGGTGCATTCCTTACAATACTTTGATTGTATTTGATACTCTATTTGGGCCTAGATTTTGAACTCAGACCAAGTAATGCTGTAGCTGCGGCGACTAGTTAAAGGACTAATTTTTACCAAATATTCAAATCCTTACATGGTTCACGCTTGACAATTTCTTCAAAATAAACTGCAGTTGATGTCCCATTAAATCGCTCCTAGTCACACAAAATGACAACGACGTTTAGATTGCTGACATTGCTACATCGATAAGCTCACGATTGCTAACCAGGAGACAAACAATCTCCTTCAAGCTTCGGCTGGCGCAACACGCTTCTGAACAATAAGTACCACCACGAAAAGGTGTATGCTTGGTTTTACTGGTCAATACATTTTCCAGTTGAGCTAGCGTGCTTTTCTTTCACTTTCAACCGAGTTTGTTGTGTGATCTAAATACCATAGCACTGAAATTTGGGTCTACTGAACCCCAACACAACTGAAGTAGCTGTTGCAGTTCCTTCTAGATTCGCATCAAGTCTTACTTCCATACGTGCTGAATTTCACAGTATAGTATGTCACTCATCTAGCGCTTCAGATCTATTCAGATCGTCTGACATTTTTTAGACAGATCAAACATGTCTGATTCTGCTCCACCTGCAGCGTCTCCGGAGCGGAGGCAGTCATCAAACTTGGGAGGAGCCAGAACTGTACGTTACTGCCTTATTAACCTATACATCAAGACTCAGCGTCACAGTAAAGAACTATTCTGCTGATTAGCTAACATATTTAAGGGAGGGGTAATGAGTGATGCTGGTCTAAAAATAATGGACCGGCAGCTCTCCGTTATAAAATCAAACTGGGGCGTAGAAGATATCTGGAGCTTCTTTCCAGAGAATATACGCCCAAAGAACGGATATATTGGATCTTCAGCTATTTCCCTCTTGCGACAAATTTCCGATACTGTTAGTCTAGAGAGAGGACGAAACTTGATAATCGAAGAATGTGAATCTACTGGAACTACTGTTCGTGTGGGATTTGCGGGTCTGAGCCGTATCTGGAATCGGCTGAAAGTGAACCCCGAAGCAATTGACACGAAAAGCGCAGACGACGGTTCCACCGCAACTTCTACTAACGCGGACTCTCCTCTTCCTGGGTCCTTCCAAACACCAAACAATGGTACTACTTCTGAAAAACGAAATGGAAAAAAGAATTTGGTTAGTACAAAAGCTCCCCTAATCCTCATCTATCTTAAAATCTTTTCCGTTATACTTATTGGACTCCTCTGTATAAGGCCAAAAAAAGAAAGGCCACGCTTGAGACAGGTGATAAACCCAAGGATAATGGACCAGCAAAACCACCTGCGAAGAAAATGAAACCTGCAGAGAGCCAACGGACCGTTGCTAATACCAATGGTCAATCTGCTATCTCCAGTACTGCTGTTCATCCAGATAACTTTGCAATGGTATGTTCGTCAGGTTCCCTACTTATTAATTTGCTAACGATACGCTTCCAGAGCCCAGACAAGGCGCAGGAAGAACGATTAAAATTGCTCATGGAATACAATCAGGCTGAAAACGGCAAGCTCTTCCAAAAAGCTAATGCAAAACCTCCCTCGGATATGGGAATTAAAGATGATGATACTATTACGGTAGTTGGGAAGGATGGTACTCAACGGCCGGCAGAAAAAAGCAATCTTCAAGGGCAAGCATCGACGGCAGAGACTTTGGATACCAGCTCCAAAAGAGCACTTGATGCAATGAAGTCCATTTTTCAAGATCCTGGTCCCTCCGCTGAACCTTTAGATGTCAACACCAAGAAAGCACCTGAAAAGAGACGGCTGCCAGCTGTAGAAGGTACTGCAGCAGCGGGAAAAGCCATGCACTCCTCGAATTCCGTTTCAACGCCCAAACAGTTGGCAGAGGGCTCCAAGAGTTCAGGATCTAAGACGACAACGGAATCTGCTATCTGCTCTGACAAAGGATCTAAGCAAAAAGCTAGCAAGTCTAGACCTCTTCCCAAAGGTCCATCACCATATTCAAAGCTCAATCTTGACAAAATGTCTAAACCCAAGTCAAAGAGAGATGCGAAATCCAAACCATTGTCCGGTACTGATAGTAAGAAAAATGATAATAACCAGACGATTGCAAAGGAGCCCCAGAACTCGATTGAAAATACTGAGGCCCAATCCATCACAGCAAAGAACGCAGATACTCTTCTCAAAGATTCTGAGATACTTGCTCCTAGTGTGAAGCCTACTGTCAGCAAACCGGAAAGAGCGCTCGAGCCTGTTGATTCCCGCATCCCTTCACCCGAAAGCAATGCTTCATTTCCTAAGGAGAAGGCAGAGACCGTCACAAGCGGCGCATCACCGCTGGGTGATCGGCTAGTGAGAGGGCGCAATGCTCAAGAAAATGCTCTCCAGGCTTGGTGCTTGTCATTACCTCAGAATATTTTCAATGCCATTTGTTGCGAAAAACTTCGAGATATCGCTCGCAAATACGAGCTTGATATAGTTGAAGACCTGGAGAAAGCTATTAATTTCAATATCAATCGCCTGCAGATCGATGTCCAGTGGATCATAGATAAAGCTTCCACTGAGCTACAGATTTCAGCAGAACATTCGACCTAATGGCAATTACTGAAGCTGCGGTTTGATTCCAGATGGGAGCTCTTCTGTCACAAGCCTAAAAAGAGCTTCCTATCTGTTTCTGCGCCCAACAGATCGACTTCGGTACCTGGGAGCCGCAACGCCCTCTGGATAGTCGATGTCCTACAAGTTGAGTATGTCGCGTATTATATACCAATGGTTATTGCCCTTTCTTCTCTTTATTCCGATCCTATGGATTATGCCCACATCTCTGAACATGTCTGCTTCTCACCAAGCTACATCCACTTTACATTTCATCGAAGCCGGAAGACTGAGTGTTACTTTTTCGTTTCATTTAACGGAGCGCTCGATCCACCATCTCCAAATACAAATACTCAACTTGTGCCTCTTTGCGATAACCGGAATGGTGACAGTTGTAAGTTGGGGAGAAGAGGAGAATCAAACTACGGAGATATGTATAATAGTGCGGAAATCAAAACCTATTGAAATCAATTGTAAGCTCTTTAATCCTTCATTAGTAGCGTAAATCATAAGTTTGTCCTCAAGTTGTTAGTGCATTAATGCTCAGATCAAAGTGGCAAAGCGGACTGTGAGTTGCTTATATAAGCTTTTGCTTTGGATTGTCAATGTTGTCCTGTTGTCCGTATTACGAGCAATTTATTTGGTAGCAATTTTCATAGGGTTTTGAAGAATAATCTCGGCATCCTAGAGGCTGGGGTTAGTGCTGTTCAAGGTCTGTTCTGATCATAGCTAAACAGTTATTCCCCGGAAAGGTCGAACACCTTCATTTGATGTCGTTAGCCAGCCCTCGTCGTCGCAACCGCCCTATCACGGCTTGCCTGGAATGTCGGCGTCGTCGACGGAAATGTGACCGTAATGAACCATGTCGGAACTGCCTCTCATCTGGATTACAATGCGTCTTTGTCTCTGGTCCAGCTGAGAACAGACTTGCAGAGTACAAGCGACAGTTGACCAAATCGGAGGAGCTGCTCTTACCGCCAGCCCCAGTGGTAGACCCATCCCTAGAATTAGAAAAGTCTTACGGGCTACGAACCTTACTTTCACGACCCGTGGCCAAATGTCGTTGGCCCGAAGTTATTGCAAGTGAGGAGCTTCCTCCTGCAAAATGGGAGCAAGGCATCCAGCCATGGCAGATGACCACGGGAGTAATGAGCGTAAGATGCACCGCGGTAGAAGCCAGTGACTTAGCAAGCATGCGAGTAGGGCGTATGTTTTTGACCACAAGAACTGCTGGGTTTTACCGGCTCCAGCTGTCGGAAGAGGTGAGTAACTTTTTTATGAGTATTTTTTTTCCATTTGAATGCGATTGACCAATACACTTCCACAAGGCTGACCTCCGGGGACTGGGTGTATATAGCTACAATATTTAACAGACAATATCACCTTAGTTGATGATGCTGGGATCTTGGAGAACTCGTATCCATGGGTCTCAGAGCCTCCTCCAGGAGAGGGATTCAACGATGTATCAAGTCTATTCACTGCTGTAAAATCACCAAATTATGCAAGTAGAGATACTTTCCAACTCAGCAGATTTCAAGCAGATGAGCTGATGCAGCAATACTTTGTTGGCGTGCATCCTGTTGCCTATGTGCTTCAGCGATCGCTCCTCCAGAGGAGATATGAGGCGTTCTGGGAGTATCGCTCCCAAGACAATGATGTCCCCGCTCCACTTTTGGCATTGATATCGTCGGTCATGTTTTCAGCGTTTGTCAGTCTAAATCAGTCCAGATTAGATATGTTGTCCTTGGAACAGACCTCCATCGAGTTCCTGAATACTTTACAGAGATCCACAGAGCTAGCATTAACCCAGGCAGAGTGCCTGCAGACGTCAAATTTGGAAACATTGCAGTCACTGGTAATCTACCTTGTATGTTTACTTCCTAAATTATCAGAATTCACACTCATAGTTCGCACCAGTTATGTCAATTTAGAGGCCAACTTACGCTTTCACATGGCAGTCTTTTTCGCTCGGCGCTCCAGATTGCAGAATGTATGGGTCTACATCGTGATGCTAGTCTTTACGGGTACTCGGAAGATGAAATCATCAATAGGCGTACCTTATGGTTTCAGCTATGTGTCTTGGATATGAGAGTCTGCGAAGCATACGGGCCTCGACCAGCTATCCGAATGGAAGATTTTGACGTGACGATATCATTCTCTGACCAAGATGTTTCTGGAACCCTGGAAGGGGACCTAGACTATTCTTCAGTTAACAATTTCAGTAGTATGAGGTTTGAATGCAACGAAATGCGGCGACTCGTCTGGAATGATATGTCCAAGTTGGAGATGGGAAGATCAAGCCTCGCCACCGTCCTCCACAAGATTGAGAAATTCCAAAAGATAATGACGGAAAAGTACAAGAACATCTTAGACAATAAAAACGCCTTTCATGCATACACCAGATTGGTTATGATTGTACTAATCGAGAGCATATATGTTATGGTTTTGTCACCATACTACAGCAGGTTAGGATATACGTTTTGAATGTCCCCCTTCACCGCTAACCAGACCTCTAGCTCTCTGAACGGTGTCCACGAAGACCTACGTGACCTGTAAGAGATTATTCCACAGTATGTACGAGGAAGCTGAGCTGATAATGTCAAAGCATTACATCGCACGTTATGACCTACTTGGAAGCTGCAAAGGAGCTAGATATGAGTCCAGAATATACTACGTGGTCGTGGAACAATATTTCATACCGGCAATATCACGCTGGTTATATCCTTCTGGTTGAGAGCCTGACGCATCCCATGCGACCAGACATGGAACGAATATGGCAGATCCTGGACTTTGTATTTGAATATCAACCGCTGATTTCCCGGACACATAAATCCAAGTCGGTGTTAGAGAAGATCATGTTGACGATTACAAGAATTCATATACACGCTGGAGTCTATCCTCACAGTTCATTGGACCTCGACGCACAAGGCAAAAGAGCTCGGGAAGTCGCCTTCGCTGCGTCCAGCGCTGGCATGGCTCGCCGCGACGTCCCAGGAACTTCGTCAGCAACTCTTCAACCACTGGATCCCATGCTGCCATCTCAGTCGCTCGATAGCGATTGGCTAGGGAACGCTGAGATTGATTGGGTAAGCTCTGCACACCATCTGCCTTTGAGGATAAGGAAATAGAAGCTCATGCTATCCAAACAGGGAGAATTTTTCGAGTACTTCCCGGCTGAAGAAATATAACTCAATTTCCGTACATGATAAGTTCTACGTCAAGCTGTCTCACCGGCTCTCCTGTAAAATAACTGCCTCTTATATCGTCGATAGTAAGACAGCCTGGATATACACGCTCAATGAGGCTTGTTTGTAATTGTCTGTCTACGAGTTCATATACCACGGGGACTTAGTTCGTTTGTTTACTATACAGGAAGTCGCGTGTATATTCCTCACCTTGTGATACCAGCATCATGATTGGGCTTCTCTGGGAACAATAGTGCCGCTGTACAGTACAATGCGTCTACAGAGCAGCCATGATTCAATTACAAATAACCATTACTCCAAACCCCACTGAATCCGAAAAATGAGGGTTGGTTTGACTAGAAGCGTGTTACGGCGCAGAAACCAGTTTCCTTCAATGTTGATACGGCACGGCCCGTGCGCGGCGGACCTCCTTGGCCACGGGCTCGGCGACTGCGACCCTCAGCGATTTACGCATGATATCATCGGAGGGGAGGGCAGCTGGAATCGTCGATGAACGGCAGGATGATAACTTTCTGCACCGGAAGATTACATCAAGGCAGACGTACATCCCGTCAATCTGCCGGTGTAAGGCGAATGGGAGAAAAGCTGAGACCTCCAATCCCTGGCGAAGGGAGAAGGGGATGAGCAAGAAGTAATTGCTCTCAGAGCGAATGGATTTGCCGTCGTCCGGTAATTGCTGCCGTCGCGGGGCCCGGCACATCGCAGCCGGCGGTTGCTGCGGAAACCGACGCGCACGGTGCCTCTCCAAGCGACGCGCCAGCTGGCCAGGGTTACGGGCCAATCAGGGGCCTCAATGGGCCTGTGACCCTTCTGAGTGGTGCGGACCGGGCCTCTCATACATAATCGCGCTCCTCGTCTGGATGCTGCTGGAGCACTATTGGACTCGAAGGCACTTTTGCGATTCCACGCCAGTGATCATCAGCTGGGTCTTATCCACCATCAGTGCGAACCGGCGCCGTGCAGCTGCGTCTGGTCTGTTCGGGGCGCCGCGGGGCGGATGGAAACCGAGGGATGTGCTGCAATACTGTAACAATGTGATGAGCGCGGATGTGAGGGAGCGCCTTTCTGCTCGTCTGACGGGCGGAAGGGCGCGCGGGATCCCATGGGGATTTGACGGTCGCGCGTGTCATGGTTGGACGTTCTGCGGTGTGATCATCAATCAGAAGATTTCGGGCTTCTTCTACGTGCTCTCTGCCTGCTCTGCTTCGTTGTCAATTGTGGAGTCCTTCGTCTCTGCCCGACTTGCTCTGCCCACCCTTTCCCTTTCCCACCGACTCAGCCCGCCGTTCTAACGGCGTCAGAGACACGATTGCCCAATCGGCCGTGGCTTCGAGCTGGCTAGACCATCGATCCATCCTATCTGATCCATTGTTGTTGTTGTTCGGGGACAGGTCGTCTCTTTCTTTTCTTTTTTGCCATTTCCCCCCGCTCCCTCTGTCTCTCTCTGTTTCCCGTGCCTGCATGACCCAATTCGTACGAGCTGTCAGCCAGGCAGACGCCTGAGAGGAGACTGTTTTGTTTATTACTGCACAACCTCCCTCGCCCCAGATCCAAAATACTTCTTCTCTCGAGGAACGCAGAGGATTGCTCCCCTTTTCTTCCATTATCGTCCAACCGTTTCCAGCCAGCTGGTAATCACTTTATCGCCGTGCAGACGGCTAGCCACGCGCCTCGTCCCAGGAATCCCAAAAGAGGGCGGCCAAACCCTTCGCTGGGCTCATTTCCGCCGGATTATTGCGAGGGTCCCGGCACCTGGGTCCTCAGTCTCGCTTACCCACCTGCGGCCTGGGGTGGGATCCCGGCAGCGACAATTTTTGGGCGGTAAACGTAAACACCCCAAATAGAGCCGTGCGCACTCCCTCAACCTCAACCCTCTCCGTTCACCTTTTTTCCTCCCCTCCCCCTCGGATCCCGGGACGGTCTGGAAAACTCCTCAACAGGCTTTCAGAAGCCTCTCGGAAAAAGGCGAACTCAAAGCAATAATATCTCAACCGCTTGCAGCCCTCCATGGAGTCTGTATTATAGCGGTGTTCCGGTGTTTTGTTGTTTTGCTTAAAATCTTCCCTTGCTGCGAGTTTTCCCTGTTCCTCTTTTGGCGGTCCTCTTTTTGCTCTCCTTTGGCTTTCGTTAGGTGTGTTCACATTGGGCTCCAGTGGACGAAAGAACCCTCTTTTTTCTGACTGATCGCTATGTAGTTCTTGCTTACGACCTTTATGACAAATCTACGACGTTTTTAGAGATACCCCCTCGATTCTGAATTGATTTGGACGAAGAAAGTTTGCAGCTCTCCGTCTCCCAGCTTTCCTTTTCCTCGTAGTGCTCACGAAGTGATTCGGACACCAAGACATCCAAAAACAACTCAGCGATGGATGATCCACCGCCTCCCCCACCGCCTCATGGAGAGATGCCCAAGACAACCTCCTCCGGGTTACCGCCAGGAAACTATGACATATTCATAATACCGCCCCATTCAGCCGGTTCTGGATTCCTGTACCTGCCCTCGCTCCAACCCAATGTAAACAGTTTCGTGGCCGGCTTTGCTTCAGCTTTGTTACTGGTGGTCCTGGGTGCCGCCATAAAACCTAGGGTAGAAGCATGGGTGAGCTTACCTAGGGACACCGGAGGAGCTGGAATGCTCATGGTCATGGTGGCAATAGGACTTGGAGCCTGGGCAATGGGAAGGGCACAGAGCGAGGGCGGATTCGGATTTTCGAAACCCGGTGGTGGATTTGGCAGTGGTTCCAGCTCAAATGCAGGATCACCTCCACGACAAGGAAGGCAATCTGGCCCGCACTCACACTCGAATGGCTACGCAAGTGGACCTCCCCCGAATGGACATTCAAATGGCTATGCAGGCGGTGGGACCCAAACTTCATGGCATCAGCGCGGTCCGTCCGACACTGAGATGCCTAATGATGGCTCGGGTGCAAGCCCAAGACCTGAGGATACAGCTAAAGGTGGCTGGGAAAGGGCACGGGAGGAGACGAGGAAAAGAGAGGAAGAGCGAAAAGCAAAGGAGGCAGAGAAGAAGCGTAAGGAGGAACTAGAGAAGAAACTCCGAGAAGCGAGGGAAAAGGAAGCCCGAGAAAGGGCAGCTCGTGATAAAGAATCCAAGGAGAAGGAGTCTAAGGAGAAAGAAGCTCGAGAGCGGGAGGCTCGTCTGAGAGAAGCTCGCCTGAAAGAGGCCCGAGAGAGAGAAGCCCGCGAAGCCTTGTTAAGAGAGGCCCGAGCAAAAGAGGCTCGGGAGAAAGAAGCTCGAGAGAAGGAAGTCCGCGACAAGGAAGCAAAGGAAAAGGAAGCTCGTGCGCGAGAAGCTCTGGAGAAAGAGATCCGGGAGCGACTTGAACGCGAAAAGAAGCTGAGGGAGGAGCAAGCTGGCAAAGCAAGATCGACAGCCTATGCCTACTCAGCCATGGGAGAAAAGATCAATCCCTGGCCCAACGGTCGACCAACAGACACTCGCTCGGAGGCTCCTTCCCCGACTAAGAATGGCACGCCGCAATCTCCCTCGACACCTAAGAAAGCATCGCCATCCAAGAATCCTCCACCGCCAACAGCCGAGGAGGATACCTATTCTTACCGACCTTATGACAAGCCTAAACGACCCGCACGACAAAAATCACAATCTTCGCTTTATTCCGACTACTCATGGGCAGCATCGCAAACGACATCCAAAACTACGCCGCCACCCTCGCAACGCGGACCGTATAGCACCAAAGATCCCGATAAGATAGTAATCAAAGGAGTCTACGCCTTCAATAACGCATTCACCAAAACACCCACATCTCAACTCCTCTCCGGCATCCCCCCCGTTACAGATGGACTAATCCTGCGCATAACCACTGAAGGTCTCTTCATTGATGATGATGTCCGTGGCGTCCCACAACGAGAGTGGGACGTCAAAGCATGGACTATGAAACTCGTAGAGGTATGGTGTCCACATTTTAGCAGCAAGGACCCTGCTGGCAAATCTTCTTCTGCTTCTGCGCGTGCTTCTTTGCCCAAGAACCCCGTTCGTCGCATTTGGAATTTAGATAAGGAGCGTGCCATCTCCACTGAGGAGACTAACACGCTCCTTAATGATCTCATGACATGTTGCAAAGATCATTGTCGTTTTGCTTTTTCTGCTTCTGATCATGACTCTGTCTATTCTGCGTCTTCTTTTGGCAGCTCCCCTCGATCGTCTATTACGTCTGCTTCATCTGTCAGCTCGTCGTCATCGCCTGCTTCCCATCATCGCTATCATCGAAGCAGAGATCAAGCTAACCGCAATGGTGCATCTTCACAGACTGGTGAATTGAAAAGCGCGGGATTGCATGTCCTGCGAGCAAGCATTCGCGACCAAGAGGGCAAGAAATACGTCTTTGTCATCTCGCATGAGGAGAGCTGGAAGATGGCTGTTGGACTGCAAAAACTGAGAAAGGGAAGCCAGGTGCGTGCGCTTGGCGTGAGCGGCATGTCTACCGGAGATGCGAGAGGATTGCTGGATAATCTGGGATATTTGTAATGGTTTGACACCTGATTCGAATCGACCCAAGCGTCATCGGTGGATGAACTTAACAAGTAGCGTAAGATGCTTCATCTTGCAAAAGAGGTGGAGTGCAAACAAGGGCCTGGTCTTGTCCTGTGGAGCGAGTTCTTTCTTTTTCCTTTGCCTTGTTCGGTGTGGCATTGCAGCATTTCAGCAGCATAAGCGACGGAGTTCTTGTCTTGGGCGGCTATCTTGGGAATAGATGGGAGAGGAGTCTTTGTGATCGCGAAAAGAAGATGAGAGATGAGTGAGTTGTATGTGGATGGAGGGGTGTAGAGAACTGTTGATAGCAGCGGTTGGTAGACAAGGAAATAGGAGAAGTCCGTTGAACGGGAGGAGTATTCATTGAGCAGGAGGAGACCACTCTTTATCGATGGAGAAAAATAATTTTCGTTTCGTTTCGTATACATATTTTCTTAAATCCACTTTTTTTAATATGCAATGAAGCTCCCAGATTTGTATTTGACTGTGTTATTAACACATGTGCCAAGAGCTACATGTCAGTGCGAGAAAGTGTACCGTAAGTGTAAGTGACTAAGCATATGCCCAGGTCCAGATCAGGGGACCATTGTCAAAGCTGCAGTAGCAATCCTCCGTAGCGCAAGATTCTCTTTTCGATATCAAACGGTGCTGCTTTGAATTTTGTCCTGGATTCCAATTACACTTTTATAGTCATGCCGATTAACGGCTGTTGGTTTTATTAAAAGCGAAATTTACCTTTATTGAGAATAGACAAAAGCAGAGAGTCCATGAGAAAAAGCCGAAGAAAGTAGCATCAAAAGGGATAAGCATGCTGCTATGACATAAGAGCTATGACAGAAATGAAAATGAGCCTGCGAAAGGCCGCAATTGAGCCTCTTGTCCACTCCAAACTAATTCATGCTCGCATTTTGCCTTTCTTTGTGATATGCCTTGCTTCTTTCAATGGCCTGTGGTACTGTGTATGCAGACTGCACTTGCTAGTCATAGCTTTCACATTCACAAGTACTGTGTAGAAGCCGTCAGGTTGGAATAATAAGCACTCATTTTGATCAAGTGCAATGAGGACAAGAAGATCAAAGGAAGGGAAAGGGATCAGCAAAGAGGGAATGCGCACTTGCGTGAGGCTTTGGATGTGGTCCCAAGATGATGTAGTGATAATCCATGATCTGATTGATATCTGTAGTTAGTAATAGATCAGCGGAAGCTTTTATCAAGGCCGTACCTAGGAAGAAGAAAAGCCCAAGCTCCGGGACGATCCTGGCCCACGGACGATAACTTTAGTTGCCAACGAGACCCACAAAAATGGAGGAAAGCCGCCCACAGATCGTGACAAATACCGATACGGTAGTGTAGATGGATATCTCCAAATCCCGATGTGCGCGGCCGTGCTGCTGAGGGAACCACCGTGCCACCGTAACTAAAATTGTGTTCAGTGACCTCTGCCTGCCGGTAGTCCCCGTCCCGAATTGTCTACTAGGGCGTGCGCCGTAAAGCGAACGGAAGCTCCCTGAAAGCAAATCCCTCGGAACGCCGCTGGGACAGCGCAAAACGCGTTAGGAGGAACCACAGCTGAAGCCAGCTTGGTCTTTCTCTTACTTTTTTGTTGCACGTCAGAAGAAAACTGTCCGGTAGCGTCTGGCATGAATCTCGGAAGGAGAAGGGCCGTAGTGGCCGTAGTTTCCTTTCTTTCCTTTGTTTCCTCTGTTCGTTTCTTTTTTTCTGCTTCCCCTCCTTCCCAAAGCAGGTGGTTAATCGTGTAGCGCCCGTGGAGCCAGTGGCCCGATCTTGCTGCTCAGGTGCTTTGCTGACCTGCTTGCACCTGGCTCGGAGCGCAACGTGGGGTCGGTCACTCTCTGGCCATGGGTACCTTTGGCCAACATCGCATGTACATACCCACGCGTAGGGCCATTTATCATACGCAGTGGTGGCCCGTACGGTAATTCACGATGCTGCAGTGGGCCAATGTCAGCGTGGATGGTTTCCCGAACTCCCTCGTATGATCTTTTTTTGGCGTGAGTTTTACCTAGTCCATGGTACTTTTGCGTACCTGTGCGTGGGGTCTATTACAGCTCAAAAACCTGGATCCTCTGAATATGTTCACATCATCACTCAAGCGCAGAAAAAGGGACATGTAAGTTTGATATACCATGGTATTGAATTATAAAAATCATCAACTACATCTAGAAAGACAAGAGCAATAAACCACACGTGACACAATCGTGACACTCTCAGCTAGACACAGCGAGCTCGAACAGACCTCNNCTCTGCGAGCACACAAGCTGCATCTCTTTTGCTGACTTTCTCATGTTCTTGTCTACCCCGTACTGCATCTCTCTTCCTCTCAAGCTCATCTCTCTTCCCCTCCCAAGAGATCACGAGGTACAAACTGAGTTGTATGAGGACCAATCCCTCCAGGATAATCCTTCTCTCTTCGAGGAAAACACATCAACAGTAGCGCAGACGCGATTTTAGAAAAGAAGCACATTGCTCCTCTCGCTCTCGCGGTTCACGGAGTTGTCCTCAATGTGCTGGTTCTTCTTCCCACGTTGGCGACTGTTGGATGCGCGTAGGTTTGCTTTCCTTTGGAGAAGAAGTGCAAGCGGGGTAAACATTAGTTTCCCTGGAAAAGATCTGCTACGAGTCGTCGTTCAGCAAGACCCATGTCTCCGGTTCTGAGATGGCTGGAGTGCAGGTACCGGCGTCGGCGTCGTCCACAGTGCTCGATGCGCGCGTGTTGACGAAAGTCCAGTCCTCCGGTGCAGCATTAGAACTTGGAAGTGACAAAGCAGGTAAAGAATCACTAAGACGCGCTGGCGATTGCATAGCAGATTCGAGAAGAGGGGTATTAATTGGTGCCGACTCAGGGGTAGGTAAAGACTGTGGGACGACATCCGGTGAATTCAAAGACGATGAATTTAAAGTAGATTCCGTCTCGTGATGTTGAATCGTTGAGGAGACGGATGGCGTGGGTGTGTTGTCGCAATCCGAGATCAAAAGTCGTGCAATATCATCATCCTGACTGAGTGCCGAGAAGGACAAGTAAAGAGACAGAGATTCCCATGTTGAGCGCTTGAGAGTACGCCTGCGGGATAGCTTGCCTGGGCGGATGATGAATTCAGGAGCAGCATAGCGCCGGGGAGGAAGAGCATCTACGGCGAGATCCGCCCCGCTCACCTCGTCATCATATAGGATGCCAAGTCGACGAAGCTCCTGCAATGGCAGTATAAGCACGGTTTCAAAGCATTCCCGAGACTCCAACTAGTCATGACAACCGGGGGGAATAGGATCGAAAGACGGTCCATGTGCGCTGCTGAACATCTAGATGGCTACTTGCCAAAGTTTCAGGGGTCTCGGTAATCGATATCCCCAAACAAGCATACCACGACGTTCAGCATGGCGGGTATCAGACTCACGTCATCATCGAGCTCATCCCCTCCGAAGAGGGCTCTCAATGCCATCTGCTCCTGCTGTAGCTTATCCAGCTCCTTGATCTGTGCCTGTTCTTGCTTCTGTGCTCGCACTCGCGCAGCCGCAGCGGCCTCTTCGGCCTCGCGAGCCTTCCATCGTGCCCAGCTCTGATCGAAAGATTGTCTCAGCAGAGGTGAAGGCCGAGATCGATCACTGGGTAGAAGGACCGTCGAGTCGCGGGCATCGAAAAGACCTTCGGTGCAATCGTAGAGAATTGCATTCTTGCGCGACACCGTCCGCCTGGTACGAGAGCCAGGACGCTCTCGCCGGCGGTTCTGCCGATGGCTGTTGGTTTGAGTTGGGGGGAGGGTTTTGAGTACCGCATTCATTTTGACTTCTTTGTATATGCCTGGTAAAGGAGGTATATA
Source organism: Scytalidium sp. 3C (assembly GCA_000743665.3). Taxonomy (NCBI): domain Eukaryota; kingdom Fungi; phylum Ascomycota; class Leotiomycetes; genus Scytalidium; species Scytalidium sp. 3C. The sequence continues at coordinate 721,100 of JMRO03000009.1, forward strand.
TAAAAAGGAGAAAAGGTTGATAAAAGGGAAATATCCCTAGAGGATATGGATATCTTGCGATGGGGTAAGAGAAGGGGGAAGAGAGCATGAGGCAAGAGAGAGATGGGCAGCTTTATACAAACCGGAGCACACCATCCAAACCCCGCTGTAGAGTCATCTTTTGTCTTTGTTGATACCTAATGGACAAAGTGGAGTCGAGACACAGGTGACTCGTTGGGGAGGGAGCAGACCCTCCTCCCGATGATGGATTCCTTGTCATGTGTCGTTGACCCCGAAGTGACTCATTTGGGGGGAGGGGAGCCTATGGCGTGGCGACGGGGGCTTTGCTCCAGCCACACCAGAGGCAGACTAGGCTTTTATGTGGCCAATCACAACCTAATATTCGCGATTTTGCGGCTTAGCACGCTAGTCCGATCTCGGAACTATATGACTGCCCGAGAGATCCCAGGAATCCAGATGGTGTGAGTAAAATCACTCGCCCTTTTGGTTTCGGCGTGAATTTTGCTTATCCTGAAGATTTACAACATCGCAATATTCATCAAATTGATAGCAGTGGCATAGAATACGCANAATACNATGTCGTTATCAAAATTACTGTAGATAGTTCACCCGTTAATTACCGTTATCTTATCGTCATTTAAGGTTCGTGACTAAGTTAACACTAATCCTGTACTAGATAGTGCTGGAGGCCCAAGCTATCCTCCGAGAACTTCCTCCTCATCCATTGACTAATCTGCCTATGTGTGAGCACTTTGCTGAGAGTCATATCGCAAAGCAGTATCTTGATTTCCCCTCTTATCTTGTTACACCAGAAGTTCTCAGGCTAAAGCACGTGTGGCGTCGGGTTTGTAGATATCCATTTCCCTCATCCGCGGCCCGAACTTATAAGGAGGAGGAAACTAGGCAGCGAGAGCAGGCTAATGAATCCAAAGAGTGACATAGCCCATTCAAACTTCAGGTTCTTAATCATCTGCTCGGTGAACAAGGGAAAGCCGGCCGACAACAGATAGCGCGTTGCGGTATCGGCTGCGAAGGCAGAAGCTCCGAACCTTGCGCCGTAGTATTCGTTCTTGTAGAGCGGGGCACTGACCTACAGGTTCCCTGGTTGTCAGTACGTATCTTTATCATTTGAATCACGAGCTGACTCACGCCGCAGAGAATAAATCCAATGCCATGACAGATGGCAGACAGTACCGGAGCTGGCGAGCGGATGCTTGGCCGCCCAGTCCACGCAAGCCTAATTCTTTGTGAGTAGAGTTTCTGACGGATCAGATGTACAGCTAAAGTAATTCATCGCAAGTTGAGGAAATGCTCAAAGGGGGGCCTAAAATCATAGTGTAACTTCTGCCGTTTCCGGGGACCACGATAAATGAACGAGCCAACCATGCCAGGAATCAACCTCAGCTCAGGTTGGACTGGGAGACCCTGTGCCTCGGCCTTCAGCTTTCTGGGCATGTATACTCGTTTATCCAATATACCCATCAACAGAATACCTATGAGACCTCCAACTAACAAAGGTAAGAAAGTAAGGCCGGTATGATAGACTGTGAAGTGATATTCGCCCTCAAAAAGAATCGGATAGGCAACGTAATAAACGTAGAGCACAGCTTGATAGAAGGCACCTATTACGCATGTGGGCAAGTTTATTGGATCCCGTATGAGCATGTTGAGGGGCCGCCCGAAGCCAACCCGAATGGCATCTCTCCAGGTTATTCGGGGGATGTTCTTGGTTCCAGGGTGGTATTTTGCCAGCAAGGTCGGTCGGAATGTCTCAGGGGTGAATACATTGAAGAGGAAAGTGGCTCCTAGCAGAATGGCCTGAAAGTAGAATGTCCATCGCCAGTTCCCTGTGTCATCAATCATTGCGCCTCCTATAAGGGGGGCAACGAAAGGGGCCAGTACTGCAACTGCGCCGTACAAGACAATCATCTGGTTTCCAAGCGCCTCGCGTGGAACATCCCAAATATCGTTGAGCACACCGGCAAAAACGGCAGCGACAGGAGATCCAAATGCGCCGGCAAAGAATCGAGCAACGCACAAAGTACGAAAAGTGTTTGAGTATCCACCGACGAGGGTAAAAGCCATGGCTAGCAACAAGGCACCCTTGAAGAAGAACTGTCGGCCGTATAGCTCCGTAAATGCAGTCCCAATTGCTGGGCCGGTGACAAATCCTGGCGGAAATGCTATCAGGACACTTCCGTAAAAATTACAGCTATGTCTAGACGCTTACCTAGAGAGTAAAGTGTGATAGGAAGCACCGAGAGTGTCGTATCAATGTTGTATTTTGCGGCAATGAACCCAGCACTTGGAACATAGATTGCGTTACCTAAGATTCTATGATAGCGGTTAGGGTTGAAATTCGTCGGAGACTTGATATACGTACACTGCAAAGTAGCCTGATGTTGCGCCAACAGAATAAAGAACCCGTTTCCATGTTGGCCACGAGTAAGGATTCTCGGATCATCTAGTGCAAAATCCTCCATTATGTTCTCACCATCGACATCACGTACGCCAGCTTCGTTCTCCTCTTTGCTCAGGATGCTTGGACTCATGGATTGGACTGCAGTCCCGTTTTCAACATCTGTACTCTCTTGAGGCGCAGGAACGGTGTCAGACTTGAGAGAAGTCATCTCGGCAAGTGCTATGTGCCAGACCAGCGCTGTTAAAAGTGAATGTGAGCCGGACGGGTAGGCAAGAGATCAATGAATTAGAAAGATAACTGGATGGAGAGCTGGAAAGCTAGGTGGTAGAGAAAAGCAGATAGCCAGGCTGATAGAAAGCTTATGAGGATCTCCAGCTGGATCCTTGCGGCATAACGAATCTATAATAACATAATTTATTACTTATCTCTCTCCACTGTTATCCTGTTATTATTCGCAGCTGGATGAGCATGTAGGATTTGGAAAGCACACTATGGTCGATCACTAGCGAACCACAAGGACGCTGTCAGCCAAGCTTCGAAAACCCGCCATACCATTGTCGCAACGTAGAAGAGCCACTGCAGAACATGGGCCTTGGACATGGGATCGATATCATCTGAAGTCAGATCTTGAGCTTGATCCGTGCTTGTGTACGTAACTGTTTGCGGCGAGGTCGATCCCAATGTAACGGATTGGCAGCAGGTGCTTGCGCATGTACTCGTACGGTGTCATCGAAACCAAATATTGGATGTAACCCCACGGATCAAATCAGCAAGACCGTTCCGAGGACGGTCCCGAGGACGGTCCCGTGAAAGCTGACCTGCATCCAACGGAGATGGATATTCTTATCACTGGTAGTTCTAACATTAACAACCACAACTCGTTACCGAAAAAAAATCAAACTAAAAGAAACGATCTGGGTTTGGATCACTCGATGCCCGCCAATTATGGTTTTGCATACTCTTGGTGACGTTCAATTAAGATGTCAGGAATTAGATGAAGCAGAAGTAAGCAATACGAGGCTGCAGGGCAAAGAAGGAAATATTGCGAGAGCCACACATATAGGCACGGCATTGGGGCAGAACACTGTTTAAGGACCATGGCCTGCTGTAATCTTTATATTGGACCCAGTGCTGGTGCTCGAACGAAACAACGAAGCCGTTGTTGGCAATACAAAATTCCCTAGCTACCGAGGATTAGCCGTACGGTCCAGGCCAATGAGCACTAGATCTAAATTAAGCTTTCATAGTTGGCAAACGGGCTCAACAAATAGGAAAATAAAGCAGCTTTTGGTCGAGGACGCCACAGGTGCGCGGAAATGGCGTGCTGACCGTTACACGTTGTTGCAAGGCATCGAATTACAGCCAACGTACGCGTATGGGCTCTCCTGGGAAACTGCTAATTGAGCGAAGCCACACGGGAGTTAATTAATAGAATGTATGTCAGCATCTTATTCATTGTAACTTTGCCCGACACATGATGGGAATCCTGTTAATGCGATTCGTTGGCGCCGAGTTCCGTTCACTTCAGGGCCCCTTCATGTGAGTGGTTTGGCAGCCTTCCGTAATTTATCTGTGACAGTACAATCGTATTGGTCCATCAAGCTCTCTGACTATCTTTTCACGAGTTAAGAGAATAGATTATCAATGCCAGCGGTTCCTTGTCATAAATGAGAACAAATGGGTGTCTACGCTCCCAGAGTTGAGAAATCAAGAGCATTGGTATACAAACGGTTGGAAAGTAAAGATTCTAGTTAGGCCTATAAAGCCTCAAAAAATTGTAAGGTTGTCTCAGAGCTTCATAGATATTCTGTCTTGTAGACACTCCCCTCGGCATCCCATGCGGATTTTGCACTTGGTCAACGTCCTTGTACATCAAATGCATGCGAACGGATTAGCGTGACTCTGTCAGCCTACATCGAAGGCGAAAAGAGAAGCGTGGAATATCTATTGACCTTCCATGGGCAAAAAAGAGGAATCAGGGCCAAACGATAGTAATTGATATTTCCATTTTAATTCCAAACCATCGAGAAGATAAAATAATTAAAGCTCATGAAAGCAAAAAAGAAATGAAGTTCAAAAAATTTGGTAATTTAATTACTGATGGGTTATGAAGTGATATCTTATGTGGATGATCGGTGTTCAATCTTATTGTCATGATTGCAAGCCCTAACAGAATGTGGGTTGCCTACCACAGCACCATAAGCCCTTTGATTGTTAGAGGATAGCGAGGTTATTTCAAGATATGTAGTAGCAGAACCATTCCCAAGGTCACCTGGCGTGGTGAGGCTCGGCTTAGCGTGACTTCACAGTGAGTATGAGTCTAAGGTTCAGGATGACTGCTGTATCCGAATCGGCAGAATGGTGAACTGCATCCTCATTTCCAGGTGTGCACACATTTTGGGATTTAATATCAGTCAATACCATAAGAACGTAATCAAAGACAATACAGCCGGTAAATAAAAGGATAAATTTGCTACTAGTAGAGGTCACTTGGCCCCAGTAGAAGTCTTACCACGTGAATTATCTGCCTCATCCACCCATTAAATAGAAATTCAGTTGAGGATCTCTCATCTGTGTTATTACAGGAAATGCACCGTAGTTGGCAATAATAAAAGTTTGTATTAGAATGTCCCTAGTAGAAATCATCATCCAGTGTGATGGACTGACGTAACAGCGCCTAATCCTTCTCGAATGAATATTTCTGGCCGCTGGATATACCATCAGCCATAGAATGAAGATAAAATAAAGTCAACACGCCTCAAGAACCATTATCCTCCTCAACCGTGCATACCAGGCTAAGCCCTTAGACCTAGGGACTTGGAACCACTCCCTAGTTTGTCAAGCCATTGACGACAGCGTGCAGTGGATTTTCATCAGCTGGCAATGTGCAGGCGGTCACACCCTCGCTGTTGGTACTGCATTCCAATTTGACGTTGACACCGTTTGCAAACATGCCCACAGCAGAGAATGGAGGTGGGAAGTCACTAGAAATAATAACCCAGAATTAGCGCTTAAAATTCCCAAACTGATTGTTATCCTCATAGGAACGAAGTGAAATGGATAGGATAGTGCTTACGCAGGGTCGTCCCACCAGTGGACGAGATTTAGCTGGAAAGAGCTAAGGTTGTCGAATGAGCTGAAGGCAAATGCAAAAGCGTCTGGTGAGCCGCTTGGGAAGCAAGGGGTGTATTCGCCAGTAGTTGGTTCGGAGCGGCGCGAGTTGAGAGGGCGGGGCCGGTTAGGTTTAGCATGGTGTGGCAGCTTGGGGCTAGAATGATGCGGTGGGTGCGGTGGTAGCTTGGGGTTGGAATGGTGTGGGCGAGCGGAATCAGAAGGCTGTGGCCGGGAGCTGTTGAAATGATGTGGCCAGGTGCCGTTGAAATGGTGTGGCCTGGTGCCATTGAAAGGATGTGGCCAGGTGCCGTTGGAATGATGTGGCCAGGTGCCATTGAAAGGACGTGGCCAGGTGCCGTTGAAATTGTCTGGCCAGGTGCCATTGAAATGATGTGGCCGGGTGCCGTTAAAAGGATGTGGTCGGGTAAAGTTAAAAGGCTTCGGGGGCTCAAGAGGCTCGAAAGGCGGGATAGGCTTGGGGGTATCCGAATGCAGTGGCTGGCCAGGACCAGGATGCTGCTTGGCGGGATTGGGATGCTCCACGGTAGAATTCCATGTCTTGGGTGGCTTGGGTTGAGAATGAGGTGGAGTAGAGCTGGAGGGTTCCTCGGTCCAGTAGCTAGAGCAGATGGTGCTTGTGTTTGAATTTTGATCGAGGAATCGGACTAGATGTTGAGTGTGAATGAGTTAGTCCAGGCTAGATGCATTGGCTGATCTTGATCTAAGGGAGTGTAGTGCAAAGTCATTAGGTTCTTCCTACAGTTGATAGTTCGGTTCCAGGACGTGGCAGGATCGGCCATAGTTGCAACGTAGAAATCCGTAAGGAGGAAGTCCTTGATCTTGTTTATTTGCCTATTGACTGGCTGGACTTCCGTACTCTCGGGGCGGGGAAAAGCTTGAACAAGATGGTCGAAAGAAACGAGTGTTGGGATGGTTGCCGCGCTGGCCATGGCCGCGACGGCCAGCACAAGGCTTGCAGAATTGGCAAAGTGCATAGCTGTGAAGGGCAGAAGGATGGACTAGTTTAAAAGGAAGAAAAAGAGAGGATGTATACCAAAAGGTAACGATTGACGACTTTGAGAGATAGCCGGTGGGGGTTGAAGGAATGGGAGGAGACACTGTATTTGTATCTCCATCATAGCTACTAACTAGTCGAGATTCATGTCCTTGAATAAGCATGATGTGACGTAGAAGAGCGGGAGGCGTGCATAAGGTTGCAGCTAAGATAACTACTACGACGATGAACAAAAGAAATGACCCGTCGAGATCTTCCACTTAGAAATCTCCGGATGCACTGTCATTTGGACTGCGCAAGGACCCGCGCTGTGAATAAGGTACCGACCAAGAAATCCACAGTATGGTATCACAAACAGCCCTAACCAGACTCTTGGTTCACTCAAGGGTCAAGGCTGAGGATCGACCATCGCACAATCGCACAATCACATAATCGCGGATGAAATCTAACCTTCCGTCTGGAGTAGTGTAGTCCAGCGCGATGCTGCAAAGAAGTCATGGCGTCACATTGTGTGCTGGAATGAATTATTCCCAGGAGGAAACAAGCCAATTGATCTACCGAAAGATGCTGATCGAGCCATTTTGCTCTTCTCGAATGGATAAGAAGATCAATTTGCAATTGACTTGCGAGCAAGACCGAGAAAGCGTCTGGCTTGGTGACTCTCACGCACGACTCTCGAAGAAGGTGAAAATAAGAAACTTCGGTTCCCCCAGATTTGGATCTACACCCACCCAGAGCTTATCCCGTGTGTTTCAGATGGGATCAAGAAGAGCTAGGTGCTCGATCTGCGAAACGCGGCGCAGAAGGAGCAACTGAGTGTTCAAAGCGTCGAAGGTCTTTGGAAAGGGCCGAGAAGGGAGGGCGGCAGTGGCTGAGAGCCGTTGGATTCCCGGAAGAGGCGCGCGTCTTCTCCCATGAAACACGCATCACAAATCATTCACACAACCACAGGATGCGCTGCGTATGTGGCTCCCAGCTACCCTCGACGATTGGGTTACGCCAATGAAGGGGGAAATGGGGGTATATCCTCGAATGTGAAAATGTTGGTAACGAGGACCACTCACCGTGCTCGAGAAGCGGTACCGCAGCTTTGATCACGCTTGGCGGCCTTTCTACGGCAGCGAGGCAATGCAGAAATCACACATCATCACACCTGCACTTGGCCCTGGAACCTCTGTGTGTCGGATGCTGCTGTCAGCCCTTGCCTGTGAGACTCGAGCGAGAAAGACGGGAGGTGCAGCTGCAGCTCCGTCCATGAGCTTTAAAATCTTGAAACATTTCTGTTTCGAAGCAAGAAATCCCTGCGCCACGGCGGGCTGTGGTGATACCGAGCCAGGTGGTGAGTGGATGGCGGTATGCAAGGCTGACTGCTTAAGCAATTACACTTTGGAGATCTCTGTACGATGCACTGTCAGGCTGAAGATAGTTGGTCTCGCGGGATGTGATCAATCGCAGCCCGTTCTCCAACCCACATCGACCCTGATAAGAATACTGGTGATGGCGATCTTGACCTTGATGATAATGATAGCGGTGCTGTGCACGATATCGACTCCGCCGAGGAGCGCACCTTCTACTACTCATCGGACGACGCGTTGTATACCACAGTACTTGCAACTTCAACCACAGCAAGAATGTGACACGACCATGTTGTATAACAAAGTAGCACACTTATTCAAGTTTATGCTGGCCTGCACCACGGTAACGAATAAATGTCATCGCTACTTACGGCTCTGGGTCAAGTTACTCTGTCCACAGGCAAACGGATGAGAGCTAACAATCCTCCTCCGAAGCTAATGAGACCTCGCCAGCTACCAACTCGTACCGCACCACGCGCGCACACCGCAGGCCACGTACGGAGGTAGCGCAGAAGCAGATTATTTATAGAACCGCGCTCTCGGCCCCCTCAGCGGCAGCCCTGCCGGCAGAGAAGGATTCAGACCAATTATGCCAAACCGTCTGCCCACCGGAGATCAACGGTCGCAATGCATATCATCACCGTTCCCCAGGCCTCGCAAAAAGACAGGTCAGCCTGCAGGCAGGGCGACAATCATACCGCTGGGAAGCACTGGGAGCTGTTCCTCTGCCCTCTCTCTTTCGCCTGAGCAGAGGCGGCGGAAAGGCGGATGCAGGAGCGGCGCGTTACGAGGATGAGATGACTGTCAGTCAGCTCAGGAACCCTAATGGCTGCGGCTTAATTCCTAGCTTGCACCCTTTCTGCAGCAAGGTACAGTCCCAACCCTAGGCCTCAGCCTCTCGCCCTCTCTGCGTCCCAGGCTCGCATGCGAGCCTGGCCCGAAGACTATTGAGAGGCCTCTCCAGCTGCTGGCACTTCAGGCCCATCTTTGAACCGAGACACCCTCGTACAAGTCTCGAGTGCTGCCACTAGTTGTCATGTCATGCGTTGCGCGGCAGATCCAAAACGGTGGATATGACAATCAAAGTGCGGCATTCCGAAGGAGGCTACTGAGCAGCTTGAGTGGCCCGAGTAGCTTGATAGATAGATACCAGGGCATAAGCGCACAGCATGCCGTCAGTTGCAAGCGCGCTCAGTCGGCTCGTGGATCTGCATTCCGTGAAGAAGGTGATACAGATAACTAGATATTCATGGAGAGAGAAATGGGACGAGCTGGTGGCTGGTGATACAGTAGCTGCCTATATCCAACGTATGCCACCGTTTTGTTGGTTGGCATCTCGCTATCCAGAACACGTCCACGGCTGAGGCTCGCGCGCGCCATCTATCGCGAGCCCCACGGAGTGGGTTAGGATCCTGAAGGGCTTCTTTCCGGATTCTGCATGATCGTAGAGGGCGCTATTGAGCCTTTTCCTTTTGGAGCCTCCTGGTCGCCCTCCACCGTCCACAGCTCACCACAGCAGCAGCGTTGGGCGGGCGAATCATGGTGGTTGAGGTTCACGCCGGGCCATGGGGGGTGGCCGTCTGCTTCGTGCTCAGCCCCCTCCGACCCTGCGCCAGAGCTTCTTCCCTTTACAACCCCAACCTGACACTTGGCGCGGACTAATTGCGTAGCAATTGCTATTCTTATACTCGCGGTCGACAATAGCTTCATTGCATCAGACTCCTCGACCGACGTCGCAGCAGAGCAGCGCTCGAACACCTGCAACCCCAGGGCTTCGTCCAAGAGCCGGCGTCCTAGCCCCACCACAGCTTGCTGGCTGTGCTGGTCCCCAAAACGCCCGCGCGCTCTCCAGCATTCTGACGTTAGAGGGATTCACCCTGAGCTCCGGCCTTCAAAGGCGACTCCATCCCAAATGCCATTCGGGATTCACAAACACAGCAATCGTTCGAAGCAGGCGTTGAACGATTCGGCAGGTCACGGCAGTCACAGTCCCAGCAGTGGCCGTTCTGAATCACCCACAAGCGCGCCTGCTCCGGGCTCAGAGCGAGCAGCCGCCCAACCTTCAGCGTACCTCTTCACCGCACGCAACGATCTCCAATCCCAATCCTACGCCGCCCTGAATACGGGGCAAGGAGTTCCCCAGCCAGATCAATCGATATACCAACCCGCCAGCCCGCTACCATCTCGCTCGCAGTCGACGCGATATTCGAGCAATAGCTATCCGCCGCACCCCGCCCTTGTGCAGGCCGGTGCCTCCACCGACAATCTCACCCACGACGCTCAGCGGTCCGATCAACAGGAGGAACGAGCCACGGCTGCTTTGACACCCCCCACAGAACATAAGAAGAGTAGGAACATCTTCGATCGCATGAGATCGAGTACCAGCCGGTCTGAACAGAAACATTCTTCGACTCCTTCCCAGAGCTCCCTCTACAACAACACTGGCGGACTTGCCCGCCGACTTTCGAAACGACAGGAAGCGCCGCCCGTCATCCGCACTGCCCAGCAGAGGAATTCCACAGACCAGCAACAACGGCAGGATTGGCAGAATACGCAAGGACCCCAGGGTTCGAAGTCGCATCTCCCTTCTCCACTCGAGGCTCACGAGGACGACCACGGCTTGGATCCCTATCAGATAACAGACCCTTCTCAGGTTGAGAACTACAATCCGGAGAACGACTTAGGCCCGCATCAGACAATTCGGACCGTGGTAGGTGACGCTGATCAACAGCCTTACGAGGACCCACACCAGCGTTATTCATTTCATCAACAGCAGCAGCAACAACAACTGTACCAACAGCAGCAGCAGCGAAACAGCCAAATTTACGTTCAGTCACAAGACGTATCTCCACAGTCGCCGAATCAGCAGCTCAATCAACAATACTCTCAAAATCAAGGAAATCTCCAGCCGGGAAATCTAGCCATCAGGGATCCATATCAGCAGTTGCAAAATAGTGATNACTGNTCTCTCAGATATCACACGACTCGCCTGTTTACCAGGAAGACGAGCAACGACCCATCTCGGTGCAATCGAACGGACAATCACCCACTGCGGTCTATCCGAACCCCACAACGTCGATCCAAGGTCCACGACCATTATCCCAAGTTGGCAGCATGGCGGGACAGGGTCCAGGGCGTGCAGGACAACAGACTCGTAGGCCCGGGGAGCAAGAGCAGAACGCTCCAAGTGCGCCGGGACAGCAGGACGGCAGAGGACCGCCACCTGAATACAGGCGTGAACCATCAACTCCCGGGTTAGCTCCTCGCGGTCCCAATTATCAAGGAGGCCCTCCTCAGCGAGACCAGTTCGGACCTAATGGCGGTGGTGATCAAGGTCGAAACACTCCACCTCCTGCTCCTGATCGGGACATCAACGACGCGTATAAAGAACTTTGTAGGTTACAATTTTCTGGACTTATTGACCTCTGTCACCCTTTTTTCTTTGCTAAATCTCTCTAGCACAAAAATACAAAAAAGTAAAGGCCCTCTATTTTGAGAAAACAGCACAGGTGGAGCAGCTCCAAAACACTCTTGCAAACCAGCGTCTCTCGCAGTCCCGGACATCTCTGGACGATAGCGAGTATATGACCCGCTTCCAACGACTAGATGGCGCCATCACAAATTTGGCCTTTAATATTCGCAAAGACTGGCGCTCCATCCCTCCATGGCTGGAGCGCTACGTGAATGCTGATGCCATTAAGATTGGCAAGCAAGAAATGACAGCGGTTGGCCGGTCGTATATTAGTCGATTTCTCATGGATGAGGTGTTCAATCGGTCATTCCATCCAGGTCTCGACATGGATTTCAGTACGAATTTGAAGAATATCGAGCAGAACATTCGGCGGTTTTCACCAATCCTGAACAATCAAGAAGAATCAGACGCCCTGACAGCCAAGGTTGTTCAATGGCGCCTAACCACACTAGATGGGCTACGAGATCAATTGTCTTCACCAGAGAGCCAGGATAACCGGAGATTGTTTACAGAGATCGCAACGGCTAGTCTCGCCGCCAACCTCATCAACTTCCTTGTCGAGCCGCCTCCAGCGGGCATTCAAGAGAGCGCTCACATGATTCTCGAGTTAGCGGTCTCCATTGCATCGAACTTGCCGCTAGAATCAAGAGATATCTCGATCGTCTATCCGATGCCTGGGGAACTGCTGCAGCCATATATTATGAAGGTAGAGACAGGGATTCCGCCGCTTGAAAGCCCAGTACAAGGTACCGAAGCTGGAGGTGCTGAAGCCGACTCTATCAGTACTGGCAGTGGAGCTGACAAAGATGATTCCGCCTCGATGAAGGATGCCAGTGGAACAGAGAAAGGCGCAGAGGGCAACAAATCACGGAAGGACAAATCGGGCAAGCCACCGTCGATGTTATCTGCAGTAATGGGTGGAGGCCCTGGAGGCGGACCTCAGGGCCCACAAAAGAAGAACAGCATCAGTAGCCAAGGAAGCGGAACTGATGGGCCGTTGCAAGGACAAGCCCAGAACCCGAATCTGGGCCAGGGTCAAGGGCAAGCAGGACAACCAGAAGTTAAAAAGCCCGGGGAAGATGGGCTGCAAAAAGTCCGATTTGCGGGCTTTCTGGGTGTTGAAGTCAGAGGCAGACAAATGTTGCTCAAAGCGCCCATCTGGGCCGTTGGTGCTTGAGTACCTACTACCTCCTGCCAAAGAATGCGAACCCCCCAATTTTTTTCCGAGCGCATTTTCAGTTCATTATTCCATTTCTTTATTCTCTCACTCTCCGCATGGAAATTTTCCTACTACTTTGTCGGCTGTGACGTCTCTCCTCCCGGTTGCAAATCGGAATACCAGGCTTTGCTCCATCTTCTAGAGACCATTGGTTTGCAAAGGCCCTTTACGACCGTTTTTCTGCGTTGTGAAGCGGATGAAATGAATGCATGAAAACAGGGAGGAGTATGTGTGTATGTGTGGGAAGTCTTATTCGGAGCCGGGGCGGGCAGGCAGGCTTTGCGTTTTATGTTGTGCTCCTTTTATAATCAAGACAAACAATGTTGACTGGATCCCGCAGGATCTCGGGATGACTGACTTTGTTTGAAATGAGGTAAAGCAAAAGGGAGAAATGAAAGGGGGTTGTTGCAAGATGTGGAGGCGAAGCTGTGTGTGTATCAGGAAAAGGGTAAAGCAAGCGCCTTGGTAGGATGAGATGAAATTTCTTTGCCATTTTTCGAAAGAAAGACTTATGAAGATTATGCAAATGGGACACTTAAGGACATGGAGGGGAGAAATGACGATTGATGATCTTTTCAACGATGAAGATTAAAAATTTAAATGACAATAAAATAATTGATCTCAGTGTTCCCTTCTGTCGGTTTCAAGTCTTGGTAGTTGCATCAGGGAGAAGCCTTATTACCTTGGGGAGACATTTAACAGACTGTCCAGATTCATCACAAAGTAGAGATATGTCCACAACGCAAATGGGAGGGTTGAACTCAGGTGAAGGGTAGGATAAGCTTGGGATAGATACCTAATCAAGAGCTGTGGAAATATTTTATGAGAGCTAAACCTAAACCCTTAACGCCAAGTTGATATATAATCATGGTATTCAAGTGCGTGTGCGCGCATGCGCGCCTCACCAAAACCAACCCTTCTTCGTGGTCTTCGTTTCCTTCTCCTTATCACACCTGCCTTTCGGCTCCTCTCCGTTAATGATCCTCAATGCCTCATCCCCTTTCGGCGTCGTCGTTATGTTCTCGTATCCTTCCTCCGTCACAAGAATATCATCCTCGATTCGCACTCCGCCAACAGGGTAATATTTCTCTAGCAGATCTGCATTGACATGCCGCGCGATTTGGGGCACCTTCAAGAACACCTCCTCTAGCGCGTATTTGGAGAAATATATACCTGGTTCGATTGTTATTACCATGTTTGGTTTCAGAATAGATGGTATTCCGGGTGCGGTTTCAACTGTTGGTGCCTTAAATGCATGACTCCGTGGTGGTGCCCGCTTGGGAGCAGCGTGAGAGAGTAGGGGGCGGCTGCCAGGTCCTACGTCGTGCACCTCGAGGCCGACAAAATGACCCAGCTGTTAATACGAGCGAAATCAGTTCAGAGTTTGTATCCCAAAAATATAAGAGGTTATGTAAGTGGACGAAGGAATATGGACTTACACCATGAGGGAAAAATGCCCGTAGCACGCCCGAGGCCAGCAGCTCCTCTACCGATCCATTTCTTAGAAGTCCGATCTTGAGTAATTCCTCAGCGGCGACAGTTTCCGCCTTGTTGGACAAATCTCTGAAATTGACTCCGGGGGCCACCAATTTGATACACTCCTGTTGCATCCTATCCACAATATCATAAATCTCTTTCCCCTCCTTCGTCCACTTGCCAGAAAGAGGAAATGTGCGCGTCACATCGGATGCATACAACTGCCACTCGCAACCGGCATCTAATACAACTGACTGGCGGCCTTTGAGGGACTCATTATTCTCCCAGTAGTGGAGTGTCGCTCCGTTGGGACCTGATCCGGCGATAACGCCGTATGCTTGATTTTTGGCTTGGTTGGCAATACAGGTAGCAATGAAGACAGCCTCGATTTCCGCCTCATTTTTCAATTTCCGAAGAGAGCGGAGAACGTTCACATGGGCTAGCGCTGAGACTTCATTTGCTTTTCGCAACAGTTTAAGTTCATACGGACTTTTGATCGTACGAGCAGAATCCATGGCGGGTTGGAGAGCAGTGGAATTTATCGGAAGATGGGAAAGATAGGATGATGTTCCATCTCCATAGTAGATAGTTTTGGGAACAAATTTAGGAGCCTGATCTTCGTGCAAAACGAAGATCTTCCCATGGCCATGATGACAGTGGAAGGTTAGGTAATCCTTCAATTTGGTGATGTATTCAACCCGGTCAAAGTCATATTTCGCTTTGACCTCTTCGATAGTTGGAACTTGGCCAAAGTAAATTACCTCTCTCGTTGAGCGAGGAGGAGGGATCCAAAGAGTCAGTTGTTTGTGGTAGATGGAGTAGGTCACCACACTGTCAGGGTGGGGGTAGCCAGAGAGATAGTAGAAGTAACGTCTCTGCCAGAACGGCAGCGGCATGTCCGAGTCCTCAAGAAGGACTGAGGAGGTTGATGGGAGGTAAATCACCCCGACAGGGACATTGAGATACTTTGCCACTGAGGCTGCATGTAGGCGTGCTGAGAAGATATCAGCAATTGTCGGTCAACCCCATCCTCGTAGTCTAGGATACAGGTCGCATATGCGCCAGGCCCTGACTGAAAGACGTAATGAAAGCTAACGACGTAGATGAATACCTTCGACCTACCTGGGTATTTCTCAGCTGCTTCAAGCTGAATTGACCTGTTATCACAAGCATCCAGTTAGTGCTGAGCTCCTCTTATCGTTAAGATACCGCGCAAACTTACAAAGCATCGAATTCCTCGATGTACTCCTCCATGACCTTAGATTCCTCGGACGAACTATCGCTACTTCTCGCCATCATGGATCTCCTAAATGAATAGAGTCTCGTAGTATCAAAAACTCTCAATAGGCATGAGAGGTGGTTGCGTGCAATTATGATTGAGGCTGGTTAGTCGTCGACTTGCGCGATGACCAATACCGAGGCAGGTACGGGGTACAGGGGTCTGTAGCTTAGCTACCTTCCTTACAGAGCCGTGTCTAGGCTATTGCCAAATCAGCAGGTTCGTCCCGCCCAACCTAGCGCGAAATACTTAGTGCTCGTGGGACTCCAAATATACCTATTTCAACACATCGAGATAGATGAATTCGGATAGGATAAGACGAAGTTATTGGATCAATACTTCCAGACTTTCTCTGCCTACATTCTATAAAATAGTACTTTCATTCATATTACCTTCAACTCTGGTATAATATCTAGCACGAGCCTCTACAATATTATTGTTCAATAAAAGAAAGGAGCCTACTCCCTGGGAAGTTGGTAAATCATTGACTTGTACTATGAGGACTACTTTCATATCAACCTGTTGCATGCACATATCAAAAGGGACTGTATATATATCTTTTCGAAATGTATTTTATATTTTAATACACTTTATCTACTTTATTTGACCATCAATAGGAAAAAGCCATTTACAAAGTCAAATGGAAACTCCACTGCTAAACCATTGATGCTATCATCCTTTGCCAAGCTCCGTAAGAAAAAATAAAAAGGAAAAACACCACAGCCGTAACCTCGTTAAAATCATAAGATGCGATCACCTAAAGACCCAATTCTTAGCACCCCATAGGCTTTTCTTTTATCTCCTTATTCATAGAGACCCATTTCCATATCGTCTGCATCCTCGAGCTCCTGAATTGCGTCATCCTCGTCAACCATATCCTCATCATCACTCTCACCGGCGCTCTCCTCATGATTAGGTAAGACATTGAGTCGTCCGTCTTGTAAGACAACTCTGGCCGTCTCTCCATCTCTGATACTACCTCTTAGGATAAGTACCGCGAGACGGTTGAGGACCTCCTTCTCGATGAGTCTGCTCAATGGACGAGCACCGTAGGCAGGGCTGTATCCAGCGGAGCCAAGATACTCTTTGGCCTCCGGTGTGACATCGATTGTGACCTTGCGACCATTGCTTGCAAGGCGTTTCTGAATCTCAACAAGCCGGAGATCAACGATCTTCCTGATTTCAGCCTTGGTAAGGCGGTTGAAGATGACAGTCGAGCTGATACGGTTGAGGAATTCAGGAAGGAAGTAGTCCCGCAGAGCTTGCATGACAAGCTCTCTAGTTGTGGGATCGATCTTACCATCTGGAGCATTTTGCCTTGATAGATATTCTGCACCAAGATTGGAGGTCATAACCACAATGCTGTTGCGAGCATCGACAACACGTCCTTGACCATCGGTGATACGACCGTCATCCATGAGTTGGAGAAGAACTGTGAGAACTTCCTTGGCAGCCTTCTCAACTTCATCAAAGAGCAGAATCGAGAACGGCTTTCGACGGAGTGCTTCAGTAAGCTGTCCGCCAGAGTCGTGACCAACGTATCCTGGGGGTGCGCCGATCATCCTGCTCAGGGAATGCCGCTCTTGATATTCCGACATATCGAATCGGATCATTGCCTTAGGATCATCGAAGAGGAATTCCGCAAGAGCCTTTGTAAGGAGTGTCTTACCCGTACCAGATGGACCGCAGAATAAGAAGCTGGGAGGCTGGTTGGGATTGGCAAGACCAGATCTTTGCAACCTGATAGCGTTTGAAACTGATTGGACGGCTTCCTTTTGACCGACGACGATCTTTCCAAGATGCTTTTCCATGTGGAGAAGCTTATCCTTTTCAGTGGTCTTGAGTCTCGTAACTGGAATACCAGTCCAACGAGCGACGATCTCATTGATTTGATCTGGGCCGACTATATCCGTAATCAGTGATCCACCTGAATCAGGGTTGGCACTGTTGCTCAGGGCTTGATCGGCTGCCAGCTTCTGCTTCTCGAGGTCCTTAATGAAGGCCTCTTGTTCGGGGATAGCATAGTATTGCAGGTCGGCAGCACGAGAGGTATCGCCCATACGGGTGGCTTCGTCTCTCTTGGCTTTCAGTTGGTCAAGCTTGACTTTAGCCTCCTGAATAGCCTTGCCTCTCTTTCGTTCGCTCTCATACTTCTCTCGGAGAGGCTTGAGTTCTTCCTCCACATTGCTTGCATCTTGTTTGGCTTGAGCCAGACGAGTTTGGGAAGCTTCATCCTTCTCTCGTGACAAGGCATGGATTTCGATCTGAAGTTGTTGGAGTTTGCGCTCAAGAGAATCAAGGATCTCAGGCTGTGAGTTTCGAGCTACTCTTACGGCCGCGGCTGCCTCATCAACTAGATCGACAGCGGAATCAGGTAGACGTCTTTGGGTGAGATATCTAGCAGCCAGAGTAGCGGCGCTGACCAAGGCGCTGTCAGCAATGCTGACACCGTGATGAACTTCGTATTTCTCCTTGAGACCTCTGAGAATAGAGATCGTCTCGGGGACGCTGGGTTCCTTGATGAGGACTTGCTGGAAACGTCTTTCGAAGGCAGCATCCTTCTCGATGTATTTTCGGTATTCGGAGAGGGTGGTAGCACCGATACAATGGAGCTGGCCACGAGCTAACATCGGTTTGAGCAGATTGGCAGCGTCCATACCACCTTCACCGCTGGAACCAGCACCCATGAGAAGATGCATCTCATCGACGAAGAGAACGATCATCTCCTTTGAATCCTCTATTTCCTTGAGGACACCTTTCATCCTCTCCTCGAATTCACCACGGTACTTGCTGCCAGCAACAAGAGATCCAACATCGAGGGAAAGGAGTTTGCATGCTGCGAGATTGTCTGGCACATCGAGCTCAACGATTCTTCGAGCCAAACCCTCCACAACAGTGGTCTTTCCTACACCGGGCTCACCAATCAAGACCGGGTTGTTCTTCGTTCGTCGAGACAGGATTCGAATAACTCTCCTGATTTCCTCCTCTCGTCCAATGACTGGATCGATCTTGCCTTCTCGAGCCAATGCTGTCATATCAATAGTGAATTTCTTCAAATTCTCGTGTTCCTCCTCGGAATCTGCTGTCTTCGAGTCGACTCTCCTTGTGCCTCGGATTTGCTGAACCGCATCTTGAAGCAACTTTGGATTTGGGATGTTTGCCTCTGCCAATGTTCTTTGAATGGTAGAGTCCTGCGCCAGGGCAATGATCAAGTGATCTACAGCAACGAAAGAGTCCTTTTGCGTCTTCTGTAAATCATTGGCTGATCTCAAGACTTTGGCGAAGCCTGGCGACATGGAAACTGATTCTGGCGGAGGATCTTGACTTGGTAATCGGACAAGTGCCTTTTTCAGCGCTCGATCGAAGAGTTGAGGGTCGCCATGTGCGCGTTCGACAACCTGTCTGAAGAGGGATGAATTTGGATGCGAGCCATTAACTTGTGCTTGCTGGTCCTTTGACTCATCCGGAGGAGGATCGAGGAGAGACACAGCTAGGTGGATTGGAAGAAGCTGTGAATGTGCGTATTGTTCTGCCAGTGCCATGGCATCTTCCACTGCCTTCTTGGCACGGTCTGTAAATTGCATGTTTGAGAACGACATGATGATGATGATGTATTATTATCGTGTATGAATTATAGAGACTGTCGTGATAATAAAAATCGTAAAATGAATAATCGTTTCTATGGCGGGGTTGCTAGTAACAACCACTAATCCGTGTGTCAAACAACGAATGTTGAGAAGTTTATCTTGTGATATTTTGCTTGAGTTTCAAAAGCATCAGGCTGTATAGAACTCGATCTTATATATTCTCGGGCCAGACGGAACAGAAGCGTCTACTGATGTCAAGAACATACGAGCTTCAACTGCAGCGTTCCAGACGCTACCAGGCGATTCCATATAACATCCCACCTCGCCAGCCAGGTTATCATCTGCGCCATTACGTCAGAGATTTGCTTATGTAATTACACGTGATGAAGAAGACTATGAGGCTAGTTCGTAAAGGTGCTAGCGGATATTTTTCGAAATGGCGTCTAGGAAGTTTAGCACGGCAATCCGAATTCGCAAGACCACTGCCATTGAGGACCACTGCCTTCCTCCGTGGGCATGATGAATTCGAGAGCGATAGCAGAAAGGGCCAGACAGCTGGTAGGGGCGGCTCGGCAAATTCGAGCTGCATCTACGGCAGCTCCATCACCACAAATCCCTCCTGGAAGGCCTGATCATGGACGGCAGATATTCGTCTTCAACAATATTCTGACCAACCAAGTCATCTATTCCCTCACAAAGGCTCCAAAGGTATGGCAAATACAACCTCACTGTTATTGCGTTTGATTCGTGCTTCCCCAGAGAGTCCAGTACATCCCATATAATTGTCAAGAAAGCGAATCGCTAACCCTTTTTTATCTTTAAAATTTACAGAACAACGCAGCCCTTTCTCAACTTCCGTACAATGGCAAGAAAACCCGTCCCGCCGCCCTCCGAAAAGACCATTGGATGCCTCTCTGCACCATAACATTCCCAGAGGATGCGGTTTTTACCACGACCCCCTCCCCCGTTTCTCCTAAGGCTCGAAAGGCCCGTTCGACATCTACACCAGAATCGGTATCTACACAGACACCAATAGGCCTTCTTGCGTTCCAGAAATTGCGCGAATACCGCAAGCTCCACGAAACCGCTTGGGATCCTGAATCGTCGGTCGCTTTAACATCTGATGGAAAGTTTTTGAATCGAAAGGTGCGCCAGCGGAAACTGTGCGATCAAAAAGCCAATAGCGTGGCAGATATGGCAGCTGTTTTGGAGGAGGTTGGTGAATTAGCGGTGGAGAAGGGAGCGCTGAGCCAGGACCAGACCATCGAAGTGCGGTGGGCGAATCTGTTGGATGCTGAGTTCGCCGAGAGCTGGAGTTCGTCGGTAGTACATGATACCTTGAGCTGGGAGAATAATAACAGGGATAAGGAGAGGTTGACGCCTTTCAGAAGGAAGAGCGAGGCTTACAAGGAGATGGTGGCTGAAGAAGATCTCGGAAACATTGCATAAGCCGTTGCTCGAGTGAGCCTCTTGCTTGGCTGACAATGTGAATTGGAATTAGTGCACATGTATATTATCTTGTACTCATACTATAAAGGGTTAAAACATCAATTCCAGGAAATAGAGGATCATCAAATCATTTTATTTCGGACATGTGGTCAATTTGGTGTAAAATAGTAGCAACTTGACAAAGCGGTTTCCTGCAAATTTGCCCGTTTCTTTTGAGGGTCGATCTCATTGCTCGAATGTTGATTAAACAGCAAGACTGCAGATTTCAGACCTTAATCGCAAATGATTTCAAGTACTCATAATCCGGGATATTCTGATCCACCATCTTTCGAATCAACTTTTGACCCTGCTCGCCATATTTCTCGCGCCATTCCTCGTCCTCGGCTTCTACGCTTTTGGCTTTCTTCTTCTATAGAATAAGCTTAGTTTCGAAAATTGGGGACGACATGCAACAGAGTAGGTAATGAACAAACTTACATGGGCGGGATCCCTGGGTTTCAAGGAGGTGCTTTCGATGGCATCATTGTGAAAGCCCCTCCACTTCTCAAATGCCGCCTTGGCTCTGGCATGATCCTCCTCCGTATCCCAGTTCAGCATCTTGGGGTCATAGTCCAGGCCCACCTCATTGCAATAAGCTTTGACGATACCCTCAGGATTATCGAGAAGATCGTCCGCGTCAATAATAGTGATTCTCACCTCATCCTTTTTCCGTTCTTCATTGGTGCTAGCAAAGCGAGGACCGACGAGTCCCTCTGAGCGCAAGAACTCAAAGACACGACGCAACTCATCATACCCAGCTTCAGAAGTGTATAGATCATAGAACCCAGTCACTTCATCGAGAGGTGGGATCGTACAGCGATAATATGAGGGGATCGATCTGCTGGGATGACGAATAAGAAAAGTAAAGTGGAACTGCTTCAAGATCTCTTTTGGAACAACGGTGGGATTGCCAGGCTCAGCTTCTGTCCCATAGGGGAAGGGGGGTCTTTTGCTGGCATCAGAACCATTCTCCCCTGGTCCGGTCCCATTGGTAAGGTTGTCTGTTCCTACACCCTTTTTGACTGCTTTCCCACCAAGTGAAGGAGCAATCTGAGCCGCTTGTCCGGCCGGCGGCACAAGATAGTGAATGATGTCCTTGATGAACAGGCGTTTGCCCTTGTTCGGGTTAGCTCCTAGGTTTCATTATATTCAAAGCAGATGAGCTAAAGATGATGCTAAAAGACCAATATAAGAAAAAGGCGAAGAGCAAAAAATAAGGACTTCGTACCGATGAATAAAAGGAAAATAGGGGATGGAGATATGAACGTGATCAGACGTGGTAAAATTTAGGATTCGGTGAAGGAGCAGTGTGTGCAAAGGGGTTCTTAACAGAGTTGACCTGTCAAATTTGCTAACTTATATTTCCGTATTTGAGGACAGCTATGAGGGCTGTTCTTCGCTTCTGCGTCTAAGGGTACCCCGATTTCATTCGGGAGGGGTTTTCTCGAGGTAGGCTATGCTGAGCAAGCGTTTGGTAACACCACAAACATAGTTATACAAGAGTAGTCACGCAATCTCTCAACACCGCGTGTGGGAAAGCATCATAGAGAATGGACAGATCCAAGCACTTGCTTCCATCAATTACCTACATTACGAAGGCAATCCAAATAAGAGGACTTGGTGATGTTGTAGACAACATGCAGACCAAGAAATCAACGCCCATGAAGGGAGAGGAATACAAGAGAGAGGGAGAGAGTAAAAAATGATCGAACCTCTTTTGCATCTTTCTCGAGTCTCTCAAAGATGCTCTTGTAGGTGCTGTCCGCGAATCCACTATTCAGCCGAGCCTTCTCATCCTGTTCATATCTCAGGCTCATTCTCTCAGGGCCGAAGTAGAAAGCGTCACCGAAAGGCTCATGGACGCAGGTCAAGTCATGTTGACGCGTCATGAAGACCTTGATTTTCGTGGTCAGCAAAATCCTGGTCATCTGGACATGCATTGCAATAGTACTAGGCAAGGCTAAGATACGGGGGAGGGAGAGAGGCGCTTGTTACCCTTTCAAAAGCAGTAGAACATGCGCGTGGATGTGTGGCGACGAAGATGGGTTTCCCGACCGGTGACGGTCCGGAATCAATAATGGATCCCATGGCGGGCAAGCCGCGACGTATTTTGCAGAGGATTCCCTGAAGCAGTCTTATGTTTCAAAGAAGGTCTGGAATGGAAGCACTGCAGAACAATTCGACCGTATCTCAGATCAAACTGATTGGAGTACCAAATCCTCTACCGAAAGGGTAGATAATGATGCACCGATTGGGAACCAAGTCTCAAGCTCCTAGCTCTTAGATCTCGCGTGACACCTGGGATGCGCGATCTCGGACAGGAAGAAGAGATGAAGAGGAAAAGAGAAAAGGGAAAAAGAGAAATCAAGGTGAGTGGCAAGAGGCCGGGATAAGTAGGCAGATTGCAAGGTACTTGCTGGTGGGTTCCAGGCTTTTTGCTTGTGATGCTTAGAGATGGGAACTCCACACCTACCATACCGCGCATACCCACGTTGTACCTTGCACTATCAAACCCGGGACCGCCCAGACAAAGGGAGGACAGAAAGAGCCAATGGCTCACGATCTGTTGAGGGTCCGGCCATCGAGATAGCCAGGAGAGGCCCAATGGCAACGAGCTCGAGGAAGTCTTAGAGAGTCCGGGGAAGCGTCGACGTCACCGGGCTCGCGGTCTCGACACTGTTTCCATTTTTATTTGTGCGAGCCCCGCGGCAACCCCACCATGATACCGACCGGACCATCCATATCTTGCCGTGGCGGGCGCGCCGCTGGAAAGATCTCCTTGGTGTCATGGACTGGCTGGATCTGGAATGTATCAGAGGTTGAGCGCCCTCTTACATTAGGGCCACGAAGCCAAGACCGTGAGAGGGGGCCCAACATGGACTGGGTGGGACGGAGGGGCAGACGGCCGCGGTAGGGAGGAAGGCGTGGAAGGCCATCGTGGCAGGAACCCAGAGGCGCAACCATCCTGTGGTACGTACCACCAAGTGCGTCGTTGCTGAAGAACGTGCGGTGCTTGGGGGCCCTTCATTTGTGCGATGACATACCCGGCTGTCCCACAGTGTGAACTGCTGTGAGGAAGCAAAGTCTTCTGTCGTGCGCACATCCTCGTAGGGGACGAGGTCCAGGAGGCAGGGCCAGCGACCTCAAGGCATCCGGTATGGGCGGACTGAAGGATCAAACCCTTTAATCAATGTGCGCAGAAGGTAATTATGACACTCCTCAACAATAATGATCCCGCCATGGCGTGGCATAGGGGACAGCCATGGTTATTCCTGTTCCGCGACAAGATAAGATCGAGTCGCTCTGCTGATCTGCCTGCACGAAATCGCTCGGTGCGAAATGCGAGGGGCTCATGACCCAGCGTGCCAACGGGCAGGCCGTGAGCCTTACGGTGCGGTAACCGGGGAGCCGGGCCAGGGAGGCATGACAGCCCACCTTCTCCTGCACTGACCGTTGCGCCCCGTCCTCCGTTCAGCCTGGGAACGGTCCCTAAGATCGCCAAAATGCAGAGCTCTACGAGCACCAGCGCCGTAATGACGAGAGGTAGGAGCCAGCATTATGAGAGCAGCCGCTCCCTCAGGTAAGGTGCAATTGCTCAATCGCTTGCCCTGGAACTGACCCTGTCAGAGAGACCGGAGGAATTGCATCGCGCAGAATCAGAGAGTCCTCATGACAACAGCAGGGACAGATGCTTGAAGCGAGAAGAGGAGAAAATGCCTCAAGAGCTGAACGGGGGATCTCTGCCCGAAGAGATTTCTTCATGGCTTGGAGTAGGGTAAAACGATCGGATACAGCACCCTGTACTTGGGCCCCCAGGATCTTTTCCAGCAGCCTACATGCGAAGGGGCGAAGTCGGCGGTACGTGGACAGGCAACAGCGCCCTGTGTACCTCAGGTTTCCAGCAACGATTGGGCTGTGACACAAGAGCGCACTAGTCCCCTCCACACGTGACGGAGAGCCATGTCGCAAAGTCCAATCAGTGGCGGTGGAAAAAGAGGGTTTTGGCCGTCCCTTGCCCGCGGGGTCAGGTTGCAAAAGTCTGTCCACCAGCGGGGAGGACATCCAGCACGGAGGTACTGTAGCAGAGAAGGAGACGCGAGCCTCTAGGTTCACAAACGGGAGCCAAGGTCTTCCAATTGAACATCTCTTCTGTCCACGACTCCCTTCCCGGTATACAGGGCATACTAGCCAGTAGGCCGACTAAACCCAGGTCTCCCCGGAGTTCCGCAGTCCGTATCGACAAACACCTCCAGCCTCAAATTCTCAAGCCGTCTTAATCCCGGCCCAGCCACAGACCCCATCTTACCAGTAGCATGCCATGTTCTTGCGCCTTTGGCGTCGGGCGTCGGTGAGGCTTTATAACTAGGCTTTTACAAGAAAGGCGCACCTCCGCTTCTGCAAACCCTCGGTTCGTGAGTGGGCCTGGCGTTGGGTGGCGCTATTGAAGGCGTCGCCGCACTGTTCCTAGTTCAGGCTAGCGCCTCCAATGGGACAGAGGTCCTGCCGTAGTCTTTGCGATGCTCGCGCCGCAGTCGCTGTGCTCAGAAACGACCTTAAACTGCTTTGGGTCAGCCTTCGAAGCGAGCTTAGAAATTTGACTGCGGCTGGACGAAGGTTTTCCTGGGCGAAGAGGGGCAAAAAGTCATGCTTTTGGAATTGCTTTTCTAGTGCTGAGGAGCACTGCTGACATTATATCTGGCAGGTGGTGTTGGAAGTCACTCGTCATCCCTTTCTGGCTCTTGTGGACCTGCTGTGCTTCATCAACCAGAGCGTAGCGTTGACCAAGAGAGTGCGCGTCCCCCCTTTCATTTACTTTTGTTGGCCTTTAATCTACCCCAGTCCAGATACTGGCTGCTCCTCGATGGTGACAGACTACTGCGTGACTCAACCCGACTACTGTTTTCTGGCTATACCACTGGCTGAGGGCTACACTCACTCGATCGGACATTTGAATTACGTGCTAGGATTTGGCCATGCTGCCACCTGAACTAGCGCCCCTCCTTTGAATACTTTATCTCAACATCCAGATTACTTACTATTCTTGTTTCTCACCTGCTTTTCCCCCTACAATCGCGTTCCTTACCACGCTCTTTGATATCGACTTCATCGCCTGAGGCACAAACAGCATCTACCCTGTGCGCTCGCCCAGCGATTACCCTGCGAGCGCCTCGCGCCAAGAGTGCGTCATCGGCAGGCGGGAAAGAGCCCAAAGTGCATTTCCATTCTTCCCTTCTTTAGCTTCTCTTTGGTGGAGCTCCCTAATTCGCTCCTGGTTCTAAGTCGCCCTCACGCCGTAACCTGACCTGACTTTTACGCACCTCCAATGACTTGCGGCCATTGATCCGCGCCTTAGAAAAGAGAGAGTTCTTTTTGGGTCGCATAGGCCTTCCAGACTCCGTCCAAGAATCGTCACCTTTCCCTAGACAGTTCCCCGCGAATACCTGTGACGACGCCGACTCACCATATTTAATTTCAGCCCGGTCACCCTCTTTTGTTGGAGGATTTTTTCGACAGACAACCAAGGTGCAAACTATCAACGAAATCTTGAAGTATATTGGGCTATCGCATTGTCTCGTGGTGGGTCCGTTTGTGAGACTTAAAAAACCGCGCCATAGAAGGACGAAAAAATCACCACGACACGCTAGACTACCTTCCCTCCTATGATACGCGCGGTGTCATGGCGGCGGACGATGCTCCTCAAACAAGCGGGACGAGTACAGGCGCCGGTATTGGGACGATGAGTACGGTTACAGGAGGAGCTGGTGCTGGCAATACCACCGGTGCAAATGAGGCAGGCTCAACCACATTGACGACACCCACGACGGTAACAACCACGAGCAGTACCGGGCCACCTGCGCAGTCCACAACCACCCCAGCACCCTCATCGCCCGAATCCTTCGAAGTCGATACTGACCTACTCGAGGATGAGACCAATCCCTCTGCCGCAGGCACTGCAAACTGGCAGGAGCAGACAGATCCAGAATCGTCTACTGCACCAGCGACGGCGGCCCCCAGGCCTCCGCCCTTGCAAAAGAGGAGGAGAGTGACCCGCGCTTGTGACGAATGCCGAAGAAAGAAGATCAAGTGCGATGGCAAGCAACCCTGCACTCATTGCACAGTCTACAGTTATGGTATGAGGCTATTTCCCCTAGTCGTTGTTAAGGCTCAAGCTTTGTTAATGAAACATGACCGCTGATAATTTACTTCAGACTGCACATATGATCAACCATCCAATCGAAGAAGAAACCCTGCACCGCAGTATATTGAAGCCTTAGAGAATCGCCTTCAGCGTGCTGAGACCCTGCTCAGAGCTCTGGTGCCGAATGTCGACTTGAATGACGCTAACCTGGACATAACCACCCTCCAAAGACAAAACGAGGCCGCGATTCTGGGGTTGAGGGGTCTCCAGAACGGTAGCCTCCAACCGCCGAATCCTCCTATGGGAACCCAACCCAACAGGCCCCCCGACGCCGCAATACAAGACGCCCAGCTGCGCTCCATGATTGAATCTACGGGTCAGCTTGACCTTGATGAACGTGGCAACTGGGACTTCCATGGTCACTCATCCGGCCGTATCTTCCTGAAGCGCATGCGAGAGCAATTCGGCGGCCTTCTAGCCACGGAAAAAGGCATCCCTTTCCTGCCCCGTGCACCTCGTCATCATTCTGGGCCTATGTTCGACTCGCCGCATTCCAGCACCGACTCCCCTCTCGAAAGCGGTCTGCCCAATACCGCCGATCTGCCGTCCAAAGAGACGGCGAAAGCTTTGTGCAACGATAGTTTGAATACTGCCTGCGCGCTGTTGCGCTTTGTGCACCAGCCTAGCTTCTACAACATGCTTGATCGCATTTATGAAATTCCCGCCGAGGCATATGGAGATGCAGAGAATCGATTTTTAGCAATGCTCTACGTCGTGTTGGCAGTTGGATGTATGTTTCACAGTAATTCCGCATCAACTTCTGGTGAAGAGAGTTCAAATTACAAGGCGGATATTGACCAAGGGTAAGTTCAGTTTATACTATCACTGCCTAGTATAGGATGATGCGTTAACAGCAACGCTACAGTCTCAAATACTTTCGAGCTGGCCGTCAAATGATCGATATTACCGATTGCAGAGACATAATCTCGCTGCAAGCGATTCTCTTTATGATCCTTTTCCTTCAAGCGTCTGCCAGCCTTTCTACTTGTTACTCCTATATTGGCATTGCCCTGCGCTCCGCCTTGCGCATGGGCATGCATCGGAACATTCCCGGCAACTTCACTCTCATAGAACGAGAAGTTCGCCGGCGTGTCTTCTGGATCATCAGGAAAATGGATACCTACGTATCGGCTTTGCTTGGATTTCCACAGATGCTCTCGAGCGACGACATTGACCAAGAATTGCCACTAGAAGTTCCTGATGAGTGCATCACCAAGGATCTCATACTGCCGGTGCCGGCCGGCAGTGTGAGCATGATCGCAGCTAGTAATGCACATACGCGACTGATGGCAATTCTGGCTAAGGTCATCAAATATATCTATCCTATCAAGGGACTGGAACAAATTGTTCAGGGTGATAGGCAAAGCTATATCATTAGACACTCGAGGATTCGAGAGATTGAAAGGGAGCTTGCTGAATGGCTAGACAAGTTACCAATGGCGCTCCGGCCAGGAGGAGATGCCGCCCCAGAGGTTATGAGGTAAGCGCTCCCGTACTTGCTTGTGGACTTCGACGCCTCTACTTCCTATACTGATCCTTGGCTCCACAGAGTTAGACAGCTCCTTCGATTGGCCTATGCCCATGTACAAATGATGCTTTACCGTCCTTTCCTTCATTATGTGTCGCATAAATCGTGCGCAAGCAAGGTAATGGATGAGCGCTCTTATGCTTGTGCTGCAGCGTGCGTCAGTGTTGCAAGAAATATCGTGCATATTACATCTGAGATGAAGCGACGCGGCTTATTGATTGGAGCATACTGGTTCACCATGTATACCACGTTCTTTGCTATTCTCTCTCTGGTCTTTTTCGTTCTGGAAAATCCAGATAAGGATGGATCGAAAGAGATCCTTGCCGATGCAAATGCTGGTAAAGATGCGTTGGTAGGATTGGCGAGAAGGAGTCTGGCTGCAGATCGCTGCTCTACTACTCTTCAGGTATGATGTCGCTGTCCAAGAATCCGAGGCTCTTATCAAGAGAAGCGCACCTACTGACATTAGATGATGCAGGTGCTATTTGAACAGCTCCCAACGAGACTGACTGAAGTCAGTGGCACTCCTTCTAGTGGCCCTAAAAAACGCCACGCGCCTCCATCACATCTTGCCCAGACTCACTTGTTCCGACGCTCGACTGATCTGTCTCAGTCTGATCCCGACGCTCTTCGTAAATTCCAGCGATCCACCACGTTTCCTCTAGCCCAGCAAGCGCAACCGCAACATTCCTCCATGCCATCCACGCCTCTGTCCCTTGACACATCTCGGTTCCAACCCTCTCCCGTTCCGGAGGGTAATCTGAGACCTAATTTCCAAGAAATGATATCACCAAGTGACCTCTCAACCGCTGTAGGCACGCCCGATTCGCCCGCCTCAGGAAATGTTCCGCCGCCGCAATCGTATGCTCTTCGCGGGCAGGGGATGGGCCCAGGTTATGGAATTCCTGTACCAGACCTCACTACAATGTTCCCCTCTGGTGATCCTTTTGCGTATCCTAACCAGCCGATGATGGAATATGAAAATAATATTAACAATTTCGATATCAAACAAGAGAATCTAAATACACCAGGGACCGATTCGGGCGAGCCACCCAATACTAATGGCAATAATGATGTCTACAACGATTCTGGAATTGGTATGTTTATGGGTAATGGTACTGCGGGTCAAGGTCAGAGATTATTTGACGATATTGAGGGCCAACTATTCGGTCCTCTTCCTCCCTACTTAACACACGGACAACAAGTAGGAAGTGGGTATGATAATATTCCGGGTCAGCCACCAGCCACGCAAGGAGGGCTAATGAACGGTATCAACGGAAACGAGAACAACATGAGCCTCGGCATTGGCGGCGTTGAGACAGCGGACTGGGCTGAGGACACTCCTCCTTCTGCACCGAACCCGTCGATCAACATGTTTGGCATGGATGGTGAGGGCTGGGAGTCTTTGATGGGCGACCAGGTATATAAATCATACCAGGGAGAACTCTTAGGATGATCGCGTCTTACCCCTGGCTGGAGGTCCATGTGGATGCTCAAAAGTGTGGTAAATCTACAAAGGTTGCATTGATACGTTTTCTGCATTTATGTGGACAAGTAAAAAGACTGGGGCTCTTTCTCTCCTTTTAATGCATTTTAAATATGGGATATTTTAGTCACGACTTCTTTTCATCTCTTTTTCTGGCGCTAGGAATATGGAAGGTTGGGAACATATACATATACCAGGGTCTGTTGGGTCATATTATCTGGAGTTTTGTTACTCTTGCTTTCTGCTATGTATGGACATGATTTTCATGGGTCAATGCGAACTTTCTGAGAAAGATGGTTGATTGTGGTATGTGGTGTGTGGAATGGGCGATTGAAAGGTGACCGGAATTTGGTTTTTAGACAAAATGTGTCTGTTGGTTGTGGCATGGTTCGGCGAATGTATTGATTGAGCTGAGCTGTGGTAGAGCTAGTGCCAAATCTGTGAATGTCCAATATCTGTTTATGTTTAGATTGGTAACTATCTATATAGATAATAAAAGGAAAACTCAATACTTGGCAGTATTCATAAGGTGGAGGTGAGCGTCGAGACCGTTTTCCACTCAAAACGGATTAGCGCGAATATTCTGTGGAGAGCTCCAACTGGAGCTCTGAATTATCTAATCTGAACCGCACCTCAAAGCACCCCGCCTTTCGAACCATCTACCTCCCCATATTTTCCAACGCCTCGCACTTTAGATATCGTCCTCGGTGTTCACTGGTACAAACGTTACTTTTTTTTATTTTCACTTATATCTCTGAAGAATTACTTGCACCCGGGAAATGGCGTCAGAAACACTCCAATCGGACCCCAAGTCTAGGAGTCACAATGTCGTGACAGGTATGTATAGTTCAAGTCTCTTGATCCAAGTTGGAGATAAATGGAGCGATAGGACGGAAGAATTTCCTCTCATGAAATAACATGTAATTTTGATTTGTTGTCCAGATCAGATGCTGACCATCTACAGAAACACCTAAGTTTGATCTCGAAAGCTACATGGCAAATTATAAAGGTACCCATTTTCTGCAAACCTTCATCCTCCCATCTAATAATTAGAAGATGATCTGACGCAAAGGCAAACTCCTTCGCAGGCAGAACACGCTTCGAACGCCTCCTTCACATTGGCACAACGTCTACCGTACTGGGCCCGGAGGCCTTGAAAACAGCGCTGGCTGAGGCACAGGAAGGCCGTGATGTCCGGCGATATATAGAAGCACGGCAGTGTCTGGAACATGTTGAAGGTGGAGAGCTTGACTCAGAGGATGCTGCCAGGGCGTGGGTTGAGAATACTGAAAAGAAGAATCGGGCAGAGACTGCTAGGCTTGAGGCCGAGTTAAGCGGGTATAAAAACAATCTGATCAAGGAGAGCATTAGGGTAGGCTCTTTTTATTTCTCTTGTTCTCCCACGGATTTTTCCAGATACTTGAAAAGTAGACCGCGCTGGGCTGACATGTTTTCGTTTAGATGGGAAATGAAGATCTCGGAAAGCATTACCAGAGTATTGGAGATCTCCCGCACGCCGCCGAGGCATTTGGACGTATGAGACAGGATATCAGTGTTGCCCGGCATATTGTCGATGTCTCAAAGTACTTGATTGAGATTGGCATAGAACAGCGGAATTGGTTCAGCGTCACATCTAACGTTCAAAAGATCAAATCAGTACCGTCCACCGATGAAGAGGAGAAAGCCATTCAACCATATCTATGTGCCGCAGACGGATTAGCTCATCTCTATATGCAAGACTATCAACAAGCTGCAAGAGATTTCTTGAATACTGGGGTTGGTATGGGTTCGAGCTGTAACACGATGATTAGCCCCAACGATGTAGCTGTCTATGGCGGCCTTTGCGCTCTGGCTACTATGAATCGCAATGAACTTTCATCTAGGGTGCTCGAGAACGCCAACTTCCGCACATACCTCGAGCTTGAACCCCACATCCGCCGCGCCATCTCGTCTTTTGTTAATGGGCGGTACTCGGCTTGCCTTAGCATCCTAGAATCTTATCGCGCGGATTACCTGTTGGACATCCACCTTGCGGATCATGTTGATTATCTATATCAGCTGGTCAGAGCTAAGAGTATTGTACAGTACTTCATTCCCTTCTCCTGCGTCTCATTAGACACTCTTGAACAGACCTTCGGAGTGCCTGGCAAGAATTTAGACGAGGAGCTGGTCTCAATGATCAGAAGTGGGCAGTTGGATGCTAGAGTTGACACACAGGATCGGGTACGAGATATCTCTCACAGAACCTTCACTATATTGGATTCGACTTGCTAATTGTGTCTTTGACAGCTTCTGACATCTATTCCCGCCGCCGACCGCTCAACTCTTCAGCAATCTTCTCTTACAACTTCAAGACGCTACGAGAAAGAAGCGCGACTCCGCATCCAGCACATGAACATCGTGAGCGCAGATTTGGAGATCAAGGGCGGAAAACGGAACCAAGCAGCCGGTCAGCCGTTTGGAGACTTGCCTTGGGGAGCTGAAGGACTCCGACCAGGTGGCAGAGACCTTAGAGGGCGGCAGGTTCCTGGAGGATTTGCTTAAAAGAGGAAAATCAAGTGCAGTTCCGTTCGGGTTGATCGCATTGCCTGGATAATTACAATGACATGAAGCATTGCATATGGTATGGCGCACAGGAGCAGGCTGTTTATAATACGGAAACGGGGCTTTAAAGACGGCGTTTTGAGGAATAGATCTGTCTGCTATAGTTTTCAGCCACAAAGATGAGTGTGATAGCTAGATACTGTAGTAAACAGCCGTAGCCATCAACGTTAATCGGCGGCGATCAGATGACTTTAGTAACCTAGACTTCTGACCATCTGATAAATTAATCTTACATAAATAAATCATGCCCCACACACACGGTCATTCATCTCGATCAACGAAATCCGCCTAACTCCTCGACCTGCTCTTCGAGATCTATATGCACACGTAATCCCTTTTCCACCATAGCCTTGTAGACTTCCCCTAACTCCCTGTTTCCAATTTTCCCGCTCAACAGCTCGAACCCAAGCAAATATAATTCCTTGGCACAGGGACACTGCCTGATCGCTCGGAACCAAACCTCCTTAATCTGTCTCCAGTCCATCCCAGTCCAACTACACCAGAGGATGTACAACCTCCATATTCCCGAGGAAGCACGACATACAGGTGATGAGACTGCATGCTCAAATGCCGCCCGCACAGAGTGAATCGTACTAGTGGGCGAAGCCATCTCATATCTAATCGCGAAGAGTCGAGAACTTGGAGTGTCGTTCTGAGGAGTCAGGGTGGATGTGAGTAGAAGGTTGCGGACACGGTTGTCGATTCGGAGACGGCTTTCATTATGTGCGTAGAGAGACAGGAAAATTGTATTCGATGGGAAGTACTGCAGAAAAATGGCTAGGTAATGACGTAGTAGTGAAGGTCGGAAGGGGCTATAGAATGATGCTTGTTAGTTATTCCGCGATTTAACGAGCAGTAATTGTGGATATCTTAGATTTAGAACTTACCCTTTCTGCGCGTNGGAGATAAAGGAGTCGGGTAGCTGATTGCAGAAGAAGTTCATGCGCCGTTGTATGAGTTAGGTTTCGAGCTATGAGAGTTGCGGAGAAGGATGTGTAGGCTTCCATCGCAGCCGCAATGTCTCCTTGGTTGATAGACTGGGTTTCTTTGTTGGAATGTGATGTTAGATATTCGAGAAGAGCCAAACCTTCAGCGTATGAAACTGAATGCTGGAGGTTTGCAGATGAAAGCAACAGATCTCGATTTATCGACAGATGTTGTCTGCATCTCAACAAGGTGGCTGGACTCAGGCCTAAGTTCTCGTTTGGAATGTCATCTGGGATCGAAAGAAGATGTCGAAGTGCAGCGTCATGATCACCGTCTTCGAGGCAGCCCCAGATCCAACTTATCCACAGATAGATCGAATCTTTCTTAGAATCCTCTGGCAAAGTCTTAGCCATATTCAGGATGGAGGTATATGTATTCACTGCAACTTCCTTATTCCCCTGCGACCATTCTATCATTGCATATGCATCATATAGCCTTAGACTGGTAGAGTGCTGTTTGAGGAGCCGTTTACTCGTCTTTTTTGTATTGTGCGGCTCGTTCACTCGAGTAAATGATAGGTAATACTCAGCCAAGTCTATCCTAAAATGCGAATCTAGTAGTTGTTTTAAAGCATTCTGAATGAAGCTGTAAGCAACACCATCATTCCCATCAGCATATATATCACACCAGGCCCAGAACGCCCTGAACCAGTTATCGTTGTACAAAGAACTTGGTGAGACAGCAAAGTTTTCGAGGTCAGATCTCAGTATGGACGCAATATCTTTATCCGATTCGGAATCCGTATCAAGTCTCGGGTTATACTGTTTTCTTAGCCAACTCTCATCTCGATGTAGTAGCTGGTCTGTGAATATGGAATCCAAGAGGTCAGTGTGTGGCATTCCTTCAGAGCTCCGTGGCAGTGGTGGTAAGTGACAGAACACTAGAAATGCATCAAGAAGGAACTTTTGATGGTTCTCCAGAGGTTCTATATGTATTGCGAATGGTTCGATATCTGAAAAAAGAATAACTCGAAAGGGGTCATCCTCGGCAACGTCATCTAGGGTCCTCGCCGGGCGTCGTGAAGCTCTAGACTTTAGCCTTTCAGCAGATACCCATGATGTAAAGACTCTGTCATCCTCAATAGAAGTATTCTTTGGGTCTTCCTCTGGGTCTGGCACAGCAGACGTATCGTTTGTTGCCACAAAGTGACGCCAACCAAGAGCACCAGCTTCACCAATTCTTGGGACCTCGCTCTCCCAGAACTCTTGAAAGATCTTCAAGACTTCACTTGGAGGGATGGCTTGGACAGGAGCAAAAAAGTTCAGCTCGAGTAACACCTGCCAAATGGTTATCGCCAATTCAAGGTATCCACATTCGCGAAGGAAAATAGTCAGCATAAGCAGAGCTAGAATAAGATGTTCAGACAAATGTGCGTCCGGTGTAGAGTCAGGCTTTTCAATTGTTTTTGAAAGGTGGCTGATTCTCTTCAAAAAAATATCTCTCACGTCCTCAAACCGAAAACTCGAAAAATTTGTGAGCTTGAAGTCCAGAAACCGTTTCCATAGCAAAAGACTGTTGATGTTGCTTTGAGATATGTTTTCCCATCGGACCGACTGCTCAGTAATGTCCCATATCTTGGAGCCCTCGCTCATAAGGCCTAACAAGAGAGTCTCACGATCTTGTAGTGCTTTAATATTCGCCAATGCCTTTTCATATATGTGTATTTTTACATCTGCTGTACTCCTCAATTCAGCGCTAGAAAGACGGTGATTCTCACGACCCCCAGCTATGAGAACATCCTGATGGTCAATCAATGCTTGCCAAGCTTTAACATCCTCCGGATGGTCTTTGACGTTTCTTTCTAATTGAACAGATATCCGTCTAAGAGACTCATCTAGGTCTATCTTCCTGCTTGGCTCTGAATCCGATGCTTCTGTCTCTGTTGCATATTCAAAAGCGTCATCTACTGGCTGGCCCTTTGCTTTTGCTTTCCCAAGAATTGACCGGTAATGGGTTTCTTCATCTTCTGACCCCGACTGTTCTCTAGTCCTATCCCCTTCAATGGATCTTTTGCGCTTTTTCTCTCGATTCTCCCGGAGAGCTATGAACTCCGCTCCCGGGTTTATATCTTCGCTTTCTAATATTTCATGGCGTAATCGAAGTAGCCGCGGTCTCTCCCTTTCAACATTCGAGAAAACATACTTTTCTCGGTGGTGTGGCCTTCTGTCCTTCGAGTTGACAATTACGATATCTTTAAAGTCCCCGTGATCTCGGTCGATTTTCCAGTGTGCGGGAAGCCCCAGGATACTCCCTGCTCCAGTACGGCGAAAGGACGGGATGTCGTACTTATGGATACTTCCGTAAAGAAGGTTTTTCACATCTCCCTGCCTGTCAATAATATAAAGTTTGTTCGGCTCGTCTCGCAAATGGTGTTCTTGCTTAACAAGGCTACTGCTCTGCGCAGCATCCTCAGATTTAATTTTGGGACGATGATCTGTATTCCGATATTCTTCTCTGTGCCGATGCCTATGTCTTTTATCCTCCTTTTTCTTTAGGTCACTTTTATATCGGTCTTCTTTCTCAGCATCTGAGGTTTGTGACAGCTTCGGCCTGAAAGATGCGAATTTGGGGACCACACTCTGCCCAGGCTCCGGCATGCCGATGTACCTAGCTCATATGCCAGCATCAAATTCAGAGAACCTGTATCATCTGTTTATGTATTCCTTGATCACGGCGATACGAATTCCACACTCGATGGAAAAGGTGAAATAGAGACGGAGCACGTGAGAGTGGTGTGGCTAGTGAGGTGGGCCTTGTGGCGTAACCTTGCCAAACATGCAAAAAAAGTTTCGATAGCGATAAACAGCTACTCTTAAAATTCAACGCCGCAACGAATTGCGTAGTTCGCCAACACGGATCGATTTTTCAATGTATTGGTGATCGAGACTCGATCATTGAAGAGCCCAAATGGCGTCCTCCTTGGCCGCACAGCTATCTAAAATAGCTGCTACCTCGACCAATGCGTTAAATCTCAAAGCGCAAAAGGCTTCTCACTCGAAGTCCCTAATTTTCGAGCCAAGGGTTGCGGCTTCCCAAAGTTTCGACACGTTGTATACGATATGCCATGAAGGATTTGAGGAGTTGTGCCTCCTTGACGGGCGATTTTTGGAATTTCAGCGCGATATTTTCAGTGAACAAAGTCAAGCACAAGATCGTACGCAGATGACAGGAGCCGAGAACGACGAGCTTAATAAGAGGTTGGAATTTTTCCTAGGACTAGTGGGAAGTAGATTACGGTTAAATCCTGCTGTGAAAGCAGTAGAATGGCTGGTTCGGAGATTCAGGTATGTGTTGGTACGATCCTAACAGCAGAGCCCGGGACTAACAATGAAAAGAATTCACGAATATAATGCGTCGTTCTTGCTGACAACATTCCTTCCTTACCATACCCTACCAATATTCACCAGTCTGCTTTCGATTCTACCCTCGAATATACCGGACGAATACAAATTTCTACATCCTTATATTCGATCCTTAACCTCCCCTCAGCGACATACAATCGTTCATACTGCAGCGAACAATATCGCATTTGCTACAAATCTAAATTCATATGTCATCCGTATAAGCAATGCGCGCCAAAACTATCCAGCTTTGATCGCGTTCTGGGCAAGTACGATTACCGAAGCTACAAGCTCTATGTTAGAAAAAGCAAGATCTGGACGACAAGGAGTCCAATTACAGCAAGAGCAAGATGTCATTTTGAGACTACTACCGACTTTGAATGAGGGGCTTGCTATGAAAAAGGTTCCAGATCTTCGTATTGGTTGTTATATGCTATTAGCTGTCTTGGCTTCCAGAGGCGGTCTAGATGATAAATTGCTTACCGCGATGATGGAGGCTGTTGTGTTAGGATGGACTGTTGAAACCATATCACCAGGGCTTGTTTGCTTATCCGTACTGGCACAACATAGGGGGGCAAAGCAACTCACAAGGAGAGTGACGAAGGAGTTACTAAAGGTCGAAAACTTATCCGCGTCCCTTATCGATCTTGCTAAGACTCGCCGAGTGGATAAGCTCGCAAATGGCTTGTGTCTTGCCTTGCTGGATAGAGTAGATAAGGCGGGCCAAACAGATGGTCTACCTATAGTTGATCGCATCATTGAAAATCACCTTCTCGATGATCCCCAGGTCACGGTTATAGTCAAAGCATTACTCCTCTTGGCGCACAAGATCGATGACACTACTGATGCTGGAAAGGAAATACGAGCAAAGCTTGCCTCTTCCTTGGTCTTCTTAACCCAGATCCCGGGCCATCTGCAGTCTATCATCAAACAAGCCTTCGATGCGACTTCTATTGACATGGACGAATTGGAGATCAAACTGCACACCAGCATTCGGCCCCGAGACTCTCTCCCCACTACATCAGCAGATACCGAGACGCAAGAAATCTCTTCCCAAACTATTGAGAGAATCCCTAGCTTTACTGACCTAATACGGAATCTCCCGACTGAACCTAGCACTGAGGTTTCATTTTTGTCCCATGAGCCTTCGCATATCTATGCGGATCTTGCACATATCTTCCTCGCATCTGTATCCGACGAGAAAGAACTTAGGTCTTTTGACGAGCATGATATTTTGAAACGAAGCACTGCTATGGAAGATCCGTTTTATTTCAGCTTTTATGCTAAGACCTGGTGTGGGCCTCATCCAGTATTAGCCCGGGCCGCTGCTCTTCGAATGACAACTCGACGATTGTCCAGTGAGAGAAATTTAACCGCTGATTTTCAAGCTTTGGTACCGTATGCAATCGTTGGCCTCAGTGATCCTGCTATAAAGGTCAGGCAAGCCGCAGCGGAGCTTTTGCTCGAAATTGCCGAACATTATCCTGTCAGTGATGATGCCAAGAAAGTATTGAGAAGCCTCCCTAGGTGGGCTGCGGACAATCTATATGGTCCGGAAAAGTCTCAGGGTATCGATTGGCTTGGTGGCGATGTTATTCACCAAGTCCTGCGAGAAATAATCATACCCTCATTGGAAGCCTGTGTCATGGATAAAGATATTATTCATTCAATATTGGAGAAGGCATTGAACAAATCATCGGACGACATCCCAAAGAAGAACGAGAAGGCCCTTTCTCAAAAAGTGCGTACGTCTCTTTTATCATTCTTGGCCAGTCACACCATCAATACTCCGATATACACGGTCAAACTTAGGCTGCTTGAATCAATCAATCTTGTGAAACGGGTGGGGACCACTTCGAGAACAAGATTCTTACTTCCAGTCCTTCAACAATGGGCGAACTTGAGCACAATAGAAGCATCGCAATCTTGTGAAGCGGAACACCTTGATCTCACACTTATGGATGATCAAGCAGTGACAACTGTTACACCCAATGACCAGGAAGGCCTCCGTGTTTTAATGAGCGTTGTTCAAAACCAGATCGCTGAGGATCGACCTACGCTCATTGCGGCGGTTTTCAGAAGATTACGAGCTATATGGCCCTCACTCAAAGGTGATCTATCTTTAGAAACGGCTTCAAGACTGCTAGAAGTCTCCCAGACCGCTGTCGATGCGGGGAAATATAACAGTCTTGTCATTGAAGAGTCTGCAGAGCTATTACGGGCTGTCCAACTTTCAGCAGACATCCTCGCTGCGTTCCTTTCTGCACTCCCAAATTCAGCTAAGATAGTAGATACACCTCCTGCTAATAAAAGACGCCGGACAAGTCATGGCGAGGTTACCAGGGCACCTGTACAGGATCCTAGGCAACTAACCGAGGCTATTGCACAGGTCACATTTGTACTACAGCTGATTGATAGTTCGAGTCCTGAGAACCATCCTGAGCTTCTCAAAGGCCTCTTCAACACGTTGGCTGAACTTCAACACTTCAAAGCCCAGATCTCCTCAGAACTTGCATATCTACAAGGGTTGGTTTTAAGTAGCCTTCTTGCTATAGTACAGGCATACAAGCAAAATTCTGCTTTGAAGTTTGACCGGGCAGCCGTCCGTACAGATCTACTGGTTGACTGTGTACAAAGATCCTCAAGTCCGCAAGTGCAGAATACCTCTCTACTCCTCATTGCTGCCCTTGCAGATGCTGCACCGGAAGTTGTTCTGCACAGTGTTATGCCGATTTTCACATTCATGGGAAGTTCAGTTCTGAGACAGAACGATGATTATACTTCTCATGTTATCAGTCAGACAATTCGTGAGGTCATACCTCCTTTGATCTCGTCTCTCCGAAAAGAGAAGCGCAACCCTGTTACAGGCGCCGCTGAACTTCTTCTGAGCTTTGTGACAGCGTTCGAACACATTCCACCTCACCGCCGACGACCTCTATTCACATCCTTGATCCAAACACTAGGTCCCGAAGACTTCCTTTCTCCGCTCTTAGCTATGCTTGTCGACAAGTATGGTACCTCAGATCATATCATGGAATTCTCCATGGAGCTTTCTAGCTCGTTCTCGGTTGAGGTCCAATTGCAAGGTGCAGCCCAGCATCTTTATCTCATCGCTGATGTTCTGAAACCTACTCCAACCTTTTCGAGTATCCTGTTGGGCTCCAGTGAGGAGAGCTTTGACTCTCAACGGGTGATCCTGGATGAACTGGTCTCGCTATCTCATCTCCTATCCCAAAGAAAGCTCGTTGCCCAAACTGGAAAACTGCTTGAGCAAGATGACATGGATGCAGCAAGAATTAGGGAGTTATATGCGACACTGCTAGAGAATCTCTTGATGCTGGCGGACAACCTCAAGGAAGATAACCGTCTTCATAATGCCTGTGGTGATGTCTTGGAGAGCTTACTAGGCCTTTTGTCCACGGCCGAATATGTTAAATCGGTTGAGAGCTTACTTGATAGACCCAACGATGCCCTTAGACGAAAGATATTGCGGGCCCTAGAGGCCCGTATTGACATAGAAAGAGCTTCGGATCCAGTTTCTAGAACGGCAATGCTCGGATTCCTTCCACAGCTTACTGCTATCATTCGTGAGTCCCAGGATGTCCTTTACAAGCATATCGCGATTGCTTGTGTGGATAAGATTTCGGAGAAGTATGGCAAGAAAGATCTTGAGGCTGTTGAGGCCGCGGCAAAGACAATCGCTAGCGACTACTGCCTTGGACAGTCAGATAACAGATTGAGGGTTATGGCACTCCTCTGTCTCGCCTCGCTCGTCGAAATACTACACGAAGGCATTGTATCTGTTCTTCCGACGGCCATACCGAAAGCCTTGGAATACATGGATTCTAGTATACAGGCGGGCGTTGATGGAGAACAATTGCATAACGCTGGTTACTCTTTTATGGGGTCGCTGATTCAGTACTTGCCATACATGATTTCAGGGAAATATTTGGATCAACTTCTCCGCATCTCGAACGCATCAGCGGAAGCCGAGCTTGACGATTCAGCAGATGAAAGCCGACTCCAGTGTCTCCAACTTGCGGCGAAACAAGTCGACCCTAAGATCATGTTTACAGCGTTGGAAGCAGATTGGACAGCCGCTTCTGCTGGACCAGAGGTGAGAATTCTTGATACCGTCATTTCTTGATTGAGCTAACATCCCTTTAAGGCGCTTTTGGAATACCTTGAAGTCCTTCGCATCGCAGTTGAGAAGCACCCGAAGAGCGTGATCACAAAGCATTCGCCGTTACTTGCCAACATATTGATGAAGGCCTTTGATCTCAGAAGGGAGTGGTATGCAAGAGCCGATATAGACTCTCTAGAGGAGACTGTCCTCGAAATCGAGAATACAGTTATCGGTATCGCGATCAAGACGATATACAAGTGGAACGACTCCACCTTTAGACCCATATTTGCTAAGATCGTCGAGTGGGCATCCTCCCTGCCTAAGAAGGACAAGGATGGTGGAATACTCCGCCTACAGGCACTGTACGCCTTCTTGGCCGTGTTCTTCGATGACCTGAAGTCAATCGTTACCAGCTATTCTACATACATCTTGGACAACGCAGCGGATATCTTGAAATCGGTCAATGTCAAGGACAAAGAGTCCAAGGAGCTTTGGTCAAGAGTCCTTAAAACGCTCGCCAAGAGCTTCGAGCATGATCAGGATGACTTCTGGCAATCACCACCCCATTTCGGGGCTATCGCGCCTGTACTGTGCGACCAATTCAAACATGCACCGAGTATAAAGTTAGCAGACGACTTAGTCCCTGCTATGGTCGAGCTTGCAGCTGCAGCAGATTCTTCGGACCATCATAAGACCCTTAATACCGCCGTTCTTAAGCATATGCGTTCTGAAACGGCTAGCATTAGACTCGCAGCCGTTAAATGCGAGCAGGCGATGACGGACAGGTTAGGCGAGGAGTGGCTATCGTTGTTGCCAGAGATGCTACCGTATATTAGCGAGTTGCAGCAGGATGATGACGAGGTGGTGGAAAGAGAGACACAGAGATGGATAATGAAAATCGAGGATGTGCTTGGTGAGAGCCTGGATTCTATGCTTCAATAAAGAAGACCGCATTATTCAAGAGGAGTAATTTTGGCGTTGGGTAGATCTGTTAGTGGATATGGATTGTCTTTAGGATAATTGTCTAAAAGTAGAATGAATGTTTGTAAACATTGCGAAGCACGTCTTCTCTGAATATAGCCTCATAGCAGAAGTGATAGTGTGATATTGGATCAGACTAAGTCGAGATCGAGATCTAGCCAAAAACAGGATGCTCTTGCTTGGGAAGAATAAGTATCTTCTGTTACGTTGTAAATATACAGGCTTGATATATATGTATATGTGAGTATATATATTGCAGCTATTCTAGACAAAAAGAAACGCTCCAGCCACGGAATAAACACCTAAGCCTCCATGCTCCAACTCCGCCGTCTCATGTAATAAAAGATCGCTGTAATCAGCTATCTTCCCTCGCTTTTATGATGATATAGATATTAGAGGTGGCAAAAAGGGGGTAAAATAAATACAATGAAGAAAATTAATATGCTCAGCCATAAATAGCAGAATCCCACACCATGCCAGCGCTCGGAAATGAAGAAGAGCAGATCTCTTCAAGGTATCATATTCTCTCACTCATCTTCTCGTTTTCGTGCTCTTCTTGGAAGAGGTCCAACTCGTTCGATCAAATACAACGAGTGATTTTATTCCACATTTCGTC
Organism: Scytalidium sp. 3C; assembly: GCA_000743665.3. Lineage (NCBI taxonomy): Eukaryota > Fungi > Ascomycota > Leotiomycetes > Scytalidium > Scytalidium sp. 3C. The sequence goes on from JMRO03000009.1 coordinate 763,395, forward strand.
GATTCTATTCGAGCTCATGGCGGTACTCGTCTGTCATAGGCGCTCCGCTCATATCAAACTGCTGGCGTCCCCCAACCGGCCGTCTCGCAGGAGCTTGTGTCGCTAGACTGGCGGCCATGGACGCCGTGCCCAATTCTGAGACGTTTGGTGGCACTTGATATGCTGCTTGATTAGTGCCTCCTAGTTCGGGCACCTGTGGTGCTTGTAGTTGTCCGGCCACAGGAGGGCTGTTCTGTGGAACTTGATGGAATGCTGGATTCGAGCTTAATTCGCTAGTATGTGGAGAATGTTGAGCTGCTACAGGAGACACTCCAGACACAGCAGGACTGGGTGTGTTATATATGGGTGGTGGGCTTGGTGCTCCAGCGTCTGGGTGGCCGCCTTGGGGTGAGTATCCATAATGTTCTTGCGGTGCGCCTGGTTTATAGTATTCTGTCGCTTGTGGGTCACCGCCAGCTGGCTTCTCGTGCTGCGGTATTTCCTGCGACACAGGGACGTATCCTGCTGTCCCCGTCGGCTTGCCGGCCAGTTCAGCGTGTTGGCCGTTGGCAACTACGCTGTGGAATGCACCTTCTGACGCGGCAGATGCTGCAGCACCGGCCGCGATCTCTTGAGCTTCCGCCTTATTTGCAGCATTCTTTCTTCGTCTGAGTAAAAGCCAAGCCAAGAGTGCCACAATTGCCACGGCAGCCACTCCACCTACAACACCACCTGCAATGGCACCGGCGTCGGATTTGTGTGAGTTTTTGCTTGGATTTTGATCTGAAGCACCTGAGGTAGCTGATCCTGCGGTCGTGGGACTGGAACCGGGGCCAGATGATGCGACTGCCACAATTGGGTTTGTTGGCGTAACGGTGACTGTTACTGAGGAAGGTTGGGTGACAATGTCCACAGTAGGGCTGGCTGAGCTGCTTGTCCCGTTGGCGGATGTAAAATCCGATACAAGTATGGCCGTGTACAAGTAAGGCGTGGTGGAACAGCCGAGATTGGAGTAGGTAGCACCTCCATACACAAAATTATAAGTGCCGCAAAAAGGTGCGGCCGGTGGGCTAAAATAGAGGGGTTCCGTCTTAGTTTGCATGATCTTGAGGAGCATCTCCATGAGGACTTTCTTACCAGTAAATCTGACCGGTGGGCGGCTCGCCAGTAGATAAGATGTTGTCGAAACACTCGGTGACCCAGTTGTATACGATAGATGTCTGTCCACAGCCTTCAACGCCTTGAAATAGATTACCAAGAACAGTGCTGTAGAAAATGCAGGTTTCCGGGTAGTAACAAATCGGAACACCATATCCTAGACTCAAATATCAACCTCAATTCGCGACGCGAAAAATTTCTCGACAGAGACGAAAAAGATTTGAAAGACAATCCAAAATCATTTTTCCTTGCAATGGAATAGTTCCTTCAACCTACCTCCAAGAATGGACCACTGCGAACAGGGAACTTCTGAGAAGTCGTTCTGCCTCCTTTGCAAATACTCTGCCCTCGCCTTGAACAGTTCCAACGAAGGCGCTTGAGTAGGCTCACTCATGATCGCTGCACCAGAACCTATCGTCCTCGCTGGCAAGTTTGGGACGGCACTGGCAGCGCTTTGAGGTACCCAAGACAAGCATATCGAGAAGGCCGCTGCCGCCGCTAAGTATTTCACGGCGGGCCCCATATTTTCCCTCTCTATCCCTGGCTCTCGATTTCCTTGCTGTCTCGCTATGATTTTCCGTAGAGCGATCGGGAAGAGAACAACGCAACCTAGAGTGCCGGTGACCGTCCGTTTCAAAGGAAGCGGATCGGGGTGGAAGGGAGTCAACAAGCCGTTCCCAAAGCTCCGGGATCCGGGAGAAGTTTATATGAACCCGCAGGCCCCCAATCTCGAGCAGCCATCAAACGGAAGCGGGCATGGCCCAATCTCCAATCGAGCTTGGGCCAGCACCGACACGGGTCTGCGGCATGGCATGTTCATCTTGCTGTCCGAGCAGCACTGAGGCTCCGTGTGGATGGTGATTGGAGACGAGTCGAAGGATTCCAGCCAAGCGACGTGAGCATTGCGGCTTCGGATCCGTTGGGTCTGGATTGGGCCACCGCCTGGGGAAAGAGCTCTTCGTTACCTCTTTTCTGCTTAGATGATTTTACACCCATGCGGGCATGACACAACAGGGCGTCGGGATCGATCTTTCCACATGGCTGCAGCGGGCATGGAGACACAGCTGGCCATGACCACCACCCAGCCCCTGATGTCAATGGGCCTCTCCTTTCGGCTGTCCGAGACACCCTATTCGGAAGCTCTCTGAATCCATGGTAACAAGAGACCAGTGCAGCAGAGCAATCGCTTCCTGGAAGAGCCGTCTCTCTCGATCTGAGCACGTACGCGCTCTCTCCCCTACGGCACAGGTACCATTGCCAGCTGAACCCTCAAGGGCCAATCACAATCAAGCGTGGCGCTCGCTCCGGTCGCTGATTCGGCAGGGTGCTTTGGCGAATTCAATAGAGGCAACGAGAGGGAGATTCGAGGGCGCGAGCAGCAAAACAAACCCCCAATTGGAGGTACCCACCCGCCTGGCTAGGCTCGATTCAGGCGTGTCTGCTCTGGATTGGGCTCCCGAAGACCCTGAATTTCAATGCTGACGAGCCTAACAGGCCCCTGGAGTCTTGCAGGCACAACTGCCCCGTATTACTGTATCGTCCCCCTTCTCAACTTTCTCCTTCTTTCGAGCCATGTAACGCTGTCATCACACATTTGTCAACACCGATGATGGACTTTGAAAATCTGGGTTTAATTGTTACGCAGTTTCCAATTGCCAGCACAATGGACACAGCCTGATAAAACACTTTTGTTCCTACACCCGAGATAAATAAATCAAGGCGTTAATAAGCAAAATTGATGCATGATTTAAAAATTAATTGCTGACTGAATTTATAATCGCGTCTCTATGAAAGTTTTGCGGGTCTAACTTGATCCAATCAGCGTGTAAAGTTAAAAGTCCAGTCATAATAAACCGGCAAATCGCGAACCAGAACTTTCTTGACCACTGATCAGTGTTCAAGTGCACCCCTTCCCCCGCCCCAGCAGGAGTATGCCTTGAACACTTGGATAGCGATGATGATTGATTACCTTTGTGACAGGCCCATCTCGGAGAGACGAAAGGAATGTCAAAGGCTGCCCTTAACTGAGTCAACTGCTATTGCAACTAACACAAGCATAGCTGCGTTCAAGATGAGTTCCGCATAATTTTCTTTTCTCAGTATCTCGTCCGCGCTCTCTCACAACAGCTGCTAGAGCTGTTGTTGCGTCGGCAGCTAGCACATTCTTCTTCAGACTACTCCAATATATTAGGTATACGCCCATACCTATCGATTATATTGGGGATAGCAAACCTAGGACAAAGCTAGATGCCATTATAGTAGTAGCATCTGATAACAATGGCGACGACCATATTATCTCGCAGTGCGTGGGGAGGGTACGCTATTCACAACGATCACCACAATCAAGGGTTGCTTTCAACTGGTATAGAATGCAATTCAATTTCCTGATCTCAAACTGCGGTCTTTAATTCTTCCATTATTTCTCAAAATAAAATAACACATTTTCTACCGATTCAACAACCCGATTACAACCCATTCATTCAATCTTCCCATACCTTCATCTGTACCTTCCTTCACTCAAACTCGAGCCACAATGAGCCACAATTCACAGAACAAATTTGATGACATTACTGGAGTGACTTCTAATCCACATTGGATGACATCTCCGCAATGTATAAGCTGTCTTACACGGGGGTTGGATATCAAGGATTGCCCATTTTACAATGTTTGCCCAAGCTGCGGAAGCTGTCCAGATACACACGGCGAACACTGTCCATTCAAGAACCGCGGGTCTCGTTCATTTTCCTTCTTTAGAATTCATCCAGTGGAGCTAGGAAAAAGGCCTTGGTGGAAATCTTTGGATCTTTGGGAGCCATCTCTCAGGTCGTTCATTCCAGATCCGAAAGGCCCTGATCCTCTCCGCATGCTCCTTCATCCTTACCCAGACTTCCCGCCAAGGACGACCTTACCAATGCACGAATTAGTTATAAGAGCAGCGTGGGATAACGAATGCAAGGAATACGGTATTACAGATCCTCCTGATCCTCCTTCTTACATTCGCTCCGTTTCTTCAGCCTCCGCATCCAGGAAGAGGCAAACCGAGCTTCGAACAGCTGTGTCAGAACGGCTGGCAATTCATTCGAAGCTCTTCAAGCCAACATGTAACGCTGAAAATGACGAGAAACCGCTAGGAAGCTTCCCCAATCATTCCACGGTCGAGCACCAAGGCTCTCCTCGAGATTTCATGGCTCGTCGTCCACCGAAACTGCGAAACGTTCCAATGTCATTAGTAGCTCCAGGCTTGAGATCAGGAGCTCCAGAGTTTCTCACAAGTGATCTGGTCTGGATGGAGGTATATTCCTAAACTGTGGAATGCAGACTAACTAGTATATACCTATAGTTCAAGCCCAATGGGTCACAGACCTTGGTTCAATTTCCGTCATCTCTTGCTAGAATTTCAAAGGAGCTCATTCTGTCTATTAGAGATGGCAATCAAGCTGAAATATCGCATCTTGACTATGCAACAGAGATTGAACAGCACGGTGTGGACGCGCTGGTTAATACAATGTTAAGCTTTGTACACCCGACAATTTTCAGCCTCTAGGGACAAAAGCTGACGCCGGAAATGTGAGATAAATCCTTTTGGTGTTGTGGTGTTCAACCACATATCTGACAAGGTACAGCCTAAGAAACGTCCAGCAAGATCAACTAAAAGGAGAATCTTCGATGCACTGGCCAGAGCTTGGTGGGTACCTAGACTTTGTAACTGACGATCGGAACCGCCTCTATGTCCGATTCTACGTTGGACAGTCCGTCATGACTGTTCTCCGCATTGACACTCACTGCCGGCACATTTTACAAGGATCTTTTGATACACTTCATTATTTTATCCTGAACAAGGGAAATGGCCACCGAAGGGCAAATTGGCTGCAGCTTTGGGGGATGCCGAAAGAGATGAAATATATGGCTAATTTTTCTGGGTTCAGCATATCAGTCATTCAATGCTGTCTAGAAATGATATTTTGTCGGGCATTTGAATCTCTTCCTGATCAAACGCTTGCAGAATATTTTGGGACTGCGTTTTACGGTCAATATGCCGGGACAGGCTTAAATGTACTTTCTCCCCTACTGCAGCCAGCTGATTGCTTCTCATTGGAGTTATCTAGAGCGCAATATCGGTCGCGCCTATCCAGTTCTTTCGACTCCGAGATTGCGTCTTGGCCCGCAGTAAGAGACAAAATGATTGCCAAAGAACGCCAAGACGCGTTGGCAACATCGAAGACACTACCAGCTAGCATCACAGCCTACGGTAGATTGATTCAGGAGCAACTTCAAGACCAAGGTGTACAGCAGTATAGTCTTGATGTACTTCTTTCTAAGCCTCGGCTGCAGACTGAATACTTTGATCTCGAATATCAATTCACAAATACCTTTGGTGAGTTGGACAACTTCCACACTGTCCCATTCGGGTCACTTAAGGCGAAAGTCTGCATTGTTCTGGATAATAGGCACATTGACATTGGAACAAAGACATCCGACTCCGGTTGGATTCCTTGGCTCCTTCGTTCTGTTGGATTTCATGAAGACAACACTCTCCTGTTTACCTACAATCACACATACCGTGGGCTGTACGACTCCCTCCCAAGCCCTGAAAGTAAGGATCATAGTGCATTGCGCCAAAAATTCACTAGATTTTTGATATACAATAGCAATCTACGGGTAGTCCTTTTGTGTGGTCCTGTTTCAAGAGATGAAATTCTTACCAGTATTTGCTCGGGGGCACTGGGAGCTCAAGGACCACATATACTCAACTTTCGCGGACAGAACTTCCCTTGCTGGCTTCAGAGGTACCCGAATAAGAGCATTTTTCGTATGTTTGTTGAATCACCAGAACCGTTCCCGATTCTTTTAGGCAGCGACTGGCGTAAAGTTATAAAGCTGGGAGAGGTCTTCAAGGTCGCTGTTGCATTGACAGATATCAAGGTAGACGCTTACTATTTCGAAAGTTGCTCATTCACAACCAAAATCCTGAAGCAGCTTTGGTCCGAACGTACTAATAAACACACCCTGGCATGGACTCCGGAAAACCTCGATCCAGTGGTCCGACACTATTTACAGCGACGCGGATTTAGAACAACGGAGCTAGTACAGCTACAAGGGACCAACAGCGACAAATCCTTAACACGCGCTTTGGTAATACTCCTTCAATGCTACCGGAAAGATCCAAAACAGGTGCATACCCGGAAACGTCAGGCTCCTGATCCTGTCAAGTCTAGTACCATTGTCCCATCCAAGCACCATAAGATCGAGAAAGATGAAATGGAGGCGGTATCGAAGCTTCATGCAGAGGCGGAGGCAAGACGAGCCGCCTTGCAACCAAGAGAAAAGCCCCTTATTTCGACGATGGATGCTGAGGAAACTGTCGACGAATGTATTATAGCAGAATTCAGAAAACAGAAACCCGTCCAAATAGACAAGGAAGAGCAAAATGACATGGAATGCAGCGTTTTGGATGCCACAGCTTTAGCCACAGGTGACACCTCGCATGTACGACATGCTGATCCGATCGATGATTTGACATCCCAACTGGACGTCGGTCTACCACCTTGTCTGGATGCGGTTCAAACATTGTTAGAGTATGAAGGAGATATGACCAACCATCACAGCAGGACCCATACGTCAAGAACTGAGAGTATGATAGATCTCTCTGATGTATTCGATTCGGACACATGGGTCGCAGGCTTACTTGCAAAAGGGCGGTGTTATAAGTGTGCTGATCATAGGGAGACAAAAGGCAGATTTCTGCAAATGAAGTTCCTTTCAATAAAGCTTCCTGATGGCATGAATGCTATTACCATTCGTCCCGAGCTAGCACCACAAGGCCAAGCTCATCCCAACAGGTTCATTCGCAAGTGGCTTCCGGAACTCGAACCGGCATCAAGACTTGCTATAAAGGGATGGGGCAAAAAAGAAGATGGTTCAGATTTTAATGACTGGATATACGATACAGTGGGACAAAAAGATCATCTAGTTACTGCAATGCGGATCTTTAAGGCAAATACAATCGTGGACTGGCTCGATGGCTTAATAGGGTCGGTTTCATTGAGGCCACGCCGCTATGCTACAAGATCAGTGCACACAAGCAGTGTAAAAGATTTTGCCGAGGAACATAAGTGGAAATGGCTATGATGGTGCTCTTGCGTGGCGCTTGAGGGCTGGACTTGTTCTGAGTTCTACCCCCTTATCCCTAGAAGGATTTAGGCTGTGCATTTCTCGCGTGTCTTCGCAGAACAAGCAAGCTTTTTCCCTTATTACCGTGTAAAATTGAGTTAGGCGCGAAAGGCATTATCTCATTCATAGTCTAGGACTTTATGTCTCGCTGAAAGAGAAATTGAATCAGTCCTTGTCGAAGAGGGTAATCGAGGACCGTTGTAGAGTACAACTCGTTCTGTGAATGCACTGTTTATATAAATCTTTATCCACAATGTCTATAATGTAAGCTCAATTGAATAGAGGCTCGTATACAACGAGACTCCTGTACTTGGATAGAACCAACAAATTCGGTAACCTCTGTACCAGAGGCTGTGTACTTGTACACCTAGTGCCACTGGCCAGTATTCTGGTAACCTCGTGGTTCTGTACGCCGAGCAATATCCTACACCAGTGTTAGATCATCTTGGTCTTTGACACGTTCCTATTTGTTATGTCGTATGAGCCCGGTTCCTTAGATACAAATTGCATTTAGGTGCAGCAGTTATTGAGTTGCGTTACTGTTCGGGGCGTTTGACAAGATGCGAGATCAAGATGCATAACCAACAACACTGTAGTTGACTACGAAGAACTACCTAATTGATGCGTAACAAGCGTGTATATAAATGGGTGGTTCTTCTATTACACTTCTACATTTTTGCATCTTTTCGTTAAGCATGACCACTCAGGTTCGCCTCGACGTTTCGGCAAAAGTCGTACCAGTAGCGTTCGATTTATTTAGTCAGATACTGACTCCCACACAAAACAACCGGTCAATTGGTGTGACGGTAGAAACGCGCAATTGGTCTAGCGGTATGATTCTCGCTGTATGTACTACCAAAATATATCACCTTCCAATTCAACATCACTAACAACTAAATAGTAGGGTTCACTCTAAACAAAATTGCGAGAGGTCCCAGGTTCGATCCCTGGATTGCGCCATGCTTTTTTTTTGGCTTTAATTTTTTTTAACAAGGCCCGTTCAGTAATCGGTTTACCAATGAGTCTAGACTGCCCGCCGTAGACAGAAACCGCGCAATTGGTCTAGCGGTATGATTCTCGCTGTATGTATCCGAATTTCCACCACGTTGCAATTTGACATCACTGACATTCAAATAGTAGGGTTCACTCTAAACAAAGCTGCGAGAGGTCCCAGGTTCGATCCCTGGATTGCGCCGATCCTTCTTTCTTTTTTACTTTTCTCTTCTTTTAACGCAAGCAAGATTGTTACTTGCAATGGCCAATGGCCTGATATCATACAATATATTGGATTATACTGGCCCAAAATGAGGTTATCCGAACCGATCAGACTCCGCTTTCAGATGTACAAGATATCCACATCCTTTTTATTAATATATCCCTTCTAACGCTCAGATGCTTCAAGAACCATTTATATCGTAATTGCCCATCCCGATATTTATAATTGTGACATAAACGAAGAAAGATTGAATGGCCAGTATCTTTGTATAATAATTTTTTTGAAAAGCTCAACCGAGGCGTCTTGGGATAGTTCTGTTCAAGACCTCTGCTTTCCTGCACCAGTATGTGGACGTGCGTCGAAGAGCCAGCATTTCTATTGGCAGAAATCAGAGTGCGCCACAGGCACTAGTCTGGGGTTTAAACAGGTCTATGCAAGAGGAGATTCAGGTTACAAGCGATTTTAAGGGCTCCGTTGCAACGCAAATGCGCAATTGGTCTAGCGGTATGATTCTCGCTGTATGTATTCGCAATTCTATCATCTCATAGCAACACAATTAACAATCAAATAGTAGGGTTCACTCTAAACAAATCTGCGAGAGGTCCCAGGTTCGATCCCTGGATTGCGCCATACCTTCTCTTTTTTTAATTTTTTTTTAGCAAAAAGTGTGTCCACAAGGTTTCGTGCGTCTAAAATACGTCAGCAAGTCACTATATAGGCTTGAGTTAACAAACAACAACTTCTCCATGCCGGCCATGGCTTTGATATTCCGAGGAGGAGGGTCTGTTCAATTAACTATCGAGACAGCTTTTCGTTTTAATGGTGCCTCGTTTAGGGCAACATGCAACTATCCAAGCTCTCTTGAAAAAGCAAGTGTCTTTCTGCTTGCACTCTGCACACACACACCTCTGTCCGAGAACAGCTGTATTAAGAGCCATGCCTCTTATCGTAATTCGTAACTTATAAGCTATAAGAGTCACATTGTACCGTCACGTAAAGACCGGTACGAATATAATGTCTTAGAAGAAGGCGTGTCCTATACCGGGAGACAATTTTGACTAAGAAATTCTCTATTTGCAGCACATATGAAGATAACCGTCGTTCAGTTCATGTCTCCATTGTTTGACTCACGAAATCCCATGTGGTACGACAGTCATTATTACAGTATGTTCATAAATTCGTATAGTTCGTCTGCTTCAGGATAACCCTTTCCCATAAATCCAAAATAAATATCCAAAACGCCAGTCGGTGGTATCAATACTCATAGTACAAGACGGAACAGTCTCATTTCAGGCTTCATCCCAGGACTCATAATTCATGAGATTCTCTGCTGCCCCTTCTCCGAAAAAGTAATCCAAATCTGAATATGCAATTCCATCTTCTGAATCCCAGGTGCTCGAAAACGTCGAACTGTTATCTGGCGTGCTCTGTCTGGTTGGAAATGGAAGCTCTGGCCCGATCCAGCTCCATTTCCACTTCATCCCATCTTGGATTTTTAAATCGATAACCTGACCGATTGGCACCGCTACACCTGGGAACTGCACACTGACAACTTCCTGGAATGCCTTGTGCATTTGTTCGTATGCCCAGAATTCCTTGATGAGCCTTACTCCTGCTCGAGTATCCCACATTCCTTCCTTACGAGGGGCTCGCTCAAGCAATTTCATGGCTTCATCACGAAGTGCCTGGGAGGGACACTTGATGCAGACATAGTACAGAGGTCCTATGACTCCTAGATCAGTTGAAAAGGCTAGCGACGGGGAACCGTCTTTCGCATCCTCTTCGCCAGCCTGGATTAGGGACCGAGACATATGGACGATTGTTTCGAATGCGGGTAAGCCGTCGAGGAAAACTTCCCGCTCATCAGCTGCTGTATGCTGAGGATCAATATGCACTAAGCCTATAGCTGTCATAACCTTTGCGCACGTATGATGGATTTTGAGGAGAGCCGCTCCCCGTACTTCCATTTTGTTAAATTTTAGGCTCTTCCTGGCGAGGAACTCAATAAAAGGCTTCTCGAACCCAAGCAGTTTTTCTCTGTAGACTTGGAATTGGTTAATTGCTTGTGCTGATTGTTCAAGCAAGCCAGTATTTTCATCAAACATGTAGAACGCTCGGAAGAGCCCGTCAGTTGCTCCTACCAAATACCCTCGGGCATCCTCCAGCGTTTCGAATGGTGTTCTAAATTGGGTACTTTCTTCCTCCAAGACCAACAAACTGGTGGCGAAATTGAACCTCTGCTCTCCACGTGCTGTGTCGACATAGAGAATCGATTGTATGCTGAGTCGCATAAATATGGGCACCAGGTAATTTTCAATGATATGCTTGTCGGACTCCGAGCGGATCTTCATGCTCCGCAAAATCTTGAGTCCACTTTGCAAATGGATCATCGACGACTCAACGTGCCCTCGAAGAGAATCGAAGCATACAAATAGGATGCAGCACATCAAGGCTGTTACTGTACCTTGCTTACCTGATTCAAGACTCTCCCTCAGCTGCACGATGGATTTGCCATATTGCTCCGTAGCGAAATAATTGGGAGGCTCATTGTAGCCTATGTCAGGGCTCATGAACTGTATTCGTTTCCTAGAAAAGTCTTCATGGAGAGATCCAATCGCTATTATAGCGTGTCTCAGTGCTGAGTCCTCTGTACCTGCCTGCAGGACGTATCGTTCCCAAAACGAGGGGTCGTAATAGCCGCTCAATTCTCTCGCCGTACATGAGAGAAAGAAATGGAATCCGCGTTTCTCGGAAGCGCTGCCAGGAACACGCGTTATGAACTTCTGGATAATTTGGATGCTCTCGTCCCCACCGGAATTTCCTGTTCCTGACGACACCGAGGGCTTTGTACCGTATCCATCACACTTTCTTCCTGTAGTTGTGCACCTTTTGCAAAATGGTTTTGCTTCGTCGCATTTCACACGCCGAATTCTTGATTCTGGAGTTAGAGAACTATATTTAACTTATCGCGGGGTGAGACTTTGCCTACTTGCAGGTGGCACATCCGGTCTTAACTTTTGGTCCACAGTTCCTCCTACGTTTTGGAACCTCGAAGTCCAGGCTATTCATGGTCAAAATTGGAGATGTCTCCGCTTGGAGGAACCAACGACTCAAATGTCTCTTGTATATTTAAGATGGGCCCAGAAACATTTAAGAAGAGGCATTAAGGAATGACAATTCAGGTTTCAAACCCATCCGCAATGCGGCGCAGCGCTTACGACAGGGTTACGGGTAACTGCGGTCTCGCGAAGCCTTCTATGTTGTACGTACACACATGCGCGTAAGAGTTAATCGGACGCGGCATCGACTATAAGAAGTCAATCTTCCAGAACACGATGCTACAAATAGACCCTGCGGTGCAAATTGCATTCGTCATACAGCTGAGCCTCAGGAACAGGCAGCGAGTCCAGGTCCTGGGCGCATTGGGATCCTGGCACCAGTGGTACACGGTTGTAAATACGAAGCAACCAATTAGACCACGTCTATCTATTACATAAGCGATACAACAGATCGGACGCTTGGAGGGATTCGAGGACTAAACCTTAAGGTTAAACTTAAAAAGAGCGGTAAAAGGAATCCGGTATATATATAAAAGCTGCTTTCGAGCCATGCTTTGATTGACGTGCTTTGAACTCAACGAGGCTGTATATTATTATGTATCTTGTAGGTGGGATGATCTCTCGTTCCTTGCCTCAACCTCTCTTTACAAAGATAAAGCCAACTTTGCACCTATCACCGTCAATGGAATTGACCAAGACGGTGTCATCAAGTGCTGCTTTTACAGAGTTGCTGTCATCCCTCCTAGAGCTTGACATGTCATACCCATCTTTCATAAGTGTAGAGATATCGATATGCAAGTATTGCATCAACAATTGCATCTTACCCTCAGACTGCTTGTTCCTCCTTTTTCGTGCTGCTTCAGCAATCTTCCTCTCTTGCTCTTCCATATTGACTTTAGATGCCGGCATAATCATCATTGCTGGATTCTCAGGGAAGTCCGAGTCCGAGTCCTCACTGTCCATGACGAGCTCTTCGTCGCTGTCGGCCACCACCACCACCTTAGAATTTGGCCTCGGAACACTATCCACAACAGTGCCTTTGCAAGGGCAGTTGAGAAAGTCATGGGTTTGGCACTCGGCCTCCACATCGAGCCTAAATAAATCTCGAAGCTCCTCTGCCGAAAAACTTGCTTCGGTCTTCTTACCGTCAACCACGCTATCTGCCAATCCCGTCTTAGTGACTTGTCTTTGAAATATTTTCTCATCCATGCCACCAGCCATCAAGAATCTGTATATTTTCACCGGACGCTTTTGGCCCGGACGATGGATGCGAGCCATTGCTTGTTGATCAGTCGCCGGGTTCCAGTCAACATCAAAGAGAATCAAGCGTGAAGCTCCTATCAAATTAATCCCGACACCCCCAGACTTCGCCGAGAGAAGAAAAGCAAATGTTTTCGAGGCTGGAGAATGATTGAATGTGTCGACGAGTCCCTGACGTTTAGCAGATGGCGTGCTACCGTCAAGGCGCAAAAAAGACAATCCTAGAGACGTTAAATGATTCCCGAGAAGGTCTAGAGTCGACGTATAGTTTGACACTATAACTACTTTCTCACTAGTTGTTGAAGATATCTCCTTCACTAATCGATCTAGCAATCTGAACTTGGTGCTTGATGTGGTCAGCTTCTTGCGAAGCAACTCAGAGGGCAGGCTTTCGAGCAGCTGAGAAACGTTTCCATTGGTTGGTGCCTCGTTATCCTGCCGTTCTAGCAGTGCTGGTGCGTTACAAACTTTCTTGAGGATTGTGATAAGCTGCAAAGCGCTCTCAGAGTTCCCTAAAACTCTACCACAGACTGGAGAATCTAGTACATGTTGGTAGACTTGGGCTTGAACACTCGTGGGTTTGCAAAAGACGACATACTCGGTTTTTGGCGGGAGAAACTTCGCCATAACTTCAGCCGTACGGCGCAAGATGAACATGTTCGTTATAGAAGAAAGCTCTTCAGCCCTATCATTTCCCTTCTCTATATCATCTTCCGAGGCTCCAGGCTCTCGGCTCTTCAAGATAGGGGCTTCAAACTCCTTTCTAAAGGCGTTATAGGTCCCCAGGAGCCCGGGGTTTATAAAATCAACCATAACGTAGAACTCAGAAAGATCATTTTGCAAAGGTGTTCCAGACAGGATAATCCGCCTGGAGGTATTCAGTGACCGGATCGCTTGTGCTGATTTGTTCTGTGCCGTCTTGAGTCTATGGCCTTCGTCTGCGATGACAATATCAATTCCACTTCCCTTAGTAAGCTGATCTTGAACATTTCTGAGCTTTTCATATCCGATTATCATTACACTATAACTCTTTCCATGGGTGAAATCGGTGATCCGGGTGTACTTGTCATCTGCCACAAACACACCAATTCTTTCATTTCCCAACCATCTCCGAAATTCCTTCTTCCAGTTATCTATCAACGTCACTGGACATACAATCAATGCCTTCTTGATGACCGGGCCAGACCCATGGATAGGATTCTGTTTCAGAAGAGTCCAGAGCAGTGTAATGGTTTGCAACGTCTTCCCTAAGCCCATCTCATCTGCCAGCAATGCGCCTTGGCCGTTGAAATCTCGCATCCCCATAACACATTCATAGAGAAATTTGATCCCTTCTTTCTGATGGTCGAACAACTTCTGACCTAGAAATGGATCAATAACAACATCCACTATCTGTTTATCTTTAGGGCAGTCCTTGGGTCTTTTCATAACTATAGCACCAGGCGCGTCAGGATCATGTCGCGGAGTCGGACGTCCATCAGTGCTCTTAGACATGACTGTAGTTGCGATAAGGGGTGTCTTGAATTGCGAAGAACTACGGACTCCGCCGTAAAAGTCCTTTGCGGTTATAGTTGAAAGAGATTCCGAAGCTTTCTCCTTTGCAACGGTCCCAGAAGGTCGCACTATCAGTCGTGGTTTGCTCAATGTGCTAGGAACCTTTGCAGCCACAGGCTCTCGTATTTCCACCGTCTTTTTGAGATTTCTTTCGGTCATATAATCGTTGCGAGACATCATCTCATCAACCTCGACCTCTTTACCGGCAATGCTAAGACCAGTACCTGGCAGTAAGGCATCTGAGCATGCTACCTTCCCCAACTCGCACCCAGAAATATCGTGAAGACGGGCATAACCTCCCGAAACTGCTAAAAATCCGTCTCCATCCCATGTTTTGTGTTTTTTAGTGGTGAATTTTCGCCTACAGTCTGTCAGTCCAGAGCGTGCCCGGCGTGGGAATGTGGTCACTTACCAGAGAACTCTGTAATATGTTTCGCCATGTTCAACCTCTGAGCTCGAATTTTCAGACGCTGAAGTACCGCTAACAGGTATTAATGGCTTTCGAGGTACCACAGTAGCAGTAGCAGTGGAAGGTGGGCTGTCGGGTATGACATGTATCAATCTTCTTTTCTTAGTCGGCCTGTCCTCATATTCCACGTTATCCTGGCTCGATTGAGCCGAAACCGCCTTTGGGCCATTCTTCAGAAGCGGTGGCTTGAAAGGCTTCCACATTATCAACTCCTGCAGTGTACTGGGAAGATATAACGCGTCGCTCGATATAGGTTTCGTGTCGAGACGCGAAGTCACGTGCGACGCGATTACGATCCATTGAACCACATACAAGGGGTTTTTACGTCGTGATTGAAATTATGTCAAGTTTGAGTCTATCAGGTGGTACGAACCCCATATAGTTGAAGTGGAAAGTTAAAAGCCACTTTCTTCCCACATAGAGAAAAGCACTCCCCATTTGTGGTTGTTCCCCGCCAGCCTACCCGGTTTACGATGCTGAACCTTAGATACAGCTAGATTACTTTATACTCCATATCACAGCTCTGTCTCCCGAAGAAGTTGCTGTTACTTCCCCATCTAGTACCAAAATTAATTATCTTCGCCGGTTGATCCCATTATTTCCACCTTCTTTCTTTTCTTGAGTATGTCGTTTATCATTCATCTCTCTCATAGCCTCCTCTATCATCCTCACAGCTTCAGTAGCCACGTCATCCCCTACTCTCCAGCTCCTCAGTGCCACACCTTTCCCATCTAATATCCTCTTTGCATTGTGCCAGCGTCGTTTCCAGAGCTCGAGCTTTTTATTCAGCGGCACAGAAGGGTCTGCGTTCACGGTATAATTGGAAGACTCGCTGGGATCTAAATTAGATGAGGTGCCGGCAGTTGGAAGATGATTAGTAACAGTAGCTGCCATACTTGCTACCGAGTTTGCGGTCCCTCGACGAGGTGGAGGTGGCGGAGGCTTCTCGGCAGATTTGGCATCAGGCGGCTGCGACGAGGGTGAAGACGTTCTATTCGAGTTTCCATAAATATGGGGCCTTATTTCTGGAAGGGAGTTGTAAGCCTCTGAGACTTTCTCTCTGGCAAATGCAAGATAGCCTTCGTTTGAGGAATCGGCATTGGGATCTCCCTGCCTTTGGGGAAGTGAATCGGGTTGACCTTGTCGACTTGAGGCTTGTCGGGATTTGGGAGGAGCGGGTGGTGGGCCGCGTGTCTTGCCTGCAGATGACGGAGAAGTTTCCTGCAAACCGGGCACGCTTGATACACGAAGTGACGAAGGTTTAGCAGGCCGTGGAGGTGGAGCACGCCGAGTTTGTTCCTTACTAGACGTAGGCGATACATTTAAAGATTCCAGGTCCTTAACATGTTGGGAGCTCTCGTCTTGAGCAAGTCCAGAGTCATCGTCGAAGTCGATCAGCTTCTCTGTGATCGGTGGTCCATTACTTGTCTCCAGTGTTCCTTCAGTAGCCGGCCGACGAGGAAGCGGTGGTGGAGCAGGCTCGGGACTAGATATTCTTGATGAAGTGTTGCTCATGGTTCTTGAAGGGGTCTGTGAAGGAGATTGGAATCCCCGGCGCTGATCGAAACCTAGAGGGCCTAATGCCGAATCAAAGAATCCATGAGGTGAATATGGAGTTGTAACATCGCGAATGAATACTGCCAGTACTCTTCCTGGATTGGCGAGGACAACATCGGTGTAAACTTCCAGATCAGCTTCACCACTGTCGCCGATGAGTACAAATTTCCTCTCTGGGAAATCTCTTAGGATTTTCTCCAATGTACCCTTTTTTCTTTCAGCAACAGGCTCAAATATACCCTGCAACATCCCGCTGTACTGTTTTAAATGGTACGAACCAGGAGGCAATCCAGCCTGAGCAAAGAAGCTCACTAAGACTGGAAATAACTGCCATGGCGAATTAGACACATAATGAATATCCACACCCATCTTATACATGGCCATATACCACTTTTTCACACCTTCAATCGTGAGTTCCGAAAGATCGCGGACGAATGCATTCCTAAATATTTCGCGGGCTCCACTACCAATTGAAGAATGTTTAATCGTGTCATCAACATCGCTGATAACACTTACACCCATCGGTTCAATGATTCTCACCTTCTCTATGATTGAAAGGTGCTCAGAGGCCAGGACTCTCACATGCGTGGGCACGAAATCCAAAGCTGCTCGGACAGAAAAATGACCAGAATCGTCAGTAGCGACAGTTCGAGACATCGAGCTCTTGTCATTATAAAAGAAAATGGTTATTGGTGCACCCACCAAAGGATTCGTCAGGAAAGGAAGCAAGCGAGCCATCAGGTTAGAGTTGGCAGCAAAGAGCTCTTCTGGCGTCATATCCGATGGCTGGTTCCAAGATGCCTTCTTTTGAAGATAGCCAGGGCCTTCCGGCTCCCCGTAAGACTTCGGTGTTACAGTCCCACTCCTACTGGCGCTCCTCAAACTAGAAGTTTCAGAGGAGTCATCCAGTTTTGGCTGCTCGCTGTAACCTCCATGGGCAGCAATTTGTTGCTCTCCTTGACCCCTTCTTAGAATTTCCTCTGCTTCCCGGGAGATCCTCTCCTCCTCCTTGCGAGCCTCGTGGTCCTCGGCCCTAGCACGGAGGGTCGAGGATAAATCTGGGCTGCTGCTGCTTGCAGCTGCATTATTTCCCCTGGGCGGCGCTGGAATACCACTCAGCTGCCGAGCAATCCCAATCAAAAGACGGTTCTTCCTGTTCAGCGGTCCCCGATGAGGAGAATAGGCCCACCCTCGAACGTCTACGTCCACAATAGCTCTGTCGTCCTCATACTTCTGCCACTCCCTTGCCCAGTATTCAGGGTCCCCAAGCGTTTCTCCGTTGCTGTCATCCTGATTGGGTTGTGGTGGTTTTTTGAAATGCCTCTTCGCATATGAAGGAAATATGACAAGTTGCTCATCGCCATGAGAAACAATGCCTGCTTCTGGGAATTCTCCCGCTATGCTCCGTGTCTCCCACTGCTCATCCGTAACGTTTGCACCCCATTTTTCCGAGTATGACTTTTGGTATGACTGCCTTAGTTCGTTCGCAGCTCTTAGGTAGCCTGCGAACTTCTGCCTACGAGCTCCACGTTGCCGACCTTCTGGAGCACTATCCCCACCGCCCCCAAAGCCTGGCAGAGAGCCAGACATAGTCACCGATTTGCGTTGCGCAGTCGCATCCTCTTTGTAATAACTGCGAAAGAGTCCGCTGCTTCTCTTCCGGAGATTGTGGAGAATGCTCTTCCCTGCAGCTTTCTTCTCTTGGTGTCTCTTCTGGCGTCGGACAATATAGCTGTAGATACGAGACTGTGCTCGATTCTTGTAGTAAGGCAGAGTCTCAAAGCGGAAATCTGCGAACCTCTCACGAGCTGTGCGACGGAGATGGGGGAAGAAATAGCGGAGGAGGCTCTGGTTTCGGCGAGGAAGGCCAGCAGCTCTTGGACGAATCGGTGGAGGAGCCACTTTCAATAATTATCTGCCCGTCGAACTAGGCGATGTCGAGCTGTAGATGCCTCAATAGAAGCCTCCTGTGGCGCCCCAATTAATATTGGGCAGAGATGTGTTGGTAGGAGGCAATCGTGCTCGAAAACCCAAGGTACGGCTCGAGACCAACCAATGTGCGCAGTGATTAACCAATCGCTTGGTGAAAATTATTCGTTCAAAGANCTGTCGGATGACTGTATTAATGATGCGTAGATGACAGCTATGGTGGGCCAGAACCCCGCTCGCTCCGTTGTTTGCGGCTGCCGTAACCTGAGAGGCACTCCGAATTCTGCCTAGGATTGTCTTGACACGCACTAACCGTGACTTCGTCTATCCTAATGGCATCGATTAGTTTGGTATTATGAAAGTCTTTTTAAGGACGGGTATACGCTGTTGAGTTTATTTTAGGTATTGAAGAAATCAAATCTTATGGACCATCTTATGACGTCACACACACGGCAGTACTTATCTACATTTTAAGATGATAATGGATCTACCAAGAGTGGAATATGCATATAACATTCGGCAGCTTAAGTATTAAATCATATTGTTATCTATTATTTTGAACCGAGGCGCTGGTGTTGCATCGTGTTATTCAGCTAGTGATTAGCTGACCTTCTCCCAGCTATCAATGCNCTTGTCTCGCTCATCAGTACGTATTACCTTTTGACTCGATCGCTCGGATTCTGAATCACAATGCACATATTTCTTCTCTTTGCTTCAGCTCTTCCTCTGAATCCAGCTCCACCTTGCAATCATCACCAGATCCGTTCCTCCAGATCTGCTCCTCCTGATTCAAGAGGCCCTCTTGTCCGTGCTTCCACATTGTTCAAGTTTTTGTCTCCATTGGGGAAGTGGCATCGTTATCAGAACTTGTTTGATGTGCCCTTCTGTTTTGGTGGATTGAGTGATCCCTATTGACATAATAATTCTCATTGATACCGTCACCATTCTGCTGCGATGATTCACATTGATTATTTATGAAAGTATGGGACTTTCTTTTCTCGCTTGTTACATGATTTCTCTTCTTGTATCATTGGTTTTGCTTCGTTTTATGTGTCTTTCTTTAATTTCTCCTGTTGAATCTTAGCATGATTCTCCGCATACAAATCCAGGTTGCCCATCCACTTGGCGATATGGTTTCCTCCGCGCCTAGCTCGAAGGCTTTGACGGCTAGATGATTCACGATTCATGTGCTCGCGAGTAAGGATGAATGTCAAGCTATCCTCGTATTTCCAACTTGTTCGAGAGATACCTGAGGCCGAGTCCCGGATGAATTCTCTAACCCTTGTGAGCATCTGCGGGTGATCACGCGCGATTGACATCTTGTTCTTATACTCGTATGGCAGCTTGCGTGTATCTGGCCTCACATTGTACTGTTTGCAAATTGAGGGGAAATCAAGGAGCTTTTCCATACAGTAAAGGTGCACGTACCCTGCATTGTGAAATGGATCTTTTGGTGGCCCCGGAAGCCTCTCGTCGAATGCGATCCGGAATTGTCCTTTACGAATTGTCTTTGTCCTGATAGCACAATCTCTGAAACGACACGTGTTGGACTCTCTGTGTGGATATCGATCTCCACAATTGAAAGGAGTGACCTGAATCCATAAAGTAAGGCCAAAATGCGGATTATCAGCTCTGAAATGACTATTCAATGGGTGTGACCTGATGAAAGTTAGCATTTCGGAAGCAGTAAATCTCAAGGAGCTGTCAAGTTCTCCCTGTATGGTATAATGAAATGAGACAGTTCCATTGTCGCTGGCTGCGCTCCATTCCGGTGGTCGCTTCCTCAGGTTGTATCGATGCTTCTGTCTGCCGTTGCGGCCCTTGTCAAACCGGGTTGTAGTCACGCTTCTCCTTTCAATATGGTCTGTTGGAGTCCTGGTTGCGATATATTTAGATTCGAGGAGAGGCTCTGACCAAACTTGACCACCTAATTGAGATGGAAATCCAGAAATTTCAGATTGTGCGAAGCTTTGATCGACCATTGCAACGTCATTTGGTAATTGATCCTGATCTAGTCTTGGAGGGACAAGAGAAAAGGTCGGGAAACGAAGTCCGGCTATTATACGTGGAGAATCTTGTGTTTGAAGAGTTTGTACTCGAGAGAACTGTGTCTGATATGGAGCTGAGTTGACACTGGGTACATGGCGGGTTTGAAGTGGAGGATAATCCACATTGCTGGTGTCAAAAATCGACGACATATATAAGTTGTTGTCAAGGTCTCCGTTACATTGGGTATATTCAAGCTGATTATGAAAAGAGTTCAAAGGATCCATGCCATGAGAAAACTCACCGTGTTCGTGATACGGTATCTGATCCATCAAGTCGTTACTGAAAGCAGGAGGGGCTGGAGAATTAAATCCAGTCATTATCCAATCTTGAGACATTGGTCCAGTAGGCCCTTCACCACAGCTCACCCCGGGAGCTTGGTGGCCATCCCCCATAGTTGTTGGATCGAATATTTGGTCTATATCGATCTGGGATGGGAGGCATTGCGCTTTTATATCTTTGGAAGTATCATGCTCGTTGAGCTGGAAGTTAGTCTCAACAGTTGGTAGCAGTGAAGGATCATTCCAGCTCATCAGCTGGTATGTATTGTCTTTGGAGCATGCTGCTTGAGAATCTTCTGATAAATAATCGTGATAGATATTCAGGTTGAATCGATCTAGAAAATCATACTCACCAGATCCATCTTGGAATTCGTGTCCGAGCTCCAGCTGGCAGTCTGCGCTTTCAGAGGGAGTTTCTGTTTCTACAACCGCAACCATCTCGTTAGCATTATCTGGGAAACTATTGACTTTTGAAGTGCCGCGCCCCCAAGTATTGTCAAATTCTGCATTTGTAACTTCGAAATCACCCAGGTCCAGGTCAGGAAACGCAATCGTGTGGTCACAATTTTCTGTAAGATCGTTTACCTCCTCATTGAATAGTCCATTAAGTAGATCAACCGAGTCAACAACTTGCTCCTGCACAGCCGAAGAGTCATGATCTGGTTGGAATACTGTCTCATCCATTATTTCTAATACAAAAATTGAGTGAATTGGACCGTTATGCAAGAGTCTACTTCAAGAAAGGATGTACGAATATTTTAAATACATGTGGTAAGAGACGGCGTGTGCAAGGGTATTTCAATGAATAAATCAACAAGACACAAAGAATTATTAAAATAGACAATACCTTTGACAGAGTTAGAGAAAATATACCGTTGTTTTTGAAGTTGTCCATTGTAGCCTCTGCATACACAAAGGAGACAGTTATAGTAGTCGCCTCTTTGTCGGAGAATTCAAGAACAGGTCAAAGGAGAAACAACTAATAATGCTGGGTACCACGATTGGTCAGAAAGGAAGCTAACATAGATAAAGTAATCGACCAAAGCTTCTTGTACTACGGAAAACAGCAGAAAGGCGGCCTAATGAAAATGGTGTATGGTGATTTTGCTTCTGGGCAAAATAGATATCTTTGGCTGGCACGCATCGAAGAAAGCCACGGATGAGGGATCTCACCCAGTGAATCTTGCCATTGTTCTCTTTACTTTTCAAGTTAAAAAGGGCGAACCTCATAATTGCCAAATCAGCAAGATAATAATAACTATGGGATTAAGTGCATACTACCTAACGTCTTTATTTAGTGTCACCGTGCATTCAGGGGACGGTCCGTGATTTGTCCCGTGCGAGAAGATCAACGGATCTACATGTCCATCTTACATCTGACAAGGCCAGGGACGTGCGGGTAACTTGGGGGCCGTAGGACCTACCGTAATAGCACAATCAGGGAGCGGTCAAAGTGTAGGGGGCGGGTCACCATCCAACAGCATAGCAATCAAGAGACTTCAAAGATTGAAATTTTGAGGAAGCAAAGCAGGCATATTATCAATTCTCTCATCAGCAAAAAACTAAACCACTAAAACAATAACATAATTCAATATCCCGTCTCACTATTACACAATCGCTGATGATTATTCAAACGCCCTAGCTTCAAAGCATTTTTCTTTGCCATGGATATTACCAAACCCAAATCCGCCACTTGTGTATATTCCCAGAACAGCTCTCGGAGCCAATGCAAAAACAAATGCAAAACTCGCTGCATTAAAATCCAACAATAATAATTCAGATAACGCCGTTCCCAATGCAAATGCAATATAGCCATGTAAGGATCGTGGATGCTACTATTCGTACAGGAAGTCATAGCATAAAATTCATCATTCATCGTAAAAATGCGGTGAACGTGTCATAACAGATTCGCTCGAGTGCTTCATAACTCGGAAAGGAGAGTCGTAAATGCAATATTAGGTGAGATATATCTGATCTCGATGATACAAGCACGGGAAACCATGCATGGTCGTAAAACTTTCGTAATCGTAAGGAGTGACATGAATGTTGAAACAAAAAAAGCAGAAACTAATATTCGCGGCCTTTGCCTTTCGCATCAGGCTGAGTTGATTCGCGCGGTGGATGACTCGGAAGAGGAGAAGCCGGATGAAGTTGGAACATTTGAGGATCATAATGCGGTGATTCGGCTGTGGGGGTTGGATGCTGCGAATAAGAACGCGACTCAACTTTAATGTGAGGTGAAGAGGTCCTGGTCGTATGTTAAGACTTGGTCCGACGACTATATCCACACGGCTGGAGCCACAAACCCGCCGAACATTGGCCCTGAGCCCTGCACTTCATAGAAGTCGTCCCCATGATCACTGTAAACAATTGATCCCTCTCCATAATTTGATGATGCTGGGCTATGGAAGCCACCGTATCCACCGGGCGACGGAACGCCGAGATATTGACCCGAGTAGGGATCTATGGACAAGCCGCTAATTGTGGAACCTGGTTCGGATACGGGGGTCATTGACATGATATGTTCCTGGCTGTAGCTGAAGGTAGGATTGCCGAATGGGTAGAGACCCTCATGCATCTCGTGTTCATAATTGGTAGTGTCAAAGGTCGGGAACGATGCAGTCCGTTCCGGCTGGACCCATCCCATGCGGCTTCGGAAGCTGGCCACCATATCAATAGGGTACTCCATGAGGCTCAGAGGAGTTTGCATATCTCCGTCAGATTGCTGCACAAGGCTGATGGAGAAGAGTCTTCGGGCAATCTCCTCAATAGGACCCAGAGACAAGCTTCCAAAGTACGCCGCACCCACTTCTGGGAACAGAGGTTCGACAACCAAAGCTACCGTATAGTAGTGGGCAAGGATAACCAGAGCAGAAGGAGATCCGTGGGTTTGTTGCAAGAACATGACGGGAAGCCAAAACAGCCAAGCCCTAAGAGGATTGAGCATCTCAAATCGTTGTGCAGCCGTGTGGTTTCCTGAAACTTTGCGAACTCCACGTACAAAGCTCATGAGCTGAGTAATAGGCTTTGGATCCTCCTTGCTCTCCTTGAGATAGGCTTCCACTCTCTGGAGTTGCGTGTAGGCTCGCTGAAGTGCATCCAAATCTTGCTTCCGTGGCTGGCTGAGCTTCTTTGACCCTGGTGCAGGGCTTGGAGGAGCAGTGGGGAAGGTACTTTGCTCGGCAATGAATTCCCCGAACTGGGACTCGTGTTTCCATGGCTGCATGGCATCAATTACCTGTTCGAAGAGTTAGCTAGCCTGCCATACACAAGTGAATGGGCGAGAGATTTTCATACAGATGAGGTTCCCTGCATGAGCTGGGTCCAGCTACGCCTGCGAGATATTAGCCAGGTCCTATAATCTAGATTCCCTTTAACCCAAAGCTTACCAATCAGTAGCTTGCCAAGACAGTAGGAGAGAGGCGGCCAAAACAGCATCCGAGTTCTGGCTTGAGAAAGAACCGATAGCCTCCTGGAGGCCCTTGAAGGCAATTCCTCGGTGCTCATAAGCAATGTTTGCGGTGAGAGGACAATCGGTGATCCATGCAATATGAGTAGCAGAAAGAGCAAGCAATGCGTGCATGACGAAAGCATAGCCTGTTCCAATTTTCAGGAATCTAAGTCTGGTGTCAGCAATTGCGAAACAGGTGTTGTAGGTATACAACTAAGAAATGAAATGGGAACCTACAGGGGAACCTGTCTAGTCCAGATGGTGAAGTTGCTAGCATCATAGATCCCGAGTTCGCTGGAGATGGAGGCGACGTGGTGAATCAGGCGCAAATCCTCGACGGAGTAATATTGCGGTGATGGCGCCGGGTAGATGTAAAGATCAGGGAAGGGGAAACTGCCCGTTTGCTGCCAACGTTCAATCTCTCTCTCGATTTCCGGGGTCCACAGCAAGTCCGGCTTCTCAGGAGTAGGAGCTCGCTCTTCTTGCACTGGCATGTCCATGTAAGGACAGCGACAGTTATGCTTCGTGCAATTGCGACTAGAACCAAGATCAGCACGATTCCAAGCACGCATGATACCACTGAGAAAAAACAAATGTCAGTGGGGATCGTCGGGAGCATACCATTGCGGGAAATTCTCATCACAACGAATGTGTCGGCGCTTACAGGTATCACAACCCTTGCGCGATTTGGTATGGCTGCAAGCAACTGGTCAGCGCCACTGTCCGGCCGGGGAATAGAGGGAGAGGGAGATCACATACCTCCTTCGAGGAGGGCCACCGCCTGGACCGGCCATTTTAGACTAGGCTGAAATAGACGGTAATAAAACGAGTGATGGGCTTTTCTGAACGAGTGCGAGCCGACTTCCTTTTGCAAGTCTTGCTGTAAGAGGCAGACTAAACAAAGCAGGCAACTAACAAGCGTGACCACGAAGAGAACAAATAGTTGAGGATGCCCCAGCAAGTCAGAGATGACGAGGTGAGGTAACCAAAATATATGTAAGCTTCAGAATCAGAAAATAAAGCGAGTGTGGTGGTGCAAGAAGCGGGCCTGAGAGGCTTCTCTCTAATGGCCAAGAAGGAAAAGATAGAAACTTGGAAGTGATGGCCTTTGGGAGAGGACCGGGCACTCCAGGTATATATATTTTCCTTTGGGGGATTAGATGAGCAGAAGAGAGGCGTTCCAGGAACCGCTAATAAGCATAAATGCTCAACGCTGTAAGCAACGCCTCTTTACTAATTAGTGGTCGGATAAACCTTCTCTCTTTGGGGCTGGGTTGAGGTTGCGTTACAGCAGAGGAAGTCTTCAGGTAACGATCGATGATATGACCCAAGGCTGTGCCGAGTTATGCTGAGAGGCGAGAGATGTTTGCTCCGAAGGCTTGCGCCGACGACACGACTAGGTCTAGAGCTGAAGAGGGCAAAGCAAAAAGCGAGTGACAGGAACCAACGAGGGTTTCCTAAAAGCGAATGTGGTTGAGGGTTTGGGGAGCTGCGCGGAGCTGAGCGATGGAGAAACGGATTGTCTATGGAAAGGCAAGAGAGGGTTTTGGGCTGGCGAAAGCCGGTATATAATAAATGCGAGGTCATCCTCGGCCAAGGTGGCAGAAAACGCTGGAAGCAGTTTAGCTGCAACGTGGCTAAGCTAGGCGGCGACCAGCCAGCGGAGGGTACGGAACTACAGGGAAGCGTGGGCAGGAGCTCCGAGGGCAGCGCTGGGCGCTTGCACCGCACGGGCAGGGGTGCAATGGCAGCCGACAGGGGCACCCAAGATTCCCGCAGGGGGTTGTGGTGGGCCACGCTCGCCCCAAAGGATGAGAGGGATCAGAGGGAGGAGGAAGAGGAGGAGCAGGGGAGGAGAGCGGCAGGGGTGCTCCGGTCGGGCAGACCACACGCACCACTCCTTTGGGCCAAGGGCAGAGAGCGCGCGGTCAGCGACCGTTCGGGTGGGGTGTCAAAACCTTCTGGGTTTGGGGGAACGTGCAGCTGCTGGCCATGCGTTGGAGAGAGCAGAGGTAAGCTGCAAGTCCGAAGAATTGCCCAAACGGGCAAGGAGGCATGGCAGCATGCGCATGGGCGGATGTGATGGCCTGGCGTGTGTGGGATCCGAGCCCTGTTGCACGTTGGTGGCAGCCCTGCACACTGGCGCCCTGCACAGCACAGTACAAAGTACAGCACCGTATGGTCCTGGGCGTCACAGCAGAGCAACTGGACCGCGGCTGTCCAGGACTGACCTGGGGCGCGGAATACGGTGCGCGCGTGGTGGAGGCTTTGCCAGGACCACTGGGGACGAGCACCGTCTGAGTGGTTAGCTATCTATGGAAAGGATCACACCCTCGCGGGTGTCTGGGGGCCTGTGGAAGGTGGATGACGGCAGAGCGAAGGGAAGGAAGACGACTTGAGGAGCGAGGTAAGACACAGGGTCTGGAGGACGGCGTGCTGGGTGGATGACAGTTGCAGTGCTGCTCCTGGGGGGCAGAAGGGGAATCCGAGATGGGGGAATGCATGGGATCTGGCACCAACTGGAGCCGGCGCAAGCGACGATGGTGAGCCCCAGCGTGTCGGGAAGGTCGTCAACGTGATGCGTATCATCATCGTCAGACAGGATACAGCATGGGTTTGGAGACGACGCTACCGTAGTCAGCCAGTAGGCCCACTTCGGGCGAGTGGTTGGCGGGACTGCCATGACGAAGTCGCCTGCTGGAGGGAATAAGGTGTTCGGTAGGCCGCCGTATGGTGGAGCACAGTGCCGTCTGTGTGCGGACGCTGTGGTGGTGGTGAAGATGCTGTACATAGGACATAGGACGGGCAGCGTAGCGTCGTAGCGTCGGGGATGGATGGGGTACGGTATGTGTGGATGGGGCCTGTCGTGCCGCCGAGTGTGGCAGAGCTCGCCGCCGTGCTCGTTGTTGGGTCCGGGAAAAGGGCCGCACGTTTCTTTTGGCCGCATTGCTCGGGTATTCGTTCGTTCGCTCATTCACTGCTCTGGCTGTCCCCCAGGGCGCACACGCAGAATCGGGTAATAACTCAAGCCTGCAGCTCCTGTCATGTCTTCCTCGTCTGACCACACGCCAAGCCAGTTGCCATCGGCGTCACAAGTGTGCAACGCAGCGGCCCTGTACAGTAATTGCACCTAACCAGACACCTCGCAGAGACAGCGGAGATGCTGGGCCCATCTCCGGTGAAGGACATGCAGAGGTACAGTGTCAGGGCACGGCAAACCCGGCCCCATGCCAGAACAGAAACTGCGAGAGGCAAGACAAAGAGAGCCATCCTCAGTCACGCCGTCTAAGCTCGTCTCTACGAGAGAGCAGCAATGCTGGCGAGCACATTACCTCATGGCTCTGTGTAGGCCAAGCGACTAAGAGGCACCATGGTTTTGCTCTTCTTTCGCCTTTGCGTAGCCTTCTCGTAGCTTCCCTGTAGCTTCCCTGTAGCTTCCGTTCGACGTCGAACCGCGCGGTGGCAGCCGCTTTGGGAGAAGTGCACTTGGAATAAGGTAGGCAGGGTTTGGCCCGCGTCGGTTAGAATGATGTGCGGGAAACGGGCATGCGAGCGCATCATTGGTGGGTTGCCTAGTGGGAGGGGATGCGAGCAGACCCGTCCCAAAAATAGAAACACGGTCCTTCATCGCGGACAGTCACGGCATTTCGATCCACACCAACTAGCCCCCAGCGTCGTCTTCGGGCACCAGCTTGCTTGGTGTCAGGCATCTCATCACCAGAGTTGTGTGAGGTGACTGGCGCCGGTGCATGTATCACCCACGTTCCTCTTCTCTACGTAGAGTTGTTGCGAGGATTCCTGTCGTGGTATACCCCTGGCCTGCTGCGCGCGTTGTGTGCGTCTACCCTGATTGCTCCCTGTCCCAGTCTTACGGTTTTTTAATATACTCGGCGGCCAAAGAGGCAGCCCGCCGAGGATTGTCGATCTTGGACTTCCGGAAGTTGTTAGTGCCGTATGGACAGCTCATACAAACTTGGTATTTGGCACGTACATCCGGCTCTTTTAGGAAAAAAAGAGGTCTGTGCTGGACGATCTGCCAAACCTGTCCCGTCCTGGCGCCCCCAACTGCATCTGGTGCCTTCGGTCACCCAATCAGAGCGTGCCGCATACCGTTGTTACCGCTACTATTCGTTGCCCATTTACGGAGCGTTACTTTTTGATCCATTCATAGTTTTCCTCATTAGTCGTTGACATACCATGAAGCAGAAGTTTTTCTTTCCTGCAACTTCGTAAAGCACGGTTCCTCTTGATGCTTGCTGGAGGATTTTGCAGCGGAGACCAGCGATCCCTGACATTCGAGCATTCTGGAAAGAACCCCGCAGCTCTATTTTCCGCTTTCTGTTAACTCAGTACTCTTAACTGTAACCGGCCATTTTCGTGGACTTGTTGCCAAAAATCCCCTATTGCGATCTGCTCATGATTGGACAGGGGCGGGGGTGTCAAACCCTTAGGGTTTCGTCGTCTCCATATGAGGACAAAATAAGGGGTTTTGCAAGCTGGTTTGGGCTGCCTGCTGTTGTGGTAGCCTTCCCAGTCGGGGTTTGGATTTAGTACAGCCTCAGCCAAACCCCGGTTCTTCACCGGGCCTTACAAAAAGGTACCAGGGAACATTTTTATCTGGTCATATCCATTAATAGCTGAGCTTTGAAGCAAACCTAAATGCGGTTCCAAATCTTGGTTGACTATAAGAAAAGTGATATCAACGCTTGCTGTCAGACAGCAACGAAGTAAGCCGCGGCTGTAAGGACGAGAGTCCTACATGGCCTTTCAACCTGGAGTTGCGGATCTGACGCGGTCAGGTATCCACATCTCAGGCCAAAAGTGTCAATCCTCTCGTTAATCTTACAACGAGAGTATGCTCTTCGCTCCTCTGTCTGGTCATAGCCCTTGACAGCGGCGACCTAGGATAGTATTTCTCAATACCCTGCGGTTGTGCAGACTGGAATGCCACAGTATGGACAGTTAGTTTGAACAGTATTTGCGAGAGATAGAATGTACCCTCCCGAAGATCTGGGATGCATTTGTTCGATCTATCACTAGTTCAGCAATGGCTGATGACACTACCCGAGGAGAGTCGCGTCACATCCACTTGTCCCCAAGACTGACCAACCCCACCCCCAGACCCCTGCGTTTCTGCCTAGGGAAGGAAAATCCAATCGCAAAATCCTGTATCTCGTTTCAAAAGGAATACCAATATCCATTAGCTAGCTTTGGACCCCAACACCAACGACCAACACGCCTGGTTTGGCGTGCACGCCAACAACCAGAGTCAAGGCTATCTTTTCATAGTTTGAAATTGGTGTGGATTCATCCAATCGCAAACCGTACTACTTAATTGCCGCTTTAATGTTTTCCCCTCCGCCATCAAGACTAGGACGTAACCGAAGTCACCTGGAGTCGAAAAAGATTCAGCCTCCAGCACGTCCTCACGCTAACTTTACGCGCTTTGCACGGTGTTGAATCAAGCGAGAATATCCGCGCGACTCGCCTTCGAGGTTCTGTAGCGACTCCAGGCTATGGGAGGCTACAAAGATCAATAGTTACATTGCTCCGCCTCATGACACAGTCGGATTTCAGCTGAAAGGCAGGCCATCAGCAGTGCATTGTCGGGGCTCGGTGGGGACCTTTTACGGAGTCGCAATAGGGGCATAATTGGATGGCCTTCAAGTGTGTGTAGAAGCCACCCCAAGCAACTCGACGAGGGTCAGGCTAGCTGAGGGTGGGATGTGTGATAACAGGACAGCTCGCGTTGCACAAAGTGGCAGAGTCGGAAGTTGGTGCCGAAAGACCTGCGCTATATTTAGCGGGCTCGTTAGGGTTAGAGAACGTTTCTAGAAAAGAGAGAGTGAGAAAGGCATCAGGGTGTGTGATGTGACGTTTTTATGCATGCGCATAAAATGCACCAGATGGTGCGGCCAGTGTAATTGGCCCTTGCCCTGACTCTGCCAATGTTTATGCGCCATCGTTCAGCCTGGAGTGGAATGCTACGGTTCGATACAACGTTGTATTCTGCGCCGAGGCTGAGCACTGCACGAGCCACATCAAATGCAGCCCTTCCGGATTGGGTCATTCCAGCGGCCTCCAGTCGTTCTGCCTCGTCAAGGTTCTCCATACCACCACAATGCAATGATACGGCACGACCGGTACGTACCGAACATGATGCAAGCCTCCAACGAGCTGATCAACCCAGGTGTTTGGTTGCTTTCGGCCCGTATTTTTGCATTCCTCCTGAAACGACCAATGATGGTGCAGGGCCGTCAACGCCCAACCTTTGTTCATGTGAGTGACCTGTCAGACCATAGTAATCACAACGCAACTATGGCCTATCAGGCAGTCTATCAAGTTACTGTAATCCAACAATACTGATACAAAGGTAGGGATCCGCGTGGACTTTCCGCATACGTGATTAAGCTCTCAGTCCACAATCTATTTGTGTCTCCATTTGAGTTGGCTGCATGCTGACATCATCCGCCTCACCTGAATGCCGAACGAGCACACTTTATGTGGAACAACCTCCAGAGAAGACTCGGATAACTCGGGACCTTCATGCGAATTTCTTTGAAGCGCAACGCTTGTTGTTAGCATACCAAGGGCAGATCGTATCTAGGCCAATCGCACGGGGCAAAGCTTGAGGAAGTCGTACCTTTTATGACTGAGAAACCGCTAACACAACGAAACGGTCGCTCCACATAAGTGTCCTCATTCGGCAACTTGAATTCATGTGAATCTGGGGCTACAGGAGATGCCAAAACAGTAGATGGATACGTTACTACGGCACTGCATAGCTTACCAGGTAGACGGGCTTCCCCGAGCTTATTCTGAGATACACCTGCAAGCCTTCGGAAGATTAAGCGGTAGATCTCGGGTACTACTGCTAAATATGTCGCTGCACATCATCGTGCAATCAACTGATTGCAATGCATGATCTTTCAGCTGCCACCAAGAGATCTCGTACCTCCAGCTCGTGGGTCCAGCTGTAACAATAAGCCAGGGCAGTATAGGATGACAGGAGTCCAAATATGCACAGCCTGGTCCACTTCAGTAACCCCTAGAAAACCGTTTTGAGGGATTCCCTCCCGCTCCGGGGTCGGGGATTCCATCACCCACGCCGGGATATCATTTTCTGGCATTTCATTGAGTGTCATGCTGCGTAGCTTGCCCCGGGAAAGTGTCGCCACCTATTGCATAGGGCTGCTGTCAGCCAGCCTTGTCTTGACGTTATCCAGAGCAGCAACCCATGCATCACCAAAATCTTCACTGCGCTTCAACATGACAACCCTTTACTACCGTAACGTGACAGAGATGCCATGTTATCTGCGACTTTCCTTTTTTTTTTAGCGCGCCGAAAAAATTGTCGCGCCAAGTCCTAAGCCAGCAAAAGTATAAATACATCCAGAAGCCATTACTGTACAGGAAGACCCGCTACCAGCTACGGCCGTACCCCCTGAGTCTCGTAAGCGACTTCTTTGGTGATTCAAACGAAGTGGAGACCTCTTTGCTCTACAAGTTGTACATTTGTCACAGCCCCTTTTGTTAAGGCCTGATTATTGTGCTCTTAAGAATAAGGATCCGAGGCTGGACGAATCGGAAAATATGGAGGCCGCTGAAATCATCTGACGTGGATTGCGCAGGGCGAATGAAAGCCAAAATCCGCGATGACCAGACGACCAGCAAGGCTGCGCCTCCTCCTACGGACAAGAAGGTAAGACCTAAACTGGAGCTTCAAGGGCACAGATCAGCATCTACGGTCCGGCGATCAAAAAAGGTCAGTTTCCGGTGTTTTCTGATGTTTGATCTTTACGGAGTCTTCATTAAGCTCTTTTCTCCGTGCACAAACGAGGATGGTGCGGCCGCTTCTTCCTCAATCGCATTGATTTCTTCTTTGGGTAGCCCGGGTCCGTGCCAAGAAGACCGGCCGCCGGTCTACGGCCACTTTAAAAGAGTAAGCGAGTGCTAGGCGGATGATCGTCACAATGGTGCCGTGGCTTGAGTTAAAAGGCCGGAACGCGGCTGATTAGGGAAGCTCAGTTTTTGTCCTAGACGATGGTTTAGCAGGGGCAAGGACCATGCAAAAATCATGCGCCGAAATCCTCAATCAGCAATCGGTCAGCCAAACAGAACCGATTATTCATGAAGGGGCATCTTAGACGACGCAGCGCCACCTTAAGATCCCAGAGACTGTGTCAGATCCTAACTGTGGTATTACAGTTACAGGTACTGTATTACAATATAGTACTCTTATGCTGGCGACATCTCAACTGAACTTATTGCTTTGTAGTAGAAGTCAGTTGTATTGTACCCAGCACCCAAGGCAGAGTCA
Organism: Scytalidium sp. 3C; assembly: GCA_000743665.3. Classification (NCBI taxonomy): domain Eukaryota; kingdom Fungi; phylum Ascomycota; class Leotiomycetes; genus Scytalidium; species Scytalidium sp. 3C. Next base: position 795,845 of record JMRO03000009.1, read on the forward strand.
GGAAGTGTATTGGTATCCGCACACCAAAACGTTCAACCGTATTAAGGACTCTGTGATTGGTGGGGTTCCGATCGGAACGCGGCAGGTTTTGCCAAGAAGCACGTGACCCTCATTACGTCTTTGAAAAGCAAAACCTCCCTGGGAATTTTCCTCTCGGGTAACCGGCCTCCCGCTACTCCGCAAGAAAGATGCAATGAGGTAGAATCAGAAGAGGGGTGTATTGAGAGATGGCATGCATGTGGCACAGAGGAAAGAGGATTGAGTAAGGTGATTCGGAATCAACCCATCAGAACTCACCATGCTGCAACACCTTTGCTGCTCTGATAATTGATCAACTGCTACTATCGTCCCGAAGCAGAATATTCCCCAACAAAGACACTGCAGCCAACACATGGAGCATCCTCTCCACCAATAGCGGGACGATCGCTCGAGCGGCCCAACGCCGCCAGAATGTATCTTTTACTCTGTGTCCAATTAGCCTGGCGTACCCAGCCCGAGGAGCTGGGAAAAGACCACCCTGATGCAGAGTAACTACTGCATCATGGGGGCAAGAGACATCACCAGTTCCGTGGCCGTTGTGCAGGCGGACAAAAGTATCGTCGATAGGCAGCAGAATAATTGGCTCTCTGATTTGTGCAATCAAGGCCAAGCGAGAATCTTCCCATGCGCTACCCGAGGCGCTTGTCTCTCCCGGGCAACAATGCGAACGTCTGCTATTTATAGCTCCATCTCGTGGCAGCATTGCACCAGGTGCAAAGTGCTCGATGAGACTGGAAGAGCAGAGAGAAGCCTAAGGCAGAGGAGGTGTAGGATAATGAGTAAGAAGCTGGTCGCTGGTTATATCAGTCATTTTCTGACTGCAATCATAAGCCAACAGCAATCCCAAAAAAGGCGCAGCCACGCGTCCGATCTGCCACTGCAAAGCACGGAAGAGCGGGAGAAAGGGCCAAGGGGGCATCGAAGATTCCAAATCTCGACTGGGGGTCCTAATGCCCCGAAGGGCTTGACCCGAGTGATCCTGGGCTAAGCCGGAAAGCCACTAGTGCCTGCTGTGCATGTGTCACCCCAAACTCTGTGGGAGCAGCCGAGAGGTACACCGCCTTTGCGACCCTTGCTCGAGCACCTTTTTCTTTGGAAGTCCGTCACAGTGCAGAACTTCGCCAAACAAAAGCTACCAGATTTTCTCGTGCGGCCACCCACGGCTTGAGAAGTGATGAAAACCTGCGATGTCCTTTTCGCCGAGAAAATTGCCGATCCTGTGCAGTCATTCTTGGCTCTCTGCACACTGTGGTAGTTGTGGATGGCGCATTATTGCTTCTGATGGTTGCCAACAGGTGCTCTTGAGGCATGCTTCGGTTGGCACGGCACGCTGAGCATTTACAGTACCATGGATTTTTGACTCCCGGTTCAGAGGGCTTCAGAGGACAGAGCCTCATACGCAGGCAAGAACAGATTGCCCAGCAGTTCCAGGAAACATTGTTAGCAAGTACCGTGTACGCAAACTACAGACCATTCCGCGGGAGGGTCTGCACTACTGCAACGATCCAAACGCCGGATATATCATCACGCACTATTCTTCGGCTCTTCGAATCTTGGGGAACTCAAATTGGTTATTAGCCCGTAAGGACTAGTCCCACCACTTATGCTGCGTTACCGATTTGCTGGCGACGCTTGGCGAACAACCTAAGAAACAAAGGAAAGCCCGAGGAGTTTACCAACTGGACGCTTTTCCCCTTTGGCAAAATCTTTTAGGGGTCTTTCCACCTGCTAGGCTTTCAAATCCTTCCCGCGACCACTGCGACTCTGCCTGCATACGCTCCAGCAAAGCTTATGCAGTGGGCGTAGCCATTATTCTATCCGCTTTTCTCCATGGCCTAAAGATGGTCAGATGACCACCTGATTACAAAATTGGCCGGTCCCACAGCAAAACGCTGTTTTGGAGAGCCAACCCAGCGGCACGCCCGCCCTCCCATACATACTGGAGATGGCCGCCTTCGGGACATCTTGTTACTATCATGATACTGCTGAGCCGCTCTCTCTTGGGTAGCAAGGCAAATTTGACCGTGACGAGAAATAAGGTGAGTCAAAAGGCGTGGGCAGCCAAAATGACCACGCTATCCACACGGTTACACTTTGGCCAGCACTATTATTAGCATCAAGCAGTACGGTACCATATCTCGGAAGACTGTGGATCCTCCGCTCTTTTCGCCTCATGTTTCATACTCCATCGTTGCCGTGTGAGCGTTTGGAGGTGAAAGCACTCCATTTACTTAGCATGGTAATTATGCCTTTTGCCCCAATGGGATGAGTAAGCTGCAAGCAGGTCAAGAGCTGGCTTCCCGCTTTTACTTGTTCAGAAATCATTCCGCTCAAAGGCTGGCGGATTAATAAGGATGATTCTTAATTCTTCTTCAATAATGCTGATTTCAGCTTTTTTTTTTCTCTTTCTTCTTTTGCCCCATTTCCCATGCTTCTTGGCGAAAGAGATGGTGTCATGAGAATGTTGTATCCTTTGTTTACTCTATCACCTATGCCACTGTCATCACCGCCAAGACTGACAGGAACCACCGAATTTGCTGATGATCACATCGGCGATAGGCCATCGTGTATCCGTGCGTTTTCCTACGCCTTAGACAGACTACCAAGAATGACATTTCTGTTCATGTTCTATTACTGTGCATCGTCCCCGGCGATACGCCGTGCGTAGCAGTACGGGACCAGCAAGATCAGATAAGCATCTTAAGCTTTCGTAAATTTAGGGCTGTGTTGGCGTACGCGCCGGGTGCCTTTCAGAAAGGGTGCGAGCTCCTGACTAGGTACGAACTGACACCCAAGGGCAACCAGTTTAGGGATCTTCACTCTCTAAATGGGTGCTACTGCAGCACAGCAGTACGTTGCTGCGATTTTCACAGTAGCCTATTGACCTGCTCTCTCATGCTGCGTCGGTTCCGCCGTTAGGCTACCAAGATTTCACGCTGGCACCGCGCATCTATTATTTGCCACATGAAACGAAGCATTTACTTTTACTACTGCATTTTTGCCCCACGGTACGTTACGTTCAACATTCTTTGTCTGTTCTCTTTAGGTGTGGTAGCCGCCATGGGGCTAGCAGACCATGAATGAGAGCGAACGGAAAAGATACTCAAAATGAGATGACCTCATTCTCACTCTTATTTCTCATCGTTGCCTCCTAATTTATGATCCATATTTCCTCTTTTCTCTTTCCCTCCTTTTGCATGCTGAGCCATGACAAATCCAAGTTTCAGCTCCCTTTCCCACCCCTTCCCTTGCACCAGGCAGGAGAGAAGAATAACAAAAGTAAGAGTGGGGACCAAGGGGTTGGCAGGACAAAGGGCAAATAAGAAAAGAGCAGATAATCTCAGCCTAAATGCTAAGCCCGCCCATCTCCTCCTGAGTTTAGTCCACAGTGGGATGGCCAGAAGGAAAAGGGGGAAGATAATCCAAATTGCCGAGCCCCCCCAATACTTCTCGTGTCTGCCCCCCCTGAAACTCTTGCCCGCCCAGCCTCTCCGCGCGTAAAATCAAGATTCCATTACGAGCAGTCTCTCATGCGTTGTTAGAATAAGGGGGATCATATTCTTTAGAGGCGTCTTGAAATGGTACTGTACGTACTATACGCACTGTGCGTAGTTTTAACGATATCGATTCTTGTTTGCTAAAGTCAGGATTTCGAAGAGATATCCTGCTATCTGCTACCAAAGGCTCTAGATACTAAAACAACCCGTATCAGATGGTTACCATATGATCAATTCCGCCTCTTTAATGCTTGATCCTCATCTGCAATCGTGCAAGCTTTTTTTTTTACTATCTGTCACTAACAACAACGGGAATAAAGTAACAGCCCTGGATGATTTCGAATCCCCCAAGGCTGAAAGATATCCCAGCCTCTCCCTTTCCGCCTTTTGTTCCACAACTTCAAATTCCGTTGTGTCATCGCACTATCTAAGACGCCCAAAAAACGGACAAAACAAGAAAGGAAAATCATAGGATCAATATGCTATCAAATCTATCTAATAGTGGAGGCAAATGAGACACTAGGCAAGTGCTATATTCGCCATCAACATGGTAAAAATGAGGATGCCTCCCTTCTTTCCCATATGTCTCTTCCCATCATGACGTTCGTAATAACAATATCATAAGACGCTTTCCTCTTTATACCCTCCAACAGTCAAGCCTAATCAACCCTCCTGCCCAGGATTTGTCTGGGACCACCCATCCTATCGGTCGCCAATGATGCTACCTCGTTAACCATTGCTGTATCGTTCATTGTGTTTGGTCGTTAAAAACTTCTACGTATATCACTTAGGCACCTGAAACTTCGAGCGTAGATTCGCCAGGTCATTTTCAGAAAGAATAGTAGGAAGGACAGTAGCGAAGTTTGGAATCAAGGTGACATAGAGATTCAGTATCTATAACCAACCACATGAGTATGTTATTCATTTATCGGTAGGAGAGGTTAACTGGTGACAACTTACATGCTGGAACATTTGTTGTAGTTCTTCAGTTAGCCTGTATCGAGCCATGGCACTGAAGAGACGACCGAGGTCTTTCTCCATTGCCTGCGGATTGCGGTTGACAACAGATAGAAACCCTTGGAAGGCAGTCGCCTTCTCTGACGTATAGTCGACAGTGGAAATGGACATCAGGAACTGGTGTGAAAAGGTGGCTAGGGCTGGTGCCAGAAGTTCGTCGTTACCCATACCCAGTCGTCCTAGAGCAATTGCTGCATTTTCGATTACAGATCGAGGGACTTCTGGATTCCCGAGGATCTCAAGGTATCTCTCTAGGAGTTTCGGAACATAGGGCGCCATTCCCTTGCCATACTGGATACTGATTTCACCAGCAGACCAGCAGGCGTTGTTGAGAACGCTAAAGCCTGTCTCAATCTGCTCATCCAGGATGGAATCCAAGTCGAGTTGACGGATCAAAATAGGTAGAAGCGTCGGAATGAATGGCTCAAGCTGCGGAAAGACATACTTTGCACAGTCTCCAAGAAGGGCGTAAGATGATTGGCGGACATCGTTCTCGGGATCCTCCATGCAAAACGCTAGGAGTTCAAAAACCTGCGGTTGTGAGCCGGATACGAGGGCGGCTGATTGTTTCCCCTCCAGTGCCTGAATAATGGCGCTAAGGAGGTCCAAGCTTGTTACGAGGAAATCTTTGTCTGGCCTGTCTAAAATTGGATTGTTGACAGATGCCATGTACTCTTCTAAGTTTTGGTGGATCAACTTAATACACCTTGTATAAATGGGTACTGCGTATGGGGCGAACGCCTCGCCCAATGCTGTTGCGACATAAGACAGACACTCCAGGAGAGGGAACAACTCCCGCGACTGGTCTGAGACCTTCTGCCACCTATCAATTAGCGCTGGCATTAGGATAGCTGTCAGTCGAGGTTCAGATAGCCCCTTGCCAATACTTTCAGCTAGGGTCTGGACGCAGTCGTAGAGGATGAACATGTTTCTATCCTTGTATTTGTTGAAGCAGAGGACAAACTGCTGGAGAATTGGCTCGCAGTACGGTATCAGCGTAGTACCCGCTTTCTCCTCGAGATGTGCAAAGGCAGAGGCGCCGGCTTCTTGGACTTTCTTGTTTCGGTCCAACATCTTTGTGAGTATGCCTTCCATCATTGGGACGAAATACTGAGCCCGTGCTGCAGGATCTGTAAGGTTTGCGCCCCATCCCGAATATCGTCCCAAAGTCCAGCAGGTAATCTGCCGAACCAGCGGTTCTGAGTCATTTAGGAGAGAGATTAGATAGGGTACCAGATCGGGCAGATGAGGGATGACAACATCCATGCAGCCTTCTGCGACGGCTCCTAGAGCAAGAACAGCAGCCTCGCGGAACTGCCATTCCTCATGTCGTAGGTTCTTCATCAGATATGGTAGAATAGTGTCAAATACCGGTCCTCGAAAGTCGGTAGCAAAAACATCCAGAGCAGCCGCCGAACACTTGCGTAGAGTCCATTGTGCCTCGGGATTGTCATCTTCTTCACTGTCTTCGTCATCAATCTCGCCCTCTTCAAAATCGTCATCTCCTGCGCCGTCTAGTTTAGTATAGCCGCCATTTTGACCTGTTCCTTCTTCCACTTCGCTGGCTAGTGTCCGGGCATTCTTGCTCTTGGCAAACTGGGGCTTTATGTCTTCCGCGCGATCCTCTTCATCGGCATCGTCCCTAGCACCTTGTAGTACCGCTATGTCATCTTCGCTGTATACCATGCTTTCAAGGAGGACGGGGATAATCTTCCCAAGATAGGGTCCAAGTGACTGCCAGAGCTCATCGTGTTCCCCTACCGTAAGCCAGAATTCTGCTGCATCGCAAGCTAGCTCTTCGTCATCGACCTTACGCTGCTGAGATATGATATAATCCACTAAACCGGAGAGGTGGGGTAGGATTTTGTCTGGACGTATTTCAACGAGCTGAACTAAGGCTCTGCAAACTTGGCGACGGACATCAGATGAAGAATCGTTCGCGAGCTGGAAGAGCCCATTAAGGAGATCATCAATAGAGACCATTAACGCCTGGGATTTCAGAGGGATGAAGACATTGAGCGTGCTCAACGCAAGTGACCTGATCCTCGGGTTTTCGAGCAAGCTGAACTGGATGAGTTTGGGAATAATGAAAGAGAGCGGACGCTGTCCTTGGTAGTCTTTATCGAGTAACTTCTTGTTGTCCTCGCAAATTTTAGTCAGAGCGGCCATGGCTCCTTCTTGGGCCTGGGGCTTCACATTTCCAGATTCATTTCCAACCAGTGATATCAGTTCTGGTAATATCTGGGGCCAGCCAGGAATCCCACCGCGAGTGAAGATCTCCGTGATCACATTTCCAGCATAACTCCGTATCGTGGCCTTCTCATCTTCCAAGGCTAAAGGCACCGATGATCGTATAAGGTCAAGACTTTCTGGAGGTATAGACTTGTATCCATCTCTGATATTGTTTTTTAACATCACCGCCGCCGCGGAGCGGATGCCATGGTATTCCTCGGGTGTGAAGTTCAAACAGGACGGCACCTGACTACTGGAAAATAAATATGTGAGGTAATTATTGATATCTGGAGACTGGTTTGCTTGTTTTAAGAGCTATCGAGAAGAGCAGTGTTAGCCCGTGGCCACTTCAAGGAACTACTTATCGCCAGTAGAGAAACTATTGAGGGATAGAAAAGCGCAAACTTCTACTCACATCCTCTGCATCCTTTCTTTGTTTTTGATTTTGACCGCTTAAAGAATCCTTTAAACATCTCGACAATTGCCGCAGAGGCTCTTCTTCTGGTTGCCACGGCATGGCTTAGATCTAGCTTATAGAGTGTGTTTGATTCTCTGTGGAATAAAGCTCAAGTCCTCCACTACCCCAGTCACAGTTCAGAAACTGTTCGTGGTGCCACAAACAGGATCGCAGGTTGTTATGCAATAATCGGCATCTGCAGTCGAGCAAGTGTTAGTGATTGAAGATATCATAGAAGGCTGCCAGGCATTTACATGCTCATAGATCGCTATAAGTCAAAAATATGGCGGGCTCGACTCACGATCAGACTGGTAGGAAGGTGGCCGTGTGGTAGCTGCGGTATCAAAAATGAGGCGGGGTCTTTGGAGTAGATGTTTGCTCCAAATTTCTTTGGCGCGAGTAGGATAGCTTAGCCCAAGGATCTCCTCCGCCTTCGGACAGTCGCAATTACTACAATATAGTTTCAGTGGAGCAGAGAAATAAATAGCGCATAGGAACGTACATTAAAGGTAGTCTGAAAAAGAGTTCACCTATGCGCAATACGGTAGCGCAAATTCAGGTCCCGCATCCACCAACGATTTTCGCTTAGTGGCGGAAGGGTCTTTTTTACTGGGAAATCTTATGGTCCTCGGCCCACAGGGTTAGGTCATTACACCTATCTTGAGAGCGCAATTTACTCCCGGGAATAATTAGATCCGGACACATAGAATTCTAGTTAGGGAGAAGTATATTTATGTGTTCTGGTTTGATTCTTTATTCCTGTGTCTGCAACCAAACTAGGATGAGATTATCGAAGTACTGGTGCGGTTCAACGTACTTGTTTCAAAGATGCATAGATACTCAGTCCCGACATGCACTCTTTAACCAACATTCTATTGGGGCCGTATTAAGAGTATGGTAGCCTGAACATGGTGATTGCCATCATAATGCTTCCTGAAAAAGGCGATAACTTCCGCCCTAACTTAATACAGTGATCTGAACAGACTTAAGAAATATTCTGGCTGCTGGTCATTCGTTGGCCGAATAGTCTTATAGCATTAGAGTACCATTGCTCTAACACCAGATGACTATTTTTGATGTTCCGCATATTCTGCTTTTTCCTGTTGAGAGATTTGTACTGGCAGGAGGTAGTTCAGTCGGCATATCTGTGCCGGCTTGTCGGAAACTCCCTGCTGGATACCGAGTCTTACGATTTGGTAGCAGTACGTAACGTACATTCGATAAAGCAGACAGGAGATGCTCCATGTCCTAGCTAGTTAGCACAAAGCATGAGGGCCTCAGCACCTCAGCTCTTGTGACTCTGTACCGTATCCATGATTACATCAATAACCTTTTTGAACCCTTCCATCTCTTCTTCGACAGTACCACCCATTCCGGCACTTGCAAAACTCATAGAATTCCCGACATACACTGGTTTCTCTAATTTCCGTGCTAGAACTTTCGCAAGCCTTGTCGTGAATTCAACCGATGGTTCGTAAGTGTATAGCGCCGTAGAGAGAGCTTGGCCAGGGTGTATCCTCTAGAGTGTTGTCAGATAACGTATACCTGAGTTGCAACTGTGCAGTTACTCACATCTGGGAGCGCATAAACAAATGAGCCCAAGGGTGCTTCGGTGGATAAGTCTCCTTTAGGTGCAGTTGTGAGAAACAAGAGAATGCAATTCGTGATTGTCAAATGTAAGTATATGTTCGTATCTGGGGCTTTAGGTAGAGGAAAGCTAAGCTGAAGAGGAGTGACAGAGGCTTCTGGATTATCTTGCGCCATTGTAACTGTTCTGGTTCTCTGGTAGAGAAAGGGAGGAGACACTCGCTGTGAACACTGAGATTTGGAAAGCCCCCGCAATAATTGACCAGGGAGCTCGGACCCCCTGACGTAGAGTGCTGCAAGATTTAGTGCTTCCGCATTTACTTTCGTCTGTGTAATCTAAGCTTCGAACCTTCGAAAGTAAAGTATCCAAAACCAGTGAGAAGCGTAACCCCTTTAAGTCTTGAGAAGGGTGTCAGATAGAGACAAGATGAGCGGTGGATGGAATACCAGTAAGTGGAACTCAGTACTTAGATGCGATAACGATACTAATAATTCTGCTCTAATAGTTGAGTCGGACGCAGTCAGTTAACTCTGAGAGCTGCTTCTCTCACCGCCATGCGACTCTAACTGACACGAAGCTTCGTAGGGTGTTTTCACATTTCTACTGGATAATCTAGGCGTCAAAGATGTTCAATTTGAAGAGCTCATTGCACTTGATCCTTCTTTCCTAAAGCAGTTGAGTCCTGTCTACGGTGTCATCTTCCTTTTCAAATACCCGACTTCAGGCAGCGGAAACAGTGATGGTTCCCCAAAGGATGGCAGTTACGATTACACGGCGGCTGAGCAATTGTTCTTCGCTGCTCAAACAATCCAGAACGCCTGTGGCACACAGGCATTATTGTCGGTGCTTCTCAATAAGACTGGAGATATAGAGATTGGACAGCAGCTACGAGAATTTCGAGAATTTACCGAAGGCTTTCCACCCGAGTTCAGAGGTGAAGCCCTGTCAAATTCAGAGCTAATTAGAAGTGTGCACAATTCTTTTGCAAGAAGTAGTCCTTTCGTGGACGAGACGCAGCGCACTGCGACTGACGATGACGATGTTTACCACTTTATAGCCTACACTCCCATCAACGGAGTCCTCTATGAGTTGGATGGACTACAACCGGCCCCTATCTCGCACGGAGCCTGCACGTTCGATGAGTTTCCAGACAAAGTCATTCCTGTGTTGCAGCGGAGGATAGAGAGATATCCAGCTACAGAGATCAGATTTAACTTGCTCGCGATGGTTAGGGACTTAAGGATAAGAGCAAGAGAATTCGGGGATCATGAGCTGCTGGTGCGGGAGGAAATGAAGAGACGGGAATGGGTATTTGAAAATGCCTTGCGGAGACATAATTTCGTGGGATTTTCTGGCGAAGTGTTGAAAGCAGTCATTTCGCAGAAACTCAGAGAAGGGCCGGATGCATATAATAAATGGATAGAGGAAGCAAAGGTGAAGACCGCGCAGAGAGCTACAGACCGAAGACAGAAGGGGGGCGCTTCTGGAGAGGACGAGGAAATGATAGGTTAGGGCCTGAATTCGGACTTTTAAAGTATCTCCAGCTCCTTGCGGAGCAACTCTGACTCGGGTGATTTGGCGCCTGGGTTGTTAGATGTGACTGGCTCCACCGCGCGCGGGAAGAGCAGAAGCATTCCTTTGTAGTTAACCCTGCCTCCATCTCCCAGCTTAGGAACGGCTCATATTATCGTAATAATAACTGTAGAGGCCCGGCAGATATGCGCCGCAGCGGAGACCGAGTCCTGACAGGGGGGCTTCCGGTGATACTACGAGAAGGAGTATGAGACCAGGTACTGAAACGGGTCTCCGGGGCATGTGCTACAGCGCAGCGACATCTCGCTCTGCTGATCGACACGCTTGCAGGAGTTTCGCCCTCTGTCATGCACCGGCCAGAGGACCTTCATGCTCACGCTCCATTTCATCATTGTAGCTGTTAGTATCTTTGATCTTCGAAGGTTCCAGGGCGGGGAGGAAATCCTGCTCGCGCTCAGCTATCGGGGACCAATCGCCATTGGTGATGAGCGGCGCCACCGCAAACGAATGATCCGTACCGACCACCCGAGCAACAACATCACTCGGACCGTCATGACATCTCCAACTCCACACCCATAATCATATCCATTTCTCGGACCTACGATCTCAGAGCGACTTAGCACGTCCAGCAGACCACGAGTAACTCCGAATTCGACAGGCAGGCCCCTCTCGACACAGTATCCAAAGCCCTTCCACTCGACCTGGATGACAGACGCTATCTTTAGAATCCAGCGATAAGAAGCGACCGTCACCATGATGGAAGCGGAGGATGTTATGCGGGCAGTGGACATGACTCTAACTTCCTTGGCCACTTCGCCGATTTCAACCGCTCCCGCTTCAACAGAAGGCCAAATACAGATAATGTCGTCTCCAATGCAAAGCCAAGCACAGGATGGGATCGTTCGCATTACCGATTCAACCCTCAACGGAGTGATCATAGGGCTGCTCAGTTCCTTTGGCTCAGCGATTCTAATCGCCGGGATATTTCTTATCGTTTATTTCTTAAGATATACTACCGGCGGTCGTATTATTCTTGATAGGTTCGCTCGACCCGGTGAATATGATGACGAACAGGCGTTTGCGCGAGAAGAGGCGGAGGCTTTGGAGGTGATGGATGACATTCAACGCTCGGAGTACCTGAGAGCCAAAGGTAGGTTACTCGTATCCGCCGATCGTGGCTTCAGGAGTACGGTACTAATGACTACTATAGCATTTATACAGGCAAATCCTCCAGATTCTGTTCCGACCGATATCTCACTATCACAATACCTCGCAATCCAAGAGAAAGGAGTATCCGCATGGGAGTTCGAACCTGATCTGGAGATAGCGAATTGTTTTGTTGAAGCGAGAACTGAGATTGAGTTTTTCGAGCAGTCTGTCACGCTGACAAATTTACCTCTGCCCAAACAAAACGAGGTCTACTATTGGGAGGCCAAAATATACGATAAACCAGAAACCAGCATGATTAGCATCGGCGTTGCGACGAAGCCGTACCCATTATTTAGACTTCCTGGTAGGCTTCTACTTTCCACACACTGGTCGATTGCTCTTGCTAATATGTCTTCAGGATGGCATAAGTATTCTATTGCATACACCTCTGCTGGAGAGCGGAGATATAATCAACCTTTCAAAGGCGCCAATTATGGACCAATGTACGTTCAAGGAGATGTTGTTGGAGTTGGATATCGACCACGGACAGGGACAATTTTCTTCACGAGAAACGGCAAGAAACTTGAGGACGTAGCGCACGGCCTCAAATCACAGAATCTCTTCCCAGCAGTAGGGGCAACGGGACCATGTACCGTACATGTCAACTTTGGGCAGTCAGGCTTTGTTTTCATCGAAGCAAACGTCAAAAAATGGGGCCTGGCCCCAATGACAGGTAGTCTTGCGCCTCCGCCTCCATATGGCAGTGAACAAGGCAGTATTTTGCTTGAAACTGGTAGAGAAGGTGCACAGAGCAGTCATTCTTACATGGACCCACGACACGGACGGACACGCAGCGGTAATTTCAGATACGGGCCTCCAACAAGTCCTGGCCCAGTAAGATCGCCCACGGATATATCACTTGCGCAGCTCGCTCATATTCCTTCGCATGATGACGATCCGGGCGAAGGTCCAAGCGGCTCCGGAGGAGCCACGTCTTCTGGGGCTGTTGATACAGCGAATGCACCGACTGGCCTTGGTATTCATGATCCAGCTCAGCCTCCACCGGAGTATTCGAGCCCTGTTACGTCAGATGCAGGGAGTCGTCGCAGCAGCAGTGATGGTTCTGAAGACGCTCCTTTAATCAGACAAAGGAATCCGCCTCCTCCTATCCCAAGCTATTCTGATGCCGTAGCGGAAGATAGAGTGAGAGAGAGAAGTAATAGCACCAGGCCGGAGGGAAATAGCGACCTGGGTAGTCGAGAGACTGGGCGAGAAAGACATGATACCATCTAAAGAAAGGAAATGAAAAGTCTCGCGTAAAGTGTTGGGAAGGTGTTTTGAACAGATTTACTGGCAATGGGAACCCGCGGGTGCTAGTTTTTCCTTGTACTTATGGGTGGATAAACATTACGATATATATGGCGCACCCGGAGTTCTTTATGATTATGGTTGGAAACTTTCGTGGTGACGAAAGGGGAACGGTTGGTTGTTCTTGAATAGTTTCGGCGCCCGATACGGGCTGTCTATTACCCCCACCTGCTTACGTGACCTTTTAACAATCTCATCTGTGGAGTTATGAATATAGCATAGCGCTGTCGTTTCAATATATTTTGTTACATATTGCGCCGTTGCAACTGTTTCAAGGTTCCTCGGGAGCTTGTGTACTCTTAGTCTAGTTGCTCACAGTGCACTTAAAATATTGGCTAGTTGAGGAGAATTGATTACGATCCTAGCTAGTATCTCTCGGGGCCTAGAGGTTATATCGCGAGCCCTTGGTCTCCTTCTCTCCTCTATAGGGAGATAACACTTCCAAGCTTATCCCACGAAAACAACATGGTATGCCCAACCCATAGCGTCTCTAAACAACGGTCCGTAATATAACTCCCTACTCCTCATACTACCTATTCTGGAGACAACATCCAAGAGACGCCACCTGGCAGTTGCTCTCGTTTATGAGGATTCCTAGGATAATAAGTGACAAAGCAATGTGGAGTACACCCCACCGTCCCTCCTTAACGCCGTGGTATAAGCCCTACAAATACACGTCTTCTCCTGGCTTCGAAAGAATAAATTCGCAACCCAACCCTGCTTCTGTATCATGTTCTCTCAGCTCATTGATGATTGTGTCTCCAATAGGGGGGCTGTCATCAAGTATATCTTTAACATGTATGATCACTACCTTCACTCCTTTGAGAGGGTACTCTATGGGTTTTCGATAATTAAGTGCAGGTGATCGTAGTGAGCTCGTTTCGTGAGAAGTCGCTGCCGGATCACTGTGGCTCCTTGTGTCCCTGATCTCAATATCGACCGGTGGGAGACTCACCCTCGTGAAGGGGCTTGGAGGTGAAGCCTTTGAAGTTTCGACATCGCTGTGTTCAAGAGATGATCTGGTTGACGGTTGAGATCTTGGATCTATGCTATGGATACTCGCCACCCGCTTTCTTTTCCTGGTATCCTTCGTCTTATCTTTGTCGTCACAATGCTCCATTTCACTAGCAAGAACCTTGAGCTCCTCAATAAGGAATCTTGGGGCTAAGTGTCCAAATAATTGATCATCTGGTCGTGAATCGTCATATGAACATTCGATAAAGATCGCTCCTAGTTGACCTTCTGCCACTTTTGGAGCAGCTTCTCTCCAGACTTGCCTATTTCTAGGAAATAGAGATATGGAATCGGGTTCTACATCACCAAATATCAAAACTTCGCGCCCCGTAGCCAGATCGCGTATAAAATGAGCCGAGCTGTTGTATACGCAAACACGATCCACGGGATTATATCTATATGGCAAGCCAGGAGATGCAAAACCCTCTCCTGAGGACCGAGGAGACCCGTGAAATCCTACACCTGAACCCGATCTGGACATATCATGAGGATTCTCAAATTGCGTTGATCCTCGATGGTTATGATTCTCGATACAGTGGCCATGACTGACGCTCCATGTCTTTACACTCAGCCCGTTACAGACTTCAACGTATCCTCTACCTTGAGCACTGCCAAGTGCTGGAGAGCCACCATCGACCAAACGCATATAGGTAACTAACCCAGCGCCATTATTTTCATCCGATAAATTAGGCCATATGACATTGTTAAAAATGTGATCTCTAATGGCCTCAATAGTTGTAGGAAGTCCTGCTAAGCGTTTTGGTCTCGAACTCGGTAGAGCTGCAGTATTAACTACAAACCCAGTGATATGGTCTAGGTGAGGATGTGTAATCAAGAAGGTGTCGATCATGGTATGCGTGAAGTAAGCGGCATTTGCGAGAGGCGAAACGTGGGGTAATTTGAAACCCTTGAAGGGTCCTTCTTCTAGAGCTACTGGCCGTTCATCAGTGGTCGGATTGTGCTGCTCAAGGATCCGTTTGATTGCTGATAGATGGGTCCCTGCATCAACCGCAAGGACGGATCCCCTCTGCCATCCCGAGGCTGTTGACCGCACCAGGAAGGCGGTCGTATTGTCTTCTCGTGGCCCTCCTCCAGATCCCTGTGAGAGACACACATCAGTCATGTCATATATGGGATCAACAAGAGTTACACTACAATTGTGCGTAGAATGCTGGATGGTTGAGGAGCCACGTGACCATTCAACAAGCAAGGGAGACCGAGTGAGGATTCACGAGTAGGGACTCGTGCACAGCATTGTTTCATCAAATCAAACGAAATCTAGGAAAAGGGAAGAACAAAGACCATAAACGTGGAGAAAATAACGTAGAACTGCGACGCCCTGCATTGTGTCGGAACAGGCTGGGGCGGGATATGCGGATACGTCTTGAACTCACCAAAATGATGACCTGTAGCGCAGGCCCGCCGCTTTTTACAGGCTTCTCCTCACCTTCCACCATGGAATAATATGGAGTCTAAAGCTCCCGAATTAAGACTAATCAAGTAAGATAAACAATGATATTTGAGAATGTTGGAGATATTCTTGGATCCGACTGCAGCTTCCCGATACCTTGTCTCAGTGCGGGCTTGGTGATCGCACGTGACCAAAATATACAGTATGAGACAAGCAGGTCGATGAAACGAAGCAGGCTCTATATGCGGAAATTTACAAAGGCAGAGCTGTTAAATTCAAATCCAAATGAGCACAGCGCGATTTAAAGTGCTATTTGCCTCCTATCATCGATATCTCCCAGGGTCAGCCGCACCTCTCGGTCGTTCCGAGGGGAGGGGCGTACTAAGCCTAATCCAGATTGGGTGCTTAGCACTTGACTTCTAGGCAAGATGGGAATCACCGCCTATCTTGGGCAGACTCCTGTGAGGACTCACACGCTAACAACCGGTCTTAAATGATAGAATACAAATGTGGTATAATTGTGCGATAATTTAGGCTACTTTGGGGATAGAGAGATGCGTCATTCAAAGACCCGGGAATGAAAAAAATACCTTAACAGGTATGCTCCTGATATGTATTCATCCAGTCATGTATCGACCCATCCATATTATGCATCACTTTTGGAAGAACGAAATAAACACCGTACACCTTGCTATATCCACCCCACCAAAGAAACGCAAACAAATTCCTTCATATATATAGATGTCTATCATGTCATCATTCAGCAACCCCCATATATTTCGCAGCGTCTTGTCTCCAGCTCTCATCTTCTTGACCAGTCGAAGTATTTCGAATCACCAGGTTGCTGTGCTGCTGGCTAGGTAGGTTCTGTATACCACTGCCGCCTAGCTCAGCATCAGGAGGAGCGGGTGGCGAGGCGACAGGCGGCTTTGGCCCAACCCTTGGAGGTTGTTCAGGGGCGGATAAGTTGAAACTAGGGATCTCGAAGGCCCCAAAGTTCTGATCACCGGGAAGCTCCAGTCGGATCCCATGTGGATCTGTAGGAGTAGCATCATTCGTACCTGAGAGTCCATTACCATTTGTTGGAGAGTCATTATAGTTTTCTGCTGGCATTTCTAATATACCAGGCGGCGGCATCGCTGCAGAATCCCCTTGCGGAGCTTGAGCATGGGCTGCAGCTTCCTCCTCCACGATCTGAGGAGCAGGCTCAACATTGCGAAGACTGCTGGCAAGTACACTGCCATTCTTAAGACTTGTTGGACCACTCCGAGGTTCGATGGTCTCTGCAACATCCGAGAGGGTGGAGTCTGCATCCCTGATGCTGAACTGTGCTACGGTCCGCATCTTCCGTGTAACCCAGCTTGCAAGAATTTTCCCTCTTTGTTTTTCGCCCAGCCTAGACCTTGGAAAATCCCCTTTATTGACAAATGCGACAATATCAACAACTATTTGATGCTCGTTTAGAATGGCATTGACAATGACAGGGACGATAGAGGCAAGATAGGCTTTTCTAGTCACTTCTACGAGAACGACAATGAGTCCACCGGCTTGAAAAATAGCGCTGTAGAAAAATCAGTAAAGTTAGAAAAGAAAGTTTGGGATGATTAGCTTACCAGCCTCCAGGAACAACGTTTCTGTGACATTTCTCTACCGAGTACTCAATATCCATTGGGAAGTGGCTCAATCCATTAATTTCAAATGTTTCGCCGATACTTCCCAGAACGAATAGAACTTGCATCTCCACCAGTGCATTATTTGCACCGATAGGTCTACTCACAATGTGTAAGAATCCCAGGTCTCCTGTTCGCACGTATTCTGTGGTCGGATCACCATCAATGGTATGTCCATCGAACCTCTCTGCATCGAATGGGTCTTTGGAACCATAGAAGGATTTGACACAGGCTTCCGAGGATACCCATATTTCGCCATACTCGCCATCATGACAGAGCATTCGGCTCTCTGGATTCACAATGGCTATCTGGGTTGATACTGGAACCATCCCCGAGTCCTGGACTAGCAATGCTTTAGGATCGGTATCAGGGTCAACAGGGTAAATCAGACCCCTCCGCAGCGCCTGTGTATCAAGCCAGAGCTCAATCGGTTCAGTACACATGTACGATCGGGATGCNGANNTCATAGGATTCAGCACATGAGAATAAATCGTGTTAATCGCTGTTCGATCAAGGCCAGTGGCTGCGAAATGGAGGCGAACCTTCTGGAAAACGTCAATTCGTGGCCTTCCCTCGGCAGAAATCATCATGTTCTTTAGTTCATGAAGCATGAACCCTTTGCCAGGCATGATAGCCATTGCGTGGTCAAGCATTTGTGGCGTTGCATATGTATCCTTGATCTTGTATCTTGCCAGGGTCAAGAATAAGGATATAGGATTCTGCGCAAATTCGACAGGAGACACCAGGTACGTTGGAGCACCTACGAACACTCCCATAAGGCAGGTATGGATGAATCCCATGCCGCTTGTGCTACGAACACAACCTAGCACCGGCTTGGAACTCGTCATTTGGCAAGTTTCCTTCTGGACTTTGCAAATACCCATGATCGTATCATGGCCGAGCTGCACAGCAACACGTCGTTGGTCTGGAGTCCAATAAGTCCAGACCAAGACTGGATAGCCCGGCTGGACCCATGCGGGCTGCATTGTCAGACCGAGATCTCTGCAACCGCTGTTCTGCCTAGGAGGTTTTGTGGTGTTAAAGATATTAGGAACAGATACTTTGAGAATCTGTGCTGACTGCTTTATATGCTGCGAGACTGTCTTCTGCTTCAATAGATGATCGACGTCCTGGTTGACTAGCACCGCTTTGACGTGATAGTCCGTCACCATGTGAAGAAATGCCGGCGCGTCTTCATTCAACCGATTCTGATCCAGCGGAGCCATTGGGATTGCGGTAACACCAAGACAGAAACACGCATGCACTGCGTATACAAAATCTTCAGAGTGCGTATACATAAGGATTAAGTGCTCTCCCGCTTTGACTCGGACCTTATTTTTGAGATACATGGCAACTGCAGCCACTTTCGTATCTAGCTTTTTCCATGTGATGCCTTTTCCTTCCTTGCCACGTCCATCGATGGTACAGTAAGACAACTCTTCAGCTTGCCTGGCGACCCGCCATTGCAGCAAGTCTACTATGCTAGAGAAGTTGTTTAACGGCGTAGATGTTCGATCATCAATTACTACTTCCCGTCGGTCGATTCCGGAATATTGTTTCTCCCCAGATGCCAGAAGATCCTCTCGCGTTTGCGACGCAAGCGGAGACCAAATACCACCAATCGGATCTACACCGATTGGCAAATTGAGGACAGCTCTCTCGACTCCAAACTTCACATGGACACAGGGTAAATTGCCTAGGTCGAATTCTTTCCTGCAAAGCATGTTACCTATTTCTCTTCGGCCGTTCTTGAGGACCTTTGGTAAGGTGTTGGGCGCAGTTATCATGACACAGTAAACCCTAAGGTGGTGCTCCTGCATTAAGACTTCCATACACCTCTCCGATAACGAATCTAAAAGTGCGATGTCCAATTGGCGTGGAGGACCTCCAGAGGTCACTGGAGCAGTTGAAGCAGCCTGTGATTCCAATAGCACTACGGGGAGATGTTCGTCATTGACGAAGATATCAAATGCTGAGCAGTCATAAATCTTGGGCACGTTCTTCATGATGCTCACGATGATATGCTGCACGAAGAAATACCGGTATTCAGCCACCTCATGGCCATGTTCAACCCATTCAACTTTCTGTCTCAGGCGGTCTTCATATAAGCCCAGAACAAATATTTTACCTTCAATCACAGTTCCCAGCAGACCTGTCCGTAAAAACTCTGGTTCCACCATCATAGGGGTTGGATCCCCCGGTTCAAATTTATATGGTCGAGCATGGAATATCTGCTCGGTGTGTTTTGGCAGTGCCCAAAACCCACCAGAGAGTGAAGGAGAATCGACCCAGATTTCTCCAATAGAATGTGGAGATGCAAGAAGTCCTGTCTCGGGATCTACGACGGCCAGTGTAGCATCTGGTATCGGGAAGCCGAACGCTCCAACTCTGACTGTGCTAGGGTCACTGCTGCCCTTTTTCCGTGCTTCCTCTCCGATTGCGACAACAACAACTTCGTTAGACTTGAGGGCCTCCCGATCTAGAAGCACCTCCCCCAGTTCCGTCCTATCACGCTCTTGTCTCGGTGTAGACGTGCTTCCCCCAATCAGGCTTGCAAACCCGTTTGCTGCTGGTTTCTCTTGCTCATCTTCCTTCCCTTCTATAGATTCGTTATCGGATCCCATGTCTAGCTTTAACGGACAACCCATTCTTTCTTCCCCACCTAGCCAATCCCGCATGCTAATGACCATCCCTCCATGTTCAGGGAGGCAAAGCATAGGAGCAACCAATTCCCGCGCTCGTGGATTTCGCATTGGTCGCAGCCATCGATCAGCTAATACTTCGTGGAATTCGCTATCGACCGTCAAAGTATCGATTAAGCAAAGTTTGACCTCCTTGAAATTTGGTTCCATTCCTTTCTTGAAATTCCTCGTGGTTAAAGGATCTTGCTGATAGTTGTAGGCTGCTCTCTTGAGGCCAGGGTAGTCGGCAAGCATCAAGGTTGCCCTATACTTCGTGATTAAATGTGCATAAAGACCCGGCATCTCTACGGCTTTGTTCTCCACCCACACTGTTGTGTGCCCACCGTAGACAGTTAAGAGGACGCCAAGAATCATACCAATGCTTTGTCGCGGGTCTAGGTACGAGATGAGAATTTCTCCCTTCGATCTCCCACCGTTTATTAATACTCCGTTCTTGTCTCTGAGACCCGTGTGAAATGTATCCCCCTTTCCATCCTTAGGCACAGTCGAGATAATTGCGCTCAAACATGCCATCTGATGCATGATTGTACGGTGGCTCATGACTACTCCACGTAGGTCTCCTGTAGGTGCTCGCGAGAATTCGATGTAAGCAAGATCAGGGACAGTAAGAGGAGGAACTTCGTCTTTCTTTTTGGGGTGGAAGCTGCCAAATTCGTTGGTTTTCCACCACTCTACACCTTTTGGCCAATTAAGCTTTTGACTGGTGATGTCACGTTGAAAAGCCTTCAAGTTGTTGTCAGTCGTTAGTGCCAGATGTGCTTGCGTAGACGTTAGGATAAGGTTGAGTTTGGCATAATCCTCAAGTTCATTGATTGGAACTGCAACAACTCCAGCAATAAAGCAGCCCATTAAAGCTATTGCAAAGTCTATAATCTCACTGTCTCGGTATAGAAGGGCCACTCTATCCCCTCGGTACAGGGAGCTTTTATCCCTTATCACCTGCGCTACTTTTTCTGCTCGACTAGCGAGCTTGTCCCATGTAATAGAAGCTATCTCCTTCCCTTTGGCATCTAAGACCCAGTATGCGGGCATTTTCGCAATGGTTCGCCCTCGGTGCCTTAAAACTGCCGCAATGTTATCAAACTTTGACATCGGAGTGTTTGGATCATGCGGATCGAAAACCGCAAATGGGACATCTCGTGGTTCCAGAGGCATCATATACTCTAATGCTGAAGGTGGAGGTAGATCACTAGTGGTCAACATTGGCGGTGGCACCGCAGCTGTTGGAGAGAATGCGTCGCTTGATGAATACCGATGTGGCCCTCCACCATATGCTGTCTGAGTCTGAGGAGCCTGTTCATAACCTTGCGGACCAGCAAAGTCCGAAAAGTAACCCTGCTGGGAGGAGTCCAGCATTGTCCCAGCACGACCTTGCTCGTAGACATCCACTGGTCTCTCATTATATCCCGCCTGGTGCGCCGGATTGAAGGCGTAATTTCCAGTAGATGTCATTGTACCGGTTGTTATGCTCGGCTCTCCGGACCGTCCATATTGGCTATCCCCCTGAGGGGGTAAGAAGAGTTCGTCGTTAGGATTATGGATACGCAGCGGTAGATCTTGTGGTTTTCCGGTATAGGAAAATCCCGGAGCTTGGCTGTTTGCGAAGCTCCCGGAACTATTTCTCATTGTACCAAGCCCCGAAGACATCGATCGCGCTGGTGATTGGGGTGACGATTCATGAACTGGGCCGTAGCCTTGCGACGTGTATCCTCCACTTTGTGTGAGAGAGTGTTGTGGACTTGAATATGTATTAGAAGTGACAAATGAGGCTCTGCGGGAGCCATCATTCGATGGATGCGCGGTATTTTCAGGCGTATGGACTTGGAGCCCTCGTTGATCCGCTATTGTTTGGGGTGATCCAAGATATTGAGAAAGTAAGAGCGTCCGTCGTTTCTGGTATCTGTTACACAATGTCAGATATGAGGGGTAAATCGAGGGATAGCAAGAACATTGCGATTTTGTAAGAAAACATTAATGAGCATCGTACCCTTTTTCAGTAATATCGCCTTCCTGTGTATATAGTCAGCGCTGCTTCAGATATACTGTTTGCATAACGGATATCTGTTTCAAAGCAGTTCCAGCGACATAGGGCCTGGGACTGAGCGCACGCTAGACAGCGTCCCAACGCCGGACCTTATTAGAACAGCAATACATACCTCTAACTCCTGATCAAGTTCCTGCAGCTTCTGCCGCAGTTCTGGGTGATCGATATCCATCTTTGACAATCCTGAAGACGGTTCAAGAAACAAGAGGGGAAGCTTCGTATTCGATAACAGATCCGACCGGTCCACCTTAGCAATCTAGTTCGTCCAAACGAGTGACCAAAATGTCTAAAACACCCAAACGCATGGATACTCCCCGTCGCAATGGTTCAAGGAAGGACTATCGCGGAGGATCAAGGCGCATGCATCATCGAAACGGCGACAGTTGGGAATGCTACCCCAGACTTGCAGCACCTCTGTCACGAGGGTCCGTAGCTTATGTAAGAGTGACGATTGGCCTGTCAAAATACGAGACAAGAGCGCTTAGCTAGCGGCTACCTTGTTCAGCGAAGCGCCACATCCGCCAGGCACGAGCGAAAATTTTCCAGCTTCTTCATAGTCACAATTTCATTGTCACGATACTCAAGACTCTCCGTCACTTCCTCTTCACTGCCTAACAGAAGCAAGGGTGAGACAATTCATCAGTTGCTAAGTGGCCTTTATTAACTATTCCGGTATGTGTATACATTCTGCTTTTCATCACTCATTCTCTATCTCAGTCCGCTCTACTTCCATGATGAAAAAAACCAGAATTTATCACAGACCTGTTCTTAATACACAATGTGGATTATTCTTGGAGACCTCCTGATAACTACACAAATACGATGCTCTTATTTTGTTTGTCTCTCTCCTAGGCTAGCCATGATTGCTGACTTGGCTGTGCAGGGTCACCATGAACTAAAGGACTCGGAAGTATCCTCAAGAAGCGTTTCGCGCATTTCAACTACAGGTAAAGCCAGTAGGACGAGTAGATCCATGTTCTTCGTCTCCACACCACGGTGTAATAGAAACTGAAGCACTCTCATCATTACCTTCCAAATCACATGTAACGCTTTTCCACGCTGATGAAGGGGGAAGATGGACGTAGAGTCACCAGCTATTGCACAATGTTATCATATAATCATTTTTAAAAGAATTCCTATTCAATATCAGTCAATCAAGAGAGGACAGTTGGTGCACATTCCAAGATTTAACATCATTATTCGATTGTGTCGTTCCATACGCCAGCGATCGGCAAGATCATGACCCAATACCCTTCGCCCTCGGCCCTTGCCATCAGATGATTGTCTGTGCATTAGTGAAGGTTAGCCTGCATGTAAATAGGTATATCGCATCTCCTCATTCCTTACATGGATTGATAATTCGAACTTCAAATCAAGGATACCAGCCTTGTCGGCCTTGCACTAAGCGACAGTCAGCCGCCTATCGCGTATCGTGTAATATTGCCTGACGGAAAGAGGCAGCGAAGTATTACAGACCTTCGCGATTATCGATCGCAAGGACTGTAGTACGCTCTCGCAAGATACCTTGCCCTGCAATGACTTCATCTTGAATCATGACAGCTACACGGCGTGGCCAAGAGCCACTTAAGCTCAACCTCCCCGAGTCCGAATCCCACTCTGACCTTCCCCCGATCTCCGCATTATTTCTCATATATTTCGATATCAAAGCCGGTTATACAATTGGATGGAAGCGTACGCTACCCGGTTTAAATATAGAAGGTGTCGTGGAGTACAAAAGCCTGCCCTCTGGTCTGCACACTGTCAATGAGGATTTCATATACTTCATTCATGAAAACCATGCTGGTCTCAGTGCATTTGTCAATGCGCCAGCAGATGAAGAGTCGAGGAATGCGCGTATGATTGCTGTGGGTGCCCTCGTACCTCTGAGCTATGGAAGACTGGGACGGAGTTGGAAGCATGCCGAAATGTTAATGAAGATGGCAAGGTAAATTGCATGAGCCCAGTCTTACTGCTGCTAGGGAAGACTCGAGCTAATATAAGACTACTGGCAGNAGAGCTNGATTATCGATACATCTAACACCAAGATCTTAGAGGACTTCTGGCAAGAAAACAAAGGTAGCGAGTCTGCAGTAGACAGAGAGTCCGGATCCCCCCTTCTCGATTCCCCGTCGTTCTCAACGTTTCAACCCTTAAGACCCTCGCAAAGCAAACCGAAGCATGGTAGAAATCGCTCAGCATCCGAAGGAACAGCTCTCTTACCTCCGGGCCACAATCTTTCCGCGTATCATCCAGCTTGGAGCCTTCTGCATCTATTGGACGTTTTCGGGCCTTTGATATTCCCGGTCCACCGTGCTGCGCTTCTACGAAAGCGAATTCTGATAACTGGACATGCACCAGTGCATGAAACTTGTAATTTTGGTTCGTATGATTGGTTTCTAAGAGCGAACTTAATTTTAATGTGGTCTCAGTGTATGATATTTCTATCCTCTCGAACATTCCGCTTGCTGTTGGTGATTTGTTATCACCAACGGCTTCACCACAAAAGTTGCGACCTTTGTTTTCCATTGGAGTCCACGACATTTCTTTCTTAGAAGAAGAGTTACGTGCATCCAAAGTTACTTCTCCCACGCAGGACTCTGATGCCGAAGCGCTTGAGGAGAACAGTCATGGGTGGATAGCTTGTACCACTGACAGTATATTGGGCATGAAGAGCTCTCTCTATGATGTATTGATAACGATGCCGCCGCCGTATGCAGAAGGTGCTAAGGAGAAGGTATGGCCAAAGGTTGAATCACCTCAGGGGGTAGAGGTAAAAGCCACTCAGAGAGATCTTCGACGCTACACCGCGTTAAGATGGGCGTTGTCACGGCATCTTAGTCCCCCAGAAAGTCCCAGTGGAGGCCCGTCAACAAGACCTCGCGCTGCATCTTCAGCAAGCACGGTCCACACTCGCGATACTCCTCTCCACGAAATCCCGGAGACTGACCATATAATCGAACCTCTTTCGTGGTCTGCGCTAGCGTATTCCGGTTTCATGTGGTGGGCATCGGCCGGAGAGCAACGCTTACAGACTGAGGAGGAAACTGAAAGTGATGCCATACTCCTCTCTGCATTAAGCTTCTCTCAATCACCGATGACACCTGGAAAATCCTCAACCTCCGTACAAAGCGTCAAAGCAGCAGATATCCCAGCTCAGCAAGAGATGGCCATCATAGCTTATTTCCACCGACTCACCACGCAGCTATTAGGTACATTGTCTGATCTTGTTGATTCCGCAGATTCAGATGACGACCGCGAAGATCAGGCCTTGAATTCAGGGGACGCTGATTCTAATGAAAATGATGACGTTGGGCCTGCGGTATATGTCAGTAGCGCGGATGTCACAAGGATGGGACTCGACGTCTGGAGTGCAAGCGATAAGTCCTTCATCGAGGCTGTCGCCCAAGAATATTTTGGCGTACGAGCACAAGTTGAGGGAAGAAATGTGGATATCTGTGGGATTAAGATATGCTGACCATGCGTGACCCTGTTGTATACGCTTTGTGAGCCATGATAGGAATAGTAGGAGTCATGGAGTTTATCATCTTTTATCATGGTTTTTGAAATGTTTTTATTTATGGATCTCTGCTGCTCTTCCGGCATGATCTCTGCCTGCAGCGATATAAATACTTTCTCGACATTTTGAAAACTTCATTAATGTACAAACGTTAAAATTCAACAGAGAAGCATATTTGATCACGCATCCTCAGGCTCTGTATCTGTGTTTGTCTCGCTTGTATCGTCATCGTCATCATCTGTATTACTCTCATCATCGGATTCCTCCTGTGCAGCCTTCTTCTTCTTCGGCGCCGATGCAGCGGATAAACCGCCCGTTTTCAACGCATGCATTTGGCCAGCTAGAGAGTCTAATACCAATTAGCGACAAGTTCACCATGAGATTTGAATATACTAACCCTCATCCGGCTCGCTAATATCATCTTCCGCCTCAATGACCTCCGCTTTGCTTGCCTCGTCAACAACCAGTGTGACTTCCATCTTGGTGTCAAAACCAATGTAAGAGTCACAAATCAGATGCATCACAAATGTGTAGTGACCGGCTTGTGGGGGAGCTTGGAACTGAGCCTTTAGGGTTTGCATGTTAAAAGTAGGTTTACCGTTAGCATCAAATAGAGGCTTGTCGAATGTCGTGAATGTGAAAGGAGGGACAGCGATCTTTCCCTGCTTGCTATCCGTTAGGAAAACATGCCATTTCGGTGAATGGTCTCTGGCAAAATAAGGAGCATATGCAAGGGGTGGTTGAATAGGCTTGTCTGTTTCAACAGCTTCCCCTTTACCTTCCTTCTTCCGTCCCAGAAGAGCGTCCAAATCACCCTCGACAGGATCAATATCTTCCAGATCTAATTCGTTGACTTGGGGAATATTAACACTTCCGGGAGGAATAACCCGACCCTTAACAACCAGGGAAACAAGAGAGCCCGGAGTTATAAATTTCTCTCCTGTGACCTTGAAGAACGATTTCTCGACTTGTAACCGTGGTAACTGTTTCGCAGTGTCTATAGCCGTTTGGTATTGGGCGTCGGTTAACAGATTTTTCCCGACAGTTAAAGCTTTTCTCTTTTCTTCTGGAAGATCCAAATACTGTTGTAATGTCATATGTGTTTTTGAGTCTCCTTCAACGGCTTTGACGATGGAAGGTGCAAAGTATGGAAGTTGAAGAAGAGGGGAAGACTTTGGGGGTACTGCTTGTATCAAGCTCTGCGTAAGTAGATATGATGAGAGAATTGGTGCAGTCCAAGCGAATGCAAGAGAAATTGCCGTGAAAGACCCATTAAGAGCCTCTGCGATAGGAGCCACTTCAAATTTCAACCGATTGAGGGCAGGGTCGTCTAACTCCACTCTACCAAGATACGCCCATAGGAGGCCGAGCGCTTTTCGCCGCGCACCTCCCTCCAAATCCTCTAGTTTCGTCCTGTCTTTGGCCGATAATCCTGCTCTAAGGGGAGTCGTCTCTCCATCTGCAAGAATTCTAGCCTCCAGTTTACCGAGCCCTGATTCTGCGCTTTCACCTTTCAAGATCTGTTGGAATTCCACCCCAGAACTCAAGGCACTCAATATTCCACCCTCATTAATACCCTCTTCATATTCTCTGAACAGGTTATTTGCACTTTCGATAAGCACACCTTCCCTAGACATTCGCTGCGTGCCATACCACCATTTGCCCACAAGGTAGGGCAGAAGAACGCCGAGCAATAATGCATATACCAAGACCACATATTTTCCATTTCCTTCTTCAACTATAAACTTCGGTAACGCGATACCGACGCTAAAGCTTTGCTTCCCATCTGGATGGCCGTACTGGATGTAATTGTTGCGAATTTCCTCATCGGTGAGGGCTTTGTAGGCCTTAGTAAGCTCCACAAAATGATCATTCAGCGATTCTAATGTTTGATTCTTTGCGGGATCTGGTCTGATCTTGTCTGGGTGGAACTTTAGGGAGAGGCGTTTGTAATGCGATCTGATCGCCTTTTCGTCCGCAGACTGTTCGAGAAATCAGCTTGGGCAAACATTGATATACAGTATTTATACACAAATCATACCTCTGATATCCCCAATATGTGATAGGGATTCCATATTTTCGGTGCAGTTCGGGCAGTGACTACAATCAAATATGCCATTAAGGCAATTATAGCCCATCCTACTACCACAGCAATCCCCCGCTTCAATCTGCGTTCTTTCTTTTTCTGAGCTTTTCTTTCGGCATCGACTAAATCCGCATGCTCTGGTCGAAACTGCGACGATATCCTAGGGGCAGTTGCTCCTGGATCTGAGCTAGGCTTGAGTAAAGAATATGTCAAAGGAACAGTAACTATTCCGACAACGGTGAGGATGAAGAAGGGGAAAAATTGTCCCTTGGAGAAGTTAGAATACTTCAGTAACGAAGGTTGTCGAAGCATACCTGTTCATCATAGGAATAGTCGGTGCCACTCATCTTGACAAGGTGTCAGGTCACGAAGACCCGCCGCACAAGAAGCTTTGCGCGCAGACGGTATTCTGACAAATAGAGCCAAACCAGAAATTGGTTCTACCAAATATAAGGCCAAAACTAACAGTAGTTGCTTGACACACCAAAACGAATGTGGTGAAGCACTTAACTCTGGCGCAGTGCGGAACTGTACTCATCAACCCTCGCCAAGTCTCAAAGATGAAATGTGGTCTCCAAAACTTTGGCAGGGGTAATACCGGCTAGTATGTATTTGGCTAGATTGTGCCGTTGGACGAAGCCTCGCCACGCAAGGCTGAGCCTGACCATATCCTAACAGCCTAGGAAGGAAAGCACTTAATCGTTTGCGCTTCCAAGGGTCATTCATGAAATATTAGGATCAAGTTCATGTCGAGTAAAAATTCATGCTATCTCTCCAGATACATCATATGATTCCATGCACGCTGTAACAAAGACACCTCCGGCCTGCCCTACTATATACAGAAGCAAAATGCAAAGAAGCCACCACACGCCCAATCATTACCCGCCTGTGTCTCATAATTAATAAGAAGTACAGTCATAATTCAGTTTCTCATCGCTTCCAATGCGGCAGTAAGTGGGACCACCCGCAGGCTTCGCCCTCTTTGCAAGC
This sequence comes from Scytalidium sp. 3C, assembly GCA_000743665.3. Classification (NCBI taxonomy): domain Eukaryota; kingdom Fungi; phylum Ascomycota; class Leotiomycetes; genus Scytalidium; species Scytalidium sp. 3C. The sequence goes on from JMRO03000009.1 coordinate 824,159, forward strand.
TTTGTGATGCTNTGCANCNCATAGTTGGCGTCAAACCATCCCTCCACTTCCTGAAAACGCTTTTCATATCCCTAGGAACCCCTTCCAAGACCACACTTGTGACGGGAACAAATGGTCGATCCTCCATACCTGAGGCAAGAATACCATATTCTTGAGCGAAATGGAGGGCATGATTGAAGGAATCATACTGAGACTGTGCACGAGAGCCAACAATGATATACATCTCGAAGAAAGCATCCAAAATATATATCTTGGAGAAAGAGACATCAGCTTGGCTGAAAGGGCTTATTTCATGTATCTTCCAAACGGTTAGTAACACTGGGTCATCTGACTCATGGATATACGCACCTGATTTTTGAGTGCGGAATCTGCACAGAACAGACGCGTTCGATACTTTGTATAATTTGCCTTTAATCGCCAATGGTCTGCAGATTTCGGTCTCGTAGCACTAGATCCAAAGGTACTAAGGAAGGCGGTTGGTTCATCCCCTTCTTCAATCTCTTCGAGTTCACCGGTAAGCCCAAAGTCCATGCCAATAAGTCTAGCACAGCTAAGTTCGTCGATCCCACTGCCTTTGCCTTTCCACAGATAGCATTTACCAGTTGGAGTCGAAATAAGGTACGGGAATCCGGTGCATAGACTTGTTGGAGAATAATCCACTTCATCAAATGCGATCTGACCAGCATATTGTCTTCCGCAGAGTATATGAGGAGCGAGCGAATCGTATTTGTTAGAAGTACCTCTGCGGATTATGATAATGCCACCGAGACTTTGCACGAATTCCGATGTCTCTTTTCCTTGGGAAATCTTGATTAGAGAGCTACCCGATGTTTTAGCCTCCCGTTCAGCAACCTTCTCGCCACTCTCTCTCATTTCTGAAGATACATCATCTCCCACCCAGAAGTAAACCTCGGATATTTTCTTGCCTATTGCATTACCGAAAGTGTGAAAGCCGAGATACATGTTACCCTCAAATAAAATTCTTTCCTGGTGATTTGGAACCGGTATTTTCTTGCCATCATCAGAAAGTTGAAAGAGGCTGGATCTCAAGCTCTTGACACTGGTCTGCTGATAAGCTGATGATAGAATTCCCAAGGTGTCGGCCGTATATTTAGACGCCACTTTTCTATCTGTAAAGAAGTCTGCTAAGAGCTTCGAAGTATCGGTGTTTTGAGCAGCGGGGCGCTCATCAGTATTCCTTACAGGTACCGACTTTGCAGACGAGGAAGGAAAGGCTGGTGCTAATGGTTTGTTGACAGAGCTGTTTTCAACCATGCTAGAAGGATTTGTGACAGTCGATTCAGCTGTGGAATTTTGGTTACTACCAGCAGTGCCCGATACCTTCGGAGTAATTGAGGGAAGTAAACCAGCTTCCCGCATGGCATTGTCTTCATCTTTCTGTGTGGGCAACTTTACAGGCGATTTGGTACGAGGGGTCGAAGACTGTGCAGCCACAGGAGCATTCCACCGAGCCGCAGCATTCTTAACCGACACTACGGGTTCGGCCTCTGCCTCAGTCACAGGGACAGTCCTGGCGGTAGCTGGTGTGGAGATAGATTTGACAGTCTCAAAAGGCACTGCCGCATCCGCTGATCCTGTCTTCATAAAAGCCTTCGACGCCAATTCAGATGATTTGCTCGGAGTCCTAGGCTTTGGCTTGGGGCTTTGCAAAGCCACTTCAGATTTAGCTTCTGAAACTTTCCTTGGCACTTCTGGCGCTGGTTTTTTGGTGACCTGTAGTGGCTTAGGCGTCGAGGGCATTTCATTTTGAGATTCTGCTTGGCCGGGTGTACTTGAAGCTTCTTGAAGGAATTGGGACCGTCTCTTCATATCAAGCTTACGAGGGGATGAGGGCTCTACATCTGACTGGGTCAGCTGAGACGAACCCGCTAGATCAGCAGCTGAAGACCCCGCCGGCTTAACTTGGGCTATACTTCGAGGCTTTATATCTGTATTGACACTTTTATTCGGCTTTGAAGGGGGGTCTGCAACCTCAGTTGTTGGTGGTTTTATCGTGATTTGGGTTGGAGCTTTTCTTTTGGGTCCCCTGGCGCGCCCCTTAGTCATGTGGGTAAGCTGAGGTCCCTTTTTGGATGTATTTTCATCATCAGCGGATACGTTTGAACTCTCGCGAGGCTGACTTGTACTGGAGCTAGTCTGGGGAGAGCCATTACTAGATAATGGCGGCGGTCCTCTAGCTAATATCCCTGCAAGGGCAGGATTGAATCTATCGGCGAGTTTACCGCCCTGCAACCTCGCTGGAGCGCTGATTTCTTTTTGCAATGGGATTGGCTTTGGAGGTTTCGATAATGTTGGAGATCCATCGGTACTCGACGGCTCAGAACCCTTAGCAGGAAGAGTTCCGCTTCCAAGTGCTTGTTTTTTTGCAATGGCTTCAGGAACAGTACTGTTCTTTGCTATTGTTGAGCTTCGAGTTACTCCCTTGCCTTCGAGTTGGGTCTTTCTGAAATCCTCCTTCTTTTTTAGGATCGCATCCTTGAACTCATCTCGACGTTCAGTCTTTTTTGGTCCTCCAGTCACATTCAAGGCTGCTTTGCCACGTGTAATATTGTCCTTCAACTCGTCCGGGGCCACGTAATTCTGTGTCTTTGTCCGCCGAAGTTGGCCAAAGACAGCTTTGAATTCCGGCTCTTTGCTTTCAGAGTCTACAGGCGCAGGCTGTCGTGGTTTCAGTCCAGCCTTGAAATCCTTTTTAGGTGGTGTTTCGGGCTTGATCTTGCCACCGGTTGGGGTAGGCTTTGTGTTTGGAAGAGATGGTTCACCTAATGTATCTGGAATCTCTTTTGTGCCAACAGATTTAACCTCCCTGGCAAGGTCACTCTCCTTATCGTTTCTAGACGGTACAGCTGAGGCAGCCCTATCCGAATGACCACCGATACTTACAGGTTGAATAGCGCTACCCACTGTTGGTGATCTGAGTAGGCCACTTATATTGACTTCATGCTTTCGTGCAACTGTCGGAGCACGGCCCAAGTCAACACTTGCCTTCTTGGTCCTGTTCAGTTCAGANCATCCAAGCTGGTTGTTGCTGAGATGCAACCGGTTGTTTAGGTTTAGGAGATTCGGGTTTATTTAATGCGCTCTCAAGCCAGCTGGACTTTGTTGGGCTCCATCTTCTAGGGTCCATGGTTTTGGACGGACTTGTTGGGGGCGTGGTCTCGGTCGGAGTCTGAGCATCAACTTGTGGTTTCTCTTTGCCCTCTTGAGAAACCTGCGCGTGAGGTAAAGGTGGCTTGACAAAGCCATCATTCGTTACAACGGTGTTTGAAGACCTTATAGAACTTGAAGTGCCTGGTCGCTGGTCGTCCGGTGCAGTTTTGGCATTAGCTTGACTAGATCCTGGTCTGGAGAGTGATCTAGGAGATTCATCTTTGCTTTGGCCGCCCCCTGGTCGGTCACGAGCAATTGAGTTCCCACCTCCACTTAGAGTTGTACTGGTACTGATATCACGGCTGCTTCGATTGCTAGCAACAGAATTGCCCCGCTGCAATCCCGGAGTAGCTTGGACGCTCCATCTTTTGCTGACACTATCTGACCTCTTCATCATAGCGCTCTGAACAAAGCCGCCCATACCTTTCGTCGGAGATATTGGCCGATCTAACCGTTCTGGCGAGATTCGGCCTTGGGAAGGTGACATAGCGAGGCCCCGAAGATCCGAAGGTGGGTCTAGCTTTTGAGAGCTGGATGACGGCAACAGAGAGACTGATGATCGAAACCCTCCAGAAATAGTCGATTGTGAAGCTCTTGAGCCATCATCTGAAGCACCGTCGTATCGTGGCAAACTGGATGATTGCTCTTCGTTCCCGACATCAGGTGTCTTCCGTGACATTCCAGGGAGCTGGATAGGACTAGATGATTCATGGTGCGACCGTTCTTCATCTTCCACTTGGTTTCGTCTATATGCTGGAGAGCTCCTCCCTCTGTCTGAAGTTTGTTTGAACCAATCGGGATCCTTAGAAGCCAATGATTGTGCAATTTGTTCGCGAGATACAGTGCTTTCTGTAGAGGGTAAATCTTCAGGTGCTGGAGTAGACCTCGGAGATCGCGCCGCATTCTCCACTGCCACCATTGACAATGGTCTACTTCGTGGCTGGTCTGTGGATTGCGAATTCGGCCGTCGCTGCCAGGACAATGGGGAGCCTCGTGAAGGCATTGCGTTGGAAGGCGAAGACCTTGATAGACTGGTCCTAGATACATCCGACTCTTTGTCTTCCTTATTCCCCGGAAGGGAGCCAGTATCCTCTTCTTTCGACAGGATCGAAGATCCGGTTAAGCGTTCCAGCGTATCGTCAACAGAGTTGTCGCGTCGAAATCCGGCCGAACCTCTAGATTCTGTATCAGAACTCTGAGCAGGCAAGTCAATTGGTTGCACTGGAGTTCTAACTGTGGTCGGGGTATTGGCAGGAGAGGATTTTGTGGGAGAAATAGATCTGGCACGTTCTGGATGGTGGCATGTTAGCAGCCATGGAAAGAAGCATCGTGCTGAAAGACCTGTTTGACCTACCAGCACGGCGCGCTTGCCGCTCCAACTTTCCCTTTAGAATCTCCTCCTCGAGCTTTCTGTTCCGCTCTTCATCCTCCTGATCTCGTTTGTCGCCAAGCTCCTTGATCCGTTGCAAAAAGTCGTTAACATCCTCTGATCCGTCCATCGCTGTAGAAGCCATGTTGAGAAGCCTCAGTATCTTTATGCCTTTGCAATCACCAGCCAGTCACAACCACTATAGATGCCAAGAATGAATCTACATCCGCCCCTAGGGTGTAGATGTCGTTGGTCGATTTCCAAGTGATACCGAATTTTAAGCTGTAGGAAAAGCTGCGTCAGTCTCAGAGGTCGCTTGGCTGTGCCAACAATGTCGAGCAAGTCTCGGGCCAGCTTTATAAATAGAACATTTTACTTTTTATTACTATATGCTGCCAGATGTTTAGAGATTTGCCAGGAGTTGTCTATTATATGGCTTCTCAACAGCTAGATAAGAGCGATCAGCCAGCCGCACCGATCTTTGTTTACTATCCACTGCCAACAACACGCGTGACTACTAACTAGAAGCTAACTAAGGCTTCGGGTAGTGTAGTCGCGCTGTGTGCTTATCCACCGAGCCCACCTTCGCCAGCACAGACCAGGCCTGTCGAAAATGAACAATCGCCTTATGGAGGGAAAGCATCTGCCATCAGTAGAGAAACAACCTTGCTTTCGCATCTTCTACAACCCAGGCGAGCCCTTCTCTTAAATTTGTGCCCGTTATGGCACTACATCGAAGGATGTTCCATTTGTGTGTCCTAATCGCGTTCAATTGAAGCCCCTGCATCTTTGTTAGTGGCACGGGGTTACGTGCTTTACTGCCGATCCGAGTCTTCGACTAGACTGACCTCTTGGATTTCCGCCTCATCCATGCATCCAGTAACGTCTGTCTTGTTTGCAAAAACCAGCAGGCTTGCTCCCGAAAGTCGCTTTTGGTGATGAATATATCAGCGATGAAACGTTACTGAAGGATGGGTATGTACTTCTTCCTGTAAGAGACCGTGTAACTCCTCTCTACAATCGTCAACTCTCAATCTATCTGTGGCATCCACAACCCAAATCAGGGCGTCCGTCTTTTCGAAGTAGTTTCTCCAATATGAGCGAAGTGTCTTCTGCCCTCCAACATCCCCTATACTATTAGTACGTAGTTGCTCTGTGGATCTTGGCTTTTCCTCAATTACATATATTAAGTCGGTACCTTATACCAGGTCAGCAAAAGATTTTCCAATCAGCTTGTCACGTTACCCTTCATATTCAATTGTCTTGATAATGAAACCAAGCGTAGGGCTAACGCTATTCACATCTTCATTCATTATTCTCTTGACTATCGTTGTCTTTCCTGCATTATCCAGGCCCCTTTGTGATGATGCAAGAATTAGCAAAATTCAGTCATTTTGCTGGTAGAATATATACAGCATCAGGATCCTCATTTCCTTGTCTTTTAACCGTGCTTTTCGTAATATGGAGAGCATTGTTATTTCAACGTTCAGATGCTATGGCCGCTAAAGCTAGGTTTTCAAGTTGTGGAAGGGATGGCAACTGATAATTTAGGTACAGAAATGGTGGTGTCACGTGATTTGACTCCTTACTACTGCAAAACTGCAGGAGGGCTTTGATTCTGTGGAATTTTATATTTAAGAAAAAATATACTTTTCATATATCTAGGTGATTGGTTGATCACTTCTTATCCTGAATATTGACTTGTCTTTGTCTGGTTGTCTTGGCCTTTCGACACAGCCATACGGTTCAAGGGGATTGACTCCGTTCCTTTGCGGCTCATGATGTCGTCCGATAGAACGCTAAATTTTTGGGGTATGTTAAATGAAGCAAATTAGTAAAAATGATTGGCGTCTATGTACTGTATCTTGAACTTGGTTAGTCCTAGAAAGAGCGCTAACGGTAATGGTTATGGCAAAAATCGACCCAAGCTTCATTTCAGCCATTCAAATCACAACCTGAGAGGCAGCGCTAGTCAAAGGTCCTCAAGAACCGGATACATACCCTCTCGAGGACTATAGCAGACTATAACTTACGCGTATTAGGTACGAAAGAAAAGATCTATCACCAAAAGTGACCAAGTTGCTTCTCACTCTGAACTCCCTCCCAAGTCGAGTGTCTGAATATCACTCAGCATCAAGATCAACTGGACAGTCCGATCTATCTATCTATATGTGACTTAGCCAGACGGTATGATATCTACAAAAGGTATCAAGGCCGATATCAAAGTCAAAACCATTGGTGCTGGTGGTCTGTCCAGTTCTCGTTGGGCCGAGAACACGTCATGGCAGACAAGAATCCAACAAACCACGTCAACAAAGCCCATATCTTCTCGATTTAAAGTAGAGGGCGAAACTATTCCGCAAAACGCTTCTGCATCTGTTGTTACTCATAGCCGATCTGATACCCCAATCTCTTCTGAAAGTCCAGGGGATGTGCAGCTGCCAAAATTGGATGACGACCATGAAACTACAGCACACCAACTGCAGAAAACTGAAGTTATGGATTCTATGAGTGTTCGAATGAAGCCCCAGGATACCCAGGATACTGGATTAGCTACGCCACTGGCACCAATTGCAATGGATAACCCTATTCCAGACCAAGCAGCTCAGAGTACAGCTCGTCAGAAGACCAGCTTAATCAATTCTTCCGATGAATACTTCAAATTGATAGGGTTACGAATGTGTGACGGTCGGATTGTCTCATCTTTGGAGGAAAATTCGAAGTCTTCACCTTTGCTAGAGAGGTACACAAGAACCCTCAAAGACCAAACTGATAGCGATGTATGGGAAGCAGATCGAGCTCGTTCACCTCCGGACAATGAATTCATAGCAAGGAAGATAGTCGATTCTAGACTTGATTTAGCTAATGATGCTGTTGGTCAGCAAGAGCGAAGTGCTTCTATATTAGCCGTTCGGGAGGAAAAGTGCCTCATCGATCTGAAAGTAAGAGGCATCAATCCAAGGTTGATCCATCATTGCTAATAACCACACTAGACAGCGAGCAATAATGGAAATACTATGCAAAATGAAGTTACAGGTTCTTCACGGGGTAACGACGCAGCCACTAATCAAACACCGGTTCTACCAGTACAAATTAATCAAAACAAACCTGCAAGCGTCACTCATCCACAAGATGCTATCCAAGCTTGGGCAGACTTTGCCACTCAGTCAGGAGTAGCTGATTCTAAAGTAGCTCCCAGACGTCCGCCACAACTCTCTTCGATCATTCCAAGCTCCGTTATTAGTGATGCTCGTTCCAAGAAGAGTGATACACTCCCGCCACATCTGGCCCTTGTTCGTCCCGATCAACTCAAAGGTCGACCAGCTTCCCCAGTCCTGACTCCCAGACAAGAAATCTCGCACCCTCCAGCAGCACAGGATATGCCGCATACTTCCCCGACGCGTTTAACTACTTCTCTCCAATGGGATATCAAAAAGGGTGAAGACACTCATCTTGAGTCCAGCGAAGTTGGAAGAAGCGTATTGAATCTGAGTGGCAGCCTTACTTTTGATGATTCCAAGAGTAGTTCCAATATAATAGATGCTCCCAAAGAAATAGTGCGAGCTAATCAGGGCAGAGACCCAAATATTGAGCTCAATTGGGGAGATACTGGGCTTCCAGCTCCGCTTGAATGTGAGCGCTGGCTTGATACGAGCTATATCCCTAGTTATATCTGTGAATGGGCCCGGAATGTACCAGATTGGTCACAGGATAAGTCGTTTCACATGTCAGCTGAAGGATTTCGATTTGGCACTTCAGTAGTTGGCAAGGATGGAACACTGATAGATCACCCAGAGGAACCTCATACAATCCCAGGTAAGCTGATCGTCAAAGCAGCCAAAATTTCGCTGCGATATTCCACTAATCATTTCCAGATCAGGAACATTCCGAAAATGAAGTGAAGCGGCTCACGCAAACCTCAGAGCTGGAAGCCTGCAGCATTTCTCGTAAGAAGGAAAGACGTCGTAACAGAGTGCGGTCGGCTATGCAGTCAGAATGGGAACGCCGACTTGAGCTTCTGAATGCTCCACCAGAGCCCCATCCGTTCGCTCCCACAATAGACATCTATTTAAGGCCAGCAAAAGATCAGGATTCTATGGGAATTGCAGAGATTTACAACTACTATGTTATCAATTCAAATGTTCCAGAAGATCAAGCTACGGTACATGCCAATGACATTAAGACACTTCTCCAAAGTTGCCATGATGATAAGTTTCCGATAATCGTTGCTATTGAGGGGAAACCGCTTGGGCAGAACAATCAGAAGTACCTAGCCACTCATCGAAACTCAGAACAGGTAGTGGGTTTTGCATTTTCTGAACCATACAATTATGGAATAACTGGTGCAAGAACTGGTCGCTCTCGCTATACTGCCCGTCTGCACCTCTTCACACATCATCAATATACACGGAAAGGGGTAGGGCGTAGTCTAATGGATCGCCTACTTCAAATAATGTCAGCCGGGTACGCTGCAAGGGATGGATATTCGTGGATCAACACAGAAGATTGCCTAAGTTACAAAGCTGGTGGTGTTGGAAGATGCCATCAGATGATCATCGAACTACCTTGCTTGAAGAAAGACGATCCAAACTATGACTGGATCAAGGCCTTTCTTCAGAAATTCTATTTTAAAGAGGAGTCAAAGCTTATCTCCGTTGCACGCAGTTCTACTCAAAAAGGCATTTCCTCTTGGCTCGATCTCGCTATTTTCCAGTGTGAAGCTATGCATGGTAACGAGTTTGATCCTTATGTTTAGGCCCTGCGATTAAAAGATTACGGGGTATCGCCTAAGACATGACTGAACATGACTCTTCTATCATGCACGGATAGCCTCACTTCGAGGGATTGATATATGTCAGGTAGACACTTTCAAGACGAAACTTGGACCGCCGACTGCCTACATTACTGAATACCTTGTTGAATGCGTTCCAGCCCAAGCTATCAGTCAACTCTTTCTGGCATCTTACAACTTTTCCATTTTTCGTTCTGGTTTCTTGCTTAACTACTCAATTTGATGCGGTCAACATCCGGTGCTGAATATAGTGGGCTTCTATCTTCCAGCGCATCTTGAATTCGACATGCATGACTGACGAGGCGTTTACAAAGAGGTACAAGGGACAGAAATGCTTAATTTCTTGTTCGTTGGGGAACCGGCTTGGTTCGTGTTAAAGTAGCACTCAGTTACCAATAATTTCTCCTTTTTGACGTAGAGCTCAAGGAAGAAAAGACTCATTACTCACTGCACGTGCCTAAAATATGGATGTATTGTATTAATTATGGATGCCCAGATCACAAGAAAGATAACCAGCTCGCGAAGCTAGATCTATTCAGGGATGTTCTGAATATTCTGCCGGAAAAAAAGAAGGCGGTCAACAAATTTATTTCAAGCTTCACTAGCACTTGCAAAGTGTTTCTAAAAAGCGATCCATAATTCACGTCAAGACATTGTCGGTGTAAACATGGCACCGCAAAAGAATAAATCTGTAGACGATGAATTTATTCTGACGATATCCGACAACGAGGAAGATTCTGTACCAAATTACGATGAGGAACTTCCGGAATCCCCTCCACCTCAAGCTAGCAAGAAGCGGAAGAGGCAAGAGCAGCCCTCCAATGGCAAATCGAAGAAGTCAAAGAAACAGAATGATTCAGACGTAAATAAGGCAGAAAATCCAAACGAGGGTATCTGGGGTGCAAAAGAAGAGGACGATGGGGCGATGGATTCGGATTTCGAATTTGCCGTTGATACCGCCGATGCTGGACTCGAAGAATTTGATGGATGGGGATTTGAAGGAGCAAAGGTCGCATTGGATAAAAAGAATGGTGGAGAAAAGAAAGCCGTGGATATTGACGAAATAATCGCTCGGAGAAGGGAGAAAAAGGCGAATAAGAAAGGTGATAAAGAACCAAAAGAGGACTCTGGTGAAGAAAGCGGCGAAGAGGACGAGGAAGACAAGGATGATAAGGCCAATAAGAGGCGAAATAGAGACCTAGATGTTGAACTTGAAAATTCGGAAGACGAATTTATGGCTGAAGATGGCTTTGGCATGGGTGTAGCATCGGATGAGGAAGAGTCTGGCGATGAAGATCAAGAGGATGAATCTGAGGAGGAGGGACAAGAACAGGCTGAGAATTCAGATGGTGAAGCTGACGATGATTCAGTCGCCTCCCCGGCACCACATCCGGACGACTTGAGATCGGAGGAGTCCTCTGATGAGGAAAACGATGAAGATCCGGAAGAGCTGGCTCGTCAGAAGGCCTTCTTCGCTCCAGAAGAAAAGCCGGCCAAAGGTGCTAAAACCGCTGTATCGGATACATTCCAAAGTATGTCGCTCTCACGGCCTATTCTTCGAGGGCTCGCTGCTGTCGGATTCTCCCAACCAACGCCAATTCAAGCAAAAACTATCCCTGTAGCCCTCCTTGGAAAAGATGTAGTTGGTGGGGCTGTCACTGGTTCAGGAAAGACGGCTGCCTTTATCGTTCCTATCCTTGAGCGACTACTGTATAGGCCCAAAAAGCTGCCAACCAGTAGAGTTGTTATCCTTATGCCAACCCGTGAATTGGCGATTCAATGTCACTCCGTAGGCACAAAGCTAGCAAGTCATACCGATATCAAATTTTGTCTTGCGGTTGGTGGTCTCAGTCTTAAAGTCCAAGAGGCCGAACTTCGTTTACGCCCAGACGTTATTATTGCAACTCCTGGTCGTTTTATTGACCATATGCGAAACTCACCCAGCTTCACTGTTGATACGATTGAGATATTGGTGCTTGATGAAGCTGATCGGATGCTTGAAGCTGGTTTCGCGGACGAGCTTAATGAAATTCTCACTACGATTCCTAAATCAAGACAAACGATGTTGTTCTCGGCCACCATGACCTCCTCCGTGGATGACTTGATTCGAGTAGGACTTAATCGACCAGTGCGACTCCTGGTTGATTCGCAGAAATCCACTGCTGGTACACTGGTACAGGAATTTATTCGGTTACGTCCTGGCAGGGAGGGTAAGCGGATGGGTTATTTGCTATATCTTTGCAAAAAGGTGTACACCGATAGAGTCATCATTTTCTTCCGGCAAAAGAAGGAAGCTCACAAGGCTCGGATAATTTTTGGTCTCATCGGGCTTAAAGCTGCAGAGCTGCATGGTAGCATGAGCCAGGAACAAGTAAGTTGCTCTTGAACTTCGGGGCTGGAGTTGAGCTAACTTGACCAGCGTATTACAAGTGTTGAAGCTTTCCGTGATGCAAAAGTATCGTTTTTACTAGCTACTGACTTGGCATCTCGAGGCCTAGATATCAAGGGCGTTGACACAGTAATAAACTACGAGGCCCCACAGTCACATGAAATCTACCTTCACAGAGTAGGTCGTACTGCGCGTGCAGGTAGATCGGGTCGAGCATGCACTTTAGCTGCTGAGCCAGACCGTAAGGTGGTGAAGGCAGCGGTTAAAGCTGGTCGATCCCAAGGAGCAAAGATTGTCAGCAGGGTTGTGGAAGCAGCTGAAGCCGATAAATGGTCAGAGAAGGTTTCTGGAATGGAAGATGAGATTGAGGAAATCCTTAAGGATGAGAAAGAGGAGAAAGCACTTGCGCAGGTTGAGATGCAGGTTAGAAAAGGGGAGAATATCATGGCACATGAGGATGAGATTAAGAGCAGGCCGAAGAGAACTTGGTTCGAAAGCGAACAAGATAAGAAGAAAGCGAAGAAGCTGGGTGCTGCGGAACTTAACGGAATTGAGAGCGTCTTGAAGAAAAAAGCAGGAAAGCTGAGCAACAAGGACAAAAAGAAATTGGATGACCGGGATATGAGGACGGAGGGTAAGATCTGGAAGAAAGGCAGAGCAGAACGAGAAGGCAAGGGAGCATTGCTGCAGCAGAAGGGCAAGAAGAAATCAGGACCAAGGAAGGCTTCAAATGGCAAGGCTCCAAAAAGACGGTAGTCGATATAGACAGCTCATCAGAAATCACCATGACCCTTCCCTTCATTTTTTGTTGCATCTCGCAACAAACTGGTATTATGACACTTGTCTATATGGATACATTGGCAATACTGTAAAGAAACTTTGGTGCTTTCAATTGAATGGGTTGGCAAGGTAGCATCAACATTGGACACTGGTGTTTATCGTAGATATGTTCGATCAGGCGTTTTATATTTCTCGAGAAAAACTAGAATTCATCTTTACATTTTATTAAGCTTACATTCAGTTAATTGTAATTAACCATATTACCGGATATGGCCAATGATTAAAAGGCAGATTTATATGTACAAATGCGTTTATCGATTCTTCAATGCTCTCAATCGCAAAGGGTGGTGCGTCCTAAAACCCCAGTGAGCTCAAACACCTCGCTGCGGTGCTTAAATACTTATGACGTCGGCTGGACGTTTCAGTACCGATAAGCACCTTTTCAAAGATCCAAAAAACAATTCTGAACCACCCTACCCCACCAAATTGGTTCTAATTTATAAGCAGCCAACGTAGCAAATGACCAGAAAACTGTTATTAAGCCAGACCTTGCTCAAACCCGGAAGGTAAGATTGAAATTATACTATCATTTCGACGTAAATTCAAGCTATCAAATTCATCATCACTTATCATTCTAGCAGTATTTTCGCACCTCTTAACTTGAGCACCGCGAGAAGGATGGCTCATTTAGAATCCGCACAGGCAGAAAAGCTCTTTAAGCGCAATCCTCATGGGGATTTCAGTAAAGTTGAGGCAAGTCGCGAACCATGGAATGACAGTGCCACTTTTACCCTCAAGCAAACCAAAGATCCCAAATGGAAATATGGTGGCGGCGCCAATGACAATGGAGAGTCATTCAACAAGCAGCATGTCGAGATTGATCCTTATGCAGAAGGTCGGCCCGCCTCATCAAACTACAAACTCCTCATATCTGGAATAATTCCACGTCCAATTGGATTTGTTAGCACACGGTCAAAGGATGGGAGCAGCACCAATTTGGCTCCGTTTTCATACTTCCAGACTATCTGTCATGATCCTCCACTATTTATTCTTGGAATCGCAGGAGACTATAGCAGCTCGAAAGATACTCTTAGGAATCTACAGGAAACTGGGGAATGTACTTTGAACATCATTTCAGAACATTTTATCGAAGCTGCAAATGCTGCTTCGATTAATGCGCCGTATGGAACCAATGAATGGCAGATCAGCGGCCTCACACCTGCTCCATGTGCCACCGTAAAGACGAGCCGGGTGAAAGAAGCTATTTTCTCTGTTGAGGGAAAGCTTGAAAGCACAAAAAATTACGAGAGTCGAAGCAAACCGGGGAAAAGAGCTACGACACTAGTTGTTATTGAGGGTACAAGGTTTTGGGTGCGAGAAGATGCGCTTAATGAAGGTCAAGACAAGATTGACCCAGCTGTAAGCTTTGAAAATTTAATAACGTGGTAGAAGAGGTTCTAAATTACAATCTAGGTCCTAAGACCCATGAGCAGACTCGGTGGTATTTCTTATGGACGGCTGACCGAAGGACTGGAACTGTTACGGCCAGATTTTGAAGAAGCGTCTAAGACAGGAGGTTTGGACGGTCTTGTAAAGCCTAAGGTAGAGGGACAATGATTCTTTTATCTCACAATCGCTTATAGACTTCCATAGATTTAGTATCTATACTTGTTCTCGGAATTGTAGTTGGATTGAGTGAAGATTTTGAGCGTCGAATTTTTGAGGTCATCAAAGATTTTGATATCTCGCAAAGCAATACCCGGAGATAAATTCTTATTCAGTCTAAAATCTAAATAGTGCGAAAAAGTTCACTTCTAACGATCAGTAATCTATCTAGTACAATTTGTTTGGGGCGAATTTCAAGCGAAAATTGAATAATTATTGAATTGGTATGCGCTGCCTTGTTATTTCTTTATAGAATGTGAGTAGCTTTGAAATGATCGGACTTTCAGCACCGGCTGGGTTAACCATGTCAGCAGATAGCAATATAATACAGTTGTGTGATCCATGAAGAAGCCATGACCTTTACTTTAGGAGATTAGGAGCTTCCATAATAAATGTCCTCTTCAGGCGTTACAAGAGCCTCCATGACATGCCATGTTGGATCCACGAGGCGATGGATACAGATTCCCAATTAACAAAATCTTGTGAATACATATTATTCATAAACCGCCGTGTTTAATCATCACTTCCTGTCAAAAGTTACCTTATTGGAGCAGCATTAAAACAGGGTCCAAAGAAGTCACGATCGGACTAGACTACCCGAGTGCAAGATTACAAATCAAATATTCATGGTAACTCTTCAGATTAATAGAGGATGTAGCATTTTCGAAGTCAACGACGTGTTTGAATGCCTCGGCTCTCTTATGGATAAACTCGGCAAGGTGTCGCTACCCCACACTAGAGCTATGCATTACAGTAAGCTAAGGCCCAGATCCCGCCACTCTAGATGTACCCCAGCTCTGATTGACTCCGAGCTTCAGAATCTATAATTTCTTTGATCTTTAGAAGCCATTTCCCTTTAGAATTGTGTGTTTTTATTTATTTTTGTTCCTAGACTAAACTCCAGTCATGGCTACTCTCAAATACGATACGGAGCTGGAAGATTTCTCTTCAATCTTCTCACTGAAAGGCAAGGTTGCTGTAGTGACAGGCGGCTCTCGAGGATTGGGATTACATGCTGCGTCTGGGTAAGTCCGCAAATCCTAACCAAGTCATTAATTCTACGATCTTAACCTCACTGCAAAAGCCTTCTGCAAGCTGGTTGCTCCAAAGTCTACATAACTTCCCGAAAAGCCGCGGCCTGTGAAGCAGCTGTTAAAGCTCTCAATGCGCTCCCCAACCTTGCTCCTGGAGCACAAGCTATCTCAGTTCCAGCGGATAGCTCCAAAATCGAGGGTGTAGAACACTTGGTCAAAGAGGTTTCCAAGACTACGGACCATGTCGACATTTTATTCGCCAACGCCGGCGCTACATGGGGTGAATCTTTTGACACACACCCGGACAGTGCGTTTGCCAAGGTGATGGACTTGAATGTTAAGAGTGTTTTCAATACAGTTAGACTGTGAGTTTGGACCTAGCCTGTTTCTATGTTCCTGGCTAATAGTTATGGACAGATTTGCTCCCTTATTACAGAAGAATGGCACTCTTGCCGACCCGTCGAGAGTGATAATCACCGCATCCATCGCTGGTATAGTAGTGGGAAGCCTGGGCAAGAACGCTACATTTGGATATTCTGCATCGAAAGCTGCAGCCATTCATTTGGCAAAAAATCTAGCCGTTGAATTGGGCCCCCGTGGAGTCTTGGTCAATGCTATTGCTCCTGGTTTCTTCCCCTCCAAAATGGCTAGTGAGTTGATCCGGATGACTGGTGGAGCAGATCAACATGCCGCCAAGAACCCCAACAGGCGTCTTGGAAAGCCGGAAGACATTGCAGGGCTGGTTGTCTTCTTGTCTAGCAGAGCTTCATCGCACGTCAACGGGGCTTGTCTGGTGGTCGATGGTGGGGAGTCCCTCACTACAGGCGGCTTTGTCACCCCACCGGAGACTACGTCAGATTCCAAGGCTAAGTTATAGGTGCTGAGTCTCATTGGTACTAAATAGATGGAAATGGTTGTATCAAGTGTAGATTTATTGCGGAATTCTGTTAGATTACTCTTTATCTTTTCCTTGCGACCCAAAGACTAGCTTTATATGTGTTCTGCATCATGCTCTCCGGGTTCTGGATGTATGGAGCCGAGATTCCTGACCGTCGCTGCTCTATATCAAAACCCAATTTTTCTACTAACGTGACAACCTCGTCATCGGTCAATTCTATGCTCCCCGGCTCTGCGATTCCTAAAAATGTGATATGTGAGTAGCAGGTCTAAACCCAGATATAGTGACCTTCTCACCGGAGTTATGAGGATCTGGAGCTGAACTTAGCCCTTTACCGTGCGTTCCAGGTGCGTTATTCTCAAAATGCCAAAGAAGTGGTCCGAAATTAACGAGCAAGCCGCCAGGCTTGAGGCAGTGCGCTATTACTTCAAAATAACGTATGATATTTGGTGCGGTATCTAAGAAGAAGACCGTAGCAATAGCATCAAACATAGAATTATGGTTTTCATCTCCGTAGAGAAGTAAAAAGTCCGAAGCGCTCATACTCATTTCTCCTGGTGCATATTCTCCTCTGATATCCCCAGCCAAAAATGTTCCGGGATGCACATCAGGAACTTTGAAAGGTTGTAAATGATTTTCTCGATTCCTGAGATTTGAAAACGAGTGGATCCAGGGATATATAACATGTTCACTAACTTTAGGACAGTGATTTAGGATATAGGAACTCGCTAGCAATTGGTGATAACTTATTTCGTTACCCTCGGTGTCAAATCCTTCGCTACTCAGATCGAAGACAAGTCGACCAAGTCCAGCGCCAGGGACCAAGACCTTTAGACGAGGTGTTTTTGAAGGCCTTCGAGCACGCTCATCTTTCAAAACTTGTATCACAGGCCCATAACATACATCTCTTTCAGCAGCGCCTTCTTCAGACCAATCACGGTAGAATTGCCGTAATGTGCTTCTTGCTTTTTCCATATCGTTAGAAGTGGCTGTACCTCGCCAGTCATTCGGATCCTTCTCTTTGCCCTCTTTGCTGTTTGGCCTAGCTGAGAGTCCGAATGAGTGTAGTCCTGTGTACAAGATTGCGCTTGCTAGCTCAGCATTCTTATCGATAGCATCATCGACGGCATTGAGCGTATCCAAATATGAGAACGGTGGTGATGAGAGAAGCTCTAAATGAGCTCTTGGAAGAGCATAAAATGACTGCCTTCTTAAATGAGTGGTATTGTATTTTGCTATTGTAGAGTATTGGCTATATGGGGTCTTAGCAAATCCTTCTTGTCGTCTTACAGAAAGGAACGCGGCACAATGGCAAGTTGAAGAAAGTAAGAGGTACAAGGTAAAACAAAACTTGCAAAATCTGTGAAGCTCTATACAATTAAACCGACTTATCTTGAGCTGAAACCCTATTGAAGCCCCTCTAGTGAAGTAGATATATCCTAGAAAGGGATGACTGAGATGACAAACCTACAAGAATGAATCTAATGCGGCAAATAAAACTCTCTTCTCTTCCTCATTCTCGAACTCATTACCATCCCACTCTAAATCGCTCATCTCCACGAAAATCCACCAATTGTTTTGACTTAAGGACCATCTATATGGAGTGAGGACGGAAATGGTTCCGTAGAGACGACGAGACGGTTAACTTTAAGTTATCTCTACGCGCTGACTAATCAAAAGCGGATCACAGGCTAGCTCGACCGGGGTGTCAGTGCCTCTGCGATCTAACACTGTTCTTACCCTTCCTACATCACAATTCAGTGAACGCAAGATCCATACAATCCGCCTTCAGCCATGGAGGCTCCTGGCGCGAAACAGCTTGGTATTACGGGGCCTCTTTCTACCGCGCTTCCTACGGAAGAAGATCTTGCAGCAACCAACGCTCTCATCGAAGAGCTGCGGAGACAGAACAATTATGAGACTGCTGCCGAGACAAATAAGAGGTAAGTTGTCATTGCCTTATAATTTGCTACACTGGGAGTCTTTATTCTCCACTGTTCGATATCTCAAGCTCATAATATCTGCACCTAGAGCCGCTGTCTTAGCATCACTTCAGACGATCACCGAGGAATTCGTGAGGCGTGTTAGTAAAGCACAAGGTCTCGCTGATAATGTTGCCAATTCTGCGGGCGGCAAAATATTTACGTATGGGAGTTATAGGCTTGGTGTTGTTGGTCCTGGGTCGGATATAGACGCTCTCGTTCTCGTCCCAGTTCATATCTCCCGCGATGACTATTTTAAGTACTTCCCCGACTTGCTCGTCGAGATGGCACCTGAAGGTGCTATTACAGATCTTACCCCAGTAGTGGACGCCTTCGTACCGATCATAAAATTTGAGTACTCGAATATCAGCATTGATCTTATCTTCTCTCGGTTGCAACTCAGTCAGATCCGGAAAGACCTAACGCTCCAGGATACAAAACTATTACGGGGCCTAAATGAGACCGAGCTTCGATGTGTGAACGGAACTAGAGTAACCGATGAGATACTTGAGCTTGTGCCCCAGAAGTCAGTTTTCAGAACAGCGCTGCGAGGAATCAAACTGTGGGCGCAACGTCGGGCGATTTATGCCAATATCATGGGGTTTCCTGGAGGTGTCGCATGGGCTATGCTTGTTGCTAGGGTTTGTCAACTGTATCCAAAGGCTACGGCCTCAACAATCCTGTTGAAATTCTTTCGTATAATGGAGAGATGGCAGTGGCCTCAGCCAGTAATGCTTAAGCATATGGAAAAAGGCGACCTGAATGTTCGAGTGTGGAACCCGAAGGTAAGGGCTCACGTCTGTGTGGTGAATATCAATCGGTATGGCTAACAATCGAAAGCTCTATCCGCGGGATGGCCTTCACTTAATGCCAATTATCACTCCTGCTTATCCTCAGATGTGTGCTACACACAATATCACCAAATCAACTAAGGAGGTTATTCGCAGAGAGCTTCAGCGTGGGGGAGAGATTATGGATCAAATTATGGATGGGAAATTACCCTGGAAAGAGCTGTTCGTGAAACACACATTTTTCACGAAAGGATACAAATACTACCTCTCCATTATTTCGGCAAGCACAACTCAAGAAGCACAGCTGATCTGGTCTGGCTTGGTTGAATCAAAAGTTAGACTTCTAGTTGTCAATGTTGAAGCGCATGAATCGATTGCACTGGCTCACCCTTTCAACAAGGGGTTCGAAAGAGTGCATCGATGTACGACCGACGAGGAAATTGAGAAAGTTAAGAATGGGAGTATGGAATTTCTAGTTGATGAGTCTTCCCAAAAGGATTCTGAACCGGCCAAGGAAACTGACGGAGCCACTGCTTCGGATGCTACCAAAGAAGGACCGACAATGATATATACGACGACATTCTACATAGGATTAGAGCTCAGGGAAGGTAAGCAAGGCATGCCTCTTGTAGATTTAGGGTCTTGATGTTATGTTTTGTTCCTCAAAACAACCAATGGCGAATCGGTCCACACTTTACTGACTTCCGCACTCCGCTCTGGATCGATTAATCGTTGCTGACAGATTTAGGTGCCAAATCACTCGACCTCTCATGGCAAGTTGAAGACTTCAAGAAAATGTGCATATCTTGGGACAAATACAACGGCGAATTAAATGCGCTGAACGTTATTCATACTCGGAAGTAAGGGGTCCCTCATTTCTGTCACTCGTAAACATTTGCTGACCTCTTGAAGTTTCGATCTCCCCGACGATATCTTTGCAGAAGGAGAGGTCAAGCCTACACGCCCCTTGAAGAAGAAGAAGACAGCGGCGGCTGCGGAGCCAGCAAAGAAGCGTGCCGCAACAGAAGTATGTCGTCTAGCTGGAGTGAAATGGTTACCCTATGGAAGCCCATCCAAGCTGGCTACAACCTTTTAAACTGTAACAACGCTGACAATAAACAGGACTCAGTACCAGCGCCTGCAACAAAGAGGCAGCAGACCTCCGTAGCAGCGGCTGGCTAGATTTGTGCGAAATACCCTTAATATTCTTGATTCTGCTTGTCCTCTTGGGCCGCACCTAACGATAGGTATATCCAGCGCTTCGTTCATCACCAATCAGCGATTAAGTACATACGACCTAATATCGACCTTTTATTTACTATACCCCCACAGACATCGAAATAGCGAGACAACACCAACTAATCCATATGATGGAGTGCTTCATGGGCCTGATCAGCGACAACCCAGGTTATACCGGCTAAGTAAACTTTAAAATTACGTTTGACACCCCCTATGATTCCCTATTGGGAATATTCTCACTTCTGAGTTTATATGAGTGCGCCACGTCAGTATGGCGGCCTAAACATTAATTTGATAGCATAGGCGTTTGTAGAACGGATAGTACATGGAGAATGGAGCCTGGTGATTGGCAAATTGCTACGTTTAGAATAGGCAGCTACTGAAATATGTATTTAGAACTGCAATTCAATCATATTGTGGGACCAAAGAGTCTCAAAATAGCACATTTCAATATCGCTTTACTTTTCCTAGGTTTACATGCCCAGATCATTCAATGCACTACCAGCCAGCCTACTCCTTTGCGCCATGTCCGGAACACCTCATATTTCTGCATGCTCAGAAACCGACCAAGTCTATTCAAATATCTATCAGAGGCTGAACTGCAGCCGCATCCTCGGCTGGGGGATGAGCTTGGGCTGCTTGCTCGGCGTTTTGGTCTCTCTGATCTGCACCGCTATTTCCAGCAGCACCAGTCTCCCCAGCATCGTTTTCTGCTTCCGCAGCCTCTCTCTCAGCTCGTTCCTGCTCCTGTCGAGCTCTCTCTGCCTCGATAGCTGCTGTTTCTGCTTCTCTAGCAGCAATATGCCTTTCGCCAACCCCAGGTACAAGACTTGCAAGAAACAGGAGCATTGCATGTTCAGCCCGCCGTATTTGCGCCACAAGCCAACCGGCGTTCTCTCTCCTATGCTGTTCAAGTAACCTTGCCGCTACTTGAGCGGGATCCGGTTCGACTCGTCCACGGCGTCCTTGCGGTCGTTGTGGTTGTTGCTCGCCTGGTTGTGGCGCCGCTCCTTCATTTGCTGCTGGGATTCCGGCTGCTCCAGGACCTGCAAGTGGCAACAGGCCTTCTAGGTGTCTACGAACGGGACCCCAGATTTGTTCGGCGAAACCATTTAACACGCCCGTATTCACGATGAATACGATGACTGCAAGAGCGCTGATAGTTAATAGTCGTGACCAGCTGTTACTTCCGGATGTGAAGAACCAGATAAAGCCAATGAGCCTGATAATTAACCAGATGTGTGGTAAGACTTGAACAGCCAAAGGACCAGCACCTGGGTTTGCCGGGTGCATTCCAGCATGGAAAATATTTTGACCTTCTTCAGCATTCCCATCCCGGTGATGGTCATGACGCGCATGTGGTTGAGGTAATACATTAGCACCGTTAGGATTGTCGGCGTCATTATCGCCGGCTCTTGCCTGCTGTGAATTTTGAGGTGTCGTAACCGGAGGATTGAAGTGGCTTCCGACAGGTTGCTGTGATATATGGGATATGTTTGCATTGCTAACTAGGAGAGCCCGAGGCCCTGAAGGGGATGAAAGGATGTAGACCATTGAGCCGTCGTTGGAGGAATATGCGGCAGCCAAAGGGTCTGCAAAAGAGGCACTGTACGTTGGGGCATGTGGCTGGATAGGGGGCAAGTGCATAGGAAGGAGCCCCGACGGCAGAACATTGCCTTGTGCAGAATGCGTTTGGTTGCCGTTGTTGAGTGGGTTTAAACCATTATTCTCAAGTGGGAACGGCTGAGGATTCTGCTGATTCAAGTGATTACCTCCGACACGACTATTTGTCTCACTACGGACGCTCTGAGTGCTGCTGGGTCGCACTATTGGAAATGTAGCCATCGTCTCGTTCACTGTTACTTGCCACCTCTCCCCGTTTGGACCGAGACCTTCTCGTACATAGGTCCTTGAATGCTCAGGAGGATGGATATTGGGGCTCGCCCTCCCTGATAGACTTCCAGCCGACTGCGTTGGTGGCGTAGTAGTACCAATTGTATCATTGATGCCATTATGCCCGGCAGCTGCTCTGTCTCTCTGCTGCTGTGCGATAAGATTCTGGAAGATTAAGGGAGGCCGTGGAGCGAACTGTGGTACCGTTGGCGGATTTGGAGCATCCAGCTGACCCTGACTATTCTGAGCCGGGAGACCATTCTGAGGTGGATTACCAAATATTTGTGGATGCCGCTGTTCCAAGGCCAATAGGTCTTGATATATACGATTGGTCTCACGCTGCAGCTGTTGCATTCTCTGGGTTGTAAGCATATGATCTGGTCGATGCATATGTTGCATTTGTAAGCCCCTGAGTTGCTGTTCCTGGAGAGTCTGCAGCGCCCTTATCTCAGCAGGTAGGTTCGGGTTCAGTGGAGGAATCGCACTTTGTGTTTGATTTGGAAGCTGATTTGTCATCTGACGAAGCTGATGATTCAGTTGGTTGTTATGATGAGCATGGTGATGGTGGTGATGATGCTGCTGCTGATGGATGTGCTGAGGCGCCGCAGCGGGCGGAGATATAGGATTCGAGATAGGTGGTTGGCTTGAAGAAGCTTCAGTTGCGACGGGACGTAGGACTAAGTGGAGTGTTTGAGGTCCCGCAAGCTATAGGGAAACGAATATCAGTCTCTGGATTGTCACATAAAGAAGTTATTATAGCTACCATTGCTTCCCTGCCGAATATTTCTTGCATTGTCTCTAACTCCCTCGCCAACATACGTCCTCTGTGTATAAGTCTTTGAGCTTCATCTGAGGGTTTTACAGCTAGGCTTTCACGGATCCTAGCCTTGAGCTGCTTAACCGTGGTTGTAGTAGGTAAATCATGGAAGGTCATAGGACTGTTGACGCCTGCGGATGGGGATATAATCGTAAGGTTAAAGGTTGAAGGTGCAGTGTTATCGTCAGCCATGGCAGGACTATCGGTCCTTGACGGTACGGCGGGAGGTCGCGACATGGTGAGTGGCAGCGAAAGGTCCAAAGTTGACAGATCTCAAATTGGCAGAATCCCACCACTGGGTATTTATCGAGACATTGAGAAGCACTTTCCGAAGCGCGCTAGATAATCCAGTCTAATTATCTTCCCATCCACGCTCCAGACTTGCCGACTGATTTTATTTGTACCAGATACTCCCAATGGAGTAAGCTGTCTTCTCCGTGCTGTCGCACGGCGGGAGGTCCCTTAACCAAACAGACGGAGAAACCTTAACCCGGATAGCGCCCGCTAACGTCATTAATCCAGCTTTGGCTTTCAGGTTATCGCGGTCAAAAATTAATTGAAGTCCATGCATAGCAGCACCCCATTACCCGTCTTTGCTCTAGGCAATGCTTTAACTCAGAATTGGTCACATTGAAAATGGCGCTTCAGTTTACAGTGCGGTCCAGATCCCGGGTCGCCATCCTTGCACATAACCTGGGAAGCCCTGACATTTTGGCTTTCCCCTTGGGCCTGCGCAGCTGTCGCCAAATTCGCCGACCACTTTCGTCTACGTCAGCCCGATTTCAACAGAGGTCAAAGTACAAGGAGTCTTTTGGTTCACGCTTACGGAAAGCTTTAAGGGAAACGAAAATACAATGGTATCAAATCCCAGTTGGATTGGGGATCGGCTTTCTAGGTCTCCTTCAGTTCTACAAAGTGAGCGAGCGGGAGAAGGCAAGAATAGCGGAGGAGGCGCAGGATGGAGAAAAACAGACCCGTCCTAAAAAGCGGGAAAGAATCCGGCCAACAGGACCATGGTATTGTTTCTCCCGCTGTCAATATGTGTAGAAAACCCGCTAAGCGTTTCAAAGGCAGGTGCAGGTGATGTCTACCCTTCCCTTAAAAGCTATTTCGAGGCTCTGGGGAAGATTCAACGAGCTCGAGATCCCATACTACCTTCGCGTGCCTGGATTCAAACTTTATTCTTGGATTTTTGGAGTTAAGTAAGTGGGCAGTGTGGTATTGCCATCTACCAAGTCTAACCGTCGCAGCCTGTCAGAAGTTTCAGAACCGGATTTACATGTATACCCAAATCTCTCCGCTTTCTTCTATAGAACGTTAAAACCAGGTGCTCGACCGCTTGATCCGGACCCTAATGCTCTTCTATCACCGTCGGATGGCAGAGTTCTCGAATTTGGAACAATTGAAAGCGGTGAGATTGAACAAGTCAAGGGTATGACGTATAGCCTCGATGCCTTGCTTGGAACTTCTACACCTGAAACTAGTCCATCGCCATTACCAGGTCCTGTAGTATCTGAGACAGCCAAACCTCGCCGCGGTCTTTTTGGAGGACGCAAGAATGAGGAAGAAGTTGTACAACCGGACGAGGAATTTGCTACCGTAAACGGGATTACATATACCCTCCCTACTCTGTTATCAGGTCCATCAAAAAACTCATCTGCATCTACATCTACAGCGAAAGATAGATCTACAACCTCAAAACCTGATTCGGTGGCAGAAGTTATCTCGGATCTTGCTAAGGCAGAGCGGCCATGGTATGCCCGTCTCACGTCGCAGAATCGCACCGCGTTATACTACGCAGTAATATATTTGGCGCCTGGTGACTATCACCGGTTTCACTCACCAACTAATTGGGTGGCTGAAAGACGGCGACATTTTGCTGGAGAGCTATACAGCGTTTCTCCTTATCTCCAGCGAACACTGCCTGGTTTATTCACCCTCAATGAGCGAGTGGTACTACTTGGCCGTTGGCGGTGGGGCTTTTTCTCCTATACGCCTGTTGGTGCCACAAACGTTGGGTCGATCGTAATAAACTTTGATCGTGAACTCCGAACCAACTCTCTAACCACAGATACTGAGGCCGATAAAGCTGCCGAGGAAGCTGCCAAACGTGGTGAGAGATATACTGGCTTTACTGAGGCTACATATGAAGCTGCCAGCCCCATCCTCCATGGTCATGCGCTGCGGCGAGGAGAAGAGATGGGAGGGTTCCAACTTGGCAGCACGATCGTTCTAGTTTTTGAAGCGCCAAAGGGACAACGACCTAGTCTCGATGAGGGCTGGATGGGAGAAAAATCCCAGAGAAAAGGTGGTTGGAATTGGGCAGTTGAGAAGGGCCAGAAGATCAAAATGGGCCAACGCTTAGGCTGGGTGGATGCTGAAAATTGATGAGTTATTTTCGCTGTAATTAAAGCGAGCAAGCGTTTTGCATAACATGTAACCTGTATCTGTACGAATATGGACCTTTTGATATCCAATTGTAACTTAGGGTGTAAGACTTCTTCAATGTAACAAAAAGTTGACTATCTTCACCATTGTGGATAAATAATATTGGCCTCCAGATTCCGTGTCAAACATTCATCTACGTAAGGGTATGAACATGATTTCTCCACCTCAAACTTCAGTATCGCTCAATATTGGATAACACATTATAAAATCATAACCGCTAAGCATCAATAGAAGGCCCAACATCTTGGATTTTCTCAATGAGATCGGCACTAGTCCTCAAATTCTCAGACCCGCTCAATGCTTTCGCGATCACCGTTTCGCTCCTCTCTCTAACAATGCGCCCTAAGGCACTGACAAGGAATCCTGAGATAATTTCGACTGACCAGCTGTCAGGGATCAAACCGAGGACGTAATAAACGTCAAACCAGCTTCCAAATCTTTCTAAAAGACTCCCAGTTTGCTCGACACGATCACTGATATCCTCTATCTTCAGGAATTCCAATAGTAAATGACCGAAGAGCTTTGCCTGCTCCTCTCTTGTGGGAAGAAGTTCCCGAGCCAAAGTTCCAGAGACGGGGTGATATATGCTAGATCCACCCAACAAGCAATACATTATGGCTGTGTCGTAGTCCCCTAGTCCGTGTGTAAGAAGACGAAGGGCCTCTGCGTGCTGGGACTGGCGTCCTTTAAGGATAATCACTTCTGGAACTAACTCTTGAGCAAAAGGCATAATTCGACCAAGAATTGCGGCAGCATCATAATTCGAGGCCGGTCCCTGGTTTCCTCCTAATAACTGCAGGAGACGGAGCCGGCTATTCCACCACTCTTCATCCATGGCATTGTCAGTAATAAATTGGCGATATGTTGGTTTAGGAGGCCGTAAAGCTCGATATGCCACATAAGTATCCTCCAATATTTTTCTCGCGGATTCCGAGCTTTCAAGCTTCTTTATCACAATATCCAGATAATACGTAATTAGTTCATTGACGTATTCCATATGATTCTTGCCAAATACCAGGTGCTCCAGGTAGTCCTTAACTGCACCAGGAGCTCCATCACGTAGTATCTGAACCACTGTGGTAGGCTCAAATTTGACTTTGCTTCGATCTTCAGCAAATACTTGAACACCTAACTTAGGGTTTCTGGCCGCTAGCCATACACCATATTCCTGGACAAGCTGGGGATTGCTGGTTTTCGAGAGATATTCTCGGAGCCTCTGCTCTCCATCCCGAAACTCGCTACCTTTGTCAACCTCGCCCTCAATGATCCGTCGCCAGGTAGCAAGCACTTCCCCTGCCATCCTCCGGCTCTGATATAGGCGACTTAGTGCGTACAGACGTTGGTGGGACTCAAGAAGAGAGATTGCTCTTTCAAAACAATCTAATCCATGGTCAACTAGCTCATACAACTCAGCTCTATATGGATTTCGTTTTCCTGCACCTTCCAATGATAACTCATCCAGGCGCAATAGCACAACTAGAAGGGCAGCATCTATACTTCGAAAGACCTCACTCTCGTTAGCAACACTGGCAAAGCCTTTCCTACGGCGCCAAGCCGTCAAGAAGCGTTTTAGCAAAATGAGCACCGCCTCAGACACGGCTCTCTGCTCCAACGCATTTTTAGAGCCTGCGCTCTCATCTTCGAGGAAGCTGTCTGTCGCTTCCTTGATGCCTCCATGGACCCATATGCCCGTTCTGCCTTCAATTATTTCGTTTCGAAGGAGAGGAACGATGGCAATGATGACACGAGGATCAAGTCCACCTTCAAGCAAAGCTTCCTCTGCGGCTCGATATTCTACTTCTGCAAGCTGTGTTGTTGGCCCCGTAAGGATACTCATAAAGAGCAAAAGACCAGCTCGTTGCCTCAAATATATCAAGCTGAGAAATTCGGTCTCTGTTTTTGCTTCGGTTCCTCGCAGAGAGTCAATCACCTCAATAGCTTTCTGCCGGTCCAGTGTTGCATATCGCTCTTCCGCTGCTTTGTGTTCAACAATCGGCGAGATCGAAGCCTCCAATCGAAGGGCTAATGGGTTTCGTACAACCCACCAGATCTCTCTCTTTGACCAGGCAACGATGCGTGCTTTGGAATGACCCAGTCTTCGAGCAAACTCTATCTCCTCTTCCTGTCTACGTTCTTCCCAGCCATCAGGCAGGCCTTCTCCGCTTTCAAACAGCTCCCGTTCAGCCGATACCCGTTCTAGAGATGCGGCAGTCCTAGAATCAACACTGTCTAAAGACATAGTTGAGGTCTCTCGTGATCTTATCGCAAAAGGCTTGAATCTCCTGAGTTGTAGCTTATCTGTAAGTTCGTGGAAATATACGGTTCCTGACTCCGTTGTAGACCTCAACCCGATTCGACTTGAGAGACCATTATCTTTCTCATTGGTAAGTGGAGGCTTTAGCCAATATTTGACACCCTCGCTCTCCCCAGGATCCAAATCCCATCGTTGAATCTCTATGACAGAGCTCTGATTCTCAGCATCACCTCGACTCATAGATGCAAGAACATATCCCTCTTCTTCGTCGTCTTGTGTATTAGGAGCTGGCTCCACACCGACCCCCCGGCCTTCTACGACTAGTTCATCGGGATATGTATCAAACTGCAAAGTCGATCGAGTGACATCACCCTCCAGGTTGACGAAGAGACCAACCCCCGGCTCATTTGGTTTGGTCCCAGTAACAAGGAGAAACTCCTGATGTGTTGGAGATACTATATGTGGTTTGAGATATATCGGCGCAGAAGTTGTGGCTGTACTTGAGGCTGTTGGCTCCGTAGTTCCTCCCTCGAGTGGTGGAGCTGGAAGAGGTTTATTGGTTTGATAGTTGGGTGGTTGATTTATATTGCCGGTCGGAACTGGGGAATCCTCCCGAAGAAGGTCAGGCACAGCAGTTCGATCTCTACTGGAAGTGCGTTGATCCGAACCTCGGGAACCACCAGTCATAAACGAACCGAGACTGGTACTTCGCGCATGGCCTCTATCATCTGTAGTTGATCTTGATGGGGCGCTTTGGGCTGAAGATGCGCTCCTTGAGATTCCGCCACCCACGTTACCAGATATATCCTGTACCTGACCCCCTATAATATCTGATTGGGACTCATCAAGTGAAGATATAGGAAAGAGGGGTATCTTCAGTTGGTGGTCTACATCAAGAAGAGCATATGAGTGAGCATCAGCGACACAGGCAAATGAATCGCGACGCACTATTGTTGTACTCCCCGCAAAATCGATTGTCTGAAGTAGTTAGCACAACTACCTGCCAATACTTCGTACAATATCTTTCCTACCTTAATCGAGCGTGGCTGTTCTTCACCAATCCTGATCACTCTAAGTTTCCTCCTTAGTGATAATAAAACTATATCAAAAGCCTCTGGTCCGTCCTGTCCACGGTCGTGTGGCCGATTCAGATCCAAGCCTCCAATCCAGTAGCATCCCGGAACCTGAGCAGTATTGAATACAGGACTGAGTTCTGGGAGTGAATAAAAGGTCACAGTCCAGTTGCATAATATGCACGCCTTGTTGACCTTTGGCAGAAGTAGTATCTGTTGTACTCCTGGTTTTGTGGTTATAGAGGTACCGTTATAAGCTGGCGACAGTCTCGAGGCCAGAATAAAGGATGGTTTTGCGTCTTTATCTGAAGGTTCCGCTGGTATCTCAAAAAAATGAAGTAATTCAGAGGCTGAGGTTCCGATATACAGATTATGATCTGGAGAAGGTTAGTAACAACTTCTACCTATCGTGACGTTTCCACATCGTTTCCTGAGACCTCAAGAGATATCGACGCAGCTATTGATCATCGTTATCCTTACCTAAGTACTCAACACAATTTATTTCTATATCCTCTCTGTCGCCATCTGCTGATAATGGTAGATCTTTAATCAGGCTGCGCAGAACGAATGGGCCTTGTCCTAGTGAGCCTGCCTTCACGCCCTCTGATGCAGCAATCTCCCCGGAATCGTCGGACGCCATGGGTGCAATTGTGAATCACCACGCCATCTTCCTAATCATTTCCCAGTTTTAGCGTTCATTTCATACACAGGTCTTGCAGTCTTGACGTTGTTCGTCATTGCGCGGAGAGCTTACTGCCTGATTTAGGCAAGGCTGAGCTAGAGTTTCTCCGTGCCGATGTCCGGTACCTGAATGCGTCGCAAGCCAGCCTCTCCAGGGAAGGGGCCACGTTCAATCATCAACAGACCACTGTTGTACATATTTCACCGCAAAAGCAAACTTCAGGCCACAAGTTGCCGGTTGACTTATATTTCTAGGAAAGCAACTAATGGAAGCGTCTTAATCTAGGGGAAAATGGCGGAACTTCAAGAACATGCCGCAACGGAATCCACTGGTGCGGAAGCTCCAGTAGCTCAGGATACAGGCGGTGATCATGAAGGGGACAACAAATTCCAAAAGGCGATATCTGCCTGGCGAAGTATGCACAGAGCTTCAATGGTAATATGACATGCACTAACACCCTCTTCAGATATTGATTTAACGTCTATGGTTACAACACTTGACAACACTGCGTCGGAAATTGTCACGTATCAGAGAGATTCTACAGTGCAGCGAAAAGACCTAGCGCAGAAAACAAAAGACTTTAGGAAATTAGATGATGCAACGAAACTAGTTGAAGTTAAAGGGCTATTGAAAGGTGGGCAAAGTCTCGAACTACTTCATAGCCTCGTGCTTATTCAATGCAGCATACCAAACTTTTATCGACCTCTTAACAAATCACTCGAAGTCAATTAATTCGGCATTTCTCCAAGTTTACTCTTCATTATCAGAAGCCCCAGATCCATATCCCCTCTTAGAGGCTTCCGTGGATTCCTTACTTTTGTCGGAAGATACCTTGCCGAAAGTCACCGAAGAGAACGAACATCTACAAAAATCCGTCAGCAAGCTCACGGCGCAGCTGGAAGAGACTGAGTCGAGACTGGAGACAGAAAGAGCAGCGAGGAAAACTTTGGAAGAAAACCTTGAGAACAAGGTTAAGGATGTCGAATCGTCGTGGGCAGCAGTCTTGGAAGAAAAGAAGGATAACTGGGAGGCAAAGGAGAAGCTGCTAGAAGAGAAAGTGGAAAATCAGGAACGTCTGCTGAACGAGATAAAAGCTAGCTATGAAGTTACACAACGACTTGATCAATCTGACGGCTCAGAGAGCGGCCGTGGTCAGGTCACAAGTGCAGAATTGGAAATGGTAAACTCAGATCTTGAACGTACCAGTGCTAGATTAGCAGAGGTTGAGGCCCGAAATGAGCAGCTTCGCATCGAATTGGCACAATCGGCTGCGCAAGTAACGAGCCAACCTTCGGTTGACGTTGAGGATGACCCTGCGTTTATGAGGATCCGGTCTGAAAACTCGTCCCTGCTCAGAAAGCTAGACGCAGCCCGTGTGGAACGAGATGCGAGGACGCGTGAACTAGAAGGAAAGCTTCGTTCGCTTGAAAGAGAGATTAGCCTGCTTAAGGACGAGCGTGACACTTTGAAAGTCAAGGTCCAAAAATGGGCCAACTATGAAGACATCAAGCAAGAGCTAGAAGTATTGAAGAGCATCGAGTTTGCCACTGGTGATGATGATGAATCCATCAACGTCGCTTCGGGAGTAAACAATGATGGAGACTCTGAAAAGGGAAATCAAGCCAAAGGGAAGGGCGATTCTCTAGAGCAGCTTTTGCTTGCTCGCAATAAAAAGCTGGGTGATGAATTGACGATTCTCAGAGTCTCTCACCAAGACCTGCAGAATCGACTACAAAATATGCAAGAGGAGCTGTCAAGAACAAATGCAGAGCTGGAGCGAACCCAAAACTTGAATGCTACGCTTGAAAATGACCTTGCTAACGTACAGAGCGAGGCTTCCAACGCGTTCCCTTCCGGTGCCTCTGTTGCTGGGACCTATACCAGCCGCTATCCTTCCGGGAACGCTGCGGTAAGTGCTTACGGCGGACGTAAAGGTCGATCCTCACCTACTTCGTCTATTATATCTGGATTTGATCCGAGATCATCAATAGCAAATCACAGCTTAGAATCTCTGAGGGCAGGAGAGCCTGTTGGTGGCGGATCAGGTATTCTGCCCATGATTACTGCTCAGCGAGATCGCTTCAAGCAAAGAAACAGCCAGTTAGAGAATGAGCTCTCTGAGTGTCACCGGACCGTATCATCATTACGCCAGGAGGTTGCGTCTTTGCAAAAAGACAACCTGAACCTGTACGAGAAGACTCGTTATATCTCCTCGTATAACCGTGGTGGCCAGGCTTCATCTGCTTCATCATACACGCCAAATCCGAGCGTTGCATCGGTACAGATGTCGTCGAGTACGTCCTCGGGGTTGGCACTTGACCGATACCGTTCCGCGTACGAGTCTAACATATCTCCGTTTGCCCAGTTCCGTGGGCGGGAATCGGCACGGGCGTACAAACGGATGAGCTTACCTGAGCGTATTGTGTTCTCTATAACAAGAATGGTGCTCGCAACTAGGACAAGTCGAAATCTCTTTGCAGCCTACTGCGTAGCATTGCATGTCTTGGTATTCTTCGCGTTGTATTGGCTGGGAACGGTTGATGCAGAGCAACATGGGAGTCACCTGGGACAGGCTGCGATGGCGGCTGCCGCAGGACCTCTTGCAGGTGCTAATACCGGGGCAGATTCACAGCACGGAGATTGGCAGTTAGAGGGACTAGATCATGCAGCAGGGTGATAAGATGGCAGTGTATTATATGTTTTAGTAGATGCTATGAGAGGGTCGAGATACCCTTTCCATTTTATTAATCCAGGTCATTAATAAATCAGTCGATATTCATGGACCCTCGTACAACCTACTTCTTTTCTATTATGCCATAGCACGTGGTTGAAAGCAGGATAACCGACAAAGTCTCTAGAATGATGAGGACTTTACCTATGTTCAAAAGTCAGCAGACAGAAGGGTTCCTATAGTGAGGATTTTCGAGATGAAGAGCACGCGCGTACATTCCAAAGTTTCCAAGTTATCAATCTTAGAAAAAGTGTGCTCTACGTGAAGGATTATTGGTTGTCTCCCTCCACGTCAATCGAGTAATCTCGTAGCCGCCAGCAGGGAAGGAAGCTCATTTACGCAGTGTAATGTCTCGACCCCGGCATGTCGGGTGGATCCAATCAAGGTTTCCGTGTGGACAAAGCCAAAAATAACCTCTACGCGCCGGAGCCAATAATGGCACCCGGCCTCCACGCCCGACCCGACTACCCTAGCACCATCAATAGTTCTATGGACGAGATCTTAAGATCTGTAAATAGATACGCGTATTATGTGCATTTGGTGGGTTGTTAGTCCGTGATTAACCGCGGCAGCTAATTATTTCTTTGCAAACAGAAGAAGTCCACGGTGGTGTCGCGGCTATGGGCCATTGAGAAAAGAGACAAAGAGCGAACCCATCGTCGCAAGCAGTGAGAGGAGCAGGTTTTACTGTACGGAGGTATGACCCTTGCATTTACGCAGTACGCGGAGGCCTCTCACCAAAGGTACGACAGGTGTATACGTGGAAATCTACCAGAGCTCTACTTATCGTGGCACCGCAGATAGTCAACGTACGACTGAAGCAAGTGATACATGGGTAGATTATTGCTCCCTGTTTATACGCTTGGTAGTCGATATAACGTTAGCGCCAGTGGAACGCTATAAGCACTCGAAGAAAAATGCTGTTAGACCATCTGGTGGGTAGCTAACCGTAGCCAGGGATCTCCTGCTGGGTGCTGGAAATCAAGTATCTATCGCGATGATGACGGAAGATTCTGCATCATATGAGCAGCTCTTCCTCCAGTACAATCATTCTCGTAGCTTTTGGTAGGTAGACGCATCTTGAAGGTGGGTAGCCTTTGAGGACCCTGATTTGCAACGGGACCACTCATTATCTGCTGCTACTTCGTACGTATCAACGGCGTCTCCGTGGCTGATTGGCAGGCCAAGCGGGTCGTCCATCGCGCGGCCAGGGCGTTTAACTTTGGCGTGGCGTCTTCGCTTAGACGCAACAGCCAGTCAGGAGCGACATCTTGTCCCCACACGCTGGTCGCCATCCCGCCTAGCATCTCTTCTCCCCAGCCAATGGCCGTGGAAGCCTGCGTCTGGCGCGGACGACCTGCAACGCCTCGTCCTCTTCCGTAGAGTCGCAATCGCTGCAGCCGCCTGGGCGAGATGTATTTTCGGAGTCACTAGGCACACCTGCGCTTGGCCCCGGATCGAGGAAATGAATGAATGGCCCTGGTCCCCGGCGTAGTACCAACGTCCAGCCGGAACAGGGCGGCTGTCTGTCCAACACCTCCAGTGTACCGGGAGTGGCTCGAGGTGGGCGTGGGACAGATAGACGCCAGCTTCTATCTCTATAAGACCCGGCCACTGTCCCATCTGTAAGCAGATTCATCATCCATTGCGGTTTTCCCTTTCCAACGAATTTCCTTTCTATCAATCTCGTCCGTTCTTCTTTTTCTTTTCCTTTTATAATTTCCTAGGTCCTGAGTCTTCGATTTGTGGGTTTTCCTTTTCGGGTTTTCTCTTATATCACTCTCTCCTCGGATTATCTTATCACGCAAACGTCACCACAACTTCAGTCTACGCCTAATACTAGACATCATGCTCTCCTCCGTTTGGGTTATCTCGGCGCTGTGCGCTGTGGCTTTCTCGGCTCCTACTCTGCCTTACGAGACCAAGTCAACGGCGGGTGCTACAAACATGGCGGTGCTATCTGAATACTTCTCGTTACTGGGCTCCAAGGTTCAGGCAGGAAAGGACTCGGCTGCTCCAGTTTGCGATCTGAGCAACGCAGTCATGCCTACAGCATGTAGGTTCTTCTTGTTCAACGTCTTGGAAGCACACCGTAGCTAACCACTAGCTCAGCACCTACTCCTCTTCCTCCTCCAACAGCAGGTCTCACACTCAAGCACGTTGCTATCGGCCGTGGAACTCAAAACTACACCTGCGCTACTAGCGACAGCACTTCTGTTCCTGTCGCCATTGGTGCCAATGCAACGCTCTTCAACGCCAGCTGTGTGGCTTCTACCTATCCAGATGTTTTCACGATGCTACCCCGAGTAGCCTTGGAATTCAACCTCTCATCGACCAATCAACCAGAATTCATCCCGTCAAATCTCCAAATCAGCGGCCACCACTATTTCCTCACCACCACTACGCCTTTCTTCAACATGGACACCCAAAACCAGGATCTTGGAGAGATTCCTTGCGCCAAGAACAATACTGCCAGTGCCCCGGCTGAGGCCGTGGTGGGACAGAACAATGCCGGCTTTGGCGCCGTGCCATGGTTGAAGCTGATTGCCAAGACTGGTGCAACTGGAGGTTTACAGGAAGTCTACAGAGTCAACACTGCTGGAGGAAACCCACCAACTACCTGTGAGGGCATGCCAAGCTCATTCGACGTCCAATACTCAGCGGAGTAAGTTTTCTCTTCCATCAGTCAATTATGCCCATCACACCACAGCGACTAATACATTCGTGTAGGTATTGGTTCTGGGCCAATTAAAATTGTTTAGTACTGAAACATGAAAAAAAAAAAATTGTCATACCTTTGTTTTTCCATAGATTGAGATTTACCCTTTTACAAACCCTCCCTTTAACTGAGGGTTTCTCTAGCGTTGCTTTACTGTACAAGTATGGTTGCGAGACCTATTCAGTTACATGCAGCCATCGCTGCTTTTTTAATCAAAATTTTTATTCCCTTTATGTTTGATCTCAACCGTAATCTCTCGTATCCACCGGATTTCTTTTTTTTTTTTTTTTTGAATTGAGAAATTTGCTACTATTTGGAGTGCCTACTCCTTTGAAGTTGTCTTCAAAGTTCGATAACCCTTAGAGCTTTTACTCACTGAAGGATGCAACTTGTGACTGGAGACCGAACACATAACACAATTTTCTTCCAGAAGCTGATTATGAGCATCCAAACCCAGAAGCCCTGCAGAATATTCGCGCCTACGAACCTAGCGACATTTACTTGGTGATATGGGTACCAGGTTGAGGGATCAAAAAAGGTAGATCATCACATGAACTGGGAGGAATTTACAGTACCCCTCATGATTGGCGGACACGCTAGTGATGAGGCGCGTTATCGCAGCTATCAAGCTCAAACAAAATATCGCCAGGCGTACAGTTAAATAAACACGAACCAAAATCACCCTAGTTTCTGCATTGTCCCGCAGTCGCCTGAGAATCTCCCTTGTAAAGCATAATTGGTGGTCTCCGTGTTGAACTATCGCTACATCCTCTTTCGCCCGTTCCACAACGCCCATGGTGCTAGATGAGGGGTGTGTAGCAACATGAGCGCGCCTACTAATTCAGATACTGCGCTTTTAACTGAGCATCTTACCTATCGACCGGCGGTTAGTATATAAAGCTCAATTACAATCAATGAGTAGTTTCTGACACCTTTCATCGCAGGCTCTGATTGACGACATAATCAACAGCATAAACACACTAGCCTACAAAGCCACGGATGCAGTTGAGAATGGCCTCCTTGCCGCCAATCCCGCCGACCTTGGTTTCAAAATACCAGACCGTAGCACGAGAGAAGGTGAGGCCGAAGCAGCGGCTCTGGAAACAAAGATAAAGCACGAAATCGAGAACGGCGTCCATCAATTGGAGACGCTACTTGAGTCAAAGATCGACTTGAATTTCGATAAGCTGGAGATTTTCGCTCTTCGGAGTATTTTGAGCGTACCCCCAGACGTGAGGGATTGGATACGGTTAAGCCACTATGAGGTACGGAAAAATAGAGGGCTCTTTCTCTTAAAATAAATACGCTGGCTCCTATGCTGGAACTGAGCAGCTAATCGATCTCTGAAACTGTAGGGACTGAATTTCACACCCGACGCAGAAGCTCCAACTTCGGAATCCATTACTCTCCAGCGACGTAAAGTCAGAGAGACACAAAAGCTTCATGCCCTCCTCGTATCCGAGACTGAAAAGAACGAAGCAACGATTGCCGCTCTTAAATCCCTCCTCTCAACAAGCTCTTCGTCAGCCGCAGACATACAAAGTAATAAGGACGAAACTAAACCTGCAGCATCTACGTATCCAGCCTTGGCCTTCCTACAAAATAAGGGCGACCTCAAAGGCGATGTCTTGCATCCAATGAGCACCACGACCTCATTCGCCCTCTCTCAACTCCCGGCTCTGAAATCATTATTAGCAGAACTGAAGCCGAGGTTACAAGAACTGTCTAATACAAATGGAAAGACTGGATCAGGTGGGAGAGAAGAGAAGAGTTGGCGGAAAGAGAGATTGGAGTTCATTGAAACCCAAACGAGAAAGCATCTTGAAAATGTCAGGGGGCTGGAGCTAGGAGAAATGGGTGATGTGAGGGATGGAGAGTGGCAGGGAGAAGGAGCTAGTCTGGGCAGGGACGAGGTTAATGATTTGGAAAAGGTTGTTGACATGATTGGCGGTGGGGAAGAGGCTAAAGGAGATAGAGATGCGGATGCTATGGATCAGGATGCTTAGTGGATATTGGGGGTTAAGCATCGTCTTGGGCGTTTCTGTGCTGGCGGAGTTGGTTGGATATCATTGACAGGCCATGTTCGGAATTTAACGATTGGGTCTTTTGCTAGTGGGCGGCTGTCTATTGATTAAAAGTATACTTGGATACCCCATAGCATTTATATCATTTATTGAATCCATTAAACAAGCTCAGTTTAACTAGTGTGAAATGGGGATTGAAGCGTTTACTTTAATCACTGCCAATGACAGCGGTAAAATAAAGTGATACTAAAATATGTTACAAAGGTATAGATGCATATACATATACATATACATATACATATACATATACATATACATATACATATACATAATACGAGCAAACTAGCAGAAAACTTCCTGCATAGTTACAAATCAAGCATCTAATAAGCCCAGTTCCCTGACGAACCTCCAGAACCGATGCTGCCCTTCCTTTCCTCGCTCATGATCCGGGATTGGGCCACCGGTATCAGCTTTCACCTTGAGAATTAGATCCTTAGCAACATCCCATTCCTGGTTCTGGACGAGTGCTGCGAGCAACGTCCTCAAGGTAAGCCAGCTCGGAGTTACATGACCACTGTTCACGTCGTCCAATACCTTCATGGCCAGTCCGGTTTCCCCAACACTGGCGTATCCTTCAATTACTCGATCCCAGAATATATGGTCAACACTGCCTGCTTCCAATCTCGAATGGTCTATCAGAGCCTTAACGGCATCCAGATCTGGCGGATCACGCGCGAAGTAATGCTCGACGAGAATGGTGTATATATATGTTGAAGGTTTCAGACCCTGTCGACTCATTCGCTCCATCACGAAGTCCACAGCCCTCATATCTCCCTTGGTATTTTCTAGCAAATGGTATATGATCTTTCCATAGGTGTGGAGGTTAGGTTGGATTCCCGCAGCCTGCATTTCTGCAAAGATGCTGCTGACTACCTCCTTTTGCTCGTGAGGGCTGACAGGATCTGCTAGACGGAAAGACTCGTCGAGAATCGTAGTAAATGTAGCAACATCTGCTTCAACTCCCTGCTTCTGCATCTCCTTAAGAAGTAGCGTAGCTTGTTCCGAATTGCCACTTCGAATGAGTGGACGCAGAAGGGTGTTGTAGGTGATGACATCTGGTTTAATTCCGAGCTTGCCGGCCCAAGCCAGAACCAAATGAGCTGCTCCCATCTGCTGTTGACGAAGGAATCCAGCTATAGCTGCATTGACGGTTTCAATTGTGGGTTTGGCAACCCCCTTGATATCTGTGATTCCTCTCATCTGCTCAGTACTCAACATACCATGTTTCTCTTTGGCTGCTGAGAGCCAAATGCGACCCATGTCGTCAAGAACTCGTAGAGCTTTGTCAAACCTCCCACTCTCAATTAGACCGCTGATTCTCGTGGTCCAACAGACAACATCCGGTCTTACTCCAGACGACATCATCTTAGTCCAAACTTGCTCGAGAGCTTTCCAGTTCTTCGCTGTTCTGCACCCCATTAACATCGAATTCCACGATGCTAACGACGGGTCAAGACCGGTTTTGACCATATGATTCCAGACATCTATTGCTCCGGAAGGGTGTCTAAGTGTCATATAGGCAAGGATAAAATCATCACAAAGGGCAGGAGATAATGTCGGGTTTTGAATCTTACTTGATTCGCCACTGTTGTCAACTTTACGAATAATCGATGCTTCTTTCAGCACTGGCCATTTGGTAGCATCAGCCCAAAGACTATTAATCTTGTTCATGTCCTTTCGAGCCAATGCATCCCGCAGCTGTTTATGGACGGGGCTGAGGTGCATTCGTGATGCATTTGGTGAACTTGAACCAT
The DNA here is from genome assembly GCA_000743665.3 of Scytalidium sp. 3C. NCBI lineage: Eukaryota > Fungi > Ascomycota > Leotiomycetes > Scytalidium > Scytalidium sp. 3C. Next base: position 862,724 of record JMRO03000009.1, read on the forward strand.
GCTGCTGTTCGTCAGGATATTGTGCGATCAATTTAGACATCTCATCTTTCGTCCCAGACCACCTTGTCTTCGCGTAAGTAGCAACATCCTGGCAGGAGTGTTTCAGGATAGAATCAAGTTGCGCTGGCTGAAGATCACAAGCAGTGATTACACGTGCCAGCAACAGCTTCAATTGTGCAGCCTCTTTGACAATCGTTAAGTTAGCATTACGCTCATCAGTAAGAACCGTGATTGTGCCAAGGGTGACTGCTGGTAACGCTTGAGCTACCGAAGAGAATTGTGGTATCAGAGGGCCAAAAGCTTCGCTTACTCCGCCTCTCTGATATCTCAGAGCGGCATCTTTTGTGGCTGATACCGGAATATCTGACCAACTAAGAACAGATCTTTCAGTTCCAGGAAGCACAATCTTTGGAGTTGATCCTCGTCTCCGGCACCAAAAGTTCCAAGAACACAGAAGGTCAGAAATTAGACGTTCCACAGGCATCTCACTATCACCAGAGATACTCCTCAGCAGGTTCTCAAGTAGTCCATCCATCAAGGTTATCCATTCTGCACCCTGTAGCATACCCAGTCGTCCGAATACCTGGGTGACGTCGGTGACAGTTGGCAGGGTTTCCGGAAATGATTTATCGGCTTTAGCAGTTATGATGCGTTTTAATAACATCCTCGCTGAGCCCTTCAGATATGAGGGGCAAGATCTCTGATCTATCGATCCATTTTCCCAAGCGTCCGGTCCGAAATGCTGAACAAAGAATTCCCAAGAATCACCTATTGGGCAATCCTTATCTGAAAGCATGTTACCGAGTGTCTCCGCATTTTTGTAAGGTTCCAAGGACTTTAGGCGTCGCTGAACAGCACTTATGGTCGACGTTGGAGGCCGAAGACTGGCTTCAAAGAGAGACTCGAGCAAGTCGCCTGGATCATTGCTTGTTGTTCTCCTTAACCTCCTTCTTGAGCCAGGGAATGGTGGGCTGGCCCTTTTCGGCTTTTCGTCTTTCTCATCGGCGATATCCAGCAGATCATTCTGTGACTTGTCGTAGGGTTTGGGTTGCGGTTGGTCGCTGAGAGATACAAAAGTAGCTTGTCGAGACCATTGAAGAAGCTTCTGCTGCCGAATTTGAACGGCCTTCCGGCGGCATGCAGAGCATATGTAAGAAGTGTTCATGCCCGGGTACAGTGGTTTCTGGATACTGGAAAAACTTCGTTGGCAGTGTACAGAGAACCGTGAATTTTCGGATTAAGTTCCTAAAATTAAGGCCCAGGTTCCTGGTAGCTTGTACCCCTGCACGGCTTGTCCCGAAACGGGTTGAAGCTCACTCAACGTCACCGGATGGAGTAACCCGACACCAACTCAATCACTGCAAAATCACTGTAAAGGATATTTAGCTCTTTACAGCCTCGTCGAAACGTTTTTAATTTGCACAAATGGCCAGCCTAGAACCGCGCGGGCCGTATTCTAGTGATGAACTGAAAAAGCTTTACCCCGAAGAACTACAATTGCAACTCGTCCAGGTCCTGCTTCGCCACGGCGAGAGAACTCCAGTTTCACCTCGATTTCAAAATGCAGGACTTGCTGCCTTTTGGCCATACTGTGCTGTTGCCCGCTCCATGGTAAGCGCGACATTAGAAGCCAAAGACACAGATTGGAGTTCATTACACTGGCGTCGACGCATAGAGACCTTCGGCAAAGATGACGGCCCAGTCATAGCTTCAGGCCCTCGAGGCGAAATCGATGCTATTTGCAACCTTGGTGAATTAACAGACAGAGGAAGAGAAACGACATCTGCGCTTGGCAAACGCCTTAGACATCTCTATGTGGATCAATTGGGCTTTCTACCCCAAACACTTGACAATCCAGATATCCTATACTTGCGAGCAACGCCCGTCCCTCGAGCACTTGAATCATTGCAACAAGCTTTCTGGGGCATGTATCCGGCAAGTCACCGATCGCCTGCATTACCACCAGTTACTATCATTACTAGAGCTCCTGCAGACGAAACCCTTTTCCCCAATGACGGCAACTGCAGACGTTTCGCACAACTATCCAGAGCATTTGCTCAACGTACAGCTGATCGATGGAACGATACTAGTGACATGGAGTATCTGAATAAGTTGATAAGTAAATGGATGCCTGAGTATAGCAAGAAAGTAGCTGTCGATTCTCATCCCAGACTATCTGGAATTATGGATACTATAAACTCTACGATCTCTCATGGACCAGAAACACGACTTCCCAAGGAATTTTATGATCCCAAAGGCCGTGAAATCATTGATAAAATAGGTGTTGAAGAATGGTTTAGTGGATATACGGAGTCTCAAGAATATAGATCACTAGGAATTGGAGGATTACTTGGAGATGTTGTCTCTCGCATGGTAGGAAGCGCAGAGCATAATGCTAATGACGGACAATTTGAAGTTAGTGGTTCAGGAGCCGGTAGTGGTGGGAGAGGAACAGCAATCAGACTTGGTTTAAGTGGCTGCCATGACACCACACTTGCAGCAGCCCTTTCCAGTCTTGGTGCCTTCGACGGTGAGAAATGGCCACCATATACAAGCCATATCGCATTTGAATTATTCAGAGCTCGTGAACCCAAGATAAAAGAAGAAAGGATTCCGGAATCTCTTCAAGCTACGGAGCCCAAGAAGGGATGGTTCGAGCAGATATTCAGTTTCAAACCAACCAAAGCTGGTGTCAATAACGCAGGTATAGCACGAAGGAGGATAGACGAGCTCAAAGAATCCGAAAGGTCAAAATTGGATGATTATTATGTCAGAATTCGGTACAATGATAAGGTCATGAGCGTGCCAGGTTGCAAACTCCCAGGAAACCACTTCGAGGGAGATGAGACTTTCTGCACTCTTGTATGTCAACAAACTATTGAGAATCATATTTCTGCTAACATAATTATTAGGAGGCTTTCAAGAAAATAGTTGATAAATTTACTCCATCTGATTGGAAAACAGGATGTAGAAGTAACATGGATGCACCTGCATTTCCGGAAGTCGTAGAGCAGGCAGGCTATTAGATAAAAGATTTCAAAATTTGTAAGAGCTGGAATGAGATATTATTACGGCGTTTGGAAATAGCCATCTAGAAGTAGATATATTGTCTTCAGAGGTAAATACTTAATCGCTTCTCATGATATATATACAGAGCAAGTTCCACTTGGTATCTTAACTCCAGTTTAAATTGTGAGTTTCCCTGACAACAAGCCAAAAAGTTTCTATCAGGCTATCATGTGCGCCTTCAATTCTTCTCCTTGTCTTCTTCTAACTCCAATGCTTGATTATCTTCAGAGATGCGCAAAATCTAGAGTCGAGAACTGTGCAGCCTATCTGCCGACTTCTTTCCTTCTATAACAACACCGAGGCTTATTCCAGCATCATTACCTGAGCTCTTTCCAGAGCTAGAACTGAAAGACTCATCTCCAGAGAAGCGCCTATGTCGTATTGTTAGTATAATCCTTGGTATCTGTCGCTTGAAGGAACATACCATCCTCTCTCTTCTCCGCCACTTAGGAAGCTGCAATCTCCATTGAGTTCACATTCCCACCCTCCACCTACACCATTACCGTCTCTCCAAAAGGTGTTAGGAATATCTTGACCGGGGCCTTTCCATTCCTGGACTTGTTCTATACCATCGCGGCTCGCATTCTTTCGCACAAATTTACTCAGGCCGCAGGTAAAAGGTCTAAAGTCTTCCTCCTCGATATTTTCAGGCATCCGGCCTGTCAAGACCCTTCCAGCTGCTATGAGCGTTGCGGCATGAGTACATATGATGATTGCTCTCACACCTTCCTTGTCACTCTGCTCGATGAGCTTATGTAAAGCATACGCAGTCCTGTCATGCAATTGATCTATCGTCTCGCCGTTTACGTTCGGCCTGATGTTTGGCTTATATTCTAGGTCATATCTAGGGAATAATTCATTGAGAAGGCCTGGTTCGGCAGGGGAGGGGTGGTTAAAAGGAGCCGTCCCGAACCATTCGCCAATTCCATTTTCTCCTCTAATTCTATGTGTTGCAGGATCTGAGCTCTTCTCTGCTACTTTCTCGACTGCGGGGTTTATCGTTTGGATGCAGCGGTAAAATGGACTGGAATAAAACCTCTGTATTGGTGGGTCTAATGTAACAAGATGATCTGCAAGCTCTCGTGCCTGCTGCTCTCCTTGTCCTGCGAGCGCCGGGTCTGATGGGATACCAGTTGGCGTTCTGACAGAAGAGGTATATTCGCCTGTTTCATGGTTGACGGCCCAGTTGGACCGAAACTGGAAAGTTGAATCAGTATCCGGTAGGTTACGAAATCAAGAATACCCTATTACACAAGTATAGGATTCTTACTTACTCCATGCCTTGTCACATATATTACTTCAAGTGTTCCCATCATGCTGTATTCAAAATGCCTTTGCTAACGGTTACAAAGATCTGAGACTCGACTTTATCACCACTAAGCCGAGGTCTAATGCGAGGCGATAAGCGCTGGAGCGTGGGGTAACAGGGTCAAACGACTTTGTTAATTCCACCTATGATGTCAAAACTTTGTCCGCAGCTCAGTTAAGCCCTCTATGGCTGCTCATACGGATGTCCTAAGATTCATCTACTTATTGACGCTGCATATTTCTTGTATTCTGTCCGGATTTTATCGGTAATGTCGCTGGTGGTGGATTGAACGAACGGTGGGCTATTCGTATGAAATTAAGTGAACCCGACAACGCTCTCGTACCCTCCCAAATTCTTGTGGAATCCCACCCCGAATTTTGTAGTTTATGCTTGTTACCTCCATCGAATACCAATCGCCATGGTGTATAACATATGGCGGATCGGGAAACCAGCCGTCCAAAGATATCTATGTAGATTCAATCGTAACAATGGGCCGCCAGTTACAGAATGGTACTGCGTCGAGATCCAATATCGTCCAAAAGGTGCATATTTTTGCTGTGGGCCATCATTCCTAGTAAAAGGAATGGGTCACTCGAAGACACGCCACTGTAGAGGCGTCAATACAGAATCTGATAGTATAAGGTCTATATTCTTTTTACAACAAGACGCCAAGTGTGAGACACATCAGAGCGGATATTGAACATATATACAGAATTTGGCGAAATATTGTCTAATACTACTATACAACATTTTAATTTAGCAAGCTTTTATTCGACAACCCACTATCCCCGTCGTCAAAGCAACATCTGTTCAAACGAACAGCTGATTACTGCGAATCTTTCATAGTGGTTTCATATCTGTAGCCCAAGTTAGTAAGAGTTCATTGTTCGGGAACATGTGAGAGCAGTAGGTCAAATAACGTACCTCTTTCCTCTGAAACCCCAGACACCCCAGTTACCACAACTAATATCTTGGGGATCTAAATCATTGAGATCCCATCTCAAACTTCGGAAACGGTTCTCGCCAGGCTCCATCAGCAGATCTACTTCTCCGCCCACTGTCTTCTTCACCCACTCAAAATCTCGTTCCATGTCGAATTGTGTATACCCAGTAACAAAGATTGGAAGCTTTGTCTCTAGAAGTTGCGGAATAGTTTCCTCCCACTCGTGTGAGCTAGCAGGATGCCCTAATCCTGGATGGAATAGCATAAAGCAGTCGAAGTAGGGGTCATAAGGATAGAAATGACCGGCCTTATGTAGGGTATGATAGTAATCAACAAAAGTACTGATCTTCAAGGAGTTCGTTATCCGATCCTCAACCACAGCACCGAAAGGATTCTCTGGGGTTCTTGGTGGCAGTGGGAATTCGTCGTCTCTGTTTGTCATACTTTCCGGGCCAATGAATATCAAATGGAAAGAAACCCGGGGGAAAAGATGCGTCAGCTGGACCCAAACTTCTCTTGGTAAAGAGGACTCAGCTCGCGCTCCTAGAATAAATATCCTAACAGGCGGTGGGTTGGGCCTAAGACCTTTAATTGATCCGCTTGCTCCTGTTCGAGGCGGATGAAGGTTATACCGGAGAGCTGGATTGAATTAGCATTGTCCTGTATGATAATATATTTATCGCATACCGCTTAAACTCTTTAAACCCTCTACAGTCAATCTTCCCCCAGATTTAATATTGTAAGGACTCAGTTCATGCAAAATGCTTCCAATGGTAACAGGATATGTCAAGAGGCGAGTAGCCTGACGCAGGCTTCTCTCGTCATTGATAGCTCTGAATTCCCTTGAATACAAGAATGTATCCCAATTGGTCATATTGACCATGGCTTCCTCAATTTGATCACCAGGGTACTCGAACTCAGGGAAAAAACGACCGGATCGCAAATCATGATCATCCTCATTTATTTCTCTCAGCGTATCACAAATTTCCAGATGTGATTCGTAATCATCTGCCCAATGTTCCTCACTACATGAAACCGGTATTCCACAATCAGGACATTCGAAGCTAACATGTTGAGGTGGAGAAGTGCCCGTAACTGCTTTCTTTGCTTCGGGGTCATTAGGATCTGTAGCTACTCGAGTCTGACGATGCTCCGGGTGAGGACACCAAGCATTCTGCTTGATAAATGCAGCTCGGCGCCTTATATCGGGAGATGGAGATTTCGAAAAAGGGTGGAATAAGTTATTTGGTAGTAACAGTGGCCGGCCTTCAACTTCGGGTAAGGGAGCTGTATCTAAGCCTGGTGGTGACCTATATTCTGACGGTTCATTCTTAACAGTTTGTCCCTGTTGACCAATTGAGGAAACTGTTCTTCTTCCATCAGCTTTATATTGAGATTTAGCAACGGTCCCAGAAGTTTTGTTTCCTGTGAATAATGTTCTCTTGCTCACCAAACCCAAAAAGGGTCCTGGTCGAGCCGGAGCTGTGGGAAATCGAGAAGAAGTGCGTGATGCGCTCTTCAGTACGTGCAGACACCGCTGACACGTATGGGATGCTGAAGTCCGCATGTCGTAATCTGGGCCTGCAGCACCTAGTATGCTGAAATTCCCTGGTGGGTCGACGTGAACTTTATGAGGTGATGGAGTCGCAAGCTCCAAATTTGGTTTAGCGCGACGTGCTTGAACTTTTTCGCGAATTTTGTGTATTTGTTGTCTAAAGCTCTAGAAGTCGCTTGGTTCGGATTCAATGTGCGCGACAAAGCTGCTTCGTCAGCTCCATCCGCCTTTCAGAACCATTCAGGACAAAGTATTGTTGGTATTTTAGTCTGTGAGGCCGGTCCGGCTTCCTGCGGCAAGCCTTCACGATGGCGACCACCTCTTCCATGTTCATGTATAGCTTGACGCTCACCCCGCCCACAGCTATTACTCAAGCCATCCTTGGGCAATTTGCTGGTACGAAAGAACAGCAGATAGTCACCGCTTCAGGATCTCGTCTTACACTACATAGACCTGATCCCTCTCAGGGAAAAATACTTCCCGTGTTATCACACGACGTGTTTGGCATTATTAGGGGAATAGCTGCCTTCAGATTGGCAGGTAGTAGCAAGGGTAAGTTCTATAAGTCTTGTCCTTGTGAATTTCCCTTAGTGATTCGAGGCGTCAGCTGCAGTATAATTCCACTATAGTGGATCTTTTGTTGTTGCTGGTAGTACTGGATAAGAGCTTGGATTGATTTTAGCTAAACAACTCTCCAGATTACATTATCATTGCGTCTGACTCGGGTCGTATCACGATTGTTGAATATATTCCTGCCCAGAACAAGTTCAATCGGTTACATTTAGAGACCTTTGGAAAATCTGGTGTTCGCAGGGTTATTCCTGGACAATACCTAGCTGTTGACCCCAAAGGCAGAGCTTGTCTGATAGCTTCCGTTGAGAAAAATAAGCTTGTATATGTCCTGAATCGTAACACACAGGCAGAGCTTACTATTTCCTCTCCCCTGGAAGCCCATAAGCCCCAGACTCTCGTGTTTGCTTTAGTCGCTCTGGATGTAGGTTATGCCAATCCAGTCTTCGCTGCACTCGAAGTCGATTATGGAGAATCAGATCAAGATCCTACTGGCCAAGCATATGAGGAAATCGAGAAGACTCTGGTCTACTATGAGCTCGACTTAGGATTGAACCATGTTGTCCGGAAATGGGCGGACCCTGTGGATCGAACAGCTACCGTGCTCTTCCAGGTCCCAGGTGGAACAGACGGCCCAAGTGGTGTCTTGGTTTGCGGTGAAGACAATATCACTTACAGACATTCAAACCAAGAAGCCTTCCGTGTTGCTATACCTCGGAGACGAGGCGCAACAGAAGATCCCCAACGCAAGCGAACAATTGTCGGAGGGGTGATGCATAAACTCAAAGGAGCCGCTGGTGCCTTCTTCTTCCTGCTGCAGAGTGAAGACGGTGACTTATTCAAAGTCACTATCGAAATGGTAGAGGATGACAATGGCCAGCCTACCGGGGAGGTAAAACGACTCAAAATCAAATATTTTGATACCGTTGCTGTCGCCTCAAGCCTGTGCATCCTGAAAAGTGGTTTCCTCTTTGTAGCCAGCGAATTTGGTAACCATCAGTTTTATCAGTTTGAGAAGTTGGGTGATGATGATGATGAGGTGGAATTTACGAGTGATGATTTCCCAGCAGATCCGACCGAACCTTATACGCCAGTTTATTTCCATCCGAGAGGCCCAGAGAATTTGAGTTTAGTCGAAGATATTGACTCTATGAACCCTCTAATGGACTGCAAGGTAGCCAATCTGACAGATGAAGATGCTCCTCAAATTTATTCCATCTGCGGCACTGGGGCTCGCAGCACATTCCGCACCTTGAAGCATGGTCTCGAAGTTAATGAAATTGTTGCCTCAGAATTGCCGGGAGTTCCCTCTGCGGTTTGGACCACGAAGCTGACGAGAGAAGACGAATATGACGCATACATCATTCTTTCCTTCTCCAATGGTACCTTGGTGCTTAGCATTGGTGAAACTGTGGAGGAGGTCACAGACACTGGTTTCTTGTCCTCTACATCTACACTGGCTGTGCAGCAACTTGGTGAAGACGGTTTGATTCAGGTTCACCCCAAGGGTATAAGACACATTCGAGCGGATAAGAGAGTCAATGAATGGGCAGCTCCCCAGCATCGCTCTATCGTCGCCGCATCTACCAACGAGCGACAAGTTGCCGTAGCTCTCAGCTCCGGCGAAATTGTTTATTTTGAGATGGATTCTGACGGTTCACTCGCCGAGTATGACGAGAGGAAAGAAATGAGTGGTACTGTAACCTGTCTAAGTCTGGGTGAAGTCCCGGAGGGCCGAGTCAGAAGCCAGTTCCTAGCAGTTGGCTGTGATGATTCTACCGTACGCATTCTCAGTCTCGATCCGGATTCTACATTGGAAAACAAATCAGTCCAGGCGCTTACCTCGGCACCATCAGCACTCTCAATCATGTCCATGATGGACTCTTCCTCTGGTGGCTCTACGCTTTATCTTCACATCGGTTTGTACTCAGGTGTCTACTTAAGGACTGTCCTTGATGAGATCACTGGAGAGTTATCCGATACACGAACACGGTTCCTTGGTCCCAAGCCAGCAAAGCTTTTCAAGGTCTCTGTTCAAGGTCAAACATCCGTTCTGGCCCTGAGCTCCCGACCTTGGTTAGGATACTCAGATCCTGTGACTAAGGGATTTATGCTTACTCCTCTGAACTACCCTGCACTCGAATGGGGATGGAACTTCAGTAGTGAACAATGTACTGAAGGTATGGTTGGTATATCTGGACAGAATCTAAGGTACGTTATATCAACGTTGTTTTTGCAAAATCACGATATCATGATGAGTTTAATCGTTAAATCTTAGTCGAATGACTATGATGGTTTGAAATTTTATACCAATTGTTCCTTCTGATAATATCACATCGTCCATCGAGTTAAAGGGTTTTATTACGTGATGTCTTAAGCGCTGATCATACCACAGGATATTTTCCATAGAAAAACTTACCGAAAACCTTTTGCAAGAGTCTATCCCACTCAGCTATACGCCACGTCGCTTCGTCCGCCATCCCGAACATCCTTACTTCTATACTATTGAAGCCGATAACAATATCTTGTCACCTGCAACGAGGAAGAAGCTACTCGAGGATCCCTCAGTCATGAATGGCGATGCTAACGTGCTACCCCCCGAGGAGTTTGGTTACCCACGTGGACGTGGACACTGGGCTTCGTGTGTCTCCGTTGTCGACCCTGTTACGGAGAAAAGAGTCCTCCAGAAGATCGATCTGGAGGACAACGAGGCTGCTGTCAGCATTGCAACTGTTTCTTTTGCAAGCCAAGACGACGAAGTATTCTTGGTGGTTGGCACCGGGAAGGATGTAGTCGTAAGTCCAAGATCATCAAACGGAGGGTTCATCCACGTATTTCGCTTCCACGAAGAAGGCAAGGAGCTTGAATTCATACATAAGACCAAGGTTGAAGAACCTCCCATGGCCTTACTCGCATTTCAAGGGAGACTCCTTGCTGGCATTGGAAAGTATTTGAGAATTTACGATCTTGGTATGCGACAGCTCTTGCGGAAAGCTCAAGCGGAAGTTGTGCCCAATTTCATCGTTGGATTGCAGACCCAAGGTAGTCGTATTATAGTCAGCGATGTTCAAGAGAGCGTCATCTACGTTGTCTATAAATTCCAGGAGAACAAGCTTATTCCGTTTGTGGATGACGTAGTAGCTAGGTGGACAACGTGCACAACGATGGTGGACTATGAAACTGTTGCAGGAGGTGATAAGTTTGGCAACATCTGGCTCGTTCGAGCTCCTCCCAAGGCAAGCGAAGAAGCAGACGAAGAAGGATCGGGTGCACACCTTGTCCATGAACGATCATACCTCCAAGGTGCTCCTCATCGACTAAATCTGATGGCACACTACTATCCTCAGGATATACCTATGAGCATTCAGAAAACAAGTCTAGTCGCAGGTGGTCGAGATTGTCTACTGTGGAGTGGTTTGCAGGGTACCCTAGGTATTCTGATTCCTTTCGTTAGTCGAGAAGATGTAGACTTCTTCCAGACTCTCGAACAGCATATGAGATCGGAAGACCCACCACTGGCTGGCAGAGACCACCTCATTTATCGGAGCTATTATGTTCCAGTCAAAGGTGTTATAGATGGTGATTTGTGCGAGAGATACACTCTCCTGCCTACGGATAAGAAACAGATGATAGCCGGAGAATTGGATCGGTCTGTGAGGGAAATAGAGAGGAAGATCTCGGTAAGTTCTACTTCTGTCATCTGCTTAACTATACTAATCAATTTAATAGGATATTCGGACGCGTTCGGCATATTAATCGGCGTTCTCTGGGGTTGGTTTAATGTATAGTATGTAAATCTAATCATACATGCATGGCGTTCGTGAGCGGTTAGGTAGTTATGATACATATGCAAAAATGCTCTAAACGAAAGCTTATCCATAGCGCTAGCGCAAATTTGTTGCTGCTGGCTATTACTATTTACCTGGAACCTAAAAATCTTCTTTTACCAACCGTATGTCGTTTGCCTGCAGAACCATTAGCTGATCCCACAAGCGGATGCTCTTGCTCCCATCTTTCATCATCTTTAAACGCCTCGACAGCGGCATCTAGATCGTAATCGAACTGTTCCAAATATAACAATGCAATATCATACCTATCAGCGGTATAAGTACCTGTCCCAGCATACGTTTCGGCAAAAATGGATATTTGAATCAAATGGCGAGGGTATTAGGACATACTCTGAGACTTTACAAGTTACCATCCACCTCCTGATGATACTCTTCCTTCTTTCTTCCTCTTCTCCTTCGACAGGCCTGGGACTTAAGCTTACGCCTCCCTTATAATGACTACCTGGTATAATGACTGTGCGTCGTGCAAGCAGTAGATGATCTGACGTTATCCCATTCACACGACGCAGTTCCGGGATCGGGACTCCATATCGTAAAGACAGAGAAGGGAGAGTGTCATGTTCGTGATCCAGAAAATGAAGGACATCATCGGCGGGCGGAATACCTCCAGATTCCGACTTTTCAGGAAATGAAGAGCTGGATGGTAAGTCTGCAAGGGACGAATAAGAGGGCGGTTCCTCGGTATAGTTCGGCGGATTGCTGGACGGCGGTAGCATCTGATTCTTAGAGGACGTAGCTGAAGTGTAAATGGGGGGATCACGAATACCCTGCGGTAGCGGTGATGGTGCTGTCGAGATTTGGCAAAAAGGACCTGGTCCTCTTTGTTACGAGGTGCTTTTCACATTTGTGTTGCTGATCTAGCAGGCCACGAGGAGACTCACAGTAAGTTGCAAACCGAGAGTTTCTCTTGTTTGTAAACGTTAGATGATGAATCAAGGCAGAACTTGAAGTAGAGCAGCTAGAGCATACGTGTATACAGTTCCCACATATTATCCTATCGCAGCACTGTAATCGTCGGTCAAGAGCTAAAGGTTTCTCTGTCTTTTCGTCATAGACTGGCAATACGTTCGATAAGAGCACGGCGCATGTACAGCACGCTTCTTCCATACTGCGCAGCAAGATTTACGGGGTATGAAGCAAATAATAGTATACAAGCAGCCGACAGGGGTCCACGGTGCAAACACAAACAAATCGGACGACTTGACGAGTTCTATGTCCTCTGTCAAGAAAGCAATATATTTCACGTAGATTTGAGCCCCATGTCCCTCTTTCTTATCGGGACAATCGATGACTGCCTTGGCCCATACTATTTGCCGCTGACGAACGGCGGCTAAACTTGATACGGATGCGGATAGCGGAAACATAGCCCAGCTGAGAGGCCCGACCATTAATAAGTTCAATCCATCTTCTTTGAAGATCACCATGGGTCTCCCATTTTCACCTTGCGATTCTCTGTCAAGGATTCTTCAACGTTTGTGTGTTATTATACATTAATTACCCATGGATATCATCGCTACTCTAACAGAAGACGCCCAAAAAACCCGGAAAACACCACTCAGCCCTTCACTCAGCCTTGCCTGCTACCGGTACTACCATTTGCAGTTTCGGCACTCCATGCAGCTCCGTCCTCTCCAACGTGGCCTTGCCCTTGTTCCTGATATGCGGTCTGGTGGCCCTGCGTTGCCACTGCGACGATGTTGTCCCAAGGACCATGGCGCTGGGGTTCGTACCACCATTGCTCCATGGGTGTCATCGCATGGGACTGGGGTTGAATGCCCGGGTCCTCTCTATTAACCGTGACATTTCTTGTATTGAATCCATCCCCAGAGGCATGGTAGGTCGGCCATGTTCTGTTCACATGGACGAATTGTCTGTCATCCGCTGCTGGACTCTACCCAAAAGTTAAGTCAGTACAGTTTTGTTATCCGGGCCCTTTGAGCCATCCTCCAGAGGCGGGGGTTCTTTTTTTTCTTCTTCTTACCGGATGATACATTGGAGTTTGATCGGTTGATCTGGTCGAGTTATTGCCTGCACCGGCAGGACGTTCAGTCCTTTTGTTGTGGGATCTGTGATTGGACTTGGTCATCCTTGCCGCTCGCAACCTGGTGTTCACAAGGGAGAATTGTGTATGTATCAAGATAGTCTTCTTTGATCAATGAGGTATCCAGTGGGCTATATGATTCTTAATTGTATGGTTTGGAGTAACCCAGAGCGAGTCTGCCCTCCTACTTATAGAGAGATTGGGAGGCCCGATGCGGGATTGACGGGCCTCCTTGAGTGCCAGCTCATCCTCAATACCTTAGGACTTTTGTATCGCCAGGACAAAAGTTCCTTGAGAGATGAGCGTGAAACCCTTGAAGCGTGATCACACGCTTTGGTCCCCAAGCCAAAAGAAGATGGTACTTTTGGTATAGCAAATCGCAGCACGAATCCTGCATTGCCCTTGCCTTTCTGTATTTGCAGGGCGGGAAGCTGTTTTTTGGCTATTGGCCACGGGTTGCGTAATGCAAGCCGTGGTCCCTGACCGCGCTTCATTCTCCTCATCTGATGGGCTCCTCCAAAAGTTCTATAAAACTAAAGTGTTGTAGAGTGTCCAAATATACGAGTGGCTTCGGCCCCCCGCCCCCTGCCTCCTGTCCGTAACGAGCAGTGGTACTTTTGCTAAGTTTAGCGCGAACACCAAAAGTTCGACCAGGATCCCCGCCGCAACTGCAAGTAATAGTACTTTTGCAAGTCGCCCTTCAAGTCAGCCTACGCTTAAGACTAGAACTTTTGTATCCCAAGTGCACTGCCGAGTCATTGCGCGTGCCCTTCTCTGTAGTTGCCTCTGCCCTGTTTTATGAGCTAATTATTTACGCATGCTGAAGTGTAGCCTCACTATTTTCGGAAGAGAGGCCTGTATTTGCCGGAAAGCCCACAAGTGACAATACCGTGGGCAGTATCCGCGCGTTTCATATTTGGCATTCCGAATCACAAGAACAGATGAATGATTTATGTAATATCGAATTACATTCGTTGGGCTTTTCTAGATGACTAAGCTCGAGAGTCCCACCTCCATAGCTTTGCAATATACTCACCTCATCTCTGCACCGGCTCTGTTCCGCCAAAAGGGAAAGTAGGGGAGCCGGCGCTGGTAGTATGGAAAAGAAACCCTTCTCAATACCCATCTTCCGCGAGGTGGAACCCACATGGTTATAACTCCAAATGAAAGAGACCTGAACTAAGACCACCCAGAATGGAAGAAAAGGAAAGACATATCGACGTTAATCCAGCGATGCATGTTGTGAAAGATGGCAACAGCAGGGAGTGTCCAAACAAGAAAAGAAAACACCTGAGAATAAACCTTCTATACAACTCCCCTATCCCAAAGCGCCACAAAATCCTAACCATTCTCACTGAGACCCTGTGTATGTTGCTTAAAGCAAAATGATAAAAGGAGAGAAATGCCGGAATTGCAAACATCCCATATACACAACTGCCTATACCACAGCACCCCAAATATGCAGCTGGTGTTGATCTTGCACCGGCTCTATCACGATGAGACTGTGTCCAGTATTCATTCTTCCTCAAAAGACACCGCGTTCACATAACTGCGCATCCGCTACTCCTTGCTCTCCTCCTCCTTCCAATACCCCCTCCACCATTGCCCATTCCACCTTCTTCCTCATCTGCATGCAATAGCTGTGCTTCACGAGCCCTGCGTCTTCTTCTTCTCGCTCCGGCTCCAGCGACTCCGGCCTCCTCGTTAGCCATCATATACTCGACCCACTTACGCTCTAGACGCCCCGCAGCAGGAAGATCGCCTTTAAGAACCCGCTTTGTGTGCTCATCGACGGTCATCTGCCATCCATAGTAACATTTAAGACCAATGATCTCGGTGGGATAAGTTAGGTCTTTACGGGATGCTTTGACACTGCCATTGCTTGCATCTGCGGAAATATGCATGGAGATTGGTTTTCTCACTTCGGAGTTGCGGGAGAGGACTTCTCGAATTCCGGTCCAAGTGACGTTTTGGCAATCGAAGATCACCATGCGCAGCCCGATGAGAGGTCTGGAATGGAATGATGACGTACGTGGGGAGCGGGACCGGACCATGGATGCCGCCTCAGCAAGGACAAGATCACCAATCCGCGTGTTGTCCATATCTATGCTTTGCAGGCTCGTGCAGGCCTTGACGACGGGAATCATGCCTGCATCACCCAAGTGCTCACAATAGCTTATGGATAAGTGCTTCAAGCTTGATGCACACGGCGCTTTCGCAAGGTGTTCGGAGAGCAGATTGTTGGTTAACTGGGAAAGTTCTTCGAGATCAAGGTGCGTAAGGTGTGGAGTGGTGGATAAAAGTTCTTCGAGTGCTGCATCAGTAAGACCGGTGCAGCCACTGAGTTGGAGACCTTCGAGGAAAGGAACTTGATGGGCAAGGGATTTGACCCCAACAGCCGTAAGCCTGGTGCAACGACTCAAGTCCAGATGCCGAAGTCTGCGCGGTGGAACTACGGGAAGGTTCGTCAAGATGTCGATCTCTGGCTCCCGGCCTATTATCATGACTTTAAGAGCTTGGTCAGTGATATCGGCGCAGCCGCTGAGAACAAGTCTTTCCAGCCTGTTGGTTTCAAATATATCCTGGGCCAGCTCTAAGTCGTTGAACCCCCGGATCTCTCCAGCTCGTAGATCTTTAAGCAGGGAGCAGCCGAGAATAATGGCTTTGATGCCTCGTGCGTCCATATGGGTGCACCATGAGACGTTGAACATCTCCAGTTGTGGGCAAGACTGGGCTATGATCCTGCAAGTTCCATTGGTGACAGCCGTGAGGCCTGTGAGGTTGAGATTTGTAAGTTTCTCGTTGCTCTTCAGCAGGTTATGTAATGTCGAACGCTGGAAATTCCGACATCCCTCAAGAGTAGCATTCATCAAGTTCTTACAAGCTTTCACCACGACTTCGGCCCGCTTAAAATGCTCAACCTGAACACAACCCCTGAGATTTAGATCCTTCACAAAGGGTCCTGCGGCCACTATTATCTTTGCCAACGACTCGGCCGGAATATCTTTGTAGAATTCGGATGCATCGAAACATGTCCACAGCTGACCATCAAAACACAACTTGTGAAAGCCCTTACTAACACGAGAGGATCGAACTAGCTCTTTTGGTTTCAGATATGATAGTATGCTGATAGAAATCTCGTGAGGCATCTCCCCCCAAAAGTCCAGCTTTGGTCGACGGACACGCGCAGTTTTTGGTTTCGCGATGGGAATGGAAAAGTAACTTTCACTGATCTCAGTTAAAGCCGGGCTTGCAGAAGTCGTCGCATATTGGGTTAAGGCACCCTTGGACGAAGGCCGTATTTCAAGCGGCAAAGCGCTTATTGGGGTAGACGTTCCAGCTCTTGATACGACTCTAACCGGGAGGTTATCTCCATCGATCCCGGGGGTCGCAGGAGCCGAAGTCTGTGCAGTGGATTGGCTGGCCGCTGTTGACTGGGAAGAAGAAGCATTGCTCGAACTTTGCGTAGACACCGCAGGAGACGGAGACGCAAGACTAACGCATGATAAGGAGCTTTTCCCCGGATAGGGGTTGCTATGTGCTCGTTTACGGCTCAGTTGTGCGAGTGATGGGGAGGATGCAATGCGTTGCAGCCCGTGGAGGAGTCTCGCTCGAGCTTTGGATTTGGTGGGCTGCTCATTAGGTCCGGTATCAGACTGCTCCAACGGAGCTCCGATAGAATCCTCGAACTCCACCGTCACCTCTCGAACTGTGCTTGCCATGGCTGACTTGGCGGAGTTTGTATTCTGCTCGCAGAACACAGACCTAGGTGTTGTCGTCAACTGATGAGATGTCGATGATGGTATGTCGACCACCCCAACATGCGACCCCGCGCGCTACTTATTCGGACCCACAAGACTCGCCAGTGGTATGAGGGAGGAATTCTAAAGATCAGTCGACGAAAGAAAAGGTATGTAAACACGAGAGCAGAATGTTTATGAGTAGCTCCTGCAGTCGGCCCACGTTGCGAATCTTGTTTTGGCAGGAATGCAGATACCGGTGTTTACCCTGCTTGGTGGGGATCGTCAAAAGGCGAGGCTGAGGTGGAATGTTAAGAACAGGGTCTCCGTACTAAGGTGATGACGATAATGTGTCAGTGCCTGAGACCTGGGCAAACGTAGAAAGATTTGAGACAGAGAGCCGTCATAACTCAAGGCAAAGGAAGATTCTTACATCAGAGCGCTTTGGACAACTTTTCTTTTCTGCCAAAAAGTTGGCCCGTCGAGCGGCGTGGATCGACGATAGGAGCCTTATCAGTGCGGCAGCCAGACTTATCCTTATCGCAATCGATTTCTCGCGCGTGAACAGAAAAGAAATCAGCTGGCCCCAAAGGTAAGCACGCGACCGGTCGACAGATCCAATGAAGGGTCGAGAGAAAGGATATTATCAGCACCCAAGCGGTTGTCTTCAAGATAGAAGAAGGAGCTGTTAAAGATATTTGAGAAACGGCGACGTAAGTCATGCAAGTGTCTCGGTCCTTTAGTCCAAGAGACGGGTCGAACTCCATCGCTCATACGAATCACCTTATGCAGGGCACACTGAACTGGGACCCGAGCCCACCCAACAAAGCAGGAGCACCGCGAATGTCCCCCTCGTGGCAGTGCTCGTTGTGGGCCATCAAATACGGCGGCACGGGTTGTACCTTCGAAGTCAAGTACCTGGGCTTGCTGGGCTTTGCAACAATGCACTGGAGAAAATACTGATTGGCTGGCCTTCGGTTCATCCGCCTCCTCTCTGACCACCTCCTTGTGCCCCTAACCCAAAGGAGTGGATGAAAGCAATGATTTTGGGGACGGCGTCGGCTCCCTGTCGTCCTTCTTGTGCCTGTCTAACTGTCTCTCGGTGTGCATGTCCGAGAAGCGATCCAATGAATCAGGCTCGACACGAATATTCGGGATTTCTCCACGGTGGCAGGTTTGCGAAGAGGGGCAAAGGGGGGCTCGGTTTGCTCAGTTCGGCCTGCATGCTTCGTCTGAGTGGCAAAGACAGCACAAACTCCATACGAATTGCCTCCCGACAGAAAAGGAAGCTGCCGTGTTCATCCCGATCGCTTACTTGTCCTCGGCTGCAAGAACCGGAGCTGAAGCAAGCCCAGGAATTTTTTGGCAGTCCTGTGCAGTCCGAAATGTATTGAAATTTATTGAATATAGAATTCAAGAAAGGAATACTATTGAAGGAATATTGGGTTGATGCATGCCGAACAGCCAACCCCGGAATAATGGCCAGCGGGGTGCTTAAGCACGACCTGTTAGGAATGGGCCGTCACAGCGGAAGAATTGCAGCTAGAGCAATTGACCCTGCTCTTAGCGTCCCGAGCATCTGGATGCTTTTCGGCGTCTCCTTTGTGGTAGCATTGGATGCATGAGCTACGGCACAATATACAGCACGGAGTGTCGCCCGGTAAATGCTTCTGTTTGGAGCAAAGCGGGGAGGGCGCCTCTACGATAGATAGCCTAATTGTTCGGCCTCTCTCCCGGACAAGCGTGAGCGGTTCGTAGTCAATATCTCACTCGATATCCCACTCCTGTGAATCCTGAGGAATTTGGGGCACGTACTGTATGAGGATGGCCTTGTTCTGGTGTCGGGGGACTTCCATGGTAGCCAACTGACCTGCTTGTAATCTTTCGAGAAGGAGAATACTTGGGGTTCCGGTGGACCCAACACCAGAAACTAGCAGAAAGATGGGCCTGGTCCAAAATGAAGAGAGTCCAAAACTCACGAAGATCATATTTGCATGAAGCACGCAAGCCACGTGAAGGCAAACCCGTGTGATACCCCAACGCCATGCTAGCAGCTCTCCCCGCGTAACACTAGTCACCCATTCTCCCACTACAAGATCCTGACTGGCAGGTCCTGCGGAGATCAAACTCTCCAATGATCCAGTTCCACTTGGTCGGAGTCTGGCTGGGATTGTCCTAGACTGCCCGTCACGCCTGTCAGGGTAGGTAGGTGATCCGCCAGGGGAATGGAACATGCTCGTTGAGCCAGTGCACGAAAACGACTGCAGGAGTAAGAGCCGTTAAGCGTTTACTCCAAAGTTGTTCAAGTCTTGCTTTTCCGAAAATATATTTAGTTGGACTGTGCTGCCAGTTGCTGCAAGAACCGATCCGCTAATGAGGCAGGACACACGCCCTACTTCAGTACGGTAGGGTGCAGACCTTTATTTTCTATGGATGAGACGCCCAAGTCACGTAGTATGCTTTTATTGTCAAGTTACAGGAGCGGCTGTGGCTCATCATCTGCAGAAGTAAGGCCATAAGACACACCCAGTCTCGTCCTAGGTAGATTCGTGGACTTCTATGGTGCAGCCATCTCCAAAGGTTGGGTGTCTTTTAAGCATGTGATCATTCAGATACAGAACAGATGCCAATCAGTGTAGACGCTGGCGACACCCCATCGTTCAGGAGAGGACGCTCCAGTACGGGACCTCGGAGGAACGGGCACGGGCGCCATGCATTTCACCAGTTTCAGAGCCACGGACGGATATAAGACATACCACAACGGGTCCCGTAATTAGACAGTTTGATTGATTGGGAAAAGAAAGATAAAATATTAGGATTCAAGGCATGCTACTGAACCCAATGTAACACGGTTCATCTCATAGTTTCTGTTACTTGTGCAAGACGAGCGGACAAAGAGAGCTTGGCTGTTGGATTGAAGTACTTGGTGTTGGTAGAGCAAGCGCGTGCTGAAAGGACATCTTTCCTTATCAACACATGACCTCCAGGAAAAGCCTCGAACGCATCGTTGAGTTGATGGATGGACTAGCAGCGTGGACCAGAATTGAGCCATCCAACCAAATCTATATCAGCTTCTCCGCTATCGTACGAGCCCAAGCACCTTTCTCGCGCTTCTTACGGTTTCGATCTCGCCGAGGAAAATTCGATCACTGCACAGCATTTCTTCACCCTTGCTCTCGATTCTCACCTGCGTGCTGTTGGGCCTGTTTCTGTTGTGGTGGGGGTTTTTCGGTGCGCAAACAAGTTCCGAGCACAGCAAAAACCCAACTGCGAGCAGCAGCGCTAGGACTACAGAGAGCTGTGCCCGCCTCCGACGTAATTCAGCCCTCGCTCTCACGTGTGGGGAGAGGACTCACCTTAGTCGACCTCTCCCAATTTGTCTTTTCTGGGATGGTCCCACGTTAGTTCTCCTTTTTTCTTTGGTGTTTTGGATATTTGCCATTGGTACGCCGGATCTCACACGCTCGAGGTTTGATCATCCCGGGGGCACGGCTCGAACGGACTTCCTTGCGTGTGCTGTAAAAAGCCTTTCCGGCCGGTACGCGTTGGATACGATATCGAAGGGACGCCGTACTTGTATACGCCTCTCTCTCTCCAAGGGCCTCTACACAGCAATTTTTGTATAGGTTTTCTACTGCTTGGCATCCACGATCTGCAAGTGCACAAGCATTTAAAGAAGGAAATTATCACCGCCACACACCGTACATCAAGCGTCTCGGGCAGGAGCACCCAACGCGGGTTTTCATAGCTTGTTAGGACCCTCCACAACACCGAATCGCTTTTGAGCTCGCAGATCTGGTGGGTGCGACTTGGCTTCCATTATGCTGGAGCCAGATGGTACAATCCATCATGGTAAGCTTTGTTCCCTTGAAACTTTGTTTGACGCTGTATCTTGCACATGGGCGAGCGGTGTTGCGGATTACCTCTTCACGTATAATCTGCATGGGTAGTTCGGACACCGAACTCTTCGATTCCTCGTAACAGCATACCCTCACTCCATACTATATCAAAACATCAGAGACGGACAACGGAACTGACAGCTTCTGTAGGCGAGGATAATATAGAGCGGGGGGACGCCGAGCAGCGTGGGCGGAGCACCCACCTGCCAGACCCAAGCGAACTGTCCATTCCAAAGAATCGCAGTACCGGAAACCTTCTCGTTCACGCGACGCCGGGCTCTATGGATAGGTCTCGCATACGATTTTCTTTTGATGGAGGAATGCTAGGTGAATTTGATGCGATGTCGAGGTTAGTACTCTGGCATTCTTTATGCATATTCAAAGATAGCGGTGGAGGTTACACAAGGCTGCTCGAAGTGAGCGAAAGGCGTAAATGAGGCGTGTGGACTTTATTTAATGGTCAACTATGCACCATACATTTTCCCAGCCGCCTTCGCCTTGAAAAGAAGACCTGCTGTTTGTGCAAAACTAACTCGGTGTGTAGTAGAGCCCCTCTCTTAGCGGAGCACGAACATGGACTTGGAGCTTCAGGTCTGAGGAGGATACGGCAGCAGCCTCCAGCGCGAGCTCCGACTCTTCCTTCGTCTGCATCATCGTCCCGCCACCCCTCTGTTGGACGGTCATCTTCCATGATCCTGCCTATGCCTATGCCTACTTCTTCCTCTCGAAAGACCTCTGCCTCCCTTACATCCGGGCCTTCATCGCCGACTCTGAATTTCACAGAGGACCTGTCTAGGTTTCCATCGGAATCACTTCATTCTTTCTCATTTGCTCATAGCTCGGAAGAATTCATCCACAACCGTCAAAATGTTTTGAAACGGTCGGTAGAGTTCATGTCGCAGAAGTTGGGATGGGGAACGGCGGCAAACCCGGGGATAGCAAGTGCACAAGCACGTGTCAGCGGTGATCAAGAAATGCAAAGTATGCTGGAGCTCCTCGCCCGTGCTAATCTCATAGGAGCTGAAAATCTCCCAACTCATGGCCATGGGTCACTTGCTGGTCCTTTGACTGGGCCAGCAGCCCCCGAGGAATCCGGAAATATTTTCGAAAACAGCTTCATGAGACGAACAGAGAGCCCTGAGCGGTATGACAACAGTCCGGCGATTTCGCCAACTGGAACTAGGAGACCAATGCCTCTTGCCAGCGAGCTGTACAAATCACAGATCCAGGAACCGAATGGGAGACCATCCTTGACCGTTGAGCCTCCATCCGACACACTATCTAGGTCTGCTACAAATGACAGTGAGACGACTGTGGGAACCTCGCCTCCAGCTGCCCGACCTCAGCTTCTGAAGAGAACCTATACAGACACTACCCATCTAACTATACAGGAGATGCTGATGGATGCGCTGTCTCAACCATACGAAGCCGGTGATACCTTTCATGAAAACCTCCTGCTGTCCCCTACAGTATCTAATGCTGGCTCTATTGCAACGCCAATCGCGTCTTCTCACGCAATGGGACCTGCCGTCCACGGACACTCTAGTCGCTGGGCTCCAGCAGCACAAGCTATTTTCACTACAGAAGGCAAATCTCCATACACCATTCTGGCAGCGAATGATCTCGCTTGCTTAGTCTTTGGGGTAACAAAAGCGGAGGTCAGGAAAATGGGTATCCTTGAGGTTGTAAGAGAAGAAAGGAGAGCTTGGCTTGAAGAGAAACTTAGTTCTCCGGGTGCTGGTTCAGAAGCAAGTTCTGTTGCAAGTTCCGGCAGAACAACACCTAAACCTTCACGGGACACACCCAATCAACAGTCCAACTCAGTCTCGTCATCATTCCTGATGGGAAAAAGCGGCGTTACTGCGCAGCTTCTTAGCAAACCGAATTCTCGCCAAGTTGCAAACAATGCGAGGAGGGCACAAACGGATGATGGCGCCGGGTCAAGCATAGCACAAGCAAGGAAAAAGGCTGCTAAGGGCGTGTTACATCATTCTAATAATAAGTCGAGAGGCGTGCTACTCTGTGGTGATGTTGTTCCTATCCAAAAGCGTAACGGCCACACCGGTTCAGCCAGTCTGTGGGTGAAGGAAAAGAGAGGCGGCCTGATCTGGGTCCTCGAGGAAATCCATGAGGACGTCGCGATTGTAGGCATGGATGATGATGGCATCATTACCAAGATATCCGGATCTACGGAACCGATCTGGGGGGAAGGCGTTGCTCGCACGGGTATAGACATTGGCAGATTATTACCAAGATTACCACGACAAGGGATTGATTCTAGGTCGGGAGAGATCGACTATGCAGAGCTTGCTAAACGGAAGTATTTCACTGCCCGGAAATCGGGGAAAATAAACGTTCCTGCCGTTGTGGAAAAGGTTGCGGATTGCACCGATCTAAGGATATCTAGCTTTCCTCACATTGCCGGTATCATGGTTCTCTCAGCCGAAACACTTAAGATTACGAGTTCGAATTCAGTATTTTCTGCAGCACTATTTGGCCAAGAGAAGCCTAACGGAAAATTGATCACTGATCTCATTCCGGATTTCGATCGAATTTTGCGAGTCCTCACCGACGAAGATGGAGTCCAGCTGGTTGATGGCATCGTCGTGCCAGAACATAGCTTCCGGCGTGCGAGAGCATTTCTTGCATTACGTGATGGGAAGCCCGATGCTGCTGCCTACTTTTTGCGACCAGATGGGCTGCCGGCGAAGCATAGGGACGGGTCGGAAATAAAGATAGACGCTCAATTAAGAGTTGTGAAATCGGAAACACATCGCTACGATGAGAATGTCATCGAAGAGAGAAGTGACGAGGAGAGTGAGGCAAACCTGTCCATACCAGAACCTCAAGCGGAACTTGTGTATGCGCTGTGGATCACATACTCCCGACATCTTCATTCTACGAGACAGGTCCCAGGTACGGCTACTCCAGCCGCCTCTGAATCCGTGACACCATTACATCAACCATCACCCGGGCAAACAGAAGTTGCAAGTCCTGTAGAAATGGACTCAGATGAGCCAAAGACAGAATCCTCTCATGCTTCCCTGCTTGCTGCACAGCTGAATGCTGCTGCGGAGAAGGTTGGGACGAAACCAACAAAGCCAGTACCACCGCCCAGCCCGGTGAAAAGGGCAACCATACCAGAAACCATTCCTGAGATTGTGGAACCTCTTCACAAAAAGACCATCGCCGACTTTGTAATCCTTGAACAGATGGGTCAAGGTGCTTATGGTCAAGTGAAGCTCGCCAAGTACAAGGAGTCGAATAAAAAGGTAGTGTTGAAATATGTAACCAAACGTCGTATCCTTGTCGACACGTGGACCCGAGACCGACGACTAGGCACGGTGCCGTTGGAAATTCATGTCCTGGATTATCTCCGTCGTGATGGGCTGAAGCACCCAAATATCATTGAGATGACAGATTTCTTTGAAGATGAAGTCAATTACTACATTGAAATGGTACCCCATGGGCTGCCTGGAATGGATCTCTTTGACTACATTGAACTTCGCGTGAACATGGAAGAGAACGAGTGCCGGAGCATTTTCGTTCAGGTCGCCAGAGCTATCCATCACCTTCATACGAAGGCCCTTGTGGTTCATCGAGATATCAAAGACGAGAATGTCATCCTGGACGGCGAAGGAAATATCAAGCTAATCGACTTTGGAAGTGCCGCATACATTAAGAGTGGTCCGTTTGACGTATTTGTTGGGACAATTGGTAGGTTTAAGGCCCCGCGTTTTTACCAGCTATACGTGTATGGGCCAACTAACTGAGTTCACAGACTATGCTGCTCCCGAGGTCTTGGCTGGTAAACCATATCGAGGAAAAGAACAAGATGTCTGGGCGTTAGGCATCCTGCTCTACACGATCATTTACAAAGAAAACCCATTTTACAGCATCGATGAGATCATGGATCGAGACCTACGTGTTCCATATGTGATGAGTGAAGAGAGCATTGATCTTATCCGCGCAATGCTATCCCGTGATGTTTCAAGTAGATATACAATTGAGCAGGTGCTGCAGCATCCTTGGTGCTTGGCATTGGATACGGATAGTGACTAGTTGGAGAGGAGGGAGATACGATAACTTTACCCTGGCTTTTTTTTTGCTTTCAAGAATTGAATTAAAGATCAGAAATAGGAAGGAGGTTTCGCCTATAGATCGTTCAATGCTATGCTCTCGTGGTTGGGCACTTCGATACAATTGGGAAAAAGGACTCATTACGGTGGAAGAAGGCTGGAATTAGGACAAAAGGGCTGACTTATTCAAGTATGAGGTATGATGACGATAAACATAGATCCTATAAACTGGTTATTATTTTTGGAGGTGGATTTTAAGAAGAGGGCAAGAGGAGGACGGAATACATAGCATGAAGATACCCCATGGTTGGATTTGGTTACACAACGACACAGCAAAAAGAACACGTACAGAGCGCACCCAAGAAACTGCATATCTTAAAATCGTGAAATTTCAAGTAGGAGTCAACTACCAGATTGGTGGCAGCCATCTTTTGGCAAATGCGATTATGTAACCGTCATGGAGCAGAAGACTTCGTTACAGCCTCGCTAGCCTTACGGGACGGCGGGGCGGAACGAGGCGTACGAGGCTAGCGTCCCACTGTGGTTTAACATCATTAACCTCAGCCTCGACCTCGACCTACAGCATGTGGGAGATTCCATCACCACCACTATTTAATATGTAATCATGTCGCGACTACCAACCCGCCTTAAGCCTCCACCGGGCTCACACTTATCGCCGTTTCCCCAGTCCACAAACCCATCATCAATCCCCAATCCAAACGCAAACTCGTCCACATCTGACCGCGCAACCCTCTTGCTAATCCGGCGGACCCTATGCTCTCACTCACCGTCCTCTCACCAGCTCTCTGATAACAACAGCAATAAAGGTCGCAATAGTGCTGCTACCCCCACGCCAGCATCGACAGCTATTGACGAGCTCCTACCGCCCCTCACGAGCAGCAACGATCTTGACCTGCAGCTCTATGCGTTCATCGCCATCATCATCCGCGAATTCATTAATACGTGGTACAGTAAGATCACGCCGGACCCGGGATTTGTCGAGGAGGTGGTGAGAATTATTGCGCACTGTACCAGAGCGCTAGAGCAACGGTTACGGAAGGTGGATTTGGAGAGTTTGCTGTTTGATGAGTTACCAGAGTTGCTGGAGACGCACGTCAGAGGTAGGAGGGGTTTTGCTGTTGTTTCGTTTTCTCTCCTTTGTGTCGCTCTCTATCTAGTATCATTCTATTATCAATTTTTATTGAATCGGTCATATCATTATGTCAAATTATTGTCAAAACAGTGGCAAAAATGGTGTCAACGGGAAGAGCGCCATTTGACTGACGGCGTCTTATCACAATTTAGCCTCAAATATGTCTGTCATTAGATGACTAGAGCTAACTTTTCCAATTCCAGCATACCGAACTGCACATCAGCAGCACCACCCTCCTCCTCTTGATTCAGACCCGCGCGAGATATATCACTCGTTATGGCCAACCCCTGCGCTGTCACCTGTTCCAAAGGAGGATAACCCAGCCACGGTGAAGGAACAAGCAGAGAATGAAGCTGCCTATAG
This sequence comes from Scytalidium sp. 3C, assembly GCA_000743665.3. Taxonomy (NCBI): domain Eukaryota; kingdom Fungi; phylum Ascomycota; class Leotiomycetes; genus Scytalidium; species Scytalidium sp. 3C. The sequence continues at coordinate 889,293 of JMRO03000009.1, forward strand.
ACAGCTTCTGGTCCAGGGAGTGTTGGGCATTCTTCTACCAACTGAAGATTTGGAGAATGATTGTCTCACCTCCCTTGTAGGCCAAATATTGTCAGAGATGATTCTTGGCGGAGGTATTGGTGGAAAAGCTGCCGAGCCGTGGCTCCTGTGGGAAGCCCTCACAAAAGTTGCAGAAACGATACAGGCGCAGACGCCCAAATCGAAGGCCGAGGTACGAGCAAAGAGATCCAACTCGCTCTCAATTCGGAAGTCTCAGGATCCAGAACGTCTCTCTCCCGCCACTACTGATGATAGTGAAGGCGCGGCTTCTCAAGTGACCAAAACTGGCCTCGCCACCACCGGCCCACAGAAGAGGATGGTCGAAAAGAACTGGTCATTTCAGAAGACCTTCTGGCTTATCCTCCAGTATTTATTTGTAGGATTTACAGCAATCCGATTCGTCGTCATCACAATAGTTAACTCCTCATCCCTCCCTTCTCGTATTGCAAAGCAAGATGACTCGACATTATCGCCGGCTGCGAAGCCGATCACCAACACCACCACCACAATTCTGTCAGATGGCGGAAGGCCATTAGCACCACCATTTAAAGTGCCTATCATTAAGATGAAAATATGGTCATTTTTGTCAAATCTACTCGATCTGGACGCGCGCATGCCATGGTTGAGCGCCACAATATCGATGATACAATGGGGAGCGTTGATAGGGCCAGGCAGACTAGCCAATACTGATGGAAGGATAGATAGGTAAGCCACTCCTCCTTCACTCTCTCTCTACGATTTCCCTTTCCATGCTTTTGAGACACACCCTCTTCTTATTCCCCTCGCTTGCTCCTGCGGTTTTGCACATGCCAACGTAACCCACTCTTCGCTCCTCCCGCAACGCCTTGTCCGCAAGTGTCAAACAAGCATCTATGTCACGCCGCATGAATTTTCAGTCACTTGATCTGGCATCTCCCAGTCAAATTGCAGAGATGAGGTGTCTCTGTGATTTGGCTGCGAGCAGGGTATCCACGCCCCTCAGGGGGACTGTTGGATTCAGCATAAGCTTCTTTCCAAGTCTGTGCTCCATCTGTCTATATGCATGTCAGGTTGTGCATGAAGCTCGGTATCCGTGGTGCGGAATGCGGATAACCCGCTGAGTCCGAGCACGCAGCTTTTCATACATTTCCTTCCCGTCTTTCTTCTCGTGTACCGTCTCTTCTAAGGGGTGTGGATATTATATCATGCTGTATCATCTATTTGCTCCCCCCACATTTACCAATGCGTTTCTGAAATCGAAATACCCCATTCCGCGCAATAATGATGCGGCCAAGGGAGTAACGACAGAGAACCTGGCTGGGCGCCAAACACATTACTAAAGAGAAATACTCATCTTACGATATTCTCTTGTTTCCCCATTCTCAAAGCCTGCTGCGCGCACAGCGCCAGAGAGGTGGCGCTTCATACAAATCCAGTTTCAGTTCTTGGAGACTTGACTCTCTTTTCTCCATCGGCTTCTACTACTTGGTCCTTTGGCATCAAATCATGCTTCTGGGGTCCTGTCGCCAAGAGGGACCCTGGCTCTCCGCCCAGAGTCTGGCAGCGAGAGCCGTCGGAGCCACAGACGGCGAAGCCCTACGACGGCCTCATTTACGCGCCCGGCCTAACTCGCTGCCAGGCCCATCGCTTGGTCCGTTACGGCAAAGGTCTCGCGACGTACCGCACCTCCCTCCCGTACGTGGGCCCAGGCACATTTCGCGGGCCCTCTGCCGCCGCAGAGATCCAAGTCGTGTCTAGTGGACTGTTCGCGCCGTACTCTTGCGGTTTCCTCTCTCTCTCTCTCTCCCCTTCTCTGTCTCTCGCGTTACGGTCGCTGTCCCCTTCTCCGGGATGCAGGTCCATGGATGGAAAAGAGCAAGTGGCCCAGTCGGCGCTCTCCGCGGGACGTTTGCTGCCGTACAGTGTACCTCGGAAGGGTATAGCGACCGGACTGCAGGCTTCCAGCAAGAGAGCTTGGGCCAAGGATGTTTGTTACCCGTCGCCTTGCGCGAACAGACACAGACGCTTTCCGGGGGGAGCACAATCCGCGTGGCGTCCGCAGCGTTTACTGGGGGGACAGAATAATGCCACCGTGGTTTTCGCAGCGGGCAGCAGCCCAGCAGCCACGAACATACGATCCTCTTACCCTGTGCCAGGCTCTGCTGCCCTGCCTCTGCCCTGCCCTGCCCCTCCTCATCCTCACTCGTCTCGTTCCTTTCTTTTTTGTTTTTTTTCTATACCGGCTACGGCGCCTCTTTTTTAATTTATCTGGACGTCCCGCTTGATATACTCCCACCCCACCACCACCACCCCCTGGTGCCAAAGGCACTTTTCCCCTTTTATTTCATTTTTGTCTTCCGCGATTTACCTGATTCGCCCATCCTGCCCTGGCTTCCAACTATTACATATCATTTTTTTGTGCCCATTATTCCCAATTTTTTATTTTCGCCCTTTTTTCTTTTTCTCTTCCCCCCTCGTCTTGTGAGAGAGCCCTTGGCTGACTTTCGGGGTTGTCGTCCCGCCCGTCAAAAAGAATCCTGTCCCATGCCATCCGCGCACACGTGCTCGACCCGACACTGCTGCCCCTGCTCCTGCGCAACGCACGGGCGGCGCTGTTCCCCAACAACACCCTCGCGCCGCCTCGCCGCGTGCCCTCAGCGCCGGAACAGCTGCTAATCAGGCGCCGTTGCGCGCAGGCGATGCTGCTGCTCGTCCCCGCCGGCGTGCAAGAGATATACTTCGGCTCCAGAGACCGAGCCGTCCAGCAGGTCGAGGACACCCTCCTCAATGTCTTCGCGGATAGCTATTGCAACAAGCATTTCCTCTACGGTGCCACAGAGCTCATCATTCTGCGACTGATGCCCGAGCTGGCGGAGAAGAAGGTCTCTGCCTTGCTGGACGAGAGACTAAGTTAAACCAGTAATAAGGCTGAAGTTATCAAAAAGAATCTAGCTAGATCCGAAATGCCATCTTCAATCAGCATACAGTCATCGCTGCAATTGCTCCGGCAGAATGTCCCCGAAGAGGGTAAAGTAATTAAATATTGTGTACCACTTCCCAAGACGTCTCTTTCCGCTGCCGATCACCCTTTGCATTTGTGTAACCGCCCAGCCTAGAACTTACTGTGCACCGTGGCAATAGCAGAAGGGGTGTGACGGGGTGGGGGAAGTACTGCGAGAGAAAAAGTCTCAGCACCTTTGCACTTGGGCCATTGTCTTTTAGTTGCAGAAAGGGGCCACCCCAAAAGCAGATGGGCCGCCATGAAATCGTAGTATTGATTCGAGATAAATAACGCTAGGCTCCACAAGATCTGCCCTGATATGTGACAATTGGTGTGCCTAGACAAAACAAAAAGAGTTCCTAGATATCCTATTTGCCGCTGACACCGATGATTGGCCAGCCTCCCCGAGAGGGTCCCTTGTAACCTGTCCCATGCATTCCTTCACCCAAAATCCCAAAATATGATAGAAACAAGATTGACAAAGTCAAGAGAAAATAGCGGAGCCCTGGAGTCCGCGATAGAGATAAACATTTGATGAGAAACGGAAAGGAAAAGCACAGAAAAATAAGAGGGCAAGGGGGCGAGAAATTATATACGTGTAACAGAAAAGCTCCCTTGCTATAAGTAAGAAAACAACAGGGCTACAATAAGGAGGAAAAGAAGATGAAATTTCGTTAATCCCCAAACCCCCCAAGCTCGACTCGGGTATCATTCCGGTGTACGTTGAGAAGAAGCGTTGTGTAAAATATCCAGCACTAAGAAGCCAAAAGAGGTTGTGCAAGACCTGAAAAGTAGCGTCTCTGACTGGCCCGTGTATAAACCTAGAGAAAGCGATGTAGAATGAAGTTCGAAAGACGATTCCGCGCGAGCGGGAGTGTAAAAAGATCTTGTTCGGGTATATGCGTATGTGGTGTTTTCCGATGTCCCCTGCCCCCCCTCTCCTTCCCTGCTCCCTGAGCCAGCCCGCAATCCGAGACCAATAAACGCAAAAGTTCGATGATGCTGAAGTGATGAAGAAGTACAGAATACGTTAAAACAAGAAGTATCTGGAAATTGGCGAGGAAATAAAAGCGAAGTGTAGAAATAGTTGTCCTAAGAAAATATAGATCGGTGGAAAATGGAACAGAAGGCCGATAGACGAAGGTACTAGCCCGATATGCAGATTGTCGACTGATGATAAAGGCCGCACACTCCAGATCGTATAGAGAACTGTATATAGTTTAAATGCTGTCGTTATCTCGGTATCGTCTCAACATCCAGTTGTAATCGGCTGCTCAATCTTGAGTGCTTGCGGTTCGCAGTCTTGCTCAGCAATTCGATGGAGTCCGCCAGGGAGTGGTCCATTATTCTGTTGTAATCTAAGTTTTTCTGTAAGCTTTAGGACGGCCATGTAGTCGTTCTCATCCACCAGACTATTCGGGCCCTGGTTATTAAAGAAGGTGAGCAGCGTGTCCAAGGCGCGGCGGGCATCGTCCTGGGTGGGAGAGCTCGGAGCCGATGAGCCTGGTGGTGACTGCAGCCCCGAAGGCGGGGGAGCCATGGATCCATTGCTGCTACTGTGATGCAGTGGTGGTGAAGCGATCGCAGTGTCGAGGCCAAACGAAGGGGGGATCTCGTGAACTGGTGAATCCAATGCCGACGACGGAGCAGTCACGGGCATATTATACTTTGGTGTCAGGGGCTCAGTGGATTGATTCGAGATGAATGATGGATCGATTCCCAGCATGGGGAAGGTCTGGCTTCGTGGCCGCTGGAAGTTACTTCCCGGTGGAGGGAGTCGTGCCTGTTGGGAAGGAAGCCATGACCCTGTGTTACCGTCAGGGGAGAAAGTAAACGGGGTCGTTGGACTCGTCGGTCCACCAGAAAAGGAGGAAGGCGCCGTGTCGGTGAATGCGCTAGACAGAGAGGTCGTGCTCTGAGAGTTTGAGTGCCTGTACTCGCCGTTCTGTCCAAATTCCAGGTAGCTGTCGATGCCGTCGGCCTTAACCTCTTCGTCACTCTTAGCGGCCGAGAGTGCGGATGGAGACGGCAATCCGCTGGGCGAAGTCGGCGAAATCCCACTGGATGGTTGAGATGAAGCACCTGCTGAGTCTGGGTTCAGTGAAGAGGTCGAGGCGGCAGCACTGGCGGCGATATTGGTCTCCGAGGCTCTCCGAGTGAGTTTCCCTGAACCGATTCCATTCTTCTGCTTGAATTTCTCCAACCAACTGGCGCTGTTCGTCTTCAAGGGGTTTTCATTGTTACCAACCGTAGTTGCAAAAAACCGAGCCTTCTCTTTGATTGCGGCATCCGTCAATGGGATCCCTTGCTTTTGAGAGTTCCTCACCCAGTTTGCTAGAGCGCGCTCAATATCAGGGAACTTTCCCTTTGCGCGCTTCACAGGAGATGAGCTTCGATCCTCTGGGAACAGATACTTCTCTCTCTGTCGCAGCACCTTGGAAACGGTACTAATGGATGACATTTTAGCACATGAGTAAGAAAAGAGGGAGATAACCAAGTAGAGAGTCGGAGTGAATCAGTACCTTCTTTCCACGCCGAACATCGCTACAGAGATCGTAGTTAGCATGCTGAAGGGGAAGACAAGTACGCTGGCAGTGATCAACTCCTACCTCCTATTTCTGTCTGCTTTACAGTAGGGTTTTCCTCGTGAAATTGGCACATGCGCCTTCTATCACTGTCCGTCAGGGTCTTCCTCGGAGTCGGGTTGGAGTGGATAGCCGGCAGCTTGGTCGTTTTCAGAGGAGCTGTTGCCGGAGGTATAGGTACTGGAGGAGCCGGTGCTGAATAGCTTGCTGGATTCGTCAACATGCTGGGCCATGTTGGGTGACTCGGCATAATCAGAGGCAAGAGCTGCTGGTGCGGAGTAGACTGCGCTGGCGGAGCCAGCCTGGTGAAGGTTGGCTCTGGAGGCAGGGCGTGGCTCGTCATCGGCTCCATGTAGGAATATCCACCATACTCATGAATGGGAGACTGATGCTGCGAAGAAGCATTATAGCTGTTATTGATTTCGGCCCATCCATCGTTGCCGAAGCTATTGTCTTGGGCTGCGAGAGTGTCATGGTCCATACCAACCTGCGCCATCATGGGGTCGGAACTGTGCATGTCTGGAATTGCAACAAGGCGACTCCAGGGCGTTATGCGACACAAGCGCGGGTTATGTAGGTATCTGTTGGACGGAGTCTCGACGATACGGTGCTGGGTGGTGGTGGTGGTGGTTCCTGGCTAAGGCTGTCGCTCAAGCACGGCAGACTGCATGCATGATAAGCCGTGGTGTTCCTGGGTAGGCCAGCGTCAAATGGAGAGGCACCCTGGCGTGCCAGCTGCAGCTCTGTCGGACGTGGAAACGCAGAGGGAGGGCCAGCAGAGCGCGAAGGTTGCTTAAACGCACACGCAGCATACGGGGAAGCGCGAGTTAAAGCTGCAGAGGTCGTCGAGGTTGAGTGCCAGATCGAAGTGCACCATGGTGGATGTTTGTACCTTCGCCCAAGCGTGCCCGCCGGGGCGCTTCGATTACGCAGGGGACCAGCAGACCCTACCCAGTCCCATCCAGTCCATGTGCGGAGAAGCTGTGGCTTCCAGTGCCTGGATGCCGAACTTCAACCTCCAGCAAGAGCGAGCAGCGAGGCCCGGCATGGTTCCAGGTCTGGCAGCGCGGGTACGAGGGGCCACCTCCACCACTATCACCGCCTGTCGCGCGCCGGGGTGGAGGGACCAGGTGCTTGATAGCGTGGGACGCCGAGAGCAAGCACCACAGGCCGTCGCCGCGGCGCCCCCCCCATCGCTTTAGTGACGCTGCCCTTCACACAAACGGCGTCGAGGGAAGCCGGAAGCGGAGCTCATATGATGCTAGGATTGGGAGCGCCCAGCGTCCGGGGTCGGCGGACAGCTTTGATGATGATACGGACTGTTCAATTATTCTCGTCACAGCCATTATGGTCATTTCTGGCAGTGGCCCAGTTATCGGCGTGCTCTGCTCTGGGCCATTCAGGCTCCGCGGACGCAATCTTCGACCGCCGACTGGGGAGCGCGAGAAGACTGGGCAGCTACGGTAGGGCCAGTTCGAGACTCCCTCGAATAAGGCAGTGGCCGAGTACCCGAAGACAGGACAATCTTTCGGGCTTTGGCTGAAGAGACACCCCGGCCCATTCGCTCGCGATCAGCACACGAAGAGTCCTGAGAGGGAAGCAGAACCACTGTGCCACCATACCAGGTCGAGCCTGCTCCTACTCGAGGATTGATCCAGCAAGCTAAAATCATCATGGCTTCTGTGCTGCCAGTAGAGTACTACCATTGTTGCCTCTCTCAGTGGCCAGGTCCTTCGGGTTAGAGGCACCGCCTGTGGCCGATGGCCCGTTCCTTTCCTTTCGGATTACCACCTTAGATGGCTGTTCCAGGCCAGGCTCCCGTTTTGGAGAACCATCTTCTGCTGGAAGAGCTTCGCTCGGGATCATGGTTCATGTCAGGCTCCATGATTCGCGATTCCAGGCATGCAGGCACACGCTTCCCATTCGGAGGGAAAATTTTCGTTTTTCCTTTTTCTTCTTCTCGCGTTGAGGCTTGCGGCTTGCCCCAAAGCGGGCGCCCGCTGGCCGATGTCGTTCGTCTCTTGGTCAGCAGCTAGCACGGCAATAAGAAATCGACCTCTGATCATCCACGGTCCCGTTCGTGAGTTCCGAGGGGGTTGGGTAGGATTGAACGACTGCTAGAGTTATCTCCATTGGACCGCGCGATGGGGGATGTTTTGGGTCGAAGGGGGCAGGGTCCAAGCGATGGCCATGGCCATCCTCGCATCGGGTCTCTTCCCAGTGGTGGAGATGGGCAAAGTGCCTGCCGTTGCGGAATGGATCGAGTAATTTGCGTATTATCTCTCGAGGCGATAATAATTGCCTGAAGCAGCCGTCGTGCGAATTTCAGATGCCAGATCGCCTAGGTATCTGCGTCCCGGACGGGGTTAGAGGCGGGATTTTCTCGTCGAGCGCGATGAGAAGCCTCCAAAGGGCCCCGCGATGGACACCAGAGGCCGGCCAAGCAGCCTTTAGTGTACCGTAGCGTTGCCAGAACGTGCTAGAGTCGTAGTAGTCTGGAGATTGACGTCTTTCAGACTGGCCATGTTCCAAAAGCAATGGATCGAGGCGGACGATGGCTCAACGACTGGCCCGCGTCGAGGCCCTGGGCCGACGAGCAAACGGGCGAGGAAAGGGCGAGCAAATTGGCTGCCACCACCACCACCGCGACTCCTCTTCACCACTGGCCGCCACTGGCTGCCGCTGGCTGGGCCACCACTCGGACAGTGCTCGCCAGCGTCGCAAGTCACTTGTACCCTTACTCAGTACGTGCCTGTCCGTGGCAGCAGATCTACAGGGAGCCGGCAGGCTGCCACCAGCCGTGGAGAGAGAGGGACGCTGTGCTCTGTGCCTTCGCGAGGCCGCACCGGAGGATTATGGACACGGCCTTGTCGCGACCGTCCCCATCAGCGTAGCAGAAGTCGTCGATCCGCTCACGGGAAATGTAACCTACGTTCAGAAACCCGTCCATCTCCCGCTTCAGCCTTCATCTGGGGGTCTGCAAGGCTAACTGTTTCGAGGACAGGTCGGCTCTCGCATCATCGATGATGAGCATGCTCTCCTCTTCGCCCTTTGCAGTGTGCGATACCACCTCCCCAAAACGTCGCCAATCGCACACTGGGTGCAAGGCACAGAGGGTAGCAGCGAGAGCCCGGGCAAGTATAGAGCGAGTATTATTACTGTACGTCCGCGCGGTACGATATCTACGTGAAAGCTGATGCCGCGAGAAGCTATGACAAAACTCATTTACTCGATCCTCTCACGCGTAGGAGTAGAGCAGCCGTATCTCTCCCACGCCGGAACCCTGTCGCTCTCCCTCCAGATCTTCGATTCAGTTAGCTAGTGGTTCAGTACGGTAATGATCACATCGCGCAGGCCGGTCTAAAACGAGGCGGGTCCAGGAGAGTGACCAAGAAGGTGAGAGCAAGGGCAAGAACAGGAGACAAGACCGAGGCTATCATAATAATCCCTCGTGGTGTCAGGTATGTGGTCGCTGGGCGCTACCAGGCGTCTTCTCAAAGGTCGAGCTAGCAAACGAGGCTGTCGAATTGCTTTCCCTTTTCGCCAATTTGCAATTCGATTGGCTCAGAATTTTTCGGAAGCCCGGTATTCTTCACATTTCGCTTGGATTTTCCCCTCGCTCCTCCCTGGATGATGGTGCTGGATCGTAGCTCTTAGGCAAAATGCAGGAGCTGATCCACAGCGCTGGGTGGGGGAGGAAAGAGGCATCCAAAGCAGCCTTTGTCGGGCTAACCGCTGAGCGCGTGACGAGCCGTGTGTATCTCGCATCTCATGATACCGCATGGTCTTGGGTGTGGGTGTGGGTGTGGGTGTGGGTGTGGGTGCAACACCGATTTCGACATTTGTGTATTGCACGGCGTTTAGCTGGTGCCGGGAGGGCTGCTGTTTGGCCTCAACGGTCGGGTGTTTCGTCCTTGTACCTGTTGGTGTAGGGATCACATAAACGCTCGAAGGTCGCCTTATGATACCACCGTCACATTTGGCCGATGTGCTAGCATGTCCGGCGGGTAGGCGTCACTTATATGGTGTAGCCGTTAAGTAAGAGAGACTCTTCCCCTCTTCCTGGACTTTGTTGTCTCTTCCTCGTGACGAGCTGCTCGGGCCGTGGAGTTTGGTTCTACGGACGGGACGAACCTTAAGGGTTACAACAAACAAAAGGCCCGCTCTAAAGCCATCTGGGCCATTTGCCGCAAGACAGATCCGTCTCTTCTCCACCCCTTCGTGCTTTGTTAGCACTGTGCACCAACATGTGCGGAACGCCTCATCATCCTCATCCTAGGACCTCTTGAGTGCAGCTATCCAAAGCACAGTTGCCCCATGCTTGAGCCAAAGCTAGAGGAACTTTCGGTGCTTCGACGTTCGTTACCACTTTCGCATGAAGCCTGGTCTACGCTAACAAAACTATGCTGGTTATACTTAGGCACGTGGACTGTTCAATGAGTTGCCTCTTTGGTTGTGGCAAATTCCCGATTTCCTTATCGACGCTCAACTGGGCTTTACCACGTCTTAGCAGATAGGATCTCACCGACCGGCCGTGCCGGGATAACCCCGATATATAACTAGTCTGATAAAAGGCGATACAATATTCGCCTTCTTCAATTGGTCTGGGGATTTCATGGAAGTCTAGACTTGGATTCCACGGCAGAGCGATGTTAAGATCGTCGTGATCGAGCAGCGCATTTTGCATAAGGGAAGTCTCGTAGTCATGAGATTGCTTTAACCGAGGCCTCGTATTTTGAAAAGTTCCTCAGTAATTGCTAGCAAATACTGCCAAAGCGGACATGAGCTGCTTCAATTTCTTAACCTTCCATCGAATCGAGGGCGTACTCCACAAGCCATCGTCCTGCAAAGGCCTTCTGTTGTAGAAATTAAGCAGTGTTTTGGCTTGGTCGCCACGAAGGGGAGGTGGCGCAGTTTCAGATGTGCACGTGACATTCTGTTTTGGGACAAGAATCGCCACAGGCGAAGCGAGCCCGTTGAATTGATTCGAGGCTCAAGATTGAAGGTCATCCTTTTTATCTTCAATCAAGCACCACCACTCATTTAGCACATAACGCGGTCCCAGCCTCACAATCATCACATCCCTCATCTCTATCGCCGAGAAGCCTAGTGTGAGCCTACGCGACACCTTGGCTGCGGTTGGTTTGTCAAACAGGACACGGATGATCCTCCTTGTCCTTCCCGTTCGACACTGCGAAAGTGTCTCCTTCTAAGCCAGCCCAGGATGATGCGGCGGATACGGCGACTATCAGGGTAGATGCTATGGATGCTCAAGATGTCGTGGATTCGATCACTGCGCAGCCCAGCACCGCCGTAACCCTTCCTACTGTGGAGGGGGCTGGCTTGACAGAGGTGGCCGCTAGCACCCCGACTGCCATCAGATCGTCACCACCAGCCATAGTACACAATGTGAATACGACACAATCCGGTGTTGCTAATGGCTCTCCGGATGATGTCGGTCTGAAGAGCGATTCAGAGGCTGAGACGCTGATATTACCTGGAAAGGATGGCCAATCGCCATCGAAGGTCCGGAAATCCATCAAACATGAAGATAAGAGTGAGGATGACCAGATGTCAAGCATTCCCGACAAAACCACTGTAGATAGCGGAGCAAATTCGAAAGCCCGCCCCCCAGAGGTTGATAGGGAGGGTGCAGCATCGAAGCTGGGAAAGAGGAAACGATCAAAGCATGAAAACGACAATGATGATGCTGACTATGCAGTGGGTTCTAGCGACGATAGTTCTGAACTCTCTCCGGTCGTGACAGCTCGTTCATCGCTCTCAAAGCGGGGTGGCTCAGATTCCGAGAGCGTCAAATCGCCTTCGCCGCCAGTACGTGCTAAGGCCAAATCCGTAGAAAGTTCTCTTCCTAGGAAGAAGCCCCGTGCGTCGAGATCTGGAGATGAGGGTGAAAGACCAAAGCTAAGCAGGCAGCGCAGCTCTGGTGTGGAGCCTAAACATAGCAAAGAAAATCGCTCGTCGGTGAAGTCTCATGCAGACGCCCATTCAAGGACGCGCACACGCTCAGTTTCTCCACCCTTGCGATCTCATAAACGTAGCATCTCGACTCAATTACCGGCTGGGAGCGCTAATGGATTGAGTCACAAGAAAAAACGTGTCCCTCCTCCTTTGCAATCGACCGAGTATCACTCCGATGATTCGTCTGTGAGCGGTAGTGCTCAACCCCGGAGTTCAAGATTGCGCAGTCTTGCGGCGCCTGGGACAGCTGAGTCCACAACTTCACCAGCTAAGATGGCTCCCCACAAGAAACACCTGGATGCACACGGCCAGACGCTTCTAGCTCGTGCATGCTCAGCAGGGAAGCTTGAATCTGCTCGTCAGAGGCTTGCGGAACGGCCAGAGGACTTGGATTGGCCAGACTTCGCCGGAAATACCCCTCTTCAAGTTGCAAGTCTTGAGGGTCATGTGGAAATTGTTAAGATGTTAATCGAAGCGGGTTGTGCGCTTGATACCTACAACGATGCAAAGGATACACCTCTCCTTGATGCTGTTGATAATGGTCATTTGGAAGTTATCAAGCTATTACTCGACGCTGGTGTCAACCCCAGAAAGGCAAATGTTAACGGCGAAGAACCTTTGGACCGAGTAAATGATGATCTAGACCAGGCTGATGAAATTCGGGAGTTGATTATTGCAGCAAAGCAGAGAAGTAGTGAGGCACGTCGCTCATCTGAAGACGGTCAGGGACAAGACACAGGTGATAGTCGACAATCCCATCCCACAGAAAGTCCACGCCACACACCCCCAGTCCAACCTCACGATGCCCAGTCATATGGCTTGACGAGCAGGAGGGCTGGCACTGGACGATCAACAAAGACAAGCGATCGCGTTTTATATCAGCCCTTAGACTTGCAAGAGTTGAGGAAGGCTTGTGGGCAAGGTGATGAAGGAACCGTGGCGAGAATCCTTCAGGTGAAAGATGGCTGGAACGATACCAAATGTCTCCTTGCAGCGGCCAAAGGGGGCCATGATAACGTCATAAACCTTCTTTTTGGCCTTGGAGGTTTTAATCCTGATCCGCCGCCAATTGACTCGATGCCTGCAGATATAGCAACTCCAATCCTCACAGCGATAGGTCGCGAGAATATAGAGGTGATCAAACTAATCGTTGCACAATCGGAGTTCGATCCCACTCGTACACTCAATGGCAAGACCTATTATGAGATTGCCAGGAGCCGCTCCGGGCCTATGTGGAGAGAGGAAGAACAGATCTTGAAAGAAGCATACGACAGATACAAGAAGACACACAAATCACCCCCGAAGTCACGCTCACCAAAACTTAGACGAGATGCAGATAGAGAGGCCAGACGGCAAGCGCTTGATGATCAACTTCAATCCTCTCGCTCACACAAAAGAACTCTGTCGGGTTCTAAAGAGAAGGAGCCTGAGTTAAGGAAATCACAAGCCAAATCCGGCAGCACAGCTACAAGTCAGTCAAAAGACGGGCAAGTAGGCTTGAAGAGAGGACCTGGACGCCCTAAAAGGGAGGACACGAATGCTTCTGCTGTTTCAGATCCAGAAACGGTTCCGTTGGGGCCTCCAAAACCGAAGTCTATAGCTCGCAAACCGGATCCAGACAGTGGAGCGGTGTCTTCAGATCCTGAAACTGTGAAGCCTCGAAGGAAGCTCATTTCGGCAAAAGAACTCAAGGGAGAACGTGAGAGGAAGAGACGGTCCAGCATCACTTCAACTGCATCTACAGCTTCAATCAAAGACCGTTCCGTTCATGGTGACGGTAAACCGGAAGCAAAGTCCAACAAATCTTCTCTTCCAAGACAGAGTAATAGCAGCGACGTCGACCTGGGATCTGAGAAGCCAAAGAATGATCGAGCGCGATCATTGAAGAGGGATGATTCAAAGGACAGACTCTCGGCAGTTCGTGGCGAGAGCCCCGTCAAACGTCATAGAACTAGCTCGACACCGCCTCACGGTACAAAATCAGATACAGCCTCCGGTTCAGCGGAAGCGCCCGCAAAACGTAGGAAGTTAGAAGGTGAATCTAAGCATGGTCGCAAGGCGGAGTCGAATCCGGGCTCCTCACCAGATAGTCGATATGTTAAAGCAGGCCAATCCCAAGAAAAGCCCACCAGCAAGCCAGAATCTGAGGTTAAGGACAAGACGATGGCCTCTCAGCCGAGAGATACTGAGTCAGTTGAGAAGCCATCCAACAGCAAATCCACTAGCGAAGAATCAGCGAAGACCGAAGAGCCTACCCAGACCAAGACTCCTGTCGAGGCGGAACCCAGTATACTTGTTGATGCTTCTGCGGACCGTGATAAGTCACCGGCTAAGGATGTCGAGATGACAGACATCTTATCAAAGGCTGAAGAAGAACGACAAGCAAAGATCCGCGAGGAAGAAAAAGAGGCCGAGGCTAAACGGAAACGCGAGCTTGAGGAAAAGCTTGAACAGGAACGTATAGAACAAGCCCAGCAAGCTCGACTTGCTCAAGAAAAGCAGGCGCGCGAAGAGGAAGAGAAACGCCAGAAGGAAGAGGCTGAGCGAGAAGAGCGTGAGAGGGAAGCAGAGCGTCAGAGACAAGCTGAGCTCGAAGCGCAGAATAGAGCAAAGGAGGAGCAGAGACGGCTTTATCTTGAGCAACAACGCATTCAGCGCGAAGAACAAGAACGTAGGAGAGCACAACGTGAGGAACAGCTGCGCCTAGAGCGACTAAGGTTGGAAGAACAGCGAGAAAAGGAGCGGCTCGCCAAACTACCTCCTCTCCTTCGATGGTTTGACCAGAACCCAAATACTAAGACTCCCGAGATGGCCTCATTATTTAGGTACATGGAAGGGTTCCGTTACGATACCATACGACCAGAAGCCACGGGACAAGCCAACGGGCGTGATCAGTGGTTACTTAACACCCAAGTTGCAATGCTCCTTGGAGAGAAGGACCTATCGTTATCGAGATGTGAGTTGCTCTGCTTCATACTTCCGAAAACATATTTTCTAACGCGATACTAGACACGGGTTGGGAACGCATTCCTGTTTCGAGGCTCGGGAAGGAAGCAATCTGGGAGTACGAGGGACCCAAATACGCGCTCACGGATGAGAGATTCAAGCACCTCAGAGACCAGTTCCTTGATAAGAGCAAACCGATCTACACTTTGAATGATGAAGCGAAACCACTATTTCTTGATCTTGACCTATTTTTCTTAAAGGTTAGTGACATCAACCAGCATCACATAGTTAACTTGGCTCATGGCGTATAGTTATCGGAATTTATGTTTATTGTACCCAATATTCCACATCTACGAGGCGTGGAATTAGTCATCAACTACCGCGAGTTTCATGAGACGCCAGTTTGGCCGCCAAGACCAGGAAAGTGGACACAGGATCCAGACCATGACCATAATGTTAAATATGCACCACGTCCGAAATACTATATCAATGGCGAGT
Source organism: Scytalidium sp. 3C (assembly GCA_000743665.3). NCBI lineage: Eukaryota > Fungi > Ascomycota > Leotiomycetes > Scytalidium > Scytalidium sp. 3C. Next base: position 904,320 of record JMRO03000009.1, read on the forward strand.
TCGACAGGCAAGGACAAATTGGCCGCACAAGAACAAGTAGCACGTCGTTTGGAGAGAATCGCCTCCCTCGGCGCGGGCTTAAGGTCGTCGAGCCGCATGAGCCCGACTACGAAGCCATTTGCAGAGCCCAAGGTCTCAGGCATCTGTTACCCGAGTCCCAGCCTGTTTCTCCGAATCCAAAACAGTCAATTATAATACCGAGTACGACGCTCGCGTCTACGCAAGTCAATGGCCTGACTCCACCAAGCTCGGATAAATCCAAATCCATCAACGGTGGAAGTCCCCGCCTGGGGCCTGTCTCATCCCTGGAACACGCGGAACTCGGTGGTCTTCCGAATGGACACATGGAGAGCCCCAAAGAGGAAGCAACCCATACCGAATCGGTGCAATAATCGAACAGAAAACGGAGGAAACAACAATTATCTTCGATTCATGTCTGCTGTCTAGCGCTCGAGCCTAGTTCATCTTTTTTTTCTTTTCTCTTGAGTATTAAAATCTCTACACTGACTACTCTTTGTTGCCTCTGGCATTTCCATTTGTGTTGGCGGGGTTGGGACGAGTATATATACCATGTAAGGCGTCTGGGGTTTGTGCAAATGGTTTGATGTGGAACCTCTCGGAAGGGATGAGAGCAAATGAGATATACCAATAGTGAATGATGATGAATTGGATGTGTGATTCTGTATTATGAATGTCTGGTAAAATGTGAACCTGTGATTTCCGTAAAATGATCTCTATGCGTATCCTGCGTACGGGTTTTCTACCCATCTACCTCCTTTATCTACGTCTGTGAAATTAATAAACCTGCAACGCCGTGTATATGCTGTTTTATGACTGACTCTCCACCCACCCTTCGCTCTCAACTTATATACATCTGGCTCAGCCATCAGACCTACAAATCTTTCTTCAGCTTGGCCTTCTCTTTTGCCGCCTTTTCTCTCCTCGTAATCATCGCCTCAGCACCAATTCCTCCGAACACCAACGCCACGCCAAGCCACTGTCCTCTTCCAAGTTTATGTCCAAACCAGATTACGGAAAGGATCATCGTAAGCATCTTACGGGTCACCGTGATGGTAACCAGTAAGAGGGAAGAGAAAGTGGATAGAGTGTAGACTGCCAGAGAACAAGAATTAGAGTCTGTGCTTAATCAAAAGAGCATGCTAGCTGGGGGGAAGAAGAACACTTTAGGGAGTGGCTAGTACTTACAGATAAATACTTGTCCCACGGCACCACAAAGAGAGAAACCGATAACGTCGTACCACACAGTTGGGTGTCGCTGCATAAACGCCAAGGTTTGGGCAAGCTCCCCACCATTAGCGGCGGCGAGGTCCAAACCAAGGTACTCTCCAATACCGGTATGCGCTAAGTACGGCGACAGCATCAGATAACTTAGTGTGAGTACCGTGCTCATGATGTTATTTGCGCACATCATCTGTGGTCCCTTGAACGGCTGAAACGATTGGAATATATAATCTTGGGTGGTGTTCGTTAAGCCATCGAACAGGAGGTTGATTCCCAAGAGAAGGAGACCCCAGTTACTGTTCCGGTCCGGGTTGAGGGATGCCTTTGATGGTTTCGAGTGTGCTTTGGCGGAGCTGGCATGAAGGGTGAAAACGGCTACGCCAGCCGTGACTGCCAGGACGACGAGATATTTATACAAGGGATATCTCCTTTGGAATATCGTGATATGAAGGAACATGACAGGAAGTAGCTTGCATGATTTCGCAAGGATGAACGTTATATAGTCGATATGAGACAAAGAGGCATAGCCGAAAGGAGAAGCAAGAGAAGATGTTATTGCCACCAGGACCAACGGACCCAAGATTCGGGACGAAGGAAAGATTGGAGCAGTCTTGCCGCCCCGCGGTGTGTCAAATCGGAGGTACAGATATCCCGCAAGCGCAGCCAAGGAGGACTGGACGGTGTTGAGAAAGACGGGGAACTTGAAGAGCTCCGGTGAGGTTGAAGGTCCATACGGAGTTGTGGTAAGCCGTTCTTGCAGGAGTGCCCAGGTCAGGCTGCGAGGAAATAATGTCAGCTATTCACAGGCTCTAGTATCGGTATGAGAACGGTTGATGATGTTCAAAGTGCTTACAAGGAGCCGTAGATACCCCCAACCGCGAACAGCAGCTGCAATGCGCCAGCTTGCTTCGGCGATTGTTCCCCTGAAGCGTTCTTTGGCTGGCCATTGGGGCTGCCATTCGAGTCGCCATTGTGGGTAGCACTACCATTTACCAACTCTTTGTTCAGGTTGCGCACCGTTCGACCTGGTGTGCCAGTCGCGTCTGCTTTGCTATAATATTCTGATGACGGCTCGCGCCGCATTGGAGTATTCTGCTTGGTCCGAGCCATTATGAGTGTGGAGGGAAAGACTAGAGTCGGGCCATATAATTGGGGCTACAGTATAGTAGATCCTTCTGTCGATTCGCGGACACAGACAAGGAAAAGTAAGGAAATTAAGGAACGAAAGGTGGTCGGCGCAATAATAAGATGGGGAGGTATTGCCAGATGGCTTCAACAGTGAGATTTGGGACCACTTTCCCATATCTGGTCCTCTTCAGGCGGTCGAGAACGGCAGTTCGCTTAAGACCTCAAGGGTCCCATGCATGATGGAGCATTGACCACCGTCATGTTATTGGAGCACGATTGGTAGTGGAAAAGGACCCTGCACTGGGCAAGAGGTACATCATACAATTGTCGATAGATGAGAGAACCTACCGGAATAGCTCGTCATCGCATCATCACACAGGCATGCACGCAAGGTAAAAACACATTTTGCTTGACTACTCATTATTCCTTGTCTCGCAGCTATCTTCTAATAGTACATCTCCTAAAGATCCGAAGGTGTCATCAAGATCAGGTGTGTGAGAAGGTAACGCAGCGTGTCGATGTTCGAGTGTAGATCTCCTGTGAGGAAGGGAGAGAGCGAGGTTGAAGCGGTTGTTCTGATGATGACGAGTAGTGCTGGTAACTAGAGAGGCGCGGGTTCATAGCGTGAATTCGTGACTGTAAAGGAGAAAATTATCTGGTCATAGCCGCATGATGTAAATGACGAGATTAGGGCGATTCTCGTGCGTTCGAAGAGTGACATCGTATTCAGAGAGTGATACCAAGACAGTGTGTCGGTGTCTCGAGCTGTCGGGGTGTGAAGGCGAGTCGTCTGTTATCGAAATAGGTGACTGTGGCTGGGTGGAGGCCGTCGGGTGGGATTTAATACACCATGCGAAATACCCATGACCGTTGGGATAACCAGTCTGGAACATATGAAATGGAAAATCGAAGAAGGCTGAACGAAGAGGAGTTGCTTTTGAAGAAGGGGATATTGGACAACGAAGGAAGATCTTGCAGACATAATTCGTCGCATCAATTTCAGCCTTGCGGCAAGTGAGATCTGGCTGAACCGATACAAAGCTTGCCGATATTTAAGAAGAGAGTGACCAGCCCAGTAAGTCCGGAGCCAGCTTAATCCTGTGCTACACCACCTTGGCTTCGGCGCATCTTCTCGGCCTCGAGATTCTCGTAGAGGAGATACAGGGCCGTCTCATTTGCCTTTGCCGTTCCGGTGATGGTGAACATGCGCTCCTGTGTATCATCATGAGCAGCTTTGGCGATAGAGATACGAGCACCCGATGTCTTGCGAATCTCGCTGATCTTACTACCAGCTCTTCCAATGATACAGCCAACCATATCAGATGGAATGCTGATATTTTGGGTCTGGAGTTCTTCACCATTTTCGTCATGAGTGGGAGGCCCTCGGCTGGCTGCATCAGAGTCGGATCGCCGATTATAAGGGCGTGTACCATCACTGAAATCTGCGCCATTACCGGTACGCATGACGCGTGGACTGTTGTACTCACGGCCACCAAGACCACCAATGCCGCCTGGGCCGCCGGTTTGAGTACGCACAACGGGGTTATAGAGGACAGTTCCAGTGCCCCGTTGCCAATCATCAACCAAGCATTTGCAGATCTCCCATACAGCCTTCTGAATGCCTTCCGGGCTGCCCTGAACTTCTACGATGCGCTCGGTTGACTGGGGCAGCATCTCCTTCTGAGCAACCATTCGGACGCCGGATACATCCTGAATATGTTTGATTTTAAGACCTGCCCTTCCAATAATGGTACCCATTTGGTTGTGAGAAATCAAGAGCTTAATGGCTAGCAAAAGCACTTCAGTATAAAAAACATGACTATACAGCCTGGATTGATAACTTACGATGTGTGCCATTGTTTGCCACAACGCCGCCCATTCCCATCTGCGGTGCGCCCTCCAGCAAAGCTCTGGCGACAATTGCATAGGCTTTCGAGATGGCCTCGCATCCACCAGCAATTGTCAGAACACGGTCATGCACTCCCTGGACCACTTTGCTAACCCCGGCTTTCACGCCAGTCTCATCTCGTAGGTCCGCGACATTCTTACCGCCCTTGCCAATGATCACGCCAGCTTCTTTGGAGGAAACGATTGCTCGCAAAGTAAGTTGTGCATCGGCATATTCCTCCTCAGTCTTCGGTAACGGTTCTCCGTCAGGTCCAAGTCTACCGTCATTCTCTTCGATGTTGAGTCGATCCATAGATCCAATTACCTCGTCTCCGTTGGCAGTGGTATCCTGGTGCGAGGCCATATTGACAGCTCGAGGTTCCGGTGGCAACACAACAAATTGCTTGTCAGAGAGCTGTGAAGTAGAAAGGTAGTAAGGCAATTAGAGATTCACAAGACCTCAATAGATCGATCTGTTCGCGGGCACGTTAGCGTTGCGCATCTTGATGGGCCACAAATTTAGAATGTACGGCAGCAACGTGAAATGTGAGATATTTGTCAAATATTGTCAAAGCAAGGTAACCGCCTGAAAGCCACGTAGGATCTTGTCATACGTACCGGAATGCGCGAGGAGTGGGGTGTGGAAACGGTCCAGAGGCGAAAAGAACGCGACTCGAGGATGAGGTATATGCGGAGATCCACGCCGCGGAGTGGAGGTGGAGAGATAGAGGGTGGGAATTCGGAGGAGGTATAGAGGATAGCTCAAGGACAACGTCGGGTGTTGCGCCTTGGAGGTATCGTAGGAGCAAACAGAGCAGGTAATTCCGAGAGGGGGGAGGAAAAGAGGATGATGGTGAGAGGAGAGAAGAGGAAGAAGTCGAATGAAAGAGCTTTCTTGTGAGGTTTTCGGCTGCACTTGCAAAACGAGAACGCGGGGCAGGCGGGCTCGCCAGGGCTTGACACTGAGCGCAAGCGAGTCGGAGAGCCGTAGCAGCAGATGCCGCGATTATGTTTGCTGCTATTGCAGCTCAACAAATCAGAAGGCAAAACTGCTTGGGCATGGCAATAAGGGCCCATCCGGGGAGGAGGTCTAGATGGAACGGCCCCAACCGCAACGCAGGTGGTGGCGGGCTCTACAGCGAGCTGTCGGTCTACGGCGATTAATTGTAGTCAACGGGGGTGAAAACGTCTGGGTTCTTGGAATATGAGTATCTCTTTTAGAATAGTGCACAAATCAGACCCAGAGCACGGGATTTCAGTACAACGTTTGAAAAAGCAAATATGTTGTGCGGGCAACTGCCACAGGGCTGGGGGAGCAAAAGATAGGCCGCCTCCGAGGCCGCAGCAATTGTGAGGCGCTGCATGCAGTTGCTGCTGCAGCCTCGCTTCGAAGCAGCTGCTCCATTTTGTGACAGTGGATTGTCCATCCAGGAGTCCGGTGGTGCCCAGCCATCTTTGTCTTTGGTCATCGTGAGGAGTGGATTAGTTAGCCCCGGTCATGGAGCGCAAACCCAATAGCCTTCCACTCCTGCTGTTCCACGTCATGATTCGCGAATTCTGATGGCCTAAGGGAACACTCTACGCGATGTGATTGCTTCAGCCTCTGTCTATCGGATCCGTCACTTTCAGACCCACCATATCTCACCCTGGATTACTGTTCTGTCCGGCCTCGTATGGATCCAAGATTGTATCCCTCATCGGCATCAGCTGCAGAGGGGAGTCCTACGCCCTCGGTGTTCGAATCCTCACCTTCACCAAATAGAAAGGCGGTCTTTTCTCGCCGGACATTTGAGCGCTTAGCTGACGAACGTGCAGGTGCTGTTGGCTTAGGAAATGAAGAACCGGATCTAGCGTTGGAAGAAGAATCATCGGGTTCGAGCATCCATGCAAAGGATGATTGTGCGATGCTTGACCTTGTCGGGACAGGCACTCTCCGGGTTTCGCTCTCAGGGGATTCTGAGACATCAGCATCCTTGGGGATATCACCATTCTCCTCGTAACCCGCTGCCCCGTCTGAGGAGCGCGGTTTATCCTCTTTCGGATCAGTTCCATGCCCTTCTCCTTTGTGTGTCTCAGCGCGAGCGATTAAAGGGTCTGACGGTGGTTCCTGCGCTAACTGAGCACTATTGGCATTCCTCGGTCTTGGACTGGGTTGTTGTTCTTCGGAGGAGCGGGGAGAAGTTGCTGTAGGGATGTCATCTTGATTGGCAGTTGCGGGCTGATCAGTGGCTTGCGGCATGGGGATTGAGGCATCTTCTAAGTATACTCTGACAAAGTCTACCCTGGAAATTGCCAGGTCCATAGCTTTTAGATAGACTTCTTTTTCCTCATCTGTTGAAACCGACACAGCTCTCAGATCAGCCATAGCTTTATCGAGCATCTGTGCCAGCTGTTGGTTTCTGGCCTGCAGAGCAGAGAGCGATCCTTTAAGTGATGCTTCTGATAGGTCGCCATGAGGTCGTGGTTGCCTGTTAGGATATCTCTTGGACCCAGAGTTCAGTTTCGGCGATTGTAGCCCCTGCATGTTTCTCCTAACTTCCCCAACAGCATCTCGGACAGCTTGGTTGATCCCCAGTTTCTCTCCTCGCTCAAACACTCCTCTGGCAGCTCCGTGGAAGAGGGCTTCTACTCCTCCCTGCTGTTGTAAGAATCGAGAAGGTAATGGAAATTGTGATCTGGCTCTTAAAACTTTCTGTTCATGGCTTGATATAAGGTCTTCGGATACGGTTTGAACTGGGAGTGACTGCTGAGGAGTAAGCTGTCTCTCACTGTACTTTTCATTCAGCTTTGCCCCGCCAGCGGGATTAAGATTATTTCGCAGATATAAAGCATCATCCACAAATGTTCGCGGGGGGTGCTGAGGTGGCGTGGAGGGATATTTAAGCAGTAACATCAAGGCGAAAGAATAATTAGCTTCTAGAACTGTCTTAATATGTTAGCTTCAGCGATACTGACTCAAATAGAAATATATAAGTGACACACGTTGCCAACGGATCCTCAGAAGCATAGCCACACAAACAAGATCAACCAGATTTAGATCTGGGTCTTCAGCAAACAGTACATCCCATAAGCCTAATAACTCTTCAAACGGAAATTCTCTTCCAAAGAGTAATCTGATCCATCGACTGTAAATAGTTTAGCATACAACCTAGAATACCCTCGAGTGACTCACATTAAAAAAATTTGAGGTAACACCTCAATTTTAGTTAGATGGGTTGCGAGTTCTGGATCAATTTGCGCCAAGTAAAGCTCATGTATCCTCTTGCTTCTTTCAACAATAGGAGAAATGGCGCCCAACGTGTTCGTTGACTGGTTACTAATCTTTTTCTCTGGCTCGCCCAATTCATAAAATGATTTAGCTGACCTCATAATCAAAGAGAATAAGGTAAAAGCATCATGTTCAATGTACTTGGAATCGAGAGTCTCTTTCAGGAGTGAATCAGTAGAACCCGTCCCAACACCAGTGGGATGAGTGGAATCGTCCAAGTTTATAGCGTCTTTTTCGACAATCCATATTATTGGAGCTAGCAATTCATGCATGCCCTGTCGATAGCCTACGTCTTGATTGAGTTTACAGAAGACAAACAGGATATCGAGCATCATTCGCTGGATATCCGGCCTCCGAAAAAACGGTTCTTCCGGCATACACCTTTCTACATCTTGAAATATCTCGGTTCTCATTTCCTCATCACGCCGAAGCGTATTCCAAGATGACTGGAAGTTCTCAGCAACCTGAAACCCGCTTGCGCACATTTAGGACAGCCGGTAATATGTAAACCAAGGCTCTATCGCGAAATGACTTACGTTTTGGTCATCACTTAAAGGATCAAGATCTAATCCGAGTGCATCAGGATTATCTATATATCTTAGAAGGTGCTCTCTCAGAGAAATATATACGCTTCTCGAGTCGATAAGACTCCGCGGCCATTCTGTGAGATCGGTGCTTTCAAACAGAAGAAATATCTTTAGAGATTAGTTTGCCAGTGTATCTGGATTAACTACAACTATTAATACTTGCCTTCCAAGCTAACGAGCGAAGCCCTGAGTTACACGGATTATCGTTCCCCTCAGACTTAACTGCCTTCTTTAAGCTGTCCAAGCTCTTGGCCTGTTCCAGAGTGACCTCCCATCGCGTCCTTTAAGAAGTCAGTTGATATCATTTGTAATGATGACAAAATAGGCGATACCTTGAATCCTGTAATGTCCGCATCCCTACTTCATCCTTATGGCGGCATAAATATCCCGAAGTCTAAGAGTGCAAATGACTTTACCCACCTAACATCCAGCTCCGTCATTGACCCTGCCGCGCCACTAGCGTCGGCTGCAGAGAGGCCCGCTCAGCCTTGCCGAGACATAACCAACAGGTCGCAAGCGCATATCAGGACCTCAAGCAACTCTCAATTGAACTCTTCCATAGCTACAGAACCCCTCATCCATTTTGCACTGCGTGGATCAGCCTCTCTGGCGCTCGGTTAAAGATCAGGATTATTACTATCATAAGCTGACGCTTCCTAAACTTATAGTACGGAATGCGAGCAGCTTCCATGGCATCCAGGAATCGCTGAGGAAACAATACCCGCTACTCTCGATTCTACCCATCAACTGCCAGCGACTCGAATTCTAGTATCCTGTCTATATAACATAGGCTGCGCCGTTAGGCTTCGATACTGCAACCATGTCATCTGATCTTCTGGCCGAATTCGATAGTTTCTACAAATCTCAAGGGGCGCAACAAGAATCATCGGGCAGGGAAAACAATCAAGCAACACCTCAAAACAGTGGATCAGTTGATCAAACGTGGGCTGATGCTAGATTTCAGCAATGGCCTGTATCACAACCGACGGTGAATCATGACATCTGGGGAGAGATGCGAAGCTTTGAAGAGGCACCGTCTGCGCAACAGACAGCACCGCAAGATGATATATGGGGTTCTTTTGAGACAGCCACGCCTTCTATCGCAACTGCTAGTCTACCTAACTCTTCTCAGCGGTTGGGCTCCGAACAAAATATACCCAGCTCGCAGCAGCTGTATACAGATGATCCAAAACCTGGCCTCATCCGTCGACCTACCCTTGAGATGTTTTCTGGGAGTGGAGGCTATGGTGAACAGTCCAAGGGATCCACAATTAGGAATCCTATTTCAGTTAAATCTCAGAAATTGGAGCCCCCTAGTTCTAGCTCACAAGGTGAGGTGTTGTTTGATGCAAATGACGAGCTTTCTAAGGGTACAGATGAGGATGATGACGAGTTTGGTGATTTTGAAGATGCACAGCCTGTACAGCCTGCACCAAAGCCTATATCAAGTTCTCTCGATGATCTCTTTGGTGACCTTACCATGAACCAACCCACTTCTAATACGACAAGCCATTTTTCCAAACCTCCCCCTCTCGCAGACATTTCAGAAAATGAGGATTTGCCAGATCCAAAACAGAATGCGCGCTCTTCTGTTTCAGATTTACCGAGAAGCCACTCTTCTACGGGTGGAGAAAAGAGCTCAGTTGCAAATCCATCTGGTAAACGGCCAGCCGTTGATAAAAAGCCAGGTCGAATTGTTGAACCACCGAGGAGAACTCGAATCACTGACGAGGATTGGAGCAACTTTGAGGCAGCGCCTTCTGAAGCCCCAGCTATCGAATCTGCTATGGCAATATCGGATGATGACGATGATGCATGGAACTGGGATGGTGCCTGGGCCATGAATACGGCCCCTCAACCCAAAGACACTACTGCCAAGCAGCGTTCATCCAAACCTGCTTCTATCTCTACTCCTGCAGTTTCTTCGAAGACAGCAAATGAATCGCCACCAACCAATATCCCACCTCCATCCATCTTACTCAGCTTATTCGCCTCGTTGTTTGATCTTCCGCAATCAAGTTTGTTTAAACCTGTTGCTAATCAGCCGACCTCTATCAAGAATCGCATTATGTCTGACCCCTCTACAATTGATTTTCTGCGAGGATATCTTCTCCTCGCTACCGTTGTAGCTCATATTCTGGCAGGCCGAAAACTTCGATGGAAACGGGATACACTTCTTTCACAAGCAATGAAAATCGGTCCTGCGGCTGCTGGTGGAAAGGGAGGTATGAAGCTGACTGGCGTTGACAAAGCGGAAACAGCTAGAGAGGATCGAGAAGCAGCAGATGTTGTACGGATATGGAAGGATCAGCTGGGTCGTCTGAGATCAGCTGTAGCAGCTGCAAATTCTAGTATCAAGGATTCTTCGAAGTATTTGACCATACCTGAAATTAACGATACCATGCACGTCAAATCCCAGAGCGGAGCTCTGACAGCACCCAAACCATGCCTAATTTGTGGCCTAAAACGTGAGGAACGGGTGGACAAGGTCGATATTCAGGTTGAAGACAGCTTCGGAGAATGGTGGGCAGAGCATTGGGGACACCGTACCTGTAAAAACTTTTGGCTAGAACATGAGAATGATTTACGACAACGCTAATAATAGGTCTCTTTGGCATCAACCTTACTCGAAAAGGTCCAGTATGTGCGGGATTACATATATACCAATGGCGCCATGATTTCGAAGCCTTTGAATGTTTGAGGTAGAGAAACTGCAGACGAAAAAGTAAGTAGCGAGGCGCGTACGAGCGAACTCTGTTGCAGCCACCGTGTAATAAGATCCGTGAAGCTCCTGTCAATGTCGTTCCTTGGCCATGCCATCTTGCCGTGGGTCAAGTGTTAGTTGCAGGAATGCATACCATGACCAGGTCCATGAAGCAAGTAATCGGGACAGAAGTGACCATTCCTGAGAATAGTGTGGCGAATAATGAGTGCGGCTTGGGAACCAGTGCTCTCATCGCATTTGTTATGTGTGGGCAAATACGATGCAGTTCAAGGCCCTTTATTCAGATAGTAATTGATCTGCTTTATAGTGCCGGTGATACAGCTAGATCTATCCATTCTATAAAAGATTAAACGAAATCCACTTGGCAGTATCTCCCTGGTGTCTCATAGTATGGCATGTTTTCAAGAAGGAGATCAAATATACATATCATGTTGATTCATCCTTGAATATTGAAACATGAATTTCTTTTGAGTCTCTTGTCTTCGATCAAGTGAGATATTCAGCGCATTCACTCACCCTAGGATACGTAGTCACATGAGAGAGCTTAGGTACCCATCACTACATCCTCATCAGGAGGATGCGACTTTTGACCGTCCGTTTGTTCGGCCAGGACCTTTTCGAGGAAACCTTTAGCTTCTGCCCATAACTCCGCCTCCATATCCCTTCCTACGCGTCCACTTCTGCTATTCAGCCATCCAATATCAAGTTTTCCTATGCCTCCATTGACATGTGCGCTGGCGCCCCCCGGTCCTGTCTTGCCTGAAGCTGCACTTGCCTGCGAATCTTGTGAATCGCCCTTGATTTTTGAACTCGCTTTATCCGCAGGTATTATGTCTGCTTCTTCAAGTCCGTATATCTGACGCTTAAGCCTGACGTCTACTGATTGTAGGGTTTGGAGATAAGAATTTGAGGCGTTCATGAATGCTTCTCGACGATCGCTTGAAGAAGGAGCGTTTGTAGCAGATTGTGTCGCGGACAACGTTTTTATGGCCAACCCAGCAGATTGTAGGAGTTGAGTAATACTCTGTCCATCTGATCAGCATGCAATTGGGGGCCAGGGCACAAGATGACACCTACCTTGTCAATATCATTGAGCTGCTGAATCCGTTGAGCCTTCGTAAACGGGCGGAATCTGGCGGATGACTCTTCGCCTGTTCCCCCAGACATGTCGCGCGATACGAAGCAATCTAGTCACGGTTTTTCCAGTTCTTGCTTTGGCTCCTAGCCAGGACGGAAGGTGCTTTTAAAGGTCGCGCACTGCTGGAGGACGTCTGTAAATGCCCCCAGATTCTGGGGCTCTGCGGGTAGCCTGCATTAGCGTGCACTTAAACGGGCCATAGCGCGACTTTTAGACATCCTAATCTTTCTTCCCAAAGTTCTTAGCCTTCTGTCTTCATCTCCCATCAATCTGGCCATGGTCTTATTGGTGTAATAAAAGAACATCATTTATTTAGCCTAGTTAACCCTTTTGGATAATATTTGCTGGCGTAAACGCAGGATGATGAAAGCTTTTGGATTGCGCTGAAAATTGGTTAACGGTGAACGCCATCCCTTTCGGAAAGTCACGAGAGCCTGAAAGCAGAATGTCGAACCATCAACCCCCAAGCGCAGGTGGTGGACCTCCGCCTGGCGGAATGCCAGCTCAGCCAGCGGGCCAGGCACCTCCTCCACCAGCTCAGAACATGTCGCAACAGAACCTGAACCAGATAGTAAGTTATTTTACGCGTCTCATACGCGAATCACTTCGTCTTTCTGTTAGCGGCGCGTTCTTCAGGCATCGCTTCATCGTTAGTGGACTACGTTTTGGTCATGTTGGGCTATAACTGCTTTAATAGCTACACCTGCATCTCTTTCAAACTTGTTTGAAGCTGCAACTATGACATGCTTCTTCTCCTCTTACGAAGACGAGCTTTCTCTTCCTCCTTTTCATGATTTGTATCAAACAGTTTGCATAAGCAGTTTTCCGGCAAAAAGTTTCTTTATAGCGTGGTGGCCACGTGAAAAGAGCGGGAGAACGGTTGTGGTTCCGGTTGTTGGCCATGCTAATGCAAATACCTGTTTAGGTCATCGAATACCTGCTCAAAAAAGGTTACAACAAAACTGAGCAGATGCTACGACAAGAATCAACCAACGTAGACAGGGATGGAAAGCCTATCCATGAGAGAGCCGAAGATCTTGGAACTACAAAATATACCAAGGGCTTCAAGCTGTTAAGCAACTGGATAGATCAGAACCTGGATATTTATAAGGTATGAATCTGAGAGAAAATAATTGAAGAAATAAAAGCTCATAGGAACGGATAGGCTGAGCTTAGGCGGGTCTTATGGCCGGTTTTCGTCTACTCCTATTTGGAGCTGATTTCAAACGGCTTCTCCGTCGACGGTCAAGCCTTTTTAAAAGAGTTCCGGCCACAATTTGAGCGCATCCATCATGATGAGCTTAAGGTATTCGAAACTGTTACTCTTGCTGCTCAGATTATGGATAACGAAACGACTAAACTGTATCGTTCCACGAAATACCGAATTCCCCTCAACACTCATGTCTACTACAACCTTCTCACCTATCTTGAGTCGAATGATAAAGCTGGAGGTACGGTCATCCTTTACCTACTTCAGACATACTGCCAAGTAAATGAGACGACCAGAGGTCCGATTGACCAGTTCAGTTTCGAAGCAATCATCCGTCAGGCTCACAGCGGCAATGACGAAGAAGGAGATTTGCAAGAAGGAATTCCGGGTGTATTCACCGGTGTTACGAACAAAGATATCCAGCATAATAATGCAGTTTTGAAACTTGGTCAGATGCCAATGGAGGCCGAGCTAGCTACTGACGTCAGGGCCGAACTTGAGGAGGAAGATGCCAAGAACCCTCCCGGAGCTGGCAAACCCTCGCTGGTCGAAGAATTCGATCGGACAATCAAACGTGAAGANCNAGTGCGGATGGACCTACACGAGCAGAGATTCCACTGCCACCATCACGCGCTCGGGATGTTATTATGGAGGTCCAAAAGATAAAAGAAAACAGGGATCGATTCAAAATCGACGGCCGCACAGGTGGAATTGGCCCAGCTGTGTCTGTCTGCATGTTCACCTTCCACAATACCCTTGACAGGTAAGCTCGTCATCCCTAGAACAAAAAGAAAGGCCTCTTGCTAACGGCATTTTTAGCGTTACCTGCATTGAATTCTCTGATGATACCAATCTCGTTGCCGTAGGCACAGAGGAATCTTACATTCGTGTCTGGAATTTGCATGGTGATCCGCTTCCCACGCTGGTTAAATCCGAGAAGAACGCGCCACCCACAAACTCACGACGTCTCATCGGACACTCTGGAACTGTCTACAGCGTCTCATTCTCGCCATCAATCGAAGGACCCGAGAACACCGACTCTTCAACACCTTCAACAGCTCCCAGGTTGCTGCTGTCGTCCTCTTCCGACAAGACGGTGCGTTTATGGTCTCTGGAAACATGGACCTGCCTCGTCGTCTACAAGGGCCACGAAGGTCCTGTATGGAATGTCCGTTGGAGCCCCTTTGGACATTACTTTGCAACCTGCGGCTGGGACAAGACCGTCCGCGTCTGGGCTCAAGATCATATCTCCTATCTCCGCATGATGGTCGGCCATGACTCCAATGTCAATCAGGTTGCTTGGCATCCCAATGGTGCATACGTGTTCTCAGCATCCGATCAAGTTGATAAATCCGTTCGCATGTGGTCCTTTGTTACTGGTGAGTGTGTTCGAGTCTTCACGGGCCACACAGAGTTCATCAGCGCCTTGGAATGCAGCCCCAGCGGTAAGATTCTCGCTTCTGCAGACGGGGGTGGTACTATTATCCTCTGGGATCTTGCCAAAGGGACCATGATCAAGCGTTGCAGAGGCCATGGCAAAGGTGGCATCTGGTCTCTCTCATTCAGCGTCGAGTCGACTGTACTCGCATCGGGAGGTGCTGACGGCACGGTTCGTATCTGGGATGTTGAGGTCCCAACGGACCCCTACAAAGGCGGTGCAGACGGCGAGATAGTCGGCACAGGAGGTCAGGCTGATGCAACGAGGATCACCAGTGCGGGTCCAAACGGCACTACAACTAGTGCTGCTGGAACAACTGGCAGCGGTGTTGGTACAGGAGCTGGTTCTAGTACCACTGGCAGCGGCGGCGTGGGTGGTGTCGGCGGCACTGGTAAGAAGAAGGGAAAGGAGACCATGATCACACCTGATCAGATCAGCGCCTTCCCAACGAAGAAGACACCTGTTTACAAGGTCAAGTTCACGCGTATGAACTTGCTCATGGCAGGTGGATGCTACATGCCATGAATACAAATGAGGTAAAATTGGGAAATCACTTTTCTTTTGGTAGAAGGCGGTCCCATCTTCTTCCATGTTTCGGACCGGGGGTGGACTTACTATGGTTTATGAAAAATAAAGCTTTTCTCTTTTTTCCGCTGCTTTGGGATTTATCTGTGCTTTTTCAATGGCGCACATGTACGTAAGAGAGATACCATCACTGGGTATTGGGGGTTGCAGTGATTAGCTTTCAATACAATGATTATAAAAGCCATTGTTCCCTTTGAACATCCATATTACTCAGGCGCAAAAAGCTGATCGAGGATCTCTAGACGGAGATCATGCAAACAAGCACGACAGAAGCAAAGATGTTGGAAATATACGGTTGACTTCAAGCTTCAAATGAACCAAGTTTATTGATCTAGTTCGTTCTCATAAGAATTTATCTAATTTTAACCTCAAAAAATCCGTGAATTTAAAGCAAAAGTTTCAGGGGGGGGAAACAATTCGTCGGCAGAAACAATAATGTTAAACTTAACGTGGTCATGTTATGCGCACTCCTCTTAAGAAGGGGTAGAAAATGGTGTGACAAGACGCAGAGCAAAGGAGAACAGGAGGAAAGAACCACCCAGTTAGTTTGCTTTCGTCCTGCTATGCTCTGCCCGCGAAACTGACCATTAATCATAAAAATGAACTTTTAATACAAAGAGTTAGAAACGAAAACCGGTGTGAAAAATGGCAAAACGCGGAAGGGGTGAAAATATGTAATAACCAAGCGCTATGCTGTAGTGCTCTCCTTTTTCTTGCTCCCAGAGTCTCAAGAAAAAGCGAGGAAAGCTTCCATATCCGTCGAGTAATCAAACCGTCTATCATGCAACAGTGCCTTCAGCAGCCGATAATGGTCCAGCAAAGCTCAGCTGACTTCAAAGACTAGCAAAATATGGGGCAAAACTCCGTGCCAACGATGCTGTTCGTTTCTGCGTTCCTGTATGCATGCATGGGCGTGTGTGCGTTTGCGTTTGCGTGTGCGTTCCCTGATCCTAATCCATACATCTTTTCTTATACTGCTCTACCCTATGTGCCAACCCATGCTGGCCACATGTAACACGTGAAAAGTTCCTTTCCTCACTCCATGACAAGAAAGATCAAACAAATAAAAAAAAGCAGAGGCTAAGTGTTGCAAATACGCGCTCCTGATATGATATCGCTTAACAGCCCAATTCCCGAGGCCAATCCCAACTCCTGGAAAATGTAGTGATAAAAGGAAATTCATGCGTCTGTGTATATGTTGTTACAACTCGTCTTTGTGTATCAGGAAGATTGTCACTCCAGGGCCTCCGAAGTCTGTCTCTCAGCAGCAGCATCCATAGAACTGGCTTGCCTCGTTCTTCTGGCCAGGGTTCCACCAGAAGAAGCTGTCATGGCGCTGCTCATCGAACTGGATTGCCTTCTCTGGTATCGATCCCCGGCTTCATTTGTACCGAGCTGGTTATGGCTACCGCGACTCACACCGTTTACATTGTTATGGTTAGTGCTCCCCAGTTCCCTCTCCGGCGTGATGCCTCGGTCTAGATACCTCCTACCTGAGAGCGTTGTCATTGAAGGTGAAGAGGGAGAGTTTTTACTAAGACTTGGAGATATATAACTTCGTCTGACGGGGAGTGAAGATTGTGAGACGGGGGTTGGACGGTTATCAGGTAACGGTTGTAGAGAGGGATATTCTTTCGTAGCATTCCTTACCCTGCCAACATCTGTATTGGCCCGGGAGGGAGTACGGAACCGGCTATCATCTTCATCATCCTGTCGTTTTTCATCGGGCTCTTCAGGAGCAGCTCGTCGGGTTCGGAACATAAGTGACGCGCGACGATGGGCCAGAGCGGACTGTGTTGGGGTGGCGGCTTCTGATGGCGTATGCCGGGCGGATGGCAGGCTGCTGGTTGCTAAGAGACTACTTCTCCGTGCTTCAAGCCTGCTAAGTGGCCGCGGGCTTAACTTCATGCGTGAGATATCAAGGGATACAGGAGGCCTTGGGATAGTTTCCGCAATCTTCGGAATTTGAGTATCCGTCTGGTTATTGTTTTGCGGTGTCGTTGTGCCATTGGTAATTGGCTCTTCTTGTTCCGTCTTGGTCTCGGAGAGCGCCAAGCACAGCTCTGTCAGACTCCTACACATACTATCTGCCTTTCGTCGTAACTGTCGATCCGAAACAGCTGGTACAGGACCGCCACCGACGACTGATTGAGAGCTCGATATTGGTCCCAGTTGGCCAGGACTTCCCATCATCGCAGAAATCGCGAGAGCATCTTGGGCGGTTGCTTCCAAGGCCTTGTAAATTTCCGGAGATAGAAGCGCTCTTGACTTCTCTAATGCCGAGCGAAGAAGTGGCTGGGTGCCGCTGGAGGGTGGAGCTAGTACTTCTGTTGGTGATAAGCTATTTGCTCTGCCTCGTTTAGGTGATAGTGATATGGTAGTGCCGCTCGTAGTAGCGGTGGGCGGTCGTTCTCCAGAAGCTTGTTGAATAGCCGCTCCTGAGGTATCAGGTAGTTTCCCGGTTAACTCTAGGCGGTGTATCCTTGATTTGAGCTCCTCCAACTCGTCCCAAACGGTCGAGGGTGCAGTCGTAGATACTGTAGATTCCGTGCCATCTATTGGTCGTGGGTGCTCCGGTGCGTCATGTACATCTGGAGTTCGTGCAACAAGTGGGGAAGAATTGTACGTTCGCGAGTTGGCATAGGAGAGATTCGACTGTCGGTAGGCCGAGCGGGAGGGCGGTAATGCCGTGTCTGGAACCGAAGGTCTTCTTGATACGGAGGAGACGAGGGATTCTGGAGGGGATACCTCTCGATTCGTAGGGCCTCTGGGTGTAGTAGGTGCAGAGCGGTGATTGGAGTGGCCGCCGCCCCCATTATTTGCAAAATATCGATTGGTTGGAGGTCTATCTCTCGTTGACGTCTTGTAAGTTAACACTCTTTCCATTCCTTGCTCATCAAGAGAGCGTGATCCAGATCGCGCGTCCTGGTCGGAGCCTCGACGCCGTGTGGTGAGAACAGGTTGGTATGATGTCTTTGGAGGTGGCAGAGAGGATCGTTGGGCTGGCAAGCTCACTCGGGACTGTTTCATGGAGAAAGTCAGCAAAAAGATCGGTACCTGCAGCCTGCTATTTTGGGACTCTTGTGCTCAACACCAGGATCTGCTTTGTTGTGAAGGGGAGTTTTGGCTCAACCCTAAGCGCCCCCTCCTTCACCCCCTTTGGGAGCAAGCACGTTGTTACCGGGGGTTTTTTCCAACTTACCAGTCTCTGAGAGTTGTTACGGCTAATATTTGCTTCCTCCTTCGCAATATTGAGGAACAGATCGGAGTCGTCACTTAGGGCGCCGGTGTTGCTGTCTGGGGTCTTGAGTGTGTTGTCATCCTCCTCCATCGCGAGACGCTGTGCAGCGCCATGCACCATCTCACTGGTGCTGGTGCGTGGCTTCCTGAAGGAGCGGATAGGAGGTATCTTCGGGGAGAACACCTCCGAGGAGAGCGAAGAACTCATGGAGGTTGGTTTGTCTGCGGTGTTGATCGCGGGAGGGTTCATCGCGCTCGCATTTTGCAAAGATGATGTAGGTTTACCGTCCACGCTGAAATCGGGTAGCTGAACCGAGATGGCCGCAGATTGGGCAGCCAACACCGTCGTGCGTGCTGTCCGATCAGTGATGCGGTAAGAAGGCAGCTTCGATGGATTATGTTGATTTCGGTAGAGGTTGGGAGGTGCCAGCAACTCGGTCACTGTCTGTGTTTGCGTGTCTGTCATAGTGCAGGCCAATAGCACAGAGCATCTAAAGGCCCATGGGATGCTCTTAGCGGGCGGTACCCTGCGTTTCGGAAGACTTATTGGCAGTAGCCAAAAGGAAATAATGTACTATTAGAACACAGCAACTGTAACTTGGCTGGGTTACAGAATGGCAAGTTGCAACTGAGGACCCAATCGAACCTCCTAAGACCAAGATCCCATTTAGGGCGCGCGATGCGGATATAAACATCAAATGCACGGATGTATATACATACTTCGAGCAGAGGAGGGGAAAGGGGCGGAAACGCGCGCGATTTTTAGTTTACAAGGGCATTTGCAGGTACCAGGACCAAGGCACGCAAGGGAATCGCGACAAGCCAACATCGACCCGAAGAAGTGGAGGACCCTGAAAAGAAAAAGAAAAGAGATTGGAGAGGATGCAGGTCCTGGGAGCCATTTCCGGCCAAAGCGCACGCTTCCACAGGAACCAATGCAAGTGCATTCACATCAGGACCGACGTACGTTTTTGTTTGCTACCTACCGGTACCAGGTACCACGATCACTCGTTTGTTTGCTGTAAATTTGCCCATACCGTAGTCAATGACAGCAGTCTGGGTTCTAGCCATCATTTAGACGGAGAGAGATCTTTGAATCCTCCGTCTGCTCTCTCACCATGCAGAGAAGCTTGGCCTCAACAATTCGTGTTTAGTGCTCTCGGGTTTGCGGTGCAGTATTATCGCGGATCTCAACCATCCCTTAGACGTCCATCGTCGTCTTTGCGTATCCTCCTCCACCTTCTGTAACCGGCTGCAATTCAATAATCTTCCGTCAGGGGCACGGCACACATGCGTTAGTTTACAGCACTGTGGGGCGAGCCTGGTTTGTGGCCAGGGGCAGCACAAGACGCTTGGACTCTCAGGAGATGCTGAAACCGCGTTCTGTCTGCCCTGGGCTCCTGTCTGTGATCGAGAACGAATCTCGATTTTAGTGAATTCCAATAAAACTGTCTGTCTTGTTGATTGGATCTGGTATCTGTTCAAAATTATAGGATATTGGTCGTTTCCAAATTATATAACCAGCCATGAAAAGGATTGCAAAAGTGGATCTAGTGGCACAAGTCAGAACTCCGATTTACGGCATCTACAACTGTGGTGAATCCGTGAATCTCTGGTGAATTTGTGGTGAGTCTCATTCACTTTGGCAAGATTGAATATCCATTTTGGTATTCCATAGCCAGGTCCCAGAGATAAATACATGGTTCCACGCTGCTTTTCTTCAATCTCTTTCCAATGACACTGCAATGTTCCCAGCTTCTCTAGAATGTAGAGATCCTGGTTCCTTTTGATCTAAAGAATAAGAGATCACAGAAATGCTCCAATCTTACCAATTGGGCGTCCAGGGTGAACATCTTTGACAACTTCCAAGTGATGAAAACGATTTCATTATTGTGAATTGTACCTCCGCCAATTGGAATGATCCTTCTTTTATCGGGTTTCTGCGGTATGGTATCAGGCTGAATGTAGCCGTTACGCATACTCGGGCTCGGGTTCTTTGATAATCTCGACCAATGAAGAACTATGGTGACGGACTTGCCAAAGACATTCCTACTGATGCTAATGGACATTGTCGATAGAGGTGACGTTATCGATTCTGGAAAATATGGAAGCAGCATGCCATAAGCTGCCCGCAAACAGTTCAGAATTCGGTTTGCCTGAGAACTGGTCTCTCATAAAGCNC
The DNA here is from genome assembly GCA_000743665.3 of Scytalidium sp. 3C. Classification (NCBI taxonomy): domain Eukaryota; kingdom Fungi; phylum Ascomycota; class Leotiomycetes; genus Scytalidium; species Scytalidium sp. 3C. The sequence continues at coordinate 924,950 of JMRO03000009.1, forward strand.
TGGATTCTCAGGACTGCGAACCAGGTGGCCAGGCCCTATCCATGAGGAATCTGAACGATCCAGAACAGCTCTTGTCACATGAAACAAAGCCCTTCCAGGACATCGACACGCTGCCCGGTGCCAAAAGGAGCCTGTCAGAAGCAGAGCTACAGAATCTAGTATGTGGAAGATATTGAGAAGAAAGGTCCGAGAGGAGAGAAGCCAGGAAATTGAAAAGGCAAGGCTGGATGTCCCTCAGTCCGTAGATCAACCAAACTACTGTACAAAGTCCTACTTGCTGGTATCTTTCCCTAATGCTTGGGATCGTAGCGGGACGAGCTCGAGGCACCGATCTCCACCGCTGGCACCCGAGACGGAACTATAGACAGGGCAAGCAATAGATTATAAATTAGTAGAATTAATTGACTTTAACCTAAAATCCAAAAGAAACAAAGATCAAACAGGGATCTGACGTGGTTGGAGGGTTGTTGCCTCAGCAGCAGCCATCAACGACACGATAAGGCGGGTCTGGATGACATCACGTGATATGGCCCGGTGCAGTGGACGGACAAGGCGCAGGGTGCTTTGTAGCTTTGGTAGACAGCTGGGATGCCGTTATTCTTAGCACTGTTTGGGACGGAAATAAATACACGAAGCGTCATCCAGCTGTTTTGGGAATGTTTTGCGACTACGGCAGGCATATTCTGGAGATGTCCATTTCGTGAGTACCGGTATCTCATGACAGATTAGGGCCTTCAGCAGCTGTACAGCCAAAAGCCTACTTGATAAGAGTCCACCTTTGGCTTGTCCCGTGAGTTACGGTACCCATCATATAATCAAAATCGCCATAGGTTAGCAGAAATGCCCTTCTCTTAGGATTGTCGCTGCAAGATCGAAAGAGGTCAAGCGGGAGGCTGGAGGAATGGATGGGTAAGGGACCAAGGCAAAGTGGACGTCAGGCCTAGCCTGAAACAGCATGGCGCAACGACAGACGGGTTTCAAAAGTGGTCGGGGGGGCTGAAACCTCGAATGGCGTTTGCCTGTGGCGTCGAGGGCTGCCCAGCCCTGCCAATGACTGCGCGTGGCCTCCGATCACCCTGGCGCCAGTGGTGTCGGGCGTGTGGGTACCCTCGCTTCCGACGCTGATCCGACGCTGCACCTTCGTTCCTTCCGCGCAGTTCAGCAATAGTCATGGCGTCGACCGTTCCCCAGCCCTGCAACTTACAGCGCAGCGTCGGAGCTGCGAAGGTCAAGCTCCAGTACCGCAGTCACGTTGTTCGGTTACGAGATGCACAGTTGCTACCTGAGAAGAAGCTCTCCGTCTGAAGGCAGCACATTGTGGTGAAGGCGTGCCGGTCTTTTCGAGGCCCTGATACGCTCATTCTTTGCCACGCGGAGGCTATTTTCGTCATCGTCTCCCTCGCTGCTGCCACAGGCGGCTCGCTGAGGTGATGGACTGCCCCGCATATCCACAGCCAGTCGGGGACCCTGAGAGGATGACGGGATTCACACCAACAAGGCCAGGGAACAAAGAGACGAGAGAGATGACCACTATCCGCTTCCGCTCAGCCCTTTTGTCGAAATCACATGTATTCCTTGGTGCCGCCCCAGCCTCTTTTCTCTCTCGCTGTCCAACAATGGACGGCTGCGAGAGAGCCTCTCCATCAGGGCGAGTAAATAAGACCCAGCCCTTCCTGCTGCAGCATGCCCAGGCCTTGGTTGTCTTCTTACTTAGCGGAAATCTCGGACGATTGAACCTATGTATTTTGGCAGAAAACTTTCCGACCCGAAATGTCTCAGGCGGCGTGATGATCGGCCCAGGCTTTGATGACAGCTCCTCAACGCCGAAACCCTCGGCCAGTTCCGCCTTGACAGTGCGTGCTGCCATGCTTTGTCAAACCTCGGGTTTGCCTGCCCTTTTTTCTTTTTTTCTTCCTTCACGACTCGATATATTTATACATTCGTTCATTCCTCCCTCTTTCTTTCTGCTCACCTTCGCCACCCAGGGCCGCGTGTGTGTATGACTCCTGATGTTGGCACCTGGCGGGCTTTTATTACGGCCGGTAAAGCGCAGTCGCCCTCGAAGGCAGTGCTCGTTTCTGGTGAAATTACGCCTACAGGGCAGTGTGTGTCCCCTTTGCTCATCTGGCTGACTCGAGCCTGGCACGCGTGCGAGCAGCTCTGACTGAACTAACAATAAATAAACATGGAGCCTGTGTGTAATCAATATATTAAGCCGGTATCGTACTGTACGAGCAGAGAGCACAGGTACCTTTGCCCACTTGTCTCTTCTTTGCATACTCATACGGCTGTACCAGACCGTTCTGGCAGCTCAACACCACCCCTGCGTAGTTTTGCGCCTGCGTCTTTGCTCAGCTCTCCTGCAGTCTGCTTTCTGCTCTTTTTTGCTGCTCGAGCCAGTGTCCAACCGGCGATCCATTGTGGCCAGTCCCATCCCTCGAAAGCATCAGCTTGCATCGATTTTTCTAGACTTGTTCCAGTGGGAGTTCGCGGTCCTTCGGGCTGCCATTGGCTGCAGTTTGCCGCTCAGATCCCTGGGTCCGGCGCACCGTGCTATTTATAGGGGCCTTCTGCGGCGCCAACACCCAAACAATAAATAGCCCACCCCTGTCTGGCCTCCTAGAGCGCCCTGGAGCGGCGCCGCGCCCAACCCCATCGCAATTGTGACAACCACTCTCGCTGGTTCCTGTTTCAATCTTCCCATTCCTCTTGTTTTCTTCGCGCCCTCCAGAGCGACTCTTCTCCCACCCAGCTCGCCCCGGAATCCAGAGCATCTTTCCAGACCCTTCCGGACTCCAGCAGGACTGCCAGGCCGATCCAGACGCTGTGTGACTTGCCCTTCCTTCTTCGTCGGCGGCCGTCTTTTCCAAAAACCCCCCAACTTCGGTGGTAACGCTCTGTCGAGACCGCGGCATTGAGCATCTTGGGGTGGCGAGCGACATCCTTATTCCAATAAAACCTCCAGTCTGCCGAACAGGTCGACCATCCGGCCCGCGCGTGTCCTACATATCGTATTCTTCTTTCCTTTCGATTCCTCCCCTCCGCGTTGTTTGGGCGGTCCGCTCATTAGAAGCGCTTAGCAAGGACAGAACCTCGAAGCGCCGCATTTCTTTGGTGAGTACCCGTGTGTTCTCATTTCCCACTGCCTATTGGCTTCTTCCCTTCCGCCCTTTGCTCAAGAATCAACCATCTCCCCCGGGCTCTCTGGAAGTCGTCGTGGAGGAGATTTCGTCTTCGAGTTTCAGCAAGCTTGCTGCTGTGCACTGTGTCTCGCTGCGAGACGGCGAGGGAGCGATCATCCGTCCTCGGTCACGACCACACCAAAGCCCAAGCAGAGCCATGAATCAGCCAGAAAGTCGCTGGTTCATCTGATTTACTTCGAAAAGAGGAAATAAATTCAATAGCCATCGCAATGGCGAGCCACTCGGATTTGCAGGTTGCTAACCGTCCATCTTTGAAAAGATATATTCCCTCTATTGCCTCTGTTACAGCATCGACCCCATCGTCTCCGGATAGACCATCGGACTCGACCACGGTCCTTACCCCTACAAAATCATCGCACCAGCGAGGGAGATATTTAGCGCAGGCGCTGATATCCAGGAGGAGGAGCCCCAGCATCGTGTCAACGCCAAATATGCCGTCGACCACGGCCGGCCCTAGGATGTATGAGAATCATATTCCCTCATTCATGTCCGTGTATGATATGGACCCAAATGCCATCCACAGCAGGAGGCTAGTAGACCAGCGTGGTAACGAGACGGCAAACACATATTCCAGCCAGCAGCCACCTTTAGCACAATCGCGACAGGCGGAGAGCGAAGAATCATCCCCCGCACAACAACAACCACCACATCAACATCAACATCGAGAAAGCACCTTAACACATGCATCAGATTCGACCGATTCCTCTCCAACTACGACGATATCCACCATCGACTCATCTTCTTTGTCAGATCCTTCGCCTAGCTCTTCTCCAGAGTCTCCCATTACACTCGTCCCTCTATCATCCTTCGCCAACCCTAGCTTTGGACTAGATTCTTTTCAGAGTTTGAAAATGGCGGATACTGCGTCATGTCTACCGGTGCCACTACAGGACGACCGGCCCATGACCTCGCCGTCGCCGCGACGAGCGAAAAACCCCAAAAGTCTGGCTCTCAACTTAAACCCGGTCGTAGATACATTTCAGCTCTCTGCCCCCACATCTCCTTCCTTTATTAAACCACCAGCTCTGAAGGGACGGAAAAAACCGAGTCTACTAAGTTTGAATACAAGCGCAGCGAACCTGAGACCGCTAACCCTAGATCCTCTGGCTTCGCCGGGCATGCCCAGTATGTTGCAGCGGAGGAGTCTCAAACATTCCATTTCCTCGCCACAAATATCATCAACTCCTGGTTTTGGTCCCGCGGGGGGTATGACATTGGGTGACTTCACAAAAGGCCTGGGACCTGGTCGACCGCGAACAAATCGAGGAATAAGCACCATGACGATTAGTGAGGTGTCGGATCAAGAAGCCCCAGCTGGCGTGCAAATGGCCACCAGGGTGCCAGGAGTTACTGTCGGTGGAGATTCCTTTGACCGCCCGCACTCAAATGAAGACGCAATATCGCCTGCATATCCGGACGGTCCAATCCTCATGTACGAGCCTAACGTGCACCTATATCTAGAACCGAAGCTCGAGGAGGCCATGCAATTTGACGTCGTGATCAACGTAGCTAGAGAAGTCAAGAACCCATTCGAACTTGCAGACGAAGAACAAAGCCGGAAGGCGTCCGTGTCGACGGTGTCGACGGATCCGACCAGCGACTATTCGAGACGTAATTCGATATTGACCCCGGATACGGCAGCTTCAATGCTGTCGTTCAAAACTGCTTTCGAAGTGCAGCCCTCCGACTCGAATGCGGAAGAATCGTCACCTACCACCCCCAAGCCAACAATAGCATCTCCCCGCCGGCCAGAATATATTCACGTCCCATGGGACCACAACACAGATGTCAAGGATGAGCTATGGGACTTGTGTCAGCTTATTGATTCGAGAGCGAAGGATGGAAAGAGGGTTTTGGTCCACTGCCAGCAGGGAGCCAGCCGATCTGCAACACTTATTATTGCGTACGGAATGTACCTCAACCAGGACCTCACGGCAAATGAAGCTTATTATCAAGCTCAAGCGAAATCAAAATGGGTGAATCCCAATATGTCATTACTGTTCTCACTAAACGATTTTAAGAAGATTATTGAGAGGAAACGTACTGAAAAGAGTGCAACATTGCGGAAGCTTCAGACTAAACACAGACCCACTCTCTCAGCAGATGCAGTTGATGGACCACCAACACCATCTAGAGTGCGAGGAAATTCTACCCCTGATGCCGAGGCTCGAGATGCCGCGATTGCTAAGGAAATCGAAGCAAAACACAATCAGCCGACCTCTTCTAACTTCATTACGCCAGAGCAAAGTGGCGGCTTTGATTTCGGATTCGCTCCCTTATCTCAGCCTCCCCCGGCTCCTTCCATGGGCAACACGGCGGAACCAAAGGCTACCTTCGACTTCGGCTTTACTCCGATGCACGCTACGTCCAATAACTCGTCTGCTGTTGCACGACCTCAGTATTCTCAGGCTGACCCTGCTTGGGAGTCTGGCCTTATGTCGCCGCGTCTAACAGAAATGACACACAACCCCCTTCATCCCATGGAGATAGACGTGCCACAAAGCCCCGATGTGTTTAGCCCGAGAACTTTTGAATTCCCCAGGAGTATATTCCAGCCATCACATGCTGCAAGGAATTCACTCGCTCCAAATGAAGATCCTCGAAGCCCTCCTACCAAGGGTGAATCAACCATTATTCGCAGTATCGATGACGTGCTTTGAGAGGTCAGCGTTTCTGTTCGCGTCGGCTCCTTTGGCGGGCTGATTATTTGTCGTTATCAAAAGACCGCAACATGAGCATTTAGTAAATGTTTTATCAGGTCCGAAAAAATTTGTACCTTATCCACTGCCCGACGATACCCATGGTCTCGTATTTGCGTCGCATTTTTGGCGTTTAGAGCAATTGTGCAGGTCAATGATGGGAGACTGAAGAGAGAGAGAGAGAGAGAGAGTAAGGCGAGGGAAAGGAAACGTAGGCGTTGCATATCTTGGAGTTCTTTTTATACATATAATCATGTTCTCCNTGTTTTGCTATTTGGTTTGAGACTATTTTTTTTTCGAAGGGATCGCCATCATGTGTTGATGGTCGAGTTTGGAAACCCTTCAGTGTACATTATCACGGGATATGGAAAGGACGGACGGGAAATGGAATGGAATGGAGTCACCAGCCGGGTCTGGCGCCAGTTCACTGAACGTTCAAAGTTTATGCGCTACAAAGAACAGAGGCGGCCGGTGGTGGTGAGCGGATGGGAGTGTAGGATGATTTATGAAATAATACAATAAAGGTTACAACCTTAACTTATGTATGCTTTGTGATTATCTGTGTTCAGCGAATCGTCGAGAAAATGTGCGAAATGACGCGTGAAGTTGAGAGCAATTCCAGTATGTAGAAGCACCTCAATCCAATAAACAACACATGTTAAGACAATCCAGTACTACCCCTATATATGGAAATTAGGCACAGCAGGTTCACCCTTTTGTGGCATTTGCGAAATTAATGCCTAAGGCATAAACACTGTGAACATGTATATGGACAGCTAATTGTTACTCGAGCTCTAAAGATCACGAAGGTTGGAATTGCAGAAGATGACGGTATGGCAGAACTAGAGTTATCTCCTGCTAAAGCCATACTGCTAGCCGTTCAGTTCGCTTGCAAAGCAGATCTGTCGACTTTACGGACACTCGTGTCCCGACATCCCAAGGGACTGGGGATTGACATCATCCTCCGTGTCCTCCTCACGCATTTACCAGAAAGTCTGGAACCCTCAGCATACGTGCCTTTCCTCCTTGATTTAAGCTCGGGAAATATTCAAGAAGATGGGGATCATCCTGTAGATCCGTCTGAACTAGGGGAATTGAGCAATGCGGAGGCCGTCAAGCGGGTGAAGAAGTTACATCTGCTGCCGTTGCTCTGGCCCAACGCCCCCGAAGACGCACCCACAGATCCTCTCGTCCTGTTTCTTGTGCATCGCGCACTGCGAATCGATGATAACACCGGCTTGATCACGCAGATTCCTGAATTGCTCGCCCCATTCTTACACCTATCCCACTTCCTTCGCACATGGTTAATTTCTACGGTCCTGCCTCTTATCCGCTTCAGCTACGAGTATTACCCGCGGACCGGGACAATTCTGAGCATCTCCGCCTTTGAGGAGCTCGATTATCGAAATGGTACATCGTTGCTGCTGTCCAATACCGGGAGTGGGTCTAGAATGGAGGGGTCAGGAAATTCCACAGTGGGCAGGGACTTGAGGGGCTTAATTGGGCCATGGATGTATGGAGACACAAAAGCGAAGAGAAGAAAGATCCAGAACACCCCGCTGTTTGATTCACAGCTTGTAGCCCCGTTGTCTTCTTCTTCGGCAGAAGGGGAAACGCATAAGCTGGCTGGGTGGGAAGAGGTGTTCAAGTGGATTGCGGGGCAGGCGACTATCTCGTGGCAAACTGCTGTTGAGGCGATAGAGCAATGGGACGGACCGGGAGATGTTGACTTTGGAGCATACCGAGATGGCTCATCTTGGTTAGACGAAACGGAACAACAACATCTGGAGCAGCGATATGCGCGGACTGCACTTGCCACAGCATACCTGATCCGCGAAGCATCTGTCGAAGCATTAACTGGAGTCCACCGTATTCTCTCACGTGTAGTGAGCCTTCTCGATCGTGATAGCCTACCACCGTTACCTTCCGCTGCTGCTATGTTGGCTCCTGCTACGGACCTGGATGGATCCGGGCTTTTGTCGCCTGAGAGTGCCAGTTTTCTGAGAAACCAGCTGCTGGAAGAAGAAAACGTTCTGACTTCTTTCAAGCCAGAATCAATCAGATTGCTGCATACGCTGCTGATAAGTGCCTTTTTGCTTACAAGACAGGGAGTCAAATGCAATGTACGACGGGCAGGTGAACTGGCTTTGTTGCAGCATGAGGCTGAACAAAAAGCCGAATTCACAGATCTGATGACTGCCATTCGCAACGGACCAAAAGGTGACGATAAGTACTGGATCAAAACTAGGAACGAGATCCTGTGGCTCCATGGTTGGGGCCTGGATGAAGATTCGGAAGACACGGCATCCGTCTACGGAAAGGGTGTTTTGGGATCTCTGAAGAAGGAATTTATTGAGACAGAGATTTTGAAGGCGCTCCTTGCAAATACTCGTAAGTTCATGTGCCTGAACAATAGTGTGCTGTCAGTATACTTAATCGAGATTTCCTTTTACAGGTTTCACCCTTGCTCAGTCAATCTACGAGGCATCATCTGAACGACCTTTATCTCCCGAAGTTTTATCCGCTACCGTCATATCTGCGGCTATGAATGCCTATGATAATGCCACAAATGCTAACAAGACGCGAGGTGGCGTGAAGAAGTGCCTTGACATGTATGTCATCCAGAGTCCAGATTACTCGCTCTCCTTTACTTATACTTTTGTTCTAGCCTAAATACCTTCGGAGGAGCACTCAATGGCTCTCTTGTTGCGGAGCAGCTGAGGCACTTGGTCCAAGTCACACACGAGATCGGTCAATACCGACTGGTGCTCAAGAAAGGAGAGCCATTTACGCCCGTTATTCTGCGAGTACACAGCGATCCAATCTCAATCATTGGTAGAGTTCTAGACCAAAATCCAAAAGCCTACACGCATATAAATGAGTTCATTAAAATGGGACAGGAGATGGTAATGGCAGGTCTCACTGTTCAAGATGGGAAAGGCCATTCTACCATAACTCCAGACCAATATCCCGAGCAAAAGTCAATCGCTGAGAAACGCGTCGTGAGTATGTGCATCGATGCTGCCCTTGCCGAGGACGACTTTGAAACCGCATATTCATATGTTATCACTCGGCTCAAGAGCATTGCTGAAGAAGCGCAAAGCCAGTCGCCACAACTTACACACAAAGGTTCCGGACTTGGCGCTCACACTCCGGCCAAGACTTTGGATGACTGGTCTTGGAGGGCCGCATTGCAAGCTGGGAAATACAAGAGAGTTAGGGGCAGCGTCAAGCCAACACACTTTGGCAACACCACTGCAAATCTGGAGATTCGCCATCTCGAGCAACGGATGGACTGCCTCGCACATGCACTTAGGCTTGCTCCTAAATCTACGTTGCAGGAGATCCTGAATGTATACCGGCGTTGCGAGGAAGAGCTCGAGACGCAAATCAAAGCTGAGGTTGACCAAGAGGCAGCTTGGGATATCAAAGCCGACGATCAAGGCATCCCTGGTGCTTTCTCATCTGCTAAAAAGGATGCCATTGCCAATTCTGGTTCAAGAGCTGTGGAGGAGGCGCCTATGTCACTCTTTGACCTCTCTCGTGCCAGTATGGCTAGAGCACAAAGTGGATTCTCGGCGCTAGCGATGCTTCAGCGCGATGATAGTAGTCGCAAATCCACCCTAGGGCGTTCAGCTAGTAATTCCGGCTCTGAGGCTGGTACGAGTGACCGACCTCGACCCATAAGGAAGAGAGACCAGTTGCGAAATGCCGCTGTTGGCTCATTGGCGAGTGGTATTGGATGGTTAATTAATGCACCGCCTGTCAATATCAACGATAATGATGATGAAAGGGAGTAAAGTAAGTGTATAGAGAATGGGTTTTGGAGTTGAGGAGTATCTTGGCATTTCTACATAAGAAGTGAAGATGGGTTGATGGCTGGATCCTACATCTAACTTAGCGTGGCATCTTGGCATTGTTGTTTCTATTATGGAGCAAAAACAGGGGTTATATTGAAGGTTCTCGAAATTCTCATTACCTAATCTATTGTCCTTGGTGATATTGAGAACCTCACTTTTGTGATCTTCCACTTTCTCTACTGGGAGCTTTCTTTGCATACCCGGTGGTAATTCTGCACATTATTCGGCTCGATCATTGCAAACTTTCGTTACTCAACAAGATATGGTTGATAGCTTAAGATCCACCAGTGAATAGAAGCGCACTCGTTGAGAATATAGAGCTACACTCAGTACGGCACTTGCTCAGGAAGTCAAAAGAGGGAGATACGTGTCTACTGAAGATCAACTCCAACTCTACCGTACAATTATATACCTTTGCTACGGATAAGTCCACGTTACCACGGTTCAAGAAAAGAAGTCACATCGATGGCAAGGTGCCGCCTGATGGAGCGGTCAGGTAGGAAGACACAAGATATGATGACGACCCCTTCATGGAAATCCAACAAGAAGGGGCCGCCAAAGATAGGGACTCCTGGCAGGGTGTGCAGCGTTATTAGTCGAATCTACGAAGTCATTCAGAAGAACTATTACGACAAGATTTATGAGCAGATTACGAAGAAAAAACCCTCAGTTGGCTCAGATATGATTAACTCTAAGAAAACTGTGTTATTATTGGCCTTCAATGACCAGCATGCGCAGGAGATCGCAAGAGCTGTTGCTCCAATATCCAATTTCAACATACAGATTCGAAGATTTAGTGCACCGGAAGCTAGCAGTCACGACGAAGTCAGAAAGGCAAAAGACTTGAGCATCAAACGGACTTCCAACGCTGAATCGCCAACAGAACCATATCTCATTTCGCCAATATCTAGCAACGAGAAAGCGCCAGCAGTCATTACGAAGAAATACATTAGAAAGGAATTTCATGCTAAGGGAATGGCCTTGGAAACGTTTCAGCTCTTTCAGAAGCTCCCGTCTGAAGCGCGTCAAATGATCTGGCGGTTCGCATGCTACCATCCACGGATTGTCAACATTCAACTCAGTCGAGCTTACGGTATATGCAAATCATCCACCCCAATCCCTGGTGTCCTTCAGGCATGCAGAGAGGCACGCGAGGTAACGAAGATGATATACAACCCGGCCTTTCAGAACGCGTGGATGGATGCTGGAGTTTACGTCAATTTCGACGTCGATACGGTGGAGATGAGCTATGCCAGTGCTCAGAGGGTCAATGCTGCGAGAGATATCGATGTTCTTCGAGCAAAACTCTTGATCCGGTTCGTCAAAATCACTCTTGGGTGTACTGAAATGAAGACTATGTCTGAAGAGTTAGGGTTGCTTATCTGTGCTGCCCCTCTGCGCGGTTGGAGTAGAGTAGGAACATGGACTTTGCAGCTCGACAAGTCAGCGTGGGATACGCCAATTTCGTCTACCAGTCTCGCTACACAGATTGAGATTCCACGTCCAGGCAATATGAAGGAAGCCCTTAAGTTATCGAAGTGGGTTGAATGGCATATTTTGAAGTTTTGTCGACTGGCTTGTGGAGCAACTAAAAAAGGAGACCGGATGCCGGGTGCTATACGATTCACGTGTTCTAGGTAAACCTTTACAAGGAGGGTTTTCACCAGCAATGTTGGGTATATCTGAGACTGCTAATTTGTGCAAGCTGCCGTGCTGCAGCCTGTGTGGGCAAACGATGGGACAGAGAATGCGGAGATTGGCCTCATCGAATTGATCTGAACATACGTGGCCTATTCAACTTACTTTGTATTTCTCGAGGAGACCGGTTGGGGTTGTCCGTTTAGTGCAGAAATAAACGGTGAAAATATACAAAGCCTGTATGATCTGGTGGGAATTCCATTCTTAGTGATCAATGTTAAATGCTTTAACATATAGCACACGATCAAGCTCCGTGCAGTGAATCGCCATTGAATTTATATACTTCGGTATTCTACAAGGTAACACGAAAATTGACTTCAGTACATAAAGTTATCGCAAAACTGGCCAGCAGACAGTCATTAACTCATCTCTTCGCATCATCCTTCATGCCCTTTTGGATCCAGGCAGCAGACTCAGCCTCGTGCTTCTTGACTTCCTCGGGGTTCTTCCCCAAGTCTCTGATGGTATGCGGGTCTGGGACGTGTCTTCCCTTCTCAACTGCTGGCCTCTCCAGCATGCGCTCTTCCCAAGCCTTGAGTGCAGGGAACTCGCTGAGATCTACTCCAGCCCAGAAAGAGGCGCTGACCCAACCCCAGTGGGCAATGTCGGCAATGGTGCATCTGTCTCCTACAAGGTAGCCAGATTTCGAGTTCTGCAGGTGCTTATCCAAAACNGCCATAGAGGCGGCGCGTTTCGTTTTGATAGCGGTTAATGCCATATGGAATTTTCTCTGGGGCGTAGCGGGTGAAGTGGTTGGATTGGCCTTGCATTGGGCCAACTCCCGCATTAAGGAAGAAGAGCTAAGAAAATGAGTTAGAGTCTCGGCGTGATATAATCAAATCTGCAATTTCTAAGCCATTCAGGTGGGTTGTGTTACCCAATTGTTCATTTCGTAATACTCTCTTGTCCCTCGGGGATAGGAGATCTTGTGGTCCTTGTCATAGCGATCTACAAGATACTGCTGGATCGAGCCAGATTCAAAGAGACGGATTTGCTGTCCGTCAGTGAAAGTGTCGGTGATAGCAGGAATTCGGCCATTGGGGTTGATTTCCAAGAACCAGGGCTCCTTTTGCTCGTTCTTGGCAAAGGAGAGCTTGGTGACCTTGTATGGCAATCCCAGCTCCTCGAGCGTGATGGAGATCTTGATGCCATTGGGAGTTTGGGCGGTATAGAGGTGGATATTGGGTTGTTCGGAGGCCATTTTGAGTTGCTTCGATAGCTGTGTAATGCGTGAATTCATCTACTAGGCAGCAATTAAGACAAAAGGGGGTTTACAGGGTGGTGACGTTATATATTCATGACCTTGGGCCCCACCGTAAGTACATTCACGGGCAATCCAGTTGCTGACCCGACGGAAGAATCCCACGGCAAGTGCTTTGTAATACAGTACGGTTGTGTCTTGCTATTTCCGTGCTCCACGTCCTGGTCTACGGCCCAACTGCAGCTGACAAGAAACTGCGCTAACGTGCGTGATCCAATTGTTTGGCCTACACTGGATGATGCTCTCCGGAAATGGACTTTGTAGGAGTCGCATAGTGGGGTAGAAAATCGGCGGTTGCGGGGTAGCTGTCGGCGAAGGAAATCGGTTCGCGAACCGGAGCTCTATCAAATATACTTGATAGCGGGAGAATTAGGAAAGTATACGGAAGCCCGAGCATATAGAGTATAAAATAGCCATCCTAGATTTCATTTTAAGGATCATTTTATCAAGATTCAAGTACTCATTGGGTCATCATATGATCGGGGCCACGGAAATATGCCCACATATATTGCTTTACCCAAAAAAATTTTCAGTTCGAAAAACAGTTTTATTACAGAGAATGCCACCGGTACATAAATATGGCACAGATAAAACTACCCACAAAGTAAAGCAAGCTTCACAGGATCGTGATGCTTTCATCAAAGCGGCTTGGACTCTTTCTCATGACTCCATCTCATGATTCCATGATATAACTGAGAAGGTCCAAAGAGATGGAAACCATGGGTTAAACACCGGAAAATCCATGGGCCGGTTCCATCTAGACATATCACGTGACTTAATGACACATCAATTAGGTAACTCAAAATTTCCTTTTTCGGTTCGAAGCTAGTGGCGCTAGGGAATTGTAAATTGGACTGCTCTCTCACAACACTTATATTTCTACCTCGCAACTCCTTACCTTTCCTGCACCGAACCCATATATTACGATCGAAATGGCGTGGCGCAACAACGCAGGTAGTACCGGCTCTAATAACATTCCTTTGGGGACTCGACGACGGTTTGGTGGCGATAGTAGCGCAACTCCAGAACGCGAAAATGGCTCTCAGCCTGATGGTCCCAAGCGTGGCCGTAGCCCGACAAGAGGTATGTCACATTGCTACTATTTTCACCTCCCTTCTAACGCGATCCTGTTAGATGAGCCTTCCGCCGATGGCACGAGACGTCGCAAGAAGAGAAATCGTTGGGGTGATGCAGCTGAGAACAAGGCTGCCGGTTTGATGGGCCTCCCGACGGCCATCGTGGCGAGCATGACAAGTGAACAGCTTGAAGCCTACACTCTTCATTTGAGAATCGAGGAAATTAGCCAAAAGCTGAGGATCGACGATGTTGTCCCAGCTGATGGTGATCGGTAAGTCTCCTGCGAATCTTCTCAACCACACTTGTTCTAACATTTAAGCAGTTCCCCTTCTCCTCCACCTCAGTACGACAACTTCGGTCGCCGTGTCAATACGCGTGAATACAGATACCGAAAGCGCCTGGAAGATGAACGACATAAACTGGTTGAGAAGGCTATGAAAGTTATTCCTAACTATCACCCGCCACAGGATTATCGCCGCCCCACTAAGACACAGGAGAAAGTTTATGTTCCAGTCAATGACTATCCAGAGATTAACTTCAGTATGATTGCTAACCCTCTAACCTTTCTAACCTTTTGCCATCCCCTTCTGTTTTCTTTCTCGTGTGACACCGCGCGCAGTCCTAGGAAATTGCTGCGCACCGTCATCACTAACCCGTTGTACTCACTATTATTTTGCTTTAAGCTTTGATACATATACTAACACTAGCTCCCTCTTACTAAAGTTGGTTTGCTTATCGGTCCTCGTGGCAATACACTCAAAAAGATGGAGACAGAATCCGGTGCCAAAATTGCCATCCGTGGAAAAGGCTCCGTTAAAGAAGGAAAGGGCCGTTCTGATGCTGCTCACACCAGTAACCAGGAAGAAGATCTCCACTGCTTAATTATGGCAGACACCGAGGAGAAGGTCAACAAAGCGAAGAAATTGATCCATAACATCATCGAGACGGTAAGTTCAACACATGCAGCATGCGTTTAAATTAAATTTCTAATATGAGCAATAATAGGCCGCGTCAATTCCCGAGGGACAAAACGAACTCAAGCGCAACCAGCTCCGTGAGCTTGCCGCTCTTAACGGTACCCTCCGTGACGATGAAAATCAGGCTTGCCAGAACTGCGGCCAGATCGGTCACAGAAAGTTTGACTGCCCTGAACAGCGCAACTTCACGGCGAATATCATCTGTCGTATCTGTGGCAATGCAGGCCACATGGCAAAGGATTGTCCAGATAGACAGCGTGGTACGGACTGGCGCAATGGTCCAGGCCCTGGTGGTCCCACTGCTGGCCGTATCGGTGCCGGTGACGCCGTCGACCGAGAATATGAGGTAAGACCCCTTGATACGTGTCTAGGAAAATTTCTAACTAGGTTGATAGCAACTCATGCAAGAACTCTCTGGCGGTGCATCTGGCGACGGAGAAGCTCCTCGAAGAATTGAGGCTGGCCCGGGAGGCTACAACCAAGCCCCGTCTAATGGCGACGTCAAGCCATGGCAAAGAGGACCAACTGGAGCTGCTGCTCCATGGCAGCGAAGAGGTGATGATCGTGGAAACGACTATGGCTCTCGTGACGGACCAACTGGCGGACCTGCACCATGGCAACGGGATCGTCGTGGAAATGACGACCGTGGCGGAGATTACTATGGCGGCCAAAATGGAAACTATGGCGCTCCTCCTCCTCCACCTGGTGGAGCTGCTCCGTGGCAACAACAGTCCGGATACCCCTCTCAGCCTGGCGCTGGTTATGGTGGATATTCCGCTCCTGGCTATGGCGGTTATGGCTCCATGGGTGCTCCACCAGGGCTCTCAGGGGCTCCAGGCGCGCCTCCAGGAGCTCCACCCGGATTAAGCGCTTTGCTCCAGCAATATTCGGGCAACCCGCCACCTCCTCCACCGCCATCTGGGGCTGCTCCTCCACCTCCACCTCCAGGAAGCGCACCACCACCGCCTCCTCCTAGCGACCAACCACCACCACCTCCTCCGCCCGGAGCGTAGATTCGTCAACCGGTGCTAACTTTTAGTTACTTTCACAGGATCGGAAAAATAATTCTAACCGGGATCAGGGTAGTTCTTTTGATTTTTTGTCCATAGGTTTCTATTTCTAACTCAGAAAATCGATTCGTTGTAGTTAGTGTAATGTAAATGAAGATTTTAACTGATTGATCTATCTGCTTTGTGAAATGTAATGCATCCTTGATGAACCGTGTTGGACGTCCAAATCGATATTCAAGTGAGCGCTCTTGTCAACTGTCCCAGGTACCCATCAATTTAGTTACCCTTGATATTAACTACATTCTGGTGCTCCTATCCAGCCTTTGATTTTAACTTTGTCTCTGCAATGACTACAAATGACCACTGCTCGTATTATGAGTTGACTCCGGATCTTGGTTCCAAAAAACATATTCTCATTAGTTTATGTAGTTTATAGGATATCGTCTCTAGAAATGAAACATACGCATATCGGACCAAAGTGTAAAATAAAGGCACGAAGCAATGGAGCTTCTTCTAAGAAAGAAGGTAATAAAATAGTCTTGGAATCATTGTTTACACGCTGGACCATAACTTCTGCACAGCGTCTAGATACTCTTTCTCGTGCTTCACAAGATGGCTCACGTGGCCTGTATCCTCGAAGCTCTCATGCTCGACCACGTAGCCTTTGGTCTTAGCCTCCGCAACGTGGTCTTCCACATCCTTCCAATTGACCATGTCGTCCTTGTGGCCGTAGAGATACAGCCTTGGCGTGCTGGTACCAAACAGCTCCTTGGTATTGAGCTTATCCCTCGTGACGGAAACCATGTCTTTTTTATTGAACACCGTCAGGTACAGCATCATGGCTCCAAAGAGCACCCGGAAGAACATGGTGCCCAGGAAGTTCAAGATGACGTTCTTGGGCAGTGCCACGGCGAATGCGCGCACGCTGGCTTCAATGGTCACGCGGCCGGGGCAGCTGTCGAGGACGAGTGCTGTCAGAGGCACGCTCTGGCCTTTTTTCTCTCGATACGTCTGCGCGAAGGTCGCCAGCGTCGTGGCCCCGCCGTTGGAGAAGGTGTGGCATAGGATCCGGGAGTCCGGGGGTAAGTTGTAGAGGAGCTCCAGGGCGGGCTCCAAACGCTTGATATTAGCGGCCCGGCCCTGGAACAGAGCCGTGGCGGTCGTAGTGGTGACGACAATGATGCGCGCCAGAGGGTACAGCTTCGAGTAGCATGCTGTGTACTTGGCTATGTGTCGGGGTTGTGCGTCGAGCCATGCCAGGAGGAGGATGATGTCTGGCGGCGGGTTGGTGGTATTCAAGGAGCTAGGTCCAACGGGTAGGGCCGGTTTGGGAGAGATGAAGACGAATTGGTTGAGTTTGGTGAAGCTGGAGAGCCCGGTGGGGGGCTTTGTGTCGGCCATGGCTTTCGTCAGTTAAGTTGCAAGGAAATAGAACCTTGAGTTCGTCTGGAGCTTCGCTTCTTCCGGGGATAGTTAGATTGGGCGTTTTTTTTGAAATCGAGATGGGATATGTGTTATCCATATATTATTGCGTGGCCGTTATGTTCCTGCGTGTACACCGAACTGGACAACCGGTAACGGCCGTATTTAAGTTTGTCTACAGGACGGCGGAGTTCGCAGTCTTCAATTACGCCGTTCAGCCGCTTCCAAGTCTTCTACGAATGGAGCTGAATCCAATTACTTGACTGCCAGTATGCGAGTATGCAACTTCGAAGTGAACATCCAGCCTGGCGAATGAGGCCGATATGTCCCAGCCCATTTTCCGGTAATCCATTCGTCTAGGCAGAATCATGCTTTCCGCTTGTCGAAGTCGTCATCGCCCAATCACAGCACGACTTGGTTTTTACTGTAACTACGGTACTATGTGATTCGTTGTCCAGAGTGAGTTCTAGCCTGCTCCAGTGATCAGTGTATTACAAGGATAGGCGCCACCAATAATGGCAGCCGAGGTCGGATACGATTGGCACATGGGAGGTGAGGCTGTTTAGGAGGAAACCCTCCTGCTCAGCTGGACAGTAGCCCATCACGTGGCTAGCTGTCGACCAAACGTCCTACGCACACTTTCTGTTGGAAGGACGATGACAGAGAAAGAGAAGAGAACCTGGAAGCTGGCTGCTCCTGCCAGTTAGAGGGCTATATAGCAGCAGGAAGAGTCTATCTATCTGAAATGATCCGTATCTTTTATTATTAGACTCGTACTCTCATAGCTTTTTCATCGATTCCAAGGCTCATGACTCTACAAGTATGCTTGTTGTAGTCCGACGCTCTGCCACTTCCTTCCGCCATCGGAATGCCTTACAGCCAATGCTTATGTTGCCGTAATATATCCAAACTCAAAATCAAACCTCCTTGGTTCTCAGCCCTGAAAAGTCTTTTCTGCTATCATCCCTATCCTTCTGGATTTCCGTCTCTACCAGCTCGATTCCAGAGAGACTGGGAAATCTCTTACTGAAATCAGCAATGTAGTCCTCCTTCTCCTGCTGCGTCATATCTGGTCGTGCTTCTACCCGGGGCCGACTGCCAATTACTGAAGCTGCCGAGCCTGTATGAGGAGATGCTGGTCTGGCACCGCCCGTACTGACGCTGTTGAGGTGGAGCGGCTTGGGTGGCGCACTGGGACGACCTGTCGAGGATTTGTAGAGCGCAGCCGGAGAAGGTTGGGAGCGTGGTTTGGGGTAGTTCAGCGGAGGATTTTCTGGGACTGGCACCGTTCGAGGATGCACAATACTTTGAGCAATGGGTTTCCGAGCCACATTACCTGCTGGAAGGGACTCGGTAGAGGACGGCTGCTCGAATTGCCTAGACTGTGAGGGTGGCCGGTTCTCCGTAAACCGGCCATACCCCTCTGCTGTTCTCTTTGGCGGAGAGTGCTGTGCTTCATCGAGGAGATTCTTGACCTTGTTCTGAATGCTTGTGGCACGGGAGACGCCACCAATGCTCTTTGGCATCGGAGCACCGCCACGCTCTTCAAGTCTTTTCCGGTACTCTGCAGCCGCATTGGCGACACGCTTCTCTTCCATAGACAGGCGTCTGCGTTCAAGCTCCCGCCTTTGCTCTGGGGACAAGTCGTCCGCGTCTTCCAGGACGTGGCCATCGTCACTCCGGCCATCAGTGGCTACAGAGCCGGCTATAGGGGTCAGGTCTCTTCTTTCTAGCTCGTTGAGAGGACTTGGGGTCCGAGGACCCTGTGAAGCTGGATTGTTGCCTTCGAAGCGCTTAAACGCATCGCCAAATTTGCCGGCCAACAAGTTTTTAGTGCCTGAAAGAGACATCGAGGGCAGACTGGAGCGCTTCTTATTCGATCCACTGCTGCGACGTCTGTCCTTCTTGGCAGCTTCGCTATCTTCCATGGAACGGAGGAAGTCAACATTTGATTCGATGTTCGTCTCTTCCTCAGACGCAGGATCCGGACTTGCGGCAGCTTCGGTCGTCCTTGGCGTGTAGGAAGGTTTTCTTTCCGGAAGAGCAGGCCGACTATTGGATTCTTTCTCTCGCAGAAAATCCATGTTGGACTCCAAATATATGCTCGCTGGACGAGGGCGTGCATTGCTTGACTTTGTCCTGGCGGGGGGTTCCACGACATCGAGACTAGGCCTGCCACCCTCCAATGAAGGTCTGGATGAGGACGGGTGTCTGATGTGGATCGGCCTAGAATCAAGCGATATCTTGCGTTCGCTTGAACTGGCCTGCTTCTCCTCAGGTGAAAGAAACCTTTTTCCGGCATTACCCAATTCCTGAGCTCTAGGAAGGCTTGACGACCGATGGTGATGACTCGCGTCGACCGAGGGCCTGTACACTCCAGAAGTAGGAAATCTAGAAGTCTGAGGAGGGGGAGTTGGCGAGGTCATAGTGCCTGTCGAAACCATCTGTGGACGAGTTGGAGTTGGCTGGTAGACAGAGGTAGGCGGAGACGACACAGCTTGAAGTTCGGGCGTGCTCTCAATGATCTTCTGAGCACGGCTAACAGTACCGGCCGGCGGTTTTGGCGAGGCTGCTGGGGCTGGTGCTGATGCTGGGGGCTGGGCGGGAGCCTTGTTCTGTGGTGCCGACGCAAAGGCATCATCTGCAAGCCTCTCCGTAATGCGTTGTGATAAGTCTTTTGGCGCTGTCGAAGTTGGAGAGGTTGATGAGTTGAAGTCAAATTTACCATGGTCATGCAGCAAAGAAAACTGATCGATGCTGGGAAATCTGTTTGATAATTCGTCGGTCTGTGGGGGGGACTTTCCATCCAGAGCAGCAAAAGGATCGGTGGAAGTACCTCGCAGTGGCGATGGACTCGGCTTTGAAGCATGATTTTGTGAACTCGTAGTAGGCCTGCCTCTTCGCATTGGTACGACATCTGGAATCACAGGTTGTGCCGGCGCTTGAGGCGAGAACACGGCACCTACCACTGGCGGTGACGCGGTATGCTGTTCCGGTGACGGCAACTGTTGATACCGACGAGATTCTGATTGTGTCCTGTTGGCGTAAATCTAAAGCTCGTTAGTCAATGACTCATGGAGGACGGCATCTCCAACGTAGGACCTACGTCTTTAATGGGAACCTCGATGCCTTGCATCAGACACACTTCGCGCAAGACTTGATAAATATTTGGTCGAGACCTTGGATTCTCTTTCAGCATTGAAGCTGGGATTGTCAGTATGTATGCCATAGCTAAACCCACCAATATCGAGGTTACTTACCAATGAGCTTCTTAAGTGGGTCTGAGAATATTGGGTAGTTGGGAAATGTAAAGCTGGCGTTCAGGATGGCAAGCTGACCCTGGGCTTCGAAGGGCGTTGTATAGTAGCATAGCTTGTATAACAATACTCCCAAGGCCCATATATCCGATTTCTCATCTATGGGTAGCTTTCGATAGACATCGACCATCTCCGGACTCCGGTATTGCATGGTGGTGTGCTTCTGCACATCGTCCTCGATCAGTCTGCACTCTGCAGCCGTGGTGGCGGCCGGTCGTGGAGGGGCCGAGGAACCAAAGTCACACAGCTTGAACCGCCTCACCCCATTGTGCGTGGTGATCAGGACGTTCTCAACTTTGAGATCGCGGTGGAGCAGCGGGGGCTTGAGATAATGCATGCACGCAACCCCTTCAGCCACATCCGAGAAGATCTTCAGGATCTCGGGCTCTGTGAGCCGGTTCTGCAGTCTTGTATTCATGAAGTCGATCAAGCCACCACCGTTGCAGAATTCCATCAGCAGGAACACTTCATATCCACCTCCTTTCAGCTGCGAGGCATGCGAATCGTAGTATTTGACAAT
The DNA here is from genome assembly GCA_000743665.3 of Scytalidium sp. 3C. Classification (NCBI taxonomy): domain Eukaryota; kingdom Fungi; phylum Ascomycota; class Leotiomycetes; genus Scytalidium; species Scytalidium sp. 3C. Next base: position 945,994 of record JMRO03000009.1, read on the forward strand.
CGCACGGTGGCCCTTCAGCTTCTTCATGGTTTCGACCTCGGTCCTCATGTTGGCCAAGTGCTCTTTGTCGGGGACGGCGACGCGCTTCAGCACCGCAATATCGGTGCCGTCAATGGGTTTCGGCAGCTTGACGAGGTACACATGGGCAAAGCCGCCCTCGGAGAAGTACTTCTGGATGACCACTCGATGGGTGCCGACCTGGATCTTCGTGCCGGGAGCAAAGGTGCCCGGGGGAGCCGACGGGTCGCCATGGGCGGGGACGCCATAGCTGGCCGGGTGGTGATGTGCCGCTTGCACAGAGGGATTGTATGAGGAGGACATGGTAGATAGTTGCTTAGCGGCTGACTGACACGGAGGTTTGGAGGCCCGCAGACTCGATGTCACCGCATTGAGGAGGTTTGGGGATTGAGAGCCAGCGTGGTCAAAGTTGTCGGATGCAGACGACTCGGAAGATGCCTAATGTTGAGCTGGAAAGGCGAGATGTATCTATGGGCAGGACGTCCCAGAATGGACGTCTGTCGTCCTAGACCCCTTGAGTAGTGGGTTGTGCTGGCTGGTCGGTTGTGTCAAGCTGGAGTTCATGCGGCATGGTCACCGCCTCCCGTTTAGGCAACAGGACAGTGTTTCTGCCGGCACACACCTCGTTCAACGGGCTGGAGAGAAAATGCGCGATTCGTTTGCCGGGGACCTCTTCCTGGCCCGGTGATGATCTAGCGACGGTGCGATCACCAATGATCTATAAACGGATACTAGAGGAAATGCTCCCCAAGGTGGTCGCGTGTTTTCCATGAACACCGTCGATAATCGGGCTGCCTGGGAGCGGTGCATGGTGCCTTTGAGTGTCAGCCTTCTAGGTACCACCGTATCGCCGCCCGAATCCCGCAGCCTTGCCCGTCGTGGGTGGGTTTGGGAGGGAGGCGGCGGCTTGGAATCATGTCTGCGTGCGCGGTGTGTCAGTGCACAGACCTGTTTGGTCGAGCTCTGTTTGCTAAAAGTGCTAGTGTCCTTTTTGTGTGTTGGCAGCTCACAATCATAGTAATTTGCGATCGTTCAGGATCTTAAACTAATAAGTTACCGGTGGTACCAATATAAATCATAACTTTGAGTTAATTAATGTTTGACTCGGGAATGTCTCGAGTTCCGTGGACCCTGGTCTAGTGACTTGGATATGACTGCAAGCAGCCAAAACGCCACATTTGTTTGGGAGCCTGTTGTAACTCAATAGATTGGACGCAGATACGAGCGTGCAAAGATATATATATTTATCTCTCCGATTCTCTTAGAAGTGCTGGTAGGATGAGTTACACCCTCACCCTTAGTTATTTGGCGTTGCTTACCTAACGCGAAAGGCCGCTCTGCGATGCCCAGTTATGACGTTGGACCGGTAGGGCTCGTTTTAAATTGCGACCTGCCATGTCAGCAGCAGCAGCCTGCAAAGCAGATCCAGACCCGCCGTGCGAGATGGCCGATGGCCGATGCCCTGGGCCTGCTCCCGGGAGCGGCGGACTACCCAGCACCCATGAAGAAAAGAGCGCGCGCACGCATCGTCCATCGCCAGATACACCGAACGGTGATGGCGGTGATGCGATGTTGGTGCTCTCAATAAAAAGGCGGGAGTGGTGTAGGGGTGGGCAGCTCATAGTACGTACCCTGGAAGCTGCCATCGCGCGGCGGCTCGACCGGCAAGGAGCGCCAAGCAGCCTTGGGCAAGACGTGCAGCCATAAACACCCACCGTGCGCCAGGGAAATTCCTGAGGCGTCGTCGTCCGCTGCCGTCCTGTACCCAGCAGCACCGCGCGGTACGTCGAGCGAGGCACACCGTGAGCTGGGCTTCGTGGACGCTCCACCTTTCTGGAAGGCTCTGCTCAGTGCGCCCGCTGTGCCCGCCCATATGTCCTGCCCCCTCTGGGGCCTCAGCCCAAATAATCCCCGACGCAGGCCGCTGGAGCGTCGGCCACGGCTGTCTGGCTGCTCGTCGTTGGGTGCTGCTAGCTGCTACCAGGGAAGGGCCAGGAGAGCGCGGCGGCCGGGGCCCCCCAGCACGCGCTAACCGTAAGCGAGAATTTTGCATGGGCGCCGTAGCTATTTAATAAGAGTTTCCTCCTCCAGGTGTATCCGATCGCGAACGTAACCCCTGGACCTCCCACTAGGCACCGCAACATACAAAAACGAAGCGCGACTCCCGCCAGCTCCCTCTGCCCAGTTGCCCCGTCGCCCAGTCGCCCGTCCTCCTGCTGCAAGTGCCTCCTGCCCACACCATTCTTTCCTGACGAGTGCACACTCCTCCCCCAGCAACACGCAGCACACACACACACATACTCACGGCGACGTGATCAACCGGCCCGCCAGCGCAATTTTGTCTCCACGTGCCCTTTGCGCGCTGCTGCTTCTTTGTCCCGATCGCAATCTATATATGGCGCCCGTCACGTCTGCTTCGTTCAGATAATGTGGTCGCGTCGGAAAGATGGCTTCAAGGTGAGTTGAGCTCTGGCGCGCACCCGCCCGCGCGGCGCGTTGTGATACGCTGGCCCGCTTCCCGGTAACGTGACTGGATCGCTGACATAATATCTCCTCGCTTCTTCCAGATTGGATCGTTTGGTCACGTGAGTACCCCTCCGTCTCTCACTCCTCCTCTGGCTGCTCCGGGTGGTGGCATGCTCTCGAGCAACCAGAGGGCCAAGAGGGCACCCAGAGGCTGTTGTGGTCCTGGATCGGTCGGCTAACACTTTTCCTCAGGCTCTTGGAGACGGGCAGCACCCCGTTGATCCGTAATACAGCGGCCCAGCAACTAGCTGATGTGCAGAAAGCTCACCCCGAGGAGCTTTTCAACCTACTAACCCGAGTCGTCCCCTATCTCCGTAACAAGACATGGGAGACGCGTATTGCCGCAGCCAAGGCGCTCGGCGGAATTGTAGAAAATGCCGAGAAGTATGACCCTAATCCTGAAGCCGCATCCTTGAAAGACGAGCCCAAGAAGGAGGAAAACGGATTTGTCGTCAAGAAGGAAGAACCCAAGGAAGCTGAACCGCTGGCCGAGGGCCAATTATCACTCGAGTCGCTGGATATCGTCTCCATCATCAAGTTTGGCAAGGTCTTACTGCGCGGTGGTGGTAAGGAGTTCGATTACGCGCTGGCCTCGTTGAATCCTTCAGAGCGGCTGGGTTATCACAAGAAGACCCTGGCGGGACGCCTCGGTTTATTAGGAGAGTACTTTGAGGAGGAGCTCGAATTCGTCATCCCAGCTCCCAAACAGAATGGATCAGCCCCTTCCCACGATGCTTCCAATGGACATTCCCAAGGGCAATCCCAACCTCCAGCCACCCCCGTGGAAGAAACCGGCCTGAGCGCCAGACAGCTTAATCAGCTGAAGAGAAAGCGGAAGCGCGAAGCGCAGCATGCAGGAAGCAAAAATCGACTGGTCGATCTCTCGGTCCGGCGCGCCAGCACCTTAGGATCCGACACCAACGGTCAGGACACGGCCATGTCTGATGTGGGAGAGGAGACCAAAAATGGCATCTCGGATTACTTCTCGCTTGAACGGAGCGGAGACGTTGACGAAGACTCAAAGGTGATCTCCGAATTCAAGGGACCTGCCTTACCCATCAAGTCAGAGATCCAGGCAGATGAAGAAAACGAGGGTGCAGAGTGGCCCTTTGAAAGACTCTGTGAATTTCTCATGGTGGACCTTTTCGATCCTCAATGGGAAACGCGACACGGTGCTGCCATGGGTCTCCGAGAGATCGTTCGCGTGCACGGCGCCGGAGCAGGCAGAGTCCGGGGGAAGACACGTGCAGAAAATGACGCTCTGAATCAACGCTGGCTCGACGATTTAGCATGCCGCCTCTGCTGTGTCTTTATCCTCGACAGGTTTGGTGATTATGTCTCCGATACCGTAGTGGCTCCCATCCGAGAAACGGTCGGACAGACATTGGGAGCTTTGCTCATCCATCTTCCCGCAAGTTCAGTCTATGCAGTCCATCGGATCCTGTATCGTATGGTGATGCAGGAGGACCTCAACCTCGACAAAGCTGTTTGGGCAATCTGCCATGGCGGCATGATAGGACTCCGTTATTTGGTAGCCGTTCGCAATGACCTCCTTCTGAAAGACAATGATATGATCGATGGGGTCATTCGCGCAGTAATGAAGGGCTTAGGAGATTGGGATGATGATGTTCGTTCAGTTAGCGCTGCAACCTTGATTCCCATTGCCAAGGAATTCGTGAACTTGCGGCCAGAAGCCTTAGATGGCCTCATCAACATTGTCTGGGAATGTCTCTCTAATTTGGGTGATGACCTGAGCGCTAGTACCGGCCAGATCATGGATCTCCTTGCCAAACTGTGCAGCTTCCCAGAAGTTCTTGAAGCGATGAAGAGCAACGCAGCTCGAGATTCCGAGAAATCCTTCGCACTGTTGGTTCCACGTCTCTACCCCTTCCTTCGTCATACCATCACCTCTGTCCGATCTGCGGTCTTGAGAGCCCTCCTGACATTTGTGGGCATCGAAGGTGACCACACCCGAGATTGGCTTAATGGCAAGATTTTACGCCTAATTTTCCAAAATATTCTCGTCGAGCGTAATGAAGACACCCTGAAGCTTTCTTTAGAGGTATGGAAAGCTCTAGTCGGATACCTCGCAAAGAATCCGGAGGAGCTTGCGGCTGAGTTCTCCGCACACGTCGACCCCCTTATGCAGCTTACCCTTCACCCCATCGGAGTGTCGCGTCATCCGCTCCCAATGAATGCTACACTTTTCCAAAAGCCCTCTGGCAGCTACTATTCTCTTCCTGGAGGACCTGCTCCAGGACGGCCGGCATCTCCCAACCAAAACGAACCCCCCGCGAAGAAGCGAAGAAAATCCGCGAAGGTGGCCGAACCCACCCCGACAACAACTACTCATGATGTAGATGGTCATATGATGCAAGGAGATGTTGATTTGGTGGGCATGGACACTCTCATCAGATCCCGAGTTACAGGCGCGCGAGCTATGGGTTTGATTATGTCCCTTGTGCCCGCGAGTGCCTTGGAGGCCTACGACGCCAGCGTCATCCCTGGCATGTCCTCCGCATTTGCCTCCACTCAACTCACTGCAGCAATAATTGTAGACGAATACGCTCAGAACTGCTCATCCGCTGACCAAGCCGCAAGATACATCGATCCTTTACAGAAGATTATAGAAACTGACCGCCCACTCCACTACCGGGATCTTGTCAGTTACACACAGCTTGTCCGTGCTCAGTGTTCGCAGTTGTTCAACACCTTCCGAGACGTGGGCAAGGTATCGCAAGGCCGCCTTCCTGTTTTAGCTGTCGTGGTCCAAGGTGACCSAGAAGCCGGCCCGGATGCCTTCTCAATACAAACGGCTGATAAGTGCGTTAATGAAGACTACGAGAGACTCAAGAAAGCGCTTCAGCCTAGCCAGCGATTAATTGCAGCCCAGGCATTATCCGATGCTCGGGATACCGTACTTGAAGCCATTACCACAGCCAAAACGGCGAAAGAACAGCGAGATATTCGAATTAAAGCTGCTGCCGCAAGCGCGTTAGTTGCTATGAAATATTCGCCGAAGAAGCCGACTCATATCATCAAGGGTATGATGGATAGCGTTAAGAAAGAGGAGAATACAGAGCTTCAGCAGCGTTCGGCAGGCGCGGTGGCGCGTCTAGTGGAACTCTTCGCGGAAGGCGGACGTTCAGGACCGGCCCAGAAGGTCGTCTCGAACCTCGCCAAGTTTAGTTGCATTGACACATCTGAAACCCCTGAATTCACTCCTAATGCTGGCCTTACCAGCGCCATTCTCTCTCTCCGAAAGGAAGAGGACCGAAGGGACCATCCAGATGCAGCCAAATTTGCTAGGGAGGCTAAGGAGGCCCGGATCATGCGCAGAGGTGCTAAGGAAGCTTTGGAGCAGCTGTCTGGCATCTTCGGTCCCAGGCTCCTCGAGAAGGTTCCCACCCTGCGTGCTTTGTTGGAGGATCCGTTGAAGACTGCTTTCCTAGAAGCCTTGCCCGCCGAAGCGAAGGATGTCGAGAAACCCTTGGGTCAAGAGATTATCGATGCCATGTCCGTTCTCCGTGCATTGACACCGACCTTGCATTCGGAACTGCATCCTTTCGTCATGAGTCTCACGCCCCTTGTAGTCAAGGCATTGCACTCAGAGTTGTCGGTATTCCGGTATATGGCAGCGAAGTGCTTGGCGACTATTTGCAGCGTCATTACCGTAGAGGGAATGACGATGTTGGTTGAAAAGGTCCTGCCATCCATAAGCAACCCAGTGGATCTCAATTTCCGCCAGGGAGCTATCGAATCGGTGTACCATCTCATCCATGTTATGGGAGATAGCATCTTACCTTATGTCATTTTCCTTATTGTTCCAGTTCTTGGTCGTATGAGCGACTCGGATAATGATGTCCGACTTATCGCGACGACCACATTTGCTACGCTAGTTAAGCTTGTTCCCCTCGAAGCCGGCATCCCTGATCCACCAGGTCTGTCTGAGGAGCTGCTGAAGGGTCGTGATCGTGAACGGACATTCATTGCACAGCTTCTTGATCCTCATAAGGTGGAGCCTTTTACTATTCCGGTTGCGATAAAGGCGGAGCTCCGATCCTATCAGCAAGAGGGTGTCAACTGGCTCCATTTTCTTAATAAATATCACCTGCACGGCATTCTTTGCGACGACATGGGTCTAGGCAAGACACTCCAAACAATATGTATTGTCGCTAGTGACCATCACATGAGAGCAGAGGAGTTTGCCAAGACTGGTGCACCAGATGTCAGACGATTACCCTCATTAATCATCTGTCCTCCTACTTTATCTGGTCACTGGCAACAAGAGATCAAAACTTACGCCCCATTCCTCACCACCATGGCTTATGTTGGCCCGCCGGCAGACCGTCAACGTATCAGAGATCAACTTGGTACCACTGACATTGTCATCACCTCCTACGATATCTGCCGTAATGATTGCGACGTCCTTGCTCCTCTCAGCTGGAATTATTTGGTCCTCGATGAAGGTCACTTGATCAAGAACCCAAGAGCCAAGATCACCATTGCGGTGAAAAGACTGCTTAGTAATCACCGCCTGATCCTTTCCGGTACCCCNTATCCAGAACAATGTGTTGGAGTTGTGGTCCCTGTTTGATTTCCTGATGCCCGGTTTCCTCGGGGCAGAGAAAGTCTTCCTTGATCGCTTTGCTAAGCCTATTGCCGCAAGCCGTTTTAGCAAGTCCTCTTCCAAAGAGCAAGAGGCTGGGGCACTTGCTATCGAAGCCCTACATAAACAAGTATTGCCATTCCTCTTGCGCCGTCTCAAGGAAGAAGTGCTCGATGACCTTCCGCCCAAGATCCTTCAGAACTACTACTGCGATCTCAGTGACCTCCAAAAGAAGTTATTCGAGGACTTTACCAAGAAGGAGGGCAAGACAATTGCAGAGAAAGCAGCTAATAACGATAAGGAGTCCAAGCAACACATTTTCCAAGCACTTCAGTACATGCGTAAGCTCTGCAACTCGCCTGCCTTGGTTATGAAGGAGGGTCATAAGCAATACGAAGAGACACAACGCTACCTTGCCAAGCAAGGCACCAGTCTACGCGACCCTGTACACGCACCGAAACTTACTGCATTACGAGACCTCCTCGTGGATTGTGGAATCGGTGTTGAACCTTCGTCCGAAAACGATCTGACCACAGAGACTAGTTATGTTTCACCTCACCGTGCACTAGTCTTCTGTCAAATGAAGGAAATGCTTGACATGGTACAGAATGATGTCCTCAAGAAGATGCTTCCGTCCGTACAATACCTGCGGATGGATGGTTCCGTTGATGCCTCACGCCGTCAAGATATCGTCAATAAATTCAACAGCGATCCAAGCTACGATGTCTTGTTGTTGACTACCAGCGTTGGCGGTCTCGGACTTAACCTGACTGGTGCCGATACAGTCATCTTTGTGGAACACGACTGGAACCCGCAAAAAGATCTCCAGGCCATGGATCGGGCTCACAGAATTGGTCAGAAGAAGGTGGTCAACGTCTATCGTCTTATTACGAGGGGCACGCTTGAAGAAAAGATCATGTCGTAAGTACCCTCTCTATTTTTGTTTATTGGTCTGCAGTTCTGACTAACAAATTAATGCAGCCTCCAACGCTTCAAGATAGATGTTGCTTCCACCGTCGTAAACCAGCAAAATGCAGGACTGGGAACCATGGAGACAGATCAGATTCTAGATCTGTTCAACCTGGGTGACACGGTAGATATTGACAAGCCTACGAACGGTGATGCCGGCAATGAAGAAGATATGGTAGACGCTACTGGCGAAGTAAGAGAGAAGGGAAAGAAAGGTTGGCTTGATGAGTTGCAAGATCTCTGGGATGATAAGCAGTACGAGGAGGAATTTAATCTGGATGGATTCCTGAAGACTATGAAGTGATCTTCTTCAAGATTTCTCATTAGTCTCCGGTTGATTCTAGAGAAAGAGGAGGGGATGCGGTGCAGTTTCATATTTCTAGGTCATTTTACAATAAAAGCGCAGTGCTATAACGGCGCAGGCGCAGGATATGGATGGGGTAGGGTGGGTCAAGGTGGGACGGGATGGCGTTTTATTTCTTTCGTTCTCTGGCATCGCTGCATAGCGTGGACTACACATCCGTATCTGTATATTACATTCGGTCACTTCGGGCAGCTAGGCGCCTATATTGTAAGATAGAGAGATTCCATCTGCTGCAAAGATGGTGGAATTAGAGAAACAAAATTTTAAGCTTCTTGAGAACCGACCTCAACAGATCTCAATGCAAAGCTCTTAGCTTATTATCGGAGGTGTAGTAAAACCCCTTTTGAGTCATTCGCCTTGGATGAAGGATGACGCGCTCACCGAACTGAAAATCCAAAAAGTTCAACTTTAAGCGAGTCTACCTACTTTATAAGCCAGCTCCATCGAAATCGCCTTATTTTTTTTTTCAGCTTGGATTTACTGAGCCTTTGAATCTAGGATTGAATCTTTTGATTATTCTTTATTCAAATATCTCCAAATATATAAGAAACATAGACCTGCAGCGGTTGATATATTGCAGTTACCAAGTCAAGGGGGGCCAAAAAGAGGTGGGGTTGTAAGGGCTCAAAGAGAAGGAAAGAAACAAGAGTCAGCAAAATGGCGGAAGAAGCTAATGAGCAAATTCAAGACCAGACGTCGTTTTCTCGAGGAGGAAGGAGAAATGAGAATCCACATCCTGAACGAGACAGGAAAAATAAAGATGCCGGTGGCAGGAACAGGAATGGACGCGGTGGAAAGGATGCTGGTGGTGGCAAGGGACTCGGTAGAGAGGTTCTGATATCGAAGGCTTTATCGAAGCTTTTACGACACGCAGCTCAAGAGGCTGGGATTGAGCTCGACTCTGAGGGCTTTGCAAGGTTAGATGAAGTGGTGAGTATGAAGACCCTTTGGTTATATTGTTCATATAACGCTTTGCGATTTTTGGCTATATCCGGAATGTTTATACTGCGATATATGTGTTTGAACCCTAGTCTCATTTTCATTGTGTTTCCTATGAGTATGGAGGACTACAGAGAGTTTTCATCGCTTTCATGATTCCCGCTTCTATTTCCACATGTTCCTTCGAAGAATAGGTTGGTTTGGCAGATAGTTACTAAGTTCTCATCTAGATGAAATGGGGGCGGCTCAAATCACTCCAAGCCACGTTTGCCGACATTCGAACGGCAGTAGAGGATAATGAGAAGCAAAGATTTTCAATGAAGCCCAACCCGGCTCTCCCGACTCCTCCTAATCCTTCATCTGAAGATCCTTCGGATTGGGTTATCCGGGCCAATCAAGGACACAGCATTGCTATTGAGTCCGAGGCACTCCTAAAGCCTATCACTTTAGAGGCAAATAATGTTCCAGAGACGGTTGTTCATGGCACATATTTCGGGACTTGGCAGAGTATACTCGATACCGGTGGACTCAAGAGGATGACGAGGACTCATATCCATTTCAGCACTGGGTTACCAGAAGACAGAAGCTCTGGAGTGATTAGCGGCATGCGAAGCGACGCCGAAGTGGTGATTTATGTGGATGTGAGGAAGAGCCTGGAGGAAGAAAAGAATCTACTGTGGTGGATTAGTGAAAATGGTGTTGTGTTAACCGAAGGCAATGAGGATGGAATTTTGCCAATAAAGTATTTCAAGAAGGTTGCTGGTAGGAAAGCAGGTGTTGGAACTTTATGGGAGGATGGTGTCATAGTTGCAGAGTTGCCTGCGCAGCTTAAAAACAAGAAACCACCGAATGGGAAGGGTCAAAGGAATTCTAATAAGGATAACAAGCGCGGGAATCGGGATCAGCAACCGATCACTACAGAAAGGGGATGAAATGACTACTGTACTAAAAGAAGAAGAGAGCAAGACATAAAATAAGAGTAGATTGTCTTGAGCTTAGGACAATTATGCACTAGGCGCAACTTTTCCGTTGCAAGTGCATTACTCTTGGGAGACATTGCATCGACTTTTGAGGTTTTACCATAATAATTTCAAGTCCACATGTGTTAATGAGACCCTCTTTTCAAGTTTGCCTCAACTCGTTACATATCACGAGTCTAATAGGTGTGCTCAAATTAAGCTACACTGGGTATCACCCAACGCCAGAAATGCTAATCATGTACTTTTACCCGACCGACAACCAGATGCAAGCCATTTACTCCTCAAAGAAACCACCGTCACTGTCCTCATCATCCTGAGACTCCTTGCCCTTACTACTCTGTGCAGCCTCCCAGGATCCAAAAGCCTGGTTTTTCAAGAATCCCATGGATTTGTTCTTAGTCTTCTCTTTACCAGTCTTTCCAAATAGTCGAGCTCTTCGTTGTCGTCGATTAAGCCCTGTGGTATCCTCCTCCTCAACGACTTGAACCTTCTTCCTTGGTACTGACATCGAGTCGGAAGCTTTTACAGGTTTCTTCTCAGGTATTTTCACTGGCTGCACTTGAACCTTTGGTCTCCTATTCCGTAACTTGTCTAACGTGCCATCCTCCATACACTTCTCTACTTCCTTCCACATGGGGGGTTTCGAGCTTATATCCGCTGTGTTCGATTCTTCCAATCTAGCTGCTCCTCCTTCTTTTGGTGGGTAGAGACTAACATAAGTCTCAGCAAGAGGGCAATACTGTGTATAGTTCAAATCCACTTCAGCAACATGCATCTGCTTTTTCAAACCCTCGATCTCCTCGGTTGATTGACATTCCAGGATTCGTTTGCGAAGTTTCTTCACCAGCCGTGTTGCCTTTTGCCGTTCTGTCTGAGGTCAGCGCTCTAATTTCTTTACAACTAGACTCATGCATTCCTCACCAAAAAAGCGAACCATGTGGTACTTCTTTATCATCTTTTGCCGAATCTTCTCTGCTTCTGCTGCAGCTAGTTCTTGCTGGTAGGCCTCAAGAGCGCGCTCATTTTCCAATCGAACATTGGCAGGCATGTCCTCTCCTCGAGCCAACCTCCGCGTCACATCGCGAATGCTCTTTTTAATAGCATTCACACTTGAGACATGGACCTGCCTCTTCACTTCCGCAGGTTCAGTTCTGCGTCGTTTCTTTGCAGGCTTTTGCTCTGCACCGTATACTTGCAATTGTCTCGACTCATGAACCATTTCAGAGCCTCCTTCGGTCTCCGGTTGCTTCCTCTTTTGCGACATAGCGACGTATACTTTTAATTCTCGTTTTCTAAAGTCTGTTCAGCCGGTGTAACTTTTACATTTGCTAGCGCGCGCGGATTGATAAAGAATATGTCGGGGAAAAGATTTTCCGGTACTCACGATACGAATGCTTGGGTGAACCAACCTTCGGATCTAAGTTGTTCGCTCTTATATATGAGTTATTGATTAGTCGGTTTTCATTTATGATTGGATTATATGAGTTTGTTATATTATGTCTCTGTGACTGTGTATTCTCATTGAATAGGAGGTATAGCATGGATCGTCGACGCGTCTCTTAGAACAACGGAATGATCAGACCTTGAGATGATCAAGAGGTCCTAGCTGAGTGTCTTCTTATCTAGGAGCTGCAGAGTTCCAGAATATTACTTGTTCCAAAAGTAGCTTGTCAACATGGATCAAGGAATTATAAGATGGTCCCCAAATCCTTCCAGAGATGAGTTCTTGACGGTCAACCTCAACTACCGGCTTATCCAATTATATGAGGCTAAAGGACACGCTGAGAAAGGTCGATTTGACTGCGAGAAGACATCTACTCATAATGAATTCCCAGCTCTTACAACTCTTGATTGGTCCCCCAAAGTAAGAGGTTTGTTGGCTTTAGGGACATCTCAAGGTGATGTCCATCTATTACGAGTTGACGACGATTCAAACGCTTCTTTTACATTGGGCCTCAAGTACCAGAGACCTTCTCAGGCGGTGGCCTTCAGTACCACTGGCCTTCTCGCTGTTGGTCTTGACCGGGTTCGTAGTGATGTTTCCTTGCACATCTGGGATATCAACCAGTGTCTAGAAGGGTGGGACGACAAGCAGCGGGGATGGGGTAGTTCAAAAGTTCCTAGAGAACCTATGAGAACAGTGGATACGAGCTTTGCTGTTACAAGCGTTAAATTTTTTGAGGATCAGCCAAGTACCATCGTGCTTGGTCTTAAAAACCAATTTGTTCGGATATTTGACCTCCGGGGTAGGTGATGGATCAAGCATTCGCAAGCGAGAGACTTAATAACTTGAATTAGATCCATCCGCGACTGTGATGAGCTTCAAAACAAGGTGTAATAATAATATTGCTATCGATCACGCAGATCCAAATTATTTTGCGTCATCGTCCCTGGATACGCCATCTGTGGTTGTATGGGACCGCCGAGCCATCAGTCGTAACACAGCATCTCCAATATACCTTGATTCCGTCGACAAGGAAGAGTTGCCATGGGGCTCGGCTCTTAGGCTCAATCGAGTAATTGAAACGGAGAGAGGTTCAAATATTCGACAGCTCCGTTACTGTCGTGATCAACGTGGCACGTTGGGGATCCTTTCCAGTGCTGGCCACCTTCAAGTTCTTCAAACTAATAAGGAGTATGTTAAACCAACATCGCCGGGAACTTTAGAAAGCGGTCCGGAGTTGCTAGAAGTGACGAAATCATATGATTTTGAGCATTCATACTTCGAAGGAGACTGGCAAGGGAGACATGAAAATAGAATTGTCTCATTTGACTGGGTGACTTTGAGTTCTTCAGAGCTGCCGGCTCGAGTAGTGGCCCTACGTGGGAACAGCAACTTTGAGATACTTGAGATGCCACCTGATACAGCAGGTCAGCTGTCAAAGTTCATCCCCTGGAGACCGCCCCATCGCCGTAGGTATCATTATGCTTTCCTCGAGTGCACTGGCTAACTCCAAGATAGTTGGTGATCCCTATCTTAGCTTTATGGATTTCGCGGATAGAGAGGATGCAGAACAGGCATTCGTCCCTCTTTATGCCACTGAGGTAAAAACCAATGTACCGGTGTTTGGACCGGATAGGTTCAAGCCAGAGCAGATAGAGCCTCTCGCGCTGGGAGCGGCCGCTCAGTACATCAAGCTTAAGAACGATCCTGTGACAGACCTGCTAGTGCCTGAAGACTTAAACTTGCCTTTGCACCAAGGCTTAGAGTATGAGAGCCTGGTATCGAAACCCTGCGGAGAGCAGCTTCAAGAGATGCGTGTTGCACAGGACAAATATGAAGACGAAGTCGAGAATCGAGACAAGGAGAATGCAGGAAGCACCGATAGATCTACGCTCTCGTCAACATCAAAAACTTTACGCTCAAGTAGGGAACGTCATGATCACTCTCATTACTCCACACTCAAGATGAGCCTCTTATCAAAGGCTCAAAAGGAGCTTGTAAATCACGTCATGCTTAAACGAGCGTTGGAAGGCTATCTATTTGATTGTGCTGCGAATAAAGCAATCGTATCAGATGACCATTGGCTGCAAGATGTATGGGAATGGGTTAAGTGTATTATCCACCGCTTCTCATATGGACTTGTAAATAGATATTGACTATATTCATAGCCGCAGAACTTGCTGCACAAGATGATGGTATGGTCTCGTTACCTCTGGATCTGAGCTATATGGGCGTATATTCAATCTGGATGAATCAACTTGGTTAGAGAACGAACTTTCTGCTTTAAACAGTTGTGCTAACAGTTCTCAGGCAAGAAAGCTGATTCTCGACTTATTGACAGCACCATAATTCCGGACTCTACTCAGTGGGAACGTTTAATTGGCGTCTTGAACAAGCATGCTGGGCGCGATGAGTTCAGCGGTGTAGATACGGCTAAACCACAACACCGACAGCTCTGCTTGTCACTCTGTGGGTTGGGCAAGCCTCTAGCAGAGCTCGATGCAAATCTTGTTGCTCTTGAAGAGAAAAAGCAGCATACCAGGGCTGCCGCCTGGGCCTTATTCGCTGGATACCCAAAGCGAGCTGTGGAGATCTTGAAAAGGGGCGGTACTGATTTACTTTTTGTTGCGATGGCTCTTGAAATTAAGCGCAAAAGCAACTCTACCGGGGATTTCAGCAGGTCTGATTGGAACACGGCACTAGAAGAAAGTACACGAATGAGGAATGATCCATATCTACGAGCAATATATGGCCTTATCAGCACCGGTGATTGGTCCGTAATTGCTAACGAAGCATCCCTTCCCTTAAGAGCTCGTGTGGTGGTTGCTTTGCGGAACTTTAGCGATGTACAACTTACGAAATGGATGACCACCCAGATGGAAGATGCCATACAAAATGGAGATATTGAAGGCATCGTCTTAGCCGGTATCACAGATCCTATGGTGGATATTTTGGCAAAATATGTCGAGAAGTTCAACGACTACCAGACTCCTATCTTAATCATGTCTTTCTGCTATCCCAGGTATCTCGATGACCACCGTTGTGATGCTTGGAGGAAGGAATACCGTGATTACTTGCAGCGTTACAAGAAGTACATCTTACGAGTTAAGTTTGAGCAACAGTCTACCACAAAGAGCCGGCTTAGGGATGGCACTCCCGTTATCAAGGCACCACCACGCCAAGTGACGATACGATGCCTCAATTGTGATGCCCAGACAGCAAATGATCTGAGAAATTCTGGTACTCCTCCGGCGATACTCCCAGGTAACTTATCAGTTACATTGGATGATCGGAATCCGTTGATGGCTACTAGCATCAATGCGGGACTTAGCTGCCCCAAATGCGGGTCGCATCTTAATCGTTGCGCTGTGTGCATGGAGATTGTTGGCGTACCTCGATCTGATCGACCCGAACAGTCTAGCGATCCAGCTACTCGCCGCATGGCGAACTTCCCGACATTCTGTCTGAAATGCAAGCATGTTATGCATATGGATCATTCCGTTGCTTGGTTCAGCAGGCATTTGGAATGCCCGGTACCGGAGTGCCAGTGTCAATGTAATGAAAGTCCCAATAAGCGGACAGAAATATAATGAAATGACATTTTTGCAGCTGGGATACGTGTCGTCCAAACACAACTCAATCCGGATGGTATCAGATTCATAAGTGATATTTACTTATCTATGTCAAGTTAGCTTGGCGAGAATATTGGGTTGATACAGGCGTACAGCTCTAAAGGGGCATCCTAATTGTGCAGTTCTGAACTACAAAATGCTTTGCTTGCGGTCTAACTACCTTCGTCAGACTACATTTGGAACCTAAGGTCAGAAGAGATACTGCTATATTCATGATACATTTACTGCAGCTGTGTAAGTAGTCCTGAAATCTCTCTGCAGTTGGGACCTTCATGCATTGTCTTGGGACGATTCGAAAAGCTCAACCCTAAGATGACCAGAGTGTTATGGAGTGTCTGAATTATTTGGAGGAGCGCTTACAAGGAGAAGTTCATACAAANAGTTCGGTTGATCAGTACATATTTACTGGGCCAATAGAGACTTTATCTGCAAAGATATATCACTTAACGAGGCGAGTCTCTTCGTCTGGCATTGTATAGCGGGAGGTGAGATCAATGCAGGAGACTGTAGTGCGTCGAATCAAGTTAAGCGTGATAAATAAGCTATCATACAAGACATTTTTTTGCAACCGTTGCCCAAAAAGGCCTGTAACTTGCATATATGTAGCAGATTCGCCATCCGTATGAGAGATAAACGTAGCAGCAATTCTTATATTCATGTTTCCGCTGTCCATCACAGAGACTGCCGCTGTGAGATATAAACAATCTTGACGTAATAGCACTTACATCCTCTGCCGACCAGATCTAGACTAACGCATCCTTTGGTATTTGTTAATATCGTAATCCATACTACACATCTTTTCTACTCTCTACCCTCGAACCATCCAAAGAGCCTAAACGCTAAAGTCACCCGTATCCGTGCAACAATGGTACAATTGCCACCCATTCTTCTCCTTACAAAACCAAGCAAGAACTCCAGGGAATATGCATGAAAAGCCAAATTTACCATGTATTAGAGGAAGCTCCCCATAGGCACCTTAACCACGTTGTCTCAAGAATCCCATCAAGAACCCAGCAAGGCCCTTTCTATCCTTAGATGTGGTCATAGACTTGATGAAATCCGTCCCGTCAATACCCATGGCTGGGAAGAAGGAGGTTTGAAGGTGCTGGATGAATAGATCACCTGTTTTGGTATATATGACCTGTTCCAGACCAGCAATTTCATTCAGAACTTGTTTCGCTTGAGCATCTGTCGCTGGTTTGAACTCGGGTTCTTGGAGAACATCCCAGCAAATAGGATGGAATCTTTGAATGAGGAAGTGGTCGAAGCCAGGGAACTTAGGAGAGGGAGGGATCGACGAAGGAGAATGGGGAACTCCGAGGTGTGCAATATTAGGACCACCCCAAAGATCTGCCATTTTTGCCAAAACAGAAAATGCAAGCCGGCTGGCTGCAAGATTACCTGTTCCTTGGGTGACAGTCTTCGCTAGAGTGGCAACAGAAACCACTAGAGGATCGAAGAAGTTTTGGTTGGCTTCACTAACAAGGACGTCGCCTAGATCATTATTCAGAATGATTTGAATGAACGTCAGGTACTCGCGTCGGAGCTCGGCAAGTTGAATCTCGTCGTCTGTTCCGGTGATCGGTTCTGCTAGCCCGTTGAAGACTCTTTGAAGAAGTGGCGTCAGGATTGAGTCCAATACACTAGATATCTCCCCCTTGAAACCGAACACAACTTGATCCAATAGACGAAGGAACATTGCCATCTCATCTTTAGAAGAGCTTTGGGATAAAAGCCCGTCAATCCAGCGGGGAAGTAGCGGGAGCATACCGATCCCCAAGACGCCCAAGAGCCTAGAAAAGGAGGCCCTTGCTGCTGTCCGAATATCGACCGAGGTGTTCAAGGACTCCAGGCCAATCAATATAGCCTCAGCTGCTCTTCCAAACTCGTCTGAGATTTCTTTCTTTGGTGCACTATTCGCCGTTGAAGCATTACCTGGCGTCCAGTCAGAAAAGCCATGGGCAAGCGTGCCGAGGGCCATTATAACGTGGTGAATCTGAAGCACTGCTTGAGAATCTCCCGATTTAGCTGCCGGCAAGCTTCTTTCTATATCGGAAAACAGCGGTTCCATAATTGATCTCGTAAACAGAACCTGCTTCTCTATCGGAGTGGCAGTGGTTGAGGAAATGCATCCGATGGCTTCGAAAAGGAAGAGTTGGCCATTGAAGGTGGCATCTGCAGAATGGTCACTTTCATCAGATGACATATCATCATCCGCGGACTCCTCCCTTGGGAGTTCGGCCTTGATTGGAAGCAAGTCACTGATGGACTGAATCACAGTCTCGGCAACGTTACCAACGTGTGCTCTCAAGTGCTTTACGAAGCGGTGGAAGAGGTACCATGATCTTGTTCGAACCCGGATATGCTCGTGATGGACGAGACGGACGAAATCTTCCAATACTGTTGGAATAAATTCGGCATGGTTCTCGAAGAAGGAGCAGTAACGAACACATATCTCCATATACTGTAGCTGCACAGCTGGATGGGCAAAGGATGCAATACCTTACTGGTTGTCAATAAAAATTACTCAGAGACAGACTATTTCGAACCTACCAGACTGGACCATCTTTGACATCATGACGATGAGGCGTTCAGCTGCTACACTTGAGGGCTGGCTTTTAGCATACAGTCCACTATTGGGGAGAGTAAGCTCTCCAAAAAGGTACATCTCGTGTAGCGCAAGATCGAGATCGCGCCAATCCATCTGGCCATTACTATCCTCAAGTTGTTGAAATGTGTTTCCTACCACATTGCTTAGTATATCCACATAAAGTGGCTGATCAACAGCAGCAACACTCTTTTGCAGAACTTGTAACCTCTTCCGCAGTTCCTGGAACTCTGCCTCGTCGGTTTGTTCGTCTTCATGTCCCCAGCGCATGGTAGAGTCGTATCTCATCTTTAGAATTATAGCATTGAGGATGGGAGGGAGCATAGCTGAGTATGCTGGAGGGAGCTGTTGAGCTTTGCGGAGGAAAGTAAGGAGATCAGTTAGAGATGGAATGACTGTAGAACAGATTTCATCATATTCGTCAGAGAAAAATCGTAGCACAAAGGGAAGAAAATCGTGAAGCAGCGGCTCAGCGCGTGTTCGAGTTTCAGTATCTACTTGAGGATCCTCGAGAATCTTAACAAGATCGAACATGACGTTGTTAACAAGCTTGCCGATCGCCTCTGCTAGGTCGGTATCATAGGTAGATGCCCATCTGAAATCCTTCAATGGAGGGCTTTCAATGATCTGGGCTACAAAATCTTTCAAGTTCAAAAACTCCATCATACTCAGCTTGTCCGCAGGTTTCATCTTCTTGGCTACAATTTCCGTGAATGCTTCAATGGCAGCATCCCGGCCCCGATCCTCTAGCCCATCTGGATTCGGACGGCCCATAAGCTGGAAAAGGAGGGTCAGAGTATCTTGGTTAACGACCAAAGAAATATCAATCCAGCTAACCCATTTCCCAATGACCTTGAGACACAGTTCCACAACTGGATTACCTTTCTCTTGTCCATACCTTGAGAGAATCTGCTGCCACGACGAGGCAATTGCTTGGACATCTCGGGCTCGAAGGAGGTCCTTCAATTCGGTATTACGTTTTGTTTCCTCGGGGGATCGTGGAACAAGTACATCGGCTATCTCATCATGGACAGACCCGAGAATTCGCAGATAGAGCACGGTACCTGCCTGGTTATCCATAGAGCCGTCATTTTGGCTGCTCGTCAAAACTAGAATGTCCCGGAAGAACGTTTCCCATCCTTGTTTGTATAAAATGATGAATAAAAATGTCAAAGTTTGCGTAAGCTTGTTTTGCAGACTGGGCGGGTCGATTTCGTTTTGGGGATTTGTGCCGTATGTGTGCTTAACATATTCCCACAGATGTTCCTTGAGAAGACCAATACTCTGAGCATCCAACTGTTGTGTTTGAATGGCGTTGCTAATAACATCCAACGATACTATACGGATAATCTCGGACGCCTTGGGTGATCTTGTAAAGAGCTTGAGGCAAGCTTCTCTGCCTGAAGGATCGGATCGAAGTTGGTTCAGAAAGTCGAAGGCTTGGGCTTTCAGGTTTTGGTCGGAATCCCGACTCCAGGCTATCTCGATAGCGTTCTCAACCTAGGAGTATCAAAATCAGCATTTGTTTGACTCAGATGTGAGATTGCGGGGCTCTCTCTATATTTTTCAAAAGTGCCAATGCATGGACGATTTGATGTGGCAATGACGAGGCAGCTATGTCAACGTACCTGGGTATCCATGACTACTCTTCCGAGCACGAGGCTCAAAATTAAGACTTGGACTTAGTGTATCTCCTTATTCTTTGTATGTTCTGCTGCTAAGGATCTCGCAGCAGTAGAGACGTTGCACCTCGCATAGCTCCACCTGGGCTACCGCATGATGAATTCCAAGACGCAGAGCAAAAGTGAATGGGTGAGGCCGGATGTCAGAAAGTGATATAGGATTTGAGTATGGAAGGAGCCCAGACTTTAATCTGAGTTTGAATATTTCTCCCCCGCTATGCAAGACGTGACGTGTGTTGGTCTGGGGGTTGTTGAACGATGAGCTGTTTCACTGTGGGAAACCCCACCATCCAAAATTGCGGTCTGTTCGCCAAGGGCTTCAGCCTTCTTTGGGTGACTTCAGTGCTGTTTGCTGGGGCTGCACGTGCCTCATAGCCCTCATAAAAGTAATTGGAACGCTAGCCCTATGATCTCATCGCAAGAGCGTCCGGCTACTTCTGTCGTTGAATGTCGCGTGCTCGAGGGTCCTTGAGCATAAATCTGCAAAGCAACTGGCAGAGGACCAGTACATTGACTGCTTCTATCTTCACAAGCTTACCAATGCCGTAGCAAGATCATGGTTCTCTTCGTGTGATCATCTACATCAGATATTACGCAGCTCATATCGGTTTATCTAAACATGTGTAGGAAATATGTTGATTGCTTTTGATGTTCCCTTACATTCCAATTCGATCACTATAAAACAGAAGGAAGTGAATTACAGAAAAAGCGGCTGGAAAGAATAATAAAAATAATGTATATAAAAGACAAAACGCCGGCAATGTGATCTATCCATCCCGTCTATCGGACGCCATGTCTCTGGCGTGAATACAAACCCGAAATAGTTCTGATGCATACATACACTCCCACACAAAGGACCGCTGCAATTGCCAGAAATCGAAATGGCAGGAAAACAGCTGCAACCAACAACCACATGCCAAGTTTGCGGAGCCACTGCAGATCCTCGTCTGATAGCTGGCTGCCTCCAACTCCTCCTCTCCCACTGCTGTCCGATCTGTCTGACTTTGAGGACTTCTTATACTCGGGCTCAGTATAATCATCTTCCCCACTATCCCCATCTCATTGGAAAGAGAACCCGCCGGGGAAACCCTGCGGGCCTCGCGATCGCCCTCCCGGCATGCCACCACCGAAGCTATGGAATCCACCACTGCTGCCGCCCATTTGGGCACCGAACATTTGCATGAGAATCTCCGGGTCAATATTCATGCCACCACCCATTCCACCGCCGCCGAATCCTTCCATGGGGTCAACGAGATCCTCGCCGCTATCGTAACGCGCTCGCTTCCTGTGCAAAAGTCAGCATGTCAAGCAAGTGTGTGCAGCGTTGTGTTCACTTACTGTGGATCGCTCAAAGTCTCGTAAGCCTCTCCGATATCCTTAAATCTCTCTTCTGCCTGTGGATCATCTGGATTCTTATCTGGATGGTGCACGATAGCGGCTTTCCTGTAGGCCTTCTTTATGGCACCGTCATCTGCATCCTTGTCCACACCAAGGATCTTGTAGTAGTCCTTTCTCTTGCTCTTCTTCAGTTCAATCTCTGCTTTTCGTATCTCCTTTGCGATGGTGGCATCATCGGGATCCTGCTCCTGCAAGGCCTTGAGTTCGCGGACGGCTTCCTCCCAGTTGCCTGACTGCCCTAGGGCATTCGCCTTTGTCTTCTTAGCCTTGGTATATCCGGGATCCAACTCAAGAGCACGTTCGCAATCTTTGATCGCGTCGGTGTAATTCATAAGTTTAGTCAGAGTTGTGGCTCTGTTTTGAAGGAGTTTGGCGTTCATGCTCCTATTCAAGGGATCAACTTCTAACGCTTGAGTATACTTATCCACTGCTGCCTGCCAATTCTTAGCTTTAAAGAGGTCGTTGCCTTCAGTCTTCATTCGATCAAGCTTGGTAACCATTTTCAGGTATTTAGCCGCCTCCCGGTAATCAGGATCACAGTTCAATGCTTGTCGGAAATGCTGAATTGCCTTCTCGTTTTCCCCAGACGCATACAGAGCCCGGCCTCGCAGAACCAAGGCCTCGGGATCCTTGTTGTTCTGTCGCAGTAACGAAATCGCAATATTTTGTGCCTCTCCTTGAGAATTGATATCAACGTTCTTCAGAAGTGCTTCTCCTCTCATCAACTGCCATTTGCGAGGTTTAGGTGCACCAATTCCAAGGTGTTTCTCGGCCTGGTCTAAGGCATGCAACACCATGGAACCATCCACCCCATCTCTCAAAGAATCCTCAGCAAGAGCAAGTTGGTTCAGCATGGTCTTCGCAGGGGCCATATCCTTCGCCGAGGGAGGAGGCTGAATGCGGGCATACGTATCGACCGCCTCTTGTGGGCGACCTAGCATGGTGTATATGCGGGCCAGCCGCAGAAGGATTTTGGGATTGTTGGGTTCGAGCTCATCCGCACGGGTGCAATCTTCCAGGGCATACTGATATTGCGCAGCAGAGATGTAGGCTGCTGCACGGTTGTTCAGATATGTGGCGGATGACGGCTGTGCTTCGACGGCTGCGTTGAATTAGAAAATCAGTTTTTGACCTAGCAGATTGCAGGATAGATCAGAATGTACCTTTTGTGTACTCTTCAATCGCTTTCCAGTATTCCTTGGCCTTGTAATGCTTGTTTCCTGCATTTTTAAAAGCCTCTGCATCTTCCACAGTAGGCGCAGAGGACTGTTGAGGGCTGGTCGGATTGGATTTGTGTGGAGGTGGCACTGGGGCATCGTTTACACCGTTGACGCCGTTGGTTTTCTGCTGCTCGCTGGCTGGATTTCCTGGTGGCGGGGTTGACGAAGAAGTTCCATTTGGATGCTCAGAGTCGATATCCATTTTGTCCGACATGGTCGAGAGCGCCGACAGCCTCTTCAGCTCCTCCGGCGGCAAATTTAGTGGGTGGGTATCACGGTCCTGGGAATTCGAGCCTTTCTTTCCAAAAATGCGGCTGCTTCGAGGAGATGCCGACTCGCTTTTTGAATTATCGTCCTTGGCCTTCCTGGACGTTACCTTCTTAATGGGGGAGCGTGATCGAGGGGAGTCGGGGGTCTCGTCGTCACTGGCGGGTGTCTTCTTGGATTTTTTAGTGGGTGACTTGGAGAAGAAGTTCATTGAGGATAGTTCCCGTCGGCAAGGTAGCTAAAAACTTAGGTGCCGGTCGCGCTGCTGGTCGGAGAGTCTCAGAGGATGGTTCGGCTTCACTCCATGCAATTGGCCGTCCGAACCTCAGATCGAGGGTCTCAAGTAATGAATATCCAAGCGCAAAAATTATGCACGCTGCGGGCAAAATGGCACAGAGCAGGAGGCAGATGACAGAACGATTCACACAGTCCAGTTGCTATGAAATGGCAGAATTGATTCAGCTCTGGCCGCCGACTCGACCTGGCTGATTTCTGACTACTCTTCTTAATTACCAGTCTTCATTGGGGCGCCTGATGGGCAAATTATCTCCCAACAGGCCGGCCGGGCTGCCTGCGACCCCCGGAAGAAAGCCCTGCGGCTGCAAAATTTTGGCGGTTCTTCTCGAAGCTTCCAGCATCTTAAGCAGCGTAGCCTTGTCCTAAGGGCTCCACTGAGCGTTACCGCCGACGCGACGTAAGCTCTCCCGAGCGGCAGGTTTGGGTCGTGCTCCGGATACGACCTCCCGTGATTATTGCCCATGGCACCTTCGTATGTACTGTGCTGGAGCGCTGTTTGACCTCTGCAGCGGAATGTCAACCGTGAGGATATGGACATGCGTGCACTCTAAGCAGTTCGGATATGTCCTAATCTTGCCAGTCACAGAGTAATTATGTCATTGTCTAAATGCTCTAGGAGGATCCACACAACGCCTGTCCATGCAACCCAGCCTTGCGCTCATGATTATCGTCCCTGAACGAGCCGAGCTATTATTATACGCCAAAACTCCCTATTCAACCGTTCAAACCAAAAATCATCCTCCCCTCCCCTCTACTCTATTCTATTCTTAAAAATGCTTTTGGATGCAACAGACGAAGTGAGCTCTTGCTACCTCAAGAATACCGGAACACCATAAACACACAACGCTGCCCCATTCAAGTATTTAAGATTACACGCCTCGCGTCCTTTGGCAACAGCTTCAACCAGTGACATTTCCCCTTCACGAGGACTCTCTTCTTTCCGCATCTTGCGCTCCTTTCCTCGCCGAGAACGGTCTGCTGGCTTGTCATCGCGCACTTTGAACAGTCCCCATTGCTCAAGCGTTCTCTGAGCAAATCGATCGATATCCTTATCAGTGACGTCCCACAGGGTAGCAACCAATGCCGGGCAACCCGCATGCATATAGTTGATTGCCGGACCGTAAGGTTCGAATTCACCGGCGTCCGTAAGAGCCCCGCTGCTGCAGCCCATGAGCATCGTCACAGCACACTTCTCCAGCTTGCGGATCTCTCGGGCACGGATATACTGCGCACCGCTTCCATGGCCAAAGTACAGGAAGAGTTCCTTCGATCCTAAGCTCTCTCTCATTTCAATTTCTGAGGGTTCGCGTTTGACAATTCCTTGCCAGCTCTCCAGACCTTGCAGGCTATTTTCGAATGTTGCTTGAGTCGAATTGAGGTCTCCTCCGGGATTAAGGATATATGATCCGCTCTCCCGATTAATATAGAGTCCCCTCGCATTATTTTCGCCCTGCTTCCTTTGTTCGAGAATACGCTCTCTAAGACATCCAAGTGATGGTAATCGTGAAACTGCGTGGCCATCCATGCAAGGGAGTGATTCCCATGGGAATGCGTGAAGTGCCTTGTCGAGAATTAAGACTGTATGTCTCTGCTCTTTCATCGAGTGCTCTCGTGCAGCATCATGATAGCAGCGTAATGCCTCCTGCGTCTCAACGAGGATCGAATCGACATCGATCTCGTCATATGCGTTGAATTCGCCGTGAAATTGGAGGATGTCAACTATGAAATAAAGTAAGTCATTCAGGGGCTCGCTCAGGTCAGTCTCTTCATCCGAAGGGTCTCCTAGCCCTATGAAAAGATCTAGGATCCTGGTATCCAATGATACTCGGTGACTCGAGCATTTCTTCGCTGTCTGGCGTCTTGAAGGCAGATATTTATCCAAAATATCCTGAAATGTCCTCTGAAACCGAGCTAATAGATCAGGACGTCGCTCTTCTTGTGAGAACACGCCTCGGAAACCTCCAAGCCAGACCTTCTCTATGTTCTCTAAAAGATCCTTGAGACGTGCATCCAGGGCTTCTCGTTCCTCCCACCATGCGGCCTTTGCACCTTTGGTTGACATATCGCGTGCATCGTGAGCGCTTTGATTAGTGAGGTCGATGATTTCAAGCAATTCGGAGCGCCCCTGTTCGAAATCAAAAACTTCCTCATCCGGATCTAATGCACTATGCCTTGTTAATGGAAGTCGTAGAACGAATGGAGTATGTCCAGCTTGCAGTCTCGTTATGGTAAGTTCCTGGAGACTATCGCTCATGGCCATTGAAATAACTGTCCAGGTGGGAGGGATAATATCAACGTAGTCCTGTTGAAACCGGCAAACGTCGTAACATTCAGCAATGCTGGAACTATCTGACAATAGGAGAGCCGGCCAAGAGTCATCTATGCTCTGTTTCAGATGCTGGTCGACCTGGATGGCCCTACGTTCCATTGCAAGAGCCAGGCTCCGCGCATTTTCTGTCCTTTGTAAGATTGTGAGTCACGGAATAAGGATCGAGCTACATACCTAAGTAACAATTCGCCAAGCTCGGTGTAGTTAGTGGTTTGTGGTTTAAACAAGTTGCAGACAAAAGAAGGGCTATGCTGTTCAATAATGAAGACACTGTGTGAATGACCGAGACCGGGGTAGAAGCCAAAGCTGTCGAATGGATCCCCACCAAGATATCATGTGCTTGAAGTAGTTTATCAAAGAAACTCTTAGGGACGGAGCCAATAGCGGTAGATGCAGGATTTCCTCTTTTTGATGTAGTCTTCCTTTTCGTTAACTGGGTTTTGGCAACATGTGACCGCTCTGCGATTTTTGTTTCGTCGAGACATTGTTCAGAAACTGAGGGAAATGATATTGTGGAATCTTGCAGTGATCCATATACTGGATCACCATTAAGCTCTTCTATGCTGTGAAGAAGCAGGTGTTTTGCCATCACGATACCATAATCAAGCTTGTCTTCTGGCCTGCTAGAAAAATCGTCTGTTCTGTGCAATATCTCTAATGCCTCGTCACAACGTTTCGATAATCCCAAAGCCTCCGCTTTTCTGCGAAGCGTCGAAGCATGAAGGAATGCCAATTGCGAACATTCTGCATTGGAGCTCGTTTTCACTTCTGTGGACTTATTCTGCTTCTCAACTCCGCGTCCTAGAGGTTTCCTTCCCGCTACGGCCTTCCGACGTACAGTAATTTTTCGTTTCGGCTGTTGTGCGGCATTTGATTTGTCTAGGGGAAAGTTTCGGGATATCAGAAGTTGATCAACGGAGTTGATGAAGTCTATGCTTTGCAAATTGGTGAGGATAGTTTCGGCTTCTTCATAAGCTTCGATTTCAGCATCATAGTTGCCCTGTTTCCTATTAAGGCAGCCCATATAGTAGGATAGTGCAGCTGTCATGTAGCTGCTGCCTTCCATCTGAGAGTGTTTCTTTGCTTCCAGCAATAAATCAGCGCTCTTCTCTAGGTCGCCTGCTTTCAACCAGATATTTGCCATTGATCCATAACCGAAAGCAATATAAAATCGTGATCCAACTTCCTTTGCAATCCGTAGCGCTTGTTCGGAATAATATATTGTCTCCTGGAACATTCCGTGATGCGCATATATGGTAGATAAGTGGGAGAGACTTTTGAACAAAGGACGAATCAAAACCCAGAACTCGGATCCGTTTGTCTGAGGCTGAGAAATCTGAGACGAGGAAGGCTGTGGCATTGCCACGGTTGACAAGTTCAAGTTGGACACTTCTTCCGTGATTTTGTCCAAATCTGACTTTGGGGAAGGAGTTGCTGAAAGATCTTTAGTCGACGATTGCTCCTCTGCTATAGACCAGGCACGGCGCAGCAATCTGACAGCTTGCTTTGCGTGATTAAGCGCAGCTTCAGGCGAGCCTTCTTGCAAGTCCAACATCGAGTACACTAAAAAAGCATTCGAAATAAGCCGGTGCTTCAATGTCTTTTTCTGCGTCGTGCCCGAGCCTGAGCTGTGGAAGGACGTTCCACTGTTCTGAATAAAAAGCTCCTGGGCGCGCAGAAGACTGTCCTTACTGGTTGTAATATTAGCATTACTCACACTGGAATTCGATCGACTAACCATTTTCCCGTATTTCCCACAGCTAGCTGGTAATCTGCATGGGATAAATGTAGCTGGATCTCAGCCTGAAGACTGACTTTTCCGAGGCTACAGAGATCTTGGGCTTTGCCTAAAGCTTGAGCAGCTTTTTCAGAGTATCCTAAATGCAGCCACTGCATTCCGAGCCTTATGAAGCTCAACACTGTGTCATCTGTACAGTCTGAATCTTTATCAAGTTCACATAGAGTAGCGATAAGCTGCAACACAGCAACTGCCATGGCATCATGTCCTTTCATCTGCATGAAATCCACGGTTCCCTGCAAATATAAGATGAGGCTTGCAACGTCTTCAATTTGATGATTCAGAGCCTGGGAACTTCCATAATTCTCGCAAATTGAGTACCACACGGATAAGTTACTTTTCAGATTGTCTGTATTAGGCTCATCCTGACGAAGCTCCATGTGGATACCTAGGAGAGCTTGGAGATGAGATCGGTATTGTTGAAGACCTGCGTCCTTGCTGCAGCTGAGTTCCGTGCAATCTAGCTTACTGAGATCGATATTGCGTGCATATTCCTCGGGAATCTCTTTTAAGGGGTAATTCAAAGAGAGAAATAAAATTGTAGCCCGAAGTCTTCGAATTGGAAATTGGCTTTCGTCGTATATAGTGAGTAAGTCCTGAAATATTCTTTGTCCCAGAAGCATAGTATTGCTTGTGCGGTCGAATGTAGAGAGAGCTTTCAGCTGATATTCAAGAATGACACCTCTTTCTTCACTTGTCCATGCTTCATCAGACGGCTGAAATTGCGAAGTAGATGTGGTATGGTTTACCATCACTTTCAGGAGCATCTCGGTCACCCTACCAAGAGCTACTGTTGCTTCATTCTGACCGAATGCTTCCAACAGAGGTCGAGTTGCTGCCAAATTTACAACTGCAATTAGGGCGCCACTGTCGATGATATCGTCCCGAAGCATCGTGAGGCTGTTCAAAGATTCATCGTGGCGGCCCGCTTTCCTATAAATGCCTGCCATCCTCTCGAGCTTTGTATGAAGATGAGCTGAGTTCCTTTCCTGCCTAGATCTTAGGTTGATGCAGTCGACAGATCTCTTTAGAGCACGTAGGCTCTGAGAGTCTTTCACAGAGATATCTTTGCACATATTGATGTGTTTCGCATAGTAAAGGTTCGAAATCCTAACGTAAGGCGATATAGAGGACTCTTGGCCGTTTGTGGTCGAACTAATTGATCCGAGTCGGTCAAGCAGGCCCAAGCAGTCTTGCAGAATGGAATCCATCAGATCCCATGGCAACCTGCCTTCACTCAGCAATACCTTGGTCAAAAATAATGCAGAATCTATCCCATGGGAAGCTAATTTGGTAATGAATTGACGCCTTTGTTCAAAACGCACCGTGTCCTTTGCCGGGGAGTCTGGACTTGGAGCGTTTCCAAGATATCTTAAGAAGAGTCGTGGGCAAACGAAAACAAGAGATTCGCACATTTGGTTGAGCCCAGAAGTCCAGCCTTCTACTGGCTTGTTTTCGCTGGTTGTACTTCCCTTGGCGAGTAAGACAATCGATATTCTCCGTACAGTAGATATTTCCGTGAGAAGATCCTCTATCTCTGATAATGGGCCTTTGAACGGCCGCTCCAGGGCCTCTAGCAGGTCCAGTAACCGGCCTTCGGTATTTGGTGATATTGGCACCTCCCGAAGGCTTAGGGCCACCAGTCTCGCGGTGATTGCGCAAGATTTAGCTGTGGAACTATCGCTTACTGTTTGTAGAGATTGGAGCTTTTCAATCCAGCGTTTTGTTTCATCCAGGCAACCAGCCTCTTGTGACAGAGAGCAAAATAACTGGTATATGCCAGCCATAATGGATTCTGACTCTGGATCACAAGTTGCATCATACTCTGAAATGGCATTCTTTATGTTCGTAAAATTCGATAATGCTCTCTCATATGCACTTGACGCCCCACCTCTGTTTCGACGTACGAAAGCTGTAAGACAGCGGAAGTAGGGATCCAGAACATCCTTGACAATATCCCCTTGATGGTCGGCCAGTTTCCACCACGATAATCGGGTACATAGTGCTATCGACTGGAATTGGAAGGCCACATCTGGAGCAACGCCGGCTCTGGAGTCTACAGCGACCGAGTCCTCTGCGGTTGAGATACTGGGACTTAAGGATAACATAAGCTCCGACAAACTCTGTATTTGTCGAGCCACCTTCTGCACTTGTGCCTTTGTTGTCCCATGAGTAGCTAGGAGAAGCAGTTTTATTGGCGAGGAAGGATAAGATGGCTCTAAAAACGGCAGTGCCGCCTCGAGGGGCTCAGCCTTGCGGCAAGAAGCTAGAAGCTTTAGGACTTGTAACTGAGTACTAATTGCGAGGCCCAATTTATTTCCAGTCAACTCGGTATTCGAAAAGTCCAATAATTCGGCAAGTCCGTCCGCTTTTAATGTGGTAGGCGAAGGTTTTTTCGTGGTAGCTGGTACCGGTTGAGGGTGGAGCATTTTTTTCAATATTCTAAGCTCCTTCGTTGCAATATCTTCTAGTCCAAGACTGATAAGCTTGCCTATTAGTACCGACATTCCTGTCTCTATCTGTAGATCAGGTAACTTCACACCAGACGATTTCGACGCCTGCAGTGCGCGCAAGCATGAAAACGCAATCCTAGCGCATTCAGCAGTTGCCCTCTGGCCTGCAGATATTGAAACATCGAGCGTAGCATCGTCTGGAAGACATGAGTCATTTGGTGCCGTAGATATCCGGTTTAGAGATCGAGGTTTTAGCGGTGATCGAACTTCTGAACTTGACCTTCGAAGAGTACGTTTCACCGAGTCCTTCGAGTATGTAAGGTTTCGTGTCGTCGGCTGGATTTTGATGGCTTCACTGAGCGATTTGAGAGCGGCATTAATGACTTCTGTCGCAAGTATTGACCTCTCTTTAGGTGACAATGGTTCTCCCTGATGCTCTTTATTGGCTTCCTTCGCTACTCGACTCTTTGCCTTTGGTCCTGATGGTTTTGTTGTGCTCTTCACCTTAGACACTGAAATGGGTCGCTTTGCATCTCTCAGATTCTCGGTGTTCTCAGCAGAACTTTTATTGTGCTTCGGTAGGAGGAAGTCGGCAAGTAATGTCGCAGTTTCCGGAGTACATGTTGTAGTCGAAGAGACAGCAATTCGAATCGTGTCCGTTCCGGTGTGAGAAATAGCCATTATCGCATAAAATCCTGGCAGAGCAGAAGTGTATCAATAGCATATGTATATCCAATCCCTTATGAACCTGCAGAACAAAGCGATGTCATCGTCCAATCTTGTCGTTCATTGTCAATTGCGATATGTCAGTTGAGCACGTAACTTTGGCAGGTGTGGTAACCACAGCAACCAGTGTCGGCAAGCCAGCTCCCGCTCAGAAATCTTGGCCCAAGGCTGCGTTTGCGCTAGTAACCGCCCAGGCGAGCCAGGATACTCTCACTTCACAAATCATTTCAGTTACCCTTGACAGGTACGAGATGAGTATGTCAATTCCACTTCGGAGGGCCCTCTTAGCCTCTCCGGGAGTGCGTGCTATCTCACTGAGCCCACGACTGTTCCTACCTTCACAAGCGCTTCTATACTCTACTCAGAGTGTAGTCCAACCATCTTTTTGGAAATCATTAATTCCAAAGCCTCTGCGGAAAAGCTCTTCCCCTTCGAAAACCGCTAAGAAACCGAAATCGAAAGAATGGAACCCTGCTACTTTCTTTATATGGATATTCCTTTTCATAGGGTCCATGTCCATTCAGATGATTGCGCTGCGGCGAGAATTTGCCAACTTTAGCCGTCGAGCAGACGCAAGAATTGGATTACTGAAAGAAGTCATAGAGAAGATACAGAACGGCGAAGAAGTCGATGTCGAGGGCCTCCTAGGAACTGGTGCCAAAGAAAAAGAGCAGGAATGGGAAGAAGGTGATCGCTTACCAGCATTTCGTCAACAAGAAGCTTACGAACTTGCACAGTGTTACAAGAGATTGAGCGGGAAAATGAAGAATGGGAAAACTCGAAACGAAGAAAGCCAAAGCATGGTCAAAATATATCAGACAAAGAGACGGCTAGGACGTCACAAATATCTGCACAAAATTCTCAGGCGCAGCTGGACAGAAAACCGATACCCAAGACAAACGCACCTCCAGGGTTTTATTAGTTTGTTAGTATTATCTTATATATGTATTAGTACAACATGGTCGCTAGTCTATGATAGGAACCTTCTATATATACCCATACATTTACACGCTGCTTATTTGGCTCGCTCGAGGTCATCTTCGGCCGTCAACCTAACTGTCTCAATTGTCTAGCCAACTCAGGCAGGATTTTATCTGTTGCCATTTCAATTCTCACACCAAATTCCCCCTTCTGGGTTGGTGGTATATCCTGGAAGAATGCCTCCTCTCCCCGAACCCCACCTAAATTCAAGATTCCAATTGGCATTCCCCTCTCGGTGGCTCGTCTCGCAAGTCTCCATGCAGAGTACGTAGCAAGTGAAGAGCCCATGACCAGAAGCCTCCCAGAAGCATCAATCGCGTCTTCAGCTGCCACTTTAATCCTTGGTGCTATACTTTCTCCAAACATGACCACGGCAGGCTTAAGGATCCCACCGGTACTCGAAGGCAGCCAAGCGCCTTCTTGGTCAATCTCAATTCTAGCTTTGTTACCATCAGGTGTAGTCGGAGGATTTTCGAGACAATGAGGGCACGCAGGGTATCTAAACGTAGTGTATGGTGCCCCAGGAATATCCACATCTCCATCCGGGTTTGCCTTAATACCTCGCGCATGACGCTCGTCAGAGTCCTCGGTGCCTAATGCTCCAGAAGCGAGTGCTTCTTCTAAGAATGCAGCCCATGCTGGATTCAACTTGGCAAGATAATCCTGGAATTCCTCGCGGGGTAGTTCATTGTGACAGCTTGTGCAGGTCAAGGCACGAAGATACCCATGCAGCTCCAATGTTGGGATATGTGGATGGGCGATTGAGTGGAAGGAATCGACATTTTGCGTTATGACACTCCTTATAAGACCCATATCACCTAGGTCTCTTACTGAGTAGTGGGTAGCATTTGGCTTTGCGTCACGAAGCTGCGGCCATCCTAGAAAACTTCGTGCCCAGTATCTCTTCCGTGACTCATGTCTCGATAGAAACTCATGGTAATAGATCGGCCGATATGTCTTGTTTACCCTGTATGTACCATTTTCACCTCTGTAGTCTGCCAATCCCGAAGCCACCGAGATACCCGCCCCAGATATAATCACGGTCGATTGCGGATCAGAACAATCTGAATGCAGTTCCGGAGAAGGCGGGGCAGTTAAAAACGTCTTCAGTGCAGCAATAGCTCCAGCTGCTGTGTTAGCATTGCGTGGAATGATGGTTGGGGGTGGAAGTAGACCCGTGTAGGGGATTCTCATAAGAGGGCTCTGCATTATCGCTAGACATCGTCGGTTTGGATCCTCACGATTCGGAGCTCCAGATCTGAACGCTGGGCAAAGGTACGGTGTAGCGTCATGCTCCGTAAGCCTCAGCTTGTGTGGGGCCTCGGAGCCTTGAAAATCAGCAGCTGCGCGTGGCTAACGTCTTTCCGTGCTCACCCGCACTGCACATCATCTGTGGAATACTCTTTCAACACTTCTTGTAGCAATACAAGCGCTGGTCTTACCCAACGCTTATCTCCAATTCGCATGCTCACCGTCTTCTCTGTGCGTCGTTCTTCCTGGAGGTCACAGGTCAGGCCGCCCAAAGGTCCTGTCCCGGCGCACAGGTCGCTTTCGCGACCTCCAAATCGATAGATGTCGTTCCGCTGTACCCCCAGAGGTACGCGCTCGTTAAAGCCTGTCGCTCTCAGCCCAGGCTACCGGTCAAAGAAACATCAACCAGAACTCCACTTCAATCAAGCTCGAATTTTGTTGACTTCTGCTTTTGATTCTGCAACTGCCCGTGCATCTAGACAAGCTTCACAATTTCCACGACAATACTTCCCTCGCTTTGAATTGTTTGCGAATAATCCCGGCTTTAGCACTCGTCCAACAATGGCTGTGCTGTCCCAAACGCAGACACGCGCCCACATGGGTCACGCCCATCATCATCACCACCATGACAACAGTTATCTAGTCTCTTCTAATAAGAATGATGCCGGAGTGCGAATTACACGGATTGGTTTATACGCAAATCTTGGCATGGCTCTGGCCAAGGGATTAGGGGGCTACTTCTTCAACTCACAGTCGATGATAGCGGATGCATGGCATAGTTTGACTGATCTGGGCAGCGATATATTGACTTTAGCTACCGTTTCATGGAGCTTGAAGCCACCCACTACACAGTTCCCTGCCGGATTCGGGAAAGTGGAGAGTTTAGGATCACTGGGAGTTAGTAGCATGTTGCTCTTTGGAGGGTGCTTCATGTGTCTCAATAGCTGCGAGCTCTTATATGCACATTGGTTCCTGGACGCACATGCTGCTGCGGAAATTGCTGCCCACGGTCATGGCCATTCGCATGGTCATGCACACGCCGGTCCAAGTTTGCATGCTGCATGGTTGGCTGCCGGTACCGTTCTGGTCAAGGAATGGTTGTATCAAGCAAGTGAGTATTGTGTATCCTCTAATTGAATTCCATTAACATCTGGTAATAGCCATGAAGGTCGCGAAAGACCGAAAATCAACTGTCCTGGCTTCCAATGCCATCCACCATCGAGTCGATTCCCTGACGGGCATTGTCACATTGTTTGCCATCCTTGGAGCGAATTTTCTACATGAAGCAGCATGGTTGGATCCCGTCGGCGGCCTTCTGATATCACTTCTAGTAATAAACGCCGGTTGGGGAAATACAGTATCCGCTTTGTATGAATTGGCGGATAAGGGGCTTGATGATGAAGTCAAGGCTTCAGTAAGTAGGCAAGCGAGGAAGGTTTTGGCCGCTTCACGGGATGGCTCAGAGGTCGAATTGCGAGAAGTACAAGGTATCAAATCTGGGCAGAATTACCTGGTTGACCTGGAACTCGCGGTTCCTAAGACATGGACAGTAGGGGAAGTAAGAGAAGTCGAGGAAGGTGTTCGAGAAACTGTGGGGTCGAAGGTACGTGGAGTCCGAAGAGTGAGAGTACACTTTGTCCCCAAGGATGGTGAGACTTCCATGTTTGATGAGTTCATCCCTGGAAACGTGAGTCCGAGGTCGAGTCCAGAACCCGAGGACGATCATGACCATGATCATGATCACCATCACGATCACCATGATGAGAGTGCGAATGGAGGCACAAAGAAGTCGCAGTAGATAATAAACAGGAGGCATTTGTGGCGTTTTGGGTTGGCATTTGAAAAAGGCGTTCGGGGGCTTTCGATCGCCATGTACAACACTAAAATCCTTAAGGGACCACTTTGATACAATCTAACTTTTTACCACTGCCCTCATATTTCTCTATGAGCTTCTTCTGCTTAGCTGGGTGGATGACTGAATTAGAAGAGGCGAGGTGTCATATTAGTTATTGGCGCGCCTAAAAGCTTTTGGTGTCATGTTTGCATCATACGGTATCTCAGCCTTGTTTAGGCTAATTGGAGCTCCTGGTCCCATTTTGGCCTGAGGAAATGGCCCCGCCATGCCACCTTCAAGCCTTTTTAAATAAATAACCCAAAGATTTTACCAGCCGATTGCATTGTCTGGTTGTACATTTGGTCGAGATTAAATCTGTGGTTTCACGAGATCATCCGTGATATCATCATGTCTACCAACAGTGATGCTCTTTATCTAGGTTTCGACCTGTCAACACAGCAGCTCAAAGGTACCCACTACGTCACCCCTGCGAGGGGCACAATTCATGTCAAGTCGCTAACAATTTCCAGCAATTGTTATCAACTCCGATCTAAAGGTGCTCTATGAGGCCAAAGTAGACTTCGATGCGGATCTTTCCAAGTATGGTATTAAGAAAGGCGTCCATGTCAATGAGGCCGAAAGCGAGGTTTATGCTCCCGTAGCTATGTGGCTGGAAGCTGTAGATTTGGTTCTTCAGAGACTGAAGGAAAAGAATACGCCCTTTGAGAAAATCAGGGGCATTTCTGGAGCTGGTCAGCAGCACGGAAGTGTCTACTGGAGCAAACAAGGCGAAGAACTACTGCAGGCTTTAAATCCGCAGGATAGGCTGGTGGATCAACTCGCCGAGAAAGGTTTCGCCCATCCCTTCAGTCCTAATTGGCAAGACGCTAGCACACAGAAAGAATGTGATGCTTTTGATGCCGAGCTAGGTGGACCAATGGAGCTTGCAAAAGTCACTGGCAGCAAAGCCCATCACGTAAGATTTCCGTTTGTAGAGATATAATATCTGGCGACTAATTGTATCCCGATAGCGATTCACAGGACCACAAATCATGCGCTTCCACAAAAAATATCCTGAGGTTTACCGCGCAACCTCACGAATATCTCTGGTTTCTTCATTCCTCGCATCCGTTTTCCTTGGACATGTAGCTCCCTTCGACATTAGCGATGTGTGCGGCATGAACCTTTGGGATATCCAAGCCGGCAAGTGGAGTGAACCTCTGCTCAAATTGGCAGCGGGCGAAGACGGTCTAGAATCTCTCCAACAAAAGCTAGGATCTGTTAGAGAAGATGGAGGCGGTAGCATGGGTCCCATCTCTAAGTACTTTGTAGAACGGTACGGATTCCATCCAGACTGTGGCATTGTACCATTCACAGGTGACAACCCGTCCACAATCCTCGCTATGCCTCTACGACCACTCGAAGCCATCGTTTCTCTTGGCACCTCAACCACCTTCCTCATGTCAACTCCTCATTACGTTCCTGACCCTGCCTACCACTTCTTCAATCACCCCACTACTCCGGGACTATATATGTTCATGCTCTGTTATAAGAACGGTGGACTGGCTAGAGAGAAGATCCGCGATGCACTACCAAAATCGGAAACAGCAGATCCCTGGGAGAACTTCAACAAAGCAGCTTTGTCGACTCAACCTCTAGGTGTAAAGGCGGATGGCGATCCTGCAAAACTCGGGTTGTACTTTCCATTACCAGAGATTGTTCCTAACGTCCGAGCCGGTACTTGGAGGTACACTTGCGATCCAAATGGCAGCAATCTGCAAGAATCAAAGGAAACCTATGACCCTGAGACCGATGCGAGAATAATCGTTGAATCACAAATTCTTTCTCTTAGATTACGTTCTCAAAAATTAGTTTCTAGCCCCGGTGAAGGATTACCTCCTCAACCGCGTCGTCTGTATCTTGTTGGTGGAGGTTCATTGAATCCCGCAATTGCTAAGATTGCCGGTGAAGTCCTCGGTGGCTCAGAGGGCGGATATCGACTAGATGTTGGAGGTAATGCTTGCGCGCTTGGGGGAGCCTACAAGGCTGCGTGGGCCATTGAGCGGAAGGGTGGTGAAAATTTTGAGGACTATATTGGGGAACGATGGAACGAGAGCGAAGCAATTGTTAAGGTGGACGAGGGTTACAGAAAGGATGTTTTTGGTAAATACGGAAATATCCTTGGGGCTTTCGAGGAATTAGAGGGAAGGGTTTTAGCAGAGGAGGAAAGAAATAAATAATCCCATTCCGTGGTGTTTCCAATATTACACAATAAATCAATGCGTGGTCATTTAATCCAATATAGCATCTCTCTTTAATCACTAGAATAGAAGGTTATGATTCTGCGAAAGAAAAAAAAATATGTCGAAAATTTATTTACCTTGAATCCTTCATACATTATCGTATACCGAGAAGGCTGCAACTGTACCAGAGGTCACGAGATTACGCAACCAAGTCAATCTCGACAGTACGGTGATATCCAAACGTGCATATATCTGGTCGTAAAACCGGCGACAGAGGCATGGCAGTTTACCGTGTACTATTCAAAAGGAACGCCTCAGAAACCCGAGGAATCTGTATGAGGCCTAAGAACTCAAGAATGCCCGTGTAAAGAATTGCCTCGAGAGTCCAACGGAGACCGAGATTGCTACCTTCCGGATTGCTACTCAACGTCTCATAAAGCTGAAGAACAGAGTACAAAGGGAAAGACTTTAGTAGTAATAGCTGGCCTGGAACATTGAATATAAACAAACGTATCGATTTCATAGCTAGCTCACCAGTGATAAACAAACCGGCTTTGATCTACCGTTACAAGATATGCCAATCCCACAGACCATCCCAACCCAAAAGTCAGAGAGAAGAGACCGAAGGCCAACTCAAGAACACCTATTCCTGAGTAGCTAACTTTTTCTGAACGGACACACGTAACGAAAGACCCAGGGCTTCGAATCGGAAAACGGATCAAAACAGAATACTAAAAAGGAAGCAAACAAGTACGAATTGGCAGCTCGAAAAGTCATCCACGACCACATTGCATTGCCGAGATGAGAGGGAAAACACCAATAAAGGGACGAGTAAAGTTTGTTATGAAGAATTAAAATTTTTTTCAAGACATCCTGTCTGAACACCACTAGGTGGTCTTAATTTTGGAGCTGCAAAACATATCTACCGATCCCTAGCATGACCTTTTTCCTATTCCTATGATCTGATCGTTTCCGTGACGCACTACCGTACTTTTTGTAAAAAGACCTTCGCACTACAGAGAGATAGTTTTTTGTTTTGCTGAATTCGGCACGTGAGCCTACGCTGATCCCAAGCTGGGGAATGCGGTGGTATCCTCAGTGTTGATGGATGCGCCAGCGCCACCTCGTGGAGCACTGCGGCCGCCTCTGTAGCCTTCGCCACGACCGCGTCCTCGGGTACCATCACCACGTCCACCTCTGTTGCCGCCGCGGGAGGGTCCGTCACCACGGCCCCTGCCTCCGCGGAATCCACCTCGGCTGCCACGATCTGGCTCAACATAGCGTTGATCGATCTCAACGACCTGCTTTTGCTTACGCTCACGTTCACGCTTGGTCTTTCCGCCAGAGCCAGCAATGAAGTCTTCGTCTTCGTCATTGGTGATTGGCTTGGCATTGGCCCATTTCTTGTCCTGCTTGCTGCCCTCGTTTGGCTTGCGAGGTTCCGGAACACCAGCGCCAAGTGCGAGCTTCTTCTCAGCAAGCTGAGCAAGGTAATCACTGTAGGAGATAGAGTTGTCCTCTGGCTCAGGTTCAGCGGCTGGCTGCTCCTCTCCGGGTGCACCAGCTTCGCCTTCAGCTACCTTTTCATCTTGTTGGGCAATTCGCTCGCCAGCCTGCTCGTCGGCTAGCTCAGCTCCGCCCTCGACAGCGCCCCAAGACTTGTCGGTCTGCTTCTCAGAACCACTAAACTCGTGGTTAGCGAAACTGGGAGAACAGGGGTTGTGAGAGATTAGCATACCTTGGAGCATGTCTTGACCTGCGATCGCCTGGATGTCCTCCACGACGGGTACCGGAGCCACGGGTGGCCGAACGGTCATATTGTCGGTTGTCATCAGTTGGTCTCGTGCTGTTTGCACCGCTACCAGCGTTGCGATCACGGAAGGCTGAACACATCAAATGTTAGCAAATACTCAGACAAGGACGTTTGCGCCAGCTAATAGAGCTCTGCGGACCCAAGTGACTAACCTGCTTCATTGCCGGTACCATTGTATCCGCCGCGACGACCGCCTCTTGCAGGGGCAGGAGCTCTGGAAGCAGGAGCCTCCCCAGTAACATTGTTGCGCTTCACATTGGTACGCGCTGGCGTCTTGTCGACGGGATTCACTGGTGGATCAGGCTCTCTGTCGGAGTCCTCATCGTGAGTATTGCCTGTTTACTTTGGTTAGCTCTTCCACCAAAATATCCTCGGGAGTGAAATTCGCTCATTACCGAGAAGCTCGTAAAGGTTCTGCCGCGAACAAATGTTAGCAAATCCATCTCAAAAAGCACCGATAGATCTTCTGGAGTGGTTGCGTATCCATGCCGAATGAAAATAGGGGAAGAAAAATTAGTTATTTTACCTTGGAGGCGACGCCTGTCGACATTTTGTCTGGTGATGTGGTATGCCTCCGAAGAAGGCGTTACTACCGAGACAACAATTCGAATAAAGGATACGGGAAATCGAGAGCGACAGATCCCTACACACTAGGAGGCTGTCTCTCGAGAGATGGGATGAGTGTATGCTCTGAGTCGTATACACGATCGAGCCAGAAGTTCAGGTCGAAATCGAGTTTCTTCACGACTAACCGTGGTAGGCGAATTGTCATTGGCGCTAACACCGTAGCGGGTAGCATTACTTCGGTTAATCTGAGGTCAAGCAAACCCTAATCCAGGCAAAGAGGAAATGACGAAAGCTGGAGTGATCTTAGTAATAGAGGCAACCCGATGAAGGCTATTCGCTGCTCAGGTTGTCCAGCTGATTACAGATTCATATTCTTAACTTGCTTTTTGTATTTGCTTCGCTGCGTTTGTGCTTCTACTACGGGTATCTTAGCAGCTTTTTTCAAATGAAGCACCGTTTTCGTGAGTGGATCATATGTACATAATTGTAATAGTCTGACAGACACCATTCTATCGAATCACTTTGCTGTCCTGTAAGAGCCTGTCGGCCCCAGTTCTGCCTTAGCTCGGGTAACGTCGCAGCACTTGCTCGACCCGGGGTGTTTCCCTTGAGTCCAAAGTCACATGACCATATACCAGTCTCCGCTCCAGCAACCAATCTGTATCCTCCCATCGCCATCGTTAGGCATTGACAAATCGGTCCTGGCACGGTAGTAATACTACACTCATGAACTCATGTGAGGGATTCCACACCTGTAGATAAGACATACACTCCCGCCTCCGTAAATGTCATATCACCAAGAATAGATGGGTATCCTCTCTACTTTCATCGCATGGAGCTCGTATCAAAGGAGAACTGGGTTGGAAATTGCATGCTTGCCGAGAGTCCGAAGGGGTCCATATCAAGCATTGGATCATACGGGTCAAGAAGCTGTGACATCGAGTTGAAGCCTTNGCTGTTGAGAGTTTGCTCCGGCGGCCAAGCCTTGGATCGAGCCTTGGCTCCCATGGGGTGATCGTGGATTAAGTGGCGGTTGTGATGGTTGTTGTTGCTGTTGTTGCTGTTGCTGCTGGTGTTGCGGTTGCGGCGGCTGCGGCTGTTGCTGCTGCTGCTGTTGTTGTTGATGCTGCTGGTGTGCGGCGAAGGGTTCAGGATACGGGCCAGGGCCACCTGAGGGTTCGGATGGATCTTGGTCGTCGACCATGTCGGTTTGTGCATCGTACTCCTGTTCTGTACTCACGGAATCAATCTAGGACGAACATGGTTCCATTGAAAGAAAAGATTGAAAAGGGGATGGGTCAGCTTGCCTAGTTGCTCCAAGTGGTTCTTATAACCAGAATTCTGGAAAGGGGATGGATAGTATGTACTGGCAACGGGAGTGCTGGTAGCACCCGTCCCACTGCTGCCCGGAGCTTTTGTGCCTAATGCAGATCCCCCGACGCCTGTGTTCACCATCAGCCCGCCGCTGGTCTGTAGCCCGTGAGCTTGCTGAGGAGCCTTAGGAATATGGAAGCGCTGTTGCTGATGTTGGATCTGTGATTCTGAGGCAGGAGGTGTCATCACGCCTTGGCTGGCAAAAGCTGGAGAGTGCGCGGTAGGTGACGAGGCATGTGAAGAGGGTGTAGGGCGCGATTGGGGAGACTGGTGTGTGTGAGCCGGTACACCAGGTTCCATTTTGGGAGCGATACTGGAGGCTGATCTGCGTGCCTGGTGATGCCGATTCATAATTGCTCGTTGAACGGTTGGTTGGGGTACTGGAGCCATGTGCGTTGGACCGAGGTGCGGACTGCCCGTCTTCGCGCGCAATTCAGCTTGTACATCAATACCTGTTTGCCTATCAGCACGGATAATGATCTCAGAAAAGCGCACTATTGGCCTTTTCAAGGTTACCTTTTTCTAGAAGTATACGCTCCAGCAATGAGTTCTTATATCGCAGCATAAGACATTCATCAGCAGCGCTGCGATGGGCTGTCTGCAAATTGTGGAGATTGGTCTCATGGACTCGAATGGTTTCTTCAAGCTGCTTGATATATTCCGTGCGACGCTCACGAAAGGCAGCTTGCGCTTGCCGATTTCTCTGTTTTCTTTCCTCAGACGTGGCATATATCTAAATTACCACCATGAGTATACAGGCCAGAAGATCCGGGAGACTAGTATCACTTACTGGTTTTCGGCCACCCTTCCTCTTCTGTTGATTTGGTGCCTCCTGAGGAGCTTCAGTGGGCTCAGCTTCGGGGGTGGAGTTCATCGAATCATCGCTACCTTCGCGCACCAGCTCTTTCTTGTCAATCGACATCTCATTCTCGGCCATTGCAGTAACGCAGGCTTCGAATCCGCGTTAGACGCTCAATTGCGCCGGCACCTGATCGCTGGACACGCTCTCTCCAAAGATTGGAACGTCGTCGGGCTCACTGAACTGGTGGAGCTTCCAGAACAATGTCCAGGGGTGGCTTTGCAGCGTGCGGTGTGGCAATGACAACCAACAAGTCGTAGAGCAATGACGAGGTTCGCGCGCCGTTAGGTGTGTTCTGGCCGGGCTGGATTAGGGCCGCGGACCCGGCAATCTGGTAGCTAGATCTGGGGAGGCAGATAAGGCTGAATGAGGGTTATCTGCTCTGACAGAACAGGTGCACTGATATGGGTAGTGATAGAGTAATAGACAAGAAGAGTCTCGCAAAAGAGTTGGGTAATAGAAACTAGTCGAGGGAAAGGTGTGACGGCTTTTAGCAGGAAAGAGTTTGCACCATGGCGTGGGGACTTGCGAGCGAGGGCGGAGAGGGGCGTGACCGGGGATTGCCCAAGGGCAGTTTCGACCCGCAAATTCGGAGCTTCAGGTGGGTGTGCGTGGGAGGCTACCGCTCGTTTCATGCGAGTACCTTTCTACTCTCTTGTTCGGGAAGGCGACTAAGATGGTTCCAGCGGAAAATGTGCGCCCTTGGCATGTCGCGTTAGTGCTGTTCAGTGATCTCTGACAGTAAGAAGACACCCCGACTTCCGAACCAACACCGGACGTCATCTACGTCTTGTGCTGTACCGGAATAATAATGCACACAAAGAGCACGCCGCTTAATGAGTTAAGATTTTACGCTCCAGATCGCCTGCTCGGGGACGAACAATGTACAAATGAGCTTCCTACCGGGCCCATTTGGCATTTGCCAGGATATTGATCTAATTGACCATGAGG
The DNA here is from genome assembly GCA_000743665.3 of Scytalidium sp. 3C. Lineage (NCBI taxonomy): Eukaryota > Fungi > Ascomycota > Leotiomycetes > Scytalidium > Scytalidium sp. 3C. Next base: position 988,126 of record JMRO03000009.1, read on the forward strand.
AAGATGTAGGCTATTCGTCGCAGTAGCATACTAGACCGGGTCACCTGAGCTTCCCAGGGCGACCTGGTAAGCCGGATCCAGCGCCGAGGAAACGATCAAGGCTCAGGCTTCTTCTCGTGTTCAAGGCGAGGCCAGCTGTGGAGAGGGGTTGCTCATGAAAATTTTCACCCTGCATGGGCTCGAGTCTCGCCATGGCGAGAGCCGGGCAAGCCACGACCCAGAGACTCTGAGAGATTGGATATCCGGAGTCATGCGGAGCCAGCTTGCACCGTAGCAATGCTCTGCAGTAAGTATCATGCATTACCCAACGCCAGCGAGAAGAGAGAGAGAAAGAGAGAGTATACAATCATGCATTCGCGATAGAGAGCGCCTTGGCCGCTCTGCCACCTCTCTACCCGGCTCAGGGAAGAAGCAGCAGAATCCCTCAATCCTGCCGTGGGACTGATATCTCGGCCGTCGCATTGATCGTGTCATCCGCAGCCATCCAGCGCTTCAAGCCGACGAAGCAGTACTGTAAGTTAGAGCAGTAGCTGGCCGTCGTCAGCCTGCCCGACTGCACGGTATTGGCGGCTGGCGACAGTCACCTGCCCTCAAACGCTGCTGAACCGTCGCTAGCAGCCAGCCATTGGGCCGATCACGGACCCGTCCAAGGGAAAACATGCTACAAAAGGCAGGAATAGCCAAGCGAGGCCAGTCGTGGAGGAGCATTCCTTCCAGTCGCAGGCGTTAGGTGCCGCATCCTGCAGATCCTTATTGAATATCTCCTCGGCGGCGGGCCTTACTCTCTCTGGAGTGCCTGTGCCGCCATTGGGAACTGGAGCGCCCAGGTAAGGCTGCCGCCCGCTTGCACGAGGCTGCCCTCTTAGCTCGCTCGCGCGGCATCCTGAAGGGCCATCGCAGAACGTTCGTACATATTGCGCACGTTTTGCTGTAAGCGAGAACTCTCCATGAACGCATTCTGGGGAACCCTGCCAGGCATCATGCGTGCTCTCCCCAATACACATAGTGCGGTACTTCGGAACTGGCATAGTTGGTGATACTGAAGAATCTTGTTTCCCTCAATGCTTGGCTATCCCGGGACTTATCACTGTAGAAAATCTCAAATCGGTAATGCAAAGTCCCACCTCGGCCAACGGAATTGCTTCATCCTTTTTAAGACGGTGCCGTCTCCAAAAATGCAGGCGCAATCGAAAACCAAGCGGTGGGGCCCGAGCTTCATGGTTGAATTCTCCGGTCGTATATAAAGTCACGTGTAGACTTGTTCACGTGATTTCACAATAGACCGCGTTGCCTGGCAGCAACGGAGACTGTAAATAAACGAAACACGTAACCAAAGCCGTAACTAAACCCTGGTCAAGCACGTTCGTCATTCCACCAGGTTTGCCCCACAAACGGCTCTCATTAATTTCGTTCTCTCGCGTTCCTATCTTCGATATCATCTCATAACGATCCATGCTTCAGATATGGCTCCCCGTCGGTCATCTAGACTCCGCAATAGCGGTGCTTCAACACCAAAGGTAAGCAGCCGTATCCATTACCTACAACGCGTCATGGGCTGACCACCAGACGCTGTTAGGTGAATCACGATGTCAGCAATAACTTATCCTCTCTTGAAGAACAAGATGAGACCACTCAAACCCCAAAACACGTAGCTCTTAAATCAATCACCTCGTCTCCTTCGATTCCACGGACTCCAGCAACAGAGGGTCGTGTCAAGCCGCCGATTGAAGAGATGCACCCCAGCAAGGTTCACCAGAGCACTACTAAAGAACCTGATTCAGGTCTCCTTTTAGGTTTCGTGGACATCCCATCAAAAAGTGCGAACCAACCATCCGGGATCGGCCAGCAAACACCCACGAGGACTCCAAGCTCGTCGACTTTCGACTTTCGATTTGCACGTGCTACCCCCAAGCTAGGCCCAGATGCTCAAAGGATGATGGATGATCTCCGCGAAGAAGCATTGAGAATCAAGGCACGATTAGCAGCAGAGAGGGAACAGGAGAAATCTAGAAATGAGAACGAAGCCTCGGAAAATGTTGCTGGTCGCAGGATTGCCCAACCAAAGGGCAAAGTCGGAAGATTTAGTGACGCACACATGGAAGAATTCAGGAAGATGGACTCCATCGCAGGCCACGCCTCCGCTTATAGGACTCAGCCTGATAGGTTCACACCAGGAAAGCACGGCTTGAAGAGGACTCAATCAAAAGCGCAGCTGGATGATAAATCAGGCTCTCAATCTTCAACTCATGCAACGTCGATTACCACACCTCGCTCGGAAAGAATAGATACCACGGCACCCGCAAAGCGGGCGAGAAAGCACATTGACGAGGATGCTTCTTCCATGCGACCAATATCTCGTGACGGCCCAGCATTAGCTAAGGCTCCTGCCATTGCATTGAACAACAGGCTTGGATCCGTCTCGACGCCCACCAAAGCATCAATATCTCAAGCACCGGGCTCCAAGAGCTCCACTTCGTTGATTCCCACTCTATCCAGATCCCCTTCCAAGCCATCTTTGGCAACGGCAAGTAATGCTCGGAGTCCGGTTAGACCTACAACTTCTGGGGTCTCGCGCAGCCCTGGTAAGCTAGCCCGGATGAAATCGATCCTCAGATATCCCAGCTCCAATCACAAGAATACTGGTGCCACTTCATGTCCTTTCCCTACACCCAGAGCAGCGACCCAGTTAAACCTCAACAAACCTCTTCCGCAGGCTCCCACGCCTACGAAGCATGTTACCTTCCCATCAAAGGAGAGCTTGCCAGCCGTTCCAACGACCCCTTCTCCAAGGAAATCCGCTATACCACGTTCTACTTCCAGGATGAATCTTGGAAAATTTGAAACCACATCTTCCAAGAGCGTTCAATCTCATATTTCTACAGACGATACCGCAAAGGAGGTAGTTTATCCATCACTAGAGAAAGCACTTGCGGAGTCTGGATTATCCAGTTGTTCCAACGAAACGCGACACCCTCCTCCCTCCGTTCCAGGATCTTTCACTTTCCGTAGTGATAAGACGATTGAGTTTGGGTCATCACCTAAGGGATTCGGGTCATCGTCCGGTCAGGCTAGTGTACGTCAAGTTCGCCCAAGCGTAGGTGCAAGTCCTGCTATAGATAGGCTTCCTCCAACGCCCCAAGGTAAATCTCGACCTCTACCAGCGGTGCCACACGGTATGCCTAATAAGAAGCGACATCGTGCCGACTCTGACGAGGAGAACGAAGAGCCCGGAAGTCGATCACCAAAGAAGCACAAGACCGGCGCCGCTGCAGGTGCAATGCTTCTAGCTCCGCGTATAGAGTCTGGAAGTATGACGCCAAAATCGAAAACCCCAAGCCCTATCAAGAAAAAGGGTGTGTTGAGTTTATCACGTCTGAACATGCTGGCTCGTCCCAAAATCCGGAAGTGATTAAAATACCGACTGTTGACGCTTTCATTACATGTTAGCTAGTCCAAAGCTGACTATCATTCCTTCTATGTCTTCTCATTCTTTCTTATGTACGGACTATGACTACCAGGTGTTGGCGTTTGCATATAAATACGGATATGAGATTCCTAGAGAACCGAATCGGGAATTTGATATGATACGACGTATGTGCCAGCTTTGACTACGATAAGGTTTAACAGCAGTGTCTCTCTGAACTATGTGGAATTGGCGTTTGTAGGACTCGATATTTCTCTCTGTTTGTGTATCGAATTAATATGCTCTCTTCCAACCTTGGGCGTTTCTTTAGGAGATGTTGAACAATAAATCCTTTTTTATTAACTGCATTGCTTGATGACATATCCTACTCTGTGCTATGTGATTTTTAGATGGACGTATCACAAAACTGACGTAGTCCTTGTCTAATTGTGTTCGCACCGCAATACCTAGTGGCGCATTGCTCAGTTCTGAAAATCAATAGCCATTGAATTGACTTTTAAACTTAAAATAAACGTTGGTTGGATTGTAATCTCCTTCCAAATGGATGGAATAATCCCTCGCCTTACTCCGGTATTCTGATCAGTTTTTCTAGAGTAGATTTATCTGTGATATCCAGGTGTGCCAAGATAATGCATTTAGTGTTCAGTAGAGTGAGGCCAGCTTGCGCTAGGCTAGATTTAGACACCTTAACGTGTGACCGATGACCACCCGCAGATACAGCTGTGCCTGCAGCCGCCGCAACCTTCAGAATATTAATCCGGTTCAGTTATTGGCAAATCATGGCGCCAGCGGATAGAAGCGATCATGATGCTGTCGAGAGTAAGGCATTGAAAGGGTCTAGTGTAGCGTGACATTTCTGACACTCCCTCTAGCTCAGCTTAAAGATGTCATCCAAGATCTCTACCAGATTCTTGTTCAGGTGTCCGCATACGATCTTGCAGGCAAACCAAGTAAAGATGTCCTAGAAAACGAATTGTAAGTTTGACTACCAGTGTCGATCCTCAGCATTCAAAGGTAGCTAATGTGGCAATGATACTAGTCGACAGCTCCATAAAGACATTCAAAAGGTCCATGCCACGGCCAGTAACCCTTCGACGCGCCTTCCCAACATACCTCCAGAATTAATCCAATACGTTGACAATGGTCGCAATCCGGATATCTACACTAGAGAGTTTGTTGAATTGGCGCGGAGGGGAAATCAGTTGATGAAGGGCAAGATGGAAGCGTTTGGCAGCTTCAGGGACGTGTTGGCGAAGGAAATGAACGCTGCTTTACCAGAATTAAGGAATGATGTGGAAAAGGTCTTGGAGGCCACAGGTGGAAGCACCGGGATCCTCGTGAAGAAAGAACCGGCGTAAGATAGTTGGAAAATGGGTTATGTTTGGCGTACTGGCGTAAGGGCATGGACATATACAATCGGTGTAAAATGATACCCTCATCATAATTCCATATAGGATCGCGGATCCAGAATAGAGGGATGGGCTTTGCCTATGTGTATCTACAAAACTAGATATTCATGATGGTTCTTGACATTCATGTACAGTGTATTTGAACATTATCCCTGGGCTATTTCTGGAATTGCATTTTACTGTGAAATTTTTCAGTCGCATTATCTGCACCATTATTGCTTTAAAAGACAAATAAACTTCATGACTCGGAATTGATGGGATATCTTTGCCAATCTGACCTCGCTGACGTATTTAGAGTACCGTTGTCGGCTAGCGCTCGGGTCACACAACCCCTGCCATTGCTTCGTGGTCTTGACGATATAGAGATACCTCTGGCGATACTCTGAGAGTGGAGATAATGCGTAAGTAGAGCGGATTTCCACTTCTGTAGTGTCTTCTGCAGCTTCAGGATATGAAAGCAGAATACTACCTCGCTGCTCCATACCTCACAATCACACGATGGCGTCGATGGTGACCTACCTACCCTTCGCGTCTGGAACCACAAGCCTCCAAGCGTCGACCTATCTCTTTGGCGTCTGCCTCTTCTCAATTTCGTTTCTGGTTTTCCTGAATAGCGCTGTGTCTTTCGTAATAACAGATCTGATCGGAGTGAAAGATGGCGTCGGGGACTTGGTCGGCACATTAGGTTTTGTGGACGAGCTTGTAGCTCTAGTGGCGTGTCCATTCTGGGGGATTCTCTCAGACAGACTTGGGGTGCGTAATGTATGCGTGCTTGGATATACGATTGTTGGTATATCGCTTTTTCTCTTTGTCCAAGCTAGAGATGTCTATCCTCAGCTTCTGCTTGCGCGCGTGCTCTTCAGCATCGGTGGTGCTGCTACGTAAGTAGTTATTCCTCCCAATTACTTTACAGAAGCTTATTCCAAATCAGAGCCACCATGGTGACTGCTATTCTGCCGTCAATGACTGGAAATAAACAGGAACCAGTTCACGAAGAGTCTGACGATGCTGACACGGTTGTGCCTGAAAATCCTCGAGATAGTGTGCGACGAAGTATATCAGATTCTCTTTACTCGCAGATCACAATTACGCCGGAGAATTATAATGGAAGGAGACAGAAACGAAAGCCGGATGCCTCTCCAAAGAACTCTAGCCCTCCACGTCTGGCTGGGCTTGTTGGGCTGTTCACAGGTTGCGGTGCACTCGTTGCGCTGACACTATTCCTGCCATTACCCGCTCAATTCAGCATCCTGAAAGGCGTATCTCTAGGTGAAGCTGTTGCTTATAGCTTCTATGTGGTCGGAACAATTTCACTACTGGTGGCTCTATTTTGCTATGCTGGTCTTCGTGGTCTCCGAGGAGAAGAAGGCAAAAGCTTTCGTTTCCTTTTCAGAAGACCCTCTGCCGGAGCAGGGCATCAAACCGATACTTCCGTGACTGAAAATGATGACCCGTCAGCTGGTCCAACTGAAACATTCTTTCCATATTGGCAACTTCTAGTTGAGTCTGCTCTCCTTGGATTCAAAGATGCGCAAATCGGGCTTGGATACCTGGGTGGCTTCATCGCCAGAGCATCCTCAGTTGGTATCTCGCTCTTCATCCCTTTATATATCAATGCATATTTCATGCGGAACGGTTTCTGTCAGGGCTCGCCCAATGATCCATCACCTGATCTTAAAAAGGAGTGCCGAGCTGCATACGTTCTTTCTGCTGAACTAACAGGTGTTTCGCAATTGATTGCACTCATCTGTGCCCCTATCTACGGTTACCTCTCGGACCGTTATCGACGATTCAACCTTCCTCTTCTGGCATCCAGCATATTTGGAATAATTGGATATATTTCCTTCGCCCAGCTTAGAAGCCCGGAGTTTAAGAACATTGATGGCCGGGGAGGAAGCCCGGCCGTATTCTTTGTTGTTGCCCTTATAGGTATCAGTCAGATCGGAGCAATTGTATGCAGTCTCGGATTACTTGGAAGAGGTGTCCTTGGCAGCGAGGGAGGCTACAATCTTTCCTCCCAACTTCGGATTGGCCAGCCTCAAGGGTTGGCATCCTCGGATGTGACAGAAACAGCGCCTCTTATGGGAACGCCTATGGCTTCTAAAGATGGTGCTTCAAGGAATCATCTCAAAGGCTCAATTGCAGGAGTCTATTCTTTATTCGGAGGAGCGGCCATTCTCCTGCTTACCAAGCTTGGTGGCTATCTATTTGACAATCTTTCTACTGGGGCTCCGTTTTACATGATGGCTATCTTCAACGCCATTTTGCTGCTGGGAGGGATTGGAGCTGGAGTCTACAGGGAGTTAGGCATGCGAAAGCGTGAAGACTGAGCCGTTTACGAGAACTCTTCTTTCCTCTCGAGAAGCATCACAAAGTCCAAAATNACTCATTTAGGATTCTTTGCGTTCCGAATCAATCCATAGACTATTCGCCGAGCTTCAGTAATCTATGGTCCCAGATCTCGACACGCAGGGCGCCTTCTTTGTAAGACATCTTATATCTAGTTATCTAGTCATCGTCAGGTGGAGGTGGTTCATACACATAGTCCGGATCCTCATCTGTGGAACGCTTTCTCTTCTGGAATGTTCGACGTCTACCGGCAGGCTTTTTCTTAGGCGCAGCCGGTGGCATTGTGTATCTATGGCGCCAAGGAATCTTCGGTTCACCAACATCGCAGTCATCAGTGCTTTGCTCTGAGTCACAGTATTCGCTGTGGTCGTTATTAGACTTGCTGGAAGTGCTCGATTCCTGCTGCGATTCGATGTCTGTCTCCCCTCTCCTCTCATGCTCCAAAATGCCGTCTTGGCTCGAATTGGCTCCGTCGCTTGAAAGTGATGAGGAGCGTATGCGAGTTTCAATATCCTTACCATGTCGTGCCACAATCTCTCTCTGTTGTGGATCTGGATTGGGGCCATACCCTCCAAGCTGCACCCAATTTACATCGCTTTCAGGATCTTGCAACATGATGTCAGCCAGTGATTGTGGAGTTTCATTGGAATAGTCTGTTGTTAGGATTGACAACAACAACAACAACAACAACAACAATAACAACAACAAATGAAAGGAAATTATCTGTAACATTAGGACCATTCAGTAACTAACAAGTTTGCTTGTGCTTAGAAGGAGGCTTGCAAGGTTGCTTGTCGTGGTTAGCTACAGTGCAATCATCGAGCTTGGTAGTAGGGCAATTCTTCTCGCGAGCCATTCTATCTCTACCTTGTTTGGTGAGTAGATTGGGAGAGATCTATTATCGATGCTATCTTTACTTATAAAAGTATCTAATTCTGTTTTGATATTGGCGTTTGGCTTCCGGGAAGCATTTATAGATGTCGAGATACGATGCCATCACTTTTATTCAGACATCGATTCGCGAAGACATACATTGAGAGCATATGGGTTTCCATTGAGCGTATCTGCGACATAAGACAATTCTAGACAAATCGAACTGATACAATATGTTTTGCCTATCAACATCTTCTAGCCTGAAAGGTCTTTGTAAATTGGATTTCACGTATCACTAGAAATAAGACATTTAATGAACCGAAGAGTAGGCTGACTAGCATCCTTTGTAGTTATTTGAGAGTACTCATTTGACAAAATGAAAAGGCCCTCTGAACCTATCACCTTAAAATCACATCAACAAAGCAAACCACCGTAGCTGAACTAGTTTGGGCCAGTAAGACATTGTTCCTTGCCCTATTCCCATGAGCCTATCACATGATCAACTGTTATGACGTAACCAGGTCGAGGCCAACGCGGCCAGTGACCGCAACTACTTCACTCAGCAACCGATATCAATAGTTACTTAGTTCTCATTTGCAAAGGATATAGACTATGATAATTTAATTTGGCTATTTCTATACAATGTCGGGAATCCCAGTTTACACATCCAGCCCCATAAGGGCGCCGCAGACTGCTACACCTGAAAGCCAACGTCAAGCCCCAGGGCCGAATGACGCAGGCGTAACAACTGCTTCTACAACGTCAACAAGTGCATATCCTCCAGCACGGCCTGGTGCTTCGGTCCCTGAACCGACAGGAGCTCCAGCAGCAGGCACAGCGCATAGCAACGAGCCATTACACGCAACACCAACCACAAAGCTTGATGGACCTGCTCCTCCTCAACCAGGAGCGGTACCTGTCCCACCAAACAGGAACGCAAGCAACTTACCTCCACCACCTAAAGCTGGAGAAACATACCGACCTCCTCAACCACAACCACTTCCATACCCAGCCCAGATGACTATCCCACCACCAGAACAAGGCTTCCGCGCCCAGCCTACTACTACATCAACTACTCAAAGCCAGCCTTCAAGCTCTTACCCGGTTCCGCTCTCAGCAGCTACCAGTACCCATCAAAGCCTGGAACACCCGCCCGGATATCATCAGGATGTTTACGCATCAGAACTTACAAATAGTCAACGTTTAGCAGTGGAAGCAATGAACGCCTCAGACCCTGTTGGGAGCGGGAATGTGGACGACGATGAGAGTATTTGGAACGCAGCAAAAAAGTGGGCTCAGACTGCTGGAACAAAGCTGTCTGAAGCTGAACAGGAGGTTTGGAGGAGGATCAACAAGGAGTAAATTGACTCAAGCTTCACTTCTTTGCATGTATGGAGGGCAGACGCTCGGGACTGCCACAGTCCACTTGGAATGAGTTTTTGTGGGTTAGATTTTGATTAGCTTCTGACTATATGGGCAGTTAACGGTGATCTGGACACTACCGATCTATTTCTGGAATGTGCGCGCAACTCAAAACACCGAAGAGCAACATGGAACATTTTATTCGACTCCATTGGAATAGTTCGTTTCTTGTCTCTGAAAGATCTAGCGAGGCATGGACCCAAAAATAGCATCGGAACTGGTTAAACATTTGGGGTCATTCTGTTGTCTGTTACGGTTTCAAGCTTTGCATCACCAGAAACTTAAGGGTATTGTAGTGGAGCCAGGATGGGGTAAGGTGTTATTAGACGAAAGAAACGACACGCGAGAGAAGCTTAAGAGATAATTTCTAGAGCAAATTACAAGGAACAATCACAGTTACATCAGCTACGCGGCGGCAGTCCTTTTCGCTAATCCTGTAGAGCCACAGTTTCGGTCTAAACGCCGCATCTCGTGGTCCAGATGTTTGCTGGAGAAGTTCAGTCGACGGTATCCAGTCAAGAGTGGCGTCGCTGCTGGACCATCCTCAGAGGTGGAGTATTATCAACTAGGGAATTCGCGGATCAGGCGGAAGGTTTTGTGCGAACGAGACTGAGCAGTGTTTCCGTGGATGTAATGGATGGGCAGCGCAGTTCGCTTGGTAGTGTGTTTCATCGAACGGTACTTACGTTTTGCGCGGAGCTGGATCTGACTATGTCATGTCTTAGTCGCAATCATATAGGCAAGGAGCAGGTACCCGCGGATGTGCTCCGGTGGAGGGGCGCTTCGGTGCTTCAGACAGCTTTTTGGTAGTGGGCTGGTTTTTATTATTCTTCACCTTTGACAAGATCGTATCTTGCCTGCCAGTACCATAGATAAAATAGAGCTCGGGTTTGCCGTTAAGTTATGACTTGCATTATTTTCTGGGATTACAAATTCATCATGAAAACCAACTTGTATCCACTGGTAGTCGTCTAAGCCGAGCTGCAGCTATCAAACATATCATTGTACCCTCAGGGAATTCCGCGGGAGATGCAGCCCGCGCAAAGAGCCGGGAGTCGTCGTTCCAGAAGGTTGCAATGGAAGGCTGGGCCGGGGTGGGAGTGGTGTCTCGCTCGACCATAGTTCAGCCAGGGGCAGGAAGTCACAGCATAGTCACCATCTCACAACGGGAGTACTCTTTACGGGATTGGAGCGTTCAACGGACTTGAGACAGGTGTTGTGCAGAAGGGGGAGGGTGACAAAGTGGTGTTGTCAGGTTAGTTAAATATAAATCAGTTGCCAAGTTAGGTCTCCGCAGGGATCCGTCCCGCCCCATCAACCTGAAACTTCGCTTATCCTCAGCCGAGGCACCTGGCTTAACCTCAAACGCACTATCTAGCAGGCATATCCTGGTCCTAGCTAATGACCTTTGTCCAATTCACCCGATGGTGGTGACTGACGTGTGGTTTGGCGGCCGTCCACAAGATCCAGACACCAGCCACTATCCACTACCCACTAGCCACCAGCCACCAGAGCGCGCCAGCATCAAACGTTCAAGAGTTGCTGAGGCTTGGAGCCTCTCACGGCTCTGGCGGCTACTATCTCTCGTCGTCACCGCACCAGCCACCGCAAGGCCATGGCGCCCAGAACCAACGATCGGCCCGCGCTACGGCGCTCGTGCCACCCACTACAGAGAAGCTTGCGACGGCAGCTGCTTCTCGTCGACCTTTCCAGCTCTCGAGAGTTTGGCTCGACACGGGCTCGACGCTGGCTGTTTTCGCGCCCGGTTGAGAAGCTGAGGGGTGATGGAGTCTCGCAAGCAAATGAGATGCAGCGTCATACTCTTCCGTTAACAAACTTACCTAGAGCTGCATAGGCGCTGTAGCCCTCCTGAGCTGATTTCAAGTTTCGGCAGTGGCAATCGTTGGTACAGCAACATCACATCACCACAGCAGTGTTGCGATATTTGACGCAGAATGTCTCAGGACTTGACTTGGCAATAGCAATTTGCTCGGGCGTTGGGTCATCGGGGCTGTGATGATCATTGCACAGCTAAGAATGTATTGCGACTGCCGGTCGGCGTCGTCATCAACGTCATCAGCCTGTGTGACTGCCAGTGTTGTCCAGCAGTGCTGGACCAACGATCGTTGGTTACGCTTCAACGGATGTGAGCCGCAAACACCCTCCCGCTCTCCTTCTGCCGGACACTGCCTTGTGCGACAACCGTTGGAACATCAATGGTCCCGTCCTGTCTGCCTTGCGGTCCAAGCGGTCACCCAAAAGAATCTAGGGCTGATATAATGATGGATAGCCACCAACAAGCACATCCTAGAATCGCCACGAGAAGGATGCACAAACAATACTCACATACATCTTGCATCTTACATCTTACATGCAGACGGCAGAAAGTGCCTGGCAGCAGCATTTTCGCGTGGGCGTGGCATTCCGCAACCACACCACGTGTATTAGTGGTGCTCAAGGATATGGGACGTCCTGGATGCCTGATCGCAATATCGCAAGACAGCAGCGACCTGAAAAGATTCCGGGGCACATCCGTACTAATCGGAGCCCAAAAATAGCACACGACAGCCCGACAATAGTTGCTGGCTGGCGGGACCTGGTGTCGGAGATCGTCTAGCTGAGTTCTTCTTGTACCTCATTTGGGTGCTGCGAAACAACGATCCGCGGAACTTGGCTTTGCCCATCCTCGGGACTGGGGCCAGGATGGCTAACGGATCATTGCGGTAGTGGAAGCACGTTCCAGTTGTGTCAAAATGGTTAGCACCGATGGATTACGTTTTGACATCGTGGGTCAGTTTGCCGTGGCCATGGTCGTAATCAGACATAGGACGTGTTCGTAGCTCTTTTCGTACGAGGACCACGGCTGGATCGGGTATTGCCTAAGCGAATTTGACATTTGGCGGGTCTGTTCTAGATCGACTCTAGACGACGATACTAAGGACTGGCGTAATTTCGGGCGGTCGATCGCTTTTGTTCATCATGGTGGCAGCACTAGTACAATAGACGTAAGGTAGCAGTACGGTACTGCAATATTACGGATATCATAAAACACGTATTATGGGAATCAGCTCTACTACCGTTTGCCCCAGCCCGTAATTCCTGTCTCTTGTTCTCGGCTCCGCGAGGCCTTACCGTTTCAAGTCTGGCGCCGCTCAATTGCCAAACCCTGGCGCACAGATACCCCAGATGCGGTTGAAATCCCCGTTGGCTAGAGAAAGTGGCGTCGGTTTGAGACTTGACCAGCCACCTCCTAGCTGCCAGGCTCTGGGCCCGCCCGGCCTGGGCTGTGTCAATAGCGTCCACAGCACGCAGCAAGCAGCAGCCACCAGCATCATTCCCGGGGAACCCAGGTCGAAGAGGGAGCATTCCCTCAAGATGCGGGAAGGACAGAAGAAAGGGAGGGTAAGATGCTGATGCTCATAATGCAGTCATAGCTGGCTATGTCAGAAGTGAAAACCGCAGGCGCTCACTTCTCTGCAAAGCCCCCAGGAGCAACTGACTGATTTGTCTGCTGCTCGGATTCGGTGTTCACAGGTCCCTGGGTTCAGCAAATGGGTAAGCTAGTTACAGTGTGGTGAGTAGGCTGTTACGAGTACGCACCGTACCCGCGCCTTCCAGCCACCGTCATGGAATGATGCAGGGCCCACATCACAGGCTTGGCCTCGGGTAAGTAAGGTACGGAAGCAGCGTCGTCGGACGTTTAACGATCCTCCACTGCCACATTACAGTACCACGAGTATGTATCTGCCCACCCGGAAGCGCTGCAATACGATTTGATCTGCTGTAGAGTACCACCGTGATACCGCGGGTCCCTTCAGCGGTGCTTGCCTACACTTGTACCTGAGACTAACCGCACCTAAACTCAGAAACACGCCCCGCAGCCAGCACCTGGGAGACTCGAGAGTACGACGCCGCAGCACCCACTCGACGATACGGTTGCGCCTACGGGAGGAAAACAACACATTACGACTCTTCTGTACCCCTCGCTCGGCACCTCCCAGCGTTGTGCTGCTGCTGTCGCTGTTGCCGCCCAGGCCGACGAGCCCTAAGTCGTATCGATCCGTGCTGGGAGTTTGAGCAAGGAATGTCAGCCGGTACATCCATATCGGATCAAGCTCCACGAGTGCAGCGTTCTGCGTGGGTGATATCGTTCGATACAACGCGGTTCGGTACGAATCCTGCTGCTGATTGGGGACATGGGGCGAATGAGGTCGCCGTTCCCTTTGAGCCTCCCGCACTCAACGCCTCTCCAGTAGACACACCACGGCGACTCGGTCAGACAGGGCTGACGCTTCCGGGACTCGTAAGTGTGTGTGTATGCGAGCCACTTGTCTATGTGCGGTAAGAAGGTGTGTGCTTTCTGTCTGTGCCCAGCCTTACTGCGGCTTGCGTACAGGTTCTGTTTCCGTCCACGACCGCATCGGGACAGCAGTGGAAGCCGGGATACACCAGACGCAGTTAGCCAACCTGACACCCGCGGACGCCATCACATTACCCTCAGGCAGCACGGGCGCGGCGGGCGACGGGTAAGAAAATAACCTGACGGGCAGGCACAAGGCACACGAGGCACCAGACTCAGGCACAAACATGGCGCGCAGGTGCTGCAGTTACAGGATCCAGACACGGACCTGCCATCCAGGGTCATCCCCACCCCCTGGCTCGACGACCCCTGCCCCTCGCCGGGTCCTCCCTGGTCGCGCGGCCGGGCTGCGTCTGGCTCCCTTCGTTCCCTCCACCAACCCACCAGGGCCTGGCCCATGGCCACCCAGGGCCCAGTCCTCCTCCACCATCGAAACCTCATCTACCGTCCGCGCCTTGCCCTCCCGGAGCCGGATGGCTCAGGAAGTCACTGGGCCTGTCTGTCCCTTATACCCTCTAGGATCGCTTCCATTTCCCCTCATCCAACCTTTTGAGTGTTGTCCGCGTCTCCTCCTTCTAAGTCAGTTCAATCCAGTCATAGTCTATTATCGAGTCCAGTCTAGTTCCTTGCTCGGCCCCGGGCTTCTATTCATCGGACTCTGTTAATTGCCTCTGGTCGCCGTTCACTCCTTCACGGCCCATCTCGCCTCGACCTCTCTCTCACACACTCACACGCACACATATACACACACACTCTCTCTCTCTCTCTCCATATCAGGCTCTCTACCTTGCTCTCTCTCTTGCTCTTGAGCGACCAAGTTCTAGCCGACCGCTACGCGACGGACAATCTTCCCATCTGCTTCCCGTCTACCGTGCAATACTCGCTACAGTCCCGAGGACGGCAGCGCTATAGTCGACCAACTTGGAAAAAGAAACGGGAGCTGGGTTCCCAATTGACGCGCTACCTGCTGTTACGACGGACCTACGCAGATCTGAAACGAGTTCTTTTTATATCGGGGGTTGTTCCTTATCTAGAGATCCGACTGCACGCTCACTTGCTCACTCACTCGTCACCCTCACTTCCGCTATCTCACTCTTCAACACCTGCCGCCTCGCAATCACTACTTCTCGTCGCCGCCTCATCACCACGCTCCTTACTCCATATCAACACTCGGGCCAGAACGTTGAATAGGATTATCCGGTCTCATCAGGACTACACACCCAGTACCTTGGCCGATTATACATCACCTTGTAGCACACCTCTGCGTTTAATCAGCCCATTTCTTGGATCTCGCAAGACACCTACACGAGCGTAGTGTTCGTTCCTTTACTTGTGGAAGACTGGCCTCGAGTTTTACAGTTCTCTGCTGACGCCTGGGTTGTATATTTCCTTTCAGGTATGTGTATATTCTGCTCTTTCTTGATGGCTCCATCCAAGGATATCCTTGCGGACAAGGTGGTGCCGGATGTCTTCGGAGCATATGCATCAAAATTCTTCTCCCCGCTCGCACCATCTTTACAAGACGCCTCTGCTGATAATGTGTATGCGCAGCCATTCATTAACCACCAAGGGCGTGGAGTCTGTAAGATGGTGGGAGACCCTTTTGTTACGGATGCCTGCCAGGCGCAACCATTAGTAGATGCCACAACTGCCATCGGTCGCCAGCAACAGCCACAGACGCCTTCGATGGTTTTCAACTTACACAGCAGATTTAACCGTGACTGTCCTCCACGATCGGTTCCGGCCGCTACTATGAGCCCTGATGAGGCACCAATGAAGATGGAAACGTTTGGAGCAAGTATGTGGTCAGCGCCAACTCCTGCAACTCTAAAGAAGCCGCGACCAGCAACGATACATGAATCCGATTTCTCCTGCTACCTTCCAGAGGACTATGCAGCGTTGGCGAACTGGGAAACACCCACCGCCACTATGCTCCAGATTCAAGAAGGACTCGCCCAAGCTTATTCGACACAGAGTTTGTATCCGCCTTCGTCCATGAGCAACAGTAAGTGGTGTTATCATCCGAGTCCTCAACGGGTTGGAGTGCTAACTGCGGACGTAGATGGCTGGACCGCAAAGCCTTGCGACGAAGGAATGGATGTGCAAGGTTTGGATACAGATATGCATATCAGCCAGGCTTATGCGAACGATGAGACCTTTCCTATTCTCGACTTGAGATACTCTTCTTCGGGAATAGATGAGCATCGTCTCAGCTTCGAGCAGAACTTCAATTCCAGGCGCATGTCTGGCTCATCATTTACGTTGTCGACCACCGGTCCCGTTTCGGAGATGATGTCTCATGAGGATTTCTCTGCAACCATGTCCGAGACCCAGTCGTACACATCTGATTATCCTCTGCGTTCGAATCGGAATTCACTTATGTCTTCTACACAGCTCTCTCCAGTGGCTTCACCGAGAATGACACCCCAGCACCGTTCAGAGCTCGTACGAACGCAGAGTCGAGGTCGAGCTTCTCCTTCACCCAGGCCAAGTATGCGCTCGGCACCGTACAGCATCGATGCCACACGCAACAAAAGATGGTCAACCGGATCATATGCCTTGCCAAATCGTCGTCCCTCGCCCTTCGTCTTCCAGCAACCTCACGATAACCTTCCGTCCCTGCCGTCGCGTCATTCGTCTCCAACTCTGCCCAACAACCAGCTGCCTCTCAATATGGCTAACCTACAGTCCCAGCAACACCCTTTCGTGCTGGCCAGCAACGCTGGAATCCCACGGAACAATATGCTTCTCCCATCGAATGGCTTTGCCGAGCCTCCTCATTTTGAGAACCCGCCTCCACTCCTCTCACATGGCCTCTTCCGCATGCTCCAAAGCAACGCAGATCCACACTCTCTGCATTCGCACTACGCCGATCTGAGTGATCCACCAGATTTGTATGCCTCGCTTTCGGAAGAAGCCTTGCCACCTCCACCGGAGGATATGACACCGGAGGACCCTGACCTGATACCCCATGAACAGGATCTTCGCTTCGACGGAGATCTCTACACCCCGCGCTGGGTGCGTGGCCACGGGAACAAGCGTGAAGGCTGGTGCGGGATTTGCAAACCTGGGCGTTGGCTGGTGTTGAAAAACAGTGCATTTTGGTATGATAAGAGCTTCACGCACGGCATCAGTGCTGCGACGGGAAGCCCCTTCCAGGAACCCCAGGAGACTAGACGCATGGACGGTAATCCCGATGTTTGGGAGGGTTTATGTGGCAGCTGTGGAGAATGGGTTGCTTTGGTGAGCAGCAAGAAGAAAGGAACCACCTGGTTCAGACATGCCTACAAATGCCATACCCATCCCAAGATCAAAGATGCTCCCAAACGCCGCCGGGAGAGTTCCTATACCAGGGTTGCTGGAACCTCCAATTCCAATGCAGCTACCAACAATCTCAAAATCGAACCCCCTATGACGCCACACATGACGCCCCTAGCTTCTGTTACCAACACACCACTAGACGCGGGTATTCAGCCGCGCAAAACGATCAATCCTTTAGAGGGCTTGTCCTCGATGATTTGATGTCTTTCTTTATAGCTTAGTTGACCTTGGTCCATCCTTTTTTAACCCAGACAATCTTGTTTGGCTGGGATCGTTCAGAAAACAACATTATGCAACCATTTTGGGAATTTCTTTTGTTTAATTCTTCATTGATAACCGAGACCAAAGATGCAACGAAACGCAAGGGATCTTTTTCTATACCAATTCTTTTTTTAGACGGGGGAAAATACCAACGCAAACGCAATGCAAATACGCTCTCTTTTTCACGACCGGTTCTGGCGGGAGGTGTTCATTTCACTTTCAAGGAGTTTGAGATTTCTAACATTTTTTGTGGGGTTATTTCTCCTTTCTTGGACGAAGGGAATTTGTCTGGATGGTGGAGGAAGATATGTGTGAGATGAGTATGTGAACCTCACGAATTCACGAGGCGCAGAAAGATTGGTTTTCCTCTTTTTTTTGGATACCTTATTTTATGCTTCGATATCCTTTTCGTTTATATTCCTTGGTATTGGGGACATGTGATCCCGAGAGATGGTACTGGAAAGAATGAAAAAAAGAAACGATTTTTTATCATTTATGACAGAGTAGATTCCTGTCCGGTAATTAGTATTTGTGTATATGGCCTTTTCTTTTCTTTCACTTTTGCTTTCCCCTTGACACAGGTTGTTTTGGGGCCTTATACCAATTCTGGAAGAAGTTTCTATGTTGCAGCAATGCCACTTATAAGAATAGTGCTTTATATCTGACTAGCGTACAAACTATATATTCATTTTCCAAAACTCTATCTCCCATCTAAAACTTGATTACGCAGTTTGTAAGCTGACTGACTCGGTCCCCACTGTAGCAGGGCATTCAAGGCTCAGCTCTCTAGTTACGCAACCTGGAAAACATGGAGACTGCTTCGAAAGTGCTCAGAGAGCCAGAACGACACAGACACAAAAGTCTACAAGGCAAAGATGAGAGATCAACGGCTCGTGCTAGCATATCACAGCATTAACAAGTAATCTCAATACTCCCTCTGTGCTACAGTAATAAACTGTATAATATCTTCCGTACTACCATATGACTTAGACCAAAGCTAATAGACTTTCCGTACTTGTCAATCACCTGCAGGATCTCTACTCTGGGGAGGCCGGGTTTCCTGCATATTCGGGCATTTTTATGGATCTGATCGCAGCCGGATCAGATCCAAAATAAGGTGTCTTGACGATCAGCTCGGGATTATTTAAAATTTGGATCGGATTCTCTCCAAAGTCTGTGCGAAGGAAGGGGACCGGACAGTCAAAACTGCGCACAAGCCTCCTAGGTAAGCCAAAACCACCACCACCACCGAAGCCGACGCCAGAGAGCTCGGAATCGATCAGTCTCGAAAGAGGTCACGAGAGACAATCGATGCAACAGCAGCGCTCTCGCTGGGTTGCCTCGAAAAGGAGAATGGATATCCTGTATCCGGACTGCGTGTGCGTTGTAATGTATGCACTCAAGGGTCAGTGTGCTCACCTGCAAGAAATTATGAGAGTGAAGGAGGGTATACGTTGGATGATATCATCGAGATGAAGGCCCACACTAGCTTCGTGCGTGTCGCCCCCCCGAGTCCAAGCTTTTAGTCCTCTTGGTGAGTAGGTATCCTGCTTTGCTTTTGGCGGGTCACATATAATGAAAATGCAAGCACTACGAAGTGAGCGAAAGGGGAAATTTGGTTCCTTCGTGTGCCTAGCGGATGCAATTCTCTTTTTGCAGTACTTGCTGGGACGTAGCTAAGCCCATACCAAGATATTGCTATGCAGGTCCGCAGGTCCGGCTCTCTCTCATAGCCTCACCACCAGACGATCAGTTGCATCTCGTGGCACCTTGAAACGGGAGGCCAGCAGGACTAAGAGGAGAGAGGGGCACGAGTGGCAAAATATTTGACCGTTTCTGGGCGCATCTACCTGTAAGATGGTGTGCCGTGGGCCGGCGGGCGCTTTGCGTGCTTGCTGGCTGTTCTATTTCAAGAAAAGTTGCGCAAAAGGAGGGGGATAAGCAAAAGCACCATCATTGGAGATTCAGGGACTCCCTGACTGAGACAAAGCGGGATCCGTGGATGGATTGGATGAAGCGCAATGTTCGGCAAAAAAGATACTGGACTTCAGATGATTCGCCTAGGATTCCTCATCACTCGCAATCTGGGCAGAATCGGGTTATTGGCTTGGTTCGACGCCGTTGAGATGCAGGAGTTGTCGCCATGCAGCAGCGACCATCCCCAACCTCAAGAATAGTAGCAGCAAAGCTCCGACGGTGGTTCAGTGAGAGCAGCAATCCAGTACAGTAATAATCCCGTCAGCAGCACGAGCAGGTGATGGTCCCAGCAAGCCTAGGAGGCCCATTAACCGTTTGAGCCGCAGCTGGACCAACAGCAGCAGTTGAGCAAGCAGCGAAAATGGGGCCGGTTTATCCATGGACCATGGCTAGCTGAAGCGGAGATTGGATTTCCCCTCTCACCCCATCGCCTCGGCCGCGGGCTCGGTTTGCTGACGGTGGACGGTGGTCTGTCGTTCGCTACGATACGAGAGGAGGATCCTTTCGTGTACGGTGGTGCCGACGGAATTTAATTATCTGATGAGACAAGATGGACGATGGACGCGGATGGCGGCATGGCGGCCTCATCGCAGGTACCAAGCTCATCTCCGTAATCGAGCATTAGCATGCAGCGCCTAGCAACGTGCAGCATGCAGCAGGAGCACGAGAGCATCATCATCCGTTCCGCCCTCAGTCAGAGCCGTCTGCCCCTGATCGCAACGATGCGCTCACTGCCCGCGAGGAGACGGCCATTCCAGCGATCTACGGCTGGCGCGCCCTACGCAGGTACGGAGCCATTTTGCATGATCCAGGACGATCGAGCGGCTGGAGAGCGCTGTTGGATGCTCGCGGTGGAGAACCCGTCAGCGGTCCCCGCATTCATAACGTAGAGTAGTAGTTCCCGTGCACTCGAGAGGTTTCTGGCACACGTGTTTGTGCTGCTCAGGCAATCCAGAGAGGCCTCTCCAATCGTGGTGATGCCAAAAATTCCGTGACCCATTGGGAATGGACCGCAAGATCCTCGGGGCAGAGGGGATCTCGAATTACCCTTATGGGAGGGAGACACCTGGAAATGGGCACGGTCGGTGGTGAACCGTCAGCCTGCGCACGCCGTGGCGGCTTTGCTCGCGTGTTGCTGATTCATTCATTATTATGGTACCTGGCAGGTCCTGACGTACACAGTATAGGCCCAGTCGAGGATTCGGCCCAGGGATGCTGGAGCCCTATCAGGGACCAGCCCTCAACGCTGCCTCTAACACCACCCATCCCTCTGCCAGCATCGGGGCCTCTCTGTCGTGACGCTCCTGTGGCAGCCGGTCTTGTGAAGAAGGCATCCGTCCGCTGCCAGCTCGCGATAACCACCAGCCTGGGGCTCTGAAAGCGCGTACACACTCGCTGGCTTGCCGCTCGTGGCTCGCCCATACGGGAGCTGCGCTGCTTTCCGATATCTTGGATGCCCCACCATCCCCAACCAACTTTATTTGCGACCTTCCTCCGTCGTCGCTGGCCGGCCTGTCCAGAGCGGTGCGTTGGTGTCTTCTAGCCTCCGAGCCTCCAGGCCTCCTTGCCCTGTGACTCGCCATTGCCTTCCTCTACCTGCCCTGCCTACCCTGCCTTGCCTGTGCCTTGTCTGCGCTGCCCCAATCTGGACTTCGTGCTACCAGCCGCCTCGACACCATCCCGGGCCATAACAATTTGATGCGCCCCGTGGATCTTCCCACCGCTTCAATATTGCTTTCATTCCTCCCTTCCATCCAGCCGGGACCCTTCCTTCCGGGGCATTTTTCACCTGCCGTCTTCCTCCTGCCTGTTCCCGTGCGCTCTGGGCTGCTGGAGCTGCCTCGGCTTGGCGCTGCGGCTGCCTTTGTACACTCCTCCTCAAGAGGTCAAGCATCCTCCCAGTCACCTCCCTCGTGACGGAAACACCGCAAACCTGGGATCGTACCTCGACTACCACCGTCGTCTCAGCGCTGGAAAGAGGCTCCTGGTGCCTGGTTCTTCCTGCTCATCGCCCCGCCCTGGTTCCCGACCTGGAGAGCTCCAGCATAATTTCGTCCCCCACCAAGCTCGTGCCAACTATATGTCATCTGGGAGTTATACATAGTCACAACTTTCGCCTACTCCAGTTATGACCGTGTATCCACTACCGAAAACCTGAGAAGCCACTTGCCGACACTTGCAATAAGATCACCATTGTCTGTGTGCTTGTCTTTTGCGTTTGCGTTTGCATTCGATCTTTTCCCCTACTCCCCGACAGGAATTGCTCTCGTACCTTGCAGCTTGCAGGAACCACCTGGACGCTCCTTCTCCAGTCTCTCGTACCTCGAGTGACCTAATTATCGCAGCCAGCAACCTATCATTACACACTAGAATCCAGAGCCCCGCACACTCTGCCTACGTATCTGCAAGGTCCTCGCTTTTTTTTCTGGTAGGCGGGCCAACTACTCCTCGACCGCCTCTTCTGCCTGTTACTAACCTTCTGTGCTTTTTTTCAGTGCTACGAGATCCTCCTGCTTTGCAATGCCCTGAAGATCCGTGGGCTCTATCCAATTCAACTACTCCTCGTTTTCCGTTTCCTCCTGTCGATATTATCCTCTCTGGGTAATTCATATATGATCCACCTGCATGCGGAATATCCCACCCGCCATTACATAACCGCTGCACAGGAAGGCAAAGGGTGCTGTCTAGACTCAGGCACAATTTCGAAACGCAACATCTGAATAAAAAGGCACGGCTTGTCGGAAGTGCACTTGCCTTGAGCGTGCTACTGGAAGTGGATGGTAGCCTTCAATCTGCCATGAGTTGGGAACAACCAGCATACAGGTACGACGGCACGGCAGCAAACACATCTATCTACGTCAACGCCCCAAATTTGTGCACTCACATGGCTAATGCTGCGGTTCTTTCTAGCTTTGGGAATCCAAACGCTCAACCCCTGACGCCTACGCAAACTCCAACTTCTGCTGTTTTCCGCAGCCCAACTTTGCAGACGCCCAGAAACAGTTCGTCCTTTGACGACCACGGCGGCTGGACGCCACAATTTGCGGAGGAATACAGTGTCTTCAATGCTACACCGGGCCGACTAATCAGTACCCAACTCCCCTTGGTCGACATCTCGACGCCGAGGCCCTCAACATCATMTAGCCACTTCCAACCGGTATCTGGCGTTGACGACATTGCCGAGGACCTATCTTCTCATGCCCATCATCTCTCAGCTGGCCCCAGTGTCGATCCCGCAAATCGACTCAGTTCCTCACCAGATCCTCACTCTCAAGCAAGCTACCGAGCCAATGTTAGTCCAAGAACGAAGTCGACTCCTGTGAAGCCGAAGAGCCGTTTGCAGGAAGCGTTCAGTGGCCAAACGGCTACACCCCCACGCTCTGCGTCGAAACGTACGAGCAAAATAGCAGCAAAAGGAACCTTTCATACCATGCAACATGAGCCTCAGGACACCCGCTATGGCGGGTCTGAGATCCACGACCAGAGCTCCCAGTTAATGATGTCCTTCGCCGCCTCAACGTCTTCTGATCTATTCAGCTATCCACTCACTGCACCCGCTACGGCTCCGATTTATGGAGAAAATAGGAGCTTCTGGGATCCGGATACAGGGATGGATGATATGGGTATGGATTTCAGCATGGATCAAGTAGGAATACTTAACTCTGGGTCGCAGAGGCCTGGTCATTCCTTCGATTGGACAGCAAATGATTCTATGTATCAGGACAACGTGGTTATGGCCCAACAACAAGAACAGCAGCAGCAGCAACAACAACAACAACATCAACAGGACGAACCAACAAAGCGGCAAAGGCCTCTTGCTTCAAAGAGTAATATGCCCAACACCAGCCTTCCCACCTCCGTTGCACCTATGCAATTTGATGCATCGGCAATTTCTGGCGATTCTTTCACCGGCCTTGGATTAAGCAGCGCCGTCGACCCTGTCCTTCTCTTCTCGCAAAACGCTTCTACTGCTAGAACTATGTCTTCGGAATTTGAGGATGTTTCCCTGCCTCCTGCCAGACCATCTACCGGTGGGCGAATGCATGAACCATATCAACATCAACTACGAGAATCTCGGCGAGACATGGAGGAGCTTCGTCGCTCTCGAAGCACAAGGGAAAGGTCCTCTAGCTATCGAATAGATAGGACGGCAGCAAGTTCACCAGTCAAGAGCTCTGCTCGACCTGGAATGCAACGAAGCCATAGTGAAAGCCATGCGAAGGGTGCCAGAGGTAGGTGATTTTGGCGTCTGGAACTAGTGGGATAGAAGCACTAATACGTATCATAGGACGGGTGCCTTCCTTGGGAGGACGGATATCACCGGTGAAGAATCAGCGCCATCGTCCCGCCAGCCTCGCATCGATTCCCGAATCCCAGGTCTTAGGACCACGTACTGAAGTGAAATTCGTCATAGATTCTAAAGGAAAAGCTAGAGCTCATACGGTTGTCGTGGACGATGAACCTCGCACAAGCAGAGGCGGTCCCATGGCCGATGTCAGGGAAGAGTGGGAATCGCCCTACGAGTCTTCTTCCGATGAAGAAACAATTATAATACCTAGTCGCAATACATCTTTTAGTCTTCCTCAACCGAACAAGGTGACCAGTTTCAGCCGGCTCGAAACACTCGCCCACGATACTGGCCGCCGAAGACATAGCATAAGTGGCAGCACTTATAGCCACTCAGAGTCCTCGAGCCAACGCTCTGCAGGTAACGACGAATATACAAGCGAAGCCGAGACCGTGGTGGATGAGCAGACTACCCCGGCTGGAGATGCGAAACGTGAGCTCAGGAAGGTCGTTGAAAATCGCAAGAAAGGACAGACTGCTTCCGCAAATACTTATCACCACGTCTACTCTTCTAATCCAAGTACGCGAGGTGGATACCACTATGGCACCTCGAGGTACATGTCACCATCTACCATTAGTGACCTGGACAGGAGCACACCATCTAGTTCAAGGAGCGGCACCACTAGATGCGTCTGCCGCGGTCCCGATAATGGGTCATTCATGATTCAGTGGTAAGCCGTGCTGTTTTAACTGTGTTTTGTGCCTGATTCGGTGACTGACCGCTTGCAGTGAATCCTGTGAGAATTGGCTCCATGCAGATTGCGTTGGCGTCGATCGTCACGCACTGCCGTCAGTGTATATTTGTGCTTTCTGCGCAGAGACCCCGAATCTCCGTGCCGGCCGACGTAACAAGGGCTCTAACCGGCGTCTTGCATCTTCACCACTAGCTCATAAATCATTTAATTCACTTCGATAACGCCATCATCAAAGACGATTTCAACGAATAATTTCACTTACAATCCTGGGCACAGGAAGGCTTTTTGCGAATCATGTGGTCATTTGTTAAGCTATCAACTACGAGGCATTAGATACTACGGAGGATGTTTTATTTGGTTCCTTATGTTCTGTTCCAGATACCCTTCTAGTGTAGAACAACCAACACACGACGCATTTTATGAAGCGCGGCAGTAGGCAAAAAATTATGTATCTCATATACGGACTCAATATCATTTCCAGTTCATTAACCACTAGAGTATATCTGCTGTCAGCGATGTGTCAAATGTGTGGCTAGTCAGTAGTGACTAGGCGTCCTGCAGGCTGCACTCCTGAGGCATGCTGAAATCGCTTCACTAGCCGGGAGCAAGGAAAAGGGGGGCGTTAGTGGCTCCTCCACGGCAGCCCTAATTTTTCATTCCTGATATTCCAGGCGCAAATTCCGCCCACACCCCGCCTTCTCCGACTCCGGAGGCAGGGAAGCCATAACGTTGGCAGCGCCAGCTACTTACGCCGAATTCTTGAAGTTTGTGAACCTTTTACTCTTCGTAAGCAAATATTTCAAGATGGCGACTCACAATATTGTTGTGTTTGGTGGTGATCACTGTGGCCCAGAGGTATTGTATATTTTTCTGGAACTCCAATTCAAGCTGTTCCGTTAAACTTTGGCTGGTTCTGACGAGGAAGCTATGTAGGTTGTTGCAGAGGCATTGAAGGTATGGCTTGATCCTACCAATCCCTATAGATATGAGAACCGCATTTACTGAGGATATTCACAGATACTCAGAGTTGTGGAAGCAACCCGCCCCAGTGCTGGGAAGTTCAATTTCCAAGAGCATCTTCTTGGAGGGGTAAGCTATGCCCCGCTATACAATTTCAACTCATCATCGAGATAACGTTTGTAACCCCACACTAGGCCTCTATTGATGCAACTGGTGAGCCTCTCACTGCTGCAGCTCTCGAAGCAGCCAAATCCGCAGATGCAGTTCTCCTCGGCGCAATCGGTGGCCCGAAATGGGGCACCGCTGCCGTCCGCCCCGAGCAAGGCATCCTCGCCCTGCGCAAACAAATGGGTACATACGGAAACCTACGGCCATGCAGCTTTGCTTCGGAGTCCTTGGTTGATATTTCCCCACTGAAGGCAGATGTATGTCGCGGAACCGACTTCAACATCATCAGAGAACTTACAGGCGGTATCTACTTTGGTGAGCGAAAGGAGGACACTGGTGACGGAACGGCATGGGATACCGAGCCCTACAGCCGTGAGGAAGTGCAGCGGGTCACCAGACTGGCTGCGCATTTGGCGCTGCAGCACAACCCACCGCTGCCCGTCTGGAGTTTGGACAAGGCCAATGTCCTCGCGACTAGCAGATTGTGGAGGAAGACAGTCACAGAGACCATGCAGAAGGAGTTTCCGCAAATCAAGCTCGGCCACCACCTCATCGATAGCGCGGCCATGTTGATGGTCAAGAACCCACGAGCTCTGAACGGAATTGTGCTTACCAGCAACTTGTTCGGAGACATCATTAGTGACGAGGCTAGCGTTATCCCAGGCAGCATTGGTTTACTACCCTCTGCCAGTTTGAGCGGTGTTCCAGACGGAAAATCAAAGTGCAATGGAATCTATGAGCCAATTCATGGTAAGTCCTAACTTGTTATCACTCTTCATCGCGGAAAAGATTTAGATGCCTAACGGCCCCTTTCCTGCGCTAGGTTCTGCACCAGATATCTCCGGTCAGGGCATCGTCAACCCCGTCGGCACCATCCTCTCTGTCGCAATGATGCTGAGGTACTCGCTCAACCTGCCTGAGGAAGCCAAGGCCGTCGAGGAAGCCGTCCGAAGAACAATTGAGAGCGGTGTGCGGACGAAGGATATCGGCGGCACTTCAAGCACCTCGGAGGTCGGTGATGCCGTGGCCAAGGAGCTGGAGAAGGTCCTTAAGGAACTTAAATAGATGAGAATATATTTTTACCCTATAATTGCGTTCGGTTAACCGCACGCATGTTAGCTCATTTTCTAGGAAAAAAGGAGTCCAAAATATACATTTATTTTCGTTAAAAACAGGCGTGTGATTTTCTCTCGGTGTATATCTATTGATAGGTAAGGGTGTTTTCTCCAGTAATATAACTGAAAAGAGAACGCCAATATAGAGTAAAAATAGTAAGGATAGAATGAGGATAAAACCTTTCAACCATCGTGTATCCCGAAGTTATGCATACACACTACAGTCGCCAGAATACCTCCAGTTCTTGAACAGTAACCATGTTCTAACATTCTTTCTTGGCCTTGATGAAACAAACTTTGAGACTGTTTTAACTTTCCTTGTACACCTTTCAAGGAAAACCTGCCTAGTTGGGGGTATATTTTGGCACGACTCAAATATAACTGGGCCCCCTTTTTAATATGTCACCATTATTGATATGCAAAGTTGAAAACCAAAAAGTCAGATCGCATAACTATAAGAGAGAGATATATATTATTCATCATGTTATCTAAATTCTAAGTACCGATATCGAAAATTTTACTAATCTGCTGCGAGCATTCTCGCTTCATTAACCCCGAGTATTGTCCTTCCTTGACGCTAAAATCCACCGTGGTATTGACTAGAAACCAACAATTAAACCATGTCACGATACAGTGACCCAGACGAAGAACGTGAGATCCTGCGCCGATGCAATACGACCCATATAGTTTCGGCAAACGTTATATTTGATACAGAACACACCATTTCCAGAGCAAGCTACATCCCATGTGTTGGAGATCTTAGAATGCAGCAAGAACCATGACACCGAGCGCAGCAAGCAAGAATGGTTGATGGGTAGCAGCAGCACCCTGGAGTGGCGCAGATGGAGCTGCAGATGGAGCTCCAGATGGGGCTGGGTTGCCACCGGCGGGAGGAGCTGGGCTTCCGCTTGCGGGGGCGCTGGGCTGAACAGTTACAGGAACGGTGGCAGTAACTACACCACTTGAGGGAGCCTGGGTAACTGGAACGGTATGGACATTTGTAGCGGTGACAGTATTGTACTCAGTGACGGTGTTGACAATAGTGGAACCCTCCTTGATTGTGGTGTAGCAGACCTCATTGGCAGTGGTGGAAGTGACAACTTCAGTGGTCACACCCTCGGTGGTGAGAGCAGTCTGGTAAACCGTGCTTGGCTTGGCGATGACGATGACAGAAGTGCTGGTGTGAACAACAGTTACTGGAGAACCACCCTCAGTCGTGACTTCGGTAACTGGGCAGTAGGAAGTTGTGGTGTCATAGACTACAGTCTCAGTGCTGAAAATTATCAATTAGTGTCCGGTTATTTCAATAATTTGGGGATTGACTTACGCAGTGGTGCTTGGTGGAGCAGTGACGGTCTGGACAATGGTGGTAGGAACGACAGTCTCAACCGTGGAAGTCAAAGTGTAGGTCTTGGTGTTGACGGTGCCAGATTCAGTGCTGTTAAAACGATCTGTTAGAAGAGCGTTGGCTAATGGCAAAGTAACCGGGAAATACTTACACAGCTGTGGTAACAGGGCAGACAGTAGTATAGGTAGTGATGATATCAGTGACGACGGTAGCATATCCAGGGGTGGATGAAGGTGTGTAGGCAATAGGAGTGTCCGTCTCCGTCCACGTGGTGCCGGCAGGGGTAGAGGAAGGTGTGTAGGCAATAGGAGTATCCACCTCTGTCGATGTTGTCGGCACAGGTGTTGGAGTAGCGGTAGTGTGATGGCACCCTCCAACACAGCTAGTAATAGTGACAACTGAGGTGGTGATCAAGGTGACCACAGAGGTGGTGCCAGAGCTAGCATATGTGGAAGTCAAGGGGCACTCGGTGGTCGTGGTGAAAGTTGTGAGGGTGACCGTCGTCTCATTATTATACGCAGGGTAACTGGCTGCGGCAATGGCAGACGAAGCCAAGCTCAACAAAGCGAGAACTCCCTTCATTTTGACTTCTTTCGGTTGTGATTAACGAGAGGAAATCTGAATAGTTCAAGAAAACAGAGAATAGAAGATAAGATAGCGAAAGAATGAGTAACCGTAACGAGAGAGTTACCCGTGATTAGAACGATGTCGAGATGATTTGCGTATGGAGTGAAGGCTTGATAGAAGTGGGAAAAGAAGGATATTAAATAAAGAAGGAAATAACGATAGTCTACAACAGCCCTATCATTTTACCATATCCGAGGTGACTGTGCATACTAGGATATGGGAAGTTCTCGACAATGTGTGTTGTCTGGTAACAGCTCGGCATGGGATCTTCGTGCAAGGCACATGGTACAGGGATGACGATCGCCTGATCTGAGCGCCCCACCAGCCTCTCCTATCCGCTTCTCGGCGCCAACGCACGCCACGATAGAGCATCAACGTCGTCAAACTCTCCAAGAAGACATGCTAGTAGAAAAGTGCTAGCCAGCGCCTCACTCAATGGCTCTATAATCTTATCTCACCATGAGATAGTTGATAAGAAAAATGCGAACTATTGCGAATGAGCAACTCCAATCAAAGCCAGGATAAGGTTAACAATAGACTCACCACTGGGCAAGGCTAGGGGACGTTGAGGAGGTACCAAGGAGGGCTGGGGGAGTGAGGATCACCCAGTACTCGGTACCAACTAGGAGTTGGATCCGAGTCACTCCAACTCCGCGTCATGGTATGGCAAAGAATACGAACCTCTAGGAGAGCTTTGTCTTTGACCAGACCTGAAGGTGGCTGCAGAATGGAGCTTTCTTGTCTCCTCTCGTGATTTTGAGACAGAATCACAAGTGGAGCCTACATAATTGTTTAGTGTTAGCCGGTACGATGCTTTCTCTAAGAGTAAGATAAGAGACCCTAGGCTCATGGCAGTAATCAACTCACTGTACGGAGGTAACTCCACAGCCAATCTCTCTCAAAACAAATGCTCTCAATCCTGCATCTACGTTGCAAAACAGCACAGCACCATGCCAGCCAAGAACTCAAAACTTGGTTCCATCGTCCCATCTCGAGCCACTCCGGCAACTGCACGATCTCAGACAAAGCGTTCCGAAAGAGAGCCGACTTCCGATCCGGCGAGGTCGGAGACTGGACACGTTCCAACCAATGGCTGGGGGAGAACTTTAGCTGCAGCGTTGCCAAAAGCAACGGTGAATCCGAGTGGTGTCATATCACGCCAGGACAGTAGCACTGGCGTCGTTGCACTTGAGTCAGTGCTGTAGTGACGCGGGCAGAGACCGAAGCGCGCACAGATTTTGGAAGAAGAGACCTTCTACGGCCGAAAAGATGGTCGAGAGTGGTGGTCTCCTGCCCCGCCTAATCTCATCGGTACCTGCATATCCCCTGGGGCGCAACGGGGTGCTGCGATTCTGGCCCAAAGAAGCGCTGAGGTCTGGGAGCATGAAATTCCGTCCTATCACGGCATGTTAGTCCCTGAGATTGCTTTTTGGTTGTATCCTGCTGTCTCGGGGAGAGGCTCCAGCTGCTCTTGGATCTCCAGAGGGCGATACGAAGTCAACGACGGGCTGGGGAATGCGTGCGACGCTGGCGGCGGAACGGAGGATTAATGTTAATTAAGCGACGGCGCCCATCGACGCCATCGTAGCCGGCACGGTCGGCGATCGACGATCGACGATAGGCGTCTGAGCCTATCTCTTCCCCCCGGTGGCAATCCGCATGGGCTGCATTCCGAAAACAGAGGGCTGAGGACTTGCTGGGCCAACGGGCAAGACCGTCTCTCGTACTGCTCCCAAACAGGTGCGTATTAGTGTACTGTGCTGTACAGATTTATCTCTCATCCTCAGGATCCAGAATCTGGTTTACCAAGGTACAGCGGCCCTGGTGGTTGCTGCGCCAGCGCGGTTTTTCCTGTTGTTTGTACATTGCTTTTTTGGGTGGTTGGTGCAAGCTTGGCAGGGCGAAATCCGCTGCATCCTCTTCTTCTGTGCGGGTCGCATCTGCACTCATCCAAAACGATACCACTCTGTTGGACGCGAGCACAAAACGCTCTCTTTCTTCTTGTCCTAGTACCTGGTGGGCCCATATCCGAGTGGCGGGGATAAAACACGGACACGTCGGTACGACAGAACGACAATATTAGTGACCGTACCTCCGTACTGTTCGGTAATACGAGGTCTCGCCCTGTTCACGATATCCAGCCTCCACTTTATAGCTTTCTGGGAAATGATTGAGTCTGTCTTATATTTTGCTCGTGATTTGGAACAATATTTGCAAAGTGAGCCTCGTCTGTTCAACTTCTCATGCACTCCTTTATTCTCCTTATTGGTAGACTTATGTGGCGTGATATGGCCGTCATACATTGGTATCCTGGACTGTACGCAACGCTAAACAACCATGTTGGCTCTCAGTCAATCCTGTCGATCCGAAACTGAGATTCGGGTGTATGTCCTGAGCAAGGCCCTGCGTGAGTACGCGATTTTTCGTATTTCGATTTCAGTCATCGTCTGAATCTGATCCGCTATCCCACCCTTCTTCATACGCTTCTGCTAGCACACCAAGTGAGTTACTGAGCGCCTCTCTTTCATCAATCCCAATAGCTCTGTTGACCACGGTTTGGAGATTCTTTATACGGTATGAGACTGAAGTGTCTGTGGTAAGTGAACAGTCCACAGCTATTCCCTCAGAAGCCACTGCGTAGATGTGGGGAAAGCTATTCAGGAGAGGAAATTGTAACGCGGTATGGGACCTGCATAGTACCAGGTGTTAGCAAGATACGAACTATGGAACATGAGAGAGTCAAAAGATAGAATACGAGGCCACGGACTTCAAGGCCGCTGGCTATAGGATATAAAAGAGAAACTGGGTACCGTACTTACCTTGAAATCATAGGATCGCCAGCAGCTCTTCTCCTAGCTCGTTCCAATCCTTCATCAACATCGCTCGCTTGCGTATTCTGTTCATGCTCGTTGCCACGATAGTTCTCGGCCTGGCCGAAGACATGAGTCCGCTTGAAAGCGTACCGGCTAGGAGAAGATACGGGGAAGAATTCCATATCAAATACTCTTGGGTCTTCTGGTTCATGGTCCTCTTGGATCCCAGCATCTCTCATCCTGTCATCATGATTATGAACGCTTGTGTTTGTGGCTCCAGCGTCTGCTCCTGATCCGTTGCTGTGACTATGACCATTCGTCAATGACAAAGAATCTTTTTCAATACTCATTCTCAATTTGGCTATGTTCTGATTGCCATTTACGTTGAGGGTATTTCCCAAACCGTCGAGCGTTTGGCGGAACCCTTCTCGAGCTCTGAGCCTTGAAGGCAACGTCATGCTCTCAAATGCTGTGCTAAGTAATCCTGACACATGCCACTGAGACCGGGGGTCAAGCAGGACATAGTTTGGAAGCTTGGGAGGGAGAGTAATAGGCACGAATAAAGATGCATGTTGGGATATTTCTGACAGGCATCTGGCGGCGTTTGACTGCTTTAAAAACTGTTTGTGCTAGTAGGATGTCAGTCTCGAACTGCCCGTTTAAAGGATTTAAAACATACCCTGGGAACTCCTTCTGAACCGTCTTCCAGTCCCCAGCACCATATTGTGGTCTTACCATACTCGTCTCTGAGACGGTCCATGTAACTGGACGCGAAGCCACCCCAGGCGTCATCAATCCCAGAGATGAGTTGTATTCCTTGCATGTGATCCGCTTCTTCAGCAAAGAACCTCAGATCGCGATCCAATATCTCATGCTCTTTATCCAGCGAGTCGAACAGTTCCTTACCCACATCCCAGTTCTCAAATGGCATGAGCCTTGAATTGAGATCATACTCATTGAGCTGTACGATGGATCTGGGGTGGAAGTAGATACGGTTAAAATCCGACCAGAATTTCACGGATTGTGTTGTGAGTTGTGGGGGTTCCACACCTTCCTCGAGGCTTCGCTGATAAGCGTTCTGCTGGATTGCTTCTTGCCGCTGAACTGCTGCAGGTCCATTCCTGATGTATCCCGTCAGCACGTAGCTAGTTAACTCTGCAAGTAACCAGCGAAGGAAGGACAAAAACATACCAGAGTCCCTGGGGATTGATAGGCTCTTCTATTTCATATAAGGCGTTGATCTTTTTAAGAGACCCGAATCCACCTTTGAGGTCATATATGACAGTTCTCGGAGTAAATGTCTCTGTGCCATCGGCTCCTATTCCAGGCCGGAAATGTATATCATGATCAACCAGGGATTCTTCTTCCGCCGAGTAGGTAAAATATGATTCCTGGTGATGCAAGTTACTAACCAGCAAGAAATGCATTGGGTGCCATAATCGCTCACTTGAGCATTCCAAAAATGAGTGGCCAGATAGTTACTTTTCTGCCCCAGCTGAAGGGTTATAATTTCATGCATGTTTACTTGGACGAATATGAAATCTGAGAGAAGTTAGTATAAAATGGTACAACCTCCGAGGCAAGATCCTTGTTTCTGGCCTGCGTTGTTACCTCAAGAGGGAAATGCTATGTGTACCTTAAAACGTTGAAGTGAAGAAGCGGTAAAATATCACATTAGTCACAAGTACCACCCCGGTCCTAATATCCTTTCAACTAGGGCATGGAAATGGGATCGAATACAAGGAAACTCAAAGCAGACGAATTTTGACGCAGCTGCCGCTCAAAGCTCGAACTTTATTTTCGTATCAGGTAAGCAAGCATCAAACACCCCGCAGGACCCAATTTAAGCTTTCCGCTTTCTGGTTTCGGCAGCCCCCCCACATGACGACAAGAGAAACCACGAGATCCTGTGCCCAGACCCAATGGGCGCTGAATAAAGCAAGAGCTCCTCTTGATCACTCCAGGTGAGCTCTCAACAGAGAACATCCTCATGAGATTTAGCAATTTTCGAGTTTTCAAGAATTTTCCTCTGGAGATTCAGAAGATTTCCTCTTTCCTCTGAAAATTATATTCTCGCAACTGCGGTAACCTATAAGCCTTTCTCTCCACTATGACGCTCCAGCAAGAGCTCGATTCATGGAAGACGCCAACAGCCCTCCACGTTGCGCCTGTTCCAGAAATTGGATCTCTCGCGCCACTTTCCTCAAAGCTGACGCTTCCAAATCCCAATGGGAAGCCTACAATAGTTACATTTCTCCGTCACTGTGGCTGTCCATGTATGTGCATCCCCTTCGTTTTCCACTTAAAGAGACAGCTGAGGGCGTTCTGCGTCTTGCTTCCTTCCTTCTAGAAATGCAGATGTACAAGATCTATGAAAGCGTATTACTGACATGAAGACCCTTAAAAATCTGCAGTTGCAGAGAAGACCTTCCGTCAATTTCGCGACTTGGCGGGCAAATACCAGGACGTCAACTTCGTCGCCGTCTCTCATTCGTCTCAAGAGTCGACTGACAACTGGGTGATTGTCATCGGCGGCGAGTGGGATATCCATGTTATTGTGGACACGGAACGCGAATTATACGCACAATGGGGACTGGGCGTTTCAAGCACCTGGCATGTGATCAACCCGTGGACTTTGGTCTCCACCTTCACTCTGGGCAAGAAGGAGGGCATCTGGAACCGTGGGACAGAAAGCGGCACACGCTGGCAAACCGCCGGGAGCTTTGCAGTTGATAATGAGGGAGTAGTTAAGTGGGCCAGAGTTGCTAGCAGTGCAGATGACATTCCTGATTTCCAAGAGGGCCTCAGAGCATTGGGATTCGAGGACCGCAAAGGCCGCAATAAAGCTCATAAAGCAAGGAAGTAAATTTGATTTCTTGTGTGTGGTTCGTCTGGCGTTGATTTGTGGCGCGGGGCTGGATGTGCAAAGTTACGGGTTCATGGTTATTTTATTACATTCCCTTGGGAATTCAGCGTGATTTACTGTGGCGCAGGTAGGGAGGGTCAAGGTTAGGCGGCGTACTTGAGGATTAAGGCGGCCTACAATTCGCGTTAGTCACTCTGACAAAAACGTATGAATATTGTAATTCTCAAAAGTTTCAGCAGTTCTTTCATGTGCCGCAAGACGGCATTCTAGCAATATAAATGTCTCAGGGTCTTTAATTCACAGGGGATTATGATCACACATCCATTCAGGACCAACTGAAATACATTTCAGACATCAAGTTCATATTTCCTTTTATCGTTACAAACCCATAAAAGAGCCCTTGGCATAAATACACGGCAATAGACAGACCGCACCAAAGCAGTAATCTCCCGATCTTCATGGGATCCAGCCTCCCAACGCCATAACTATCCTGTTTATTTTTGAGGTTCGAGTCTTCCGCCGTTCTGATGGAGATGAGAAACGCCTGAGATAAGTGGCTAAAACCAGCTCATGCAAAGAATACAAGCTAACCTGGATGACAAGTCCGTAATGGCAGCACAAATAAAATAGATCAAGAGCAACTCTGCTGCAGAAAAAGGTGCAAAATACGAGTTTTGACATGTGATCGAGGTGGGCACAAAACTCATGGTCTTGCATCTCTAAGCATGACTATTCAGCGTGCTTGCTACCGGAAGGCCACTACTGACTGGAGCATGGTAAGATCCAATGCTTTGGAATCCTCTGTCTAAGCGTTAGCTACAAGTTCATATACAATCAGGATACGGAGATC
Organism: Scytalidium sp. 3C; assembly: GCA_000743665.3. Taxonomy (NCBI): domain Eukaryota; kingdom Fungi; phylum Ascomycota; class Leotiomycetes; genus Scytalidium; species Scytalidium sp. 3C. Next base: position 1,023,311 of record JMRO03000009.1, read on the forward strand.
AAACCTCGTAAGATCAAAGCCATGCTCCTCTTCTTCTATATCATCAACCGCAGGTACCTCAGACTTTGGAGGATTCCCACTTCTGGATGGACTGCCACCAGCTGACCTCCGGTCGGCAGGAGGCGGCGGGCTGCTGCTTTGTGGAAGTGGACCAGTACGCTTGATGGGGCTCAGGTCGAATGAAGCCCCCTTCAAAGGAGTGCTTCCTATATCAGCGTACTTCCAGAAAGGTGCCGGTGAACTGGTTGGCATATGCTGGCTAGGTCGTTGTGCCGTGCTAGGAGGAGCAAGACGAGGGTGGACTCGATGAGGAGCAGGAGTGACGAAAGAGCTACCCTCTTCCTGCAAGTAGGACGATGAGAGTACTGGTGGCGAGCCCGGAATGTTGTCTGAGAGACCGAAAGTGCCATTATGAGATCGTCGATGTCTAGGCAGAGGGCTTCCATCACCGGGTAGAGTATCCTGCAAAGTGGTCCGCTGTAGAGGCCGATCAGGTGTAAATTGCACCGTCGAATTAAAGGAGCTCAAAGCAGGCGAGGGTGCTGGAGAGGTGGCTTTCGGTTTTTGCGCAGAACTTGCGTCCAAAGTTCCGTCTCGTGCAGCCCGAGCAAGATACCCAACATTGGCAGGAGATCCTGGGACGGATGAACCACGATGCCCGCCTCGACCACCTCGGACGCAGTTCCTCGCCATCTCGTCGCGTGCTTCCGGCACGATGCACCATTTCATACCCTTTCCAGGCTCGTCTGAAGTACGAGCAACTTTTTGGAATGCCTTATTTAACGAGAGGTTGTGGCGGATAGAGTTCTGCATACAATTTAGCAAGGTGAAATTGCTCTCCCAGATAGTAAGAGTAAGACTTACCTGCCACCCTCCTCCGTGTTGGTGCCTATAGTAAGCGTATTTGTCCATGATGTAGTTATAGATCCCATTCAAATTGAGTTTCTCATCATCAGCATCCAAGATCGCCTGGCTGATCATCTGTGCGTAGCTATATGACGGCTTGATATGCTGATTGGAGTCTAGGCTCAAATCAACATCATCAGCATTCATTAAAATCGTGCCTCCATTAGCATAGCCGGGGGACTTCCCAGTGGAGAAGGATGACTTTGGGTTTGCACTAGGAGGTGTCCCAGGGCGCTTATAGTCGGGGGGTGCCGGGGCAATTGGAAGAGGGCCAGGCAAAGCACTCTGCCCGCGGGCTGAAGCTTGCGTTGAGGGACGCTGTTCATTTGCAGTCGACGGACGTTGACGTTGATCTTGCGCGTCCTCAGTGTTATCAGCTCGTATGAGCCCAGCTCTCTGGAGGTATCTCTTGTGGACTTGAAGACTGCCATCGTCCTCAGGAAGGACAAACATCATCTCAACACCGCCGATTTCGATAACTCTGCCACTGACCAGAACTTGCTGTTCTCCGCGACGTAACATATTACCGTCGATCCTGACACCATTGCGACCGTTCACAATGATATTCCAGCGCTCCGAATCGGCATCGAAGAAAATCTCAGCATGAAGGCGAGAAATCATCTTACTCGGTCCTAGATCAACGTGAATTCGATTTTCATTATCAGGACCATCCGGCGAGAAATCATCAGCATTGATATCTTTATGAGTTGCGTCCATTGCGTGTGAACCCTCTGGTGGGCGCCCAATATTATTTCTAAGTTTCTTAATGTAGAACGTCCAGTCCTGACCGGCTAGCTTGGCATAAGCTTGAACGCCATCTTTGCTGTGTTTCTCATGGAGTGCATTGGCATGGTCTCGGCTGGCCTGGACGAACTGGTCGGGCATACTCAGATATGGTACGACGGCACTAATCAGTTCTTGATCATCCATGGGTATCCCGGATCTATCGAGAGGGAGTTTTGGTATCTCTGGAGGAGCATTGCGCGAGGATTCGTCACCCTAGAAACTCCGTTAGTTTTCCATCACATACTGGCACCAGATCCATGTGAACAAAGGCTCTCCAGATCATTATTACCTTCTTTCTCCTCTTCATGGGCCTGGAAGGAGATGAGTCGGGCATTTCAGCTTCTTCCGGCTCGCTTTTCACGACTTCGCGTCGTGCCCGTTGGGATCGCTTTGTAGAGAGAGGCATGGTTGCTTTCGGATCCCGTGAAAACGATTGAGTGCGCAGGCCTGGCACAATTATCAAGTTCGAGGACCTTGGAGGCGATCAGCAATTGACCGAGAGCAGTGATAGAGCGCAATGCGCCTGGGGTTACAGAAGGCCCGTCGCCTCCTTGTAAGATATCACAGACTGACCTTTGATAGGCAGTTAAGCAAACCTGGGCTTCTCCTTCCGTAGATAGCGAAGATGACTTCACCCGTATCCTCGGTAAGTTCTGGCGCTCCCGTCGTTGCTAATGTGGTTGGGTGCGGCTCTAAGGGCTGGGAGGTTGTGCTGATGTTTCGCGATTACCGGAATGGCTCGTCACGCGCAAACCGCGTCGAGGGCTGGGACGCAACGCCCTGTGCGCTTCTGAAGCGATGCTCGACGGGGGAGCCGTTCGCAAGAGTTGAAAATTCGATGCCCTCAAGGCGAGCGCTAGAGACGTGACTGTGCAGTCTCGTTGGAATGCGATGATTGTAGTCTGGTGCTGAAGATTTCGAGGTTTTGCCCCCCCGCGGGTTGCGTTTAGAAAGTGAAAGACCTGGTGGGAAAGCATCTGATTGGCCCGTCGCCAACGGGAGTCAATAAGACCTTTTTGGACAGCCGAACAGCCCTCAAAATTCTCCCCGTTCTCGAACACATCGTGACATGGGACGAATTTGGGAGAATATTAACGCGTAAGTCGGAAGTAAGTCTTTTGATATTACGAATTGGATAATGTTAGTAGTAGATAGCCTGAGATCTCTGTGTTAAATTTCTTTTGTTTACATTTGCCTCATTTCGATCGTACTAGGATCTCAAAAAGGGATCAAAGAACATTGCCCAATGGCGAGAAGCCTCATGACGAGGAGTATACCTCATTTACGAAGCCGTGTCTCACCCGCATAGCCATGTGTGTGCCATGAGGATATAGAATGTTGGTAATCTGAGGCTTTGCAGCTTCCTGCTTCACCAATCAATTCTCATCACGTGTCTCGAACTTGTTGGGTGGTCAAGTACTCCGTAGAGCAGAGAATAAGAACGACAAAAATGAAATGTGGTAATGGTGAAATCCCGGCGTTTACGAAGCGTAAAGCTATCCGTACTCTAGAAATCTACAAAGGACATGACACGTGCCTAGTCATCTGGAAGAAAAGAAAACCAGAGGATCATCCCAATTCACTAGATCGGGGGGGTGGATGACAGGTATGTGCGCATGGGTACACAACGTCACGGAGACGAAGATAAGAGCCCAATTGGACTTGTCATCCAGATATCGAATTGAAAGGATCTCCCCTAGAGCGGGGTGATGTTGGATGGTCTCAGAAAACAGGAGCAAATAGGTAGGACAATGGTGTCGCATGACTCCTCACCGGATATGATACTTGAGAGCACAACCGCAGGCAGGCTAAAGTGAGGTCCACCGCATCAGATTTCTTTCATCATTTTACACACACCAACCATGCTTCCGAAGTCCGGCCCGATATGTTCTCTCTCGGCATGCCGATTTCACATCCCGATCCTATCCTCGGCCCGTCATGGAGAGGATGGGGCCGAGTGGGTGGATACTTTGACAATAGGGTACAGCAGTGACCGCGCCAAAAATACCCATCAGCCTGACCAGTGTGCAACGCAATGTCTCATTGTTTGCGTAACAAGAATAAGAGCAAGGTGGTGTGATGCGGTGAGCGCAGTTCTCATCGAGGCACGAACGCGAACGGAAAAGGCTTGGAAAAGAGGCGTCACATGGATATGGGGAGCGGGAGGAAGTAGAGGAGAGGAGCAGGTATGGTATGGAATGTGTAGCGCTGGCTCGAATGTGGCCAGCTCCTGCGAGATAGCTGAGATAAGGGGAGCTTCAGGTAAATGAGCAGAGGGTGACGGGAACGTCATTGAGGGGCAGAAATCTTCGGCGTGTCCGATATCCGTGCACTACGGCTTGGAGAGTATCTTGTTGTTCCTGAAGATGGAGATGGGGTACTGCAGGTGTTATTTCGTTCAGGTATGATAGTCCGGACCGTCTCCACAGCGGACCAGGGATATTATCGCAGTAGACGTTCTAGTTGAACTTTTAGGCGCTCGCATCCTGGCCCCGGCGCGACATGCAGCTAGAAGCTAAAAGGGAAGGCTCGCCTGGAGCCTGATGCTACCGCACGGGACGGACTTCTTTCCCACAACCACGGTGAAGCCTCCGGGGCAGCTTCTAGTTGAGTGCTCAAATGGCGGGGGCTCTTGGTCACCACTGCTAGGTCATGGGCCGAAACACCTCGTATACGGCCTCAAGACAACTACAGTGCTGATGGCCCGTCCCGGTGATCAGGTTCATAATTTCGGAGTCCGGGCTGGATCCAGCAGCCTTGCTGTAGAGCACAGCCAGCCAGCTCGTCATCTTAGACACGGCAGGCGTCCCTTGCGTTGGTACGAGACGCTGGAATGTGCAATGGCTGGGTGGGGGAGAGAGCGCGCGCAGTCCTAGGGCAATCTCTTTAATTTCCAGATCTCCGGAAGCATAAGCAATCATGATCTGGCAGTTTCCGATGAGACACGACACGCCATGTCTCTCAGCTAGCGACGCTATCACTGAGCGGGCTGGGGCCTGCTGCCTCGTCGTCACGGGGGTTCGGCAGCGTCCTGGACACTGTTTGACTTCTATTTCGAGGCACCACCCCACCCGGATGCTTCTGAGGCACCCTCCATTCCAAGCTCGATACGGGCTGGATTTCTCTTCTACAAAAGCTAATTCATGTAGGTGTTTCCAGACGCGGAATATGGTACACGGTGCTAGCACCCATGACTGCCCCTTCGGACGGATGTACCGAAGCAATTAACCGCAGGGGTGTGGAGGTACATGGCCGCACTCGATTCAGAGCAGTGATCCTGGTGCGGCCGAGGAGGGGGAAAGAGTGTCGAACGCATACATCAGGCTCGAGGAGTGCAGCGGTACCTGGTCGCTTGGCCTTCTGCTGCCTTCTCGAAGCTTACGGGGCAGGGATTCGGCTCGGGGCGTCTGTCTGAACCTGTCGACGACGCACCCCGTGGCTGGCCCCTAAGGCCCTAACCCGCAGCGACCATTGGCTCAGCAAGTACCAAGACATGCGCGCCCGTTGATAGCGAATGTAGCGAGTGCAGCGACGTGCTGAAGGCTTGCCGATGCACGGGATTTGGTTCTGGAAGTCAAGGGAGGAAATCCCAACTGTTTTTCGCAGGTCCTATCTCACCCGCGATGATGCTAAGGCCGATCATCATGAGCAAAGACCGCTGTCCCTTCCAGCCAACCCCCCAGCTCGGCAGGTTTCGGTTCCTGGATGCATTAGTTACTTGCCATTGAGGATGTCACCTCCGCGCCCCGTGCAATGCCCTTACCACATGTAACCCTCTGCCACGGTCGCAAGTATTGAAGGTTATCTAGGCCGTGCCTATAGGTGACGTGGATAGAGATATTCGGTCCAGCTTCATTGCAGCAGTTGGCAACGGCTGGGCTCATCTCGGCATCGCCGTTCGCACGGCCTCCCGTTACAGTCAGAGAGGCATGAACCTTCTCCCTCGCCTTGCAGCAATCTGGGATCTCGGCTGGGTTGCCTTGGACCATGATGCCATCAGGACTGAGAACAGAAATGGTAGACCATCTTCGATGCTCGTCCCACCAACAAGCGGGGAGCAATGGAGTCGTCTCGTCTTCAATTGGGGCCTGGCTAGCGAGATGCACCTGGGTTTGATTCTCCTGGAATGATTTCCCGGGAGGAGCGACAGGTTTTGCGGGCTTTTCCTGTACAACGAGTCCCTTTAACGCGGGCAGCGAGCTTCGCGCGCACTTGATAATTGCTGCTGGGCGCAGAAGAGGGCCGCCTGTACGGCAGGCTGCCGAGAGCTCTCCCGCACAGTCAGACAGCAGCCTGCTCACGGCAGCGCAATGCATTCGGGAGAAGGGAGGCCAGGAAGGAGAAAGGGAGAAACTTGACACCCACCCATCCAGCGCCGTCCTATTTCCCAGAATCTGGTGTTACGAGACCTCCCCAACTTGGACCCGAGCGACCCGCCGAGCCCTGCCGATTCCATGACGACTGGCCTGGATTGAACCCGTAGCTCTGTGAATTATTTAGGGTTTGCTTTTTCCCCATCTCGCTCTTGCGCCATTGCAGCATCGCGACTACGGTGCCTCATCGTCAGAGGTGCTGAATGTCTCACGGGCCGGGCTCGTCAATCGCGCAAGCCCCTGCGCTGGAGCGTCTGTGCTCGCTCCGAACCCCCCGGAAAGGGTCGCCAACCACCTGCGATGCCAGATCAACTGAGACCTGATCCATCCTGACGACGGCGCGGGTCGTGCTGGGGAGAACATGTCTTCTCGGGTAGGAGGATGCAGCTCTCGCCAGCTCGACGGGCATGGGATGGCGTAGCTGTGAGGCCATCACAGGCGGTGACGGGGCACGCGAGCAGGGAGGGCCTGGTCACCGCAAACACCCTGGGAGTGAAAAAGAAATGGAAGCAGGAGCAAAAGCCCGCCAGAGTTGCGGTATCGCGGTGTTGCGGTGACGCGGTGTTCCAGCGTGCCAGCATGCCCAGGCCTCCCGGGTATCAATCACTGTCGGGGGGCGGGGGCTGTCCCCAGGGTTGAGGTTGACCGAGCCCAGGACCAAGGTCGACGGTACCCGCCAGACCACCGCATCTCAGATCTGCTATGCGCCGCAATCCATTAGGTAGGTGGTATTGACGAACAGCTGGGGCGGCCGAGGGGCACGGCACCCGTCTCTTGGTGCTGCTGGCTCGTCTCAAGCGCTGTCTGCGCTTCCGCTGGTGGTGTCTCCCGGACCGAGAGCCTCGACGTGGACGGCACTCGGCTCTCCTCCGCTACGGTATCGGCGGTAGGTGTTCGGGGCTGGCTGCTGTCAGAACCTAAATGATCGCGCAGCGCAGGAATGGCGGGCAGCGACCGTGGCGCGGTGGTGCAGCTGGACCTCGAGTGGTCGCGACGACCTGCTGAAAACCAGACGCTTCGGGTGCGCGTTGCCTCCGTGCCGCTGCTGGGCCGGACTAAGAAGCGATCGGTTCGAGGGTGCATCTGAGGGAGCCTCCAGGGAACTAAAAACTTGCCAGGGCCTGGGAGCCTGGCTGGTGGCCCTGGTCTGGCCTCGAACCTGCCGCCCGACAACTGTCGACCTGATGCTTCTGGAAGAAGTAAAACAACACACTCGATTTCCACCCGCCAGGCACCCAGATATGGACAAGCACGGAGGCACGGGCCACAGCTCGGACTAGGGTGCGCCTCATGGCGCATGGCCCCTTGGCAGAGGGACACACATACCCACCTCCCCCCCAGAGGAAAGACCTGGCTTCGATGGCCCGAAGACTCGTTTCTCCGTCTGTACTGTACTACTCGCTGTCTCCCGTCAGCTCTCCAAGACAAACGCGACACCCGGTGGAAATATCGGTTTCCAGATGGGAAGGTACCTGCTTGGCCAACGTCACTCAACCCTTTTTCGCGGTTGCCAACATGACCTGTCTGCGTGCCAGCAAATGAGATGGCGATCGTCTCGCTCAAACGCCTGCGAGTCAGCTAGAATGGTTCCTCTGTCAAACACCTGGGCCATCACATCGCCGGCTCCACCAGCATTATGGATGGACTTTCGGAGGACTCCACCTCTGCTGGCTTTTGCTAGTTGTGCCGGCCCCTCTGCCCGTGGTAAATGCTAATCCACCACCTTTCTGCTTGTCCCGCTCTTTCCTTTTCATCATTCCTGGCTTGGCTACCCGCTCGGGCCAGCAACTGCCATCCCCCCCTCGTCTCATTTGGCATATGTACCGCAGGCCCCTGCCTGGTCCTTTGTTTCCCCTTTTTCATTCTGGACTCAAGCCCAATCCCGGTGTGTATCTCGAAACAGTCAAGCAAGACATCGGTGCATTGCACCGGCTCGTGTTGTATACATATATCTAGGGAAGGCGTCTCTGATATTCCTCTTTCTCTCTTTCTTCTCTCTGTGTCTCTCTCTTCCTTCCTCAATCAGTCAACTCTACCAACTTCCCTTTTCTGCTATATCGTTCTCCATCTGTCTTGCTTCAGGACTCCACATGGCTCCCTCTGCTATTGGAACCACGCTGGCGCAGGAGTCTCCAGTGGTCCGGGTCCGTGGCCATGGCCATAAGCTTTCCAACGGCCACTCCACCAAGAGCAATACTGCTGCTCAAGGAACGACCGTAAACAAAGCCAGCTGCCTCTTGGATAGAGATTTACATCATAATTTCCCTGTTGTTGTTAGTGGAAATGGCAGCTACCTTACTCTCAAAGACGGTAGAACCATTCTCGATGCCACTGGCGGAGCGGCAGTTTCCTGCCTCGGCCATGGTAATCAAAGAGTCACGAACGCCATAATGACACAGTTGAGCTCGGGCACGCCTTACTTGGCCTCCACATTCTTCAGCCATGAGGTAGTGGATGAGCTCTGCAAAGAGATGATCAGCGGCACCGATGGTGAGATGTCTAAAGTTTACCTCACCGGATCAGGTACGCGATCGAGTGTCCCACATTTCTGCTCAACGATATAACTTACACGTTGGTCAGGTTCTGAGGCCATGGAAGCTGCAATAAAGCTGTCCCGCCAATACTTTCTGGAGGCTGACAAGAACACCAAGCGAGTCAATTTCATTGCCAGAGAGGGATCGTACCATGGCAATACGATCGGTGCGCTAGCAATGTCCGGCCATGTGGCACGAAGAGCGTATTACATTCCTTTCCTGATGGACAATGTTCACCATATCTCCGCGTGCAACCCTTATCGCCAACGTGAGGTAGGCGAGAGCGATGAGTCTTTCGTAGCCCGCAAGGCAGCTGAGCTGGAGGCAAAATTCCAGGAGTTAGGCCCTGATACCGTCGCCGCCTTCGTCTGTGAGCCTGTTGTTGGTGCTGCTCTGGGATGTGTCGGTGCCGTGCCAGGCTATCTCAAGGCGATGAGAGATGTCTGCCATAAACATGGCGCCTTGTTCATTCTCGACGAAGTGATGTGTGGGATGGGTCGAACCGGCACTCTCCACGCCTGGCAAGCTGAGCACGTGGTTCCGGATATTCAGACCGTTGGAAAAGGCCTTGGAGGTGGATATCAACCAGTGGCTGCGGTCTTTATCGGTGACAAGATCGTCAAGACCCTGTCTAACGGGACTGGCCAGTTTGTCCATGGCCAGACCTACCAAGGAATGCCAGTGCAAGCAGCAGCATCTCTGGAAGTCCAACGTATCCTGCGCGAGGAGAATCTTTTGGAGAACGTCCGAATCCAGGGTGCCTACCTCGAGACACTGCTGAACTCATACCTCCGTCACCATCCTAACGTCGGTGACATCCGCGGAAAAGGCCTGTTCTGGGGCATTGAGTTTGTCAAAGACAAGGAGACCAAGTCACCCTTCGATCCCAAGCTAGCAGTAGCATCGAGAGTACAGAAGCTAGCACTTTCCGAGCCATATAACATGACCGTGTATCCAGGGACAGGTTGTGCAGATGGTATGGCAGGGGATCATATAATACTCGCCCCCGCGTACATTATCACCAAGAAGGAAATCGAACGGATCGCCCAGACCATAACAGAGGTGATCCGTAGCGTATTCAAGAACTTATGATTGACTTCCTCTATTTCTCATATTGATCTTCTATGTTTTGGCTACAATTTTTATGGGCTATTTTATGTCGGGAAGGGTTTTTTGTTGCAAGTCTGGTTATGGAGTTGACGATTTTACGGCAAAGTAGATTTTGAATGAATACCCCTGATTTTTCTTATTCAATTCACTCGGCTGCATATCGATTTTAATCCTTAGGAATATCTCTTTTAAGCTAGATTTCCATCACCCTTTTGTCAAACGAAAGGAGTCTTTGTCCGAATCGCCAATCTCAGCTTCAAGGGTGACGGAAAACAGTTCGCGGAGTCAGCAGATTAGCCTCACCAATTGGTTTTATATCTCTGGTCTCCATTTTCCTTGTGGTCCCCTTGAATTATAGTGATGTCATCCTAGTATCAAAAACTTCACTTAAAGCTGGAGATAAATCGCAAGGATTGTGCAAGGATTCCTGGAATACCCTTTTACCCTAGACGACAGTGTCGAATGTCGCAACCCTTTATCGTCTCCCGAGAGGGCCAAAAAAGCTACTCCACAGTAATATGTTAAAGTAACGTGATGTTTTCGTCATCGATAGCTTTGTTACAGGCCGAGAGGGAAGATTGCTATGCCAGGAAATACGGGGTATCGCGGAATATCAAAAGCAAAAACGTGTTGACTCGGTATTGAAAGGGAAACAGTGTGATCTGCCAGAACATAGAATCTATCTAAAATTGGTACAAGGCGTTTTTGCGACAAGTGATCTGCTTGCTTATGGAAGACCCATTATATGCGAAGGATGTTGTGGTTCAGCAACGTGCGTATCGATGGAGGCTCGAAAACAAAAACGCAGATGACACAACTTCGAAACGAGATTTTCCCAGCAAACTTCAACAGATTACAGAGCTTCGCGGTGAGAGAGCAGAGCTAGAATTTTGGAATAATGGGGAGATAAGTGGTTTTATGCACTGGTCTGAACAGCAGGAGAAGATCAGTGATGAGAATCCCGCGAGACTATTCTGCTATACAGACGTGGTTGGTTGAAAATGGTTAGGCTGCAGCTAAGACGGCAGAGAAGCGAAAGCACTTCGAACTGGAAGATCCCTTTATTGGCTGACTCTGTAGATGATTCTGAACTAGGGACTTTATGTCCTGCAAGATCATCAATTACTAGCAAGAGCTCTTAAAAGAACAATATTCTGCTGATATTGCTATGATAGCAATCACGTCGAGTCCGCGTTTATGTTACAACATAGTCACTGCCGCCTATAATGCAACCTATGTCGGATTATCTGTAAGGACCTCGAGACACACACTCTCGTTCAACTTTCTAACTATCTCCATTATAAGAGAGCTCACATACTTCCTACTATGCTGGTTGATGCACTTCGATTACATCATCGCCAGGTCCCCTTATTCCTTAAACTTGGAGATGTCTAAATGATACAGTATGAAAATTCCGGTTCGGGTAGAATATCAGTGATTTATCAATGCTAATCGTGTGTGACGGTGCTTATTTGTCCAAGTTCAATATCGAATTACTTCTGCAATCATTTCGATTGCAAAAGTCGACAAGTTTGGAGTAAGCTCTTTTAGTTTCTCTATAAAAAGAAGGCAAATGGCCGCTACATGGGATAGTGTTATCTTTTTGCTTACCTCCATGCAGAGAAGGCTTCTCCAACCCAGATCTAGCAATGCAAGTTGTGGACAGGTTATTTCGAGTGCAGAGTATTGCATACTAATATTATGGTTAATGTATATTTTGAGTATCAACGAAATCGGAATTATTAAAGTGTAGCGTTCCAACTTAGCAACTCTGTTAAAATACTAAGGAAGAGATTATTCATATGCGAAAGCATTGATGTCACTGCATGGGCTTGATTGCTAGTTCGGTAATATATAAATCACGCGACCAGACTACTCGGTCCAAACTTTAACATCTCACTTTTTAAATCTTCAAAGCTTTCATACTCTATCCTATTAGGCTTTGAAGAAACATTGCATCAACCATGGCCGCAACCGTTGCAGCATCACCGTCTACACCATCCAAAATCCAAGCTGACGTGCTTCTTATATCTCCACTGAGGGCACCACAGTCTACCCCTGAGTCAGCAAGAAAACGCAAAATCACCCCTTCGGCAGAACAATCTTCTCCAAAACGATCTGTTCTCATTGCACCACCAGGGACCATCTCTTCGACGCAGAGAGATCTCAATGCTCTAACGTATCCCAACCCACTTTATCTGCCTTTCCTTTCTGGAGAAGTTACAATAGGTGAGGCCCCCCCTTCCTTGATAAAATATTCTATCCATATTAAACTCAGGTATAGATGCTCGATGGTCATTAAACTCCCAGTGTCTACAACCTGAATCTCATCATGATGGTTCGGGGAAGCCTTCTCCAATAAGCAATCCATTACTTCAATCGCCTGTTTTGCCTGCTAGACACATAGCTCTTCCATTTGATCTTCGAACTGAAAAGGGTGCTTGGTCTGAAGATGATAACTTCAAACTATTGTCTACATTATTCCCCACTACTTTTGGTGTTGGATACGATGATTTCTTCCTATACTTTCATTTAACCACTTTCCCACCAAAACCTTGGCCGAAGACTGTTGCTGGAGTGCCATGTTTTTTTACTCAGGATATGGCAAAAGCTCCTCACCCACTACCTTTTGGTCGGATTTTCTCTATGAGGAACCCTCGAATTGCTGAGGATATCAAAGGCCGTGATGTATCGGACTGGGAGCCTCTTTTCCTTATAATCAAGGATTATTTTGAGAAAATTGAAGTCTCAATCACAGAGGTCTTTTACTGGGGCAACTATTTCACAGTGGTTTTAGAGAGACGGGACACAGATCTATCTCAGCTTCCCACGACTGTGGCCAAACTTCGGGTCAGTTATTTCTTCGAAGATCAAATGGGTCGTCCTACTATTCCGCAGGCTCGCCGAACCAAAGAGCCCGAGCCAAGCAGCCCAGACAACAGCGAATATAGGGATTTGCAACCCGGCATTCGACTAGCATCTGGATATAACCCAGCCAATCCAGGAGAATATTTCGAAACGACAGCAGGTGTTTTGGTCGAAGATAACTTGGGAAATAAGTATATGACAGTAGCGTCACACGGGTTCCCTCCGGGACATGGCTCATTTGTCTATCACCCTTCTCCAGGTACGGGACGTCAAATTGGAGAATTGATCATGGAAGTTGCACATACAGATGTAGCACTGGTTAAATTAAATAAGGATGAAGCATTTACCAATATGGCTTTCGAAAGCGATATTTTGCCTATGCCTACCCAATTCAAAAAATTTGACATTGCAAAAGATGTCCAAAAAGGAGAATTTGTTTATCTCGATTCTCCGGATACTGGGCTCATAGATGGTACATATATTGGGAATGCGCGCCGGCGAGTACCTAATGACGACCCCTCCCAACCAGAACAGGAGTGGATATTCGTCAAGTGGGTATATATGGGCCAAGATTCCGGAGAGAATCTGCCGGATGGTATGTGTGGAAGTGCGATATGGAAAGAAGATGGTTCTGTTCTTGGGTTTTTCCATTATGCACCAAAGAAGGGTGTAATGGTAGATTACTGCTGCTCTGTTGCAGCAGATGAGTTGATAAAGGAAGGATACAGCGTCGTCACAGCAAATCCATGAATTCTGTCTCTCAGATACAAGTGTGCTATTCGAGCTCAGATTCAAGTATGCTATTCGAGCTCAGATCCAAGTATGATATTCGAGCTCAGATTCAAGTATGCTATTCGAGCTCAGATACAAGTATGATATTCGAGCAGTAGCTAGAACTTCTAAATTAAAAGCCCAAATTACGAGTTAGCCGCTACTAAGTCGCACATTAACTTTCTTAAGACCATGTGTTGGCCTGGAAAAGGCTTTCCAAATGTCCAACTTTACTATCCCAATCATTTTAGAAGGATTCCGCTATTAAAGTTGGACATCTCTGTTCTATAAAGCCTTATGTTTGCCCATCACTGGTCTATTACTGTACTTCCTCTACCGTTTATGGTTGATTCCTATATTTGTTTGCTCTTTTTGGTTCTAAATATATTTTTGTTTGAATTGATTATTTCTTGCGATTTCTCTTATCTGTCTTTCTAAGTCTATAATCCCCAGCTGTAGTTGCGTATCACTAGGTAGAATTTCTGCAGTTTTTCTTTTTGATTTCAGTCGGACCCTAAGGATTTCAGCTGTTACTTGAAGCAGATTAGTGGGTCCATGATGATAGTTCTGGGGAAGTGACCCAAGCTGAAGTGATCCAAGTTGCGGCTTGGCATGTGGCGTGGCTGATGAGTGGTGAGCGGTACGAAGATAAAACAATGAAAAAATGTGCCTCAGGAGAGAAAAAGCAAGTATCACCCACAACCCGTATCCATTAAATTTCTATCACTATTATTGGAGAGAAGATTTCTTATCCAGCTTACTATACAAGTACAGCCGCTATTATACAACAGTGCAGCGTATGCTGCAGAGTGGAGCTAAAAAGCAAAAACCATCAGGCCCATTTTTATTTTACAGAGCATTGTCCAAAATCAACCTAGTAATACTGTAATCTGGAATGAAGAGGCGGGATAACATTTTCATCAGAATTCTTCCAAGCGCCGCCCTATGCTTTTTCAACTATATCCTTTTCCGCCTAGCATGCACACAATTGGATGGCCCGTCTATTTCCCTGTAGAAGCTGCTCCACCACGTCTCTTAGGGTTGCTCCGTCCTGGTCGTTTCTTCGTCTTAGTCTTCTGATCAGTGCCTTCGATGAACTTGAGCAGCTCATCAATGCTGCGGGAGTCAAGGCTCTTGGCTGTGGGATCGCGCCCAGCGGAAGCTTGAGCCGTTTGGCCTACTTGAGGCTGTGGCTGCGTCTGGCCGAGAGTCACGCGAGGGGAAACCCGAAGACCTGCCCGGATTCTGCGTGCTTGCACATCCTTAGCATGCTTGGCGATGGAAACAGCATTCTGTGTCAACTGCTCTAGCCAACTTTCGGCTTCCTTCGTGTTCTTGTCTTCAGCGCCTAGCTCGTTGAGGAAGATGTTGTATGATTCACGCATGCGATTGACAGCGCCCTTAGAGTCTTGGTCCAAGGCCAGGGCCTGCGCAAGCTGGAACAACAAAGTGGCGGCGTTGATAGAGTTCTTTCCGTAGACCTTCTCGCAAATGCTGAGAGAAGCCTCGAACCAGAGGCGAGATTCATGATATTCTTTCAGATGCTGTAACATGACCGCCGCGTTGTTGATCGTCGTAATAGAATCAGGGTGGTTGGGTCCGTAGATGACTTTCCACAGCTCCAAAGCATGCTTAACATAGGTCAAGGCAAGCTTGGTATCACCATTGGCATGGCCAAACAGACCGAGATTGAGGTAGCTCAAGAGGGTCTCTGCGTTGTCAACTCCGAGAGTCCTCTCAGAAACGATAACAGACTTTCGAGCTAACTCGACTGCCGCGTCTTTCTCGTCGAGCTGATAATACAGCATAGAGAGGGTGTTATACACGCGGGCAACCTCCGGATGGATAATACCGTAGATCTGCTCGTGCAAAGACAGGGACTCAAGTAACAACTCCTGTCCAAGCTTCTTTTGGTTCTGGAAGATGGAAATCCGTCCGGCCTCCAAGGCCTCCTCTGCAAGGGAGCTTCTAGGAGAAGCTTCCTTGATGACTGGGACAACGTTAATAATGTCGTCTGCCGAGAAGGTCTGAGGGTTTGCTGGACCCCCAGAAGAGATGGATGCAGGTGAACCGTCACGAGCCTTCTTCTTCTTTTTGCTGCTGGTGCTTTGTCCAGACGGGTTAGGTCCCTCCTTAGCCGCGGCACCATTGGCTGCTGGAGCTGCTTCCACAGCACTAGCTACAGGTTGGGAGGAAAAGCGGTACTCCTTCACTTCCAACTGTAAACCAAGCTTCAATGAAATTTCACGAAGCATTTGTAGATGCTTGATCTCTGAGAACCAATTATCCTCTAGGCTGTATCGGTATCGTCGGGACACTTGCTTTGCAAGCTCTTCTCGGAGACTGTCTGGAGTGACAGCTTGGAATCCAAGGTCAGCATCTGAGTAGAGGCCAGCAAGAGATTCATCAACATCAGCTCTAGGGTTAGGATTCAATCCAGTTCCGAGCAAGCAGTTGAGTAAGTGAGCGAGACAAGCTCCCACCAATGGACCAGGCAAGTACCGTAGGTATTTGCCTGCTACATGCTTAAATGCTCTTGATACCATCTCCTGGATGGACAAGATACGGAGAGCCTGAAGTCTATCGCCTTCAGCCACGGTAGCAATATGGCCGAGATATCGAACGTTGATACCACGCTTATGGAGGAGGCGGCTCAAAGACTGTCCATCCATTGGGAATCCCACATCTCCTTCCTTCAAATCATGAAGGAGCTCTGGAATGATGCTGTTTCGCAAGAACTCGCAAGCCTTCCTGACCTCCTTTTCATCATTTAACCATTCATCTTTTTCTGCCTCCGTTTGCGGCTCCTGTCCGCTGAAGACATCGGGATTCAAAGCAAAGTTAAACTTGGAGATATCAATCCTATCCTTCTCCAGATCTGCTTCATTCTGCTCTGCCTCATTGTCCTTAGGCTTGTCGTCGGTCTTTTGAGCTTGGCGTCTCTTTTCCAGCTCGCCATTCACCCACTCGCGCATCTTCAGTTTCCAGTATGCTTCGACCAGCTCTGGTCTCAAAACGGTCATTCTGTGGGGGTAGGCTGTCTCACTCTGGTTATTTGCTTCGCCAGAGCTTGCAGTGGCTGTCCCATTCTCCTCCATCCAGGCAATATCCAGAGGTGTGATGCGGTACAAGTCTAGGACATATTTTCTGCCGTCTGTGCCGAGAAGACCCTTGGTTTCAATGCTGCCTTCCAGCTCATAGCGCTTGCCATCCTTGTCCCAAACGGCGTGCTTCTTTACTTTGAGAGCCTTAGATAACTTCTCAAACACAGGAACAAATTTCTCATCTGCTGCGACAACATCCTTGCCATCAACAGCTCCGTAGTCGATCTGGTTCTCACCAGGATCGCGCTGCTTGAAAATACCAGGAACAATGCTTTGCCCGACAAGACGCTTTCCCAGATAATCCACAACTACGGTACCAGGAGTGAATAGACCGTCAATGTCTAGTTGATTGACCATACGGACTCCCATAACATCCTTGCCAGTTGCAACACGAGCTGCTTCATCGCCACCTTCAGAGGCAAATGTTCCCACACCGTCCGCTCCAAAAGAGAAGAACACATTGTTATAAACAAAGATTTGTGCATCTCTGCTCTCTGTTGGATTAAGAGGTGCAACTTCACCTTTCGCTACAAGAACAGCACCTCGAGCAGCAGCCTCGTTATAATCAGCAAAAAGCTTAGAAGTTAAACGCTCTCGGAATACGCGATCCTGGACAGTGTCCTTGGGCAACTCTCTAGTCGATTGAAATTCTTCGTTCCAGTCACGCAGAGTCTCAGTATTCTCAATGCCAGATATCAAGTAACTCTCCTGAGTGCGAGTGATATCCGCCTGATGCGCCACGGCGGCCGAGGATGGGCTGGGCACAATCCAAGGGCTTATTGGCGTGGCATTGGTAATCTGGAAAGTGGCTAATGCTTCCTTGGAGTTATTATACTCTTGTAATCTTGTAAAAGACGCGCTGAAAGAATTGGATAGCTCGTCGATAAGCGTGAGCAAAGAGTGTGAGGAATAGGCCTTCGGAACGGAGCGTGGAGAGGGATCAAACTTATTATTGGTGGACTTGTTGACATAGAATCCGGACACATGAGAAGTGATCTGGTATTGATCTCCCTCGTTCGTAGTTAGCTGGAGGTAAAGGAGATGACCCTTCTGTCTTAGATGGTAAGGCGGCGGGTTCCAAGGAGACAAAGCTATCGATTTGACAGTCTTGGGTGTTGGTTCCTGAGTCTTAGGTACTAATGTAGAAAGTACTGGGGAAGACTCAAGGTCGTAGCCAGCCATAGGATGGCTTGCAGGAGTAGTAGCGTCATCGGCTGGCGACGATCCAGCTGTAACATCGTCGTGCAGAGACAATCCCGACAAGATACCATGTATAGTGTCTGTTCTATCGCCAGCGGCTCCAATGAGCTCACGAACTCTAACTACGTGTATCCTTGCTTCTTTCTCTGTATATGGATCTTCGACAAGTCGTAATTCCGATTCCGGAGTCAAACCCGGGACCTCGGATAGTTGGATAAAATCGTTAATCCTCTCCCCCTTATGTTCAAGATGGAAGCAAGAGTACTGGAAAGTCCCAGGGAGCTCGATTATTGATTGTCGTACGTCGTTTATTTGTTCCTGAGAAGACACCTATAGATGTGAGCAAAGTTGTCAGGCCATGTTAGGGAAAACTTACCATGATCTGGATCTTATGAGGCTTATGGGGAAGGGCAACATTGAGAGAGAAGATAGCTTCAACTAGTCAGTATCAATATCGCATGCTCGAGCTCGTGCTTGGACGAAGGAAAAGATCAAAAGGGGGACCTTACTCTCGCCTCCTTGTTCCCCATTCTCGGCGACAGCATCGCCGCCACTTGTGTTTCCGGCATCACTTGCGTCCTGGGGAGCTGCAGATGGTCCCTCTGTTGGAGAGTCAGACAATTGACTTCATATTTGAATTCTGGTGGGATGTAGATGCGATCTGGCTGCATCCCTTGGGGTCTCAATAACCTACCTGGTGAAACACCATTAACGTCATTTTTTTCTGCCATTATCGGAGGAAGAGCTTTCGTGAGGCTGTAAAGAAAAAGAAGGAATAAAATACAATTGGTACAATTGAATAAGACACGCTACTTTAAAACACCACAAGAAGGAATGTTTCGCGGTAGGAGTGAGAGAATTGATCAATGCCCATAAGAATTGAGAGGTAACTGTTGATTCGGGGAAAAAAAGTTGAAGCTCGGATATCGCTCCTAACAGACCCGGCGCGCTTCGAAACCCTGCTGTGTGATAAGCAGACGGTGCTTAAATTGATACAGAATCACCCGCAGAAATGTTTCGGACAATCCCTAATCTGGCAATTTGAACACATCATTGGTTATATGTTCGACACAGCATAGTCTTGAAATCCCTTCAGCTAAAATCAATAACACTGAAACATTTGTTAAATAGTCTACATCCTGGGCAAAACTATTTGGGATGTCAGACACGGCGACAACGGGCGACGGGACGCATCAAACCTCGGGCGGTGAGTTTCTGCCGGCTCAGCGGAAGCTTATTGTTTACATGGCGAGCATTATCAACATCAATAGCAATCAAGTTAGAGCACAATTGCATTTTATTGCCCAATCGTTATCATTTGCTTTTTCCATCCCTAGCATTGCGATTCATTGAATGGAAGGTCATTTCCTCAATAAAATTATAGATTCTCAAATTATTAGCTCTTGAATCGAGAATCCAGTCACCTCTTAGATGAACTGAGCATCGTTTTGCATATTTCATGACAACGCCAAATATCCATATTATGCTTCAATGGAAATTGGCTTTCCTCATGGATTTACTCCCGTTCAAAGAAGAGATTGGCCGCTTTATAGCTGGCAATCTGATGACAGCAAAACAAAGCCTTGGACATCAGCTCGATGCAACCGACTCTTGCGTCCTTTGACTTCCAGGATTCTGATTTTGAGGAAGGATCGAGCAAGATTCCCATCTGGAATTCAGGATAGTTCAAGCAAAGCTATCGAAGTAGCTCCAAAAGTTACTGTTGAATCTACTTCTAATCAAGACGATAATTCCTCCAGCGATGCTGAATGGGCTCGACCAAGGAAGCGCATCAAGCGCACTTACTCCGGAAAGACATCATCTAAGAACCACAAGGCCTCGAAAAACAAGAAAAATTCAAAATCTCTCAAAGAATTGGATCACTTAGCTGCTGGAGAAATATCAATACCTACCCCAATCCTGAACCGTGCAAGAGGACAAGAATTTTGCCGCTCGCCTCTTCTACCGCATTCATTGGATCATCTCAACCCGACTGCAGGTCAAAATGCAACACGGCTTGCTTGGTTAAAAGAGAAGAGTTCAAGATCAAAGCTCGCGGATAGCCTACAATCTATTCGCGAATCCATAGGAGAATCTCGATGCAATACATATGAAGGAATCTATAACGGCTTAGATAATCTCCTGAGGGATACTGCATCTACCACCACGTCAGATTCCAAAAAGAAAGGCGCAAAGTCACTGTTCTCAATGTGTCTCAGGACAATACCTCTGTATATTGCCGAAGAGGAGGCGTTAGCATCCGAAGCAGCTGTTGAGAGTGGGAACAAGTCAGCACTGGACTCAAGCAATGTCACAGCTGAAATATATGACGAGCTACAGCTATACAGCTCCTCAGAATGTGGCTGGGAGCCTCTCAGATGTGTCGTACGCTCACATGGTATTCACACTATCACCAGTGCGATAGAGGCTGGTTTGTTTGAAGAACAGTTCAGCCAGGCTCTTATGAACCTCTGCATTTCCACAGGAGCATCCGAGGAGGGTGAGATGATTCTTTCTAGCATTCTGGGAAGTAAGATATTTCCTCGGCCAAAGACAATCTATAGCCGATTCAGCGATGACCGAACGACTCGGACTTTGACTCTCTTAAGAGACGTTGCAGCGGAGACTAAAAAGACCTCATACCGATATCAATATTTAACATCCCTAATCTCCAATGGAAAACTCCCGCTTGACTGGATAGCAACAAAGGAGTTTTCTCTCTTCTGGACCGACGCAATAAAATCACTGTCTCACGATCTACCGGAGGTCGAGGCATCCACATTCATAGAGACAGTCCTCTCGATTCTGGCTACTCGAATATGCTGCGACGAGAACAGTGATTCTTGCCATTCTACGGACGCTGGTTTCTGTGAGGCTGTGAAACATACATTTTCAAGTCTGCTGGTTACACTTTCAGCCATTTCTATCCTTAGTATAGAATCTGAACGTCCCGAAAATCCCGGCGTCCTGACAAGACGTTCACCAATATATACTCGCACGACAAGCCTTCTCCAAAGCTGCTGGGCAGGATGTGAGCATCTGAACGTGACTACAGGCCGTAACGTCTCTCTTCTGCTGGCTGCTAATATGGTAGTTGGCTTTGCAGGCAGAAATAGTGAATTAGGACTGACGTTCACTAACAGGCTCTTAGCTGAGTTACGTCGGCATGGAGACCGCCCCAGAGGACACTCTACAGCATATGGGAGTCTGGCTGTATTCATATCTCAGGTCGCCCGCTGCTGCGGCAAAACTGCAGTTGATTCTGGACTTAAATACCTAGAAGCACTTCACCACTGGTTGGATGAACTGATCAGCACAGACACGAGTTGCGAGGGAAGCATAATATATGAACTACTAATTGACAGTGCCTTTGCTTTTGCCAAGCAAATGCCTGATCGAAGACATCTTGATTACGCTGAAGCTCTCAACAAGAGATTTCATGGCAAGGTGGCAACAAACTGGGAGAGTCCTTATTCAAACAGATCTCACCACATCCGTACGGGCTTCCGCTGGGAAGAGGGTATCAGTGAGTGGATAGCGGCAACACCGGCGCCAGTTGTTGAGAAGCGCAAACACTTCGAAAATTGGGTGCAGGATGATGGTTCCGAAGATGAATCACCGTTTCGATATGGGCCAACTTTGCCCAGAAACGAGCGTAGCAGGCCCACCTTCCAAACTCAAATTGAGCTCCCATCATCCCCAGGAGTTGATGAACTTGGTACCAGCTGCAACTCCTATTCTGCCCAGACATCGGACAGTGAATGCATCACGGATACCACCCCTCTGCGACTGCTACAAAGGTCGGCGCGAATTCGGCAGTTGATGGCCAAAACCAGCGATGAAGGAGTAAACCGGTCACGCAAGGAGAGAGCAAGGGCCAGCCAAGGCAGAGAATGGCAAGTTTTCGAGGAGGGTAGTGACGATGAGCTGAGCTCCTCAGGGCGGTTTCAGCAGGGACACGCCTTAGCCGATATCACGAATGCAGCAAGTCTGTCTCGCAGGTCCTCACAGAAGGGAGTCAGGTCATCGAAGGGTTTGAAAATCCTCGGATATCAAGAAAATTCCATCCTTGAAGATAGCGAGGATGAATTATGCGCCTGACGAAGGTACATGGGTGAGAAAATGGATTTTGGAAATGGACGCGTAAATCAAGAAAATGCCACGCAAGCGCCAAGATTCAGGATAACGTTACGCATGGGTGTATATTGGATATATTTGGATGAGCGATTAATTAATTGAATGGGTGAGCAAATGAAGTAGGAGAGCTATGGTTAGTTGGAGTCTCATCTTAATTCATGAAACGGAGCGAAGTCGGGATGTTGGACCGGCACTACGCAGTGCTATCATTATGTTACAAGTAGTTTTATACCCGCAGTCTATAGGCTGTTTAGAGTAGAAATCAAAAGCGCAGCAAAATTCATGCAACGTATTTTATCTGTTAGCATTTATGATGTGTGAAATCAAGAGAGGTTGAGATGGGTCAAATCGCCATCACCTTTGTAGGGCGGGAGATGAAAACGGATTGGTCCCGGCAAGGTAACTTCAAGACAACGGGGCCGAGTTTATTTATTTATATAACGGCTAGTCGTTCCGTTTTGGAAACAATGTTTCTCCATTTGAATACGTCGGCGTCTTGGGGTCTCGTCAAGAGCTCCCTCCCAAAGCACCCGAGTCATGCGTTTACGAGGTTCCCTTGGGGCCTTATCATGTCATCGCGACGCATGGTCAATGGGCGCAGGGTAGGTGGGCTTGGATTTTTACAATCTCGAGCAGCACATAAAACCGCAGGCAAAAATGCAACTTCAAAATGTCCCTGGACGCGTACGTACGTACGACACTTTTTCGAGTTGGATCAAAATGGGAAGATTTAGAACCTTCATGCAACTGCATAATCTTTTATGCACATTGTGAAGAGGAGGAGGGTGCAAGGGATGCAGGCCTTGTTTGTGTTGTGTACTCCCGTCTGTGCGAGCAGCCGTTACGGTACAACTTACCTTGGCAGAGGAGAGGAGGAAGGTTGTATCGGAGACTTTTCATGCTGCTGCTCAACAAAAACAAGAACGCGCAAATGAGCAACTGGCATTATTCATGTTTATCTCGACTATCATCATTCGCCGGGGTTGGACCATCCCAAACAGCAGCTTGTCGATGGTGGAGGAGTATCCCGGCTCTGGTTGCCCTGCGGGGAAATGAACAAAACCGCAGGCGTGACATAATGATGTGTTATGTCAAATCTCCTTGCCCTTCCAGCGTGGGTAAAGACCGGCACCCTCGTAGCCATGAATCGGAGAGCTCTGTGACGACGTTATGCGGGACGATATTCAAACTGGATGCTTTGCGCATGGTCTGGACAGCCTGACATTATCGTGTTGCATGCATGAACACCATGCCATGGCGAAGATGCATTCCTGATTTATGGGCTTGGCTGGATCCGATTGAGTAGATCAGGGAATGCGAAGCTCGTTCAGGCCATACCAGCAGAAGTCACTGCAAGAGAGTGATTGGATAATGGGCAGTTGGAAACGCTGGGAGGCCGTTTCGCGTTGTGTCCTTGGTGTGCTGAATCTTTTAAATTAACCCCAGACAAAGTGAATCAGCGAAGTACGTCACGAGGGGAGGGTCGGCATGTGTTTTGGGTTGCTTGTTATGAGGCATTGTGCATTTATGCAGCTGCCTTCTTTGTTGGAAGACAGTGACATTGAATGCGCGTGGGACAAAGGCGCCTTTTATCCGCAACAATGAAGGTTGTGGGTAGTATCCGTAACCCGTACTCGACCGGGCCGTCAGCACCGCAGCTGGTTATCATTATCGTCCCCTTTCTTCGGATGTGTCGTTCAGGCACGGTGAGCGTGTGGCGAGGGGCTCTGAGTGATCGGGCGCCACTGGCAAGCCACCGCCGGGCGTACCTGGCGGTCGGGCGTCCGTGCTTCGACGCCCGGTCCACTCGCCATGTTTGAGGTGCCCAGGAAGGGCAATACGACAGCACCTTTGCCTACGACCGGCCGCTGAAGGGGAAAGCTTCGAGATGGCTGCTCCTCGACCACCCGAGTCGGGGCGGGGCGTGGTGTGGATTCACTGACGATGCGAATAAGGTGGCCGCAGGGGATCGGGAGGGCTGAAGGAGATCCCTCTTTCGTTTCTCGCAGCTCTTGCAGCTCTCGCAGCTAGGGAGTCACGGGAATCAGGTGCGCCGGGTTTGCGCAGGGAAGATGGCCGGGGATGAAACCTGCGTCATCAGCGTCGATCGAGGCATCAGTGCAGCGCATCGCAGCCGATCGAGCAGAGAACCAGCGAATCTCGACGATCGACGCCCAAGGGGGACCATCGTCTGGACGGTACCTGGCTGGGCCCAGCGAGCGTATCGTCGATAGAGAGGGGTTTGTTTGCGTGGTCCCCCTCTTGTTTCGCGAGGGCGGCGGCGTGACTGCGTTTCACGTTGAGGGCGGCAGAGGACCAGTGACCGGTCGCGGTAGCTCCTCCGCCGCCGCAGCGTGATCCCAGCAGCTCCCCGTGCCAGCCAGCCAGCGCCCGCGGTGCCTCTGCGAACCAGCGCCGTCGGGACGCCTGGCCCCTGGAGCGCCTCTCAGATCGCCCCCCAGGGGCCTGCCCCTGCGCCCGTTGGCGTGGGAGAACCACCGAGCAACACCAACGAGTTGCTTCTCCTGTAACGGACTGGAGTTGCTCCCTCCAGCAGACTGGATCGCTGCAAAGACCCCCCTGGGAGGAAAATTCCCGGGCGAGAAACAATGGGGCAAACCGCTTCTGCGCTGGACGAAACAAACTCCCGTCCGCGCCGGCGTATCGTGCTCGCTCCTGTCCAGCGCTCCAGGTCGGATTCATTCGTCCAGCGCTCGCTGGGCTTGACGCAGGGCGCCAAGAACTCGCTCGTCCTCGTCGTTGCACACGCGGTCTGTTTCCCTCTCAGTGTGTTCTCCCTGTCTCTGTCTTCGTTTCTGTCTCTCTCTCACACTCTCTCCCTCACCATCGTTCCTTCTGGTCTCTTCCTCTTTCCTCTCTTTTCTTGCACCACCCTCGTTCTCTCTCTCTCGTTTTGTTCCCGGGGATCCCCTTCCTTCTTCGTCGTCTCGATCTTCCCCAAGTGCCGGCGGGACCACCTTTCTCGACGCTTTCTCTTCGTCTTGTACATTTTGTTTCGACCAGGGTTCCTGCTTGTCCACGACGCTTCCAGATCCAGATCCTTTATTTCTCGGACTCGATTTCCACCTACGCTTTGTCTGTGTCTCTCTTGTCCCCGCGCCACACCCTCTCTCACACACTCTTGATCTTGACCTGGACCATTTTTTGATCTCATATCACACAACGCTCTCTTGTGTCTGGGGATACAATCGCTCTTGTGCAGTCTGGATACTGCATAAAAGTCTTCCTTTCGTCTACGTCCCTGTTACGCTGTGGGTCATTTCTATCAGCTCGTCAAACAAGGCATTTTGCCTTCGCTCGTTATTACAAACGTCACTGCATCTCGGTTCTTCATGATACGGCTGGCTCATATCGACAAGAACCCAGTCTGGATTTAAAAGAGTATTACTCGATCCGGCCTGCTCTNCCCCCCCCCCCCCCCTCATTGACGACCTGGACGAAATCAACACCGCTTTGTGGACGTCATGGCGGACGCCGAGGTTCTCAATGAGGATTTCTATCACTATATCTACATTTTGCTGGCTGCATTGACTGTGGCGCTGGTCATATGGAGGGTGGTCACGGAATCACTCAAGTACATGCGCACCCTGGCATGTCTCAACAATGAAGCCCAGAGATATTTCATTGCTCCATCGCCCAACTATGCCGCTCTCAAAAAGCATCTGCTCTATGCCCCCATTTTTCGGACGAGACACAACCGAGAAATCCAGCTCTCCTCGGCCGTCAATGTGGGCACCCTTCCAACTCGTTTTCAATTGTTGTTTCTCGCCGGGTACGTGGGCACCAATGTTGCGTTCTGCGTAGTCAGCATCGACTGGAGCCAGACCTTCGTAACGGTCACCAAAGAAGTGAGGAATCGGACGGGTATTCTTGCTGTAGTTAACATGGTGAGTCGCACATTTTACTTGTTCTGGACGCAATGGCTTTATTCCTTCGTCAATGTCTCCCGAGACTACAACAGGATTTGTGCCTCAGCTGACTTTTGACCTCAGATCCCGTTGTTCATTATGGCAACGAGAAATAACCCTCTGATCAAGTGGCTGAACCTGTCTTTTGACACCTTCAATCTTCTGCATAGGTGGTTTGGCAGAATCGTCGTGCTGGAGATCCTCGCTCATACTCTTGCGTGGGTGGTGGGCGAACTCCACACGGCAAGCTGGGCAGCCATTGGTAAGGCCATCACGCAAGAACCATTGATCCTGTATGGATTTATTGGTGTTGTCGCTGGACTTGTCATCACCGTCCAAGCTCACTCGATTCTCCGCCATGCTTTCTACGAGACTTTCAAATATCTACATGTTGCACTCGCAGCTCTTGTCGTCATTGTTACCTGGTATCATCTCCACCTCGCTGGCGTATCCCAGATCAAATTGTTGTATGGAGTCATGGCCATCTTCTTCGCCGATCAGCTCGCTCGAGGTGTCAGGGTCTTGTATCGAAATTTCGGCCGCGGTAGCTCCACTGCATTGGTCGAGGCTTTACCGGGCAACGCCTGTCGCGTCACGGTGGACATGGCCCGCCCCTGGACTTTCAAGCCGGGGCAACACGCCTACCTATGCATGCCCTCGATTGGCTTCTTGACTTCCCACCCATTCTCGGTTGCATGGTCAGAGGAGGCCGAGGATGAAGATGCAGAGAAGATGGCTATGAATCGTCAGGATGTCCTTGCAATGAAAAAGACGACCATGTCGTTCGTGATCCGCGCGAGAACAGGCTTCACAAACCAGCTGTTTAAGAAGGCTCAAAACTCACCAGACGGTCGGTTTCATACCGCTTGCTTCGCAGAGGGACCGTACGGTGGAATGCACATGATGCATTCTTATGGCACCGTCATGCTCTTTGCTGGCGGAGTCGGTATCACACATCAAGTGCCTCATGTGCGTGATCTCGTTGCAGGCTATGCAAATGGTACCATTGCAACCCGAAAGATCGTGCTCGTCTGGGTCATTCAATCTCCCGAACATCTGGAGTGGATTAGACCATGGATGACCTCCATTCTCTCCATGGAAAAGAGAAGGGATGTGCTCCGGATAATGCTCTTCATCAGCCGACCTAGGTCGACGAAGGAAATCCACAGCCCTTCATCAACCGTTCAGATGTTCCCTGGTCGGCCCAATGTCGACACGCTGATCGATATGGAGGTCGAGAACCAGGTGGGCGCCATGGGCATCTCGGTCTGTGGAAGTGGAACCTTCAGCGACGATGTGAGACGTTCTGTTCGAAATCATCAACACCGTTCCAACATTGACTTCATTGAAGAAGCGTTTTCCTGGTAACCATTTGGTTTTATGAGCGGCATTTTGGCATTTGGAATGGGTTCGGAATTACAATTACCTCTGGTAGTGATGCATTGTTGACCTGCGCCCGGCGTCTGCGGTCTATTTACTTGGGTCCACTTCTTATACAAATTATAGGGTTAACGGTTTCTGGAGATACTCATGACATAGAAAAAAGGACAACTAATTATGGGTTGCAACGTTCAATTATCGTGCGAGACGTTTACAATGTACCTTAGGCATAGAGTTGTAAAAGTCTAAGCATAAGCTTTGTGATCCCGCCCGTCTTTGACTGAGAAACCACCCCAGCTATAAAAGTATCCCACACTACTGGCGTGCTCAAGCTTTACGAGCGGGCCTTTATTAAACAACCCCAGTCAGTAACCGTGACGGGAGACTATGCGAGTTGCCGAGTTTAGCCCATTCCCAACCCATCAAAAATGGGTCTCCCGCGTATTAACGCAGCAATAATGAGCAAGTACAGCTAGGTAATTTCAGCAGCATGCACTCTTATGAGACATCCTGTTTCCGAGCTCTCTGGGTGAGCTCGAACGTGTGAATGTTTGATATGATGTAGAGCAGCATACACCTGGGTCACACGCAAAGGCGGGGCTTATCGATTAGAATACTATCGGACGCCACACACCTAAGCCACCCTCTCTTTCGGTACGAGAGAGCGGAACGTACGTACCTTCGAACTTGACAAACGACTCCCCATCTTCTTCCTTTCTAACACCACGCTTCCTCTTCTCCATTTCACACAAGCCGCTCTTTATTTCCACGCCGTGATAGGGTAGATCCTCTCAACAGTTTCTGCGGCCAGATTTCTTGCGCGGGGTCGGTTCCTGAGAGAAGCTGTTGTTTCCCTTTCCCTTTGTCTGCTTTGATCTCGGAACGGCAGGCAGGATCCGTCAACGAATTTATCATCATCGGCTTTTTCTTTATACTTCTCGACGGCAGAAAGTGCTGGGAACCAGCAGTCTGGGACTCGGACTCTTTGATCTCTTTCCTCCTAGTATCCGATTTACAGCAACATCTCAAGCTACGCATCGAAGGGCCGGAGCTAGGCTTTTGGGAAACCGCGAGGAAAGATGGGTCTGGCGTACAATGTGTATTTGAGCAGTCATAAGATCTACGGCTGCAAGAACTGCAAGGCACATCTGTCGAATCATGAGGATATCATAAGTCGGGTACGTTTCTCTTCGGGAGTTGTGATAGCTCCCTCTTTTGTTTGCCTCGAGGCAGGAAACACGCCATCTAGGGGATCACGATGGTGGACTTCATGGTTTCTAGCTTTTCTCTGATCTTCTAGGGGCGGTGATTTTTGTGATTCAAGTGTGTAGCTAATCTTTCATCCTCCTTTTTTCTATAGAACTTTCGCGGTCAACATGGCAAGGCATACCTCTTCAACAACGTCGTCAACATCACGGCCGGCGAGCCCAGCGAGCGAAACATGACGACCGGTCGTCATATAGTACGAGATATCGCGTGTCGGCAGTGTAAGGAGACCGTGGGGTGGAAGTACGACAAGGCTTTCGAGGCTAGTGAGAAATACAAGGAAGGCAAGTTCATCTTGGAAGCCGAGCTGCTCTGCAATGTCACATGAGCCGTCTCCGTGACGACGGGGTGAGCTGCGGTCGAACAGAGAGAGAGAGAGATTGGATGCTGAGCATCGATGAATCTTCTATGGAATGGAATGGCTTTTTCCTTGTGGTTTCCTACTCTTTGCGCTGGAGTCCTTGTGGTTTTAAGGGTGGAGCAGCATGGATCGGGGTTGATTGGCTTCTTGGTTCTTTTGGTTTATAGCTGGTTCATGGTTATCCTCTTTTTGTCTTTGCAGGTGTTATAGAGAATGATATAGCAAATGGGAAACTTCATTACGCTTTAACCCGTATTCCCGTATTGAAAGGCGGCGAAGCTGGGTGGAATAGGCGCGCTAAATGGCCTGGGTTTACAGCTTGTAGCAAGGTAGAGTTATGTTTTACGATTGCATCGACACGCATTTTCCTATTGGATAACAAAAACCCTTGGAGGTTTGAATGCAGATTATTGGGGATCATTTCCTGTTCACTTCCCCTCCTTCTACCCCTCCCGTTTTCTCTCCCGAGGGAAGCTTATGGTTCATGCAACCTGATCATTTGGGACGGCAATTTGGTGCATTTCGAAGAGATTGGCCCTTTTTTTGATTGCGGCCTAGTAGTTTAGGGTTACTAGGCACTGCGATAGGTTATTATTGTGCTTCTTTGTGTTGTTTTGCTGATTGACTCTCTCCCGAGGTAGAAGATTATACCAAAATGCCAATAAATTTAATGATAGCTCTATGAATTCGAAAAAAATAAATTTCAACAGGGATAAACCGCATCTGTCCAATATTCTCTCCAATCCATCGAGTAAACGGCTGGACATCTCTAGCATATATTACCCATTATTAAGACCAAATTAGGTAGTTGGATTTCTCACAAATGAATCCACAAGATAATTCCCACGAGACTTCTCATCCATGCCGAACCGACCCGGGATGATCCAACCCCGCAGAACTGCCCCGCCTGCTACGAACCCCTCGTCAAGGAGCATGATACCAGATTGGGCTGAAGTCCACTCTTGAGTAAGGTTATAAATGGCAGCACCTTCCTGTATTCCAAGGAAAATTGATTTAAGAGCTTCCCCGAGATCTAGATATTAATCACTACAGAGCATTCGTGCGGATACCACAAACGATATATCAAAATGTCCAAGACTACTATGAAAGCCGTCATCTTCGATGGCCCGCTTAAGGTCTCGGTGCAGGATCGGCCCATCCCCAAGATTGAAGCACCCACAGACATCATCGTCGAAGTCGCGTATACGGCGCTGTGCGGATCGTAAGTTGATTGAGACTTGGCAATTGATTTTACGTTGAGAAGACGGCCTTAGCTGACTGTTGCATAATACAGAGAGCTGCACGTGTTCCGAGGTCACCAAAAGTCTGCACCTGGCTTCATTATGGGCCATGAATTCACTGGCACTGTTAAGGAGACTGGAAGTGATGTCAAAACGGTGAAAGTGGGGGACAGAGTGGTATCTCCATTTACGGTTTCCTGGTAGCTATTCAATTACGCTATGTAGAGGTCTATCTGCTAATACTCCCACCAAGCCAAGAATGCTTCTATTGCAAGAACGGATACTCCTCGCGATGCGAGAAAGGCCTCTTGTTCGGATGCCCACTGCTTGACGGCGGACAAGCAGAGTTTGTGCGCATTCCATTGGCAGATGCCACAGTCATGAAGGTTCCCAAAGACGTGCCAGATCAGGGTTTGGTATTGATGGCCGACATATTCCCAACTGGATACTTCGGTGCAAAGAACGGCTTCAAGCTCCTAACTCCGCAGGAGCTTGCCGAGTCCACAGTGGCAGTAGTAGGTTGTGGTCCTGTAGGTCTTTGCGCTATCATTGGAGCCTTGGAATTCAAGCCAAAGCATCTCTTCGCAATCGACAATGTCGACAGTCGATTGGAATTGGCGAAGTCTCTTGGGGCAGAACCGTTGAACTTCAATATTGGGAAGGATGCCATGCTCAAGAGAGTCAAAGAGGTGTCAAACGGCCGAGGAGCTGATCTCGTTATTGAGGTTGTTGGGTTAAGTCCCGCGCTAAGAACAGCTTTTGATCTCATTCGACCATGGGGTATAATCAGCAGTATCGGAGTACATAACGCAGAGGTATTTTCTCCGGTCACATCTGGGCCTATAGGTGGAGACTGATTCGTTACAGATCCCTTGGACCGGAAACGAAGCTTATGGAAAGAACCTGCGTATTCAGATGGGCCGCTGCCCTGTACGATCTATCTTCCCTGAGGCCCTTGATCTGTTTATCAAGAAGCAACATCTATTAGGGTACGTCTCCGCAATCATCGGGACCCTGCTGAATAGCTACTGACACATCTAGTTTCATGTTTGAAAACATTATGCCATTGACCAAAGCGGTCGAGGGTTATGACATTTTCCATAACATGAAGGTCCAGAAGGTGGTGTTCGATCCTCGCCTGAAAGAGTAGGTGCAGGATGCAAACTTGACTATTCGCCCATGTCCGCTTGCTGGGTGCGCTGGAAATCGGAATATTGTATCACATATGTTTAATTCTGTCTTGGTTTCACAATCCCATCATGCATTATGTAATAGACCACCGTGCTGTCGTCGTGAACGGTTGCCAAGAGTAGCCTCTTCTGTCTGTTTTTGCCTTGCCATTGTTGCCCCACAGTAACAAGCTCTGGTAATTCATCCTCGTCTTCTTTGGCGGGCGGTACAGTCTCAATAGCATCAAAGATACTGGCAAATTCGGCCAACGAGCCTCGTTCTTCAATATGCGTTGGTAATACCCATTCTCGCTCTGGGTACTGCTTGACTGGCTGGCCGGTCTCGTGCTCGACTTTAAGTATCGCAATTTGTTCGTCCGGGTGCACGTACGCTCTTCTAGGCGGAATGCCAGAAATCATTGGCCGTGGGAGAGGTGAACCATTTAGCGTAGAATTTGAATGAAGGGACAGCGAGGTCCAGTCATGCTGGTATTTCAAATTGTGCAGCACATTTAGTGCTAGATGATGAAGATGTGGTGGATGAACCGCATCTCGTGATGCAATTTTCGAAGAATTGATAGTGTCCGTCAGAGAAGAAGACGGTGGAATATCAGCTGTTGCCATCTGAGAAGCCGAATTGGATTGTGCCGTCTTGCACAGAGAAAATCTAGGATCTTGTAGATGTACGGATAAGGTTTGGCTCCAATGCTAATCTTCGCGGCTAGACTAAATTTGATGCTAAGTCTGGGGACCGAGCGTCAGTGTTAACCTTAACCAATGAACCTCAGCCTTGATCATCTTGAAAGTTTGCAGCACATGCACTTTTACGTACAGTCCAAAATCTGATTCAAGAATCTCACTCCACGTGATTGCCAACAATCAAGCTTGAGACCATTCCGCGATGCCACCGTATTGGATACGACTAAATGGAGAAATTCTGGCTGACTTCCTGCAGCCATAACTTACTCATCATCCATTGCGGGTTTATATTAGGCTCGGCACCAGAACGGTTGCGCATGGGGCGTCTCTAATCTCGCCACTCTCCCTTTGCGTTAATTACTTCTCTTCCAGCCCTTGTCGGGGTTTCCGTGGACCTTGACACGGAGAGTCGAGAGGGTTATCATTATCGCCCATTGTTCTGCCATATTCTCAAATTCGAGATTGATTACCCAACAGGAGGTGTACCCGGGTTTGTTGCTACGACACTGTTCGCGCCGTTTGGGCTGGATCTGGCTCTAACTGACGTCGATCGCCCTAGCTCGAAGATTGCTAGCTTGGCGGCTGCGAGAACCAGGCCAAAGGCTGTATAACCTACCCTGGATGTTTCGATCCTGCATCCCAATCCTCAACCCAACATAACTCAGCCACGCCACATATCGTATGCGTATTGCGCATTGAGCGACCGATACAATATCGGTCGTCGTGTTCCCGGAACGGGTACGACTGGGGATCCATCCCTATTAATCCCAAGTGGAACCAGCCGAACAATATCATATTGAAGGCTATCTTGCCATTGTTATAACCAGCATTCCCCCTTAATTCCCTGGCCACCTCACCGCGAAAATGGTCACAACCACGGATACTGCCTACAACAATGTCGGCGGCTCAGATCGTCAGCCTACAACAGAGCCTTTCCCGTCTATGAGCCCCCCTTCGTCACCGACGACGCCTGGCGGCAACGATAGCACCGACGGCAAGCGAATTAGAACGCACTCAAGCACATCGACGTTCGAGGGACGGATACGTAGAGCCTCGCAGATATTTGAGGAGTCCAGTGTACCGACTGGTATGTGGGTCGCGACTGGCCAACTTGCGTCCTCTATCCCAACCATACAAGATGTTAGAGCTGGATCATTCAGCACCGATGGATGGTCTGGCGAAGGGCAGCTAAGAGAGAGAGAGCGACGTGCAAGTCAATCAGGCAGAAGAGCGAGCGTGACGGTAGCTCCTAGGCGTCAGACTGTGGGCAATCGAGACCGTCAAGATAATCTTGCACAGATACCTAGTCAGGCGGAACAGCCACCCTCCTCTGTTGAACCTGTCATACCGGAAGTCAGTGAGGGCGGACCCAGTGGTGACGGGGCACTGCGAGAAAAGAAGGATAATACTGGGATTGACGGATTAGGTCAACGAAGTAGTAGCGAGACTAATGTGAGTCCCGGCGCTGCAGCGACGATATCGCATGATCAGTACCAGACGACTCCCTTTGAGAATGGGTATCATTTTCCACCGAAGCACACTTGGAAGCAATCCACTGCGATATTCTTGAAAGCCTTCTGGAAGTTCTTCATTACACCACTAGGTTTCTTGGTCACTATTTACGGCTTGAATGTTGTTGCTTGGGGTGGCATGCTGTTCCTACTCCTGTGCAATGCCTCGCCCGCAATGTGCCATCCTACATGCAATGATATCAACTCCCCGCGGCGTAAGTGGATCGAGGTTGATTCCCAGATTCTCAATGCTCTGTTTTGCGTGACGGGTTTCGGGACCATTCCGTGGAGGTTTCGAGATCTTTATTATCTGCTTAAATACAGGATTCAGAAGAAGGAGATCGGACTTCGACGGCTGGCGGGTATAAACCGCGGTTGGTTCAGGCTTCAGGGCTCGCAGGATCTTCCGATCACGGTTGGCCCGGATACGATCCAGGCTGAGATATCTAACGTCCCAGAGAATGCCATTCCATACCCAATGACGAAGATACCAGATGCGCCATTGACCGGGATCCGGGCCCCGCCAACTGCTGTGTGGAAACTCGACTTCATTATCTGGGCCATGGTCTGGAACACCTTCCTCCAGGCAGTATTGTGTGGCTTTATGTGGCACTTTGATCGCCAAACGAGACCTTCTTGGAGCACGGGTCTCTTCATTGCCCTAGCATGTATAGTCGCCGGTCTTGGTGGGATCATGAGTTTTGTCGAGGGTAAGAGGGTCAAAGGAATAGAGGGTGTCCCAGTGAGCGAGGAAGATAGGGAGAGGCTGGAACGAGATAGAGAGCTGGGCATCATTCACTATAACAATCTCAATGATGAGGCACCTAAGGAGAAAAAGCAAAAGAAGAATCGCGGCTTTTTTACAAAGGAAAATAAAAACGAGGAGGACGTCCGTGTGGAAAAGACGGCCACTCGGGGTACAGTTTAAATTTCTTATACTGATTTTAATGTTTAAAGTCTGAAGCACTTGGCAGGGCTGAGTCACCTTTGTTAATTTTATCATTCTGAAATGGCGCTTGGGAAATCACAGGATAGGACAAGATGAGATAAAAGTGGCGACTCAGCTACAAAATGTATTGTTTAGAAGATTCGTTTCTTTCACATAAAAACCATTCCTGGAGGTGTGATGGCGCAACTCTTAAGTTACCTCAATTTGGCCTTCAAATTTGTCCTGGTTAATCATCCCAGGTCGTAATGACTTGCGAAGCAGGTAGACAGATATCATATCAGAGCCCACATTTAAATGGTTGGAGCTTTATCGAGCGTTGGTAATTGGTCAGGAACCGGTCTGACTTGCTGACTACGGTTGTCGCGTGCATCAGTCCAGGCTCATGCGGCGCCCGGATCACACTATCCCAGAAGCGGGCCCCAATACCGTAATGACTTCCCCAGAGACAAAGCAGTCATCATCTCATCACGACTACAACCAAGTGTCTGTAATAACACTTGGAAGGCTGGTTCGACGCGCCAGATTTTAGACATTTCATCTTTTGACTCCATACGCCTGAGGGTAAAGGGCGTATTTTTTTGAGTCCGAGCAGACCATACGTATCATCTTATCTCGTCATCAACCTCACCTCGTCCGACTCGTTACGAAGCCTTCATCATGGCTTCTGAAGCTCTCATCCCGTTTTTGGTCGCGATGATGCTGCTGACGGGTGTGTGCAATACACTCCTAACAAAGTATCAGGTGAGCTATATCCCATGCATACATTCCGTTCAATTCATCCGACACCAAGCTGACGAGTGTTCCAGGATAATCAATGTGTCCGAAACTGTGATAGCCCTGATCCGAAGGAACGAGCGATGTTCGAGCAGCCGGTGATCCAAACCGCGCAGATGTTCATCGGCGAGATGGGATCCTGGCTTGTAGTTGGAGGGTTTTATCTATACCGTCGGTATGTTGATCGCGATGCGGCTGCGGAAACGGGCGGATACCAGGCTGTGAGCACCGAGGAAGGCGAGGCCGCTGCAAATGATGCTTCCAGCGTACACTCGACCACCCCACTCAGCCCTGCAGTTAAGCCGTTGGCGCCAAACGATGAGAATAGGACGCCGTTGGTCGGATGGAGGGTCCTCCTTCTTTCTCTCCCTGCTATCTGTGATATCTGCGGAACCACTTTGATGAATGTCGGCCTGTTGTTCGTCGTACCATCCATCTATCAGATGACTCGAGGTGCTTTGATTCTGTTTGTCGGTCTTTTCAGCGTGCTCTTCCTCGGAAGAAAGCTCTATCTATTCCAATGGTTTGCTTTGTTCACTGCGTTCATTGGTGTTGGCATCGTAGGTCTAGCAGGTGCTATATATAAGGACCATAAGGCTGCTCCTGAGGCTATACTTCTGCTCCGAGAAGCTGCAGCCGTCGTTGTAGAGACAGCAGCCACGCCTGCAGCTGTTCGAACTATCATTGGTGTCCTGCTAATTGCGGGAGCTCAAATCTTTACCGCCACACAGTTTGTCCTTGAGGAGTTCATCCTGGAGCACTATGCTTTGGAGCCAATCAAGGTGGTAGGATGGGAAGGCCTGTTCGGCTTCAGCGTTACGGTTTTAGGTATGATTATACTGCACTTTGCCGTTGGCAGAACAGAGGCAGGCAGATACGGATACTTTGATTTGGTGGAGGGTTGGAGACAGATCACGCACTATAAGGCTATTGGAGTATCAAGCATCCTGATCATGATCAGTATCGGGTAAGTGCCTCCCTGTTGCTCAAAAGTCTATGTTGTCCAGATACGTGTGCTAACTGGATTCCACAGTGGTTTCAACTTCTTTGGGTTATCTGTTACTCGCAGCGTGAGCGCTACGTCGCGATCAACGATTGATACCTGCCGAACGCTCTTCGTTTGGATGGCTTCGCTGGTCTTGGGTTGGGAGACGTTCAAGTGGCTTCAAGTTCTCGGATTTGCCATGTTGGTATACGGAACGTTCTTGTTCAACCAACTGATCCAGCCACCACTTAAAAGCTGCGTGGTTAGAGAGGTAGATGAATTGCTCCCAGAGGAGCCAATCGAGCACGTGTGAAATGGTGATCAGTCGATCGAGTTGAGATGTATTTGGTAACTAGATCTACAGGCATCACATGGCGTTCTGAGGAGTTCTGAACCAGACAAATAGGGCACAGATTGAAGACTGATTAGTCACGTTCAAAGATTCGTTTGAAAGGAATAAAGTACAGATTATCCATGTATTCTTCGTCTAGATCTATAATAGTTGGTCTCAGTAATACGCGTGGTATGATAACCCAAGAGTGCCTTGCAAGCTGAAAAATGGGCGTTGCAATATAGTTGCTCTGGAGGATGTTAGCGCCGCTAAAACTAGCGATAATGATCACCGGAGCATGTGACCACTGTTCACCCAGATCTCGATTTCTGTCCCGGAGATGGATCCCACGATTCCTCCAGATCATTGAATCCTGGCATGCGGGCGCTGGCTGCACCAGACGGAGTGTCTTGGCTAGCGCTAAGGAGGCTCAGAAAGTGGCCCTATTGAGGAACTAGGCCAGTCGCTCTCTGGCTAAAGAAACGCTCCATGTAATCCATCGGATAAATTTGCACGATGTCCAAAATCAGACACCGCATTATTGCTTGCCCATCGAGCCAGCGGTGTGTGTGGGTGTCCATCACAGAGAAGCAATAGTGGAAAAATTTTTCCAGGATTTCAGAGACCTTTCTCCTCTTCCGTAAGAGCGATGCAAGTGGTCATAAGGGCGTTCGTCTGGGTGAGCTTGGGAGCAAGGAGGCTAGAGGCGTTTGAGGGGACCGAATGGCAGTTTGCGGCTCAGGCATCCTCTTCTCGAAGGATGGACGGTCGCCCAGGATCGTCGACTTGGCACTCGATGCGGCGACGAGCTTGGGCAAGATATGCTTACAACGCCCTGAATGACCTGCCCGCAAGACACCGCTGGGATGGTTGTCATTGCAGTCATTGCAGTCACCGACGCCCTCTGACTGGTTGCGAGGGGAGCCCACTAAAGGGACCAGCAGACGCTTGATGTCTTAGATATGTTTCTCAACTCTCTACGGTGATTTTCCCGGTGTCCCTAGACATTCTCGTACGGTCTACTCCGCTGCCTTTCTTGGCTGGCGTCGCAGTCTCGTCTCCTACAGCCAAGACTGTTGAGCGAGCGACAGAGAAGAAGCGGGAACTCATGATTGTCTACGAGTTGTACACGAGTAGAATGTGACAAAAGGCGTCGGAGTGTGCGCCGTAGGTGCTTGGGAGGAAGAAGGATTTGGACCACAACCACAGCAAAGTAATCCCGAAGCGCCTCAAAGGTAATTAAATACCGCAGCTAGCAGATGCACTAAGCTGGCTGCTGCCAGGAGAACAGCACAGCTGGCGGCACAAGCCGTCAAGCTGGCACCTCGGGCATTAGCCGTCACGGCCGTGGAGCGGATACAGCTTAGCAGCGGCACTTGTGTCCCAAGAGGAAGGCGTTGTGGAAATCTAGGGGAGACGTCCACGGCGGGCCTCGGAGAAACTCACGTAAGGGCCGTACGAGCTTCCCCCCAATCTTCAAGGTGCCCTCCCTAAGGCACGAGGGCATTATCTCCCATTATCTCACCCGATCTGCTCTGCTTGGTCCGTCCACCAGCGCCAGCGTAGGGCGATATCGCATTGCGGCGGCCGTTGGGCGTGGCATTGCCTCACCGCCTTTGCATGCCTGAGGTTGCCCAGCCAAGCTGCTCACGCTGCTGCTCGCAAGACTTTCTTGATGGGTACAGTGGGCTTGCATGAAAGCGGGAGGATGATAACAGGATGGGGGAGGGGATGTGTCCTGCTGTTCTGGGGGGGACCGGGGAGTTCATCTTGTTTAATAGCAGACGGCGAGCTCCCACAGCCAGCGCAGATGCCCGTGGGTGTGCTGCAATGCGAGGAGGTTAGAGTGGCTTTCCAATGTCTGTGCCCCTCTGTAGCATCCCACGAGCCACCGTCCGTCTGCGTTCCCTCAGCTTCTTTTCTCCTTCCAAACCAGTCTGACATCCATCGCCGGCATTTGGAACGGACGGGTACCGTCGTGTCTCCCGCCATCTCTCATCCAGTCATACCCGCCGTGAACCATCTCCTCCCGGAACACCCTGCCCGTAGCGGCTGACTTATTCGCGCATCTCGTTCCCCCTCGCCGTTCCAGGCAGCTGCTGAAGCTGCTGGGGCGGTTCCCCTGTCCTCTGGCCGCACGCAGCAGAGAGCAAGAGGCTGAGCAGCGACGACCGCGCCATCTGGTGCTCATCGCTGCTCCGCGCCGCCCAATGGCAGGTGCTGGGAGCGCATCCTCGATGCCCGTTGGGGTTTGGCAGGTCGCCCCTTTCGCCGTGCGCCATCGAAGCTCCGGCTGCCCTTCGCTGACCCGCTTCGTCCTGCAGCTCTTGGGCCACTCGAGTCCGGCCAGACTCAAGTGGATGGACCGCGACTGCTGGACGTCGAACGAGAGCAACCTTAGCGCAAATTAATCCGTCAACGTTGATCGCGGCCGTGACCTGGACTGCTGCGCCCTGCATTGCGCCCTCACGTCGTCTTCACCTGCTGCGGTTGCGGTTGCGTCGTAGTCGTCGTCGTCACAGAGTCGTCTTCTCCTGCCCTCGCGGTCCTCAGTTATCGCCCATCATAGCACCGCCCGGCGCCCTCTAGCCAGTCAGTCAGTCAGTCAGTCAGTCAGTCAGTCAGTCTAGGCCTCCCCCCGGTGTGGCCTTCTGCGTCGACACCCCCTCCCCGACCGACGCCTGCGAGGCACCGCCAGATCCGCTGAGCACTAGTCCTCTCGGGGCACCCCCGCCGGCCCCAGAACAAGAACCCGCAGCTGGGCCGTTGTCCCTTTAGTTAAACTCGTCGCCTCCTGCCTGCGGCTTCCCCACGCAGTCGTCGTCGGCCCATTCAGAAGGGAATTATTGCTTGCCCTGCATCGCATCGCATTCCTGCGCTGTCCCGCCAGCTTCTTTGACGTCCAACGCAGAGGCAACACGATCCCCGAGCGGCTCCCAAAGGGCTCTCCCAAGGGCTCCACACCGTCAGCCGGATTCTGCAGCTGCAAATCGCTGCCACCTTTTCCTGCGTTCCGTTCCGTTCCTCGCTGTCTCTACGCGACCCTGATTCACGGCCAACGGAAAACGGCGCCAGGAGGGAGGGCCAGAAGCGTGCGAGAGCCACGAGGCCCAGCAGGACAAGGGAAGACGTTCGAATTGTTCCGCCAGCGCAGTGTCTCGCTAGTGCCCTCTCCAACGACGAGCCTATTTCCTCGTGAGCCGCAATCCTTGGGGGGTTGCCGCTCTTGTTCTTCAACCCAACCTCGAAACTGCTGGTCCCGCCCCTTGCTTCCGAGGACTGACAAGCTCGCCTGTTGTCCTTCCTCTCTGTGGATATCGTGACC
The DNA here is from genome assembly GCA_000743665.3 of Scytalidium sp. 3C. NCBI lineage: Eukaryota > Fungi > Ascomycota > Leotiomycetes > Scytalidium > Scytalidium sp. 3C. Next base: position 1,063,020 of record JMRO03000009.1, read on the forward strand.
GTTACGATTGCTCCATTTGGTATTGCGGAGGTTCTTCCATCCAGAAAACTCCAGAGCTCCCCTCGAGGCCCCTCGTTATCGCCATCGCCATCGCCATCGCCATCGTCTTGCTCCCGTGGCCGTCTTGCTCTTGAACGTTTGCAACACATTCTTGCTGCGACCCTGCCCCTCCTCTCTTGCTAGCTTTCGGCGCTCTTGCGGGCAACCTTGAGAGAACGTTCACTTCCCATTTCCTCCCACACGTCGCAGCGAGGTTATATACGAGACAGGGTTGGTCCATAGTCGCGCACGATTGCTCAGGACCGCGCGCACGCCTTTCATATTTACTTGATATCGCTATTCTCTGTCTCCGAGTTGATATGTTGTGAGGAGCGGCATCCTCTCGAGCAAAGCACAGTGCTGCAGATGGCAATTTAACGATGCCGAGTGTCGAGAATCTATACAACCAACCCCCGAATACAGATGCAGACGTTTACGATCCGGATGATGTTGGTCTGCGCGATACTCCTCCACTACAGATGATACCGAGAATCAAGCCTTCGCCTTCGCCGCCACCGGTAGTACCTTTACCACAAGTTAGTCCTGATTCCAGCCCTGGTTCTCAAGACCGCAAGCGTTCTAATCGACCCAAGAATCGAGCTAGCCGGGGTGATGCTGTGCTAGTCGACCACATGTTTGGTGGGAGTCGTCCAGAAATCGCACGGCAAGCGGGAGATGAGCCTTTAGCATCCCCTGGAGAGGATGATGACCGAGAATCATCACCAAAAGGCACGGAAGTTACAGTGCCGAAGACAGAACTGCACGACATCGCGGTACAGGCCCTGATGGCGAATGAAGCTCATGGACCGGAAAGGCAGGCACAGGCGCCGCGACTTGTTGCGAAGAGCATGTCCTTGGCCCCTCTCTCAATCTCCGAGCCCAAAGCGGCCCCAGCAGAGGATGCAAAGCCCGTATTTCCATCGCTGACCGTGGCGTACCAGTTTGACGCGCGCCAGCCCCGAGCGCCAGAACCCGCTATCAAATCTGAGCCGCGGCCTCCACCAATGTCGGGTGGATTACCTCCACTTCAACGGCTCTCTCCTCAATCTGGCCCTCCTACAGGCAATGTGACGCTACCGTCCATCATTGATCAGCTAGGAGACATCAACCAGCTAACTGAGGCACCTCCTTCGAGCGACCCAAGTGCCTTTGCCCAATCTCCCCCGGCGCGGCCTCCACACCGGTTTGGAAGTATATCCGGACATGTGTCTTCTCCACGTTCCCCCAATGATACGTTTCGACGGGAGCTCCCGTCGCCAGGCCGAGTGCCTACTAGTGCAGGGAGCCATCCCTACTTTCATCACCGTCAACCTTCCAGCTCGGATAGCCAGGTGTATTCTAGCACTGCAGAGTATGCGAGTAGCAGCACTGAAACTCCAAGCACGGATCAGTCAGCCTCAACCCCCGCCCATGGAATTGATCGTATGAGTATTGACGGGATCACGAACCCTCAGGTTGGCGGTTTCCGCTGTGACTATCCGGGTTGTACAGCGCCTCCTTTCCAAACGCAGGTTAGTCTTCAATTCAAAGCCTCTTGAAGTCTTTCTCCATTAGGTCCTTTTGTGAACCCTCATTTGCATTATAGACCTGCAATTTTCTCTCTGTGCGTGCTGTTTTTCTGACCTTCGCACCAGTATCTTCTAAGCTCGCATGCCAATGTCCACTCCAACAGTCGGCCACACTATTGTTCAGTAAAAGGATGCCCTAGGGGTGAAGGTGGCAAAGGATTCAAAAGGAAGAATGAAATGATCCGGCATGGCTTGGTTCACGATTCGCCAGGCTATGTCTGTCCATTCTGTCCGGATAGGGAGCATAAATACCCAAGACCTGATAATCTTCAAAGGTATACACATTCCTTGACCGTACCTTACGTAATATATAAGAACTCCATATATTGTTTTGGTCAACGTAGAGCAATTCGTATCTAGGGGTACTCTTGCTGATGATTCCTACCAGGCATGTGAAGGTGCACCACCCCGACAAAGATAGAGACGATCCTAAGCTTAGAGATGTTCTTGCACAAAGACCGGAAGGTCCAAACAGAGGAAGAAGGCGAAGGGTGCCGACATCATGACATTTGAGAAGGGCAGTGCCGACTGTCTCGGCCTGCAACATCCAACAACAAAAGTACTTTTTATCTTTCAAAGGACTGCTGTCCCGCACTACGTTTTACTAAGGCCCCTTATATTCTATCTGGTCTTACATGACGCGTATACGATTTCTCCTGTTTGAAATAAGTTCAGGAAGGTTTTTACCTCAGGCGTTGGTTATGGCTGGCGTGTTTTAGGCGTCAAGCAAACGGAACGATCACTATTGGAGTAAGGAGCACGGTATACCAAACGGTGCAGTTTTGCTATCGAGGTTAGGAGCTGCATTACCCAGACAGAAGATCATAGTATCGCGAGAGCTACATATTTTTCGCTCCTCATTCTTGTCAATACTTTTCATGCACAGGAAACAAAAACTGATTGAAACCCGTTCTCAATTCCTCTTTCACATCCACATTAAAATCGACCTCAGAACTGAAGCCTTTCATTCCTCTCCTGCACCCCAAGATCCGAAGGTGACGAGGCTATCGCTCAGTAATTCGACCTGTACCTCGTCGTTACCCACCCTGCCAGAAAGCCTCTCTACGACTATCCACAGCCCGCCGAGACGGGCCATCTCAGGAGTTAGATCAATATCGCGAGTTCTGATACCCATCGGCGCATCGCTGAACTCACCGCCATTGGAAAGGTCGAGCGTGGATTTGTCTGGACCTTGTCCCCTTTCCACAGCCAACCTGAGCAACGGTCTAGTTTTAGGCTGATTTTCTGCAGGATTGATGCATCTGGCGATGCATTTGAGTCTTGTGAGCCTCTGGCTCGTGACCTGCGCCCGTACCCGATCCAACCCTTCTGCAAACCTGATGACGGGGAGGCGCATACTCAGGCGTCCCGCACTCTCGGGTGGAAGCGGCCGCACCTCGCATGCCGCTGGGGAACTGACACGGAGGGTGAAGCTGCCTACTTGTCCTGGCTCGAAGGTCGAACAGACAATTGTGTATTTGCCTGCTTGAACATCATGTATATCGGCCAGTGCGCAACCTCTTCGATAATCACCTGACTCTCCCACAATATCTCTTCCTGTAACACTGGACACCCGTTGGCCGCCCGACCAGACCATCTTCACGTGCACCGGCAGCTCTTCAACTGCCGTTTCTAGCAGCAGTCTGATCTTAGTCCTTGATGTAACTGATATACTAAACTGTGGGTTGACTGGGTATGTAGAGGCGCTTGCGTTGCCTCCAGCCGTACTGTGTGTCCATGCTCCAGCGTGGGTTGAGCCGTGGGAGTGGTCGTCTATTGCTGGACCTATCGAAACTCGAGAGCGAGAGAAGAGGGAGAGCGTGAAGGAGTATTTCGGTAGAGGGAGACCATGCTGAGCTACAACGACGGTATATGTGGCGGGACCAGGCGCTTCAAACCTCGCAAGGGTTTGAGGTGAGTCCACAAATGCTCCACGGTACAAAGGGTCGTCGCTGAGAACAACTCTACGCCCATTTGCCTCAAACACGTAGAGACTTATGAATCCAAGCGCACTGGACTTATCAGCTAGTGTATTTGACTTGCCCTGAACTATTTCGTGCTCCCCCGTTGTAAAATGGCGGCTGAGAAGAATCCATATTGGGCCTTTTGCGGTGGTTGTTACTGCGTGCTGCGGATTCTGGAGGAAACAACCCGGAACAGTTATGGAAGGAAGCACCCAAGAGAAGTGACAGTCCTGTCTGTATTTGAAAAGACCCGGATTCCAGTTCAGATATAGAGATTCAAAATTTTGGCCAACTTCTTCAAAACGCATCCAGAAAGTTCCTGGTGTGGTTGCTGTGATGCCTTCTCCTTGGGGAAGTGCATTCCGAATTTCATCTATCCAAGCATGTTCTTGGGGAGATCGAGGTTTGGTGTCGGTAGCGCTAGGCTCTTTCCATACGACACCCTCGTACCATGGATTCTTCACTAAAAGCAAACGCTGAGACCCGGTCTCTCTGATATCGAGGACCGCATAGTCATGTTCTCCGATAAGTCCAAGCACCTTTTCCTCTTTGCTCGTGAGGCGACCAGTACCGAGTGTCATCACGACATCTCCGTAACTGAAAGACTTGCTTATTCTATTCCATAGCTGGTCCAGTTGTATATCATCACTGAGGAAGCAAGAGTCAGAGGAAGAGGTCTCAATAGCAGGTCCTGACGAGACTTACCTTTGAAGGAATATTTGTTCTGGCAACCATCCCGTCAGGACCCATAAATCAGTCCCGGAATTGCTTCCGGGGAAGTCGTAACCGCCTCGGACCTTGAGATAAGCCTTTTCCACTAGAGCAGGCCAGATTAGCCTTGGATTATTACGATCCACTACGTGAAGTTTCCGAGAAGAACTGGAAGACGGCAACCTATCATCGATCGTGACCTTCCTGAAGCATCCGTTAAACTGGAAGCGAAACACGTATCTGCCGCTCTCTGATATTCTGGGCCTACTCGCTGAACTATCATATGGATAAAATGTAGAAGCCAAGAACTGTTCATGGTTTAGTAGAATGCAAAAATGGATATCGCGAGAGAGAAGCTCTCACTGTACCAAGTCCTTTAGATCCTCGAGCCATGCATGCGCAAAGACTTGCAACTACTGAGCAATCTGTTGTGATATCTTGTACCAGATCAAGATCGTTCATTGCCATTAATACATCTTCTCCATTGGATGGTTTATCAGCATCTGCAAGCTGGGTTCCAAAAATTTCAGACGGTCTTTTCCAACCGTCAAAAATCTCGGACTGGGTATGAGACAACTTTAGATCAGGCGTCTCACTACACAATATCAGCCGCTGAGCACAAGCTTTAACAGGAGTATAAATAAAAGTCATTCATACGTATATAGCCCATTCGCAGCTCTTGCAAACGTGCCATCATCGGGGTCTGATTTCCAAACCGGAAACACGAATCCATTAAGCCTCGAGCTCTCAAGCAGAATCAATTGCTCTTCCTTTGTGAGCTCTCTTTCTGATAATGGAATTTTAGTAAACGGCTCTCTTTTCGTGGGAGTCCAATCAGTGGACGCCTTGATAGCCTCGGCCCGGGATAGGAGTTGCTTGCATTTTCGACGAAGCCTTGTCCGGTCTTCTTCGTTGCTCGCCAATTTGGCAGCTTTCATGTAGAGTTCTACAGCTTGAATGGCATTCTGCAGAGCTTCATCCTTGGTACGGGCCGACTCCACGCCATACTCGGCTTCCTATTAATGATAAATAGGCGGACTCTCCCGAGCTCGGAGCACACCATACTTACGACAGCCTTAGCCTCCATGATAGAACACTCTATCTCCTCACAACAGCAGTTTCATGGCCAATCTAGGACCGTGCTGGAGCAAATTTCCAAATTTGGTTGATGCTAAGATAGCAGGCGTTAGTTAATAGCTGAAGCGCGCACTTAGTAATCCAGAGCTCAATTCTACCTTGCCTATGCAAGGCTGGGGCAATCGTAAATCACTTGATGGGAATTACAAGGCTGGCACTCTGCCACAAGCTAGTACGGTCCGTCCTCTGCCTTGCTTACGGAAGTTTTAAGACAGGGTGAGTGGGCCCGGGACCGTTCGCCGTCCCCCAACCCGGAACTCGGTTGTTTGGACCGAGGTATATGTCAGGACCGATGGCTCTATCTACTTAATCCTAATCGCTCATCCACCAACATTCATGTGCTTATTTTCTCCCAAATGAAACAAGGATAGCAATTGCGAGCGCTGGCAATACTTTCTCTCCCGTTAGAGAACGTAACGTGCTCCTAATAGGTATCGAGACGTGGTTGAAGCCGCCCCGCTGCTTGTGATCTTTTGCCATAAGCCCGAACGCAGGTCAAGCGGATTAAAGGAAACTGATCTCGCATAGCAGTATTCCTGGCAGAACCACGCAATTACCATGGCTGCTCTGTCGAAAGAAGTTCTTCCCCCCTGGGGACAGGCAGTTGCAGGTGCTACTGGCGCTGTTATTGCCAACGCCCTGGTGTATCCTCTTGACATGTGAGTACGTCATTGTAGCCGACAGAACGATTGCTAACTTGAAGCTTTTGAACAGAGTGAAAACACGTCTTCAAGTCCAGGTCAAGCGAAAGAATGCCGATGGGAAAGAAGAAGGCGAAGAACACTATGCCTCCACTTGGGATGCGATCACCAAGATTGCCGCCCAGGACGGTATCATTGGGCTGTATGCTGGGATCAATGGCGCTCTTATTGGCGTCGCATCAACAAATTTTGCTTACTTTTACTGGTATTCTGTCGTGAGAACATTATATTTGTCGACTGCAAAGACCACGACCCCTCCCGGCACTGCAGTGGAGTTATCGCTCGGTGCAGCTGCAGGAGCTCTGGCACAAATCTTCACTATCCCTATCTCAGTAGTGACGACACGGCAACAAACACAAACCAAGGAGGAGAAGAAAGGAATGATAGATACAGCTCGTGATGTAATTAATGGCGAAGATGGAGTGAGTGGACTGTGGAGGGGATTGAAAGCTAGTCTTGTGCTCTGCGTCAATCCAGCTATAACTTATGGGGCCTATCAAAGGCTACGGACCATCCTGTTCCCGGGAAAGGCAAATCTAAAGCCTTGGGAAGCTTTCCGTAAGTATTTCGTTCATCATGTGAATCATCATATTCTAACTTGTGAGCTCGCAGTCCTTGGTGCTATTTCTAAATCCCTAGCCACTATTGCAACACAGCCCCTGATTGTTGCAAAGGTTGGGCTCCAATCAAAACCTCCTCCAGCACGACAGGGGAAGCCCTTCAAGAGCTTTATTGAGGTTATGAAATTTATCATCCAACACGAGGGCGTGCTTAGTTTGTTCAAGGGCATTGCTCCCCAAATATCCAAAGGAATCTTAGTCCAGGGGTTGCTTATGATGACAAAAGAAAGGTATGGATTACACCCATATTCTAGGAAGCGTAACTAATCAGATACAGAATGGAACTTATTTTTATCCTCCTCTTCCGATATGTTCGCCAGCTTAGAGCTAAGCAGGTTCAAAAGGTTGCACAACTCGCGGCTTCGGTCACTAAATAATGGCTATACTTGGACGGCGCTTGGGACTTTTTGTTGTGATAAGTTTCTATTGAAATGAATTTCTTCTTGTAGAATCGTCGACATGTTGTACTATCGAATTATCATATGTCTGGAATTCGTTAGAATGGGGCGGCAGGGGCCTCGGCATATACAGTAAGAAGAGGCAAGATAGAAGATATGATTGGGCGGCATATAAGCAATGATCTTTCATAATTGACAAGCATTATATTAATGTACTATTGAGATGTTTGAGAATTAAACAGATGATCGTGGAGACAAAGACAGCTTTCCGCTGGAATATGAAGTTCCGAAAGAACCCATATTAAAGGGCTTGCGCGTCACGTGGTCTAGTTCAAAGCACGTGATATTACTAGGGCTCGGTTCGGTTCGAAGTCGCCCACATCGAAAATCGAGGTTGAATATACGTACAGCAGCCACCATCACAACAACAAGACTGATCGTCTACAACAGTCGCAATGGCGAGTATGTATGATGTTTCTGTTAAAATTAAGATTTTCTCTAACAGATTATCTGCACAGAATCTAAGAACTCGTCTCAGCACAATCAGTCGAGAAAGGCTCACCGAAACGGGTAAGTTGTGAAATATTTCGCACCCTTAAAACGCCGAAAACACTGTGATTGCGCAATACTGACATGACTGCTCTCTATAGTATTAAGAAGCCAAAGACCTCCAGGTATCCTTCTCTCAAGGGAACTGATCCCAAGTTCCGACGAAACCACAGACATGCTCTCCACGGAACGGCTAAGGCATTGGTTAGTCTCTCCTCCAATGGAGCTATCGAATCTTTTTGCTGACAATGGCAACCTTTACAGAAGGAATTTAAGGAAGGAAAGCGGGAGACCGCATGAAGTCAACGATGAATTTTCTTCTTAGATCATGGTAGTGCAATATTCGCAATGTTACGCGGTTTCGATTTGCGGGCGGTTAGGGTCTTAACTGTGACAATGAATAGGCGCGGAACAATAGGCTTCATTCTCAGGAATTGACATGAGAAACATTGCATATTTTTACGGTCAACACAAGAACGATCGATTGCTCCTGTCCCGCAGTGCTCTTTCCCCCCAGCAGTGATGAATTTCAGGAACGGCATTAGTGTGTACAGCTCAAGAGCCTTTCCCATGCTCGTCCGCTGAAGGTTTATTATCGTGCCAAGATCATTTTTCAGACCCTTTCATTACCAAACACCTTTTCTCAATCTCTATGAGGCAACGGTGCATGAAGATCGGGTTACATCAGAATTTCGAGAGCTCATCGTGCCAGATAATGAGAATGTCTAGGCTAGATTACGCCGAAAACTTAGCTCGAAGTTTCTTCTTCCAACTCTTAACTTTTGCAGTTTCTCTCCTACAAGATTTAACCGATCCGCTAATTTAAATCCATTGGCATTGCAACATAGATTCGACCATGGTTTTCATGTAGCGTGACTTTTACTCACATATCAAGGTCTTGCAATCATATTTCAAGTTGAATATTGTAGAATAACTGGGAGTGGTTTGATACTGATGCGCAAGCCTTGACAAGGCGTATTGTAAAGTTCACAGTCTGACTTAGCAAATCTAAGAGATTCCTACTCATGCTATGTGCTGTAAACGGTGGCAATGGTAGTCTAAATCCCACCTACAAGTAGCTTGGAGACAGCCTATTTTGTCTCCCGCTGGAAAAATTGCCTACCGTATATGGCAGTCTCGGCAGTGCTATTGTGGGCGCTAAACCCCTAACGTTTCCCGCCCTGTCAGCACCCACGGTCCATCGCGCCGAGTCCATCGTGCACCTTCTCTCCTCCACCATCGCCAGAGCCTTTTGATCAACTCTTTTCTATCACCGCACCTTCAGTGCCGTTGTTCTTAGGCTCCTTTGAGGTCAGCAGGTCTGCAGGAGTACTTTGACATCTGCCAGGCGACTTTTGTTTCTGTTGCAGTCGTGAAACACTCGGGCGTCAGCGAACCCCCTAGTCACTCACATTTCAACGCATTTCTCGGTCTGCACCATTATGCTCAATATGTCTCGCCACAGCACTCCGATTGAGACAAACTCGACGTCCTCTCTTCGACCTCCGTCCTCTCGTGCTATAGGCTCGGGCCATCATCTTCGTGCATCTGCAGATATGGCGGCATTCTCAAGCTCTCCGTCTTCCAGCCGCATCCGACCTTCCTCTGACTTTTATGGCTCCCAACCTGGTCAAGGCCAAGGCACCTCGGAGAATGATGCATCCGACAAGATTGCTCAGCAGTGGATTGCAGATATTGATCAGTACGAAACAACTCTAGAAGAAATGGCAGCAGCAACTCTCGATCAAGATTTCAAGGACGAACTAAGTGCCATTGAGCAATGGTTTCGAGTTTTGAGCGAGGCAGAAAGGACTGCTGCTTTATATGCTCTCCTTCAGCAGACTACGCAAGTGCAAATTCGCTTTTTCATCCAGGTTTTGCAACAAATGGGGAAAAACCACCCAATGTCTGGCGTTTTGTCACCGGCAAATTTTGACAAAGGTAAGGAACCAAACATGGGGTTGAGGCCAACATTTGCTAAAACTTTTGAGATATAGATCCTATGTCTAATCGCTTGAGTGATGCAATGAACAAGTTAAGTGTTGATGGTTCAAGAAATTCTCTCACTCGGCCTCCGGCAACTCCTTCCACCAAACGGCATTCTGGGCTTGATCCCTCAACAATAAATGCCATGTTTCCTGATGCAGCAGCAGCGATCGCTACCGAGAAAGCTAAATATACTCAACAAACTGGAAATCCACCAGCATCCAACCGAAACAGTGCTGTCTATGACTCACGTGCCTCCCTCGCGGCCCCAACCATATCCGGTCCGACCGAAGCAACAGATAATGGACAACCACCACTCTCCCCTTGGGCATCACGCAGTAATGATCAGAATGCGCGGCCGAAGTCTTCCTCGGGACAAGCTCCGATGGGTCAGTTTATCCAACCACCTCCATCTGCTGGTCTCCGTTCGCCGCGTCCCCAGATTACAGGAAATTCTAACCTGCAAACAACTACCATAACCGCACCCGATAACCAAGGGACCGATCTCCCATTACTGTCGCCTTATAATGCGGGTAGTGGAAATTGGGCATCGATGGTGAATACGCCTATGGTACCTACTTTCAATGCTGCAAATACTGCTGCGACTCAAGCGGATATGGTCGCAAATGCCACGGCCATGAAGCTTGCCGCTCTGTCTACCGTTAATAATCGTTTCGCTCTCGATGATGTTCGCAAGTATCGACGTGCAAGGTCGAATGATGGCCAAGGATCGAATGCACAAGGTCCACTTTCTCCTGGTCTTGCACCAAATATCCCTGGTGCCAATGTTGTTATGATTAATGAACATGGGCAGGTTTTGAGTCGAGAACAGGTTTTAGCACTCCAAAACCAGCAGAATTCGGCGTTTGGTGGCAGGAAATCTCCTCGTCCTAGCTCCCCTGGTCTGGCTATGCAGGGTGGTGGTTTTGGTCAACTTGGATTTACTTCTCCTCAGAATAATGGTTTCTTATCTGCTTATGATGGCACTTCGCCGCTCCTTAACAATGGGATGAGTGGTCTAAACTTGGGTCAATTTGGTATAGCAGGCCATGAAGGGTATCTCTCGGATCACAGTGACATGGTGAGAGGCCGGTCACCGAGAGGCCGTAGGGGCAGTTCGAAGCCCCCCGAGGATCCCACCGATCCAAGCCTCCTGCAGGATATACCCAGCTGGTTAAGAAGTCTGAGACTTCACAAATATACGGAAAACTTGAAAGATATGAATTGGACTGAGCTTATAGAGCTGGATGACAAGGCATTGGAGGAAAGAGGTGTTAATGCTCTCGGAGCAAGAAGAAAGATGCTCAAGGTCTTTGAACAAGTTAAAGGCAAGTGGTTTTCAGCCTTGCCGGTACACGCATACTGACTGTCTCACCAGAAGCTAAAGCAGAAGGAAAGCTTGCCTAACTCGATTAAATCCTTTGCAGTTGTTAGTCTAATACGAGCTATGAACCGGGACAGGATACAGGGACATAAATCATTGCACTAGTGTATATGAATATATCGCGGGCTTAAAAAATACGGAAGATTATGTGTTATAGTTATACGAAGTGAGAAAGACATGTGTTCTTGGGTGCCATTTCACGGTGTGGATACCTTGGAAATGCATTGCAATAACCACTGATAGGAAATGAATGACGGATGTATTCTCGAAAATCTCATAAATAATTGTATGCACGATTGCCAAGTGCTATATGATATTGCACTTAGGTATAATACGTACGATTTTTCAGTGATTTCCAGCCTTTTAAGGCGAAAGAATGATATTAAAAACGTTGGTGACGGTGTCATTGGCATGCCTGGTTTTCTGCATCTTCAACATCTACTCATAGCTACTTCTGTGACCCTCTATGGACATATGTCACAGACCTCCTTGATTTGGTTGACGCACGAGTTCTAACACTACCCTTGAGGCGCACGGGCCAAAGTTAATAATGGCCTGAACTAAATCTACACACGCGATTCCTTATATCTACACACGCAACCGATATCGGCACAACCTTAGGCATTTCAGGTACTCCTAATCGCATACAAGTTACTACTGTGAGTGAGGTAGAACGCATGAATTATAATCATCCAATAGCTCATTCAAAATCAGTACTCAGGCACCTCCACTTCAATATAGTCCTGGGTTTCATCTAGCATTGTACTGTCAGCTAAACTAGCTGGTAGCTCTATATGATCGTCCTTATACAACAATGACATACCTCTTATATAACTTTGTTCGCGAGTTGTTCCAGGCTTATATTGATTTATATAACCTTGCTCAAGACGTGCTATAGCAATACCTGTAGTTGACAGTAGTAGCTGTTCCTTAGGCACTAGTAATAGATCTACAGCTGGAGGAGTTATATTAGAAGGTAATTCAAAGGCTAAAGATAATCGTTTAGTGCTAGACTCAGGCTGTTTTTTGCCTTGTTCTAAAGCACTCTTAAACCTACTTTTACCACGAATTGCTATCGGATCAAATACTTGAATTGGTGGAGGTTTTTGAATAGTTGTAGGTGACCGATAATATCGCTAGTGTGGATGAATATCTTGAAGTTTAACTGATCCTTTATCTTTGATTCTTTCCCAAATTGTATAATAGTAAAGGAGATCCATAGACCTTTGGATTATATATGTATATATTGTTGTAAGTGAGCTGTGTTTTTGTAACAATCCCTCTGTACGGTCACGGTCACGTGAGGGTGCAGTAGGCAGGAGGACAAGTCAGGGTTGTGAGTTGGACGATTTGAGGTTAAGATAGTAACAAAGTATATTGGAAGTTACTTAAGTTGAACACAAGGTTCCTATTTACTATGGTAATGATTGTGGTTTATATAGTAAATGATTATGCAAGTAATATAGGGAATATAGGCAATATAGCCCTATATTCCGTATACTGCGTATACTAGTCACGTGACAGTTCTACCAGTAGATCTCTACCGGTATCCTTAAGCGCCAGCTAACCTAGGGCCTGGTGTTATCCCTCTCTACTGGTCATTTTTGACCAGTAGTATTCTGCCAGAATATTTCTACTAGTAGATTCCTACCAGTCGTTCCCTATCGGCAACTTTATCATATGTTTGTAACATTATCCCTTTTTTGCTCTAGCGTCACCCCGACGCTTAAAGCATGAGGTCAGAATATCTGTAGTTCTGTATAATCTTCTTTCTCTTTTATCATGACCCAAAAGGTAACTATTTTTGACAAATAGTCCAAGTACTCCGTGTACGATAGTCGGGTGAAAAAGGGCAAGTACATCACTAAATTTGGGTTCCTTATAGTTTACAAATGTCGTTATTGCGAAATAAACAGGAAAGACTACAAATGCTCCCTTAGCTCTGTCAAATGTTCCGAGTGTGTCTACCGCGGTAGTCGTTGTGAGCTCGACCTTAGTGCCGACGAGTTACAACGAATAATTAAAGAAAAAAAACGTCTTGAGAAGGAAGAAAAAGAAGCTCTTGCACGCACCGTCCGCATGCGCCGTTTACGCAAGCAGTTAAAGACTCGTGCTCGTCTGATAATCATAAAAGGTGCTTCTACTATAGAAAAACTAGAAGAAATCGAAAAAAAAGAGTGTGTTAAACAAGAAAAAGCGGAGAAAGAAAAACAAGTAGAAGCATCTGCTCAGGAGATTAACACAGTTTCTTCCTCCGGCCTCGTCCCGACTTCCTCAGGTAACGGTTACGCTGCTCTAACTCTGGACGAGTTTTTAGCAATTCCGCTTCTTGGGGATTCTTTTTAACAACAGTTCGAAGGTAGTCTTTGACTAACTTCTAAAAGTTCATGAAATTGGTAAATGGTTCCCACGAATCTTTTGATTCCGGATACCTTTCCTAGTTTACCAGATATCTTAGTTTGCTATGATAAATCTTATGATCTTTGATTCCTTCGACGTTCTATTCCTTTTTTGGGTTTATTTCGAGCTCGGTATCTGGTGTTTTAGATACATTTAATGGTGTTGGTTCCAATAGGGAAACATGAAATACAGGATGTATTTTCATAGTTTTTGGTAGTTTTAATTCATATGTCACCGGTCTTTTTTTGTTTTTGATCTCGAATGATCTAATCTTCTTCTAATTTAATTTATCGCTTGGTTTTTTTGTCGTAATATTCTTACGATCAAAGTAGACTTTATCCCCTTTTTTAAAGTTAAGCTTTTTTTTATAGTTCTTGTTGTAGTATTTAGATATTTTATCTCGAAACTCCTCGATTTTTTTTTTGAGTTTTTCGTGAAGTTCCTTCATCTAGTATGCTTTTCGTTTTCCGTGTTCGGAAACTGATCTAGCTTCCTTGGTTATTCTTTTTGTATTTGGCTTATGTCTGTAGTTTGTGTAAAATAGTAAAAACCCAATTGTAGTATGCTTCGAGCTATTGTATGCGAATTAAGCTAATGGTAAGAGTTCCATCTAATTGTTTTGTTGGTAGTTGGTGTAACTTCTTAGATAGACTTCTAAAATCTGGTTCAGGTGTTCTGTTTGTTTATTTGTTTGCGAATGAAATACCGTTGACAATTTACGTTTGATGCCTAGTTTAGCTATGAACGTTTCCTAGAATTTCGACGTAAACAGGTTGTCTCTATCCGAGACTATCTCTTCTAGGACTCCCTAGATTAACGTGACGTATTTTATAAATATAGTTGCCAGTTCTTCTGTTCCCTAATCTATTTATTATAGAATAAAAATACCATATTTCGTCAGTTTCTTAGTAACCGTTAGGATAGAATCGTAAACTACCTCAGTTACTGGGTTCTCCGACAGTAGCAGTGCTGTAATGAAGTCTTATGTAATTGATAACTATGTAGTCTCTGGTGTTTCCAGCGGTTGCAATAGTCTATAAGGTTTCCTTCTGGTACTCTTGGCTTTCTGGTATATGTCGCAATTCCTTATTATTTACCTGATGGTTCTGAGTAACCCTGGGGTACAGTAGTCATGAAGAATTTTTTCTTTAGTTTTATCAAGTTTTTGGTGCCTATTAAGAGGTGACCCATGTTTTTCTTTAACAAATTTTCCTTGTAGTTCAGTGGAAATGTATAGTCTTTTGTCTTAATATTATAACCCGTTAATTTTTTCTTATATAAGGTCTTCTTTTCTCTTATATAAGTTAAGGGTTTCCCTTAGGATGGTTTCTTTGATCTTGTTTTGTTAGTGGTAATTTATTAGTCTCGAGATCGCTATTATCTATCTCGTATTATAAGTAAACCTGTCTTCAGTTTCCTTGAGGATTACTGGTTTTTCCGGTTCTTTTCTTTGTATATACTTAGGTTTTCTGCTAAGAGTGTTTGTTCTTGTATTTTCCGTTCCTTTAATATAACAAATTTTAAAGTCATACTCAGAAAAGGTCTCGGACCATTGAGCTTGTCTTCGATTGAGTTCTTTATTGCTAAGGAAATATCGAAGATTCTTATGGTCCGTTAGGATTTCTACTTGGTGCTTTACCCTGACCAAGTAAACTTTTTACTTTTTGAATGAGTCTACTATTGCAAGTAGTTCCTTATCATATATCGGATAGTTTAGCTCTACAATAGAGAATTTTCGCGAGTGAAATACAATTGGTTGCTATTTCTTATATTTATCTTGCTGGTTTAGTACTGTTCCTAGTATTTTATCTGAAATATCTGTTTCTACATAGATTGCTGAGTCGGGGTTAAATATGGCCAATATTTTCTTTTCTTTGAAAGATCTCTTGAGGTTGTCAAAGGCTTGTTGCTCTTGTTTCGTCCAACGGAAAGGTTTGTTTTTTTTAGTTAGTTCTGTAAGTGGTGTAACTTTGTTTAAGTATTCTGTTATAAATCTCCGATAATAGTTAACGAATCTAAGGAAACTCTGTATTTCCTTAACCGTTTTTGGTACTAGCTATTCCAGAATAGTGTGGACTTTCTTGTCAGATGTTTGTATTTGACCTAAGCTAATAATGTGTTCTAGAAATTCTATATCTCTGACGTGAAATTGGCATTTTGCAGGTTTGTACCTTATTCCTGTGTCTCACAGGGCTTGCAAAACCTGTTTAATATGCTGCTTATATTCTTCTGGATTCTTGGAAAAGATTAAGATATCGTTTAGGTAAGTTAACATACAAACATTTAACTATGGTCTTAAGATATTGTTAGCTAATCTTTGTATGGTAGCTGGTGCATTAGTGAGTCCGAACAATATAATCAGTGGTTCATATAACCCATATCTGGTATAAATCGCAGCTTTTTATTCATTATTTTTTTTGATTTTTATTAAGTTAAACGCGGATCACAAGTTAAGTTTCGTAAAAATAGTTGCTTTATGTAATTTATTTCGTATATTATCCGTGAACAATAAAGGATATTGATCTTTAATTATGCTAGCGTTAAGACTTCGATAGTTTCCATATAGATGTCCTCTCGGGTTGTCTGGTTTAAGTACTTACAGTAGTAGTGCTCCTGTTGATAACTGTAATTCTCGATAGAATTCATATTCTGTTATCTCTTTTAGCTATTCTTTTAGGACTTCATCTTGCGCTACTGTTGTTGGATAAATTAATTCAAATAATGGTTCGAATCTTTCTTTAAGTTTGATTTTGTGATCTTATGGTTTATACTCAGGTAAAACTTTATCCGCTGGTTTTTTCTTAAACAATTCCGACTATTCCTTATATTATTCTAGAATATCGAAGGTTTTTGGCTGATCCGATTGGTCTTTGTTTATGTTATCCGAGGTAGGGTTAATCGTGTTTAATTCTTGGGGTTTCCCTTGTCCCAAGGTACACTGATATCCGTCTAAGTACAGGACTTTTTATTGCTAATCAACTCTAGGATTGTGCTTACTTATCTATAGTAGTCCTAGAATAATTTCGTATCGGTTTATATATGTGATATCGAAAGTTATTATTTCTTGGNTGCGATTCGTTCACTATTATTCCCACAGGTACAGTTTCCACTTTTACTTCGATAGGTGAGATTGTTTTATTAGCTAATTTGATGGAATACCTGTTTTCCTTAATTCGAGTATATAGTCCTAGTTTAAGTACTACTTCTGGTAATATGAAATTATATGTTGTTCCAGAGTTAATTATTGTTTTGATATTATATCCTCTAATAACAACATTTATAACGAAGTTACTTTCGCTAATAGTATTAATTTTCTGATTCTGTTGCTAAGCTTCTTTGACTCGTCGTCTGGGATTAGGTTCCTTGATTCGTCGATACTGTTTTACTGATTGTCGAGGCTGTTCCTCTTCTTTTTCCGAAGAAGATGTATATTCTTCGTTCGCTGAAGACGCATTTTTTTCAGTTTCTTTTTCTTGTTGTCGTTGAGTTGCTTTTTTTGCTACGTTGATTTTTTTGTTTGTATCGACAGGTGGTAGTTAATCATTTTTTTCCGACGATATTTCCCCTATGGTTTTGAGGAATTCGTCTATTAATATTAGTTCTGAGTTTGGGAATCGATTAGTTATGGTGTTTTGAGCTACGTTAGATGTGATCTATCGTTCTTGTCTTATTTTTTCTAAAGTTTCAAAAAAGTATCAAATTTCCTTGAACGTGTATTTTTTACTAGTGCGGGGGTATTTTCTTTCCTAGAATATATTAGTAATGTCTTCTATAGTTACTACTCACATGTTTCTGTTGGTTGGGAGCTCTGGTTCTTGGGTATCTAATAGATTAAGGTACCTTCTTCTGTCGTTTGTTTTTATAATTTTCAGACAGTCCCAGTTTCAACTTACTACTGTTATTACTTCATCTAATTCAGAGTGTAAGTGTTTACTAGTCTTTTGTTCCTACCAAAAAATATCTTTGTGTTCGTTAGATCAATCGAGGATTTTCCAACAGCAAATATACCTGGGTCTTAACCTGAGATAATACTTTAGGTTCAATCGTTCGAATACCCTTGGGTATATTACTGTGGTATGTTTTCGGATATAGCTTGTTTCTAGTGTTGCGTAATCTAGCAAAGAGCTAATATACTCCCCCAGTTTCTGTGTGCGTTGGGCGGGTTCCGCTTCTATAGAGGTGATCTCTATAGTAGTTATTTGTTTTCCGTTGCTATGTTCCTTTCCCTTGTGGTTGCTGGCCATGTGCCTCAGCAATCTATACTTGAAACAGAGCTTTTCTCTTATATGTTTGTTTTTTTCGGTCTTGGATAAGCTAAAGTTCTGAGGCTTTGTTTTCTTGCTGTTACCCCGGTTTCTTTTTTTAGGGTAATGCTTACTGATGATATCCAGGTCTATAGGGTTTCTTTTGTCCTGACGACTGAACTTTTTCCGGTGATGGAAATGAGTGGGTTCCTTTTTATCCAACTTTATTTCTTTGAATTCATTCCCGATTTTGATGCTTGTGTCAATAAATTCATTAAGTGTCTTAGTCTGGGGTCGTTGGTACAGTTCTTGGCGAATTTCTTTCTTCAGTCTTACGTGGTATTAGTTTATTAGAGTTGCTTTTCTCTAATTGACTTGTATTGAATATTGTTGAAATAAAACGGTGTATTTATGTGTTTCTTTAGTTTGTTTAAGACAGTTCAGTTGTCGCTCTATGTTTCGAGTTTTATTGATATTTCCCTATAGACGTATTAATTCTGTTGTGTAATTGTTATAATTGGTTAGAAGTTTTCTTGTTTCAGTGTTTCAAGTACTTTTATTCGTGGAGAACTATTTATTTTGAAAGGGTTTAAACTATTTGGCAGCGGTTCCCCTTAAGTAAGATGTGGTTTACAAGATTCTCTGGGTATCTGATAGAAACAAGGCCTGGTTCAGGACCAAGTATGTCCTTGTTTGAATTAAGTAGGGTTTGAGTTTCTTTTGATCTTTATAAAACAAGTCAGGTTTTGTTACTTTAAACTCTTGGGTTTTGTCGCTGGACATATTTGTTGTTGAGTGGTGTTTAGCGGTAGTGGACTGAGAGATTTGTTCTGCTCTTTTACCTGATAAGTTTCCTGTATTTGAAGGTGTTGGTGAAGGCGCTTTTTCCTTGTCTTTGGGTGATATAACAACTTTTTCTTTAGAGGTTTCTTTAGTTTCTTCTTCGGAGTCTTCTTTTTCC
Source organism: Scytalidium sp. 3C (assembly GCA_000743665.3). Classification (NCBI taxonomy): domain Eukaryota; kingdom Fungi; phylum Ascomycota; class Leotiomycetes; genus Scytalidium; species Scytalidium sp. 3C. The sequence continues at coordinate 1,081,682 of JMRO03000009.1, forward strand.
GAAGTTTCTTTGGTGTTATTTTTTAGTTCGCTTGTTTCCTTAAGCTTATAGTCTTGATTTATATAAAGTATTCAAAATGTAACAATCTTTTTGTACGGTCACAGTCACGTGAGGGTACAGTAGGCAGGAGGACAAGTTAAGGTTATGAGTTGGACGATTTGAAGTTAAGATAGCAACGAAGTATATTGGAAGTTACTTAAGTTGAATATAAGGTTCCTATTTACTATGGTAATGATCGTGGTTTATATAGTAAATGATTATGCAAGTAGTATAGGGAGTATAGGTAGTATAGTCTTATACTTTGTATATTGCGTATACTGGTCACGTAATAGTTCTACCAGTAGATCTCTACCGGTATTCTTAAGCGCCAGCTAACCTAGGGCCCGGTGTTATCCTTCTCCACTGGTTATTTCTGACCAGTAGCATTCTGCCAGAATATTTCTACTAGTAGATTCCTACCAGTCGTTCCCTACCGGCAGCCTCATCACATGTTTGTAACAGTTTTGGTAGTTTACTAACCTCACAATAAAGCTTTTGTAACGCATATCTATAGATCTAGTTAATTAATTCAGAAAATCGAAGCAAATTCACGTTGTGCTTTGGCCGTAATTGATCTTGAGCTACAGTTTTAGTGATTTCTCGTTGCTGAATTTTCTAAAAAAGCTCCAAACGATCAAATATATTATTCAAGTCTTTGGTTAACTGTTGTAGCTATAATTTTAGGAGGCTATGATAGCTTTCAATTGAAGAAGTAACTAGTATACCAAAATGAGGGTGTTGTTAGGAACGCTATATATAGTAGAATAGCTATTAGCGATGCGATCGCTAATATTGTGCCTTTTTGGTCCGTTTAGCCTAGTTGGAAAGCTATTCGCTAGCTAGCCCTAACAGGTGTTGATTCACCTAATATCGTATTAATTTCTTTTTCTATAAGTTAAACCAAGTATTTATAACATAATCAACTGTTCGATAATTAAATTTCTTTAATTCGACGAGATTATCTTCATATTCGCGTTCAGTTGTAGAATTGAAAACATCCATACAAACCTGTAAAAATGTTTTGAATTCAAGGTGTTATTCCCAAGTACTATCCTTCCTTTTAACTAAAGCAGGGAAATATCGTTTGGTTTTAACTAATATATTCATATTGACATGCCAACAGCAAAGGATATGAACAGAGCCAGGGAATGATGTATCTATTACTTTGATCAAAGCTAATTTTCTATTGGTAACTATACTAAAAGGTTGTGGAATCAAGTGGTGTTGTATTATTCTTTGGAGGTGATTGAGAATCTACTTGTATGATTTCTTTGTTTCATCTGACAAGAATACAAGCTTTATTTGAATTACTTTGTTTCTTCCTGTTATTGTATATATATTAAAAAGTGACATATTGAATCGATTAGTTTTATAGATACAGTCCATTAACAAAATATCAGGATTTTGTTTCCATAATTCGAGTACTGTAGGATAGATAAATAACAAGTGAATAAAGTTATTGTTGGAGTTGGTCTTATAAGTAGAGTTAAAACTGTGTTCTTCAAGTTTACACTTAATTTATTAGCAATCGATCAGTAAAAGATTTTAAATAACTTATAATAACTATTGAATTAGAGTCCTTCTACTTAGTTCTTAATTCCTTATTGATTGAGTCATATTCGTGATATCAGTGGTAGTTAATTGAACTTTAGGATAATTCATGTGTAAAGCACTTAGAATTTATGTATTAGCTACACCAGATCTCCACAAGGATTCGACCTGATTGCGAATAACAGAGTCTAGGGAAGTAATTCTATGAGCTAAACGAGCTACTAGAACTGTAAAAGCTATGTGGTTGTGTGTGTTATTCAAAACCTTCAATATCCAAGTACTTGAGAGTATATCTTTAGATACAACAACCTTCATTTTATAACCATATTTTTTGGACCCTGATTTAGCGCGTTGCTTACTAGGATATACAGTAAGTCGTTTACTTTTAGAATTGTAGATTCTAGTACGATCACAAGAATATAATACACGGTTAAGTTGAAAAGTTCGAGTATAAAAAGCATATTCGTTTGTATAAGTATGCTTTTGAATTGAAGCAAAAAGAGTAGAGATATCGGTATAAACAGCTTCAGGAAGAGCAGGGCCATATAGAAGGGGTGTAGGAGTTGCTATTCCATGAAAAAAAGCCTAAATCAAACGCCGATTAAGTACAAATATCTGTCAATAAAGTGGTGGAAATAGTGGTAAAAAAGCTAACAACGAAGGGTAATAGGAAAGGTCATATCGCGTTTTTGACGCGAAACGCGTGCTGCATGCGTGGATTAAGTGGTTCCTTACTAATTTGTATGTGGGCGCATGGTCCGTGTGTGAGCGATATCGGTTGCGTGTGTAGATTTAAGAAAACCCGTGTGTAGATTTAGTTCAGGCCTTAATAATTTGGCGGGGCTTGCATACGGGTCTTTTTTACTAGCGAGCCACGCGAGCCTAGCTGACAAGGCTGAGCGATCGTCGTTTTCAATTCTCCGCCTCATCTTTGCGAAGTAACATTAAGCTACGAAAACCTTCATTCCCAATGCTTGCGAACTACGTATCCACGCCCAACCCAGGCCTCATCCAGTGTTCAGTATGACTTTACAATCTCATGACGATACAATTCGTGAACCAAGTTACTCTATAGGCGCGCTGGCCCCCGTATCGTTCGATTCCTCAACACCACATTAGCCATGCCTCAAAGTAGCCAATACCCTGATCCCGAAGATTCAATCCGTATGCCAGAGTTCCCATGGCTTGGCGGGAATTCTCATCTTCAAAATGTCCCCTATCAAGACCACTTATCGGTCGGTAGCCAGAATTCGGAAAACGCGAAAGCAGATTTTTATGCAGCGAGCGCGAAGCAGCGAAGTGAGCAGCGGGACCATGAGGAAGAGACAGATTTTCTCCAAGGTTTAGGAGCTGAGTATGTCTTTCCTGTTCTACATCCACTACCATGGTATTGACTACGATATAGGCAAGATGGTGAAATATCCGACGCCGACTCTGACTACCTTGAGCATCAAGCAGATATGCTTAAGTTTAAAAATTCTGTTCTCAAATTCAGAGCGGCTCAGAGGAGCGAAAGCGAAGAGGAAGAAGATGCCGCTATTTCTGATAACGATGACTTGGCTACCACGTCTACATTGACACGTTCAGGGCGAGGTCGAGGGCGATGGGGAAAGGTGTCTCGTGGTACACGAGGTGGCCGCGGTCGGGGCGGTCCAAGAGGCCCTCGAAAAGCAGCTGAACCAACGGGCGACATTAAGTTGAGACTAAGTAGAGCTTCTGAGGCTTTCATCAAGCAAGACTACGATGGGGCAAGGCAAATTGTCTCTGAGGTCATTCGTATCAACGCGGAGACTTACGAAGCCTGGACACTTCTAGCGACTATATTTGAAGAGATCGGGGATACGAACAAAGCTGTGATGGCTCTTATGTATGCTGCCCATCTCCGACCAAGGGATGTGAATGCCTGGTTAAATTGTGCAAGATTTGCACTTGAAGAAACTGGCGATCATAGATCTAAGTACATCCCTTCGGCACACTTCTGCTACTCATCCGCTTTACGGGCAGATTCCAAGAATCTAGATGCTCGATATGGAAAAGCTGCTCTTTACATGGAACAAGGCAACACGAATTTAGCTATCTCAGAGTACAAGATCATTCTGAGCCGGCGACCTCAGGATACAAGTGTCCTTCGCAATCTTGCAGAAGCTTATATTGATCAAGATCAGGCCGAATTAGCTAAAGAGCTATATGTTGCCAGTATAGCTGGTTTGAAGACTACCACCACTAATCTCTGGGATGTTTTCAGCTGGTCGGACGTCAATATTTATGTGGAGCTCTATGGTTATCTGGGACAATACAATGAAGCGATAAAAGAGCTAAAGTCAATTGCTCGGTGGATGGTTGGCCGTCAAGTTGAACATTATTGGGACAGCGTTACAAATAATGATTGTGAGTGGGACTGCGATGATCTCAGAAGGACCAAGATCCCTCAGTTCGTTATTGGGAAGTTTCCGTCAGAATCTTACGGTCCAAGTCTTCCACTTGAGTTACGCGTCAAGCTCGGCTTATATCGTCTTCAACTTGATGATCACAGTGAAGCAATGGTACTTCTTTTTCTCATCCGTATAAAGTATCTGGCTGACATATGCTAGCATCATTTAAATTTTCTGGATCCCATGAACAGCACTGGAAGCGATAAGGTGTTAGATTATCCAGATTTATTTCGCGAAGCTGCAGAGCAGCTTCTTACATCTGGACTCTATAAGGATGCTCTGACGTTTTATGAGCCCCTAAGAAATATTCCCGAACAGTCAGATGCTTCGCTCCACGTTCAACTGGGTACGTGTTATATCCACCTATCGATGAAACAGCAGGGCGAAGAATGCTTTCAAACAGCAATACAGATTGATGAGAATAATATTGAAGCTCGCATACAGCTCGCAAAGTTGTATGAAGAGCTTAACGAGCAAAAGCAGGCCTTCATATTCGTTAACGAGGTCATGTCACTTAGGAGAGCACAGGGTTTAACCTCCTCTGAGACTGACACTGGAGTTGATGGAGCCCAAACGGATGCCCAGTATCTCATGAAAGACAAGCAACCACGAAAATCACAATACAAACCCCGACGACTTGCCAATCCCGTAGATCGGTTAAAAGATGAAGCAGCCAGGGCAGAACAGTTACATAGTCAATATTTGATCATGCAAGCAGAACATGGTAGGATGCGGGATGGTAATGAGGAAGCTACTCAAGCCTGGATGGATGCAGCTGGAGAACTCATCGATGATTTTCGAAGTTGCAAGACATTCTATCCCTGGGACAAATATGTCCACTTTTTGGGATATTCTAGAGATTCTAAACTTCAAGCACAGACTCCACTTGATAGTGATATCAGTGCAATGGCAGATCGGCTTTCACAAAGTAGGTTTGATTTTCATTGCCCTTAATGATATAGCGTTCTGACATTCATAGATTTGGGAGCGAATTCTCAAGACGGTGGCAAGCTTGGTAAGGCGGACATTCCGGCTGATTACCGTGGCATATCCTTTAGCGTCTGGTTGGATATCTTTCTTGAATTCGCCCTGTGTCTTGCTAAAGCTGGAAGAGCCCGCGATTCGTATGAAATATGCGAGGCAGCGAAGGATGCAATTGTGTTTTATCACAATAGGGAAGATATGTTTATGATTCATGTCTGTTGGTGTAGTATGTTGTACATCTGTCACGCACTTAACTTCTTGAGCTAATTGCTCCTAGCTTGTGCATTATTAACGAATGACGAAGAGACATGTGTATCAGTGGCTCGTTTCTTTATGAAAGATTACCAGTTCACTACAGATGCGTACAGGATGTTCGCTGCGATTACAAGGATCTGTCAATCTCCAATCTCTTGGTATAACTCAGGACCAACGCAGAAATACATATTACGACAGATTAAAGCTATGGATTTCTCCTTAGTTGACAAAGCGCAGCGAGAGAAATATTTCGCCGAGAAGGGTTCCTACTCGGCTCAGGATGAGAGTGGCCGACTTATAATTAATGATGACATGGATATTGCCCTTCTCATGCTCTATGGGAACATACTCTATACTGGCACCAGCTACGCATATGCGTTGAGTAGGTCATCTTCGTTCTCCTATATCCATTGTCAACTGCTTATACATTATCAGACTATTTCTTTAGAGCCCTTGCTCTGGATCCTACGAATCCTGTAATCCACTTGAACATCGGACTAGCCTATATTCACTATTCTCTAAAACGGCAGGCTGAAAATCGACAACACCTCATTATGCAAGGTCTGACATTTTTGTTTCGCTATCATGAACAACGTTGCCGATCGCCAAATGTCGAGGAGCGGCAAGAAGCACACTATAATATTGGCAGAACATATAACATGCTGGGTTTGTCGAATCTTGCCGCACCATACTACTCACGGGTCTTAGACGAGGCTGTAATTCATGGAAGAAAAGCGAGCCGAGAGGATCTTGTAGTGGAGGCTGCTTATAATCTTCAAGCAATATACATTGCCAGCGGTAACCAGCAGCTTGCACGCGCTGTTACGAACAGCTGGCTTGTCATTTAACGAATCATCCATATAGGAAGAGTTTAAACAAAAGCAATAACCCGATAAGGTCAAATTACATTTACTATACGTATCAGATAACTCAAGTGCAACTGCAAGCCATCCGAACAAATCTAGAGGCGCTGAGGGCTTATATCCGCCGGCTAGTGAAATCCATATGGCCGAAAATTCTAGTGGCTTAAAACGAATGCAGCTGTGTACAGTATCACAGGCAAGATCGAAGAACCAAATGGTAGCTTATACAAGTAGTATACTTAAAAGTACGAAGAGCGGGCACCGTTCGCGCCCTCACCTCTTCTTGTAATGTAAAGGCAAAACAAAGACATGGAATGAATCGAAAATTTGTAACCTCAGCTGATTCCCAACCTCTCAAAGAAAGTCGGAACGACTCCTCGAAATCAGGCGCCCAGCAACGGGTAATTATCCTCTCCGCACGGCGCGAAAACAGTCTTGTCAATAGTTGGACGAGGTGTCTGTAAGTAATGTGTTTGTTGAAGCCGGCGTTGAGAGGAGAAAGAAAAGATAAAGAGTACAAGTCGAGACTTATATTGAATTTTAAATGTCCGTGCACGCAAGAACTTCGCTATTCCTCCCTGGGCTAGACCGATTAGAATGCTGGCTTGTGAGCTGTGGACAAGCGAGCCTCACAAGAGCAACCTGGCAGCATCTCGAGATCATATTTAAGTGTCCAAAGGAACCCACAGCCAAGTCGCGATCCTCTGGGCTACCTTACTCACCTAGAATAGGGTTACGATCCTAGATTTCTAGCTCCGCGAAGAGAGGATTACGCTTATTATATCCAATCGCAACCCAAACTTCTTCCCCGCTGCAAGTTTCCAACCTCAGTTATGGACTACGAAGCGTTGAAAGAGCAATGGAGCGAAGTAGAGGACCGAGACGGGATCCGACTCAGTTGGAATGTGTTTCCTAGTTCCCGCATGGTTGGTCAACCTTATGCCACCACTGTTCATTGCTGACCTGTGTTCAGGAAGCATCGCGTCTGGTTGTCCCTATCGGTGCTTTATACACCCCTCTCAAGGAGAAGCCAGACACACCGCTGTTACAGTTTGAACCAGTTGTGTGCAAAGCTCCATGCAGATCCGTGTTGAACCCGTTCTGGTAAGCAGATGTAAGAAAATGCGTCCAGTATAAGCTAACTTTTACTAAAGTCAAGTCGATGTTCGAGCTCGTCTTTGGATATGTCCATTCTGCTTGTCACGTAACGCACTTCCGCCTCATTACAAAGACATAACTGCCAATGCTATCCCACCCGAACTACATCCTGCCAACACAACCATCGAATACCGACTTTCCCGCCCGGCTCCAAGTCCCCCAATCTTTCTGTATGTAGTGGATACTTGCCAAGAGGATGATAGTTTATCCGCTTTAAAGGAGTCTCTTATTATGAGCTTGAGCCTCTTGCCAGAAAATGCGCTGGTTGGTCTGGTGACATTCGGTACCATGGTGAGTTAGTCCTGACTTGAGGCATCATAGATGTTGTCTTACAATGATTTAGGCACAAGTCCACGAGATCGGTTACACAGAATGTCCTAAATCATATGTTTTCAGAGGATCGAAAGACTACTCTGCAAAGCAGGTTCAAGAGATGCTTGGACTACTGGCACCAGGCTTACGCCCAGGAATGCAGCAGCAGCCTGGACGACCTGTTCCACCAATGGGACCTGCAGCCCGATTTTTATTACCCGTACAACAAGCCGAGTTCCAGTTGACGAAAGCATTGGAACAACTGCAGAAAGATCCATGGCCAGTTGCAAATGATCGCAGAGCGCTTAGATGTACTGGTGTAGCCTTGAGTGTTGCTGTGGGGCTTTTGGAATCTTCATTCCAAAACGCAGGTGGACGGATAATGCTATTTGCTGGTGGTCCCGCGACAGAAGGACCAGGATTAGTGGTTGGACCAGAGCTCAGGGAGCCTATTCGATCCCATCACGACATCGATAGGGATAATATTAAATACTATAAGAAAGCCTTGAAGGTGTGTCCATTCCAAATTCCCAAGTAATACGGTCTGCTAAGCTCAGGAAGTTTTATGACAATCTTGCCAAAAGAACTGCGCACAATGGCCATATTATCGATATATTTGCCGGCTGTCTTGACCAAGTGGGTCTTCTCGAGATGAAAGGCCTGTCCAATTCGACCGGCGGTCATATGATTCTCACAGACAGTTTCACTTCGTCCATGTTCAAGCAGTCTTTTGTTCGTGTCTTTGAAAAAGATGGCGATGACAATCTCCTGATGGGGTTCAATGCCTCTCTTGAAGTTGTTACAACGAAAGAGCTGAAGGTGACGGGTTTAATTGGACACGCGGTTTCAATGAACAAGAAATCGACCTCGGTAGGTGAAACCGAATGTGGTATTGGTAATACTTGCTCGTGGAAAATGTGTGGTATCGATCCAAGTGCCAGTTACGGAATCTATTTTGAAATCGCTAGCCAAGGCGGCCCTGGTCAACAACAGCAAACTCCTCAAAAGGGCATGATGCAGTTCCTTACTTACTACCAACATTCATCTGGCCAATTCCACCTTCGCGTAACGACAGTGGCTCGGAATCTGAGTGGTGCTGCTGGTGATCCAGCAATTGCCCAGTCGTTTGATCAAGAGGCTGCGGCAGTCCTAATGTCCAGGATTGCTGTATTCAAGGCAGACGTTGATGATGCTCAGGACATCCTACGCTGGGTTGATAGGATGTTAATCAGATTATGCAGCAGATTTGCCGAGTATCGCAAAGATGACCCATCCTCTTTCCGACTGGAGAAGAATTTCACTCTCTATCCTCAGTTCATGTTCCATCTCAGGAGAAGCCAGTTCCTTCAGGTCTTCAACAACTCTCCTGATGAGACGGCGTTCTACAGGCACGTGCTTAATCACGAGGATGTCAGCAATTCCTTGATAATGATTCAACCGACACTCGATTCTTACACATTTGATCAAGATGGAGGTCAACCAGTGCTGCTTGATTCAACCTCGATCCAGCCAACTCATATTCTTCTTCTAGACACCTTTTTCCACATCCTGATCTTCCACGGCGAGACCATTGCCGAATGGAGAAAGGCTGGTTACCAAGACCAGGAGGGATATGAGAACTTTGCATCTCTGTTAGAGCAGCCGAAAGAGGATGCCAGGGTATGTTTATTCTCAAAGTGTGTTTACAGCAGCTAACCTGTCAACAGGATCTGATAACTGACCGCTTCCCATTGCCGCGCTTTATCGTCTGTGATGCTGGCGGTTCTCAAGCTCGGTTCCTTCTATCCAAGCTAAATCCTTCCACAACACATACCACTGGAGCTTATGGCGGAGTGGGTGCACAAACTGCGCAAACTATTTTCACGGATGATGTCTCCCTCCAAACCTTTATGGATCATTTGATGAAGTGCGTCAAACATCCCCCCATTGCTTCACACTCACATGGTTAAACTAACGCGCTATGCAGGTTGGCCGTTAGTGGAACTAGCTAGATCTAAAGAATTGACGGTACATTTGTCAATGATACGTTGTTTTTGCCCTAACAATAATGATGATATACAAGCGTCCAAGATCAGCTATATGTCTGAAGCAGTAAAACCGCACTTTATCCGGTAGCGGTTCAAGTCCAAATCAGGTAGATTGTCAGGGGCTTCCGTAAGAACTTGGCGAACTATAGGGATTGTTGCAGTGCACATGACCGCCTGGATCTATAGTTATAATAATAGTTTGTCCGCATATAGAGTAGGCAAATTCAAACTCCATTACTCCAACAGACTACTACTATTCGTACCGATTCTGTGGGGAACCCCGTCCTTCTAAATCCAAGCTAGTAGGTGCTGATTTTGGTGCATTTCGGAGTACGCGAAGTTCAAGCTCTCGGTCCTCTCACGTGATCTCGCTTAGGGCTACTCTTAGAACTCCCACTCAACGGCACTAAGGATCCCGAACTTTTTTGAAATCGAAATTGACACAACTTTGGGCATCATACCTGCGGTCCTTTCCAATCAATCGCAACCATGCGTAAGTCTTACCAGATATTCTAAACAGAATTTGTATGCTGATTTTAAATAGCTCCAAAGATCGATCCCAACGAAATCAAGATCATGTATGTGACCGTCGCATTTAAGCAAGAGGCTTGTGGGCTTAGGTATACTGATTATTTTGAATAGCCACCTCCGAGCAACTGGAGGTGAGGTGGGAGCATCGTCCGCCCTTGCTCCAAAGATCGGTCCTCTTGGTCTCTCTCCCAAGAAGGTCGGAGAAGATATTGCTAAGGCAACTGGTGACTGGGTATGAAGATGCTATAATGTTCTCTTTTAACGGATTCCCCCAATGGACTAACATGGTCGCGTTATTAGAAAGGTCTCCGTGTTACCGTGAAGCTCACCATCCAAAACCGTCAAGCCGCCGTGTCCGTCGTCCCATCAGCCTCATCCCTCGTCATCAAAGCACTCAAGGAGCCTCCCCGTGACCGAAAGAAGGAGAAGAACATCAAGCACTCCAAGTCCATTCCTCTCGATGATATTATTGAGATCGCTAGAACTATGAGATTTAAGTCGCTCGCCAAGGAGTTGAAGGGTACGGTTAAGGAGATTCTCGGTACTGCTTTCAGCGTTGGTTGCCAGGTTGATGGTCGGAGTCCAAAGGATATCAGTGATGATATTGAAAGCGGGGAGATTGAAAGTATGCCAATACCCACAACCCTTGTATATGAAACTTGCTGACCCTTTGCTAGTTCCTGAAGAGTAAATGGAGTAAATGATGTCTTTCCTTTTATGTATTCCGGGCTTCCATAGGCAAAATGGGCTGGGCTATGCTATGGCATGATTTGAATACGTTCCGTCCCAATAACTTGCGCATTCTCGGTGACACTTGAATATGCTTCGTTAACTCCTGAAAACTCGCCATCGCATACCTCACTTACTGGTTAGGATATGTCACTGCATGCTAAGAAGTTGATATCTTGTTGGGAGGTTCACTCATTCTATTAGATACTATGGCCATACTCAACAAACTTCCATAGCTATTTTCGAAATACGACTTTTCCAACAACTACTCTTTGGAAGGGGAGGAGAGTATCCTTGATGCGCCTGGTCCTTTGCCTTCGAACTTTACCGTATTTGAAAATATTTACTCCTGAGTCTTCAGATTTCTTTAGTTGTGATTTAGCCCTGATGACTCTCGTTATAACAAAAATTGTAATACGGATTCTACAACCCTCCAAATCTCGTTACTATCATGGCTGTCTCTGTGCAGTGTAGAGCCAGCCTATTAGAGACGAGAATTGAGTACTGTGCGAGGATATTAAGTATAGAACAGGTCGACCTCATATGCTCAACGCGGAGCCTAACTGCGGAACGTGTCTGTTTAAGTTGAGTGTCTGCGTGCTTACTCATATCTGGAGCGTGAACCATGGTTACACTTCTTAGCAGAAGCAATAAAACCGATTGAAAAAGGTTAGGCCACCTCAGCTGCATTAATTAAATCAGTTTACACCACCTAGGTTGTCGTTCGGATCTTGGCCCTCTTTGAACCTCTGTACCGTGCATCTTACCACACGAGCCACAGTAAAGAGCTAAACCGTTTCCTAACTATTTATGCCCATCAATGCATTAGAACAGGAAAAGATAGGTCACTCCGTTCTATTATCATACCTGCTTTAAGCATGCGGGCGACTATAAGCAGCCGCCTATTGGTAGCTAAACGAGTGCATAGAGATTGTGGTCATGCATTGATCTGCACACCTTCAACTCAGCACCTCTACGGAGTCCTGTTGCAACGTTTTCGATGGACGCATCGTCTCTCGTATTATCTTTGCGTGTTTCTGTACAAGTCATCAATTACGATCGTTAGAAGAATACTATTGCTCCTTGCGCAGGTTGAGCCTCTCAAGGAAAGGCTTGTTCCACCCAGCATTACAGGTCTAGGTGTAAGCTTTGAGCTTGCTGATCCTTCGTATCGCTTTCATTCTCTTCAATCATTACGCGGCAACTTCGCATCCAACCTATGCTGTAGACGAGACTTAATGTGAGCAGGATAGTACTGGCCTGGCTGGTGTGCGACGGGCTCGAGATGATCAGTAAAGGAGATATACCCCTCCTTCGCGCTGGTATTGGCACTTTTTGCAATAGATACTCAGTCTTCTCACGTCTCAGCTGATCGCGATACTCCCGTTTGTCATCACCGGTCCCCCTCCTCAACTCTGGGAGTATGATTCCCCAAGTAGCTTTCCGACCGCAAGTTCTGTTAGAGCAATTCCCCGGCCATGGATACCCTATTAATAGCCATGATACCCTTCTGGACACTCGAGAAACTGATCGGTTGATCCCCTTACCATCTCGAAATCCGAAGATTGCAGGTTCCCAACTGTCAGCAATCCCACTTCATCAACGTCAGGCCTACGATGTGAACAACCAGATCGGTCGAAATAACCTTCCCCACAGCACACCCTCTGGAAAAGGGCTTGGAGGGCAATATCATGATGCATCCGAACACATGCTTCGTCGGAAAACGCCAAATGGCACTCTTGCCGCAGGGTATGATGGGACGCCGGTACAGTGGTCGAGCAGGATACCTGCCTTGAAGCATGTTGTGCTTCCGTCATCAGGAGATGTGGTACCAGAAAGTTCCGCGTTTGGAGGTGCGATTTCATATAGAGAGAGAAATGATCAGAGTCAGTCAGGTTGGAAGCATCCAGGGGGTCAGTTTGGTGGTCAAAGGAAGATTCTGGACCCTCCGTCACATTTATCCACTCCTGGCATGTCCAGCTGGACTCAGGTCTCATCACCTTCTGGCGGTTCAAACCCGGTATTGAATCACATCCCTATACATCAGTCTGCTCCTTTCTATCCCTATAATAATATGCAGATTCCGACAGTAATTCAGCCTGCTTATCAACCAGCATCCGGGCCGGTCTTATCCGCAACTAACGAAGCTGGTCTGTACGGGCCGTACTGGCCAAATGGGAAGTTCGTACCTTACAGGCCAGCTGCAGTTCGAGGCAGTGGCTACCATCACATGGATTATGGGACAGGGATGGACTACCAAGTGTTTCCAGAACAGGTCAGGTTACATAGAGAGACGTTACAAACGACCCACCAGCTTAATCAAGCTCCTGATTTCATTCAAAGAAATCACACTCTATATCCTTCGCCGAGTTTCAAGGCTCCTCAACTGTTAGGGAACGCATATACAAACCAAAGACAATCGCAGTTATTCCTCGATACAAACATCGGTAATGGACAAATCTCCGATGGCTCCCGGACTCCTACAATGCATATACCCAATCGAACTAGCAACGTAGAGTTTAAAGAAAAGACACTTTCTTGGGCTCATAGCATATACGTCGACCTCCTCGCCTTTTTACATAAAACTAATAAGGAAAATAAGACTGCAAAACCACCACACGGTGTGCATTCTCATTCTAAGAGCAGTATCTATCCGAAGCCACCTCGTCAGTCCGTTGCAAGCCTAGGATATTCACAGTGGACTCCCTCTACGAGCTCGGGCAATGGCATCAGATATTGGCAAGGTAACTCTGGACCCAATGAGGGCAGGCATCCTAAGCTTTCTCCACAAGACATCCCACACTATTTATCGGGTTTTCAACATTCTCACGCATCGTCGGTTACGCCTATCAAGAGAGCACATGAGGCTCTAGATATGCTCACCTCTCTTTGCGAACAGAGCAACTGGAGTTGGATCGATGGAATGCTCCTCGGAGGATGTCTCGCATATGGTCTTGAGGAATATGGAAAGGCTCTCGATTGGTATTCGAAAATAATTAATCTGGACCCAAGGTTTGAAATCCCAAATTATTCACTTATGCTACGTACTGACGCATTCTTTCAGGCACGTAGAGGCTATGTCAAATCTCGCAGCCACACTGCTTTGTCTGAACAGACGCGAGGAGGCCGAGCAGCATTGGTTGCAAGCAGTTAAGCTTCGACCCAGCTATTTTGAAGCCGTGGAACATCTTATCGGCCTTCTGTGCGCAGATCACAGAGCTAAGGAAGCTGTTGATATCATAGACTACGTGGAGCGATCGCTCAGGTTGTCAAAAGCAGAAGAACTCCCAGATCACTCTAGTGAGACGTCTAGCAATGCAGATCGAGAGTCCTGCGACTCAATCTATCTAGCATCGGAAAGAGTCATATTAGACTACGATTGCGATGATGGCACTAACTTTCTATCTCCAATGGCTAGAGAGTTTGAAGAAAATTTGGCTCAGCCTGGCTTTGGTAGCAGCGGCTTTTCCATTCCCGGTTCCGAGAACGGCCGTATTCTGGCATTGGCTCATGCAAAGGGCAATATGCTCTATGCTCTAGGCGATATAGATGGTGCATCAAAAGCGTTTGAGAATGCAGTTCTAATCAGTACAGGAAGGGAGGTAAATGGGATACAGGGGCTCATCCAAAAGATTGTCAGCGTTCTCTCATATGACGGTTATGTTACAGCTCGAGCAAATGATATGTCTCCTCCCAGGTCGCTGAGGAGGACGTCTCCTTTACTTCTACCTCCCCATAAAGCATTACAAACTGCACGGCTTGTATTTGCTAAAAATGGGGAGCTGCCGAATCTCCGATTTATCCCGCAGGGGCTTGCAAGACGTGCTGCTATTTCTACAACAAGCAACTCGCTGTTATCTCTTGCGAAGATTTTTCAAGATGCTATGTCAAATAGCCACTCATCGCAGAAAATTTCCAGGATGCCTTCGGGCATAGGAGATATTCTTGCACTATATTATTTGTCACTGTCATTACAACCAAGTCCTTCAACAGCAAATAACGTCGGCATCTTGTTAGCAAGTGTGCAACAACCTGCATCTCAACAGTCAGCATTACAGAGAGACAACACTGCTGTTCCAGAAATACCTGGAGTGGTTCCTGGCAGCGGTGTAGCTCTTGCGCTTGCCTACTACAATTATGGACTCAATTTAGATGCACGTCACGCTCACCTGTACACAAATCTCGGCAGTTTACTCAAGGATATTGGCCAGCTCTCGGCTGCTATCAAGATGTATGAACAAGCGGTTGCTTGTGACAGCACATTTGACATCGCACTTGCAAATCTTGCTAATGCAGTTAAAGATCAAGGCCGGACCAGCGAGGCGATTAAATACTACAGGCGCGCTGTAGAAGCAAGTCCAGACTTTGCGGAAGCTGTGTGTGGTCTTGCAAACGCTCTGAATTCGGTCTGTGATTGGGCTGGCCGAGGTGGAGTTGTGCTGGATGGCGGAACGCGGGACAAGTGGCATGTAGATGAGGCCGGTATGTTTACTGCTGGCGCTGCCAATGGATCAGGTAGTGGCTGGATGAAACGCGTGGTGGATATTGTCAGCAAACAGCTACAAGATGGTGCATTGTGGGGCTATGGCATTCTTCAGGGGCATACAGCGGCCCTGTTTCTCCAGCAGCTAGAACTCTCTGATTCGGGTGGACGGTGGTCCATAGAAAAGAGAGCCAGTATTTATACGAAGGTCCAGGCGTGGGCTGGGCAACGTTGGGAAGGAGCCCGAGTTGTCCGTCTGATCGAGCGAGCCGTCAAAAGATCCATGCGTAGGTGGTACGAGGATAAGTACGTCAAAAAGGTCCAGCTTCCTCCATCCCACTATGCACGGCCACAGTTACCGGCTAACCTTTCGGTTCCGACTGCTCCGACTGTTTTACCTTTCCATACCTTTACATGCCCGCTGTCTGCTAAAGATATCCGCATGATTTCACAGCGGAACGCACTGAGGATATCCTCTTCAACTCTACGAGCGCCTTGGATGCAGGGGTCTGTGTTTCCTCCTCCTCCTCCGCCGTCACCAACTCTTAATATTGGATATGTATCGTCAGACTTCAATAATCATCCTCTAGCGCATCTGTAAGTTTCCTATCCTGAACCAGATCTTCTAAGGAAACTGTCTGCTGACACACTCTCCTAGGATGCAGTCTGTTTTTGGCTTCCACGATGTCTCTCGAGCAAAAGCTTTCTGCTATGCTACCACAGCGAGTGACAATTCCGTTCATCGGCAGCAGATTGAGCGGGAAGCTCCAGTTTTCCGCGACGCCAGTTCCTGGTCTACCGATCGTTTAGTGCATAAGATAGTCGAGGACGGAATACACATTCTAGTTAATTTGAATGGCTACACGAGGGGCGCCAGAAATGAAGTGTTTGCTGCACGACCTGCACCTATTCAAATGTCATTCATGGGATTTGCTGGTACTCTTGGTGCTGAATGGTGTGATTATCTCTTGGCGGATGAGACTGCCGTTCCCCCGGATACTCTTCGCCCATACAGGAGAAATATTGATCTAGACGACCAGTTCAAGGATGATCAATCCATGGACGCGGAGGATTGGGTCTACTCTGAAAATATTATATTCTGCCGGGACACTTTCTTTTGCTGTGATCATGCACAATCAGAATCGAAAGAGGATCAGCTATCTTGGGAGGAGGAGCAGTCTAGAAGGTGGAAGATGCGAAAAGAGCTTTTCCCAAGTCTGGCCGACGATGCCATAATACTAGGCAACTTCAATCAGCTTTACAAGGTATGTGATAGATAAAATGCGAAATGAAGCTGGTGCTGACTAGAGTGTATAGATCGAGCCTACCACGTTTCGAACTTGGTTGCGTATTCTTGACAAAGTTCCGAAGGCAATTTTGTGGCTGCTTCGATTCCCTGACCTGGGAGAGGCAAATCTCAAGCGTACCGCTCGCCAATGGGCTGGTGAAGCTGTTGCATCCCGTATATGGTTCACGGATGTAGCACCTAAACATCAGCATATCTCCCGAGCTCGAGTATGCGATCTCTTCTTAGATACTCCCGAATGCAACGCCCATACCACGGCAGCGGACATCTTGTGGTCGAGTACGCCACTTTTAACTTTGCCCCGATATAAATACAAGATGTGTTCACGTATGGCAGCTTCCATTCTCAAGGGAGCTCTCCCGAAAAGTGATGAAGGTCGCCGGGCTGCAGCAGAGTTGATAGCGAAGGATGATGAGCAATATGAGGAGTTCGCCGTTTGCTTGGCTAACAGTTTTTCATATACCGTAGATGATACTCTAGTAGGAAGGGGCCAAGGAAGGTTAAACGAGCTGCGAAAGCTCTTGTATAACAATCGATGGTCGTGTGCGCTTTTCAACACAAGGAGATGGGTATCTGATTTGGAACTTGCGTATGAGGAAGCATGGCGAAAATGGGTTATGAATGAGGGAGGCGATATCTACTTGTAGACACCCTCTTTCTGGTTATTAGACGGATTGGGTATGCGTTTATCGTTTATTTCAGGCGACATAGAGTGAAGGGATCATGACTCATTTAGGATAGGTTAGAAGGATGGGATACAAGATAGGATTATCTTGAACAGGCGTATGGGTACGACTTCTGTCGTTAGGCAGGTCGATAATCTGTGGCATTTTAGATATCATTCATTGAGATACCCACTGTCGTTAATAATTTTAGCGGCTTATGCCATCCTTTGCTGATGAACTTTCCTCCTTTGTGTGTGTGGTTTGTGTGTGTTCCCCTTCAAGCTGCTTGTATCTGTTGAATATAGGAGCCCTCTTGAGCAGATTTAGAAGTGAGTGGACTGGGGAAGTTTATGGTACACATTCGATGTTATACCGGTTTGTCGGGAACTGTCCAGGCGAGCCAGAGCGTGAGGATGGTGATCACTGAATATAGTGGTGTGGTCTTCCTTTGATATGTTCCCCTGGCAGGAGACGGCACATATCTCATCCTTGAATGAATTGTTCAGTATTTCTGCAATATGAGCCTAGTACCAGCTTCTCAAATCTCTATAGGCCAATTCAGGAAACCCATATCTAGATGCAATGCTCGTTGTCGGGATCAATGTTTACTAAACCATGACATCACCTGAAATGGTTTCTGAGGTGAGTAATTGCCGAGAATAGGTGAGGACATCGTCAGGAGAGACTAATCCATCGTAGCAATGCAACTCGGAGCTATTGAAGATCCCAATACGTACGTCCGGTTGGAAGCCTTTGTTGTTTCTTTGATGAGCTCTGTTGCATCGTGGCCTTGTCAGCGTCCTTAGATTAACTGTCAATCCTCTCGAAATCATGGTCATCGATTCACGACATACAGGCTCTCACTCTCTCGCGAGTTTAACAATGCCGGGGCTTGTCAACACTGCTCTGGTCGTAACGATTGCATTCTTTCTACTGTGCATTGTGGTGAAAAATATGCTCTTAAATGTCTCCTGAGGTTAGACAAAATCAAGAGTAGATGTGTTTGTCGAGAAGGTTCAGGCACCTCGTATATCAAATTGATCAAGTGTGTCCTTGGTATCGTGCCATCATACGAATGCTGTAAAGGAATTGCGGTTGGTAGAAAATCTTACCTGGATTAGAGAAGTTGTTTTGATCTAGGAAGCTCGTCGTAGCTTCATTTCTTATTGTGTGCCCCTTCTGGGAGGGTGCAGGTGTTTACGGTGAGTTGAGAAATATTTAAATAAAACCAATTGAGTAACAATCTTGAATTTATATATAAATATATATATATATATATGTGTATCCAACAGTCTCGGACCGAATCATCTGACACACAGTACACAATATTATCACCAGTCTCAGAAACAGATACCAGACCTAGGCGTAATAGTAGATCCATACAAATATTTGGATTACACAAAAACAGAGGATGGATATTGATAGCATCCGAATGTGGACTTGGTGGAAGAGAGCTGATGTGATTCGCTGCGGGTGAATTGATATGGAAGGCTTAGGCTATACTTTCCGGATAGCTTCTTCAGCAGTTGGAGCAGCGTATGTAAATTTCTTACGACGTTTCTAATACATTCCGATGTCAGTCAGCTGCAATGATGCAGCTGGCAAACTCTCTCCGAGATTCGGACAATGAGGTCATTCGATCACAGCGGGATAGCCGTTCTACGGAAGAGATTTAACGGTCGTGTTCGAGAAGCCTCCGAGAGATGCTTCCGAAGTACGTACCGCTCGGAATGAATTTACGTGAGACAGGCCCTGGGTGGTTGTGAAAACTTCCCCCTCCAAGAGCCGCGCTGTGCGTCATTTTCGCAAGCTACACCGGATTTGGACAGTAGATACACACCCGACGCAACCATGGATCTCGGGGCTAGTGAAGAAAAAAGAGGCTTTTGCCGGGGGGCTGGAAGAAAAAGGTAAAATCTAACGCGCTCGCAGGGACGCAAAAAGGGGAGTGAATTAACAGGTTGTAGGGTCGTAAATGCACCAATGGGAAGCGCGCAATTAGCGAATTTCTGCTTCGTTTTTGGCATTAATCTGAGGATCGGTCTAGAAGAGGGGACTCGGGCTCGTGCACCCGGGTAGTCACAGAAGAATCGGGCGGACTGGCACAACTGGGAGAGATAGCGTCTCGACGATCGGGGGCGGGAAGCGAGCAAAAGAAAACATGGCAGGTGGGAAGGGCACTGGGAGTGGAGTCGGGTGGATGGAGCGATGGCTCTTGGGATGGGCTTGCGAGACCCTGTGGAGATTTCTTCCCGGGAGAAGGGCGGACGGAGATACGGTAAGTGCCTGGCAGGCCAATCGCAGCGCCTGGAGAGCCGGAGGGCAGCTCAGTTGTCATCATGATTGTCTCGGAGACACGCTGCAGTCTCGCGCAAAGTAGTACCAGAATCAGATCTTCTTCCTTTGCTACCCTGCGGATGAGACCGAACCCCCGGGCGACAGCGGACAATAGCGCGGACGCTCCCGTACAGGAACCGATGCGATTTGCTGCGTGAGGGTTCCGTCGCGTTGCCTTCCTATTGACGCAGTAATCAATGTTACGCTGCCAATATATTGTTTATCCCCATGCTCTCTGTGTGTTCCAGCACCCTACCGTGCTGGAGCAGAAGGGTAGGACCAAGCACGGGGGGTCTAATAATAACCACCAGGGCGCGTCCCAACCGGTCGCTGCCGTCCCAAGACACCAACCACAGACCCAACGCAGCAGCAACCCCTGTCTAGCTGGCGTTTTCCCTCTTCCCTGGTTTGCGGGCATTGGTGGGCTTGTGCGACGGTGTGGTTGCGGTGGAGTGGTGTCAGTGGTGTGAGTGGCTGTGGCTGCTTGGGTGTGTGTCTAACCTGGCGCGCACACTCCTTCCCAGGGCTGTTGCAGTCTGGGGTCAGCGGTCCCATGTGGCATTTCCGTTAGACCTTTCCCTCTTTGGCGCCCGTTTGAAATCCTGTCGCAAGATTGGCGAAGCGCAATCTGCAGAGATCTGACCAGCCCTCTGCTGACTGACCCTTCTTGCCCTTTTGGGGACTACCGCCGAAGTCCCGATGCTGACGACACGCACAAAATACAGTCAGTCATTGTCTGCCCTGCCCTGGCGAATCCTTTCCCTTGGTCCCTCCAACCCAGCCACGCCCAGCCAAAAGATTTGCCCTCTGGCTGTCCTGCCCAACACCGTGGTAGATCATCTTCAGCCACTCAAGTCTGGCCCGGTTTTGGCTGCGACAGCATCTTGGACCCCTGTCTGCCAACCAAAACTTTATCTCGACCCTTCGCAGTAGCGAGGACGCGACCACTGAGACCTGCAGTTTGACTCTATGTCACTGCACCGGTGCTTTTGGGATTCCTGGAGCGCGCCGTTTTTTTTTTCGCCTGGAGCTTGACCCACAGCAAACTGCGCGGGATGCCAGCACTTGCTAATGTCCGTTTGAAGGGTCAGGTTGGAGATACTGCCGAAAGCGGCCTCACGAGCAAAGGAGGTGAGCGCACTAGGCCCGACAAATGCAGAGGGACAAGAGCGCGGGCCTAGGGTTCGATTCGGGTAGACATGGCACTGGTGCTCATGGCGGCGCCAGGGACCTTGGCGAAGAATCCAACGCTGAACGTTTCAGTCAGCCACAGTGGGCAATGCCACGTTGATTGGATGCATTTTCGTTTATTATTGCCAAAAGCAGTAAGGCGTGTCACTCCAGCAAGCTGAGTGGCCAGCAGAAACGCCTCATCGCCTCTTGGAACGGAGCATTTTGGCTGGGTTCCAACGGTCCCCGCACCAAAGCCGCTGCTAAGGAAAGCCCTATCCAGTTCCTCGGTCGCTGTTGAAGTGTTCTGACTCTGGCTGGCCATGGTTGATGGGCATGAGTAAGCAACGGTTAGGCTTGTCGTTAGAAGAAACCAATGGGTGACTGTCTATGTGACCTTGATTCACCGTTCAGCTCACATGGACTCACCGATCTTGCAAAGATCGTGTGGGGACATCCACATCTTGATTAACCCATAGACGGCTTCTGGGACCGAGATTCAGTACTAGGAACATTATTAATGCTGATTTCCGAAGGCCTTCTCACTGTGACATAGATGACCAAAGAGCCCTCTCCGTCAAGGGACTTCATCGGGTGGAGAATCCAATATCATTATTGTGGGCGGCTATCTCGCCATCTGACAGAAATATCATCATCGGCCAGCAAAATAAACGGCAGCAGGGGCGGCTGCCTGGTTGCCCCACGGGTACAGTACCAGCATTTAGAGCCACACCCGTCAGCTGCTTCTTGCAACGCCGCCGTCCACTAGTGCTTGGCCCGTGCCTGTGGTATTGGGTGCAGAATACACGAAACCACCAATCGTGCGAGCCTTTCGGGTCCGAAAGGCCTACCCATGGCTGACCGACCGTTGGAAGAAGGCGAGCAACCGCATCACCAATGTACCCCTCCAATTCCACCCCGGTGCCTTGGGCTTGCCGTGCGTTAGGGGTGGGTGGGTCTTTTCTCCTCCCCTCCTCGATCACGGGAATGCCCTCCCACTGTTTGGAATGGGAGGGGAGAGAAAATTGAAAAAATAAAAAAAAATAAATTAAAATAAAAAAGCCGTTTATTTTTACCCCTTTCAGAGACAAACTAGCCAGGTATGACTAGAACGAGCTGGCGCAAATTGGCTGTACCGTATTGTACATTTTTGCCACCACCATTTGTGTAGAAACCACGGTACCACCATGTACCATCTACTTCCCCTTTTCGTCAACTTTCGCAAACCTACAATGCAGCACTATGATACAGCCAAAATTGTTTTCTTGCTTTTTTTTGGGGAAATAATACGTAATCCCTTTAAATTTTTTGCATTTCAAAAAAGACTTGAATTTGCATTCTTGCAAGGAGTGCGCCTGTATATCTTTGTTTTTTGCACTGAAACCGGGTCTGACGGGGGCCGGTCACGGGGTTTTTGTGCTGCACTTCTCGGTTCTAGGTACAGCACCCTCCCCTAAATACTTCTTTTCTTTTTTGAATATACAGGGAGGACGCATGCAGGAGACTGCCCTACGGTAGATAGCCTGGCGTTTCTTTGCAGTGGAGCATTTTGCCCGGACTCTAGGCCTCTGACTCCTGCAGGGGCTCCGTTAATTGAGATCGTTCACTGATTAAATTATCCATTCCATCAGGTTTATGCTGTCATTCTCGGGGCTTGCCGACCCTGATGCCGACCCCAAAGACGTGGCGCCGTGGAAGGAAGCCGAAGGAGCCGAAGCCGGCAACGCTGCCTTGGCCGTATTATTTTTGTTTTGGTGAGATGAGCTTTACCTTTGCGAAGGGGGGAACTCTGGAACGATGGATCACGATGCTACTTACTGTGCTTCGCAAGCACATGCTGGCTGGGTCAAAATTCCAACAAGACAGTAGTATTCCAAGCGTAACATCTGTAGGGAACCCCCTTCTTTCATATCCTAAACAGCAGCAACATTGCTAGAGAATAAAAAGAAAAAGCAAAAGCAATAAACTCGCATGCCAGCCTGTGTCAGGATTGCAGCCCTCGACCGGCCCGGCAGAAAAGGGTTGGACGGGGAGGAGATGGATCAACCACCCCAATGCACGTGCCATCAGGTAAGCGACTGGCGTCGCGGCACGCAGACGTTTGAACCTGAGTGTTGGGATCGCTAGGAAATTGAAGAGCCGGGGTGTGGCAGGGCCTAGGCTGGGGAACCGCGAACGGACCATGGAATGTTCTCTCTGCTTGGACTGCTAACCGCGGCAAAGGGCAAAAATAACAGCCACGGCACGACGCCATGCCGTCTCCCACTCCTGTGCTTGTGCTGCACAATAGCGATGTTACCAGACGCAAGCACGGGCCCGGGCGCCGCTCCGCAGGTGATCTTGCCGTAGGGATGCTTTTATTGAAGAAGAAAGCAGAAAAATCCATTACAGGGAATAAAATAATTAAAAGGATCTGCTAGGGCGCAGCGAAATAGATGGGCTAAGAAGCTCGAAACGGCATGCTCCCGTTACGTGCCCGTCGGAAAATAGCAGTGCCATTGCTCCGTCTGAAGTTCTGGAACGGCTTTTTGTCTCCGATGTGGCAAATTATCTGGAGATTTTAGTAAGGAGACGTTGTTTATGCGAAAATGATGGCGAGAATACGACAAAGGAGGTCAGAAAATCATGCCTCGTTGAGGCAACCCGGGAGATTCGGCTGGGTGCAAGGTGCGCTTGACCCTTCGCCCCTCCCTCAGTGTAGTGGTTGAAATACTACAGGCGTCATGGGATAATCAAATTTCCAGGGGGACGGCAAGAGGGGAGTTTGGGTCCAGAATCCCGCCTTGCTGGATTTTGCCTGCCTTGTCACTCCTGTCTCTTCGTGTACAGTAGATGTTCGGGCTTTTGCTTGTGCGATGGGGAGCAACGCAGCCGCAGATTGACCCTCCCTCGTTTGTCTTTCCCCCGATGGGTTACAGCTGAGGATCGTATTCCCAGCACGCTTTTCACGGCACTGCGGTCACAACCCCCCTCACTCTCACGTACTGCAAGGTAACATGCCACGTGCAAGGCAGGTTGCAGCCTGATGTGATGAGTTTGTCACACCAACATCCGTGCTGTGACACTGATCATATTCTGGTGTTATCTTACAGTACAATTATGTCAAAGAGTGGGCGCGTGAGGGAATAAATGAGACTCAGCGATAACGCTGCACATTCATTTCCTACATCTTTCTGGGACGGTATTCAGTGTGCGAACCCGGCGAGATGGGTCGTTGGATTTCGAAACGAGCTAATGAGGTGCACGACATTTCCAGCTGTTGCTCTCAAGGGTGTGGTTGAAGTCGGGGAATCTCCGTCCGTGCCTCGTTCATTGGCGAATTGCTTGAGTCTCTTCCCGATGGGAATCCGAATTAACATTCGCAGCCACTGGTATGGACAGGGTAGAGAGAGGAGGGGGTAGCGAGTGGTGGGAGACTGGGATGGGTGGACCAGCTCCACTACCGCCCTCAGCAATCTTGCTGGTAGAGCTGGTGATTGGCTGGCCCCGGTGACATGATAGGCACCAGTGGGCCTCCTTCCGTCTAACGAGCCTTCTGCGATCGCGTGGCAGAACAGGGTTCCTGCCTGTTTGACAGGCCTGTCCACTTTTTCAGCGCTGGTGGAAGTTACAGTAGATCTCGATCACCTCTGCTCGTCTGTCGGGTCACGCATTTCCTAACTGGGTCCATCGCCGGCGGAGCTTAGTTAGGCGAGGTCGCCGATTCCTCTTCAACCTCCACACTGCGTGGTACTGCAATCATACATCAGTGTACACGGCGATGATGAGAGGAGCAGCGTGTGCAACGCTAGAGGGATTAGCGGAGGGTAGACGGAAGCGCCGTTTGCTGGTAACATCGTCAGAGCCGTCACCGCAGCGCGTGTGGTTCGGAGCATAGCGAGGGAACCCCGTGGTGCTGCTGTACTCGTGCATACTGTAGGAAAAAGAAAAGCGTCATCATATGCATAAGTGATAGACACGAGGTTGTTCTTTTTGATAGACAATGGGCTGCATTGTGGCGGTGAACAGGAAAACGGGCATAAACGGGCACCAAAAGGCTCTCTGCACGCTGCATTGGATCACGATATACTCGTGCAACGCCGCCATCTGAGCAGAGGGGTGTGCATCCGGTGCGCCTCGTGTTTGCGTTGCGCCCGTCAAATCCCATCCTCGCAAAGAAGCCCAGACCCGGGGGAGCTTGCAGCCCGATATGCCACTTCCAAGGTAGCGACGTGCCCTCAGGGCTCGCACAGTCGATCTCTGAGTTCCAAGTGCCTGGTCCCACAGAGCCACATACGCCCACGCACGCCCACAAGCACACTGTGGACGTGTGCCTCACAGAGCACAGAGCCTGCTATTAATGGACCATCTTCATCTTCATGCCGTTTTCGGTATGGGGGGAGGCGTCGAGCTTCGAACGCGATGGGATCCCATTCGCAACCGGTCACTTCTTGCGAAGGAATCTACCGTCAGGTGCAGCCAGCCAGCGTCGTATGTTCGTACGGGCGAAGGCTGTACGTCCTTTCGTGGGTGACCCTGCCACATGCCGGATTCCTGCTGCTCTATTTATTGTTTTTCCTTTGTGATGCCGTAACAGCAACACCTTTGCGAGGTGAGGTGCTGCGAATAGGAAGCGCACACCGGGTGGTGTCCAGCGGTTTGCTGGATGTGCCGCTCGAAGGAAAACTGGTTTGTGCCTGTGCAGATATCTGGGTCCTGGGCCTCGCATCCCACACGGAGCTGTGGCCGGGAGGATCACCAACGTCTTTCGATGGCCCAAGCGACCAATCGCTGGGGCGCCTGAAGCGAGCGAGATGAGACAGGTGATGAAAAGGGTCAGTTCCCAAGCGTTTACTAATTTGGGCAACGGAAGCGAGTCGAGCAGCCGGTGAGGAGGAGGCCCTCATCACCAGTGGCAAAGGTGGTGGAGCGGCGGTGGCATGAAGGCGCGCAACAGGGGGCGGGGTCTGTCAACCGTGTGTTTTGCTGCGGTGCGGAGCGCGCGTTGCACAGCAGTCTGCTTGACGCTCTCATTGTGAGACACCACCGCACCACCCACCACCCAGAGTCGCAATATTAAACAATTCACCTGCATGGGGGGTCTGGGAAGCATGAATAGTGAGCCTGGATTTTCTTTTCCCATCTGTAAGTTTTCGCTATCCAGTTCCCTTTTGAGAACTCAACCGATTCAGCGCAGCAAGGGCGAAACCCCAGATCCTGTGAGCTGTCAACCTTTTTTATAACCTTACTGTAGCTACTGGCAAATCTGATTCATCCGGGCGCCGCACCCCTACCCCCTTTCAACGTTGCAGGTGCAGCTGGTTTATCAGATGGCGCTCAGGGCGGATATGGTTTTTTGTACAGTATTTTTATTTTGATGATGTGATATTATTTTCGGCCTCTTACCCCCGTGACATGCGACACGGAATAGGAGGGACGTCCGTCTGGCCAGGCGGTAACGCGTCATGATGAGATACCTGTACACAGGAGCAGCTACGGCATGCCGTGCGCAGCTGGAGATCGAGATGTGAACAACTTCGGACGAATCCTCCGGAATCACGATGGCCCGGAGGTAGCGAGCAAAGATGGCTTAACGGTCACTGTACAGTATAACGGGAAGAGGGGGACGGTGTATGGATGGATACAACGGTCTGGAGTACTTGCTGGTGGCATCGTCGAGCCAGACGATTCGAGTACCGCCAGTCGAGTCGCAAGCGCGAACGGCACACCACAACTAGCAACCGGTAAAACCGTCGCTGGCTGCTAGGCACAACGCCTGGAGATGGTGGATTTGCGTTGGCGCGGTCGCCGGTGTGTCTTGGTTCGTCTGTCGCGGACGCCAGGTGCAGTTGAGAGCCGGCGAGCTGCCGTTGGCTGGGCTGTCTGGACTGTCTTAAGGCGCAAATCCGGACGGGCGGGGTCCCTGCGGGTGGGCAGCTGGTCAGGGTTCTGGTAATTACAGTGCGATCGAAAAAGGCTCTGCCACGCGAGCCCGCAGAGCGGTCAGGCGAGCGAGCGAGATCTTGGTTCCCACCGGCTGTCTGGTGCTGGACCGGGCTCATCGGTCATCCGCGCGATGTGAGAGGCCCAGTAATGCAGATGAAGCAGAACTGCAGGGCCCGGGGACACGCGCAGTCCAATACCGTTTCAGGGCCCTCGAGAATATCCTTTTCCTGACGGTACGGTATGTCTCCCCCCCAACATGTTCGCTTCCGTGGCTGCGGCAGGCGCGGAGATGGGGGCTGGATGGGGCCTGATATGAAGGCATGGGCGGTAGGTGCTGCCAGTGTTTGATGTATGCGCGCATGTACAGTCTGTAGAGGAGTACGTGCTTCTGGCGGTCTGGCAGGCAGTCTGGAATTGCGTGAACGCATTTACGATGCGTTCCAGCATCTGGATTGCACCATGCCCAGCGCAGCTGTGTCTCTGATGGAAGCTTCGTGTGTTATTCTTTTTCCTGGTACGGACGCGGATGGACAGACGACAGTGAGGTCAGTGTTCGACCGGATAAACCTGTGATGCCGGTTATGGGTGTTAGGAGGGTGATTGGCGAAAGGAGCGCAGCAGCGCGATTCGTTCATCGGCGGGGCCATGTTGACTGACCCAGCTGAATGGATGCTCTGAAGCCACCCGCCTCGATCACCAGCAAGGGCCCAGCGCCCGTTCAAGGGACGCCGTCGTCGGGCCCTCCAGCGTTGCACTCGACGCACGGGACTTGGGGCCCTGTCGGGAGGTAGGCGGGAGGACACCGTCCACCCTCTAGTGCCGCTTCCGGCATCGCCTGCCCTGTTGCTTGCTTTTTCGTTGGCCCGCCCCTCCAATGTGCTGTCCGGACGCCCCCCAGCGCAACCTCCACCAACTCCAACCTCCAGCGCCGAAGCTTCCCAAGCTCCAGCTAGTGCAGCACCAGCACCAGCACCGGCCACGGTCTGGTTTAGTGGCTCGGTCGACTGGAAGCATCTTCGCTTCTGGCGTGCGGCACAGCGTGGCAGAAAAGGGCAAAAAGAGTAGGAACAGACGAAACCGCACGAAACAGACGAGGAAAAAGAAAAGGGCCATGCAACGCAAAACATGCAGTGAGATCGAACGGAAAGGTTGAAGAAGCAAAAGAACGGGGGCATTGGGGGCCATCGGCCACTGACGACAACATGACGCGAATGAGATGCTCCCCTTTCCCAGGCGAGGCTGTTCAGGCTGTTCCGTTCACCAGGCTGGAGGCACATCCGGTCGACACGTACACAGCCGCGCGAGACAGGTCTCTCGTGCTCGACCACTGGACCACTGGACTGCCCCGGGACTCCAACCCAATCACTGTGGGTGCTCCCCGTTTCCAGACTGCTGTGTAACAGATGCCCTCTGGCGTGTGTGTGCGCGCAACCAGCGGTGCAGCAGGACGCTGTTCCCAGTGAGATCCAGCCCGGCCTCGGACCCGACGACCCCCCTCCTGGCCCTGTGGTCGACCCAAGCACTCCAAGGCCCCGGTCCACCGCCGCACCCTGTCGCCTGGCATCCACCTCGCCTCCGGGGGTGCCCCTGGACACCGGCCGGCGACCCCCTGCGCTGCTGCCGCCGCTGGTGCTGTCCTGTCTGTGTCACGGCGAAGGGGAGGTGCCCTGGACTCCCCTCCGCGCCCCGCCTAACACCCGAATGAAGGCATGCCCGGGGGTCTGCTCTGGATCGCTGGACCGTGGACGAACCTTGATCGATCCTGCTCGCAGGTCATAATCAACCGCCTCCCTTCCCCCGTTCCAGCCTCAACCACGGCGTTCCCCATCGCATATATTGCTCCACGCCGCCGCTGCCACCCCTGGCTCTGATATCAAGCGCCTCATTTTCCCAGGACCACTGCCCTGGTCGCCCAGATCTGTACCACATCGTTGCCCACGTCGATCGTGCGTTGTGATCTATATAGAGCGTGCCTACCCACACCTTCTTCCTTCCGCAACTCCACCAGATCTTGGGATACTTGGGACGAACAACACATTCACCTATTCGACACCACATCCCCTCCAACGGACAAGCACCTATCCATCCCACTTCAGCCCACCTCACTTCATCTCAATCGACGACCTACCTCGTCGTCACCACGATCGTCCAGTACCATCCTCCCAGCTCCGGGTGCTNATTGATTTTGCAATGGCTCACCGAAGAGGACCCTGGTCACCTGCCGAGGATGCCTACCTCGTGCAGCTTGTGCATACCCAAGGAGCATTGAACTGGGTTCGCATTGCTCAACTCATCGGCTCACGATCACCCAAGCAGTGCCGCGAACGGTACCACCAGAACCTGAAACCTTCACTCAACCATGAACCCATCAGCCCTGAGGAGGGACTCCTGATCGAGCGCCTGGTAGGGGAGATGGGAAAGAGATGGGCAGAGATTGCCCGAAGACTCAACGGCCGAAGTGACAATGCCGTGAAGAACTGGTGGAACGGCAGCATGAACCGAAGGCGCCGTCTGATCCTCCGTCGACGGACCTCGTCCCATGGAGCACACCCCTATGCCGAACACGATCAATCGCCAGCACACCCCCGCCCTGCCAGTATGCCTTCTCACCACCTCGCGGCATCGGAGCCTACCTACCGGCCCACTGGAGCTCCCGATGAGGCCCTTCCATCACCAGCGGAGTCCGAGGTCTCGAGGGCGGAGTCGGTAGACCGCGCTCCCTCTCTGATCTCAGACAACGGATCAAATCTTTCGACCTCTCCCCGCGCTGTACCTTCTCCTACCTTTGAGCTTCCACCCCTTCATAAGATTGCGCAGTCTGATGTCCGAAGACCAAGCCTTCCCGCACTGCTCCATCGACCAACACCTGTCTTCTCCGACTCGGACAATGCGTTCCCAGCGAGATTCCCGAGTGATAACAAGGTCCACACCCTGAACACACTCTCACCTATTACCTACGGACGAGCAGAGTATGCTCATGCTCCCATCCCACCATCACCACGTGAATATCACTACGAGGCCAAGGCCCAGCTGCCTACCGCTCCACCGACTCCCATCCAGCTGCCACCGCTTCATCTGACTGCTGCTCCGGAACAGCAGGTGGATCGAGACGTGCGGATGAATCTTTCCTCGTTATTGGGATGAGACATGAACCTTTCCACTCTAGCGTTTTCTTGTGTATAAAAAATATTTATTTAATAGGGATGGTTAAAGGGCCTGGGTTGCCCGGATGGTGTATATCTTTTATTTTGTTCTGCCTGGCGTGAAGGATTGGCAAATGGGATCATGGGATATGATATGTCACGTCTTTCCTTGCATCATGTACCGGGGAGGTGGTCGCCGGCCTCGGGGAATTCTTCTGTTTGCTTTCTGGCTTTCCCCATTTTGTCTGTATTTTTGCCCGGCTAGATACCCACCCAGGTAATGAATATCTGGGTACGTTTGATTGCATCGAATGTAGGATGCAATTCAATCTACTTAATCTTAGAGCCAAAAAGATGCTCATTTCAAACAATCAACTGTCCTCTTCCTCGAAAATCGATGTGATCCGATCCGTGTGTATTTAAATGTGATTGTATTAACGAGGTCTTCCAGATTTAACCTGGTCAATTGAACCGACTTGACTGTTCACATAACTATCGCCCGGGTTGCCTTCATTTCTTGCCGTGTAACTATCTAATCCTGCTGGTTGATCACATTGTTTTATCATACTTTTCATTCTCGATTCATATATCTTCATAATCATTCAAGGGGCAGCACTGCCGTCCAAGAGACAATTATGATGCAACGTATATTAGTGGTGACCGATGTTAGACTCGTGATGGAAGGCTTTGTAGAGGACTTTTGCTATCTCAAAGTTTTGACCACAGCCCCGGTTGTCTGAGTTCCCTTGGAATAGCTACCTTGATACCTTCACCGCTTTGCTGCTCCTTGAATTCCACCTCCTGGCAATCCTCATTGCCTACGCCATTTGCGAACTGGACAACCACGAAATCGATTTTCTTGCTTCCTATGACAACCATCGGAGCATGCCACGTCCCGGCTCCATAAGTGACTGCCTGCGAGCCTTTGCAGACAAAAGCTCGCAATCGCTTCAGATCTGGAAGTCCGCGCCCAGGTAGACTGAGGGTACTTGTTGATTGACTAGGAACTGGTAATTGCGCATCTGAAGGTGATGGAGGAAGACTGGGAGCAACAATAACAAGGTAAGAAGCATCAGACATTTCCTTTGGAGATATGCCGAGGGGAATGAAAGTTTGAGTAGTAAAAGGATGGCGCTCTAGGATCTCGACTGGAAAGAACCCACGAAAGCTCTCGTTATCTGAGGGACTGAGTGCTCGAGGCGCGCAAACGAACATGTTCATGACAGCTTTGCCGGGAATCTTGCTTGGTACATGATCATATAAATCTACCATATTTGTGACATCAATATGTTTGATGGCACTACCTTGGTTCGCTAGAACCGCGTTTGGTGGTAATTGCTGGATACTCGGTGATGGCACGAGACTAGGACTCGGATTTTCGATCAAGGTGCCAAATTGATTGAAGTCTTCTGGAGTAATGGGCTTTGCTTCAAGGATAGCATCTCCGTTGGGTATTCTGATGCTGAGAGGAGCCATTATTCTGTCCTAGGGATTGGTATGATTATCGTATTCCAGACCTCGACAATACCAGAACCCTTACGACTCTTACATCAACAGTGGGTGGTGCTATCAGCTTGCGCACAGACCAACATCGCACTCACTCCCGCTCCCATCAGCACAATAGGTTCAAAACATTACATTAGACTTGCAACTATTGTTCTTATCGGATTCTTGATTCACCAACTCTTCATACAAGTGACGGTGTATGCATATGGATCTAGGAAGGCGCTCCAGATCCTGTTCGGGTCCCCGGCGGTGGAGTAAGTCGTAACACTAGACGCATCGACCTCTATTCGGATATCTTGGCAAATTTCAACGACGCTATTCAACCAAAGCACAATAGTTAGGTACTGGCATAGTCAAGGACTTTCCATGAATGATATGCGGTAATATTTTGCCTGACTACTTTGCAAGAGGTCGCCCATTCATCCGTTTATTGTATTCTATTACTTACAAACCTTAAGAGTAGTTGCTAGGGAATCTGTTCGTGTCTCTTACTACCAATATAACCAGCGCATAGTGAAACACGGATTGCAAAAGTGTTATACCAGAGTAAAGTTGGTAAACTTCGGGAGAAAAGGAAAAGGAGAAATAGAAAGTAGATAGCTTGATATCTTCAAAGTCGCCCTTTGAAGGACCGCGAGTGGTATATCAATAAACTATCTCAAGCACGAAAACTACCAAGTGCAAGGTTAAATTGGAAAAGGCTTCTCCAAGCTACCTAATAAAAGCCGGTATAAGATTTTCTTACTTTGATACAGACGGGGAATGAAAAGAATTGAGATAGTTAGCTATGCACCTTGTTCATGTATCCTTTGATATCAGAACAAGATACCCAATAAGAAAAAACCGTTTGAATCATCGGGAGGCTTAGAACATCATCAGCACATCTGCGGTGACTATCTCTTCCTCCCATTCATCATCCTCTTCTTGCTCCTCATTCTCCTCTTCCTTCCACTCATCGTCCACATCACTTGGCTCTCCTCTCTTAGTACGAAGAAGGAATCTTACTAGCTGTTCTGGTGAGAGTGCTTGTTCAGCAGGAAGAGAATCCACGCGCGGATCTGGAGCTTGAACTAATTCATCATCAACAACGAACCACGTACCGATGTCCAATTGAGAATCCTCTTTTTGTAAGCCTGTGGATTTCGATGGCGGTTTGAGAGATATATCAATGTCTAATTCGGCAATTGTTCCCGGTAAAGCCTTTTCAATGCTGTTTCTTATTATGCGATTTTGGAATGTGTTGACATTATTAATTTCAAACACTTCCACAGTCTCAGTCTGTCCTATTCGTTGAGCTCTTCCTAAAGCTTGGCGTTGAGCGCCTTCATTGTGTGCAGAATCGAATAGTAAGATATGATAACAGAGGGGATACAAATTGAGACCTGTCGAACCCACAAAATAAGATGCGATAAATACCATCGCTTCGTTCGGCTTCTGGGTAAACTTCAAAACTGCAGCCGCTCTATCTTCTATAGAGAGATTGGAAGTATATAGTAGCGCAGAAACTCTTAGAGCTTGTAGAACCGCATAAACTAAGAGTTGATTTGCTGGTATAGAACAAAAGACGATTAGTTTCTTTTGCTGGAGTATAACTAGTTCTGAAATCACACGCATCATCGAACGTAACTTTGGAGAACCATCACAAATAATAGATAGTTGACGAGCTATATCGTGTGGCTCAGGTAAATTTGGGACGATTCGCGGAGGTTGGAATGTCAGGTTCATTGCTCGCTGGACTGATAATTTCTCGTTTTCCTCGTTATATCCTGCAATAAGTAACTTAATCCATTGATAAAGAAGATTTGGACAAGCTGTCCAATGATCGATAGTATCGGCAAATATATACTTCTCAATATAGA
Source organism: Scytalidium sp. 3C (assembly GCA_000743665.3). NCBI lineage: Eukaryota > Fungi > Ascomycota > Leotiomycetes > Scytalidium > Scytalidium sp. 3C. The sequence continues at coordinate 1,114,957 of JMRO03000009.1, forward strand.
AGAAACCGGTCCAAGTCGAAAGTAAGATTAATTGTCGATAAGAGCGTTGATTCCAGTATAGCTTTCCATTAGGTAGAACTTGTATGAGCTTCCGCAGAGGGGCCGCCGCCATATCGATGTAGGTCTCAAACTCAGGACCAGTTAATCTACAGATTAACAGGCGTGAATTTAACTTAGACAAGGCCTACAAATTTGCAGAAAAGGGATAGAAATATGTCTAGCTACGATGATGGACAGACAGATGACGGCTCAGGAGAGAATGCAACTGAAAAATGGATTTCGAATTTAAACCGATCGGATTCGGACCTTGGAGTCTTTGAGCCATCTAGCTATAGCAGCTGCCAAAACGGAAGCTGTGCATCATCAGAGAGCGGAACGATTTTCTCCGACTCATCCCCGAGAGAGGAAGTCAATGGTCCTATGAAAGAAGCTACGGCAAATGATTATGAGGCGCTCTACGATGATCTGGAAATATCAAGCAGCATAGAAAGCATGGGATACGATAATGAAGATGAAAATGGTGACCAAAAAAGTGTCATATCGATGGTGCTTGCAGAGTCTGACATCGAAGGGGAAGTTACTTCGTCAATTAGCAACGACTCAGAGTATGCACCTGACGATCGTCGTGTAGCAGATCAAATGATCTCATCTTCTGCCAAACAGATGAAGAGAAGACGTAGCTCTGCAACGGAAGAAAGAAAATCTTACAAGGTCAAAGTACCCTCCAAGAGGATCAGAAGAGAAACCAAGGCTTATTCTGCCTCGACCAGTCTGATTAAGCATACATATCCACGAGCCCGTCCTTCATATAAGGGTAAGACCAATCCCGCCACTCTATCTCCTCTCCTCGATGAAGATCTCGACATACCCCAGAGTGACAATTCCGATACTTATAAACAGGATTTCAAAAAACCAGCCTTGAATACTTATGAAAATCCCGAGGAATGTGGAAGATATGGAAGCTGGAGTGAGCATGAGCACGAATTATTATTCGCCATCCTAAGAAACATCCGAGGCGCCGAGAGAGAAAGTGGCAACTTCGAGATAACGCACTTTGGGAATGTGCCTCGAACCGTCTCCGTGACATGGGAATCAACAGAACTTGGGCAGCTTGCAAGGGTTATTGGGGTCGATATGGACGGAGCAAAACTAAGTTCGATGAAAGGGTAAATCCGGATCCTACTAATTTGGTCACAATGGGCCAGGTACCAAAGTCTAGGAAGTCAGCCACTCGTCCAAAACAAGATGAACAAGATAGCCTGCAGAGAGCTCGACGACAATTTCAGGAGATGGTCCAGAACTATGCTATCCTACAGTCTAAACTCCGAAACGAAGGGTACACTCTCTCACAAGCAGGAGAGGAAGCGCAGCTTCACATTCAACAACAACGTGAAAAAGTAACCATTGAGAAACTAGAATGGGATGACTATTAGGGAGAAAAGTGGGACCAGGAGACAGAAGATGAGATCGGCTTTTGATTTGATGTTTCAGAAGCAAGTTGTACTTTACTAATATGCTCTATCAAAGATAGTATTCCATTTGCGTAATTGTTATAGGAGAAATAACTTTGGCTGTTCAGTATGATCAATGATATATTACAGAGATCTTGTATCGGCCGCATTCCCAGTCAATCAATAAGTCTTAAATAGGGGTTATATAGAGCCAACAACTAGTGACGTCTGATTAGAGTATTTGAGCGGGATATCACATGGTTTGTCCTGGAAATATGACACTTGAATGTAGCATTTCTACAACTTTTGCAGTTGTCGCCAGCCTGCAATCAGCTTCATAGTCTACATCAGGTTGCGAGTTGCTAATGGGAGCTGAAGGCAGAGGTACCTTTACATAAGCGAGGCTGTGGGAAGGCCGAAAAGATGCATTACATAACCACACGATCACGGTTCGCGTTTGGATAAGCTTGGTAAATGGGGTCTGCTGCAGAAGAAGTTCGGCCACCTTCAACCACAGCGTTCACTCTCTGCAAGCATTACGCCTTGTGCTCCTAGTGAATTTGGATCGCCACTGAAGATTATTTCTTTTCATTTCATCATTGCACTATTGGCCTATTGAATTATGTTCATTGGGTATCTTTTATTCAATTAGACCCCAGTTTGACCTCCACGTCTTGCAACATAATTTCAGCCTTGCTGGAGGTTCTTCACATCGCGTCACTCTTTCAATTACAAGCCGGACATACAAAATTACAACACCGCAATCAAAGCAGTTGATATTCAAGATGGCAACCGACATGGATATAGACATGGATCTTGACGTGACTTTGGGAGAGGAAGATATGATCGTGCCTGAAGCTGAGACGATGGTAAGCGGAAAGGTGCGATACCAAAATCGGCCACTAACAGGTGCAATAGCCAGATGTTCAGATCCAAGAGCCAGAGTCGTCAAGTGATAGTCTGGTACCTAACAAAATCCATATCCGAGGACTCGACAACCTTACAGACAAAGACGTGAGATCGTTCGCTGCGGAACATTTTACCCAGGGAGACATTGAGCGAGTAGAATGGATCGACGATTCTTCAGCGAACCTTGTCTATCCAAGTCCAGAGGTTGCAAAGGAGGCATTACTAGCTTTCTCCGCCTCTGAGATACAAGACGTCACGCAACTTGCCGCTCTGCAGACCTTACCCGCTAAACCCTTATCATCGCATCCTCAAGTCAATCTTCAAATACGGTTTGCGATTGAGGGAGACAAAAAACAGGCTGGAGCACGTGAACGAAGTCGATTTTATCTTTTTAATCCAGAGTATGATCGCGGAGAACGGCGGAGCAGCAACAACCGGAGAGGAAACAAGTACAGAGACCGAGATGATGGAGGCTATCGTAGCCGACGCTATGATGACTATGAACAGCGGCGCCGTGAGAATGGAGACGAAAACAATGGCTTTGATGCTTCTTTATACGATGATGACGAAGCATCCTTAGCTTTGAGAGCTTCTAGGAGGAACCGGAGAAGGGACTCTAGTGTTTCTTCTGGAAGTGACTTCAGGGGTCGTCGGAGAGGATATAGAGGCTCAGCTGCTAAAGAGCTATTTCCAGATAAAGTTCCCAGGGAGAGCAGGAGTAAAGGTAGGCTGAGAGACCGAAGCGCATCTCCCGTGTTCGATCCCGACGATGCCCGGAATAAGGGTGATAAATTCGATGAGCATGTCCGGGATTCAGCTGCTGTTGCAAATCGACGGAAGGCTCAAGCTATCAAAAGCCGGATAATGGAAGCTATTTCCACGCCTAAAGAACTCTTTCCACATCACGCAGGAGTCAGCCATCACCGCTCAGACGCATTTGATGCTGCCGATCAGACAGCTGACTTGTTTGCAAATAAGATGTCTGTGCCTCTAGTAGATGGCGCTTCTGACCGGAAGCCTCACGGAGCTTCATTGGAATCGAGAATTACTAGTGGGAAACTAGAGGATCGCATCACCCCAAAATCAGAAGACACCGGCGCGTTTAATATCAAAGGATCTGCGACAGCCTCAACAGTTCGGGACTTTGCAATTAAGGGTGGAGCAACTTCTGTTAAAGAGCTCTTCCCTTCTCATAATAGTAATGCAGGAAAAGAACTCTTTTCAGAACGTCTAGAGGGGCGAGGAAGGAGGAGACAGCGAGCTGAAGATCTATTCTCCTAGTCGATAAGCTGGGGAGATAATATCATAATAATGATGCAAAATGACAGGTCCTCTAGACTTGGCGTTTATTTTGACCTGTAAACAAAGTTGATGGATCTGATTTTGCTGGTATACAAGCGGTTGAGAATTTGGCTTGCTCACCCCACAGCGATTTACTGGTATATCAAAGCAAGGATAATATGCCCACTGGGTAATCAGTATATAACTATTCTTTAGATACTACAGCTTCCACATCCTATGGAGTGGAGTTGCAAACCCAGGTCCCAGGACAACTGGAATGGAATCTCATTAATGAACCGAGCTCTTGACTGCCTTGGTATGTCCTTTTTTATTTCGTCTAGAATGTGCCCGACTTCAGCAGACTCTGCTCTTCCTTCCCTTTTTGGCTGGCCGCTTTGGGATCGCTATTCGAAATATCAAGACAACCTCAAACTTCATTCTTTCAACACCAGCCGTCATTACTTCGATCAACATAATTTCTGATTGAGACAGATTCTTGAAGATGTCTGACTGGTTTCGCCCTGTTTTTAATCGTACGAGGAGTCAGCCGGCACCGCAGCACAATCGGCAAAGTCGCTATATTAATGATGAAGATGAAGAGCTCGCTCCTCGACTCCAATCTAAAGCTTCTTCATGCCTGAATCCACCGTTGAATCAAACTCCTTTGCATCCTCCAAATCCCTTTGCAAAAGTACGAAAAGAAGACGTGGTATATCAGTCACGGTTTGAGGCAGACGAGCATGCAGAGGCTCTGAAGGTCCTTCTGATGTCACAGAGTACATTCGAACCAGTGCCGGTTCTTTACAACTCGTGTATGCTGCAGGTACTCGAAGGCTATCAGGTGTTAAGATCACAAGTTATTGCAAAGGACCGACAGATCCAGCTAATGAAGGAAGAACATGCCAAAGAAGTGGAAGAGCTTCGACAACATATTACAAGCCTTGAGCAGGGTGAAGCGGACGTTGCTGACGGAGGTTCCAATAAAAATTCAGAGAGCCGACTCAATTGCAGTGATGGTGGTCACAAGCAAGGAAATACCATGAACACGTGTATCGTTGAAGACAACGGCTCCATAGGTTCGTGCCGTGTCTGCTCTTTCAATATCCAGATTTGTTAACGGGAGCAAGGTGGAATAAACGTCAACAATGGAGAGGAACCTTGCAACTTTCTTATAGGTGAGGCCTTTGGCGCCTATTCTAGCTGTAAGTCTTCAGTTCCAATCTCTTACTCTCACCTTTAACGTACAATGTCCTAGTATCAACTAGACGGAGCGTCCTTGATTATCTCCCATGGAATAGAGGATCACTTAAAGCTAGACAAAGAGCGCAGAATTTTGAGATAAAGGCGAGGCTAACACAAAAATCATCACGTACTAAACGTAGCAAGTGTCGTCAAGACAAAACACGAGGGCTACAGGAAGAGAATGATGATATTGAAATCGAATCACAGGGGAAGGCAGTTGAACATGGGACAGAGAGCGCCAATTATCCTTCCGTATTTTCGGACACTTCCTCTAATTCGAGTTCGACATCCAGCTCCAGTTCATTGGATAGGATCATTGTCGATGCTATGCCCTACTCCGGCCCGCGATCATCATCCAAGGACTTCAATTTACAGTCAGAGTTAACTTCAGCTATACTACCAATTTACGGTGCCCAATATATCCCTGAAAACTCTCAATTTCAGAACAGGTTGACCGCATCCAGTTCGTACATTGACGCCAGTGATCCGGGAGCTCTTATCCAAGGACTCTCATTCCGCCCTGGAGATGACCTGTATGCAAGTTTTGCGAGTAGTCCTCATGGTCCAAGGGAACTATCTGTAGCAATGCAAGAGAACAGGTGCTCTGTTGTGCCATGCAATGACACACCATCGGCCAAAATCAAAATAGCAAACGCAAGAGACGCGAATCTAAATCAATCAACACTGGTCTTTCCACTTGCTAACGGATCAGCCACGCCGGCGCAGATCTCGGACATTGGAAGCCTTAAAGGTTTTGCCAACAACACACTTACCAGCCATAGAGAAAGCTCTATAGGCCCGATAGCTCTGAATGGAAAGCAACATGGTGTTATAAGTGGGAAGCAGAATGTGTCTGATTCCAATGACGCAACAATTGCTGCTATACGAGCTATTACGGCGCGCAGCGTCTCCAATTCTTCTACTTCCACACAACGTCGCAGAACTAAAGCTACTACGAGCGGAGGTATCAATACAAGGAAAGATACGTAGGCATATGGAAATTGATCAGGGCCGTATATAGCGTCGCATTCTATCTTCTAATGAACAAAGCAGAGATCTGGGACGACCGCAAGAGGAGATGATAGGCATTTGTGGTTTGATATCACCATTAGCTGATTACGCGCTTGCAGCTTCTCACGATAACGATAATGGATAGTCAAAAGAGGGACGTTCGGAATGATTTTCATTAGAGAGCTATTCATTCGTTTCACCAATACCAAGGTATATCCAATTTACCCACAAAAACACCGCTTTTGAAAAACGAATCCTGTATGCGCTGTGGATATTAAGCCCGCTACCCAGAACATTTCCTCTCAAACAGTCAAGTTAGGTACTCCGATACGATAACCGATCTTTTTTTCCTTTCCATAAGACACGAGGTGCGTAGAATAGAAAATGTGATATCAAAATAAACAGGAAGGCTCTCATGACTTCATAAATTCGTTAAAGGAGGTCGTCCAAAAATTCAAGTGCAGCACAGGATAACGCCGAGTTTCTCTCTCCTTTTCAAAAAGCTCCTATTCTTTCTTCTTGAATAGCCTCATTATCCCAATTCGTTGCTTCTTCGGCTGCTGCGGTGGATCTAAGGGGTAGTACGCCACGACCGGAAACTTCACTTCTTGGCCATTCAGTACGGGAGGCCTGGCCCATTTATGCTGGGGAATTTCTCCTAGCCTTGTACTATCGGATGCAAAGGACATAATTGATTTGCGATTCTGCGCTATCGTCCTCGCCACGGGAGGAGGAAGAGCCTTCTGGCGAGGACGAGTCGGCTGAGGTTCTGGAGCAGGAAGAGCAAGAGTTGCGGGTGATTTTGCGGGGGACGATGTTACTGCAGATTCAGTGGACGATTTTCTCGACGTCTTAGGCCGGACCCAGCCATCTGTTGCCACTCCTGGAGCAATTAGTGCTGAATGAGACTTCCCAGACGAAGACCTGGTCTTGCTTTTCGCCGAAGCGTGCTTCTTGGTTTTAGAGGAGCCCGTTTGCCGATTCTCTTTGCTCTTTCGTCCAGAGTGGCTGCGTTTGGTTGGAGTGGTAGCATGCTTCTTCCCCGGTAGAGGCACGAGAGAGGAAGATGATTTGGAGAGTCTCTCTGATAACTGCTCAAATGTTTTTATGGTTTCGATCCGGGAAGCATTGGACAAAGTCAGGAGCGATTCGTAGTCCGCAGGAGTACTTTGGCCCCTGGAGAATCTCTCCAGGACAGCAAGGAAGCCTGCATTTAGCCTCGCAAGAATTGCATTCAGGGACAGATATGCTTGAGCTATGGATAGATCAGTAATTAGATCTGTTTAAAGAATACATCACGTACCGTCGCCAGCTGCAAACAAGTTGCCATGCCGGGAGAGGTCTTGTCTATAGTGATCCCGAACATCCGCTCGACCTTGCTTCAGTGATTTGCTGAGGTTGGTCTCGGCAACCTGGGATGCGGAGCCACGCTCCACCTTGCGCTTCTTCCGCCGATTTTTGATGATAGATATGCCGTGTGCAAACGTCTGTAGCAACGAGGAAACAGCGTCTTGGAATTCACCCATTCTTGCAGACAGAAGATCCAGGGCTGATCAGCGCCTTCTGGAGATTGCTTCCCGGCAATGGGATCTGATCTAAATCCGAGCCGAACCGCAGCCTCGCAGCCCCACAGGCCCACGGTGAATGTTGATATCGAGATCTGTCAACAGCTACCTACTGTGGCTCATGTTCAGGAGAAGAGGAAATTGAAGATATAAGACAAGACAGATAACTAGTTATCGATGTGACTCAGATTGGACTGTATGTATATCGGATCACCGATGATAGCGGGGCTCGCGCAGGTTCGAAGGTTTAGACGCCCACCTGTGAGGGCAGGGCGTTAACCCTGACCAATCATGGCAGCGGGCTGCACTTGCGAGGCTGCATCTACAGGCAACATGGGTTAAGCTGGAAAGCACAAATAATAGATCGATCGAAGAAAATCAACACAAGAAAAAGGGTATCCACCTGGTATTAGGATTGAACTTTTTGCGTTGAAGCTTCTGTGAAATCTGAGTGGGGTATCGCAGGAACATCATATATGGGTTGTGTCACAAGGGATTCTGGCTAGCGCCAGGTACGAGCGAGTCTGTACGTACTGCTCTGTCTTGTACGCTTGACTGTCGAGTATTGTTGCCTCAAGTGTTGCAGACCGTCCGAGTGCACAGACTGCGCAGCTGAGGGTGCGGGTGTCTGTGTCCTTGGACGACAGGCAAGATCGATCATCTTCCAACGTTCCTACCGCAACCTCCAATGTGATTGATTCTAGCGGCCTTCGACCAAAAGGGTAAGGGAAAAAAAAAGAAAAGAAACATGTGAGAACTGTGCAATAACGAGGTTGGTTGGCGAGATGTTACTAATACAGCTCCTCAGGTTGGACGTGGTCAAATCAGCCACTGTGGTACAAAGGTACTTTGAATGTGGCCCTCCTCTATTGCTGCACGTCACACATATTAAGTGTGCAATTGTTGGATTGAAGCATCCGACTCCAGTGCAGGGGGGAGATTAGTGTCAGGTTCCCGTCTCTCTTCGAGTTCTTGGGTGAAAAAGCCTGGTTGGAAGGTAGTATTTCAAGCCGTGATCAGCGAGCTGTCGCCAGGGTTTCAACTCGCAAGTACTCGTAACGGCACGCCGTCCTTGCATCTCCGGGAGCTGGAAAATAACTCCAGTAGTGATCTACAAAATTGATCTTCTCTTTACCTTTTTTCCACTTAGCATGCACTTAACTGGGTCCTCACCGATTTTGGCGTTTTGCATCGAAATCAAGACTTGTGTATTGGGTTTGTTCCGTGGGCCATGTTCATTACTGGATGTCCTTGGTAGAATCAACCCGAGATATCCGTTATACATTGAGGCACTCGGCAACTGATGGAAATATCGGAGGAGAACTAAGAAAAAGTCCGAGGAATTGCAGGAACCAAAAGAAACGAAGAAAGATTCACATGTGGCTGCAAACCAACTTTGAGGCTCTGTTTGCTTCGCCGGGTGCAAAATCGTTTCAGGTAGCGAACGCATGGACCCTGCCAACTCTCATCCTCCGTCATCCGTATTTCCTGTCTCTCTTACCTTTTCCCTGTAGCTGGTTAAAAAAGAAATGAGAAAGAAAAGAAACGAAAATGACACAGCCATCGACGGGGAAGCTAGGGCGTCACATTCCGGACTGGGATCCTTAACGGTACGGAGTAGACGTGGGGGAAGCTCCGGGGCTTTCTGGGCGATGTCGGGTCCAAAGTGGAGACGAGAAAGGAGTCGCTGTGTTGCTGCGGATGAATGAAATGTGCAAGAAGATGATAAACAGTGGAGCATGATGGTTCGAGATTTGGTCATTTTGCGACTGTATCCCATAACTCCAGGAGTTGTGGCGGATGCTGTACCCGGACTCATATCGTACCACACGGGCATCCTTATCTCTCTGGATGGGACCTGCGGATGATCTGCCAAAATTACGGTTACTCGTAGCACGGACCGACTGGCTGTGTTGGCCTTCCGGGATACCTCTGTCAAGGTATCGCTCCTGGCTGCCTCGGCGCAAAGGGCGAATTTTCTTTTTGGCTTTCCTCATCATGCCCCCCAATGGTACAATACCGCCTTCTGCGTTCTTCGTAGGACGCCCGTGATGGTACGCACCCGTTCGATTTCTTGGTTGCAGTTTCAGAATGCTACCCCGATTCCATACCAAGTAAGAATCCATTGCCAGACCTAGGTTTCAGTAACTTCCGTACAGAGCACCTATCGTGGTGGTCCCGCGGGTAATGTGAGGTATTATTGTTTGTCAAATCTGTGCGTTGCTCCCGACGGCGCCACATATCACATATCATATCTGGGTTGGTGATGGTGGCTCTCACGGAGGCAAAATCCAACTGCGTCGAGCATGCCTTACCGCGGTCTGAGAATAGAAAAAAATTGGCACATAGGATTTTCTACACCTCATGCCCCTTCTCGAAGACCGTTTATTGCGAAAACGCTTTCTGATAGTCATCACCTGGACTGGTCTTTGCAGTCGCAGACCTGGTCGGGAATGCGGGATGTTCGGCCCTTTCCTCTCCGACACCCACCCTGCTGGAGGATGCTGCAATCAGCACGAATCCAGTGACAGCGAAGGGGATGCATCGTTATCAGCACGTTGCACCAGCACCACGGGGATTGGGCAGCAGAGAACTGGGGTTGGGGAGCGGCGCGGCTGCTTGCAACTGAGCTCTCCATTTACACCTTCACACCGGTCGCGGTCGGGGTCACCACGAGCCTCTTCTGGACCGGGCGAATCTGTTGACTTTCGGGGGCTGATTTTTCTGACGGTCCCCAGTTCATTCATGATTGTCGCGTTCCATTCTCCGCGCCGGAGTCAGCACCAGCGGCTACAGCCATAGCAGCAGGTCAGTCGCTGGCGCCCACGCCTGAGTGGTTCTATTACATAAAAGAGCACCAACATGCTGCGCGCCAGGTGGAGGGGATAATCAATTCACCGCACCATTTTCCCTCTTGGTCATGCTGCCCACCTGGACGCGATCGGCTCTGCGCGCAAGCACATGCGCGCTCTCTCGTGCTCAGGGTTTGCATTGCCACAGCATAGGGCTGCCATCACAAGTTGGCACAGTGGCCGAGGTGTCAAGTTGTACGGCAGCAACAGCAGCAACCATAGCACCATCTACAGGGCGTCAATGGCCCATGTGCGCAGGCGCGGCGGCGGGATGCACTGCAAGCTGCTGCTGCCATCGAAGCATCAACTGCATTAATGTACTGTACCAAAAGCCGTTGCCAGATGGCCGATTCAGGGTCTCCGATACCGTACCTCGTTTCGATGCTCTCGCCCTGCGCCTCGGCCGTGGGTCCGCGGGAAAGTCGAGGGCGAACCACCACGCGCTGGCAATTTGACACTTTGCTACCTGTGCGGTTCGTCCCGCAGGGAAAGGGCCAAGGCCACGCGCTGGGCAGAACCGGCCCCAGCACCGGCTCTGTCCAAGCAAATTGCACCCGCGTGGCCCGCGTGGGTGCGGCAGCGCTATTGGCGGGCACGGCCCAGGGGGKTAGAGGACAGGCAGCGCTTCCGAGTGGCTCTCCACGCGAGACCCATTTGGGATACACGAGATGGAGGGGAGCAGGTGGATCACCCACCGCCATCTACCACCACTCTTCCCACTCTGTGGTACTGTACCATCGTACACAGCAATTAGTCCGCTGCTGTCCTTGGTCGGACGCAGTGCTAAAGGTCACTTCCCACGTCGATGACAGACGGTGTAGAGAGACTACGCTCAAAAGGTTCCAGCTGCTGCGCACGGGCCGATTCTGCTGTTCCCGACCACGGGCACTAGTTCTCTCTGCTCACGTGGGAATCGCCTTTCGGTACCGGTAAACCCCCAAGTGCCGTCGTGGCTATAGCCAAGGGCGAGTGGGCATGACAGATGATGGGCAAGAAGTCCCACGGTCAGCCAGCAACGACCTTCTGGCGGTCGCAGGGTCGCAGCAGGGCAAGCTGATCGGAAGTCCCAGTTCTCGACGTCCTGGGACCGGAATTGCGTGCGCTCTTCAGCCCCCGGGATGATTCATGAGCGACACACCACCAGAACCGGTGTGCAACCGCGGACGAGGTACCCGTTTCCAGAAATGTTGCCAGGCGACGACGGTGCTGGTATCAGCGCGGCTGTGCCTGGAGCTGGGCCATCCGTGGCACGGGTTGGGCCTGACCCGCCGTGTGGTCCAACGCTACCCGTCACTAAGTCATCATCTTATATTCACTGGCGGACTGGCGGACTGGCGGCGTGCGGCCGGTTTCACACACGCAGGTGCATGAAATGAGGGTACATCGATGCATCTACGTACCAGATGTCCTGTATCAACGGTACTTGGGTACTTGGGTACGAGTGCGCCAGCAACCCTGTCGCGTCTGCGGAGCTGGCTCCCTGGCCCCTGCTTATCGTGGCCCCCGACATCCTCCCACACCCAGACGACCGACTCTCACACGCACGACCACAAACCCCCCGTTGGCGAGCGTTGCTTTTGCGCGCTTGGCTGGGGCTTTCCTTTTACCCTTCCCTCCCTGATAAGCTTGCATGCTGGCCGCTGGACCCACGCTACCTGGCTCCGAACCCAAAAACCCGTGCGGGCGGCGCGCCGGCTATGGCCATGGGGGGGGGGGGGAACGGAGGACAAACAACGAGCGACCCTTTGCTCTACTTGTATCGCCGTTCCGTCGCTCTTCGCCCTCCATCTAGACTCATCAGTCCCCTGCCGCAGTGTTGAACCTTTCACTCCATTCCTATCCCGGCCTTTCGACGTGACTGCTACCGCGTGCGTTCCTGGTACTTGTACTTCGGCACTTCCACTTCCACATATACATCCGCTGCTACCTGCTTCCACCTTCCTGTCCGCGCCCACTACTGTTATCCGCCACCCCAAAACCGCTGACAACGACGTCCTATCGCTCTCTTATACTCGACGGATCCAGTATCCATTGTTGTCGGCTTTTTCTCGCACAATTTCTCTACGTTCGTTCCGATGGCCTGCTCTTGCGTGCTCTAACATTTTTTTATATCGCTTCCTGGAGACATCCCCGATACACACATCCACCTGGTCCAGGATATAGCCCAAGCTGAGGCCACTGCCATCTCACCTTCATCAATATCTCTCCTGCCTGCCATGCTCCCGGGCACACTCGCTGACGAGCATGTTTGCCCCTCGTCGTGAGAGAACCCCGGCCAAGGACGACTGCCTTCCCAAGGGCGATTGTCAGTACATTCTGCTCCATCCGGAAACCAAGGGCCTGCGATGTGCCTGTGTGGCGTTCTCCCTCAATAGCTCAATTCCCGGTAGCACCTGTCATTGCGGCCACCAGGCATGTTATCACTTTGCTGAGAGACCGGAGGTATCGACGGATAGGGAGGAGCTGGTCGCCCTGCAGAGGAGAGTTGCCATGCTAGAAAACGAACTGGACCGCGAGCGGAATGGTGGCAGAGCTGCCTTGATCGAACGCCTGGGCCGGCTGGAAGAGTTTGTGGATAAGTGCAAGGCCGAAACCGAGACCGAGTTGAAAGGGATATATCGAGGAGTAAGTAGCTTGTGGCATAATATCGGACTGCTGAACAAGCGAACTCCTTACTATGATGACAATATCGAGGCGCTTGTGGACGACTCTCAACGGATCCGGAATCGCCTGATCGAGGTTGACGATGCCTCGATTCGCCTGGAGGAAAGGGTAGAGGCCCTGGAACGTTCGTCTTCGTCGCCATCGCACAGGAGCAGGCGGCGGAAAGCATCGACGCCACCGGGAACGCGATCTGATACTCCCCCTGATTCCACCATTGAGAACGACGAGAACGACACCAGTATCCATCGAAGACGGTCAACGTTGTCAGATTTTGGCATGCCTAGTGATCGGCAGGGACAGCAAGCGGAAATTCGCAGAGCTTCTAGTGCTGAAACCGATTCACCTGCTTGGACAGTGCACGTATCTTTACTGCCCACCTCGGAGCAACCCTTTCCTTTTGAGAAGGACACGATGCCGTATCATCGGTGTTTATCGCGCGGTTTGCATCGCTTAATCGTCGTTCCAGACACCGACGGCGAGTCTTTCGAAACCGCCGTCAGTGAGTCTTTCTCTAGCATATTGCGGGGCAGGCCATGGATGCCACTTGTCGCCAGGATATGCGATGCGCAAAATCTCCGTGGCCTCCCAATGCTGCGTCACCTTGAAGATCACCTGATCGGATCGGAATACAATGTTGCGTTCCTGAAGGAGAACTGCGCCGTCCTTGATGAAGACGGGAAGATCATGGCTTTGTATATTGCCATGATTGACGACACGATTTCTTGGGAGGAGTTACGTGACTTAGAGCCTTATATGCCAAAGCTCGAAGCAGCCTGGGAATACGACCCTTTCCTAGACGGTCCTCATCAGAGAGACCGGAAGAGTGATGATGGAAAAACTGAAAATCTAGTAGCAGCAGATCGGAGGCCTGCAGCAGGAGAAATATTAACGTCTTGGTCGCCATCGAGCACCAGACTGAAACGAGCCGCATCGGAAATGTCGAGGACTTCTAGTTTCGGTTCATCCACTGATGGAGAAAATGCGAGAGCAAAGTTCCGACGGCAGTGCACTAGCGCAACTGTCGAAGTCTTAGAGCGTCGGGCAGAAGCGGTTTGATATTGCATCATGGTTTATAGATTTGGTACTAGAGATGGAAGGGTTCGATTAGGTATGTCACGGCGTAAGGAGACTGGCGTATAGACGGACGGATAGATAATGTAACCGAGATATCTGGGATGGCGCTTGGCGTTTTACCCAGAGAGAGGGTTGATCATTCCTTTTTCTTTTTCCAAATTAATAATATATCCGTTTACCACATGGCCTCTCTACTTTCTGATATTTGTTATCTGCGATACGTACAACGTCCATAAGGTTACGGAATTCGTTTCTGAGATACGAGCAACAGGATAAAGAGTTGTATGCAGCCTTGATTTTGTCATAATTGATTTGTGGTGTGATGGCTGAGTCAACTCATTGTCAGAGTACTGGAGCGTTTGCTTGAAGTAGTGTAGATAGTGCAAATTCAAAGCCCTTGCGTTATTGAAATGGAATCAGGCCTTTTCCTCTCTCTTAACATGTATCGTCCTAGGTACTCTAAACTTGTTTCTGGTTCAGCGGTAATGTGCTGTTGTATCTGTTCTTCTCACGAGCCCGGATTGTAGTGATTTGACTGTGGACGAGGTGCGAGGCTGGCTATGGCGTAACACTCAGCCTTGTTGTAAAGCATGTGAATCGAGCCACCTGAGGCAGAAAGTACAGGAAATATTCCGAGACCTCACCATCAACACCCCGCCTCCGCCTAGGTAGAGCGACAAACATGAAGATAACGAGTGACGTTGCTGCCCATGGAACGCTAACCTTCACGCTTAATGTGAGACGCGTTCTTTTTGGACTTCACTTCACTCGTGATCGACTTGTTGCATTTTCTCTTCACTATAACAGAATTGCCATGAAATTCTGCAATTCCGTTCCACTAAGAAGCATCTTGCTAAACAAGCCTGAAATTTCTTAGTGGCATCTCCGCCGAGATTCAATTCGAGCAAGATAATTCCCGAACAGCGCTATACCAATGTCTGGAGCTGTCACGGCGAAGCGCCGAAAGGTGCGGCGGGGAACGCTCAGGAAAGAAGTCAAATGTATGCTCCTGTAGCTGCGGCACTACCCAAGCTGGTTGGAGTTTGTCTCACGGTTGCTGATATTTATTTCTGCAGGTTTATGGCCCGTAGATAAACTCCCAGTTGAGATTTTCAACCTTATAATTTCTTATCTTCCGCGATCTACCATCCAGAACATGCGGCTCGTCAATAAAGAATTCGAGGAGAAGGTCACTGCATACTTGTTTCGTACGGTTGTTGTACCTTTCAGATCTGAAATATACGGCATTTCGTCTGAGGTAGATCTTGGCTTGGAAACTCCGTCAGTGGGATCTGTCATTCTCCAAGACAAAGGAATGCGCGTGTTTCAAGGCTTCGGAAAACACATTCTACAGTTTGCCATGAGCTTTGAAATTGACGAGAACAAGCTGGCTAGACCGCCCGTCAAGAGTGACCAAGAGGAGATCACAACCTTCTGGGGCACGTACAAATGGCCCTTTAAAGGATATAACAGATACTCCCAGCTAGAAGGTTTGGAGCTTGCCGCTGATCAAACCCGGACAATGACAAAGGCCTTGCGGTTCATCACCAATGCAACGGAGCTTGCTCTTTCCCTTGATGGAGGTGTCGGTTGGCTGGCCGGCCCAGACAAGAATTCAAAGGTTGTCCAACGGGGAGAGAAATATCCTGTCTTTGGAGAATCGAGATTCGTGCCTGAGCCGAAGAAGCGTGTCAGAGCCAAAAAGACTCCAACTAAAGCACCAAGTGAGCCTCAAACTTTGGAGTGTCAATCACAGCCTGCAGGTGAAGGCGGAAGACAGTCTCTTTCTCTCGACGCTCTCCCATGGAGTCTAGATGATTTACCTGCTCCTCTTCGTCATATGACTGCCAATGCCCTTAACCTTCAGACGGTAGCCAACCATTCGCAGGAAAATTTGGATGCTCATTCACAAATACCGGAGCCAGATATTACTCCCAGCTCTTCTCCCATGACAACTGTTGGTGAGACAGTCACTGATGGTGAGGACCGCGAGGTTGAGCTGCTGGACATCAGCCTTGAAGATTCCGGTTATCCACTGAAGCCAAGAAATCTCACATTAGCCCAAAGGGAGATGTTACTGGAGACAGAGTGGGCGCAACGTGCATTTCTGCAGTCCTATTCGATTGCTATAATTGATAATCAGCAGACATTCAAACATATTGACACCCTCACTATTGCACGCTTGCCACATCGACAAATACCACTTCTTTGGCGTCCAGATTTCTGGGATGCCCTCCCTCAACTTGAAAAGCTTTCTCTCGGCATCATCCCTGATTGGCGTGAAGTTACCAAATTGCCCACGGGCTTGGTGCAAGATGTCTCTCTTCTACCATCAGCTTCGGCCACTGGTGTGTTTCAGTTGCTTACAAACCATATTTCACACAGAAGTAACATTACGACTCTACATTTTGAATGGGTGGGTGGAGGTGAAGAAGCCCCTGGACTGTTCACACGGAACCGGCACATCTTACCGGCGCCACTCACATCCAGAGCCATTGGCATGATTAACAGGAAGGAAGAGGCTGAGCTCCTGGGTCTCCCAAATGTCCGAAATTTGTCATTGAAGAACTGCTGGATTGCCCCGCATATACTTATCAATTTCATGCGGGCCCACAAAATGTCTTTGTACACGATAAGCTTCGATTCTGTTTCTTTAACGGCTCCGCTACGTCCCAACGCAAACCCAAACCCTATGCAGGAAAATCCTGAGGCCTTTGGACTTGCAAATATCGTTCAGAACCCTAATTTCCAAGGCCAACTTGTAGCTGCACCGGACGCTGCTGCTCTACTTCAACTTCCAAACCCGCCTGTGCAAAATCAGCAAATAATGGCCCTGTGGAACACGATGATTATGAATCCTGTACCACCTGTCTATTCCAATGTACACCATGCTCGGCAGAACTGGTATAAAGAGCCTCGGATGGGTTCCTGGGCTTGGTTCCTTGAAGCCACGGTTCCAAACCAGAAGTTGCAGGACATTAGAGAGTCATACGAGTTTGAGGTTGAATCTTCGCCTTATGTCCCAAGTCGTCTTGTTAAACTTGAATTTACATCGTGTGGCTATGTCAAACTCCCTCTTGATATCGACCAGACAATGTTGGACCGTCCTCCTTCTCGTCTTCTCGATACAACTAGCAGCCGGAAGAAAGAACTAGAGGAGTGGATGATGAAAACGGAAGATTCCAACCTAGGAGTCATAGCTAATTACATTGATCCCGTTGAAGAGATGACTCTTGAGAATATTTGGGATATGAGCTTCGGGTGGGACTGGACGCGCAAACGGCTGGCCACAGAGGCGAAGGCTGATGGTATTCCCAGCCCCGGCAAGGGAAGGTTTTTTGGTCTCGTCAATATTGCAAATCCTGACAGAGTCCAACACTGAACTCACATACTTTGGAGTCTAAAGCGATGAGACTTTATTGCTTATCGTCCTGTGCTTCCAGACTAGTTGTTGAGACAAAGCAGAATACTCTTTCATGAGATGGATGGAGTGATTCTCCAACACCTGGCTGCTGAGCTAGGTACTCTCATGCAACGGTGGCCTGGGAGATACCGCGGCCATCCTGGTTTCTTTTATCTTTTCTTTTTGTAAAACTAATATTGCACAGCCTCCGATTGCAGTACTTTTATCACGGCGTTGGGTTTAATGACGTACAATGACCAAGGATCAACTAAACGTGTAGAGGGCATGCATTGACAGCCCGGCATCAAAAGCATTTGAAAAATTTCGGGGCGTTAGAGGGATGGAGCTACGATACCACAACTGCACGGCATTTATTGATCATCGCAATGTAAGACTAGTCTAATGGATTCACTTGAAATGGCATAAGCAAAGCAGGGGTTCTCAATTGGTGACTCTCTGTGGTGGATTACTCCAATCTAGTAATAGCATTGCCAGACAAGGGAGAAAATCAGAACTTGACATGAGGGTAATGTAGAGAGAGATCCATCTGAACTAAGCCGCCTACCTTTTCTGGTTAGCATCTATCCTTGTCAACGTATCTTAGTCTTCACCAGCAACTGTTGGCAGCAACTCAGGGACATTTTAATGAGTTTGGAATCATATCATTTGGGAGCGACCAGGAATACGCTACTGAAGTACAAAGCCATCAACCCTGGAAAGCCATCCCCGAAGATCCGCATTGCCCTTAAAACTACTCCCTTTTTCAAATGCCCAGCCATTAAGAAACCATCTATGCAGCAGTGATAGCGCGGCGCACACGAGCACCACGTTGTCTCGAGTTCAATCGGACCTCCTCACGACCAACAACAGCCTCCGACTTCTGGACAACCTCCTCACCCTCGGTCAAGATCAATTCGATGTGGCAGGGGTTAGACATATATGGGTTGATCTGTGCACTTGTCAGAAAAAAATAGCTCCAACTACCAAACCTGATTGTGGCTAGAACTTACACGACCGTGGGCACGGTATGTTCGTCGACGTTGCTTTGGTGCCTGGTTGACTTGGATGTGCTTGACAACAAGGTTGCCGGTGTCAAGACCCTTGCTATCAGCGTTGGCCTCGGCGTTCTTGAGGAGACCGAGAAGGAACTCGGCGGACTTGACTGGCCATCTGGCGCGGGTGACACCGAACTGCTTGCCTGCAACAGAATCCCTATTAGATCGTGTCCCAAAAAAATATCACCATCTCATGTGAGCCTGGAAAAAATAACCATACCCTGTGCAGCACGTCCAGTTCCTCCAGCATACCGTCTCATGGCAACGGCCTCCTTGTGCTCCTTGACATTCTCCAAGAACTTAACGGCACGCTCCAACTTCCATCCGTTAATAGCCTGAGCGGTCTCACGGGTGTTCTTGAAGGAGACTCGGAGGTAGGCACCGCGAGCGCGGGCCGACTTGGTCGGGTGGATCTCTGTTGCTGCGTATCGAACCTAGAAATTGAGTCAATTAGCCCAATGGTTCCTGCCAGAAGATGCTTCAAAAGTGATTTATCGCGAGTTTCGAGATCGTCGATATTTGGGACGGTCTCTTCCACAAGGAAAGAGAGGGTGCAAATTGTAGCTCGAGCCAAATATGACTGCAACGAAGGTGCGATCAGACAGGGAGGACTGGGAATCCTTACCATCGTGGTTGATGTTGGGCGATGGTGTCGTTACTCGTTGGTTGTCGTCTTTCTTTTCGAGGGTGTTTGGTGAAATGTGATTTTGCCCTAAACTTTTCGCTTCAAAGTGGGTCACGTGGACCACGAAAGGGTAAAATTATTCCTGACATGTCAGGCAAAACGCACATTTTCGCTTGGCTCGGTGAGGGCAAACCCACAAAATACCCTTTCTAAATTCTAATCGCGATATCGAAGTCGACCTCTCCAACGACCAGCGCCTTGCGACCAGCGACGAGAGAAGCACATTGAACCTCACCCACAGGTTCAAGCTCAGATAACACATATCCGCAATCATGTCCGGAGTACCAGGTGCCGCTATGTAAGCATTCACTGCATTGAGAAAGTTTTGTCCTTATCGTATCTGGAAATGCTGACTTCCTGGCACAGCTCCAAGCGGAGAAAGTTCGTCGCTGATGGTGTGTTCTACGCTGAGTTGAACGAGTTCTTCCAGCGTGAATTGGCCGAGGAGGGATACTCTGGTGTCGAAGTCCGTGTTACTCCTACCGTCACCGATATCATCATCCGGGCAACCCACACCCAAGAAGTTCTCGGAGAGCAAGGACGCCGCATTCGCGAGCTCACCTCTCTCATCCAAAAGCGATTCAAGTTCCCAGAAAACTCCGTTTCCCTCTACGCCGCCAAGGTCCAAAACCGTGGTCTCTCCGCTGTCGCCCAGTGCGAGTCCCTGCGATACAAGCTCCTCAACGGTCTCGCTGTCCGAAGAGCCTGCTATGGTGTTCTCCGATTCATCATGGAGAGCGGTGCTAAGGGTTGCGAGGTTGTCGTCTCTGGAAAGCTCCGTGCTGCTCGTGCCAAGAGCATGAAGTTCACTGACGGTTTCATGATCCACTCCGGTCAACCAGCCCGGGACTTCATTGACTCCGCTACTCGTCACGTTCTCCTCAGACAAGGTGTCCTTGGTATCAAGGTTAAGATCATGCGCGGCTCCGACCCTGAAGGAAAGTCCGGACCTCAGAAGTCCCTCCCAGATTCCGTCACCATCATTGAGCCAAAGGAGGAGCAGAACGTGGTTCAGCCAATGAGCCAGGATTATGGTGCTAAGGCTTTGGCTGCTCAGCAAGCCGCTGAGCAGGCTCGTTTACAAGAACAGCAGGGTGAGGAGCAGCCAGCAGCAGAGGAACAATAGATGCATGAAACGGAATGAATTGTGGGCTGGTGTGGGCGCGTGTCGGGTAATTTGCATGCGAGCTTTTACGGGTTTATGCTCCGGGCTTGTAATCATAGCCATAAAATAAATTCACGGCTTTCAATACTGGGACATAACTATTGATAAATTTCGGATGTATGTGGTATGTGGTATGTGTACCAACTCCAATGACCCATAAAATGACCACCAATGCCATGCAGATGCGCCTAGTTTACATCTCGTATATCGTACATGATATCAAGACCCCTCCCCCTTATCCTACTGAATGAACCAAACGCCAAAAATGTCGTATTGTCGTATATATAAAAGTCTGGAGTCTGCAGGCGCCGCTGGAGGCATTTCCTAACTTCCTCCCAACTTAGACCCAATGACTATGGACATCAATGAAAAAGTCATACCTCTCCAGGTCTCAGGCTTTAGTTCTGAAAAGATCTTTTGGGCGTTCTGGGTTGTGCCGGATCCGTCAGGTCTCTTCTCTGGCCGTTCGCTTTCCCGTTCACATGTTGAGGTGGGGCATCTTCTTCGCTATCTTCTGCAAGATCCGTTAGACCGAAACCGACGTTTTCCTCCTCGTTATATGCATTCATAAGCCCCTCTCTGTCTCCACCTCTTCCATAACCATTGCTCCCGACACTTAACCTGTGGGGGTCTGTGCTCCTCCTGCCCTGCATACTTCTCCGGGTCTGTATACTAGATACGAGATCCGTTGCGATGCNCATCGCGGGCAGCGCCGTTGATCATCTTGTGTCCTTCCGGGTCACTACGTGATAGGTTCAGAAGGTACACTCCCGTGAATATCACCAGAAATCCGCTGAGGAGAGACAACGTATTAACTGCATCAGAAGTATTGAAACCCCCATACAGGATGAATGAAGCGCACAATGTTGAAGTGGTAAATGTGACATAATACAGCGGATTGACTCTGCTGTAGTGTTAGGAGCAGCGAACGCCAGGTGGAAGGGTTGAAACTTACATAGAGGTAGGGAACTGACTCAGAGCCTTGTTAAAATAGTTCATCTGTGTCAAGATGCACACACCGGTCACGATCACGAAGACATATGTCGACGGATGCGTGAATTGGTTATGACCAGCAAGAGTTAATTTGACAGCAATGCCAAAAGCCTTGATGGACATAACGGAAATCGATCCAACTGTAGAACAGATAGACAAATAAACAAGCGGATTCTTCTTGCCATGTCTGGGGGCAACTCTATATATCATGACAATGGCAAAGACTGCCACGACGATACAAAAGAGCAAAAATCCTTGTTAAAATCGTCAGCCTCATGACATGTAACCGGATATGAGACATACCTGGTTGGATTGCGTAGTGGAGAATCTCTTCAATCCCTTCAATCTCTTTGTCCGGTGGCGCATGGAGGATAATAATTATAGAGCCTATGAGACAGATCGCACATCCTAGCTTCCCTAAGGTGCCCAGCTCTTCTTTCAAAAAATATGACCCCAGCACCGCTCCTATAAGGACGCTCAAGGCTCCTAACGGTGTAACCAGAATGGCCGGCGCGAATGCATATGCGGCAAAGTTGGCGATTTCTCCAATCACCACTAGAGTAGATACCATTAGCACGATCGAGCTCATCAGCATCTAACTGTAAGGCACATACAAGCTATGATACCAGCCCACCATATTGGGCTCTTGAGATATGTGAAACCGTCACCCTCAAAACCATGTCTTTCCTCTGCATCTATGAGACCCTACAATGGCACATTAGCATTGGTCATGGATCAAAGACTACGTCCCAGATCGGGCAGCATCATCGACACATTGAAAGAGGAAGGGATACTGACCTTTTTTGTTATGACAAAACTTGTTCCTAGATTCGTAATTAGTACGTTCATCATCCTACAATTTTACGGGAATATAGATGGCTAACCTATCGCCATGGTGGACGAGATGGCCAGGGCCAGCCCGATATATCTGTCCCAAAGCATCAGCATCGATTCGCAAAAGGTCACCAGACGATGCCAGCGCAAGTACAAGCACCGGCACCAGCAGGTAGTTGGCGCAACCTACTTATCTTCAAGCATGCTGGATGGAGTGCAGGCTGATCGCCTTTCCCTTCACACAATACGGATCTCCTCCTGAGCCTGGGAGCTCACGCTCGATGAACGAACCAATGTCTCAACCAATACCGTCCGATCACCGAGGAGGCGCAAATCTAGCGAAAGATCGAATCGCAGAAATGGTTATCGTCTAGCAGATACCAAAGATGGACTAACACAAAACGAGCGTGGAGGTTGGAACGTTGCGACAATCATGAGCTGGTCAGTCGTATACAAATGGATGGGTAGTTGGCGCAGTGGTAGCCAAGAAGCACGATCACGAAGCGTGGCAGGTCGTAAAAGCAGGACGAGCACACGCACTGGCGGCGACTAGTGAGGCCACAAAGCGCTCTCGGGTGTTGTGTCTGTGAGGTTAACGCTCTCTAATGTTTATGCACACGTTTTGTGTTCAGCAGGCTCGGCAGGCCGATACAGAATGGCGGCCTTGTTAACGGGGCTGGCGGTTTTTTTTCAGACACGCCGATCGCCTCGTTACCCCTGAGGCGGAGCACCTTGCGATCGCACAACCAGAGGGGCCGCGTACTCGAGGGTGGGGCGACCACCAGTTCAGCTCCCCTTTAATATGGTGCCGGACAATTGCTGAACGCCGCTGGTACTTCGAAATACAGTGCTCCTGCCCCTGTTCGGCGAGCATGTCATCATCACGGTTCCGTAGGGCAGCTCAGCCGGCCGGTCGGTCTTCTTGAAGGAAGAAGAATCCCAGGTTCGCACGTGATGTTGTCACCGTCACAAACCGAGGTAATCGATTATCGAATGGACGAGTACGGGATTATTACTATCTGACTATTTCCATCTCCTGTTACGGCATTGTCCCACGCGCCTCAAGGGTCTCTCCAAGACAACCTAGCTACCATGAATGAAATACGCTACCGCTCCTCCGCCATCTCACCGTCAAAGTGAGCGGCCCTCCTACGCTCCGATTCTTCTCCGGGGTATAGTACTAGAAATGTGAAAGTTACATGCAAGATGCCTAGGGCATCTCCGTCGGCTACAAATATCAAGACCCTGCTTTTCCTGACCTAACCTGCGCGTCGAAAGACTAGATAGACTTCTCCACTGCCTTGAAGACCAATCTCAAGAGAAGTGTGAGGGGGAATAGTTTAAATTAAGAAAGGGAAAAAATATAGTAATTGCGAACAGTTGGCGCTGGGGGAGAAGCAAGCAAGGTGGAGGTGATGGAATATCATACCTATGGTACTTACTGTTGCAACGCGATTTAAGACATATATATTAGCTCGAGAGTTGTCAGTCCGTATTGCACTTGGGCTTGGTCGATAACTTGGTTGCTGCTATTCGCAGATTGCGTCGTCAAAAAGGGTTAAGCTCGTTCGCCGTCAGAGTCGCAGAAGTGTGAAGCGTTGTACATGCTCGCCAGCATTATGGATGGCGGGTTATAGAACAAAAGTTAAGGCCATTTGGGCAAGTCGGAGGTGGTTCAAGAGCGGGGCCGCTTGGCTTCTAGATAGATATTAGCAAGCTCTCTATTCTATTACTGAATATCAGGCACATACCTTGAGCGTTGTCGTCCACGTTCTCTTCACCCATGTCTGTCCGCGGTCTCTTTACTGAGCCCCCTTTTGACTCCGAAGCAGCCTCTAATACGGCCGGGACTTCGTGTTCTGTCAGATCCGCTTCATCCTCATCATCGTAGTCGATTTCGTCTTCTTGTCCATTAGGAACAACCGCGTTTGATTCATTGATCTCATCGATGTCTCCATTTTCAGTATTTTCCTGGCCCTCTCCTAAATCAATCTCGTCGGCTTCCACGGTGTTTGCACTCAAAGTGGCGCTCTCTGACTCTGCAGGGTCAGTAAGTGCAGGATTACCTGATGAGGGGTGGTTGTCCAGCGCAACCGCCGGGATAGCGCCATTTTCTTGCGTAATATCATTTGCAGTCTCCTGCTCGTCTGCTAAGTCAACGTATCCGAAATCATCTTCTTCATCTTCGATATCTGGTTTATCATCTCCATCAAGATCCTCAGGAGGTTCTAGGCCACCGGGAGGAGCGACACCGTGCTCTGGCGATTCGTTCAAGACCTGCGTATGTTCATCAAGGGTCTCTTCCTCCTCCTGGTCGTAGTTTAATTCATCGTGCTCATAGTTATCAGCTGCTTCCTGGTCGTGATCCTGTTGATCCTGAGGACCACCTGTCTCAGTGTCGCTATATTGCTGATACCCAGCCTCTGATGTGTAAGCCTTTTCATCATGGTCACCGCTTTCATCTTGTATTTCCGATCTTGATTCTAAAACATTAGAATCTGTAGCACTATCGCCATGGTCTTGTTCCTGCTCGGTAACATGTTCAGAATTTGTTGATGCTGAAACATCGGGGGCCTCTTTGTCAATAGCCTCATCCTCGGCGACTAAAACACAGCACAGTTAGAATGGGCTTCGCTAGCAAACCGCAATAAGCTGGAAAGATATATCTAAACATACCATTATGGACTTCGTTGCCATTGATAGCTTCAAGTACAGATGAGGTATCCTTGTCATTCGCCTCGGCTTCACCCTTTCCTTCAAATTCTAACGAATCATCTTGCTTGTGTTTCTGATTAGTCGAAGGAGAACGTGCTATTTCTGATTGTTCATCACCCTCGTTGCTTCCTTCCGCCCTGCTATTTTCGTCCCTTATTCCTTGGCTAGCGGTCTCGATCTTTACCGTTTTAATCGATGGCTGCGATTCTTCTTGATGGCTGCCATGTTCAGACGTTTGAGCTGCATTAGTCTTTCCATTTCCGCCTTCGTCATGCGGGGCTTCAGTTCTCCCTTGTTGTTGAGGAATATCACTCTCAAGTGCCTGGGTGTTCTCATGCTGGGAAAGCTCCACCGCATCTTCCGCACTTTCACTTTCGACATGCCAGCTTATGACTTCGGATAAACCCTTGCCTTCTGCAGCACTAGCACTGAGGTTTGCCAGCCTTGTGCTGAAATTAGGTCTGACTCCAAGAACTATATTCAATGAGTGGTCTGCTTCGATGTTATCATTGCGCAAAAACTTTTGGTATAAATCAACTATCTGTCCAAGTGTCACGTCTTTCATCAAACCCGCGGATGTCTGTACCCGAAAGGTTAGCCATGAAACTTCTATAATTAGTCTTAAACATTACCTCGTCAGTTTCAAGACCTAAAACCTCAACTGTGAGACACAATTCATCCTCTCCAGAAAGGTCATCTTGGATGATATGTCGAATAGAAGCGAAAAACGTGGAAAGAGGTTTCCGTAATATTGAAATATCTGAAAGAAAATAGGAGTCCGGGTCCTCATTTTCCGATGTAGAAAAAAGGGCATACTCCGTAGCTTGGTATACTACCACAATACTCAGGGCAAGCGAGAGCTCCGCATCGACTTCATATGGGCCTTTATCTTCTCTCTCGACTTCTGTGTTCGAAGACGTAACTGTTTGATCTGTTTCTGGAACTCCAACAGCTTCTTTATTATCTGCCGAAGATGTAATTTCAATAAGTGGTTCTTCGGTGCTTGTAGGTCTCTCATTCACAGGCTCGCTGGTAGGATCGGCCGGTAGAGATTCTTCTGGCTGCTCTGCGACCGCCTCTTCAGACACCTCTACAACCTTGAGAAGTGGTTCATCGCTGACGATTTCCTTTTCAGTATGGAAGGTATCATGTGAATCTCCTACTTCCACGCCAGGTTCTGCGGCAGAAAGAGAACCCGAGCCTTCAACATGCTGCGTATGCTCCCAAGGAAGATTTTGATTCTGCACCGGCGTATCTGTCGCAAGTTGCAGTAAACCCTCAGTGTCCATGCCGGAGAATGGGTTAATCGTTGGCTCTTCAGCTGCATAAGGCATTTCGATAATGTCCGATTCCATGCGGGCATTTTCGGGTTCAACATCGGCATCATCCATAACGTATGAGCGATCATCATCATCAACCATCAAGTCATCGTTATTGACGTTGAGACTGTTGTGCTGCAATCCATTATCAAAGTCTCCATGTGGTTCAGCATCCTCCAGGATATAATCTTCATCTGTTTGTCCCGTTGTAAAGTCGATATCAATATCAATATCCTCATCGTCTGCATTATGACCATGCTCCGACGATATCTCCATATCATCGTCCACCATGATTGCGATTTAGTTGATCCTTAGACTCAGATGCCAAATTGCCTGAATAGTTCGAGCTCAAGATGAGAATTCCCTGTCGTTGCAATCTCGAGGGGTTGTTCTTTGGATGGTACGATCAGTAAACACCACAAGAAAGATAATCTTGACAAGAACTCCTTGAGAATTATAGTAAAATGATCTTGAGAGGTGTACCAAGTAAAAAATGTGGAAAGCGCTATGCTTCCTCCGTTGTGAAGTCCAGAAGGCTGAACCGAACTAAGCTAAATTAAAGCCTTCAGACGGTAACGCGTCGGTGGGATCAGCTGTCTTGCTTGAATCGTCCCAAAAAATGAACTACCAAGAGGCAGAATACGTGCCGATGAGCAGGTATATAGTAACAGTGCCTCATTTGATATAGCAGCTTTGGTAATCAGAATAATATCTCTGCCGTACGGAGAGCATAGACCCACTCCCTAAGTAGTTTTGGTAGTCGTGGTAGTGTCATCATTTGGAGGCCGTGCAGCGGTCATTTTAGCGTGGACGGTAAGTAGCAGCCCCTTAGTAGCAACCTAAATTCACGTGATTGCTATTGGACACCTTGAGCATTAGCGCTAACATTTGGAATCCCACATTGAGGTATCTAGTCGCCGGAGGACAGCTAATTGAATTCGTACGCCGTTCCCGCCTGCCATAACTCCTCACAAAACAAGTATCGACTTCCAAAGATGGTATGTCATTTGACTCTCTTTGCGGAAACGGATAAAACTAATATTTATATCCAGGTTGTTCTTGCAGCTTCAATATGCACCAGGGGAGGGAAGGCAGTATTGAGTCGACAGTTCAGGTACTACCTTTGTCCCAGTGCTCCAGCTCTCGCAAATTTACTAATTAAACAATATTCCAGGGAGATGCAACGATCTAGAATTGAGGGGCTTCTTGCCTCCTTCCCGAAACTTGCAGATACCGGCACTCAACATACGACGGTAGAACAAGACAATGTCCGCTTCGTATACCAACCATTGGATGAGCTGTACATGGTTCTCATCACCAACCGCCAGTCTAATATTCTACAAGATATTGATTCGTTACACCTCTTTTCTCAAGTCGTCACCAGTACATGCAAGACTCTTGATGAGCGGGAGATCTTGAAGAATGCCTACGAACTTCTTAGTGCCTTTGACGAGCTTGTCACGCTTGGTTATCGAGAGAACTTAACCTTGAGCCAGATCAAGACGTTTTTGGAAATGGAGAGTCATGAGGAGAGAATACAAGAGATAATATCTAGAGTATGTTCGGCGTCGGTGAAATATGTCAACACACTGACGTATAGTAGAACAAAGAACTGGAGGCTACCGAAGAACGAAAGCGCAAAGCGAAACAACTCGAAATGCAGAGGAAAGAGTCGGCCCGGAGTGGTAGAGCGTCAGTTCCACGAACGCCAGTATATCCTACATATACTCCACCTGCACGTTCAACCACTGCGGATACATATGATTCCTATGAGGCTGAGAAGCAGAAGTCATTCAAGTACGTTCTCTACTTTCCGATGTTCTCACGCCTATCATTGACAATATTTTCAGAGCTACAGCGCCAAAAGGCAAGGGAATGCAGTTGGGCAAAAAGTCAAAGACAACAGATATGTTCGAGCGAGTGAGAGGCGAGATGGGCGTCGAAGTCGAGGATGCACCATTAGTACCAGTCACTGCTTCCCCTGCTGCAGAACACGTTCAGCCGTCGCGCGTTTCTGCCTCATTGGACCACGATGCTATTCATGTAACCATTGCTGAAACGATAAGCGCAAAGCTGTCAAGAGAAGGATCCTTAAACTCACTAGAGATCAAGGGTGACTTGCAACTGAGAATATCCGATCCCTCATTTACCAAAGTGAAACTGGACCTCGTTGCTAACGCCGCTCCGGGAGTTCAATTCAGAACCCATCCAAATGTAGACCGAGGACTATTTAACAGTTCCAAGGCCATTCAGATGAGTAACACGGCCAAGGGTTTCCCTGTCAACAACTCTGTGGGAGTTCTGCGATGGAGATCTACGCCAAAAACCGACGATACAAGCGCGTTGCCGATTTCCTTCACTGTATGGGTGAACAAGGGATCCGACAGCACCTACAATATTACAGTAGAATACGAACTCACAGGAAGTGATGCGTTAAGAGATGTGTCTGTCATCATCCCTTACAGCACTGGCGAACCTGCCGTCTCGAGCTTCGATGCAACATATGAAGTATCTGGAGACAGCCTTGAGTGGACTATAGGCCTCATTGATGGTGATAATGCAACAGGTTCATTCGAATTCGAGGCTCAAGTGGATGATGAAAACGAATTCTTCCCAATGCAAGTCCGATTCTCCAAGACTAATCCATACATCGACGTTGACGTAAGTAATTCGAGACGCCCGATGCTTTATTTTATCTCACTTCTAACCAGGTTACCAATGTTTCCCTTCTCGAAATGGATGAGGCTGTGACTTTCTCAAAGGAAGTAAAATCCGTCGCGGATAACTTTGTGATTGAATGATTGAAAGCTGAAGCTAGCGTGGGTGTAAATTGGTGTTCATTCTAATGGTCATGGTCGGCAAAATGGAGCGGGACACGCAATTAAATATAGAAAAATTACACTTGATCTGGGATAGAACCGGATATCTGAGTTGATCACCAATCTTGTCATTGCCCTGGCCGTATATTCGGTAATAGTTGATGCATGACGCCTGTCATTCGTAGGTACCATAAGTGCCTGGCTGTCTGTACAGTAAAAGGACCCAATGACAACTTCCAGTTGGCAAGGCTGGATCTCGCTTAGTAGCCTTGCGGCGACGCGATTCTTATTTTGTTCCTTTGAATGATATACGTAGCGGATCACAAACACTACTAAAGGATGCAGTTCGATATCCTTATGTCCATAAGTTTATGTACGAGACCAGTAAGATTGGGTCATCATGGAGAGCTCTTTGAGCCTTGAACTCCTTAGCGAAAAGAGTCTGCACCAGACCGTGAACCCCCGTTTAGTTTCGTACTGCCCGTCAATGGACTTGGTGGCTATAACCACCACAGATCAACAAGTTTTGGTGTACCGTCTCAACGGCCAGCGCGTCTGGGGTATTTCACAGAAAGTTGGTAAATTAAAAGTAGAGGCGATTTGTTGGAAGCCAAATGGTATAACCTTTGAAAGGCTTCACCTATCTTGGTAGCAATTGCTAATGGATTCTAAGGCCAATTACTGGCTATTTCATGGAGCGACGGCTTGGTACGACTCATTGGTGTAGAAAGCAGCAAAACCGTCCATCAGTTCTCAACCGGTGACCAAGAATCAAATGTCACGTGCTTGACATGGTCATCTAACCTGACCAAAAGACAAGATATTGCATCTTCCAGGAGGGATCAGGCTTCATGGGAACGATTCATTGATACAGACGCATCATTATCAAAACAGAGGACTTCCCTGGACTTACCTCGAGACCTTAGTCTTATCGACATCGAAGCCAGCTTGCCCAAACTGAGTGTTCTTGGAGCAGGTGGAGTTGCGTAAGTTTCCATGATCCAGTTACAAATGCTTACTTTGACAAGTGGTAGAGAAGACGTATTTTGTTCCAGAGCTTCGTTAGATGCTCTTTTCCGCCCTTTTGATCCCAAGGATAGCAATGCTGTGGATGTAATGGTCCTGGGAACGAAGCAGGGAAGTATACATCTCAGTATTTACGACTCCTTTATAATTGGGTCATTCAATTCGCAAAATATCGTTAGATCTGTTGCCAGCGCTTCTCCCCCTCACCTGGTCCTCCATTCATCTCATGAAGAGTTTTCCACCCACTCGTTACTGTTAAGGCGCGAAGAAGATCATACGATATATTTTGTGCCAATGGACCTACGTTTCGTCTCCGTAGCCAGCAAATATCTTCCACTAATAGCATCACGATCTACCGCTCTACAAAACCTTTTGAGATACATCCAACAGACCCAGGTTTTAATGGTCAACGAATGGAAATCTACGCAAGACCTACCAAGCAGGTTTCTCCGAAACATCAATGAAACCTTAGGTGAGACAAGCAATCGAGATATTGTACAAGCATTATACCATTCAGTAGCCACTGGTCACACCTTTCCGCAGGTAAAAGAGTGGCTCGTGGATGAATTGGCAGACCGAGTAAGGTGACTTTCTCCAGTTTAACCAGCCCTCACTGACTTTTTAAGGGCCATAAACGTTGGGATAAGGCTGTTGTAACCGGTTTAGAAAACCTCAAAAGACTGGTCCACGAGAACATGCTTCCGGCATTGGAAAGATGTTCTGTAATACTTAGCCGCTTAACTGGCGTTGCTAAGTTTCAGGGCCCCAATGAATCGTTGGGCTTCACGAGTCGTCAGATCTCGCAATTAGTTGATGTGGTGGCTTCTCTACACCTAGTGTCATCCACAATACTCAGTCAAGTCATTAATGAACTCGACCTTTTCACATCTTTCTCCGCCTGGTTGCATTATGAGATTAGTAGACTAGGAGCAGAAAGCTCAAACACGGATGAAGAAGCAGATGAGGGATCAGCAATCAACCATGGCAAGGTCCTTTTATACATACAGACATGCATGATGGGTAGTTCGTTATCCATCTTTCTTAAGGATACGAAACCTGGAGATTCGGACACTGGCGAAGTACCTGTTGAGAAGGGCCTACCGCTGCTCGACCTTGTCCACCAGCAGCTTGAAAGATACGGAAAAGGATTGCCTTATAACATAGAATTACCAAGGCTCGAATTCCTTTGTAATCATTTATCGCGTCAGGCGACGTCTGTTTTTGATCAGATTGCTGCAGCCGAGAAGCGTAATGTGCTTTTCGGCGACACCAAATCAATTGGAGTCACGCAGCCCGATAGCATCATGGACATGAGGATGAGTAAAATAGTATGTCTTCAGAGGACTTTCACTTGGAAACCACCTAACATATATCACTGCAGGATTTCAGTAGCTGTTCTACTCAAATTGCCTTCGTACCGAATGGTTTTCCGGATAGAGGTTGGTCTTCAAAGTGGAATGAGCGAGAGTTAGCCTAACGATGAACTNTACAGTACANGTTTATGCTTCTGAAGTTGCGAATAGAGAACGGGATAAGTTCCATCTTTTCCACTGAATCAGCAATCCTCCAGTTAAGTAATGGTCATATTAAGGATATAAAATTCCTAGATCACCAATGGTTACTTGTTTTATGGGAAGCTGACGGTAAGTAATTTCAATCGGTCGGGTTAAACGCGGAGTCTAATAATGTTTTTGTAGGCAAAACAATGCTGCTGACCGTCCCGTACAATCCTGATTCACAGACCCGACAAGTAGTTGATTATCGCGCCGAAGTTATCATGCAGTATTCAGAATTCAATCCAGAGAATATGGGCATCGAGCCAGCTACGTTCACGAAGGATGAGGTACTTGACCGCTTCTCCACTTCTGAAATTCCAAATGCTGTGTCATTTGTTGCGGAAAGAATGACAATCCGGCCATCGAGTGAAAGGAAGGCGGAAGATGGAACGAGATTAGTCATTCTGGGGAAGAATCGGCTGCAGTATAAGATCTTTAAACTGGTTGACAAGGCCGAAAAGCCTACAGTTACTGAAGACACTTCAATGTTATGATTAACGGATAGTGTTCTAGATGGTAAGGGATGTCTACTGAATTTCCCAGTTGAAGTGCATTTCACGGGTAACTGTACAGCGGCTAGGCCCAATCAATGAAACTGACCTGGTTCTTGCCACATGCTGAAGCGGAGCAGGGGATTGATTATAAAGGCATTTCCGCGTGTGTATATTTGGCCTTGATGTAAGAGAATGCCGTGAAATTATAAGCCAAGGCAAAAAAGGAAACCCTGCTACATAAGCCCCCATGGTCTTGACGCTGTAAATTCCTTCCCATAGATACCTTTGTCCGTTTAGATATGAAGAAATTCTCTCTATATGTACATAAACAGTACGGATATAATCTATTCTATGCTAATCATTAAGCACACAGACCTACCGCATTCAACAACAGCCAGAGACAACCGTGGCTAAAGAGAGAGAAAGGCCTCCGTATCAACTCTTGATAAGCCATTAGAAATAAGCAAGAGCACTCTGCTAGCAAGCTCACTGGAGCTATAGTCAAAAAACTCATAAATTAGATCTTTGGATACGAGGCGAGAGGGGTCCCTTGGTCAAGACTCAGGAAAGCGTCAAGTCTAGCTATCTCGGCGACGTCCCTGCCTTCTTGTACAACACGATCGATTGCACCATCGTCGAAAGCAATTCCATACCATAACAAGACGCCGAGATCCCGCGAGAGCAGTACGGCATCGAGCAAAGGACTACTCCCAGCCAGCTCGGGTATCTTACTCATGAGCTCTCTCCAGAAGATGCGGCGCATGTCGTCTGCCTCGTGGTGGTACTTGAAGCCCTCGGGGGTCACTTCGCCCAGGATTTCCTCCAGACCATACCAACAGACGCCAAAGGGCAGATATTCTGCTTCGGCCCAATCCACGAGCCCCGACAGTCGGCCAGTCGATGGATGAAGCATGAGGTTGCTCGGGACAATATCACCATGAGTAATAACCCAGGGCAGGGCCTCGATACTGGGAAGCCCAGCAAGGACCCTCTGGGTTACTGCTCGGAATCGGCAAGGCAGTCCAGCATCGAGGAGACCAAGGCGAGGTCGCATAGACGTGCCCACCTTGCCGGCAGACGGACGCATGGCGCGGTGATGCCACGCCTGCGAGACGAAACCTGCAAAGTCCCGACACAAGCTGGCCATTCGAAGCGCTGGCGACGTGCACTCGATCCGGAAATCCTTCAGCGAGATTCCTTCCAACCGGCTCATCGCATAGACCAGCAAGCCCGAGGCTGGCATGTCGGCAACATACTTGGTGGTTGGGACTAGGGAGCCGTATATGGCAGCAGCAGCAGCAATTATCTGCAGATCCAAGCGATACTTGGGCGGCCGAAATTGAATGACGGTGTCATTCCCGACAAAGAGCGTCAGGGAACAGTATCCTTGGCTCTTTGCCGGCGTGATTGCTTTGTCTGGATAGAGCTGTTGGATAAAGTCGAAGCAGTCTCTCTTATCCTTATCAGTGAGCGACGAGCGCTGGAAGAAGCAATCGATGCTGGCCAAGGTGGCTGGGTCAGCCATGACGATACAGCATCAGCATCTCCATGGGCGTATACGATACAGCCTGGTACACCGGGCAAACACTGCGCGAGCGGGTGGTGATGGTCTATCCCACGCTCGACGAGGCCCGCTTACATTATCCAACTGTCTCCCACTGCGGATAGCACATACAGGAGGTGCACGCCCTAGGTGTAGGGCGTGCACGACATCTGATAGGTTCTGGCACGTCTGCGTGAAGCTCCGACCCTCAGGACGGGTACTGGGCGAATGAATGAGCTGAGCTCCGGTGTGGCTGTCCCGTGCAGGAACCTGTCTTTTCCGTTACGGAGATACATGATCGGTACTTGATCACAGCGTGCGATCTGTATGGGCTCTGCGTGTACCAACCGCCAACGGGGTTACTGGACCTGCCACAGCAGCAGCTACTGCAGCGCGGGTTAGTGGCTCTCTTTAAGCTCCGCATCCGCGTCATCCCGCTGTCTAGGGCTGGCCGTGATGCTATTTATTCCCAGGGCATCAGCAGCCTGAGATCGAGCAGATATCCAAAGGGCGCTGTCCCGATACCCAGGAGCCGAGTTACCAGCAAGTGCAGACTCTGCAGTGACTGCACCCGGATGAACGAAGTGCATACCCAGGATGATCACCTCGGCGCGCGGAGAAATACGTGAGCACAGAGAAGGAGGGGAAATGACCGTCCTCCAGCCTCCCTGTTGGGTGCTCAGTCGCGGACAGATGTCCGACCACTCAACGGTCGCCTGTGTCGCGCCCAGAGCGCCAACTGATTCGCCCGTGACGACGGCCATCGCGGTTCTGGGCAGCACCTGCTGCTCTCAAAAGACCCGTTGGACTGTTCCTTCGTGCGCCTCTCTTCGACACCTTCATACACATCCACACACCCCCATTCTGAGAGGCGTGACAAGTGCCACATCCCGGTCATGAGAGTGCCTGGCTCCGGTCACATCTCAGCCCCGATCTAATCAGTTTTTTTACGTGTGGTTTTCAGCTTATCTCAGCCTTCGTCTTCATACTCTCCCCCAGGCCGGGGAGGATCACAAGAGCGCAGACTTTTACGAACGCCGTCTTTTCCAGCCTACTGCCCCTTACCCCAGCGCAACCCGCTCACCAGCAAAGATGTGTACTCATGACCCCTTCCTCTTTGTTCTAACGTAAAAAGATGATGGCAGCCTCTGGCGCTTTACTCCAGCTGATGACCTATCATCTGTTTTGCTGCATCCAAATACGGACCCTCATAACTACAGCCTCCCAGCACCGCCTGGACTAGCTGGATAACTATCTTTACCATTTTCTTTCTGTCTTACCATTTGAGTTTACGTCTGTTGCTATTTATTATCATTTTAAAGTTTGCTCCCATTTTCTAGTTGTATAAAGCCCTTCGCTATTTCATGATTTTCATCACTCTCGACATCATCCTTGCACTAGACATACAGCTACCTTTAACCCCGCAAAGCGTCTATGCATTCTAGTATTATCACCCATCAGGATGGAGCCCTTGACCAAGCGCCTCATTCTTTGTTGTGATGGAACATGGATGGATAGGTAAGAAACCGGATCCATGCATGGATGGGCCTTTTCTAATCACGTGTGACAGTGATAATGGATTCACAAAACCAACTCTGATTCCATATCAGCCTACTGGGTCGTTGCAGGTCCCCAGTAACGTCACTAGAATTTCAAGAGCTCTTTCGAAGGTGGGCCTCGACGGCAAACCTCAGATCATCTATTATCATTCCGGGGTCGGAAGCACCGGAAGCTTCGTCGACACCATCACCGGCGGCCTTCTTGGTACCGGAATCTCTGAGGTGGGCACTTCATTCTTACTTTCCCCTCTTTCTCTCATTTCCCGCTAATCGCTCGAAGAACATCCGAGAGGTTTACAGTTTTATTGTCACGAACTATGTGCCAGGGGACGATATCATTCTCATCGGGTTCTCTAGAGGAGCCTTCACTGCTCGGAGTGTTGCAGGAATGATACGAGACATTGGCCTCCTCACCCGTGATGGCATGAGGTCTTTCTATCCTATTTTCAAAGACACGGAAAATAACCGCAACCCGCACTATCACGACAAATTCCCCAATATTCCATTCCCAAACAAGCCATCGGGACCAGATCCAGAGGAGAATCAGCGTCGATACAAAGCGAAACTGGAAAAGGTAATTTCCACGAATTTTCTATCCAATAAATCGACGAACTAACAAGCATAGCGTGGCTTGACCAGGGTATATGATCCAGACGGTGCTAGAATCCGTGTCCATGCTGTAGCTGTCTGGGATACAGTGAGTTGAATACCACACCTTCTCAGAAGACGCCATATTAAGTGTAATCATCAGGTCGGTGCTTTGGGTATTCCTAATATCGCCTTCCTCTCAAGGCTTGGTTTCCCCCATTCTACGAAGGAATATCGTTTCTATGACACGAATATCTCCCCTGATATCAGGTATGCTTTTCAGGCTCTCGCGCTTGACGAACACAGGGCGCCATTTAGTCCGGCCGTCTGGGAACGGACTGTAATGGATAGAGACGCCACCGATCTGCGGCAGGTTTGGTTTCCTGGGGCTCACTCCAATGTCGGTGGTGGCTATGAAGACCAAGAGGTCGCAAACATCAGTCTAGCATGGTATGTTTTTGCAGGCCTGCTAAATAATGCATCGCTAACATAAAACAGGATGATGGACCAACTCGCCTCGATAGGAGTCTCCTTTTTTGATAAATTCATTGAGGATATTTTCGAAGAAAATGTGCAATATTATATGAACCCTCCTCAGTCGTCATCCAGTCGCCCGAGCCGGAAAGCATGGAAACAATGGGCGATTTGGTCCGTATATGAGAAGCATAAGCCGGTGCGTCCTTGGGGACTGGGGCGCATATATCAATCGGTCACCGGGTACTACCGTGTATCAGGTAAAATTACTCGTACTCCGGGCCTCTACAGACGCGTGGACCCCGATACCGGGTACCCAACCAATGTATTTATGAAGCACACCAACGAGCGCATTCATCGGTCTGTTCGCGTCCGCCTTGAGCTCGAAGGTCTTGATCTCGATGACGTTGGTCTGTATAAGTGTCCCGGGCTCCTAAAGAGCGGCCCATGGGAGCCTAGGAAAGTGCGTATCAGAGTTCGGGACCCCATACCTGCCGATACCCGATGGGGACCACTCACACCCCCGTCAGAAGCGATAGAAGACGACGTCAGGTGGATTTGGGAATACGTTGGCCCCGAAAGAGATGCTCCACGGGAAAGAATTATGATTGAGGAACCCCCAGGACCATATGAGAGACAGTTATTGTTGCTTAACAAAGGTAAATATACCCCCCGAAGTTCTTCTGATGATACCGATGATATCAGTGATGTCGTTGATATCGTTGATGCTGTTGAAGTTGTTAATGCGGTTGGCGCCGTTGATACTGTTGACGCTGTTGATACTCTTGACGTCGCTGATGATGCTCCCCCTACTAACTCATCTATGTGATAATACTGGATACTATGACATGGTTATGTGCCGCATAGGGCGTAACGGATGTGATGTTCAGGTGTCATTTTGATGCTTATGATGTCCTCTAAAATTTCTTGTGTTATTTTCTCTATCCAAATAGTTGTAGATCTTGCAAATTAAAGACTTTATACGCATAAGTCGATGCTTCGATCGATCTTGCACTTCTCCTTTTCCTTCTGTGACAGGACTGTGCTAACGTAGCACGTATTTAGGAAGGGGATCCTACCGCAAAAATCGCCCAAGGAGGCGCAGGAGACGATCGAGGAAACCGGAGTCCGACTCTGAATATTCACCAAGATAAGCACTAAATGAGATAATTATATAATTCTGGAGGGAAGCCACTGAGAATTCACCAATGAGGATTGGATCTTCAAGCCTCATTAGGATGATGGAGGGACACGGGTCTACTAAACCAGTGACTCTTACGTACAATAGGTGGACTTTGTGTATAGAGGGTTGTGGCTTTGTGTGTACCTGCATAGCATGCGTCTTTGAACTGCATATAGATGGAGTAGGGTGATTTAACATCTTAATAGAGATGGGTCATGATATGTACAGTGTATATATATTGTGTCTGTGTAAGTCAGACATCTTGGTTGCTATTAGTACGATCTGTTGATTCACAGATCCTGGATTCAACATTAGGAACATGTATTTTAGGGAACAAGGGCTAATGAGCCGCATCCCCAGTTGTATTGTAGTCCTTTATTCTGTCAGTATAGTTGTCTCTGTCAATAACTAGTGACTTAGACCCCATATCGTATCCTCTTTGTCTAGACAAATCACATTGGGTTTGCTCTCAAGCAACAAGGGTAAATTTGTTGTTACGAACCTTCTGGACTCAACAGTTTCTGTGTTGTAAGCTTCTACAAAGGTATCTACTTGATAGATAATGCACGATATGATAATATAGTACCTTTGACCGTAAGAATGTATAAATGCGTTGGGTTTCTTGTCACAAGCTGGCTTCTTTTGAAGCCGTTTACATCTCAACATCGCAGCCCAGCGCAAAGTATAGAAGTAGAAAGCACCGCAATATGCGTAATACATCAATCCACAACCCCGAACATCTAAACTATAATGAAATCAAGCTCCTCACCCGACTTCTCTCTCTTCCACCTGATCAGGGGCTTACAGAAGAGTGGCTTAAGGACCAGAAAACCACCATTTCACGGTTCCCAACCCAACTTCTACGACCAAGTTCTTTCATGTCAAGACTATCTATAATAGGCAAGAGTACTCTAGATGCAGAATGCGATCCTCACCTCTGTCGTAGCCATAAACTCCTGAGCCCCCACTTGATCGACATGATATTCTTCCTCGTCAGGGCAGAAACCACAGTCCACATTGAAACGCTTGCCCAGAACAAGGAGAAACTCTCGCCAGAAGTCCTTGCCTTCCTAAGCAGAATGGAGGCTGTCAACAGCCTCTGGATGGATCCAGACTTATACCGCGTGAAATTTGGCGCCACTCCGTACGATGCCCGTCATGGCTGGGTGGCGTCAGGATGCGAAGCCTGCATTCTTGCCGCGGTTGGAGGTGACTATATGATCCTCCATGATCTCCGAGCATCAATCGTGGGAAGAAGGAAGAAACGGCCCAAGCGGGAGTCACGCCTGCTCAATATCGTTGAGGGCTGGTTAGACGCAAGCAAAATAGGAGACGAGTTAAGAAGTACAAGCGATCAATTAGGAAGAGAGATCAGGCCACATCGGAAGATGTTACGTGCAGAGAGGATAAATAGACGGGAAGAGAGATCTAGAGCAGAGAGGACAGCTGGAGAGAGGTGCTCTAGCAGGCGAACGAAGATGATGGCGGATGAAGTGCCGCTGCTAGGAGGTGAGATGAAGAATAATAATAACCTCTATACTAACCTTATAAAACTAAACAATACGAGCAAACCAGGAGACTATTGTGACAGCGAAGACGGCATTATTATTCCGTCTTACACCAATGACTCGTCTACAGCCAGCTGCTCGTTGACCACGGTGATAAAGTCAGCCTATTCCACATCTCGGCCACAAGAATACGTAGGTTTCTTTCCAGAGCATCAGAACGACAGTGATGGCTATTCAGAAAGCAACTATAGCGACCAGGGATTCGAAGAGGCTTGCTCGTGCCAGCCCTCAGTCATCGAAACGGAAGGGGAGGAAGGAACGTTGGCGAATATGTACAGGAATCTTGCGAGAGCCTGGCCATATTAAATATTTCTCTTGGACAGAAAATGAATGCAGGTCAAAAATTTGGCTGGTTAGTGGTGTGAAATGAACGTCTACAGAGAAATCGTTTTTTATTATTGAGCTTGAAGTAGAGCATCCAAAGGGTATTTTCTATTCGTTATCGTATATCACAATATAGTACAGCCCGTTCAAACCACCCGAGCCATTTCTCACCCCTTTTGAGCTGTTTAAGCAACCCCCATACCACAAATTGAATGGCTTTGGGGATGAGACCGCCAAAATTACAGAGAGAAGACAATTACGACTCTGATAGCATTAATCCTCTTTCTCTTCGTACAACTTCAGCAACGCCGGTCGGAATGCCTCTAATTTAGCCATGTCTCCAACTTTAACCCGCATGTAGTCGAACGCAACAATCGCTACCTGATCTTTACCACCGTCTTTTTCCATGACGGGAATCTTCTGATATCTCTGGGAAAAGTGGGTTAGCAAGATCCTTCTCGCATCCATCTGCTTGCCAATATCCAAGGCTTCAGCTGTGGTGGAGTGTTTCTTGGCAACAGCATCTCCCTGTAGCTCATCATCAAATGTAGCTTCATGGNNATCNAAAACAGTGGCGCCCTTGGCCATTTTTGCAAATGTCCTAGATGGTCGACAATCCCCCGAGTACGCTACTTTGAAGCCATTAGAGAACTCAAGTACCACTGCTAAAGCACCATGACAGTGTTCGACTCCACAGGCACGTATAGCTTTGAGACCAAAAGCATCACTCATCGAATCAGTGAACTCCTCATTATGTATGCTATGTCGAGCACTCATTGAAAGCGGATACAAGCGGTCGTATCCGTAGCTCTCAACTTCGGAGTATTCTCTTAACCAGTTTAGCATTCCCATATCAGACGCAACCATAAGTTTGCTACTGGGTTGTGTGGAATCGGTGCTTCTAGTCTCACGATCCCAAGCCTTAATAACAGCCGCCGTACCAAGGTGATGGTCGGCATGAAGATGACTGATCCAGATGAGTTTAAGGTCGTGAAAAACCTCTGGAAGCTTCTCTCCAAAGACCCTTTTCAGCTGCCCAAGCGTATTTTCTCCACAGTCAAAGAGATAGCTGCCATAGCCTGGAACCCGGATTAAAGTTGCGGAGACGTTTCGATACTTCGAAGGCAGAGCAGAACCAGTTCCAAGGGTGATCACCTCAGCATCTCGACTGGGTATATCGTTTTGGGAAACATCAAGTCTTGCTAAGTAATCCTGGCTTGTGACTTCTTTTTTCGCTTCCTCAGCCAAAGACAGGACTTCTCGAGAAGTTTCCTCAACCACTTTTGTCGTATCCAGATAAGGGATAACCATGGTGTCTTGAACTCCAAATTGAGGCTCTAGTTGGATCAATTTCCCAGCTCTAGCTTTTTGATATGGAAGTGGTAAGTCCACTTGATTAGGATGTATCTTGGCATCGTTGCTGTGGACCGGTATTGGAAACCGTATAGGATCGAGGAGATGTAGTCGGATAGCAGCAGAGGCGGGAGAATCCAAAGCTATATTATTGGGGCAGTATTCCGGA
The DNA here is from genome assembly GCA_000743665.3 of Scytalidium sp. 3C. Taxonomy (NCBI): domain Eukaryota; kingdom Fungi; phylum Ascomycota; class Leotiomycetes; genus Scytalidium; species Scytalidium sp. 3C. The sequence goes on from JMRO03000009.1 coordinate 1,155,831, forward strand.
GATGAGACAATGTGTTTCAAATCTTTGTGTTCTTCCATAAATTTTTGGAGCCGCGAGTCAATGACTACATCAGGACCCAAAATCCATACTATAGCCCCGACACCAGTCATGATCTCCGGCGAAGTCCATTCTTTTCTGCCAATTAAGGATTCCACATGTGACGTATCAGGTAGTTCGACAACAGCAAATCCATTTCCTTCCTTTGATGGTGACATGACCATATCAGGGGTGACTAATTTACCATCGTCCGTCGTAACACTCTCCCCCATCGTCAATAGCCTAAAATTAGGCCCTGGTTTTACCCCCAGACTCAGTGCAGATTTAGGGTCAAACCTGCCGCGTTGTGGATGATTTTTAATGATATAGGAAACAGACGCATTAGAAGGAGTCGTTGGGGGAAGGGACTCTATCAAAGCACCAGGCCAGGGGTTCCGTATGAGGACTTCGATGTCAGGAATGGGCTCTTCGCCACCAGGTATCGGGCCAGTATACTTCTCTATTTTACCCTCTGAGTTCCGAATAAAAAGAGCTGCAGGCATCTGGACATCTGCGAGTTTTTTCTTAACCAACGAATCTAGCCGCCAGTCCGAATTGAACATCGATGCTAGTACAGACCTGCGCAACTGATCATCCAAATCTTCCTGTTCTTCTTTTGATGTATTCGTTGCTTCTGGTTGCACCGTAGAATCAGCAGAGAACTCATCGTGACTTCTCTTTCTTGTAGTCATACCAGGTTCCGCCGGGTTGGTCACAATGGCCCAGACCTTTATATTCTCGTCACTCCATGTTGGCTCGAAGTCTTTCCCTTCTGGCAACACCTCTCTCCCCGGTCTATATTCATTGGTCCTAACGGGCATTCCTTTTCTAAAGACAAATCTTCTTGCAGTTGCCAACAGATGAGTCAGGTTCTTTCCTCCATGAACATTGAGTCCTCGATCCTCTTCTTCCTCTTGCTCAGCTTTGCCACCATTCTTCTCCTTCTTCTTTTTGAGGTCTGCCCTAGCTTCCTTTGCACCTGCCGAGGCATCTGCAACAGTTAGCATCATACCTAGCAGACCTCCTGCATTCTTCCAACTTATTGGGCCGGTAAGGAAGATGTCTTCCAGTTTGCCCAAAGGCGTCTTCCTCTGGACGCATGCTCGCTGTGTTCCTTCCCCAACATTTCCAAATAGATATCTTTTCTTATCAAAATGAAGCAACAACGCAGTGCCGGGTGTGTCTGCAGTCGGCGTCGTTAGGATTTGGACCCAGTTCTTCATTCTCAAATGACTGCGGTTAAGCGCTCTGTCTTTTCTTTGTTTTATGCTGCTGATATTATCAGGTCGCTTCTCCTCGAATATAATTAGATATTTGAAGTTCTCATTCGAATGTCGAAGGCGTGGTCCAGGTAATACACGCTGTAGAGGTACTTTCCTGCTTGGAGGAAGGCTTCGAGAAAGGGAAGGTTTGGAGCGTGGGACAAGGGCATGTGAATCGGTAGGTTTGGGCAGGTTCGTGAGATTCGGAGGCCTGCGGGCTTTCAGCCGCGAAATAAAAGTCTTTTTTACAACTGGTACTAGCTCATGCATGGAATTGGATCTTTTCCATCATGTTCTGGAGCTAAAGAAATTCTGAAGATTGGGGGGACAAAAAAAAGAGCTAGAATAATATTGATGACTCAGCAACTCAGCCTTGTCTGGATTTAGTACGATAAGGCTGTAAAGGCGTATTCCAACTATAATCACTTCAAACTTGAATTAAAACACTGTACAGGTGAAGCAGTTAAAACTCTTTGAGTGGGATATAAGTCATAAGGTATCTATATTTGCTTGGTCGGAACCCTGTTCCATAAGCAACTGATATGACATGTTACAAGAAGACCAACTCATTATCACCGCCCATACATCTCAGACTTTGTGATGCCAAATGTAAAATTACCATGCTCCATGCCGTTTACGCCATCATATTTTCCGTGTCATCCCAAGTTCAACGATACCGATTATGTCGCGAAGACGCTCCTCCATTCCCATTTTCTTCTGCTTGCATTTGCCTCTGCAACCGAATTTTGGCAGCTTCGGTCCCATCATCAGGTTGTGCAACTTCTTTGAACCATGGATGCTGTAGTGCTTGTTTTGCAGTGATACGATCCGCAGGATCGTAGACGAAGATCTTCTTGAGCAGATCCAAGAATAATCTGCAAAACTTATTGTTGTCCGGGATGATTTCCTGGAGATAGTATTAGCCTAAACTCTTGTCCCATCTCCATATGTACTTACATCCAAACGTTTCATGGCTTTCACGAATCTCCTCGAAGCTCTTGTAGTGTCAGGCGTCGGGTAATCCAACTTCAATCGTTTAAAAAACCTGCTGGCGTCAGTAAGAGTTCGATGGATGAGAAGTTCAGACACTGACTTCGCGGCCGAATTACCGCCATTTCTCGACGCCATTTTGTTCACCTGTTGGATGAGGTGGGTATCCAATCTCCCACCACAAACAATCTCCATCATAGCGAGATGCTCCAAATTATCATGAGTCTGGAATAATGCATCTCCAGTGTAGAATTCGACCAATATACAACCTATACTCCAGATATCGCACGGAAAAGACCAGCCAAGACCAAGTATAATCTCCGGCGCCCGGTAATGACGAGTTGAGACGACGGAGGAATGATATTCATCCTGGAATGTAGCGGACCCAAAATCGATCAGTCGAATTTCCGTATCCAATAGGACTCTGCGTTGGGCGGCTTGTCGATTGACTGTGGTAGATGAAGAAGGGATTCTGCGACCATACGTAAACGCTTGATAGCTGCTGTCACAGAGCAATATATTTTCGGGCTTTAGATCGGTGTGGATCAAGTTGAGATCGTGTAAGACTAGACAACAGAGTGAGCCATGGTGTTCGTAAATACTAAAAATTAACTTACAAGCAACACTGGTGAAGAGCTGTCTAGCGAAGCTCTGGATCTGACTGTTCGGGAATGGCACAAAAGAGTTGGCCTTTAAAAAGTCGAAAACACTCTGACCAAGGAGATCCATCACAATGCATATATGCCCTCTGTAGTCGAAGCAGTCCCGGAGATGGATGCATCGGTTCCGATTTTCCTGGTCATTCGCTTTAAGTGTGGAGAGGACTCGGAGTTCTATCCGCGAGGCATCTCGATATTTTTGTACAGAACGAATGATCTTAATAGCAACCATTTTACCCCTCTTTTTATCTTTGGCCTGAACAACTTTGCCAAAAGTCCCTTGTCCGAGTAGCTTGGTAACCACATCTGCAGATTAATAAGTTTGAGAACGCTCCAGAGGCGTGAGAGAAACTTACATCTATCAGTAAGATCAGTGTCGGGTACTACGAGGTAGTGCCCATCTTCGTCGTCGACCTTGCTATTCTTCGTATACGAGTTCTGTTACTTTGTTAGTACATGCCCAAGATATGATCTCGAGTAAGCCAAAGAACTCACATCCTGGATAACCTTCACTTGCACCTCTGGTGCTTTTATCGGTGGTCTGGGTGGAGGCCTGTAACTTGTATATGCGTCCCCATTTACCTCAAGTTCCTTTCGCTTAGCCTCATTTGCAATCTGAAGCCGAGTGGCAGTTCTTTTCCTCTTTTGCCCTGGTACTGTATCTTCCAGGACCTCGTAGCCATTCTGTCCATTTGAAGAAAGTGAACCCAATGAGGTTGCTGCTGTAGTATGTATTGCAGACGTAGTCCGATCCGTTGATACGGTGGATCCTGACGAATAAGTCTTGTACTGGGGACTCTGGTCTGCGGAATTCGATGCATCAACTTGGTAAACCGGATCGTAGACATCGTCTCTCTTTCTCTTCTTCGTAGTATGCCGGGTGTTCTCTGCCAGTGTCGCATGGTTTGACTGTCCATTCGATATGGCAGAAATTGACGGGTCGGGAGTCGGAGAGTCATCAATGACAATGACTTCCTTAGGAAGGCCATTTTTATAGAACGTGTTCCAGTCGGGTTCTCGTGGTTCCCTGGACCTCAGCCTCTTTCTGGCAGGCTGCTTCGACTCGGGTGGAGCAGGGACAGTCCCCATAGTTGATTCGGGTCTGCCTTGTGTCAAGGTCATCTGATTCTGATATTGATGATCGATGAGGTTGCCGGATAATGATTCGGTACTCGGAGGGATCGAAGCGTTATACGCTCCTCCTAACCGGCTGACGCCGTTTAAGAGGGTATTGTTCGCTCGATAACTAGGGTTAGATTGATAGTTCTGATGATGGGAGTATCCGTAATTGGGACGATGTGGTGGTAAGGTAGACGGTGTCGACATCGCACAATTATCGTCTCGAAGGTCCCGACGGCTGTCGGAAGTCTTGGGTTGGAGTAATAGATAAACAGGGTTCAGCTTTGAGCATTGAATATCTACAACTTCTGGTCGACTCAAATGCCCGTAGTGAGATGATAACACGATAGACGTTGAGTCTTCGGAGTTCTGTCTGTGACGGGCGCGAGGGCGAAAGAGTGATGTCTAAGCCCAAGGCTAGAGGCAAATCATTTCGTGACGAAAAGTTGGCAGACGAGATGAAGAGTATGTCTGAGTCGAACGTAGGACACACAGTATCGTCAGCAGCGAATTGTGGAGGCTTCTATGACAATCATTCGAGGCGGATCATTCCCTGAAGTTGGCTCCTCAAGGTCCTCACGGATCTATCTGGCTCGCGCAAGCGAGTTTGCGTTTGGCGAGGGCGAACTCCGCTCTGGCGGTGCAGGAGACAGTGCAGCAGACACTGCGAACCCTGTATGGCTGTCCCGAGAAATAATGCGTGTCAAATCGATCGTATGTATTATGATCACTGGGCGGGATTCAACGTTGAAAGCCTTACAGCAAGTGTATCAGGGAGTAAACTGTGAGGTGGCGGATTGCCATCGAGTGGTGGGCACCATTACAACAATCGCTCTGGGCAACCGCGAGATCCCTCTTCCCCCCTCTTCATAAATTTATTCACTCACGTTAAGTGGCGTGCCATTTCTGACACGCAATCACTATCACTGCCAGAGATCTGACGCAGATACATTTACCAACATCATACACTTCCATACAATTATACACGGGGTAAAATCCGTATCTGTTCTTCAACAAGAATCACGAACGGCGCAACGTAGTGCCAATACGATTCGATAGGGGTTTGGTGAGCTGGGTGGGCCAACACTGCTATCTGCGAGGACGCATCCGAGAGGTTAACCGGTGAAACCAGATCCCAGTCTTACTTCAGCAATCTGTAGCCAAGACATCTCCGCAGTTGTTATGAGCAGATCAATCCCCGTAGTTCCGTGTGACAAATCAGGTGATATGCTTCAGTCTCGTCTTCTCATGATATATATAATTTATGTTCTCCAGCATAGCCTCCAGGTCTATCGAGATTTGAGACTCGGAGATTGCAGAGTCTGTCGCGCCCGTCGCGTCAGTGTGGCAACAAGAACGTTCGGTCTGAGACAAGGTCCCAAAGAGTAGACAAGTTTATTAATCTCCCAATTCTTGCGGGAGTAAATTATGTGTTCATAGTCTATCCAAGCAGCTCTATTCGTCTATGAAGCCCGAACACCCATGGACAAGGTGGCCAAGCAGTTCCTGAACTGGTCGTCGTATCTGACTGATGTCGCTGTGTAAGGCTGAGATAGCACCTAAACAATGCACTTGTATTTCTTTCCCACACATTCCTGATTCTCTATGTATCCGACGCCCGGCACATCCCTGGAAAATGATCTGGTCAACAAACTTTCTATGACCTATTAGTAGACCTTATTATTGCCGCGTGTGCGACAATCCTCAGTGGTAATATCCCAATTAAACAATACTTCCGAGCTTCCTTAGGGTACGTTTTCCGTGAAGATAAATGCGATGACGATCCTTATATACCCCTGTTGAAGACAACCTTTCCATTCTCACCGCCGCGGCCCCAGAACTCGGGTTCCAGGGTCGACGCATCGACACTCTGACGCTGTGGGAATGCACCGAGAGCCAACGGCAGAGCAAAGAGACTCGTTCCGAGAATTAAACCCAAGTTGATTGGCAGAGTCATTCTCGGATTTCTCTTCAACCAATCTGTTTTCTGCAGTCTGACCAAAATCAATGGCGGTATAACCATGATAGGAGAACTATTCAAAACCCTGCTCAATGCGGTCTCGGAGACAGCGAGAGTAGCTGCCTTTTTGCTCTTCCCGAGAGATTCGACAGACGATTCCGATTTCCCTTCCGCAGCCAACTTCTCCTTGTCAGATGCAGAGAGGACTGGATAGACATCAATACCTTGTCTAATCTCCTCTCCACGCATCAAGAATACATTCAAAGCTCCGGCGCTCGCGACAGCTGCAAACGGTACGAGACGAGACAGGATGAGTTTCGTGGCTGGTGTGACTCCCCTTAACCTCGGGACAAGAGCATTCAGCCCAAGTGCAACTGAACAAGAAGCACCAACCGCAAGAAAGTATGATTGTGCGATCTTAGATGTAGATAAGGGAGTCGATTTGTTCGCATTTGCATTGTTGATTGCCACGTTTAAAGACTGGTTAGCAATTTGCCAAAGTGCCGTTCCGGTAGCCTGTCAATAACCATTATCAGTCGAAATAACTTAGCTGGATAGCCTCGTACTCACACCCAAACCAGGGGTCAGCATACCAGCTGTTACCACCAAGTTTGACAAGACGAAACATGACATTCGGAAAGGTAAGAGGACTGGTTCACCCGTGTCTGCAACAGCCATTAATTTAATTCCTTGCCATATATACTCCAAGACATACCGGGGTGGAGTGTAGAATCCACAATTTTTTTTGCCTTCCATAACTCTGGAGTAATATTTTGCACCTTCCCTTGCTTGTATGCTGAGATCAAGTCCTTCGCATGCTCCAGTCCTTGTTTATTAACTAGCAATGTTCTATTTCAAAACATTAGCACAATTCTGACAATTCTCCCCCTCCCAACGACGAAGGTAACGACTTCAAGGTCATGCACCTTTGCTGAAGAGGGGTAAAACAAGTCTAAACCGCCCCTCACCTAGGATCAGATATGTTGGCAGCATGCTTCACGCGGCCCCAATATGTGTTGAGATCATATTGCGAGGGTGGAAGCTCGCGCGCTCCTGGCAAAGAAGAAGACATGTTTAGGCGCCTATAACCGTATTTATGTTACAATTGGCCTGATATCTGAAGTGACAGATACAACGCGCGTAGGCAAGGTAGGATACGAGATCCCAATGGACGTCGGAAATCGTTACAGGCGTAACGAATTGAAATTGGCTGGAGTGAGGCTTATCCCGATAATAACCAGAGTTTCTCGGGTGAGCTCCGAACTCGGCCCTCGTCTCAGATTGAATCATAACTTATTAATAAGATAAAATAAGCCCCTGTCAAGCAAAATCAGCCATTACTCGGCCTAGTAGCGTAATGGTTAACGCGCCAGATTTCGGTTCAAGCACTATCTCTGGAGATTGGGAGTTCGAGTCTTCCCTGGGTCGATCCAAATTTTTTGGTCGTCTTTTTGTATTGTAGTGCTCAAATGTAGCATATGTACCGTTAAATTTATTTTTACCCGTCATACCTGATATTGACGGTTCGAACCATGGTAGCGCAGCAGGAATGCTTATTAACAAAGCAACTTGCGGCTTGTGACTTGATAACATGGAATGACGAACCCCACCTCACCTCACTTTATTGAATCGACGAATTTTTGATTAAGTACCAGTGCGGAAAATATGTCTGGTTTTAAAGACATTTACAAGAATGGATGGCATCCTAAAGGCAAAGAAGGCCAGAAAGAAAGCTGGAGAGGTGACTTTAAAGGCATCAATCAAGTAGCAGGATGGATGGGGAAAGGAAAAGATCCCAAAGCTGCTGATTCTAGCAAAGGCGAGCACGTCTCCAGACCACTTTCGACCCTCAAAGATCCAGCATCGTTCGGTCCACCACCAAAGAATGTGAACTACCATGGCGGTGCTGCCCTTCCCAATAAGGTAACGCCAGATGCTCAAGGACTGGGTAAGCCTTTATCTCGAAACGAAGTACAAGCGGCGCAGGAAGCGGAACAAGAAGCATGGAGGCAGGAACAAGAAGTAGAGCCAACACGTCCAACTCCGCCTGTACCTTATCGAGCTGATACTTCTGGGCTTGCGACGTCTCATCTTCCTCCTCCGCCAAGCCGTAGAGATGGTGCGGATGGTCGAGGTCCTATCGGCCAAACTGCAGCCAAACCGAAGCCTCCAGGACTCCCTCCACGACTTCCTCCCCGGCAGAATTCCAGTAACTTGTCTTCCCCGCAAGCAGAAATGGAACCACCTGCATACAGAGGAATACTTAACCAAGGCTCCGTTGATCGATTAGGCGCAGCAGGAGTCTCAGTTCCTGGCCTCGGAATAGGCTCACCGGTGGAAGCTGCCTCTCCGGCATTATCTTCGAGGTCTCCAACTACGAGTCCTGTACAAGCGGCAAATGCAGCACAACTTAACGAATTGCAATCACGGTTCTCTCGTATGTCTACATCTGCAGGCAATATCGACTCAAGTGATCATGCGGGACAACAAGGAGGCGCTGGATATGACGCTGGTGGGCAGGGAGGATACTCAGGAACAGGATTGAATTCTCCTAAGAAGAAACCTCCTCCACCTCCTCCGAAGAAACGAGCAGACTTAGTCGGGTCCAGCGTTGGCCCACCTCCGCCAGTGCCACTCAATACCAGGCCGAACTATTCCTAGTAAACAGTTATCCATTATAACCGGTATCCGGTTGGAATATCTGATGCAGCGGCGCAATGCTGCTCAGTATCCATCCTGATCGAGAGATATGGTCGTGACAACCATGACTTTCCCCCAGACCTAAAAGCTTGAACCGCAATTTATCCAGTACCATCTGTCCAAATTCTATGGATTCTGGCCGAGAGCTCGAGGGGTACAGAGCAGGCCCTGTCTGGCATTTCCTCGGGCTTTGATCGACCCTTCCCACAAAACTTGGATCGCGATACAGTCATTTAGTGGTGGTCTCTCCTTCATGCGAGACGCTGCAGTCTCGACTTGTACTCTTATCAATGTCACGCCCTTGTCGGAGCTACCGCGCAAGGTGTGTGGAAGTCTAGCTTCATTTCTGCCGTATCAGAATAAGTATTATTGCATGGTTTCGGGGCTGTTCATTTTTCTAGAAGCATGTCAAGATGTAGCAATACCCGAACATAGCAAAATTTATTCACGCTGTTCGACAGTTCCTTTTCCGAAAATGAGTAGAGCATTGAATCTCAATTGGATACAATATATGAATAGCGTAGCTTCAAATCAATTGCAGTATAGGATTTCTCGTGACATATTTATTTATTTCTGGGAAAAGGATTATGACTGTCAAATGCTCGTAGCCGCCTTGCTCTACCTAACCTACATTATTCCTCGGCCCTCTTATATCGAGTATCCGATATCCCGAAACCAGGTAACTGTGATTACCCAAGTACCAGTTGCATTTCCCAGAACAGCAGCGCATCTGTTCACTTCTAATCTATCAAAGACCACATGCTCCTTGCTACTGGTTCACACATCCACCAAAGCTGCATCTTTCACGCCCAGAGTCCGAACTTAAATATTTCTAAGCCATTTATTTCATAGCTGCATCAGATATATATATCAACAGAAACGGTCAAGCTGTAGCTAGAACGTCTTATGCTACCAAAACACAGCTAGCCTCTTGAAGATATGGGCCCAAAAGCAGATCCCCCGAAGAAGAACACGGTCAAGGTGATCGAGTAAGTCTTAAACTCGTCTATGAAACAAGGTGAAGTTTGTCTAACAAACAAAAGTCTTATATCAGGCCCGCAGGTTGAGTTATACATTGGATCAGGCAAAACTCACTATGCTCTACCGAAACGTCTCCTTTGTCACTACTCGGCTTATTTTGATTCTTGCTTCAACGGCGGTTTCGTGGAAGCACAAACTCAAACAATTGAACTACCAGACGATAAAGTTGAACATTTCGAAATATTAATGGAATACTGGCTGAAAGGCTCCATGGATGACTGGTTCAAGTCGCATGCTGTTCGAAAAAAGCCAGTGGGTCAATGCATGGACTTCCTCACCTTCGCGGACAAGTATGGTTTCGATGTTGCTGAGGCAATGGAAGCCCCTCTTGCTAGTGCCCTTGGTAAAGGTGACAATGGGCGTTTGAACAAAAAGACCAACCCAGCGGAGGAAGTTAGGGGCTGTGATGTTGAACTTGTGTATAGGACGACCACAACTGGGAGCAAATTAAGACGGCTCGTGGCCGAGGCGGTTTTGTCTGCACAGGGGTTTCGCAATTCCCGGGCTTTTCGTGAACAGGAAATTGAAGTTCATGGATTCGCGGCAGATTTATTGGACATCCTGAGGGAGCAAACTAATACTCTGAAATGGACGGACCCAATCACACAGGAAAAGAAAACACGTTAAAGGCAGCAGAGTCATTGTCCTTTGCGTTAAGACGTGAATAAACTGGTAAGCTGGATGGAATAATAAGGGTAAGAAACAAACACCAATCATCTGATAAGAAACAGACGGGTGTGGAGTTGTATAAGATCAGCTGCAATGGGAATTATCATAATAGAAACGGAACCGAATGAAAAAAGACTTCTGACATCAGACATCTCTAAAGACGGCGGTGCTCATTTTATCCGATTCGGCAGGTTCTCAGAACGGACCCCAATAAGGTCTATTATCGTAAGCAGACACCCGGAAATGCAGGCTGGAGAGAGAATATATATGTGGATATGGAAATATTATTCATCAATAACTTTTTGCTTAGGTCGATTGATCTCATTAAATTCAAAGGGACAGTAGGCTGGTATGAGCATGCTTTACTAGCATATGGCTATGCAGCAGTGCAAAGGTTTCATTGGACGTCATATTGATAATTGGGTACTTTAAACCTTCATCTCCTCGAGACCGTACTTCCAGACGGTAACGAAAGGAGTAACACCATCCTCACGATAGTTCATCAAGATGACCCTGTTTATAGTTAATGGAAACGCTTGTAGAATTCTAGGAACGCAGACGACTTACATTCCATCGGGATCCATGGATTCACCAATGTAGAAATCATAGTCCTTGAAGTTGGCGACAATCTTCTTGGCATAGGCTTGAGCACCCTTCTCGAATGCGGTGATCTTCTCCTCGGGAGCTCCCTTCTCCTTGAGGGTCTCCTTAACCTTCTTCATGTATGCTGCATCCAAGTTAGGCCGTGCTGGGGACATCGGTAGCGGTTAAACATACTCTTGAGATGGCTGAGGTAAGACTTCTTGTCGAAAGAGGTAGATTGGAGACGGAAAGAGTGGACGATGTTGTTGACCTGAGCGGCACCATCCTCCAAGGCTTCATCAGCCTCCTCAGCAGATGCGTTGGCACCGGTATCTGCATAGTCGTGTAAGCTTGGATCGCACATCATATTAAGGATTCCATAGCGTCTTACCAACATCGACGGCTCCAACAGTGATCATGGAGCAGTCAGCCTCGTAAACCGCATCGTCAACCTCCTTAAGATCATAGGAGTCAGAGATGATCTCATCTCCAGTGATAATGTCCTAGAATGGGAGCATAAAGTTAGCATCACCTGCTTGCACTCCCGCCACCCTTTTTTTTGCAATAATGCGCTTTCATATCGTTCAATGCGGGGTTGATGGAGAAAAGATGCGCTTACCTTGTAAATAATCATGATGGCGGTGGAAGTCTAGAGACTATCTATGATATGAAACTCAAAGGAAAGGACTGAAGAGCTGAAGATTATGAAGTGCTAGATCTCCAATTCTTTAGATAACAGAGAAGTGTTAACAGAGAGGTATGTGGGAAAACGTAGCAAATTGTCTGGATGGTGGGGCAGGATTGGGATAAGAAGCTAGCGCAAAAGCAGCATAGAGGATAAAAAGCAGCAACAAAAATTGCCTTGAATATAGGGCATAAACGGGTATTCGCCACAAAGCCGTGCCAAATTTTCAGGCAGGTCCAGCTGCTTTGGGAGTCTGGGTCCCCTGCTATTTAGCGGAATCAGCACATGGCACCTAAAGGAACGCTGTATGGAATAGCAGTCTCTGAAGGAAAATCACCCAAGATAGATGCTTTTTCGGTCAATGTTATGACGAATTTACAGCTTGTTTAATGTTTATCGCGCAATAATTCAGGAGTAAGGAAGTACAATCAGCTGTTTGAACATTCGATATTGCGCATGCTCGAGCGGTTTGGGCGCAAGAGCACCCCGTTGCAAAGATTAAACGAGATTTGATATTTACGGAGTCCGGATGCTGACATCTGCATGTGGCGTTACCGTGTCACTCCTTCGTAGAAAAACGTCGCAACGCCTTACTCTCCTTAACGTCCAAATCCTCTCGTGCGCGACAAAATAGCTGCCAGAGACGACAAATGGCCATGGCAAACATTACCTCTCCCTTGAACATGTCCACACTGGACAATTTACCACCTCTACCGTCCTACACGCTCGTTCCGCAGGAGCCGCTGCTCTCCTTTCTTCCCGACTTCTATCTCTCGCTCTTCCTCCCAATCGCAGCGTACTGGATCGTCTCCCTTTTCTTTCATTGTATTGATGTCCTGGATATCTGCCCGCAATATAGATTACACACTCCTGCGGAAATCCTGAAACGAAACCGCGTGACGCGGTATGAAGTCGCCCGCGATGTCATCATCCAACAAATCATCCAGACAATTGTTGGAGCTATTTTGGACATGTCGGAGCCAGAAGAGATGATCGGCAAGACCGATTATGATATTGCCTGGTGGGCACAGAGGTTACGAATTGCGCAGAGAGGATTACCCCATCTTCTCGCCGCCCTGGGTTTTAATGCTGCCGCTATATCCAAAAACGTCTCGAGCTCTCATCCCATACTTGCTGGTCTTTTAGCGGGAGGAAGATATCCAACACTGTCGACTGCCTTGGATGTCACCGGCACTCCTGTTCCGGCATTCGCTAATTGGGAAATATCTGTTGCAAAATTTATATACTGGGTTGGTGTACCGGCCTTGCAGTTCATGACGGCGATATTTGTCATGGATACTTGGCAATATTTCTTGCACAGGGCAATGCATATGAATAAATGGCTCTATAGTAAGTGCTGATTTACCTGCCAACCTATGTCCGGTTCTAATGCCAAGTTACAGCGACATTCCACTCCAGGCACCATCGTTTGTACGTCCCTTACGCATTCGGAGCTCTGTATAACCATCCATTCGAAGGCTTCCTCTTGGATACACTTGGTGCTGGCATCGGCTATAAAATCGCATGTCTGAGTCCACGTCAAGGGATGTTGTTCTTCACTTTCTCCACGGTCAAGACAGTGGATGACCACTGCGGATATGCATTTCCATGGGATCCGCTGCAGCACATCACAAGCAATAACGCGGGTTACCATGATATCCACCATCAAAGCTGGGGAATCAAGACAAACTTTTCCCAGCCATTCTTCACTTTCTGGGACCGCCTGCTGGGTACCGTTTGGGTAGGGGACACAACCGAGAAATACGAGAGAGCCAAGAGGACAGCGGAAGCCAAGGTGGAAGCAGATGGGGTTGCTATGTGAGATAATGCTTAGAAGTACCTGTGTGATATTTCGACGTGGATTGTATTGTAGATTATAGCGGGATGGATAAACCGGGTCGGTTGGCGTTTAAGGCTCTCACCACTTGCATATCGGACACGCTTGACGCGCGGTCGAGATTCGAGGCTGGATAATAATATGGTAATACTAATAATATGAATTGTAATCATGTCAGCCTCCGCTCATTTGCCGTGTTATGCCAACCACCTCCTGTTTGAGGATTAGATAAGACGGGTTCGCAGGCGGTTTAAGTTACTGCTTGTCAGTGTCATCTTCCGCACAGGCAAAATCTCACGTTGTTGCACTGCGGCAGAAAGGATGTCTCGTTCATTTCGTTTCCGATGTTGACGTGAACCGTTGGGGGCCGTGGTGAGTTGACGTGAGAACAGACCTGAGAGAAATGATTGCTTTGACTTAAAGAAATGAGAATATATTTATCGGAGAATATTTTCCATTTGTAATCGATGGAGCAAAAACAAATACAGCAAAGAAAAAAAATGACAAATGAAGCTACAGTTTCTGTAACGGCTGGGCAAAATAGACGTCTCCGCTCCTAAGAGATGGGGCTTTTGAGAAATTATTTGGCATGACAAACAGGACAAGCATGCGTAGATAGAATGACAAATTGATGGTTTGAGAAATAGATATTAATTAGGCAGAGAGTCTGCACGGCCTCAAGGGGCTAAGGGTGCCTGAAAGGGGGTCTTACCTCATCGCTATCTTCGTAGCCAGAGTCATGCCGTGTTTACTTTTGTAAAGGGTGACCCGGCTTATTATTCCGTACCGATAAATTTATGGCAGGAGAATAACATTGAGAATTGCAAAGATAATCACGTAGGCTTCCTGGCCAAGCACTCCAGGGAAATAACAAAATTGTTGAAACAATTGATGTCTGGAAAAATACGATAGTTTTGAATCCTACAGTGACATATCGATTCACAAAAGGTCTGGCCCCCATCATTGACGGAAGGCAGCTGAGAAGGCCATCGCATACGGAGTATAATAAATTGGCAAGAAACATCGTCAGCGTATTCGGCAATGGAAGTCTTGATCGACAAAAGGAAAGAAAGAATTGCAGCAACTGAAAATCCGTGCCCTCTCATACCGTCATTTACTCCTGCAGCAGTTTTCTGGAAGGAACGCTCGGGTGCTATGATGTTACGATGTACCGTACCCTTCCTCGGGAGACAGGACTTCTGTACCTCGTTATACGACAGAACAAATACTTTAAGATCATGCATAGGGGCAAGCGAGCCGGTGCATACGGAGCAGAGGCTGGTCGTACCGACCCCTGGGATCTTCGCGATTGCCATGTGAATTGCTGCAAGGCACGAACGGGGTCGCAGGATGGCTGACTATCTGCTTAATTCACGTGGCAGATCGACGCTGCACTGCACTGAAACGCTCTCGTTGTTATCATGCACAGCATCCAGTCAAGGTGTGTTCCTGCGCACAGTCAGCAGAGCGCCGCATGTTGCGACGTTGTTCCTGTCCGTGCTACCCAGACCGCGTCAAGCGAACTCAGCACGGGTATACCGAGAGTCCGTAACCCATTGCGGCGATGGGAGTATGGAGGAGGCTTTCGGATCCCGAGGGAGTGCTGTGCTGAATCGGAGCTATCGAAGAATAGGATTCTATTTTTTACAGCGTGACACGGTAGGCTATCGAGGCTATTCATGGCATGTTCGCATCGGGTCATTTTTCATATTGGTGAAATCGACTGATCGGGCGTTCCTGGCCTACCATTTGATACCCCGGCGGGCGATCCTGGCTACCATTGGGTGGTTTGCGACCAAGCTGACGCTGGACAGGGGCAATGAGGCTGGTTGGCGTGGGCTGGCGGTGGACCCCAGTGGTTCGCTGCAGGTACATCTACGTACTCCTGTTCTGTGGTTGCTCACTGATTGAACGACGCTCTTAGCACCCTTTAGTTCTTGAGGAGAACCTGTTGGTGTACTCGAGCTGCACTGGAGCTCCTGGTTCGGCTATGGGGCGGGTTGGTGACGTTCCTCGTCTTGTGAGACAAGCGGGCAACAGATGGCAGGATGGCGCATTGTCGCATCACTCCAAGAGCATTGTTATCATGAGATTGCTATACTGTTGTCATTTAATCGGAGTATTTGTCGTTGTGGTTGCTGTATTCAATATTATATTGTTTATTCTTGTGTTCATCGTTATTAACGCGACACATGGGTACCCCGATACGCAAGGGACAACCGCAGCGTGCGGCACATGGGGCTGAGAGCTTGGCCATGGCGACGAGAGCCATGTCTTTGCCCAATATTGCTAGCCTCGCGAATGGGCCAATCCCAGCGGCTGCTGGCCTCCAGCTCAGCCAGGGTTGCTCAGCTTGACCTGCATGCTGAAGCTCTCCCGCCCCATGCCCGAGGAGATTTTCCGGGGCCCGCTGGCCTATGCTTGCCCGCAGCTCCGTCTGGATGAAGCCACAAACCATCCACGATGNGGACGCTTTGGTGAGCTGGACGGTCCAGCCCGAGTGGGCATGAGCACGACTGTTGCTCGTGATTCTTGTATATCAGGTCTGGGTGTTCGCCCCTCACAGAGCCATGCCTCACGCCTTCGATGATTATACATCGCCATCCTCTTGCTTGAGCTCTACCTCGATATTAGTCGAGCGATTCGACCCACAAGCACAGACATCACAGCAAGAGATCTCCGTCCTTAGTGCCGTTGTCGACACTGGATAATATACTATCCATACACGAAGTAATACTTAATCTTCAACCGGCCCGCCACGTTACCAGAGGACATCGATACTTGGGTCGCTGGAAGCAATTGAGAACCTGGCGAAGAAGGATTCGGGCCTTTGCAATTGGAAACAACCACCCGGACTGCCGAAGTTTCCAGGACGCATGAATTCGCCTTCTCGTGCCGTTTCTTCCTTTGGATCTGACTGTGGTTGTGAGTAAGCTCGGCATCCCGGACGCTTCCACGTTGCTTCGCGAACNCCCCCGGGCCCTCGACGATCGGCATCGCTACGGTATTGCATCATTGGTCACCACGCCTGTTCCAGAGGCATTGGAAGGCTGAAATCTCACCTGAGTTTAGCTCTCTTGGGACATCGCTCCAGCGTCAGCAAGGCATCGGTCGCCGTTAGCTGACGCAACTGCTTCTTCTAGTCGCGGATTTATCTTGCTTTCGTCAGACGGTCTCAACCAGTACCTCGAAATCCGGGGATGCCATCAGCAACAAGGCACTGAAGACGCCGCATCTGTTGTATATATAATTCGATTCGGCCGCGGCCCTGCATCTAATCCCCAGGCTGGACCTGAGCAGCTCATATCTAATGGATAATACTACCTTATATACCTTCTTGTTGTAAGTCCCTCCAGCTTCCCCAGCACATGCCATCCCATTCGAGACTCTTGTGCAAGTTGCAAAGGGGTTTGTCGCAGCAATGGTTGCACAACACATTTCGCTATCCGAAGAGACAGGTCTCGGCATGAACTGAAACGCTAACGACAATATCCAGCCAAACCGAACCATCTGTACAATTTGTACATCTAGTTGGCTCTTGGGATAACTTCACAAAACGTTACCTCATGGAGCGAGATACCAGACGATCCCCTGGCCAATGGCGGGGATGTTATGCGTTTGAAGACATATGTGACGGAGGTGATAACACAGCACCTCGGAAAGGTGGTTTGAAGATGGGGTCGACCTATTACTATTATGTAAGTGTGCTTGAAGAGCACCTTCGGGCATTACTGACTAATTCATATATAGTATGAGATAGATGGTACGAAGGAAGTCCATGACAGCACATTGCCATATACCTCATCTTGTCCATATCTCCCTGGCCAACCGGTCAACCGCCTTACAGTTCCGGTAGAGGTCMGAGAGATACATAACCGTAGCTCTTCCATGAGTGCTATGTCGAATGGATATGTCATGACGATGAACCCTGATGACAAGTTCGTCACTCCTCGCCCACCTCCACAACCTCCTCTTGTGCCACGCCTGAGCTCCTCCCCCTCAGAGTCAGTGCGCAAGAGCTTCAGCCGCTCTCGGTCTCCCAAGGCTGAGAAGCCATCATGGTCACCAAAAATGCTCTTTGGAAGGAAGTTTTCCGTTACGAAGAAAGCAGAAGCCACATTATCGGTGTCTGCTCCTCAAACACGAAACCCTTCCCCTCAATCTTTTGAGCAAACACTGTCGCGGGATCCGTCCCCGCTTCCCAGATCTCTTGCTCAAGAAACTAGTAAGAATCCACACATTGCGAGTCTCCTCGTTTCCGAATGCATCGCTGAGGATCTTGAGGATGACGACAACTTTGCCCAACAACCAAACAATCGCATGTCTCTCGTTTCTACTCCTCTCTCTCCACCACCAGTGTCTCACGTGAGACCACTAACCACGAGCCACGCATCATCTCGATCATCAGCTTCATCGAATGATGCCTACAAACCGCTTCCGAGAGTGCCAGATGAGTCTCTGGAAGTTCTAACACCCCAACCTATAAGGACGTGGGAAAATATTCCCCTAATCCACAGCGGGCCACAGTGCTCCCGCTTCTCCGTATCAACTATTTCCTCGGTCATGTCTATTGACAGCTTCTCCGCCTTCAGCACCAGCCCTTCAGTCTCAGATGAAGATGAGCTCGCTGTTGACCTTGATGCGACCAGTGATGTGGATGATGATGTGGATGACGAGGAGGACGATGATGAGTTTGTGTTCCGACCTCTCTCCAGTGATGCGAGCGGCAGGCTGTTCACAGGTTACAGTTTGCCTGATGTAGAAAGCTCGTCAAAACAGGCGCTTCGCAAGGCTCCTCTCTCAGGAGCAGGTAACCGGGCAACCTTTGGAGGGATGGATCGCCCGACTGTGGAGGATGAAGAAGGTGGCTCTAGCCCCCTTCATGAGCTACTGAGTGAGTTGGGATATCTCGAAGATACGATCGTTGGAAAATAATGAGAAGGGCCTAAGAATACATACATTCACTCGGACCTGATTGCAGCTGTTACGAATATGGGATCATTGTTGGAGACATTCTAATACTACAAGGCGTCGGGAAAATTGGTTCATTTGCAGCGTTTCAATTTAGGCATGGCGTTTCGGGTATCTTATAGGTTGGAGTTCGGATGAATATGGGAAGGTTGGCTAACCTATCCCCCTCCCTGTCTGGGAATCAAACTGTTTACAAGGACTAAAAGTTTCATTTGTATCGGATGCAACGACGGACGAATTCCGGGTTGCTGGAAATATCTATTAGAGGACTAGGCCAGTGTCCCTCGTCACCATTCTCTCATGACCGTTTATCACTCTTCATGTATATAAATAGATCAAGGACATCATGGCATTATGTTTAAGCCTTTGCCCAGCAAAGGGAATCGAAAAATTCATTCTTGCAATCATGGTCTTGGAATCTCCAGTGAGCACTACTAATAAGTCTCTTTGCTAATTAATGGAAGAGTTCTGTATTTCTGGCGGAAGGGAAAATTATCAAAGCGCCGCACACGTGTTTATTAATAAGGGTGAATGAGAGCAGTCCAGGCGATGTTACCCAGATGCACTACCATGTCGAGGGGAGGAACATTTTGGTAGCGTATCCGCGTCCGTGTCCGTGTCCGCAAGGCCCATGTTTTCCTAGAAGAATGTAGACAAGGCTGGGGAATCAAAAGCACGTCATGCGAAATTCCATGTACTGACGTAGATGCTCTACACTATGATGCGTCATGGTTGATCAGCGCTAGGTACCATCACTGAGGCATGAGTGACAGCCGAGACAAGGGGATCGCTGCTTGTTGGGATGCTTGGTATGGCTGAAGATACATACATGTAACTGTACAGGTCAACAACTACTCCATACTTTTGCCCTACAGAAGAAGAATAGTACCGTAATTTGCTGATGCCAGTGACTTCATTGTGCGACTCTTGTGCAACTGTACAGATTTATGTCACACAACGACTTGTTAGTATCTGGATTCTCTGTTGATCTCCTGAGGGCTCTTTGTTGGAGATCATCTGCACTCAAGAGTGTTATGCGGGTTTTTTAAGAAACACTTTATCTCAACGAAATATGCTTGTAGTAGTGGTTTGCTTTTGGATACACCTCGTAGCGACTAGCAAAGACGATAAGTAACCACTGGCATACATAAACTCCATAGAAGCAGATGTGTCTCACAATACAAGTTATGCAGGCATAACTACACTACGAGTACACCGGAACGTACTCACGGGTTAAACACGGAAAGCAAGATGCATTAAATGCCGACAACGCGTAATAAATTACTAACTCCTTCTGGAAGTTGGAGAAATCAAATTGTGGTGGCCAATAGAACCAGAGACCCTTTAGAAACATTCTGGTGCGCTCCAGACCGCCGAGGTGATAAAAGTTGCGTCGATTTTGTTGGGAATTCGGGGGCGACCCCACTGCAATGGGTGCAGACGTGCATACTGGGCTGCAAAATGCATTTGGCGCGTCTCCTCCCCCGCTTCCTCTTGCTTTTCTGGTGAGGCAATCTAGAGATGGTTATCGAGCACACGAGCGAGAACCTCAGGTGGCGGCTTCTTTCGTCACCGCAGGTACGTACTGAACAAGTAATTATAGCAATGATGGTTGAGGCTGATGCAAGGGGAATTCTCGCTTGCTCAACGAGCGCCCGCTCTCCAGTAAAAAAGCCAGGAGCAGCACGCAAGGGTACTGAGCACGTGAGCGAAAGCCTAATGTTAGTTGTAAATTAACCACGGACCCGAGACACACACGGTGATGAATGATAGGACCCACTCGGGGGAGCAGAGCAGAAGACAAGTACCCGACGTCAGATCTGCGGTATGGCGCTAACCATCGTGACTTGGCTTCTCAACAAAATGCCGTCGAGGCCTTTTCCATGGTCATTCCAACACCAATGTCCCTGACCTTCAGGCTACTGGGGCTCTAATTTCCTCGTGCCCAGACAATTGGGAGCATTGTGCCTCGGCATCTTTGCCTCACCATGCACAAAAATGCAATATTGAGCGGGTGGAGAGCGCGGGTAGCGGAGGGAAAAGGAGCAATTTGGTACAGTAGAAGCCCGTCTAAGCAGTCCTCGTCCGGGCTAAAGGGGATCGCACGGCTCAAAAGGGTAGGGACAGCCTTGGACCAACCTACGGTACTGTACTATTTCAGAAAGTCACAGTTCGTGTCTTTCTCAGCTGAACAATTTTCTCTTTACTTCACACTCTTCTTTCTCACACTTTTTCCTTCTCCATCCTTGGCTCATCTCGCCATCAGTCTCCATTCTCGAGTGTTATTCCGGTCCAGCCGTGAATTGTCGATATCGCTCTTTGCTTCTTGATTGCGAGCAGATTCAGCCAACCAATCAGTCACATCGAAATCTGCTCCTCTAGGGGTCTTGTATTTCGTCGCGATCATCCCGTATTACATCACATCAGATCAGATTAGCTAACATCTGGCGGCAACTTTCGTCATTTATTGATTTGTGGGCTCGCGTGCCTCACTACCCTTCGGGCCTATATTATTCCTCGCCCCGAATTTCTTGAGTTCTGGAATCAATTCGCAATATTTCCAATCCTTCGAGAATTTAACTAGACGACATGGCTTTCGGCAGAGTTCACTTTGGTCTCCCTAGCCCTGACCTCTTTAGGTTCCCTCCTAGAGATGATCCGCTTCCTCTCCCACCTCCAGCGGCAGGGTCCTCACCCGCTGCACCTCCGTTCACCATCCCAGCCGACATCTTCAACGCGGCTCTCGATGTCCGAGTCCCAATCACCATTGCCGCCATCTATGCGGTCACGGTCATGTCCGTGAACAAATATAACAAGTCGAGGGGGTTTAAGCCTTGGGCAATTAGCAAGACAAAGCCCTTCTTCTGGTTTGTGGTGGCACATAATATCTTCCTCGCAGTCTACTCGGCGTGGACTTTTATTGGAATGGTTGGAGCTCTACGAGCAAGCGTCGCTAAATGGACTGGTCCCGGCGGCTTGTCTGGCACTGTTGACAGCCTGTGCAAGGTCCATGGAATCCCGGATGTTGGCAATGCCGTTGTCTACGACCAGAACACTTCCCAATGGGTCTCGCATAACCCCAGTGTTCACTTGACCAGTGCCGGTACGCCTGACTCCACGGATCTCGGAAGACTATGGAACGAAGGCCTTGCTTTCTACGGATGGATCTTTTATTTGAGCAAATTTTACGAAGTCCTTGATACCGCTATTATCCTCGCAAAAGGAAAGAAGAGCTCGACCCTCCAAACCTACCACCATGCCGGAGCGATGATGTGCATGTGGGCGGGTATCAGGTATATGTCTGCTCCCATCTGGGTTTTCTGCACCGTGAACTCAGCAATTCACGCACTCATGGTACGTCTTTCAAGTCGCGTTTGGGTTTTCTTTTACTCACAAAGGCTCAACAGTACACTTATTACACTTTGACTGCATTCTCCGTGCCTATTCCCACACCGCTCAAGCGCTCCCTCACCACCATGCAGATTATCCAATTCGTTGCCGGCGCATCCTATGCTATGTTCCACTCCTTCATCTTTTATACTATCCCAGTCCAGGTGTCTGAAATTGAACCAACCCTTTCCGGTGCCGCTTCCGCAGCGTCGACAGTCATCTCCTCAGCCGCCTCTGCTGCAACATCCGCCGGAGCAGTATCTGCTCTTAAGAAACTGCTCTTCCGTGCCGCCGGTGAAGAAGGCCTTGCTGAGAATGTGAATCGAGGCTTTCACACTCGCCATGCATCCCAGCTCAACGTTCGCGGCCAGACATACCACACCGAATTCCAAACGGTGCCCTGCGTTGACACCAGTGGTCAGACATTTGCGCTCTGGTTGAATGTTTTCTACCTGGCGCCTTTGACGTGGTTGTTTGTGAGATTCTTCATCCGTAGCTATTTGAGACGGAGCTCGCCAAAGCAGATTAGACAAGGAGGCGTCAGACTTGATGTTGTGGAGAATGCAGCCGGGGATGCATTGAAGGGTCTGCAGAGGGAAATGGACCTCAAGGGTAACCTCAATGAAAAGAACACCAAGAAGAATTAAGCACAGCAAATGCGATGCCTTAAGTGAGGTGATTAGGTTATTTGGTCATTGATGTGTAGCGTGGTTTTGAAGGAGCTGTATTTTCGGATTGAAGACTTGATCGGATAGCTGTAGGGCCCTGGGAGGTCTTGTCGCATATTGCATTTTGTACGGCGTTCATATATGGGGAGAAGGGAAAAGAAAAGGGAATCCAATTTCAGCCTGCACTCATCATTGGTCTAATTTTACATAGTATTTATATTCTTTAGAACTCTAGAGTCATTATCTAGCGATCACAGCATTAAGGATTCAATGAGACTTAAAATGACTTTGCAAACAAAATTCAATTTCTAAAACTAGGTTACGCAATTTAAACCACTTGAAGACTTTATTTAGATGTCGTCCAAAGGATATGGACCACCATATCCACATCTCCACTGAGTGGAAAAAGGATATCGCGGTGAGTAATCGGACTGGTGAGACGTAATCTCCTTGCTCCAAAAATAGGCCTATACCACGGACGACTGAACCTGTTTGACGAGGTATGGGTAAGGGCCAGAGTGTTTGGCAAGTACAGTGGATAAAAGAAACTATGCGGGAACTGAAAGCCGGCTCACGCCATGCCTACCTGAGGATCTGGTCTGTAGAAAATTTCATCTACCCTGTCCAATATTCTGTTCGGGTATCGCAAGACCATGCCATGCTGAATTTCGATTGAGAGAAGAAGAGGGATCGACGTGGACTACTCGCCGATATTTTGAAAGAAAATGCATCACCCATCTTCATATCACTCTCCTCTTCTGCCATTTAATCATCCACTTATGTAGAGACGAGATGTAGCAACAGACAAATTGCGAAGGTCCTCCATGTTGAAAGAAAAATTTCTGAAGGTTCCGCACTCAAAGGTCGTTTCGTATCTCTCTAGTCTAGTGCACAACACGCGCAAGGCATGGTGCATCCAGCTCAAGACCAGGAGTAGAGAGGAGCAGCTGGTCGAGCGAGGCAGAAGACAGGTGATGAATTGTCTTGGTACTAAAAGAAAGCATAAAAAGAGACGAGGGAGAGTGCGCCCAAGTAGAAGAAAACAATTGCGTCGATTGTCTAGGTTTGTAGAGGGAAGAAGTATACCTCACAAGTTGTGCATCAGGAAAGTATGAAAGATTTTCGAGGCTACCTTGCTGAGCCCTTTATCGAATTTGATAAAGGAAGAACCTGAGGATGGAGACTCTCTCTCGACCAGTTCCATTACCCATACAAAGGGTTGTCGCGAGAAAAGATGTGAGGTATCAACAAAGGTTGATTGTTGTAGATAGAAGGAAAGAAATAAATTATCTGCGTTTGCTCTTAAACGAAGTTGAAGGAAGCGAAGCTAAACCAGAATAGGCGATCACGAGCTATTCCCTGGCCGCAGGTCACGACCTTTCAATGGCGGCTAACGGCCTTACCTCTAAGGCACTAAATTGTGTTGCTTAAGCACTGCTCGAAGCCTGGGGCTCTTTGTCATGCTTGGTCGCCTGCTAGGCTGCTGGTTACATAGTAGCTTCCGGCATTGGGCAATACTTCGAGCTTATCTTCATGAGCCACGCGGGCCAGGGTGTTTCTTCTTTAACCGGGTTCGCTGCATCCTCCACTAA
The DNA here is from genome assembly GCA_000743665.3 of Scytalidium sp. 3C. Taxonomy (NCBI): domain Eukaryota; kingdom Fungi; phylum Ascomycota; class Leotiomycetes; genus Scytalidium; species Scytalidium sp. 3C. The sequence goes on from JMRO03000009.1 coordinate 1,179,992, forward strand.
AAGTAGTAGAACCAAGTTCTTGAATTGAATTTAAAAGGCTAAATGCGGACCAAATGCAGTAGGAGGAGGGGTCAAGCTATGCTCTTGATCCTTCGCCAAGAGAGGACTTCCACTCGTACCTCGGATCTACAGGAGCCTGGCAGCACACCATGACAAACATCCAGGAACCAGGGGGGTTGTTCGCGGATCGTAGCACACGAACCACTACAGTGGGCACAACCGTGATTCGCTGCTGGAGGGTAAACCTTCTCCGCATTCAATCCTGCGCCTGGTCTGCCAGGTATGATGTGGTCGGTCTCTCCGTATGCCACATGGCGGTGTACAGCGAAGCTTCCTTGTCACGAAGACTTTCGTGATCACTTCCTTGTTCAGGCTCATAAAAAGGTATTATGATGACGACTCTGACACCGCCAGATCCGGACACTCTCACATTGTTCGGCCAAAACAAAACACTGTGGAGCAAGGTATCTTGTTTTGCGCGCGCCTCGAGTCTAAGGACATTCTTTTGGTTTGGTGATGAGAGCTCTTATCTTTCAGCAAAGAGGACGACAATGGAACATGATGAGGGGGAGGGCTAGATACAGAGCCAAGGACAATCCCAGTTGCCTCTTTCTTTCCACATGCCTTTTTCAGCAGAGTGCCCATCGCGAGGAGGCCATTCAACGACTGAGTTGTACACTGAGAGGGGCTGCAAGTTGCGGCTTGTTGACAGGGGATCGCCTTGAATTCCACGATACCCACCCTTGTGAGTTTTTTCCGACCAAAAAGTGACCGGGATTCCTTATCGCTGCACAGCGCAGGCGGGCAGTTCCAGCAAGATTCTACCGTAGTGGTAGCTCCTCATAGTAATCTTGATGCTGCTGGACGTCAATGTACTGAAGAAGGCAGATCGGCATGGGAAAGATCCCGGTTCTGCAGGTAAGGACGGATTCCTTTTTCTCTCAAGACAAAGAGCCCGCGCCCGCTTTCCAATTGTGACAAAAGAATAAATAGAGCTCGGTAGGTAGTTCTCTTCCCTTCGGTTCCTCTCTCTTTTCTTTGATCTGCGTCCTGTGCTTTGTCAATTGGGACCAATTTCTTTGCAACCATGGCTTCTACTGCTCTTCTTCTCTTCTTGACTGCATCAGCAGCTATTGCGCAGTTTGTTCCTCCCCCTTCTGATCTGATTACCGCTGTTGGTAATGGCATTCAGGTACGGTATAAGGAAGTGCCTACCGGGATCTGTGAACAGGATCCCAAGGTAAAGAGTTATTCAGGATATGCGGATGTCTCGTGAGTGAAATATTTGCCCTTCAGAGTCGAACTCTGTTGACTTGAGCTCGAACAGGGAGAATGAGCACATATTCTTCTGGTTTTTCGAGACTCGTAATGGAGATCCAACCAAAGCTCCACTCACTATATGGATAAATGGTGGCCCAGGCTCTTCCTCCATGATTGGACTTTTCCAAGAGAACGGCCCTTGTGGCATCGACATAGACGGAAATGTCTATAACAATCCTTACTCTTGGAATAATGTTACCAACATGCTCTACATTGACCAGCCCACTCAAACTGGGTTCTCCTACAGCATTCCAGTCCCTGGATATGTGGATCCCGACACTGGCGATATCATTGAGCTGCCAGACAATACCTGTCCGGATTACGCGCAAAATTTGAGCTGTGGGACATATTCGTATCCCGACTTGACCTTAACCGCAAATTCGACGGGCAACGCAGCTCCAAACTTCTGGAAGACGCTTCAGGGATTCATGGGTGTCTTTGATCGGTATACTCACAATGGCGTCCATCTCACTACCGAATCATATGGCGGCCACTATGGCCCCATCTACGGCGAATATATCGAGCAACAAAATGCCCTAAGCATCCCTGGAACTCGAAGGATAAATCTTGAATCCGTCACCGTTGGCAACGGATGGTTCGATCCTATAATTCAGTACCCTGCCTACTATAACTTCACTGTTTTCCCAGGAAACACATTCGTCGATGACCTCTATGATGCCAGCACCCAGGCACGGATATACAATAACCTTTATGGGACCGGAAACTGCTATGATCAGCTTCTAGAGTGCAAAGCTAACGGTATCGATGAGGTCTGCTCACAAGCTGACAACTTCTGTTTCTACCATGTTGAATATATCTATGACCAGGTATTGGGCCGCGATGAGTATGACTTTAGAGAGCTTACGCCTGATCCTTTCCCACCTGAGTTCTACGTGGATTATCTCAATACACCCAAGGTTCAGGCTGCCATTGGTGCCTACCAAAACTATACAGAGTCATCGACCGCTGTCGGTGATGCCTTCGGATCGACTGGTGATGACGCCAGGGAATCCGGAACTGTTGAGGCTCTATTGACTTTATTCAAGCAAGGTGTCTATGTAACCATGTATACTGGCGATGCGGATTACATGTAAGTATAAGAGAGCACCTCTAAGCCTTTACCTTGACTAGAAACAGCTAACCCTTTCCCAAAGCTGTAACTGGCTTGGTACGCAGGCGGTAGCAGACGAGATCGGTATACCTCACTACGACACCGCCGGCTTCGTAAACATCAGCACCTCAGACGGTGTGGTACACGGTCAAGTTAAGCAAGCTGGCCACTTTGCTTATGTCCGCATATATGAATCTGGTCACGAAGTCCCATTCTACCAACCTGTTGCCGCACTGGAAATGCTGGAGAGGATCATTGCGGGCAAGGACATAGCCACGGGGACATTCGTGCCGAGCAGGACTTTCGTCACTGCGGGTACCAAGGAGAGCACGTACAGGGAGGGGAATGCCACGGTACAATGGGAGGTCCTCCCTGTTAGTGCTACTTATAACACGACTCTTAATGGACCGAACCCAGTCCCGCCGAGCAAGAAGAGGGCAGTTGATGGTCGTGCAGTACCTAGAAAGAGGACTGCGAAGACGAGGTTCCAGTATCCCCGAAGGCATTAATTAAAAATAATGTGCAATGTGGTACGAGCTTTATGACCTAAGTAATGCTAGCTAACTAATGATAACGACTTCATCTCATTAATACATAACGACGCAATATAAATCCTGTTCAATTGCTTGCTATTGTGCGTCTGGAAATCTTAATAAGGGTGTAGATGGCACTGAGGAAAATGGAAGTCGTAGATACGAAGAAAATTTCTATTCCAAACTATAAATATAAACCAAAAGCTCTGCGCCACAGTCCAGAACACAGACGACAACAAGGCAGATAATATCAATAAATGTTCTCGTTGCTTAGAAGGACGACACCGTCACTCCTAGTATCCCAGTCTGAATTTCATAAGTCCGAGAGTAAGACATATTTACACATCAGTCATTAGACCGCTCTAATACTACTTCCGTGGTGCCAATCTAAAAGTCCCATGCTCCATTGATCCACTTGTTGAGGAAGTCCAAGGACGCTTCTGGCTGATCCATGGGCACCATGTGTCCAGCAGCAAAGATTTCAGCGAAGGTCAAGTTTCCGCTGGACTTGGTCTTGCCGTACTTGTGTCCGTCATCGAGGGTCATGTCAACAATCTTAGCCTTGTTGAAAGCCGACTTGCCGGGCCACTCAAGAGCCTCAGTCCACGCTTGGTTGCCAAGGTACTAAAATGCACGATCAGTATTTTCGTAAAGAACAGTTGGGGGTGAGAGAAGAAACTTACGTTGCAGATGAAATCTGCGTTACCAGCGTAGATAAGAACAGGGAGCTCTTCGAGGACACCAGGAATGACACGGTGATATGGCTTCATCCAGTCACCTTGGAAGAGGAAATTCCTGTTGATATCGAAGTTGCAGGAATCGTAGCTGCTCACCTCCGCGCCAAGAGCTTCCTGGACATTGCGCTGGTTTAGGTAGTCGCTGATCCATCCGAGAGCAGAATAGCAGAGGTTGGAAGAATCCTCGCACTTGCCACGGACGTCGTAGACGTTCTGGCCGGTGCGCTGGTAGGGACCAATGAAGTTGTTGTTGCAGTAGATCGCAGCAGGAACACAAGACCAGACGCTCTCGCTGTTGTAGCACGATTCGATAAGTTGCTGGCATCGAGGAAGAGCGTTATCCATCGACTGGCACTCGCTCTCAGTGAGAACTCGTGGCCATGGACCCTCTCCACAAGCCATCGGTCTGTAGTACTCGTATTGGACATACGGATCGGTCAAGCCATTTCCAATAAGTGCGGATTTGATGTTAATGTTTCGCTTCTTGTGGGCGAGGATCTCGGAAGTGAAGATAGGGATATAGTGGCCAGCGTATGATTCGCCAGCAATGTGGAAATCCTGCTTGGCGTACTCGGGGAACTGCTTGAAGAAGAGCGTCAAGAGGGCATAAACATCCTTTCCAGCAGCGACAGTATTGCTGACGGAGCTGCCGCTGTATGAGAAGCCGACGTTAACAGGCTGGTCAAGGAAGATGACGGAGGCGTTTGAGTTCCATGAATAAGGATTGTGGACGAGCTTGAGGTTCTTATCGATGGATGCAGGGCCGAGCTCGAGGAATAAGCCGGTGAGAGACGAGCATCCTGGGCCGCCTACAGATACGAGATAAGCACAAGCCGGACAATAGGGAATGGGAGATTCTATTACCATTTAGCCACAAGACAACGGGGTCGTTGGCAGGATCATTTCGAGATTCAAAGAACCCTGCGAGTCCGATTAGTAATGGTTGAGCAAAGTCGCCTGTTGTGAAACCTACAATAGAAAAGATGCTTATCATTCTCCTCGTCATCGAGATAGCCACTGTACTGCTTGACTTTATCCACTCCAAGACTGGAAGGGTCAACCTTCTTTGCTCTCAGGTTATAGTTCTCCAGCTTGCCATCGATCTCCCTTTCTTTCTCTCCCTTGGAGTTCTCAACCCAGACACTCTGGACATCGGCGCCTTTAACGATGTAGTCCCAAGCATGGTCTGGTCGGCGTTTGCTTGGCTTCGGTGAGGAAAAGAACGCAGCTTGGTCCATGGATTCTGGGAAGTGCATCGCAACCTCATCCCATGCTGCCTTTGCTTCAGCAGTCATGTGTTTCATCGACTCCTCGAGATGGTGAAGAGATTCGGCCCATCCTTTCGAGATGGACTTGGCGGCTGCGAGAGGGTTCGACAGAACCTGTTGAGCAGGCGGAAGTGTAGCGGTGGCCGCGCCCAAGAGCACGGTGGATGTGAGAAGCTTCATGATGGAACTGAAAGCCTAGATGAATATAATGATTGAGTTTGGTATTGATGAAGAGAAGATGCAGAGAGACGGTCAGGAACGGGTTTCAGAGCCGGCTGGGGAGCACCGTTGGCCGAGCAGCTAGCCGGCTGCGTTACGTAGCACCTGTTGCAGGGCGATAGCGCTTGTGGCTTATCTGCGGACCTTGATGGGCAAACCCCACATGCTGCGTTCTCGATCCGGCAAGCCGTCACCCCTCGCCCAGTCTCACGCTGTGCAAACACCGATCCAAAAGAGGCAAAGCAGGGCAGATGGAGAAGAAAGTGGTAAAGACGGCCGTCAGATACAGAGGAAAGGATTTTGAAACTGTTGTGTTGTGCGCATCTAATCTACAGGATCCCCCGATTTGTGATGTGTTTCTTTGCCACTCCTTCGGCCATGGTCTGAGTATGAGTCGAAATGAGAGCCCAGATATGTTAGCGCCCTAGCGAAATATATCGAAATTTCAGTATTCGCACGACAAATTACCCTACAAATACTACCAACGAACATGCAAATTCTCTTGCGCCAAATAAACTCCGTATAACACTCCCATACCCACGATGCCTATTAATCAACCGTCAAATCAAATAAAGCTTACGAACGTCTCCCTTGTCCGGTTAAAGAAGGCGAAGAAGCGCTTTGAAATTGCTTGCTACAAGAACAAAGTGCTTGAGTGGCGCAACGGCATCGAGACAGACTTGGACAACGTCCTGCAGATTCCTAATGTCTTCCTAAATGTTTCCAAGGGGCAAACGGCTCCATCAGCAGACCTGGCCAAGGCGTTCGGGCCCAAAACATCGGTCAACGATATTATCCTCGAGATTTTGAACAAAGGAGAATTACAAGTTGGTGAGAAGGAGAGAGCTGCTCAGCTGGAGAGAGTGCATAATGAGGTCGTCAGTATCGTTGCTAGTAAACTGGTAGATCCGAAGACAAAGCGGGTGTATACCACAGGTATGATTGAAAAGGCTTTGGACATGCTCAGTTCGCAAGCACACGAGAAGGCCGCCCCCAGCAGTGCTACAGGAACACCCGCAACGGGAGATGAAGGTGAGGCAAAGCCTAAAGTGAAGGAGCATGGATGGACAGGAGTGGTGGCAAACAAGAGTGCGAAGAGCCAGGCTTTAGACGCCATGAAGGCTTTAATTGCCCACCAACCCATACCTGTTGCAAGAGCTAGAATGAGACTACGCATTACATGCCCAACTTCGATCCTCAAGCAGTCTACGAAGGCCGCTGGACCGGGCTTGGGGGGCGAGGATGCTGAAGAAGGCGAAGAAAAGAAGAAAGTCTCAGTCAAGGACCGTATCCTGAGCTACGTGGAGCAGGTCGAGACTCAGGAGGTTGCTGGCCCAGAATGGGAGGTGGTTGGCTTTGTTGAGCCTGGTGCTTTCAAGGGATTATCGGATTTTATCGGTGGTGAGACTAAAGGACAAGGGAGGGTTGAAGTGCTTGACATGGCGGTAACCCATGAAGATTAGATAGAAACTTTGAACGCCCCATCACGAACAACTATTTAACGAATATAGAGACAAAATCGGCTGCCAAGTTCCACATTTCTGAGACTGGTCTGACGAACAAAGCCCAATATGTGCACACATATATGCTAGAATTTTTGTATTTCTCTTCAATGGTTTAGATGTAGTAGTATACACCATAGCCCTACTTTATGCTTTAAGCGCAATAAAGCCACATGCAAAACGCAGAAAACCATCGTAAAAGCCGCACTCCGTCCAGCCGTAAAACCCAATCCCGCACATATTTAACCACCCTTCTTCTTGGAGACACCGACAGTCCGACCTCTTCGTCCAGTGGTCTTCGTGTGCTGTCCACGGACACGGAGACCCCAGTAGTGACGGAGACCACGGTGAGCACGGATCTTCTTCAGACGCTCCAAATCCTCACGAAGCTTGGAGTCGACACCGTTGGCCAAAATTTGCGAGTCCTTGCCATCGACGATATCACGTTGACGATTGAGGAACCAGGTTGGGATCTTGTACTGGGTGGGGTTTTGGATGATGGTGACAATTCGCTCAAGCTCTTCGGAAGTGAGCTCACCAGCACTGGAAAATGTTAGTCCAAGCCCCTCCGTCACTCAATTTTCAATCCCGCATACCGCTTGTTGAGATCAACATCAGCCTTCTTGCAGACCAAGTTAGAGTATCGGCGACCGACACCCTTGATCTTGGTCAAGGCATACATAACCTTCTGCTTTCCATCGACGTTGGTGTTGAGAAGTCGAAGGATCTATGAATTGTTAGATATCAAAATTCCAAGTTTGTAGATTTCGAGGTCCATACATATTGGAAATTCGACTTTTCCCCACTGTGATTGACGTTAGTACCTGCTACACATGCTTAATATACATTGATCAACCTACCTGACGAGAGACATGATGGGCGACGTTGATGTTTTGTCGCACTCTTGTCGATGAACTTTCGAAGAAGTAGTCGGTCCTTTCAAAGAATTGCAAGTGTGCGCCCTGCGCTAGGGTAAATTCTCGCTTATTACATAATATTTCCTTCGGTTCCATGACCACGCTAACCTGTCGCAGGTGACCGTTACAGCCTTGTAATCGAGGCAATAGGACACGCGCCTTCTGGTGGGGCTGATGACGGTGCTGCGGGCTTGCGGGAAGCTTCACAAGATAGAGATACATGTTGAGGTGTGTTTGACTGCTCCTTCTACTTCCACTCTCACAACCACCTGTTCCTTGGGCAACACATTCTATCGACAAGACGTATAGTCTTTCTGAGAGTCTGAAAGGAGACTGACAACTCCTGATATGTTGTGAAAAGTGGTGTATTAGTACTCTTGCTTTTTCTGGGCACTGTAACCACTAGGCACGCGGGATGGATAAAATCAAAATCACAAAAGTCAGAAATGGAAACCAGCCTGATATTCCGAATAAGGTTACTGACAGTGGATTAATTCAGGTTGAAAACGTAGAGATATGGAGTCGTGGAACCAATTCTCATGCGACACTGCACCTAACTGCGCATCATCTTATCCTTGTCGAAGCCCCAGCACCACAGCTGGGTGGTTCAAAAGCTCCAGCTCAACCGGCACAAAATAGCAAACCGAAAGAAGCATGGATAACTTACCCCATGATATCATACTGTACATTTCGACCTAGTCCGGCTGTATCCCCCCAACCCTCCTCGATCCGACTAAGAGGCCGCGACTTCAACTTTATCAACCTTAATTTCAACGACGAGAAGCAAGCTAAGGATGTTTTTGAGAGTATCAAAGCAGCTACCTGTAGGCTAGGAAGCATTGACAAGCTTTATGCATTTAGCTATAAACCTCCTGCGCTTGAGAGGAATATCAATGGCTGGGAAGTATACGATCCTAGGGCCGAATGGAAACGGCAAGGTATAAGTTCCAAGGGGGTAGATAGGGGGTGGAGAATATCAACCATAAACCTGGATTATACATTTTCGCCTACGTATCCGGCCTTACTTCCAGTCCCATCGACAATCTCAGATAACGTTTTGAAACATGCAGGTGCATACCGATCAAAAGTACGCTTTCCGGTACTGACATATCTTCACCCGGTAAACAACTGTTCGATCACAAGAAGTGCTCAGCCGCGGGCAGGTTTACGGGGTAATCGGAGCATCCAAGATGAGAAACTTGTCAGTGCTTGCTTTTCGGCATCAGCGCCCAGGGATGACAGTGATGGCTCTCCACCACCGCGGTCCAGAGCCAGTCCCGATGCAAGTCAATCTGATTTCAAGCTAGAAGGGACAGAAGAGGAGCTGGATGATACGGAACGTTTCGAAGATGAGTTGCTATCTGCAACAAATGCTGCAAACAGCAGCAGTGCGAAAGGAGCTTCCGAGATTGAAAAACCGCAGGTTTATGGAGCGCAGCAACGCAATTTGATAGTAGATGCCCGGCCCACTGTTAACGCATTGGCAATGCAAGCGGTCGGGCTCGGGTCAGAAAATATGGAATACTATAAGTTTGCCACCAAGGCGTACCTCGGAATTGACAACATCCACGTCATGAGGGATTCTCTGAATAAAGTTGTCGAAGCGCTCAAAGATTCAGATATCTCGAAATTACCACCAAACCGAGAGTTATTAGCAAAAAGTGGATGGTTAAAACACATAACAGGACTCCTAGATGGAGCGGCCCTTATTGCTCGACAAGTCGCAATCCAGCATTCACACGTGCTGATCCATTGCTCAGATGGCTGGGACAGGACAAGCCAGTTAAGTGCATTAGCGCAACTACTACTTGATCCTTACTACAGGACCATTGATGGATTTATTGTACTTGTTGAGAAGGACTGGCTGGCGTTTGGGCATATGTTTCAGCATCGAACCGGATTTCTAAATAGCGAAAAGTGGTTTAGCACCCAAACTGATGGACTTGCTGGCTCAGCTATTCAGCCCGGTGGCAACACAGAAGGACGAGGGGACGCGATTGAAAATGCCTTTGCGAGTGCCAAACGTTTCTTCAATAAGGGTTCTCACAATCAAGAGAGCATGGAAGATTCAGAAGGAGAAATGCTAGGGTTTGATGATGCAGGAAAACCGTCAAAATCTGGGCCTGGATCAAAAGATGACCTTGCTAGTAGAGAGGCCACTAAGCCTAAGGAGACGAGTCCTGTCTTCCATCAGTTTTTAGATGCGACCTACCAGCTGCTTTATCAGTACCCAACCCGCTTCGAATTTAATGAAAGATTTTTACGACGGCTGCTTTATCACCTATATTCTTGCCAATATGGCACTTTCTTGTATAATAATGAGAAGGCACGGAAAGAGGCTCGCGTGCAAGAACGAACTGCGAGCGTGTGGAATTATTTCTTGTCGAGGAGAGCAGAGTTTACCAACAAGAATTATGACAGTACTATTGATGATCATGTGAAAGGAAAGGAGCGGCTTCTCTTCCCACACTTGGATAAGATCAGATGGTGGCATGAATGCTTCAACAGAACTGATGAGGAAATGAATGGTTCAACCAATCATGTTGTGGAGAGACATCTGACTCCTGACAACGCAGCGGTCGGAACGAAGTCTGTTCTGACAGGAGTCGAAACATCCACGGCAGCTATAGGAACTGGTACAGTAAGGCAAGTCTCCAGTTCTGGCAGCTTTGCAAGCCTGCGTGAGAGTATCTCATCCTTAGGGATTGGAAAAGGCAGGGGGTCGTCAGGGACTAAATCTCCTGCGAATATAAAACAGCCTATGGAAGTAGAAATGCAATAACGAGATGAAATTATGGCAACCGGCGTTCGAGAGGTCCAGGTTAAAATATATATATGGCGCAGAACTTAAATGAAATGATAACCTTTAGAGGGCAATGGATTTCATGAACTTTTGTTTAGAGCTTGTCTAACTCTATGCAAATGATCTATTTTCCATATAAACGGTTCGTAATGTTTGATTCCACCCCTGGAGTGCGCCCTGACTCACTTTTGTCCCTAGAAATGCAATCATAAGAATACCTCAAGGTTAATCTCCAAGGTGCTCACGGGATATCTGGTTATGGTCAGCAGGCCATGCAAATTATGCCTCGATGTCATGTATAACGTACCTCAATTCGAACTTCTCTAGGACAGTTGGATGCAAAATACCGAACTCTCCAATTCTAACTTGTTTACCATCAAGTCGTAAAAAGATCGCAGCAGCGTGTCCAGGGAAGAACGTTGGCTCGTCAATTTCTTCAAGCCAGTAGCCATCTACCTTCTTGGCATCTAGCCCTTCCTCGTGTGCTACGAAAGCAGTCTTGAGCATTAGAAGAACACGGTCCAGCAGCCCATGGACCACCTCAAAACCACTAGTCTTTCCGTACCAAGCAGCTGCGAAGTGTCTCTCATTCCGGCTCTTTCTTTCTAGTGTAAGATCCTTGAATGCAACATCTGAAACCTCAAATACCTTGATTGGTACACTGTGCTTCTTGTTCTCTCGGATGGTCTTTAACAATCCAGGTAGTAGCGAAGTTCGTACAACTTGGTATTCTGTTGTCTTGGGATTTGCAAGTTTCACAGCTGTGTTACCATCATCCTTGCGGTTAAGCCAGCCAAAATTCTCGTCGTGTGAACAGAGGATAAGTGGGAGAGCTTCACTCCACCCAGCCATTGCTGCTTCCAAACGAACGATATCGCCAAGCTTATTAATGGGAAGAGCCTGAGCAATGGTAGCAGACTTGTTTGGTGACATTCTAGGTAGCTTGTTGAAACCATAGGAGATAGCCAGATCTTCCATGATATCACACTGGTGCAGAACATCTGCTCTTGTAGGAGGAATCAAGACATCAACAATATTCTTGTCTTTGGACGAGGGGGTGGCTTTGTAACACATTTTGGTTAAAAGCTCACATATTCTTTCTGGTGACTCATTTAGACCACAGCAGTTGTTGAGGTAATCAACCTCTGCAGTGGCATATCGTGGCTCAAGATGAGGTGTTTGGCGACTCTCTTTGTTGTGTTCGGAAATGACTTCAACTGGTTCTATTGTGAATGGCTCGGCACAGTATTCGGAGAACATTGTAACCATCATATTAATCACAATCTCCAGCTTCGTCTTGTCTGTTGCAGTGCACTCTATGAAAACATTTTTGGTGTCTGTGGTGATCTTGGAGTGGTTACCATTAATGATCGGAGGTAGGGAGCAGACGACTTTTTGAGAATCATAGATAACGGGGTATACTGGTTTGTCTCGGATGATATGAAGGTACTTTCCCAGATGTTTATCACTTTCATAGAACTCCATCAATTCTTCGCCGTTCATCTTTTTTGTTTGATTTAAGGGTATGAAACTGATATCTTTTGGTGGGAGAGCTTCGTACGTGAAAGGCCCCTTGATAGTGTCCAAATCATGTGTTCCGATTGCAACCAATGTACGCTGTCGAGCTAGGTTTTGGTGAAGTTTGTCTTGTAAAGATATGAAAGACTCATAGCGCTCTGGGGTGAAGGTAATATTCCGTAAGATGGCTCCGGCTACATATGGCCGCACTTTGAGTGTATCTGGGTGAACAGTGATTGTTTCTAGTTTTCGGTTTTTTGGTACAACCAGCTTGTACTGTGGCACCGGCGCTCTCTCTTTGAATATATTCAGCATAAGAGCTATGCCTTCGAAACAGAGCATATCATATCGATTCGCAGGTATCTCGATCTTAAGTTGCGGAGGTTCTTGCTTGCCATTGACAATGGGCCTTTCGGTATTCGAAGTATCTTCGTCAAGTTCGATCCCAAAATCAAAGCATAGTTGCTCGAATTCTTCAGTGGTATATCTGCCCCCTTGTCAGTTCAGAGGCTGGTTAGTATCTTCGCATATCGACTTACTCCCGCCCCAGGGACTTGAAGAGGTCCGCTTTATCTACACTAATTGTAGGCATGGTGGTTGATATAGACACAGAACTAGATTTGAGTCCCTTGTATAATTTCAACCGTAAATGTAGATTCAATAACCACACTGTATGCGGGGTAATTAAACTGGAGCTGCTCACTTAAAATTATGAGTCAAATTATCTGTTATCGAAAGCTTCTGTTTATGCCTTAAATATGAGGCATAAGAACTATGATGATGCCCTGCTCCTCGCGGAGCATCTTGAGCAAGCCAACTATTTCCCCACCAACGATCCCACCAAAGCTTCAGTGACCTTTTTTCCAAGTTGAATTTGAAGGCTCGATGGTATTTGCGGCCTGAAGGTAAGTCCAATTGGTTATTTCAGCTGTTAATATTCCCGGGTGTCTTTTTAAACTCTGCCCAACTGCATCCTTAACCCGCCTTATGGACCTCCCCGCCATCAACACACGTGCAGCCGCGCATGCCTCGCGGCGCGATGGAATGCTCTTGCTAACGAGTATAGACGTCAATATTTAGTTGTACAGATCTTCTTAGCAAGGGATTTCGTTTTCGTCAGCCAGAGTTACTTGACGAAAAGGAGGTGGACCAACACGCGATCAATCCCGTACCAAGGTTTTGAGAGATACAGGTCATACGCTGGCTGCGTTGACCTCCTATTACTATCGTTCTACCACTAGAGACTCATTAAATCGTTTCTCACAATGTCGGACGGTCAAGATAAGACGGATGAGCTCTACCCTATAGCTGTACTCATAGATGAGTTAAAAGTTCGTCGTCATACCCTTACATTGTTGGTTTTTGAAACTTGGCTTACTTCTCAATAGCATGACGATGTTCTTTTACGATTAAATGCCATACATAGACTCTCGACTATTGCACTCGCACTAGGGGCTGAACGCACCAGAGAAGAATTGATCCCGTTTCTGGACGGTACGCATGCGAAGTCCAGGTGTTATTGGTTGCTGTTATTGACTTGTGGGTACAGAATCTGTTGAAGATGAAGATGAGGTCCTCACTGCTCTGAGTGAGGAACTAGGAAACTTTGTTGAATATGTGGGAGGCCCAGAATACGGACATGTTCTTCTGTCGCCGTTAGAGAATCTTGCGGCGATAGAGGAACCTCTGGTTCGAGAGAAGGTGAGGACTTCCGTGGTAGCTTGTAGAGCTGAGCTAACATGCACAGGCTGTTGAATCTTTAAATAAAATCTGCGAGGAGCTCTCTTCCCAGCAGGTTGAGGAGTACTTCATTCCCCTAACAATTCGACTTTCTAAAGCCGACTGGTTCACTTCGAAGATTTCTGCAACTGGACTCTACAATGTTCCCTACAAGAAGGTATCTCCCCCGATGCAGGAGCAACTCCGACAACAATTTGGTCTTCTCGTGCACGATGAGACTCCTATGGTTCGAAGGCAAGCAGCAAATAACCTCGCCAAATTCGTTAAAGAAATGCCCGCCACCATTGTTGTTGAAGAAATGATACCTCTTTTCCGCCACTTAGCAGGAGACGACCAGGATAGTGTGAGACTACTGACAGTTGAGATCCTGATAGCAATTGCAGAAGTTGTGCCAAAGGAACAGCAGTCAAGCCATGGGGTTCTGCTTACCGCACTACGGAGTCTGATTGATGATAAAAGCTGGAGAGTTAGATATATGGTAGCAGATAGGTTTGAAAAGGTACTATGGCTTGCCTTCATTCACGAGTGGTTTACTGATTTCTACAGATCGCGAAGGCAGTGGATGATGAGGTCATAGCGAGAGATCTGGTGCCAGCATTCATAAAGTTGCTCAAAGACAGCGAAGCGGAAGTCCGAACAGCCATTGCCGGCCAGATACCAGGTAAATTACTATGACCAACTATTGTTGACGTAAGATCTCTAACGATGTGGTAGGCTTCTGCAAGCTTGTTGAAAGAAATACTCTTCTTAACGATATCATGCCGACTGTCGAGGATTTGGTATCTGATGCGTCTCAACACGTCAGAGCTGCGCTCGGGACCCAGATCAGCGGCCTCGCCCCAATTCTGGGGAAGCAGGAGTGAGTATTAATGTGGTACACTTTAATTTTACAAGATTAACCTAGTTGCCTAGGACTATCGATCATCTTCTCCCCATGTTCCTGCAGATGCTCAAAGATGAGTTCCCGGATGTCCGTCTGCACATCATTTCGAAACTCGAGTTAGTCAATCAAGGTACGTTATCTTTTAGGACATGGTTTACCTGATGCTGATCATGATTTAGTAATTGGAATTGAGCTGCTCTCACAATCACTCCTACCTGCCATCGTTCAACTTGCTGAGGATAAGCAATGGAGAGTACGATTGGCCATAATTGAATACATACCTCTCCTTGCCAGTCAACTGGGTGTTAAGTTCTTTGACGAGAAACTAGCTGCTCTTTGCATGGGCTGGCTTGGTGATACTGTATTCTCTATCCGAGAAGCAGCAACACAAAATCTTCGAAAGTTGACCGAAGTTTTCGGAGTTGAATGGGCAAAGGAGACCATCGTTCCAAAGGTGGTCAATATGGCACAGCACACCAACTATCTTTATCGGATGACAACATGTTTTGCGGTTACTGTAAGTCTAAATACAGTGTCTCAAGTGGAAATACTAACATAATTGTAGACCCTTGCCCCAGTTGTCAGTATAGAAGTTATTGCACAGTCAATCCTTCCGATGATGGACAAATTGGTCGCTGATGATATCCCCAACATCCGGTTCAACGTTGCCAAATCATATGCTGAATTGATATCAGTCCTGAAGCGTTTACCCGACGAGGGAACAATCTATACACTGGAGAAATCTGGCGCTTCCTTCTCGCCCTCAGCGAAGGGCCAGGAACTTATCCAGGAGCGCATCCTCCCTAACTTGGAGAAGTTGCAGAAGGACGATGACGTAGATGTTCGTTTCTTTGCTACTACTGCAGCTGCGTCAATTTCTGGAGATCCCATGAATACATCACCATAGACCGATAGTTCCATGGTATAAGGCAACACGCGTTCAAGGGACTTCAGAGGGCTCGAGATTTTGTTTGGCATGCTGCCCCACCATTTCCTTTCTTCTAGATTGGGAGCAGGAATACCACAATAGTCCTTCTCATAAGTGACCAGGCTTTCTCGCTATAGATTTACGTGAGAAACTCGTCGAAGCTCTAATAAAAAAAAATGCACGCATGAACTTCTCTACCTCTCAACTGCGACTTGGACTCACACGTGACTTAAATTTCACCGCCCACAAATGCGGCACCAATTGCTTTTTCTGCCAGTAGCTAGAATTCCCCTCAGCGGGGCAGTCGTAGAAGTAGACAAAAGGCTCAAAATAAAAGCAACAAAAGCTGGATGAGAGGCCATCCTTTATCATTTTTCAAAACTTGACAAACTTTTATAGAGACAGCGCAAAAACCACCTCAAACCCAGGCGCAATGGCGTCCGACCCTGCTCCCAAGCCCACCCACCTAGAACCTTCTTCTTTAGGGACAAGAGAATAGTGCGTATTTTCCACCCTGGCACTAGTCAGATGGCGCCTCTATGTGGCTACTGTAACTGTAGAATACATATATGCTTTATAAAATTGGGACTACCTTTCTGCTAATGCTAACNTTTTTTTTTTTTGCTGCTTTCTAGCTGGGATAACCTCTACACGAAAGAGATCTCCAACTACGCAGAGGACCCGACGGACGAAGGCACGATCTGGTTCGATGACTCGGGCGCCGAGGATAAGATGGTGAGCTTTCTGGAAGAGAAGATTGTGGAAGAGAAGGTGGTTGGCGATGCGGTCGGCAAGGATACTTGCTCGTTCTTGGACCTAGGCACCGGGAATGGACATTTCTTGTTCCGACTGCGAGAGGGAGAAGAGGACGAGGACGGAGAAGATGATGAGGATGATAATGATGAGAATCAGAGTGAGAGGTCGTCGTCGTCGTCGTCGTCGGGATGGAAAGGTAGAATGCTCGGCGTGGATTATTCCCAGAAGAGCGTGGAGTTTTCACAGCGCATTGCATCAGAAAAGGGTTTGGGAGCAGGAACGGGACCCAGCAAGGAGATTCTTTTCCGGCGGTGGGATATCATGGGTCAGTCGCCGGAGGGTGTGGTTTTCGACGAGCAGAACCCCAGTGGATGGGATGTGGTGCTGGATAAAGGCACCTTTGATGCGATCAGCTTGTCGGAGGAGAGGGATTCTCGCGGGAGAAGGATATGTGAAGGGTATGTGGAGCGAGTTGTGCCTCTGATTAGAGATGGAGGCATTCTGCTCATCACTAGCTGTAACTGGACGGAGGAGGAGCTGATTGCATGGTTCCAAGGGGAGGATCTGAAGTATTTGGATACGATCAAGTACAAGAATTTCAGTTTTGGGGGCCAGAAGGGTCAAACTATTAGTAGTGTTTGTTTCAAAAAAGATACAGTACGATGATTATAATCTTGATCATGATCAGTTCCTCTTTTCATGACACCTTACACGGACTGAGATGCACAAGTTTTCTCCGCTAAAAATGCGTTAAATGATTGTATATCCTACTCTAGTTGTATTATCATTAGAGAAACATTACTAATTCTTCAACTAACTCAAGCATTATCAAATCATTATTTTTCCTTTCTAGCTCAAAACCTTGCTCAGGGGCAAGTTTCTGGAGCTGGGCCCGACATGAACAGTCTTGGGATAGTCCGTGATGACCCAGTTTTGCGAAACTGCATCCCAGTTGCTAATATCTCTTCTCATGATGTCCGCTGTAAAAGTGGCAGACTTTCCGGCATCGATGCTGAGACGTTCAAAACCTCTGAGCACAACCTTGGGGTCGTTAGGGCCTCCCAGGGATATGTAGAGTTGGGGAACCTCCTCTCCATTCAATTTGCCAGTATTGGTGATCTTGGCTGTGACGGTATATAGCACATCGTAGAGCTCAGGGTTACCACCCGGTCCACCGCCAGCAGGAAGCACTGGCTGAGGAGATGAATTGTCGGATCCGGGTGGAAGGAAGGCGGACGCCGGTTGGCCGTACTCTGGATCATCTGAGGCAGCTTTGGCATCTGTCGTGTTAACATAGGGATAGATGTACTGCCAGATGTACGGGAAGCTAGCGTTTGGGAATAGATACTCGCTCAAGTCAGTTGAGAAGTTGCCCAAAACGGGAGCAGCCGCAGTAGTTCCCTTTGACGGGGTGTAAGGGCCGGCTTGAGTCTTCGTGACGGTCAAGTCTGAATACGAGAAAGTGGTGTATGAGAGACCGAATCCGAATTCGTAGATGGGAGTGGCATTTGCCTTGTCGAATGCTCTGTAATCGATGAAGACACCTTCGGTGAAATCAAGCTGGGGAGCACCGGCGCCGTTGTTTGGCTCGTACATGACATCAGTGCCGTAAGCTTCACGAGTTGCACCCCAGGTAAATGGGGTCCGGCCTGCTGGGTTGACCTTGCCGTACAGGATATCGGTGATACTATTGCCGCTCTCCTGGCCAGGAACACCGGCCCAGAGGATGGCGGTGATGTTTTCGTTCTTGTACCAATCTGTGACAAGGACCGGTCCCGTGGAATGGATCACGACAATGGTGTTGGAGCAGAGCGCGGAGATATTCTGGATAAGGGCGTCACCATCGTGCCACAAGGTCAGATTCTTTCGGTCACCCTCGTTCCCGTCGACATTGATGTAGCCTTCACCGGAATCAGCATTGACGAAGACAACAGCAGTCAGGTTTGCCTGAGAGGCGAGGGCCTCGATCTGGGAAGTCGCGTAGTTGTTCAGGATGCTCTCGTATCTTGAGCCATCCTGGAGAGCCTGGTTTTGAAGTGCAGTATCGGGAGTAACAAGATAGGGGAAATTGGCGCTTCCCGAACCCCAAGCCATACCGACTACAACAAGTTAGTATGCTGGTCACTGGGACTTTCCCTTGTGACTTGGGGAGACTTACGAGTTCCATTGTCGCATCCTCTGTCACTGCATCCGTTAGGTCCCAATGGATTGGGACCGGCATCTTCACCAAAGACACCGAGGAACTTGGGTTTGTTCAAAGGCAGCGCGTTCTTCTCGTTCTTCAGTAAGACGGTTCCTCTTGCGGCGATATTTCGAATCACCGATGCGTGATCTCCACGGACATCAACATGCCAATTAATCTGTTGTTGGCCTTGTCCCACCGCGTAGTGAACAGGGCCATAGGTATCGAGGGTCCAGGAGTCGAAGTTGATCGGGGGCTCGTCCAGAGTAAGACCGACCTTGAAGTAGGCAGACATGATTCTGATAGCCATATCATCAAGGCGCCACTCTGGCATGGTGCCATTGACGAGGCCGAGAGTCAAGTTCGCGCCCCAGAAACTCACGCCAGAGTTGAAGAGGGTGTCTCCAGGCATGGTCATGTCGAGACCAGCCAAAGCGGAGGAAATACCAGACTTCTGGGCTTGCCAATCGCTCATCACGAATCCTTGGAATCCAAGCTCGTTTTTGAGCAAGTCGTTGAGCAGTTTAGAGTTCTGGCAGGCGTATGAGTTGTTGACCTGGTTGTAGGAGCACATGAATGATCCAACGCCAGCCCGTACAGCATCAGCAAACGGCCACAGGTAGAGCTCGTGCATGGTCACATCGTCAATGTTTGAAGAGATGGCTTCGGTAATGTTGAAGCCATAGCCTTGAGCTTCACCAACTTGACGGAAATGTTCCTGTGTTACTATTAGCACTGCTGATCAAGATAGGTGAGGGTGACAAAAGTCACCGGTTCCTCCAAGGTGACTGACCTGTTCATTTCCGATGAAGTGCTTAGCACAAGCAACCACACCAGCATCCTGAATACCTTTGATGGTCTCGGCGATCGCAACGCCAGTAAGGTAGGGATCCGGGCTGAATCCTTCCCAGTTACGACCACCTTCGGGCGCACGACCGAGGGGTCCGGCGACAGGACCAAGCTGTACGGTGACACCTTTGCCCTTGTGCTCTTGTCCCATACCCAAGCCGCGAGCGTAGAATAGGCCTCGGTCAAAGGTAGCAGCCACCGTTTGTCCACTGGTGAAGACGCTGTTGTAGTCCGTGTCTCGAACTCCGACAGGCGAGTCTTGCATACACATACCTCGAAGACCCAGACGGGGAACACCACCGGTCTGGCCAACGCACTGCTCACCTTCCCATCTATTGCACAAATATATAGTTAGAACCGAATTCCTTGTCTTCTATTTCCAGCGAGTTTATGGGCAGACTTCAGCAGGGGCCACTCACCCTACACCTGTGGTGAGGTTAATTTTCTCTAGGATGGTGAGCTGGGCAACAAATGCCTTGGCCTTTGCGTAGGCATCGGCCCAATCGCCCTGCCCAGAAGCCCATGGCGAGGGATAGAAAGGCTCTGACACTGGTAATGCCTGTAGAAATTGTCAATTGATAGGATTCTTCGACAGCTCCTGCGGCCTGTTGCAAATTTGGGAGCTCTGAGGAGCTCTGACGCCAAGCCGTCAAACTTTTGCTTTTCTTCAGGGTGAAATGGCAATTGCAGTCTATTTTTGACATTGTGAAGAAAGTGGCTTTTGTGGCCGGATTGCATGGGAGTGGAGGAAGCAGCAGAAAAAGTTGGGAGAGCTTACGGATTGACTGCTGGGTGCTTGTCGCACGACGTTGTTCGAGAGCGCGCCAGTTGCCAGTGTAGCAACGGCGAAAAGCGAGGAGGAGAAATGCATTTTGTCGAGATGTTGAGAAGTTTTACCCGTTCAACATCCACAATTGTCCATGCACAGATTCTGCAGAAGGCCTCAGGGACAGGACAAGAGGGCCATGGCTGGCAGGCACGTCTGTCAATTATATACGAAGTACATCCAAGCTCGTAATGGCCCTCCACCTCCACCTCCCCCCCTGCGTTGCGTTTGTTTGCCCAGGCCCCAACACTGCACAGCTCCGCCGAAGCTCTCCAGGTCCAAGCTCGGCAAAGATGGTTCCACCACTGGCTGTCCGTGGGGTTCAGTCATCATCGGCGCGCCCCAGTTGCAGGGCCAACACGAACGCTCGCCGCTCCGGTGCCTGGCCGCGCTGCCCAAAAAGCAAGCCGACCACGCCGACGTAGCTGCTGCTGTGCGCCCTGTTTGTCCCTTTCCAGGAGCACAGCTCTGCGATCGGCAATCCGCGTTTCCTGCTCCCGGAGGAGCTGCGTCAGCAGCAGCATCCTCCCAGCAACCAGCAAGTGCTAGACGAAAGAGGAAGATGCGAAAGGGATCTCCCGTCCTCGCTGCCTCTTCGTTGCCCTGGAGGCCTGTTTTCGGTCCTTCTGGGAGTCCCAAGTCCGCGGTGGGCAGCGTTCAACGTCATTGCAGGCCCCCCGAGTGCTGGCCGCCCCAGCACGGGGCAGAGGGCGGTACCGGTTGTGGTGGCCCGCAGCGTGGTCGACCACTGTGGAGCACGAGAGACAGCCCCAACTGGCCCCGGGCTGATTGGGATCGCACAGTGACTCGCAGTGATTCGCAGCGATGGGCCGGCAGCCCAGCAGCGTCCACCAAGCCACCCAAGCCTGCCGCTTCCACCCCCGCAGTTTCCCCGTCGTTTCCCCGTCCACGGAGTAACAGGCTCATCGATCTTAATGTGGATGCAGGATATTGAGATGGGCGGTACAATAACAGAAATCCGTATCTGTACAGATCTATGGGCTTTGAAGATAGCTCTGTTCCCTTGCCCTGACGGATCCAACAAGAATGAAAGGAACCAAAAGAGCCAGAGCAACAAACAGCTAGGCAGGATAAGAAATTGAACATCCGGAAACACAACTGTCCTTTAATGACCAGGGTCCGTGCCGAAAAGCACTGCAAGACCCAACGATGACGGCTCCCTTTCTGTGCGCCTCCCGATGCAGAGTCCTTTGTAGGGCGTTGCTTGGCCCCGTCGCTAGTGGCACTGGGAAGACGCCCAGATCGTGCACAGGTATTAGGGTTGAGCCGGTATTCCGCTTGACGTCTTTCTGAAAGATGCTTAGCTCCAAGTTGTGTTTTTTATTCTCTGTAGAATACGACTTGGAGCTCATGCATTGCATGCAAGGTGAACCGGTTTTTGAGAGCCCACCTGCCTTTCCCCTCATCTCCTCGTCACTCGCCTTCATACCGCCGAAGTGGGTTGGGCCGGTTCAAGGACCTCAAAAACAACTGCAATACGCGACGCTGGCCATACGGAGATAAATCTCTTGCCGATATATCCGGACTTTGATGTCTTGTTGTCTGAGAGTAACGGTGACCAATTGTTGTTAATTACCGCTGGTTCCTGAACCTGAGGGTAAAAAGGGCCCCCTAGTGAGCTCTCGTGGTGCCCTAAAACACGGGTTCCTGGAGGTCATGGCGATACCATCAATAGCGCTTACCCAAACGGTGTTTTTTGGGTCACATATCGTATGTAAATCGTCTGCTCGACGAATTCAAGTCTCGCCCTGCTTTTATGGAGACGACATTGACGCTACCGGTACCCAAATTTCTAATTCAGGTCTAGCATCTACAAAATACATTTCGATTTACCTTGGTACACCGCTTGATGTAACCTCATCCAGCTGATGGTTGTGGTCCTCCCCCTCTCCCCTCGATTATCAATACAGTATGAGCAAAGCATTACAACAAGACCCTCACACGCCTCAGCGCCCCTCCCCTGCCGATCCCCCTTCTAATGGGGCAAACCACATCTGTGAGTGTCACTGACGTTCGCCCACATCTCCCTTTTTCCCACCAATGGACTAATTATTCCTCGCCGCNTAAATTAATAGATCCCTGGAATGATCCTCCAGCGGACAACCTTTCGGTACTTCTCCCAGTCGTCTCCGTACTTTCGGATACACTTTTCCTCATCTCTCATCTCTCGGTGCACCAGCAAAACTCCAAAGTAAACCACATAGAAGTACGTGATCAGCATCCCCCATCCTCGTGCGTCTCCCTGGAAGACGTGAGTATCAACGAACGGGCCTCTGGTGAGGAAGGAACCATCAGCAACAGCCCCGTCAACCTTGCCATGCTGAACAAGGTAACCAGCAATCCCAGTTGGGAGGCAGTATGCCCAGGCCATGATCCAGTCTCCAAGGTAGTTGATATGTCTTGCTGTGCCCCACCAACCTGAAATAAGCAACTTGGAGCCAGCTTTCGTCTCCATATATTTCAGATGGGCAACCCTGGGGTCGTTTGGATTGGTTCTAAACCGGTTCTTCTCATTGTTTGCGCCGCGGAATATGTAGTATCCCACTCCAACTGTAGCCAGAACGCCAGCGACTCCGTAAATGCCAAGATGGAGGGGATATACCGCGAGATACTTTGCCTGCAGCGAGTAGGCACATGGGACCCAGGCCAGATCTCCGAATGCAAGCATAAATCCAAATCCGTCAGTGGTGATATCCATAGTGGTGAGAATAGCCGGCTCCATCCAATATGAATCCAGCACATAGAAGGCTTGGAATATAGTGATGAGCACGATACTATCAGTGATGTAGCCGTAGGTCTTGTACTGATGAGCTACGAATGTGAGGTCCAGTAGAATCCAAGCCAGAAGGCCAGGACGCAGTTCACAGAACGACTTGATATCAATCTCACCAATAAGCGGAATGGTGCAGCGTGGATTCAGTTCCCGGCCAATGAACCAGTCATACAACATATTTCCTGTGTTCCCTCCAGCAGCAAGCTCCCGGTGCTGTTTGTTTCCTGGCTTGACGCTGAAGCTGCGAACGTAGACGAACGTCGCGAGGGCATATGAGATCAAAATATTGGCTGTAAGAATCTGCAAGTAGTTGTCGTAGATGTACGTCCAAACAACGAAATCGGCGCCCTGAGCAATTGTACCAGCCAAACAAATCGAGAGTATCACCATCGTAGTTGACCATGCTATGCAGCGTTAGCTCTAGAAAGACGTTTACTTCAAGACACAGAACACACTGTTGAACTTATACTTAAGTCTGCCCCCGGATGCAAGCTCGACTCCCTCTTGTTCTTGGCCAGGGAGAACCCGGTAGAGGATCACACTGAGCAGGTAATAGCCTAGCACTTTCGCTGTAACATCTACACTCCCCAGACCCCATATTCCTTCTTCTGGCCATCCCACCTCCTTCTTCAGAGACTCAATTGACAGTGTTGACGGAGATAATAACGAAGGGACAGGGCAGCCGGAGACGTCATTGCAAGCGAACAGGAAGACGTAGCATAATATCGGCAATCCGAAAGAAACACCAAATGCGCCGAGTCTGTGATTTTCTGTCAGCTCTGGGCTCAAAAACTTAGGTTTTTAGAAAGCTCACGGTCCCCCAAATTCGTAGCCATGCGTCTTAGCATGGGTATGCGCTGCATATTTTGGAGCCATCTTGAGAAGCTGGGTGGAAATAAAGCTCTAGCTGCGTAGAGGCAGATGAAAAATTGCTAACGGAATCCAAACCAAATCTCATATATACATTTCTATGACGACAATGTACAGCGGGCTGTGTTCAATGGTGCGATCCGGAAGCAGGAGTTCCCGAGATCTTAAAACTGCTTTCTCCCGAATACGATTTTTGTGCCTAGATCTGCAGGCGGTAACGCTTATTCAGGGGCATACTGCTGTTCCGGGACGAGGCTGGCAAGCCTTACGTTAGGGTGTCGCAATGCTTTGGGAGGCGCAGCAGCCACTATGGCAGCTTTCTTACACAGGCAAATCGACGCAGGTCATACGGAAAGACATTACTCTGCTAATTTGGATCTCGCTATCAGTCGAAAGCAGTTCTGACTATTGAGCGATTACTGTGATTATAATCTTGATTAAGAAGCTTTCATTGACTCGTTTTTCAGTGCGAGGAAGTGCTCAGCACCCCCGGACTCCACGTGAAGGTCCGCGGTGAAACATTGTTCCCCCCTGGCGTGGAGTTAAACAAGAGGCCACCGAAGCGGAAAGAGCCGATTACTGAGGAACCATCCAAGGTTCCGTATTCCAACGTCCATCTTCCCACTCCACGCTCCTTTCAGTCTCCTTAATAGCTCTAGAGCTGCATCTGCCACCCGCTTGCGCCCGCGAGGCGCCTTCCGCATCTAGAGACTTCAGCTACACAGTTCTTGCGCCATGTATATATCACTGCTTCCCGCAGCTGCGCTGCTAGCACTTGTCGCTCACTTCCAATGCGCTGTTGCGAATTTGGCCGACAGTGAGCCGGAAACAACACCACTGCCGTGTACAATTACGAATTCAAAGGGTACCTTCTTTGATTTAAATAGCTTGTCCATATTGCCGCCAGATCCGAAGACCAAGAAACCTACCAACAGATGGAAGAAGACCGATAACTGGCATGCTCGAGGATACGATGTCGGGACAAACTTCACACTAAACATTTGTGCCCCTGTCACAGGTATACTATCCGACGTTGAAGGAGTGAAACAGGATCACTGGAAAAACGTCAGCGCTTTCTATGAAGTCGGAGAAAAGACGTACTCCCTGGGGTAAGTCGATTTCTGGGGTTGATATTGTAAGCGACGTAGCCTAATTAAAATCCCAACAGACAACAGTCCTCAACCTTGATTTCCCGGGGGAAGAGAATCGTGCTCCGGTATACTGATGGGTCCCCTTGTCCCACACATCGAAAGCGGGAAGCAAAGAAGCACGATGAGGATGAGGATGAAGACGACGACAGAGAGGTGGCAGTTCGACGGAAATCCGCTTCCATCTCCTTCTTATGCGAGAAGGATCCGCTAGTAACGCAGCCTACCGTATCATTTGTAGATACGCCAGATGAGTGCGCGTATTTCTTCGAGGTTCGCTCCGATGCCGCATGTGGTGGCGCCGAGCCAACAAAAGAAGGTGTCGGTCCAGGAGCTGTGTTTGCCATTATTGGAGGCATCGCAGTGTTGGTTTATTTCCTCGGTGGTGTATTCTATCAACGCAATGTTGCACATGCTAGGGGATTGAGGCAGCTACCAAATTACAGCATGTGGGCTGGTATTGGGTCTTTTATCAAGGTATGTTGGCAAAATTGTGCCTGGAGAGTGAAGCGTGCTTTATTTCCCCGGGTGGCGTCGGTGAGAGATGGGATATTACCTACCATGGAGGTGAAGCCATCTCGAACGAGATCTTTGAAGTCTCACAAAGCGAGGAAGTCGATTGAATCTCCTCTTCTTTCCTAAACGTCACTGTGCTGTTTTTCTTTCTGAAAAATCAAGGGCGGCCCGGTTTTCAGGTTGGTTGGAAATGGAGTTGTATATCTTACGTTACTAAAGAGATTTCCTATGTGTCTTTGTATTAGGATAGTGTAAGGTAGCATACATCGGCGTTGAAGTCATTTGTATTATATTTCATCATCATCATCATCACCATCATCATCAGATTCCTTTCCAAATTCATCATTGCTAATTGGGTAACTTCAGGATATGTTTATCATCGGAACATCATCTTGTGCTCGTTTCCTTCCCAGCAGAAGGGGATACAACTCGCTTTCCACATCACCAAATGGCAATGGATTTGGTGGCCGAGGAAGAAGGACTCGAGCGGAGGACGAAAACCGTCTGATTGACCAGCTCGACGAAGAATGGGACGATTAAGAATGGAATTTATGTATCATGGGTCTTTGGGCAATTTTTCTAGTGGCGTCTTCTTGGTTGGATATTTCGGAATAGATTTGCAAATTCGATGCTTTAGGGCTGTGTCATATCCACTGATGCGTCTGTCGAGAGTCAATCGACTGCAATGTATCAATTTTGTTTCAGTATAGTGTCTGTCAGTTCTGTAAACATGATCGATGGTCTATTTACTGCACATATGGTGTTTATCAATTATACCTTGACTCGCTTCTGCGCTGTGGTGTGCTATGCCAATTTTCTTTCTGTTCAACCGCTCTGCACGTTCTGCAAGAGGAGAACAGTTGCAAAAAGTAACTTGCCATATTAATGCTCCCAATACTCCTGCAGTAAGCATTCACCATTGCTGGAAAGAATTGAGTGGGCAAGTATTTTGTATTCAATCATTTTATTTTTTTTTATTACTGGTTACTAAGACGGTTTAACTTCATGTGTCGATTAAACATGCTTATTGAACGATATCCATTATTCTCATTATAGGACAACGGCAAAACAAAATGAAGAACCCTTCCTGAGATGTACAAATAGTGGTTAGAGCGACGGTGTACAGTTTCAGTATGTCTCTAATGTCTCCAAAACTAACTGACCTCCCTGATCAGCTTCCCTGCTTAACCCTGCTTGCCAGAGCTGTGAATCTCTGTTAGTGGCTCTAGCATACCCGAGTATGAGCTCAACCATGATTCTAGTTTCCGTATACATCTTATGGTGTTAGGCTCTGGGCTGGCAACATATATAGACACTTTGTCTAGGAGTTGAATTCAAGGCCATAGTCTTATTTTACGCATCGATTTTTCATTTAGTATGCCGAATGTGCGTGCCAGAAAGCAAGGAAGGTTCTAGGTGAGAAATAATCTCCCACCAACGGAACGGTGTAATAAGTTCTTTCCAATTTTAACCTCCTACTCCTGGCACCTGAAGATAGAAACAAAACAAAAAAAGCTAATAATGTATAGAAAATATAGGACATTAAAAGACAGAGGGAGCCCTGAAATCACAAAAGTCAAAAAATTCCGACCCCCTTAGCAGTAACTTGTAGTTACGTGCCCCGGAAACCTTGTAAAAACCAGGCGAACTGATTTTTTTTTGACGTGTTGCACCGCCAGCCAGTCTTTAAAGGTAGTTTTCATTGGGACTTTTTCTCGCCACCTGTAAGTGTGATGATGACAACAGCGAACGCGTTAGGCAAGAGCTGACATATTTTTTTTTTGAACCTAGCTCTGCAACTTCTAAGGACGCCTGCTACCACTTGACCAAGCTACCTGGACTTGCTGGTATTCGGCTTAAACCGAGATATAATGGTCAAGTGTGAATACATAGCGAGGTTTGGGAGATTGAGATGATTGGGCAAGGAACTGTTACGCTAAAGATTTGTTGATGGTAGGACGGGCAGGGAGGAAGGCGGAGAGCAGAATGCCAAGCTGCCATGACGCCTATAC
Organism: Scytalidium sp. 3C; assembly: GCA_000743665.3. Taxonomy (NCBI): domain Eukaryota; kingdom Fungi; phylum Ascomycota; class Leotiomycetes; genus Scytalidium; species Scytalidium sp. 3C. The sequence goes on from JMRO03000009.1 coordinate 1,207,424, forward strand.
CAGAAATCCTCGGATCGGCGAATACTTTTCCCTAATACCTTTCCTCAATAGACTAAAACGGTTTGTTTTATCACCAGAAGGCATCGTGGCAATGATTCTGATTTTCAACACAGCGCAAGAAGTGGGAGAAGGAGAGATGAGAGTAGTCTCGGAGGATTTCAGAATAGGCTCTCTTCGCTAAACGCAGATCATCCGTGCCCTGGGCCCGTCCAGGGATTTTAGCTATCAGCCACCTGCCGTATATGGAAAACCTCATTTCCCTTGAAACACATGCTTCCCCAGAATCTTTTAATTCTCCTAAATCTCCCCCTCCATAGGGCTGAAAATCCGACCACGGTACTACATCTGGCCCAGGCGTCCATTCCGTCCCGCATTAGCGCTTTGTATTAGCAAGGAGTGGACCTGGCTGTGTGATCAAATCATAAACAAACAAGCCTTGCTTGCTGCTCGCTACGCTCGCAGGAGGGGGGTGCGAAGCACCCCTGGGGATAAAGTGTAACACGTGACCAAAACACGTACTAAGCGAAATCATATGATATATCTCATAGCTGTAGAGCAACAACTCGAGCTGAAACGCTCAAATCCGCAGAGTTTTCTGAATCGTATGCTAATTTCCTATTTGAGATAGCACGTGATCGATATCTAAGTTCTTTGATTATACTCTGTAGCCACTACTTCCTTTAGTTACAACTCCTTTGAACAGTCTTTGTGTACAGCTATAAATAACAATAAAACAATAGGCATTAATTGTAAAAAGCTGTACAATAGAGATATAAGCTTTGTTAATATACGTTACAAAAGTACTGTATATAATATAATACAAGTAATATATCAAAGAACTTGAGACAAGTACAGCATATATTTAACAGACGTAAATAACTACAATACTATTGTATACTTTTAACTATAGATATATATCTCGTAATTTTATAGTTCGAATCTATATATTTTTTTTTATTATCTATAACTATTGCTTTTACTACTATTATAATAGCTAATAACGTTGTAATATTAAGTCTGATAGTCTGTAATACTGTTTTAATTCAATAATTCATAACTATATCAGCTATACGTGTCCTTATTTTGTGTATTAGTTATACTATAATATTAAAATAATTACAGAATAATGAAATATATATTAGATAAATAAAAAGTATTAAGAATATTAAAGTAGCAGTTTACTACTACTATAAGAGTAGTTATAAGCTATAGATAATGTATATAAGTGTAACTAGTTTTTTCGGTAGTAGTTGTTGCAATTGCTATTATAACTCGTCAAGTACTTGTTGTAATATTAGACAACATAAGTAACACTTATATTTCAATATAAAACATAAAGATCTAACAATATAATACTTCAGAATATTCAAACAACTTAAACTACCGCAGTTATCTTTTTTCCTGTTATTCCAGAAATAATATTTGCGAATAACTTCGGTAGCATTATAGCAGCTCTCGCTCTTTCTCTTATTTAAGCTACAGTTCCTAGAGTTATTCGCTATATTACTCTTATTTAGATTAGTTTTATTAGTTCTTTCTAAACTAATATAATTCGTAAATGATATATTTGTTTAAATCTCACAAATAACAGCTAACAGTTTATCAGTGTCTGTGCTTATTTCTGGTGTTGTTCCAACGTCTACTATAGCACTTACTCTAACTCCTATTAAAAAAAAACAGAATACAAAACTCAAAAAGATCAGAAACAACTTTTGTAAAATAATAATTACAGCTTTGAAACTTGATCGAAAGAAGCGCTATACTTGTAAAACATGTTTAAAAATAGAATTAACTATATTAGATATAGCCTTAGATAAAAAAAGAAATTGAGAAATCTTACAAAAAATCTCAAACAGTTGTACAATAAAAAATGATAGGACTTTCCTTTCTTTTATACTTGTAGAATCAGTTATTTGATTGATATATTCGTATATTAAACTGTAAATTTAGCTTAATATACCCTCCAAAACCTTAGGATATATAACATTTATTATAGTAGTTACACTCTAAGGTAAAAGTATAAATAAATTTCTCACAAACGTCGAACATAATACAATTATATAAAATTGACCGTGAGAAAAAACAAAAACACGTAAATCAAAGTTAACTTTGTTAAAAAACTGTCTTTAAAACTTATTTATAGTTATAATAAAGTATATTCAAAAAAAAACTGTATATAAGAAAATATAAACAGTAAATTATTGTCGTTAATTATTAACTTAATTCGAGGAATAAAACGTATTTAACTATCAAAATCACTTCCTAACAGCTTTTTTTCAATTGTATAATTGTGTAAAAATATAATAATTATCCGCGTATTATTATACAGCTTTTTAGAAAAGCAGAGATTGTGAATTAACATCACAAAAACATTGATTTTGAGTGTTAGTTTAGAGGAAAGCAAAAATAAAAGTTTTATAAACTGTAATACTTCCACAAAATATTTATAAAAGTTGTCATCTTGTTTGTTAACATTAGTTGAATTTATAGACAAATATATACACTTATACCCAAGGAAATATTCTATAATTGCATTATTTAATTGTTTAATTCCACTGTTTAAAGTCGTAAGTAAAGCTGTACTACAAAAAACTGTATAATTTGTAGGAGCTATTCGAAGTAAAAATGAAAAATAAATATACTAAATCAAAGTTTCTTGATTAACAAATGTAGAAATTGTAGAAGAAATCGAAATAAGATTATTCAAAGTTATATTATAAAGCAAAAAACTAATCTATTAAACGAAGTTAGTTTCTCTATTTTTAAGCTATATACGTATATTAATATTCAAATATAATTTTTTCAACCGTAGCCATATAAAAGATTTCTATAAACAAACACAAACTGTATTAGCGCGAGTTTCTTCTTTAACTACTGGTAAAATCTGAGTAAAATTACTTCTAAAGATAACAAATATACTTTCAAACAATAAATCTTTGTTTTTTATAAATTATAAATTATAAAATAATCAGTAAACTATTTCAAAATAGTACTTGTGTTATATAAGAACTTCATCCCAAATAATAATATTAATTTACCGGAGTTTTGTAATTAATTAACTCTATTTCAAGATTATATTTACAGATATCTTATTCAATTTCAAAAGTATATAAAACTATAAATAAACTATTCTTTCTCTTGGTAATAACAGAACTGCAATATTTGTTAAGGTTACGCAAAGTATATTCTTGCTTTTACTACGAAAATAATAATATAACGTTTTATAAAAAAAAGTTTTGCCAGTACTACTAAGTCTTTGAAAGTAGAAATGAGTTATTTACGAACTGTTTTCTATGGTTTCTATAATAGTATCAAAGTACAGTTATTAATCTCGATTTAATTGAACTTATATATTTGTAGTTTTAGTTTCTTCTTCTATAAATAAGTAACATAATACTGTTTTTTATACAGACGTTCAATTAAAGCAAAACACTAGTAAACCAAAATCTATAATTGTTAGTTGTATATCTTACAATTTCTCGTTAAATAAATATAGTCTGTAATTATACTTTATATATTGCAAAACCAAAAGAAAACACATACGTTTAAAGGAATTCAAAAAATACCGTAAATTATTATATAAGTAAGTTTTGAATTGTTCTTATAATATTTTTGGATTCTCGATTAATTACAAACGTAAACTTATAAAGAAAATGATCTGTAAATAGTTAGTAAAATTTACTTGAATAACTTCCTTAAAGTAACAAAATGTAACAGGTCTTATGATATATTCTTAGAATATATCACGTGATATGGATTTCTCGTAGAGCTGTTCGAAGGTATGGTAGTTATACACGAGAAATGTTACTTTAGTCGAGTTTGCAACGTTACTATGATAAGTTTATGACTTAAGAATATCAATTAAGTTGAGTACAAAGCCCTTATTTACTTGGTAATAAGCGTACATTATATAAACAATGAAATCTTATAGACCTTAGATGGATCCCCAAGATCCAAGCTCCTGGACTTTGATTGGATCTTGAAGATCCAGGGTCTATTACGTGATTGTCTTAACCCTGTTTTATTGGTGAAGCTCCCGTCTAATATTTCCTGTCTGGTATAGATTTTCTATGTTCCGAGTGGTCTTGTAATATTATTTCTTTTCTAGGTCTAGCGTTGCTCTGACGCTTAAGTTATAAGGTCAAGATATTTGCGGCTTCTTATAGCTTTCTTTCTTTTCTATTATACTACTTGTATGATTTAAGAAATATAAAGAACGTCTGGAGTTAGCTTTGGTAATCGAAAGAACTAGTTATTCTGCGATGCCTTATTTATATTATAAGAGGTATTTAAGGAAATATATTGTAGCCCAAAACTCGAAAAAGTATAGTAAGTACATCTGTCTAGGTCAATCGTATAATACTACTGGTCTCAATACAAAGAGTTTCGAATCTCTTCTGGCTGAGTAAGAGTGCTTCGATCACGAAAAAAAGGAAACGACTTTCAAACTTCTTCGTTTATAACAACAAAAGAAATTCCTTCGGAAATGTATTATTGAAATAATCTGTCGTGGTATAAAAACAATAAATAAACTAGATAAATTAGAAAAGAAAGAAAAAAAATAAAAGAAACAAGAGGAAACATAAGTACTGAACGTTAATGCTGTCCTGTTACCCGAAATTCCCTTCGACGAGACTTCGTTACTTTTTCTGTCGGATTTGTTTTAGTTTTTTCTTGCAAATAACAGTAGTATTTTATTAATATCTTTTGGGAATTCTTGAGATATATGTATAGTTTTCATAAGTTATCCGAGTCTGGATAACCTTTTTATTTGATAAGATATTGAGTTCTTTGTTTAGTGAGTTTGAAATCGAGTATTTCTTCGATTTCTTATTTTTCTTGTCTGTTGATTTCGAGTTTTTCATCCGGCGTTTGTAGTGTATCAAATAGTGCTAGTTCTAACAATAAGATATAAAATATAAAGTAAATTTTCATAGTTTCTAGTAGTTTTAGTTTGAATATAATTAGTTTATACGTTTTTTCAATCTCAAAAAGTTTGATTTTCTTCTAGTTTAGTTTTTTACTTGGTTGTTTTATTTTAATATTAGTTTGCAAAAGATAAATTTTATTTTTTTTCTTAAACGTAAGTTCTATACTATGTCATATATTATAATATCGTCGTATTCTCTGCTTCGCAAATTCAAGTTTTGCTTTTAGTTACTTATGAATTTGCTTCATATCTGTTGCTATTATTTCTGCTTTTGCTGAATAACTTTTTATTTTCTTAGTCATCTGGAGTTTACTAAGTTTATGATTATGATTCGCGAAGAATAGTGATACTTTTGTTGTTTTATATATTATATTATTATAAGTTAATTGTGTTAGTGGCAAGAAATCAACTCAATTATCCTATTGATAATTGACATAACTCTATAAGTAAATCTCGAGTGTTTGGTTCACTTGTTTGGTTTATCTATTAGTTTTTAGATAAAATGCAATAGATAGCGCTCTATTTATACCTATTATTTTAGTGAATGTTTCCCAAAACTTCGATGTAAACAGTTTGTTTTTATCAGAGACAATCTTTTTCGGAGTTTTATAGTTAACAACCATATGTTACACAAAGATTTGTGCAAGAATGTCTGTATCATAGTTTTTTTTTTATAGCAAGAATATTCTATACTTAGTTAGTCGTTTTATAATTATTAATATCGAATTATATTCTTGTCTTGTAGTAGTTTCCTTTGAAATAAGTAATTTTACGATGAAATCCCACGATATGTATTCCTAAGGTTCTTCTAATACTTTTACTGGTTATAGTAGTTTATATACTTTGTGTTTAGATGTTTTTGCCTTGTGATATATATTACAGTTCTTGATAATATCTTTGATTATATGTCTTAGGTTTAAAATAAAGTATCCCTGGGTAATTCTTTGGTAAGTTTTATTGACTCTTTGGTGTTTGTGTATCGGTAATTTGTGTTGTTCTTTAACGAATTCCTTGGTTAAATTCGATGGAATCTATAGCTGTCCCTGGTATAGTAGAACATTAGAGTATTCATTAACTTTTTCTTATATAAGTTTGTTCTCCAGAGACTCTCGTTGATTCCGTTATATTATTTAATTAACTTCTTTTTATTAAATTTCTTTGTGGATCCGTTTGATTTAATAGTTGTTTTTAACGTAGTTAACTGCTGATATCTGTATATAATTGTATATAATATTGNTTTTTTTTTGTTTTTAGAATAGCTTGGGATACTAGCTTTATTTTTTCCAAGTATTCTGGTCTTCTACTGAGTGTATTTGCTCGAGTATTCTCGGATCTTTTAACGTATCAGATTCTGAAATTGAATTGCGATATAAATTCAGATTATTTGATTTATCGTTGATTCAATTCTTTTGTTGTCGTGAAATATACAAGGTTCTTATAGTCCGTAAGAATTTCGATTTTATAAGCAGTTTTTGATAGATAAACTTTCTATTCTTTAAACGTATCTATTATCGTTAACAGTTCTTTATTGTGTATTTCATAGCTGAACTCCGCAGCTGTGAACTTTTGCGAGTAAAATACAACTGCTCTCTACTTGTTTTGTTTATTTTATTAGCTAAGGACTACTCCTAAAGTGAAGTCCGAAGTATCTGTTTCAATCCGAATTTTCTTTTCTAGATTAAACATAACTATAATCTCGCTTTTCATAAAGGTTTTTTTCAGTATATCAAAAGCTTTCTGTTTTTCATTAATCTATTTGAACACAACAGTAGATTTTATTAGCGTAGTAAATGGTCTGGTTATTTTCGAAAAATCCTGAATGTATTTTCGACAGTAGTTAACAAATCCAATGAAAACTCTGACATCTGTTGTATTCTTAGGTATAACCTATGATAAGATCTTTTCTTTTTTATCTGGTACAATTAAAAATTTTTTTAGCGTAATAATATATCCTAAGAATTCTGTTTTTTTAACATGGAATTTATACTTAGGTAATTTGTATCTGAGGTGTGTGTTTTTTAACGCTTGTATTATTTCTCGAATATGTCTCACATGTTTTTTTTCGTTTGCAGAGTATATAAGGATGTTGTTCAAATACGCGATGACGAATATATTTAAGAACAGAGCTAATATAGTGTTTACTTTTCGCTGCATTAATATAGGAGTATTAGTGAGCTTAAATAATATTATTAAATACTCGTATAAACTATACCTAGTTCCGAAAGCAGTTTTCTATTTTTTTTTTCTGTAATCTTAATAAGATGATACGTGTTTCGTAAGTTTAATTTCGTATAAATTCTGGCTTTCGTAAATCGATCCCTTAGCTCGTCAGCTAGCAGTAACAAGTAACGATCTTTCTTTGTTACTGTATTTAATATCCTGTAGTTCATATAGAATTGTTGTTTTTCTTCTTTTTTGGGTACGAATAATACTAGGCTCTTAGCTGAAGATTCTGATTTTCGGATATAACCTTTTGTTAATATCTTATTCAAGTATTCCTTCAAAGATTTAAGATTTATTTCTGATATTAGATAAATTAGTCCGTGAGGTATTTTTTTTCTTTTTTCTATTAGTATTTTATAATCCCATGGTCTGTGTTCCGGTAATACGCCTATGTTAAGTTTGTTCTCAAATAGTTTACTGAAATCTTTGTATATTTCAAAGATCGTGGGTTTTTCTTTTTCCGATTCGCTGCTGTTTCTACTAGTTGTAGCTACAACATTGATTTCTATTTCGGTTGCCCAATTACTCGGACAAGAGTATCTATTGAATCATACACTCTTTGTAGTTTAATTTATAGTTGGGTTATGTTTTCTTAACTATGGTATTTCTAGTATAATTTTATATTTTCTTAAATTAATAACGTCGAAACTTATAATATTTTAGTAACTATTAATAATCACTGGTAGTAGAACTGTTTTGACTTCTACTGAAACTTCGGTTATTGTACCGTTTACTATTCTTATTAGGTAATCTCGCTTTTTAACTGTTGTACTCAAGCTTAACTTTAGTATTACTGTTAGTGAAATAAAGTTACTTTAGTTTTTTGAGTCTATTATAACACTAGTTTTCTAGTTATCGAATATGAGGTTTACAACTACTAAAGCTCTTCCTTGTATTACATTGATTTGTCTAAGTTCCTAGGTTTTTTTTACTTTGTCTTTGATAGTTAATTTTTCGAATTTATATCGTCGGTATATGCCATAACCTGGTCTTAGTTGTTTTATATATGGGTCAGTTTCTTTATGTTTAAAGTAGTACTTAACTACGCTATTAGTTGTAATTTTTCCAAAAATAGAGATTTCTTCTGTTTCCGTGAAAACTTCCCAAGTGTCTCTGGTCAAATCTTTTATCATCTTTGGATCTCTGATTATTCTGATTTGACTGTTCTTGTTTTTTCTGACGAATATACTGTTTGAGTTAATTCCTCAAATAATAATTCTATTACTAACCTTCTATAGTTGTTCTTTATCTGGTAAAGGTTCTATTTAATTAGTGTTTTTTCCTTGAATATTCCAGATTCGAAAAAATCCATTGGGTCATGAGCTAAACCCGCTGAAAATTAACTGTTCTCCGGCCAAGGGAGTATCTTTTTGTATTGGCTTTAAGGATTCATTCTAGAATTGTATTTTTGTTTTAGTTGTGATTATATTGAGCTAGACTACTGCTGTATTTTTAGTTTTACTTTTGCCTTTGTTCCTATGCTTGGAAACAAAATGTTTTGGTAAATTACATTTGTAGTATAACTTTTTGTTCTTGTGTTGTTGTTGTTCTTGTTTAAACAAGCTTTTGCTAACAGCGTTTAAGTTTATCGGGTTACCTCTATTAATGTTTTTCTTGGTTTTGATATTTGTTGCTTTAGTTTGTCAGTTACTGATATAGTATTTTTTTTTTGTTTTAGCTATCGTTTATACAATCTATTGTTAATGATGATTGCTTGTTCGATCATGCTTTTCAAAATTGTTAGTCGGTCTTTGGCCAAATTATCTTTGACGTTGTCTTTGAGCTCTTGATAAAAGAAAACTCTGAGCGAATTATTATTTTAGTTAATTTTTCTAGTTATTTGTTGGAAGTCAACGGCGTAGTTAGTAATTGAACTGGTTTGTCGTAGCCTGTGCAACTGGTGTTTCACTTGATATATTTTATCGACGCTTCCAAAGACAGATTTGATAGCTTGTACAAATCCAGACTATGACCCAAAAATTTCTGTTGTGTCGTTTCTGGTTTGTTCTGTCGTATTCGGATTAAATCTATGTTTTATATAGTTATCCAAGTAAGGTTCGATTCAACTGAAGGCAGTTTTCTTCAAGAAAGTAGTTCCCCATAGGACTATTTGTTCTGGTAAGTCGAATCTATTCTGATTAAATGCAATATAAGTATTGTATTGGGTGAGGAAAAGCTTAAGCTTGGCCCTGTTTCTATAATAGTACTCGGGAATAGGAATCTTAGGCGGTTTTCGGTCCTCGTTTTTATTGTTATCGCCTGCTTCGTTAACTGGTGAAGGTTTAGGAGGAACAATGTTCGATAGTCCTGTTGATCTGGTACTGGATAATGGAGTAATAACCTTTGGAGGTATTGTAATTTGTTGTATATAGTACTACTGACTGGGTGTTCAAAGTGTAATAGGTCTTACGATATATTCTTAGAATATATCACGTGATATAGATCTCTCGTAGAGTTGTTTAAAGGTATAGTAGTTATGTACGAGAAGTGTTATTTTAGTTAAGTTTGCAACGTTATTATGATAAGTTTATGACTTAAGAATATTAATTAAGTTGAGTACAAAGCTTTTATTTACTTGGTAATGAGCGTACATTATATAAATAATGAAATCCTATGGACCTTAGATGGACCCCCAAGATCCAGGCTCCTGGACCTTGATTGGATTTTGAAGATCCAGGGTTTATCACGTGACTGTCTTAACTCTGTTCTATCGGTAAGGCTCCCGTCTGGCACCTCCTGTCTGGTATGGATTTTCTATGTTCCGAGTGGTCTTGTAACACAAAACTACTCTTAATTATCTTTCGCAAGATTACAAGTAATATAAATCGTATAATAAATAAAGTAACGTTCTCCGTTGACATAATACAGCTCCTTAAACGATTGGGGACTTTTAATATAAGTTAATAAGAGCTGTAAATAATATTTTTTACCGTAAGCTAAATTATAATAATACATTCGCCTTATGATAATACTTTATTTACAAAGTCTCTAGCGTTTAACTCGTTGATCTCATATAAAACAGCCTGGAAAATCCTAATATAAGAAATTACAGCTATTTGTATATTTAATATTATATTAAAAAAAGGCTATAAACTTTGAATTAAACACCTCCAACTGATAAACAACTTGATCAACTCTTTTTCTATCACAGAAATAAATTATATATTCTCTCTTAAAGTATACAAAGAAATGTTCAACAAAAGATTATTCCTAGTGTATAAAATATTTTATCAAGTGAGCTATAGCTTCTATAAGTTTTACATAATATATTTGTACATATTATTCGATTTCATCGTTAAAGTCGTCTATTGCTAGTGTAACACAATTATAGCTTTTGTAAACGTATTTGTAAATATATTTCATAACTTGTACAATACTACAAATTTCTATGTTAAAATAACAGTTGAATTTCTATAGCAAATAAAGATTATAAAAAACAATACACCTGTTATTACTGTAAATAATATCGCTTGTAAAAATTTAATAAAATATAAATTTCTAATTATCATTCCTACAGCGATATTCAAAATAATTATTTTCATTGACAATTATAACGTCTGTGAACTTCTTAAGATAATGTTTCGAGTAATATAACAACTTTGAAAAAGTTTTATATTGTATATATATAGAATTAGAGAAATTCTTATCATATATATTATAAACCATATATTTTATTACTAACTCTCGTAAATTCCTGTAAGAATCACAGTTCAAATCAAGTATTTCAACGCAAATAAATTAATCAATATAATCTAATATAAACTCAAATAACTTCTCTGAATAAATCAGAATATGTATATAAGAAAAACCGTGTTTTTGATATTCAATTATAAAACAATAACTTTTTCATATACTTAAGACACTTACTTTCAGATCTACTATTAATTCATGTTTTTTTCTTTTAAAAACACATACAACTAAGTTAAGATAATCTATAATTATCTAACTTTTATAAAAATTTTCTTTAATCTTCTATCAGTATAGATTTATAGTTATAGTTATAAAAAAAATAAACTTTCTAAAATAACGTACTAATACTATAGAATCCTGAAACAACTATTACATATAATGATCATTTCCTGAGAATATAAATAAGAGTATAATACAATATCTTAACTTATTCACGTCTGTATTACTTAACCATAAAACATTATAAATATATTAGTATAGATCAACATATATTTTTAGTTAATTATAACAATTCTATTCGAATTTATTAACTTCCATAGTCATATAATAATCAATTATATATTACTAAAACAACCAAATACCGTAGAAAATAAAAGAGAAAATGTCTTTTCGAATATATAAGTAATATCAGTACTATATTTGTTAAATCAACTGCTAACGTATACAGTCACCATTAAACTCTATTTTAAAATCCTAACTATAATTACTATATAAAAAAAATAATATATAATAAAATAGTATATAAACAAAATAAATTAAAAGAATTTTAGCTAAATACAGTCTTCCACTATCTGTATTACAGTAAACTAATACTATATCTTTATATTTGTGATTAACTAATTCAGCTTCGATTTCAAGTATAATAGTGATAATTTCATCGCTAGTGAAAAAGTTAATATAACTAAAGTAATAAAAACTCTCCGCAACTAACTTTATCCGTGTATTCAATTTCAATCGTTCCTGATCCCCTAACTTACTCATATATTCAGCAACTATTTTATATAAATAAATAAAAAAGTTATAACTTACAAATATAATATATAATTCACAGAAAATGATTCGATTGAAATCTAACTAGGAATTTAACCAAGCGTTGATAGCATATTCAGAATCGTAAAAAAACAGTTAAACAAACTTCAATTTCGATTCAGAAACCAGCTGTAAAATTCCCTGGAAATAATATAGATTTCCATAAATGGAAAAACACCTAATTCTAGTTCCCCATATATTAGTACATTAATCTTTGTTATAATCGAAAGATATAAAAGCAAAAGCTAAATTATATTTCCTAATCTTAATACGAAACTTCTTTAACTTAGGATCGTTACCCGTAAAGAGATTCTTGAAGAATTAAGACAGTTCCTTGAACATAAATAATACTATATCTCTGTTTTTGTAATAATTTATAGAATTTTCCCCCAGCCAAAAGAGAACTTAATAGTACATATATATAATACGATTCAAACTCTTCAAAAAATAAGATTCGGCAACTGTAAACTCAGATATAAAACTTATAAAAAGTCTAGTTATACACAGTAAACGATCTCTCTTCTAATAAACAAACTCAAACGCTGTTTCAGGTACAAGTTCTAGTGGAGATATACTCTGTAACTGGGCTAATTCAGCGTTGTACAATCTGTTAAATACTTATAAAAGTTTCATTACTTTATCTATAACTTCGGAATTGTATTAAATCAAACGAAATAATCTAAAATCTCGAGAAAATTCAGCTAGTGGTTGGGAAAAGTAAATTTCTACTAAGAACATAACTTACGAAAAAATTTAAGAAACGTTAAAAATTTCGAGAAGAATTTCATACAGCAAAGACAAGTCAGATTCAAGAGTTAATTAATCAGATATAGATATTACAAACCGATTCAACTTCTGATATTTAACAGGTTGTAGAAATAGGTTATAAAAACGTCGTATATAGTAGAGAACATTAATATCAATTTCCTACAGAATCCGCTGATTTCGTTGATATTCCTGCAATTAGTAAATTAACAACTGTAGATCTCAATTATAATAGCTACGAACTGAGCATTCCAAGTATATATTGTAGTAGCTTTATCCATTTGATCATCGTTTGAAGAAGTAGCTGAGACGAATACGTCGACAGTTATCACAGACATATGTAAGTGAGACCAAAAGTTCGTAAACCATTAGTTGTACGTACGCATAACAAAAAGAAACTATAACTTAAGGTAAAATAAGGCTGTAAAAAGTAAAACAGAACTATAAGAAGAACAGCTGGAGGAAGTAAGAACATGAGGAGCTTCAAGAGCTTCAGGAGCTCTAGGAAGCTACATACAAAAAGGTTTAGCGCCTACAGGCTGACCTAATAAAATGTTCTAGGAAGATTACATAATTTGTGATGACATAAGCTATGGGTCCACAATTCCGAAAGCAACTAATAGAATGAAAGTAGAAGTAAATCTAGCCAATGGAATAGCTCAAAAGTATTACGTAATTTGTGATGAGCTAAGCAACGATATCCACAATGTTTAAAATGTAATATAGTGATATCCTCTTATGTCGGCCCGAGTGATGTAGGGGTTTTTGTGTTGCACAGCAGAGCTGTAGAATCCTTGATTTCTTACCCGTGTCTCTGATGTCTCAGGTTCTGAGTGATATTCTCTGCGGCAACGAGTGGAGTGTGACCGTTTCCTTCTTTTGCTTTTCTTCTTTCGCGGGCAATTGTTTAAGATCGTCCCCGGTTATTACGTCTTTGTATGAGATAAGGTCCGCTGAGCCTCGTAAATCAGCTAATCATCTGGCTATCCAAAAACCGGGGAAAGATCCTAAACCAGGACGGCAGATTCTCTCCCCATGAACCCAGTTACATACAGGGCTGAATGTGCAACTTTTTTTTTCCTTTGATCTTCTTCTTACCTGCATGTCTGATGACATCGTACGCCGATGGCATACGGATTGCAGAATTCGAGAGGCACCAGCAATTATACCGTCGTCAAACCACCGTCTTTTGCATGCTAAGAGTAACTTGGGAGCTCTTCCACAGTCCCAGATCCAGCGTTAGGCGTAGCTCCACTTCTCTTACTAGGGAGTAGTTTTCTTTTGATTCCCACAGCCTCCAGCGCGATCATGAGATCTGCCACCTCACCACGGCTGTCAATCAGCTCCCTTATCTCCTTCTCTTCGCTGTCCAAGAGGTTCCATCGTGTGCATTCCTCTTCCCAGAAGAACAGCATACCGACCAATTTTCGCTGCGCATGAATACTTATGATTGCTAGCTGATTGGCGAAATTCTTCGTTATTCCAGCGGTATTGACTGTCATCACGCTCCGGTCTGGGTCTATTTTGCTTGTAGACTCAGCTGATGAGGAGGAATCTGGAACGTCTGGGGCTTTTGCAATGAGATTATGTTTCACGAGTGCCTTGTAGACATCCTTAGATAGGGATTCTGACCCTGTTATGCCAGCTATGAAGAAGGATTTGGGATCAAGATAGCGTGGATGAGGCAGTAAAAGCTGGTAATAGAGAAGAGCATCAGCTTGAGCTGGTGAGAGGTCAACGTCATTGGCGTCATCGCGCGAAAAGTTAGGAATGGCGTTGGTGATGAAGCGGCTAAAGGAGAATTTCTTTCCCTTGGCAGCCATGAGCTTGACGTGGGAAGTGCACGGATTCCACTTTGGAAGTTCGAGTGTTGATGGAGCTGGTGAGGCTGGCGAGGCTGACAAGACGTTATGGAATGGATATTGGTGGGTGGGTAGATAGAGCGAAGATTGAATACTGCTATCAATACTGATCCAGGCACCAGATTAGTCAAAAAGAAATATATTAGACAAATATCACACTTTTGATGCTTTCCCCTCGAGCTCCGGAAGTCGACAACTAGAGGCAAATTCTGGATCTGAAAGATATCCCGCTTCAAAGACTCCGAAGTTCAGATAAAGATGGTTGATTGGGGAGATTCTACAAATTACATGTCCAAAAAGAGAAATACACGTGCTCATTTCAGTGGGTTGCGGAAGCCGAGAACGGCAAGGCTGGGCGAGGCTGAGCTAGTCGGCATCAGGACGAGCTATACAGCCCAGCAAAGGAGTCATTTGATGACCTCAATGGTGATAACTATGGAGTATGGGGACGAATTACATAAATATCCGGCTGAGGCTGTAACTGGCATTTCCTTGATAATCTCCGAAGCTTGCGGGAAGCTCGGAGGATACTCCCAAAGCAGAACACTGAGGCTTTGGATCAGCAGAGACTGTGTGACATTTCCGTCTCAAACAATGGTGCAAGTAGTCTCGGCGCATCTTGAATCTAAAACTCCGAGCATGATCTCATTCCAATGTGACGTGCCTCCTGGAGAAAAATGACTATTATTCTGTCGTATGAGATAGTCACCCTTGTGTAGGACGGTGATTAGATGGAACGCATCAGGTGTGACCTAACCATTGGATTAAACCGGTAATATCATGCTGCAGAACCGTAATTGGGTAGGTGCACTTATTACGACCGTTATGCTTCTGCTGGGGAAAGCCATGCTGTTTCATAATATACCACAGCGCTATCGGCTCATCGTAGACGCCCGAATGGACGCATTGCTGGAATCAGCTCCGAATCAAAATCGTCATCTCCCGGAAATACGGTTCCACCAGGGACGGATTCTTATGCGCCTGAAGGCTATATGGGAGAAGGCTCTGGCTTGCGCTTTCTCCAGCTAATCCGTGGATCCGAAGCGTGAGCCATGCTGCCGCCCTGAAAATGGACGCATGAAGTATCCCGCGACGGACGATCCCAAACAGGAGGCATCGGATGGACAGAACAAGCCACCGTGCCATATGAGGTCGGTCGGGCCACACCAGAACAGATGTACGGGACGCACCTCTAAGCCCAGAAGCTCAGAAGGGCAAGGAGCATGACCGGGGCCGCAATCTGACCAGCGATCGATAGGCTGCGGAGGGCCCAGCCCTCTGAAACATGAAACATCAGTGCTCCGGGCCGTGAGTCGCGCGGGCGGCAAATCCTGATAGGCTTCGCTCCTCGAGAACCGCAGAGCCGATGACAGGCGCGGTTGGAGGCATCGCATCCTGGCAGTTTTTGGTGCGCCTTCAGCACAACCGCATCGTACCGTAGGAAGAAACTCCTCCTTGCTTCGAAGCGTCTGTTTCGCCCGCGCTCTGCTAGGCAGCACCGCGCTTGTATGGACACTACCGATAGACAGACAGCACGGAGCTGCACTGCTACGGTGTGCGTCCACTTATTAGGCAACTATTAGCAACTAGCTAGACGGTGGAATGTCGGCGGCCAGACGAGGCAGATCACGGTTGTGCCGATGAGCAGCGAGATGGTCGTCGAAGGATGACGACGCATCACGCTGGCTGCAGTGGTGGCCGGTGGTGATCCTGACGATGGTGGCAGATACGACCAGACGTGCAATGGCATCGACAAGTTCTCGAGCCGTCGCACGAGATCACGAGACATCCTCCAGGGAGCTTCCAGATGCGCAGATGTGCAGATACAGCGCGCAGGTGCCCGTCACGGGCGAGGTTGGTCGGTTAATTCTGGACGGTGAGACCGAATCATGGACCAATCAACGTCGCGCGTGCAACGCTAGCATCTACGAGGCGACGACTCAGCCTACTGGCGTCAACCGATCTGCTAACGACCGCCTTGTTGGAAGCATGAGCTTTTTTCTTCCTGCAGCACTGCCAAGGTTCAGTCAAGGTTCAGTACATCGCATCTGCAGTGCCGGAGATCGCAGAAGTACCCCAGCCCTGCATCTAAATATAGGGGCCCACGCCCTGAATTCCATCGCCTAGCTTCAGCAACCTGACGTGGCCTGGGGCGTTGAGTCTCCGGGTTTAACATCTGAAAGCCTCGCTGCCAGGGCCACATGCACCAGCAGCTATGTCATTGCATTGCCACACAGCAGCAGCGCATTGCTGCTGCACCGGCGGTGAAGAGCCTGTAGGGCAAAACTTGGCCCCAGGACCAGGTTGGGCAGAGTACGACGCCGGAGTCTCCAGGCAATGCTGTTCAGTAACATCTGTAGATCCGTTTTTGCCGCAGAACGGTTGGCCTTTGTATTACGGAGCACTTTTTGCGCTCCCCTTACACCGTCCACAGCTTACTTCGCGCAGAAGGCAGCCCGCGTCCCCGTTTTGTGGCTGGGGCACCACACGTCATCGCTCATTCGCCAGATTCCGAGAGGGAGTCAGAGGAAAAGCCCCGGCTCGCAATGCTCATTGGCCCTTCGCCGCTCGCGCTAATCAGGGATGGACTCCTAGTCTTTCGCTGTCTTTTGGCATCTACTCGTTCACAGTCATTCTCAACGTTCCCCTAAGACAACATCGAACCAGTCCCCGTTGCCACCACGGACTCTACGCGGAAATGCCCTCTTCGCATTGCGGCACGAGCTTTTTGGAGCTGCGACTTGGACGAAGAGCTCAGGACGCCCAGCGGTTGGTCTCTTCCCCAGATGATAGTCAGGAGGGCCCCGAGGCTACTCATGCAGGAGAGTCCTCTTCTGGCCGTGAGCCGTGAGAATAAGGTGCTCAGATCCAGGGCCCCAGAGGGTCCAGAATGCGGCCCGGACTGACGCGGGCGCTGCCATAGCTGCCATGGTCTTAGCTGACCGGCGACGACTCGGCCACCGGGTCCAGGGCACAGCAGCGGGAAGCAGAACGAGACTGGTACCATTTACGATGGACACCTGGAGACCTGCACCGGGTTCGACGAGGACGACGAGGTTTCAGACGGATACCAGGAGAAGGAACCTCAGATGGTTGCGATCTGGTGAGGGAGGAAACGGCTGGCCGTGGTGGGCTCCAAGCGGTAAGCTCTCCGCGAGCCTTTCTTGGGTCGACTGCAGTTGTGCATTGAGAAATGCAACAATGCGAGTCATCACGGATTGCACCTGTACCGACCTCCTTCCTCTCTCATTCTCCTCTTCTGCCAACATCGTCGCCGGCAGGCGGAGCCGATCTGCGCGAATACTAGTATTCCTACAGTATGGTCTAGGCCACCCCCTCTCCCAATGCGAGCCGTAAGTCCCTCCCAGGCTGCCAGTGCGCCTCTCACCCGACTGGAGCAGACGTCGCATCGCGGTCGTCGCCATGGTCGAGCAGCAGCAAAAATCCTGCTGCGGCGCTGAATGGCGCTGGCATCAATCTCCTCCCCATGCGAATTGGGTGTGATTGTTTCCAGAAGCGCACCGCATATCTTTCCGGTATCCTGGAGCAGATCCTGGCACGCGCAGCTGGTGGTTGTGCCATCGTAGCCCTCGCCGCCAGGACCAGTCCACCCTGCGCCGATGGCTGCTCGTCCTTATTCATGCGGCCAAGGCAACGTAACGAGGACCGCGAAAAATAGTCACTTCTCTCTTTTCGGGGCCTCTGGTGCGCACCCATGCAGCAGCGGTGGCCCTGGAGGGGGAGGGGTGGGCAGCAGCACTGGCCGCATCCCGGCGAAAAGCTGAAGGGTGCATTAGGGTACGGGCCAGAAGGGCAGACAGTTGGGTGCACAGCCCAGCTCTCCTCGCTGCCCTCGTTCTTCCGCGCTGGGGCCACGGGGAGGGGCCACCAGAGGCGAAGAGGCGAGCCGAAGTCGCGCTCCACCCCGAAAAAAAGCATCCACTGCAGGACTGCAGGCCGGCAGTCCCACCACCGGCTGACCTTGGCCAGGTGCCGCCTTACCTATATCTCCCACCACCTCGCAACCCTCATGAAGGGTCCTTTTTCTTGCTCTTTCCCTTTCCTCCTCACGATCATTCGTCCGACCTTTTCCTTTCTGTCGTGGTCAAAGGCGCGCACAATAATCCCTCGTCTCGGGACCGCCCAGCACCATTCTACCCACCTTATTCTATTCGTTTTTCCCCCCATTGCTTTCACTTCCCTTTTGTGCTCTCCCATCTTAGTAGCTCATATATATATATATATCTCATCTGACGGCAGGCATCGCCCATATCATCACCACTATTACTGCTTCGGATCGTTGTTGTCGTCGTTTGTCGTTGGAACGCCACCCCGGTTGTGCTGCTGCCGTACACCTCGCCTCTCACCCACACTCACACCCTCACCGAAGGAGTGTGAGTGAGCAAGGAAAAAGAGAACAGAGATGCCTCCTCAGTTATTACCGGCGTCCGCTGCCGCCTTCGCTCCTCGAGCATCCTCGGTCAATGTGGTCCTAAGTTCGAAGGTGGAACCGTGGTTAACCCAGACGTTGAAGCGCATCAACCGCATTAAGCGCCCTCTCAACAGCGTCCCGCAGCATCAGCGATGTCTGACGGAGACGTTGTCGTCGCCAAATGCGATCTGGACCCTCACGTCCCTGATGTTACCTAAGGCACCGGATTCTGAGCTGCGCAAGGATTCCAACCCGCTGATCGAGGCTCTCTTCAACTACCAGCTCATCCATATCGAGGCGTACATTGTTCATGTCGACATGGTCCTGCGGAATGAGGTGGCCTTTAAACTCACCCCGGATTCCATAGAGTCCCTGATCGAGTATCACAAGGACATCCATTGTGTTGACATCGCCGCAAGTACCTACAACTGGTCGGAGAAAGAGCAGCAGGTCAAGAAGCTGCACGAAGAGTTCATCCAAGCCATCAACAAGTTTGTCTACCGGACCCACGTCTCGGCTCTGGAAGGACTGGAGGAAGATGGTGCCGGAGAACTGTTGTGTGGGAAGAGTGAAGAGGTCAAGAACAGCATAATGGGCTTGTTCCTACCTCTGTTGCCGCCTCCACCACGGATTGTCGATGTCGTCAGACCGCCTCCTCTGCTCCCAAGCTCACCAGCTGGTGCGAACTGGTGGTCGCAATCGAATATCTCTAACGCAGTGCCTGCGCCTGTCGAGTCCTGGAGAATCCTTCCTTCCAGCCCTAACACGACCACAACAGCTGAAACCAGTTCGCTGTGGGCGAGTATGGGACTGAATGAGGTTCAACTGCCGTCACCGGCGCCCTCGTTTAGCCAACCTTTCTCCACCGCGGGCATGTTCTTCAGCTCGCCGCAAGTTACCACGCCTATTCCGGCCTTACCGTTACCCAGCATGCTTGCCGCACAGCAATGTGGGGTGAGCGTTGGTTACGGTGGGTTTGGATGGGATAGGTA
Organism: Scytalidium sp. 3C; assembly: GCA_000743665.3. Taxonomy (NCBI): domain Eukaryota; kingdom Fungi; phylum Ascomycota; class Leotiomycetes; genus Scytalidium; species Scytalidium sp. 3C. Next base: position 1,227,347 of record JMRO03000009.1, read on the forward strand.
TCAAGAGTATGCGACAACCATGTGACAACCAAGGCCTCCGTCGTCAACCAATTCCATATATCCTCAACCGGGGCATCAGGACGCATACCCTTGATCAGATAAACGTGGCTTCGCCTTGTAACTGGTCTACAACAGGCACAAACCATGAACTCTGTTAGAGATACCCTCGATCGAAATTTTAGCGGCATTAGATACCTCGAACAGCATACACGGCGTTTTTGGGGCATTCACGGCATATGAGCGAACTTTTGGGAACACGTCCTCTACTCCTTTTATCTACATAATGTCATTTCCTTAGTTTGATTTTTTTTTAGCGTAGCGAGTTCTGTTTTGGAGAGAGGGGTTTCAGCTTCATCACTTTATATCACCACACCGCTAGCACGGGATTTCATTCAGCATTATGGCAGGACCGGGGCAGGAATTTTGCGAGCATTTTCTGGCACCATTTTTTTTATACAAAGAGATCTACCTAGAGAAAGGGGACAACGCAGCAATGCAGGGCACTTCGGGCGCGTCTGGTTTTTTTCTTATTTCCTTTGTTTCTCTTCACCACCCTCATTCGAATCTTTTCTTTTGGTTATCTATTACGGCACTTGTGGTCTTCCTATTCCACCAGTACTTGTCATGACGTTACGACCATTTCGGCTGCAAGGCTTGATGTCTAATATTTGCTGGGTTGGGAATTTTCATGACTGGTTTACGATATGGATAGGATTGGGTGCATAAATGAGCCGAGCCAGAGTATGCTGCGAGTCAAAATACTCTTGGACTTTAACACGCTAGCGTGTTGATAACCACAGAACTGGTATCGATGACATATACGACAAAAGACAACATGACCTTTGTTCGCCGGCGAATTATGGCGTGTGGTCGAAACTTGCCCAGACAATCATCTCGCTCCACGAAGGACGCCGCTTCCTGTTGAAATCTACATCACTTGGCTTCGAACTTCGAAAAGCCGCTTCCCCGCTAGTCGGAGGGGCTGGCCTACTACGGAATGAGAAATTCTGGTGTCCGAGGGAAGAAGTGGCGCAGTGGACGAGGAGAGACATGGGCTGTAGTTCATCTCACTATATTCGAACATGGTATGCACTCCGCACGGATATTACTAGGGCAGAGGCAAGCATGTGAGGACAGCCTGACCTGCTGGGCAGGAAGGGCATGAGATGCTGGTTTTTTTTCTCGTCACTGGCTGACGACGCTATCCCAGTACTAAGTAAAGCGGTAATTTTGAAATATACAAATTATCTGAACCTGGCTCTGTTCCACTTGAGTGACTGATCCGTGCCGTGCATCCTCAATGCATGCTGATGCGAGATGTGAAGAAAAAACCTAAACACGTATAAGCCGCATCTAAACACAAATCCATGTCTATTAGGATTGCCTCTTAAGACCTACGTAAACAAAATCCTCGTGGAAGGGGGAAGAAAAGGGGAACGGGACGTGGAGAGAAACAAGAGCCGTTGCCAATTGGCTCTTTTACGACCCTGCGGCTTTCCTCTGCCGTGCTGACCTGAGATATACACGACTGCGTACATTACAGCACATATAATTGAGCCGTTCCCGCGTACCTGGGGACCCTACCTCTTTCGGGGGGCCTTTTTTGCCACCGGCCCCCGAAAAAGATGAATCCTACATAAAAGCCTAGTAGGCTCTCAGCCCATCTGCGCCGCTGATGCTAGACCTTCCTCCGAGCCTGGACATCATGAATGTTTCACCATCGGGATATCTCAGGTGAGGCTTTTTCTTCAAGAAAAAGTGTTCTTTTTGTTCCTTCTGCGGTTGCATGGGATGAAATGGGAATAAGAAAGGTGGTTTCTTCTCGGAGAATGGGTAAGGCACAGCCAGGGCTGATTCCTAATGCGCTTAGAAGAACAAAGTTTATAAGGTCATCTTTCATTCCTTTTTATTTTTAATTATTATTTCTTTCCTTTTTGGGTTAACGGGTAGGGCTTTTTGCAATCTCCATGCATTTTTTTTATTATTTTCTTTTTTTCTACCTTTGGAAAGCAGGGTTTACTCTGCTTTCTGCGTCCTCTCCACTGCATGCGGCAGGTTGTCTTAAAGAAGGTTAATATCTAGCCAGCCACGAGACCTTGGCGCTTTTGTCTCACTCTGTTGCATTTCGCGGTCCCTGAGATCTTCTCATTGTCTTAGAAGCTTTCTCGGTCCTTTATGGTGCCCGCATACAGTAGGTTGTCATTGCTATGGAAAATTCTAGGATGGATTTTCGTCAATCGTTGTTTTACCTATGACCGTCGACAGATTAGCAAGTTGCTTGATTGGGCGCGACACACGGTATTATGGCCCGAACGGCGGCCGCCTGAAAGAGGACACTATCAGCTGAGCAAGGTCGCCGCCATAGGAGACAGCTGGTGACGAAGTTGTTTTTAATTGCAAAGCCAGCCCCAAGCGACAGATTGGCAGGATATACGACTGCAACCTGGGTTTTGCGCTGCTCTCATGACGCTGATCCGTGAATAGTTTCACCACTTACCTGAACGAGAAAGGCGGGGGAGAAATAGTGCTTTCCTCGGCTGGTCGGCTGGACGTTTGGTGGGTGTGGAAACATTTAAGACATCTGAGGCCCAGAACGCGCTTAAGGTCCGTTCTTCACCGCGTCACCGTTCCTACGCGCTCTTGACTGAACCTCATGCATACCTTTGACGTTATCATCATTCACGAGTATCAGAAAGATACAGGATGCTCAAAAAGCAAGGCCTGGGATCACTCGCCTGGGACCACCGTGCGCCCCTACTGCACGCCGGTACGATTGCTCCGTCCAGCATTGCGATATTTCCAATATTTCAACGGGCTTCGTACCTGTTTCGGTAATTGATACTTTAGGGTCACATGCGCCTCTCAACGTATGTACTGATGTGCTGTTGGCTCTTTGTGGCTAGCCCCCGCGACCTATGCAATTTCCTTCTTTCCATTTTCAGCCATTCTGCATAAAGCCTATCTTTTAGGGATTGTTTATCCTTGATTCTTCGTCCTCTGGCTGGAGCCTTATACTACTTCACCAGTCATATGTTCTGTTTTTTCCAACCCCGCTCTTTTCGGATCCCTCGATACTACATGGGCCGTTATTGACTCTCCATTTTTACTCAAAAGGCCCAGCCTTACAGGTAATGATTGCTTTTCGTTTGTATTATATGGTTGATTGTTTCAAAAATCAACATTCCTTACCTCACACGTCATCCGTTTCCATGAGTCGATTTTTCAGCCTTGGACGCCAACCTTGCATATATGGCTTCTATTCGCTATGTCCTGCTACTTTCATTCTCGTGCCTGGTTCTTGGATTAGTGTCCGAGCCTGTCTTTGGTCGAGATTCGATCAACCCCCGAGAAGGCCAACCTAGAGCTAAGACCCTTCCAATTGAGGCCCGCGATGCTGTACCCGTCGGATATGTTGCGGCACCTTATTACCCTACTCCGAATGGAGGATGGGTCTCCGCGTGGTCAGAAGCTTATGCGAAAGCGCAACTAGTTGTTGGCAATATGACACTGGCTGAAAAGGTCAATTTGACGACGGGTACCGGATTGCTTATGGTAGGTATTGGTGCCAGTTCGTTTGTCTTGCCTTCCGTTGCCTAATGTTACAGGGACCTTGCACGGGAAATACTGGATCAGCATTGCGCTTCGGGATTCCAAGTCTCTGCTTGCAAGATGGCGCCCTTGGCGTTGCGAAGACGGATCACAATACTGTATTCCCGGCCGGTATCACCACTGGAGCAACGTTCAATAAAGAATTGATCCTCGCTCGCGGCACTGCGCTGGGGGCAGAAGCCCGAGGAAAGGGCGTCAACATTCTGCTGGCTCCTGTGGTTGGACCATTGGGTCGTAAACCTCGTGGCGGGAGAAATTGGGAGGGGTTTGGAGCTGATCCGGTGCTCCAGGCTGTTGGTGGCTCCTACACTGTACAAGGAATCCAGCAACAGGGCGTCATCGCCACAATCAAGCACTTCATTGGCAATGAACAGGAGGAATATCGTATGGATGTGGTTCCTCATGGCCTGATGAAGGCGATAAGTAGCAATATTGATGATAGAACGCTGCATGAGCTTTATGCCTGGCCGTTCGCAGAATCCATCAGAGTGGGTGTCGGGGCACTTATGACTAGCTATAACGATGTAAAAAGCTCCTTTTTCTGGTAGTTTTGGTTACTTAGCTTATACCAATAGGTCAATGGAAGCGCAGCGAGCCAGAACAGCATGCTTATCAATGGCATCCTGAAAGATGAAATGGGGTTCCAGGGAATTGTAAGTCAAGGATCAGTATAGTAAATGTGTATGGTCGAGAACCCAGCAACTGATTGCACATAAGGTCATGACAGACTGGTTGGCACAAATAGGGGGTGTCTCATCTGCCTTGAGCGGCCTGGATATGGCCATGCCAGGAGATGGTGATGTCCCGTTACTCGGAGAAGCATACTGGGCGTACGAATTGTCGACTAGCATTCTTAATGGGACTGTGCCACTGGAGCGGCTCAATGATATGGCAACCAGAATCGTGGCGACATGGTACCAGATGGGCCAGGATCAGGACTATCCAACCCCAAATTATTCGGCCAATACTGATGCTGCGACTGGGCCTTGTTATCCTGGAGCATTGATCTGGCCGACCTGTACCACTAACGAGTATGTTGACGTCCAGGCTGGTGGAGCCCATGCTGCCGTTTCGAGGAACATCTCTCGTGAGGCGATTACACTGCTCAAAAATGCGAACAACGCCCTGCCGCTCTCCACGTCAAGTCCCTTGAAAGTATTTGGTACAGACGCAGAAAACAATCCAAACGGACTAAATTCCTGTAATGATAGGGCCTGTGACACCGGGTATCTTGGCACAGGTTGGGGTAGTGGTAAGCTTCTTACCCTTGCATCTTCGTTGACCGGGCTCTGATCGATGTTCAGGAACTGCAAATTATCCCACCCTCAATGTTAGTCAGGCCCCTATTGATGCAATAAAACGTGTTGCAGGCAACGTCACATACTATGCCAGTGACACTTTCCCTTTGGGTTTGACGGCAGCAAGTGATGATATTGCCATTGTCTTCATCAACAGTGATTCAGGAGAAAATCAGGACACAGTAGAGGGCAATGCTGGCGACCGGAATGAAGCGGGTTTGTACGCATGGCATGGGGGTGATGCCCTCGTCCAGAATGCGGCAGCAAAGTATAATACTGTCATTGTGATTGTGCATACTGTAGGTCCAATCCTAGTGGAGAATTGGATCGATCTGCCTTCGGTCAAGGGCGTCTTGTTTGCTCACTTACCAGGACAAGAAGCCGGCGATTCTCTCACAGACATACTCTTCGGTAATTACTCACCCAGTGGCCATTTACCATACTCAATACCAGTTGCAGAGGATGACTACCGTTCATCAGTCAGTCTGGTTGGGTACGAGCTATTTCAGGTCCAGGATACGTTCTCAGAGGGCTTATACATCGACTATCGATATCTAAATAAACACGATATCTCGCCTAGATTTGCCTTTGGATATGACCTATCCTATACTACATTCTCTCGAACCAACCCTACACTCAGCGCAGTCACTCCGCTGAGTTCTCTCCCGCCAACTAGGGCACCAAAGGGCTCGTCTCCGAAATACAGTAACAGTATTCCACCGTCATCGGAAGTGGCATGGCCGTCTGGGTTCAACCGGATCTGGCGATATCTGTATCCTTACCTGGATGATCCGCAATCCATTTCAGCGAACGGCAAGTTCGCATATCCGAAGGGATATCAAACCACCCCTCAGCCAGATCCGCCAGCAGGAGGAAGTCAAGGAGGCAACGCAGCCCTGTGGGATATCATGTTTAGTATTAATGTCACCGTCACCAATACGGGCTCCGTATCTGGAAAAAGTGTCATCCTGATCTTCGTGCAATATCCTCAGGACAGTGCTTGGGATACACCTGTCATACAGCTGCGTGACTTTGAGAAAACAGGCACACTTGCTCCCGGTGAGAGTCAGGTGGTGACACTCCAGATAACCAGGAAGGACTTGAGTATCTGGGATGTCGTTAGGCAGAATTGGGTCATTCCGGTCAGTGGTAGCCAGCCTTTCTTGTTCTGGATCGGGGACAGTTCACAGGGACTTAGCCTGGCATGTGAGAGTTTGAGTGGAACATGCAGTGATGGCAGGACGGCTCCGGTTGTGTGAATACGCGTGGATGATACAGCGGTTGCTAGAGATCCTCGATCTACTTCATTCCTTGTTGCGAATAGGAACACTGATCATCAAAGCCGATGCCTGAAGGACGTAATAATTGCTATGGAATGAATATACGCTTGCACAAGATCATACGCATAGAGTCCCCAAGGTCTTACACTAGAGACGATGCGTGTATATAGGATGTATATCATCAAGAACACAGCCATCTCCGTAACTCTTCTCGAAGCACTGGCATTGTGGCAGCTGTGGCAGTGTGTGGATACGAGGAGCATCGACCCCAAGCAACGGCCGTTGCAATTGGCGGGGCGGGGCGCCAGTAGCGATCGTCGGGGCCGCGCCTCCGACCCCTCAGGATGCGACACCAGCGTCATCGTCATCGCGGCGGTCGTGCCCGGCTTTCCCGTCGGCGTCTGTTGGTGGCTCTTGCCTTCTATCAGCATTAATGAATTGCTGTGTAATCAATCCTCGTCGCCGCTGGAATCGGAACCTCACGGGCACCTCTTTGTGAGCTTTTCTAGAATTACTCGTATAGCTCGGTGCCACCGACAGCGCGGTATCTGATATCCACGGTTTTGCAGTACCATAGACTGTCTAATCGAATGCAAGTTGATTATCCAAGATATCCCGGCTGTCATTGGCTTGTTGAACCATAAGGGTTTCCGATGTGACGACACACGCTACAATTAATTTACACATTTCCAATTGCAAGTCCTCGATATACCTTCAAGTGCTCTCTCTAGGACTCGCTCTCGTTCCTGCATTCCTCATCTCCGTGCGAGATGGCCACCCTTCAGCAAGCCCTGAAGTCCCTCGGACCAACCAACTATACAGACCTGCCTCTAGACAACCTCAACGACTACATCAGCTCTACCTTCCGCGATGCCCAGCTAATAATTGATTCTGTCCCGATCCCTCCTCCAGAAGGAGAATCGACCGGCCGCGAACGCAGTGGTACGACCACATCCGTCGCCTCGTCAGCTTCTGAAGTATCCGTTTCCTCGGCACGGTCAGCCTCACCGCCAGCCGATGTCCAGAAATTACAAAAAGAATGGAAGCCCATAAAACTGAATGCGAAAGAGAACCCTCTGGGGATGAATGTGTACAAGCTACCGGGTTCAGATGGCAAAGGAGCCTGGTTTGCGCGGCGAAGTGTGCATGAGGGGCTGGGGTTCAAAAAGTGGAAGAGAGGATTAGAGATGGAGTTCCCCGAAACGTTGAAGGTCCAAGGCGCACCTGGAGAGGGGAATATTAGAGGTATTGGAGGGGAGAAGAGAGTGGAGCATCGGCTAGTCCCAGGCCTGGGGAAGTTAGAAGGTTAGTCCCCGTTAATCGTACCTCTGGATGCAACTTCTGGTTAACCGACCATAGTGTATCATCTTTCCGCTCAATTCCCCGGCCCAACCACTCCCAGAGACTTTGTTACCCTCCTCATCACGTCAGACCAAGCTCTTGCTCCAAATGGGGAGGAAGAGCAGGAAGCCCCGCGACACTTCATTGTTGTTTCCAAGCCCTGTATCCACCCCGACACCCCTGAGAGACAAGGATTTATAAGAGGTCAATAGTAAGTGGCCCATAATATAGTGACAATCTCATGCATATGATTCTAGAGTAACTAATATGTCCCAAGCGAATCTGTCGAGATAATCCGCGAAATCCCAATAAATAGACCACCAGTGAGGTCATCATCATCGATAGATTTAGGACAGAATCGAAGGGCAAGATCTGGCACCAGTCTTGGAAAGGATGCCATTTTGAGAAACGCCTCACAGAGTTTCTCGCACGACGGGGATGAAAAAAGCCCAGAAACTCCCTCACGAGCAAGAGGAAAGACTATTTCCTTTGCCGAATCCAGAGGCGCAGGCGCCAAAGGAGAAGCATATGATGTTCCCCCCGAAGAGGAAGATGCAGAGAGCAATCCAGTTGAATGGATAATGATCACGAGAAGCGACCCTGGAGGGAGTGTACCGAGATTCTTGGTTGAGCGAGGGACACCGGCAGGAATTGTAAATGATGCAAGCAAGTTTTTGGATTGGTGTTGCGGTACTGATATAGGTGGCGCTGAAGAGCATCCCTCAACCGATGGTCAGGGAGAAAACGATTACGACCATAGTCTGCGAGAATACCAAACAAATGGACATTTAGTAGGCATCGACAGTGAGAATTCAACTCTTACTGGAGAGAAAACCGGAAACTCGACACCGCAATCTCCCGCCAACGAGCCTTCAGCAATAGCTACCCACATTCCTGGCCTCTTAAGCTCCGAGTCAATGGCTAGTAGCGTTGAACAGCATGGCAGTCCGTCCACCCTACGCAGACATTCTACTTCTTCCATATCCACCGTATCATCCTCGAGCAGCTACACTTCTGCTGTTGAAACTCGTTTGAGATCTCACGCCTCTCAGGATCCAAAAGACACCCAAGAAAACGGTGTGAATGGAGACACTGCGACCATTCGAAGCAATTCCTCGTCAAAAACACAATCCAAAGCTGATTCGGCCTATGACAAGGAGATGGCAAAATTGGAGGAGAAAAAGCAACAGCTTAATGAGAAGTTAAAACAGGTTCGCGAAAGAGCGGAAATGAAGAAGAACCACGGCGAGGCTCCGCCTTCTCTGGAAGAGGGGATCCGCAAAGCGGAAGAGCGGTACGAGCGCGAGCTGAAAAAGCATGAGGAAAAGTACAAGAAGGAGATTGAGAAGATAGAATTGAAACAGGACAAGGAGCGGAAGAAGGCCGAAGACCGCAGGCGCAAGGAGCTCGTCAAAGACGAAAGGGGCAGGATGCTTCTCGAGCTGGAGACCCTCAGGGCCGACGTGGCTAAATTAACCAAGGAACGACAGGAATTTCAGACCTTGATCGGAGAATTGCAAGCGGAAAACACCGTCCTCGCTGCGAAATTGGGAAGGCTAGCGCTTGGTGGAGATGATATAGTGAAGGAGATCAGGGAGCAGGTTGCTAAATCGGGAAGACAGAGAGCTGGTAGTCTCAAGAGCCTGGCCAAGACGGGTGGAAGCTTTAAGTCGTCGAACAGCGGTGAGCAGAGAGAGAGTCTTGATGCGAATTAGCATGCGAAAACAGGGCGTCCAGCAGAGCGAGGTTGTGCGAGAACCATGTTCCTAATTATATAAAGGCCGTTTGATACTCTGTTCCGTTCGGAGTCCGGGTTGGGATTACCTTTTTCAGTACAATGAAAATCTTGTCATGAGGTGACAGCGGAAAGGCATATTAAAGCTATACATATCATTTTAGCATTATCTCATAGCGTGTTTCTTGAAGACTCATAATAAATAGTTCTCCTGTAGCAAGCATAGATATCCCGGTTGATTCATCGAAACGGGTTGAAATCACCCATGTATAAACCCGGCCTGTTGCACGAGATAGTGATACACAATCAAAGATGAGAAAGACGAAACTCCAAGCTATGCTTCTGGTATCAAAGCCGTATAAGCCTGCCTGACAAGCGGCTACAAGTGGAACAGCATGATGCTGTGAAGACTCCAGACCAAAGAAAGACTAATGTAACCACCAAAACGCCTCGCTCATATCATCGAATCCATATCATTCATCCAACACAATTATCCAACTTGCATTCCGGGTTCATCACTTAAAGAGTAATAAGCTTCCTCTGCTCAAGCAGCTCTTGCTCTATCTTACAACTTCCACAGTAGTCCTGCTGCCACTTTCTTAAATTCTCCATCCGTTGATTATGCTCTTTCTCCACCGCCTCAGGAGACTTCTTGGAATTACCGCCCTGAGATTCTTGGTTCTTCTTATTATCTGTAGATGAGTCCTGATCTGACATGTTCTTCTCCAATAATGTCTCTATATGCCTACATTTGACATTCTCATCGAACAGCCAATTTTCCCATTCTGCCTGTATGATCTCCTTATCAATATTGTTGACTAGACGCATGGCGACGAGGAGATCATGGCGGTAAGAGCCTAGATTCTGGCGGCTTCGTCGCAAACGGTTGGCGGTAGAACGAGCAGAAGGCTGGGAGTACGAGAGACCGGCGGTTTGGTAAGGTCCGTCCAAATCGGAAATATTTGCCAGATCTTTGAATTGCATATAACTGTAACTGGCGTTAGTTGACGGCATATTTGAGTTACAAGGAGTCCATGACGTACCATCTGCTGTCTGTCTGGTTTAGTGGAATAGCCGATAGGCTAGTTACTGCTTCATCAAGATCCTTCAAGTAGACCGCTTTGCTCATTATAGGGTTTGGACCGACACCAATCCTCGACATGAACCTGGCTGCATTTCTTTCAGCCCACCATGCAGACGCACCTTTAGAACTAAGGATAACGTTCACCAATACGCTCAGGGCCAACACAGTTATAAGTAGGGCATGGGCACTGAAGACTTTCCAGATTGAACGGAAGAATGCAAATATCCCAATCATCACTGAAGTTATCACACTCTCAGCAAATGATGTTGCTATTTCCCAAAGCATATGGGTGAGTGTTCGCTGACGTTGCTTTGTCTGGCCTTTCTTTGTGTGAGCAGACTCGGTGGGGTTGAATACAGACACAGTGGTCTTGTCTCCTATGAGACCATATATATGAATTGCCTTTTTCGTTTTGCTCTGTGCGCCGAGATTGCGAACTAGGTCAGTTACTAAATCTGCCAGGTCCTCAGCATCATGCCCACAATCATCTAAAGCCTGTCGTTCAACCAAGCCCTTAGAAAAAGCAGGAACTTTGGTCCAATCGACTCTTTCGTATATTGCAAGTTTACATCTCGATTTTGCAACGTATGTGATTACAAACTTCGTTACTAACATGAAATCATTCTGATGTGGAAGATGCCATGGTGTCTTGAAATCGGTAACCACATAGAGTATATGGTCGTTCACTATGTCAATAACTTGGTAGTCCAAGACGTTTAATTTTTTGGTCCTTCGGAACACATCAGCATGGTCGATCTGAAACTGGAACTCCCGCCGCATGTGTTCGTCTCCTATACGGGTCCACGGGCCTTGAGAGATCTGCTGTGCTCTGCGTTCATGGTATAGGAGTTGGAAGACCGAACTCTTATCGCCGAACATGACATGGAACAGTGCTTTGGGGCTGATATTGAAATTCCTCTCAACAGCTTTTCTCTGCATGTCAACCGGCTCGTACTCCACCGGCTCGGAAGGCAGCTTAAATTTCGTAGTATCTTTATCAGCTCTGCCTGGTTGCAGACCTCGATCGACTCGAATCATAGCTTTCAGCTCCTTATCTTTGTGTATCCGTGCCGCCGAGGGTCCGCTATCAAACGGAGTTGTTACTGGCACATCTTCCCAACTTTCCATGCTAGGGCTTCTCGAAGGAGCCTCATTTTCCATTCTGAGTAAAGTTGTCATCGTAGTCTCAAAGTCTTCGGCCTCTTCCGCCTGAGATATGTCCACGAGGTAATTGAGCCGGCGTTGGAGAAGGCGCAGTGGCTCTAAAAAGGTCTTAATTGTGATCCTTGTGTAACCTCCGAATGAAGCACCTTCGCGCAAATGCAGGAAGAGAAAATCGCAATCCTTTCCAGGAGCTGCGGTAACCTCGGAAATATTTTCCATCGATACGCCGGTCGTTAGGACTAGTCCAAGATGATGGCTGTAGAAGTATAAATCATGCTGTGTTACGTACACTCGCCCCGGAAATTCCTGTTGGCTATCAGGACTCCAAGTGGCACGGAAAACAAGTAAAAGCTTGTGATCTGTTGGCACATTAGGGAAGAGCATCCGGAATTGCGCATCTTGCATTTTTAGTTCCAAGGGATAATTGTTAGGAAAAGTTTCAGGTTTGGCAACCGTCTGATTTTGTGAACGCATAGCATCCGCATCCACACTGAGTGCCTTTCGATGAAGCACATTGCTCGAAATGGGGCTTTGAGCCGCATCAGCCGCCGAGCCTAAGGAGAGAGGAGCCGGTTCCGGATCTACAGAGTCATCGCCCTTTAGCTTGGGTGATGGTTGCAGAGATCGTGTGTTGGGCGTAGGCGATAGAGATCGATTTGGAGCTAAGGAAGAGCCATCTTGCCCTTCCCTCTCGAGGCGATTAATATGACCCCAGTTATGGCTACCCCAAAGATTTGCCATGAGACCACTCGGCATTCCACCTGTGGAATCACCTCCAGAGATTCGAATGCCACGGTCCCCACTTACAATGACTGCAGCTTTGCTCAGGTTTGTCGGTGCCGGTGGATTCGCCAAGGTCGATGGAGCCAGTGTACTGTCAGTCTCCATGAGGTGCAGTTGCATGAGCTGAGACTTGGGAGCTATGGTAGTTTGAGTAATCGCGGGAGTGGAGAGCGGTAGCATGTTGTGACTCGCAGAGATAAGACTCGCTATCCCTCCTGAAGAAAGGGGGACAGGAACATCAGGCTGAGAAGTGGATATTTTGCGATGCAGATCAAGCTTCTGCATAAGTCTGTCTCTGGTCCGTTCTCCCTCTTCTTTACTTGTGACAGACCGCCGGGGTCCAGTAACATCAAAGCTACTCCTTGTTGCCAAGTTACCGGTATCGGGGTTTGCCAGAGACAACGATCCTGTAGTATTCGTCTTATCGAACCCTCCCTCCCCAAAGTCTTCGCTACCGTGGCTTGCGTGGCCATCAGCTGGTTTAGCAGCAAACTCAGGGACAGAGGGAGGTGTAATGGCAAAAGCGGGATCCACCCCACCGCCAAGCTTAGAAAGACTGTCTTTGGCACTGGCATCCAAGGCCCGATTTTTTGCGACTTCAAACGCTTCTAACCACTCCATTAGCTGTCCCTGATTTTCCGCTTGCAGTAGAATGGCTTGATTTTTTGTCTTCACTTCAAAGCAAAAGCGCCGATCCTCTTGAACGGCAGGCTTGACATTGCAGAGCAGGACACCGATCTTTTCACTCTCCTCAACTCCACCGGATTGAGAGCCTTGAACCAGCCATCCAAAAATACCATTTTTGACATAGAACCAACGCCGAACCCAAGCTGTTCTAGCTGGCTTTCCCGATATTGTTCGCAAGAACAACCATCCTTGCTTCCCTAAGGCTTGGTTCCTCTGTGATTGAACGTTAACAGTAGACGGTCCTTTTGAACCTAGAAAGGCGACGGTAGACGAGTTATAGTCTTCCAACTCTCGAGAGGGTTTTGTGACTTGAGCTGCTTCATCTCCGATCTCTCGCCTTGCAAGCTGCAATTCACGTCTGAAAGCGCCTTCACTTGCTTCTATTTCCTTACTCCACCCCCTCACGCGATCCATCTCATTGCCCCACTTTATGAAGCTAGATTCGCCAGCATCACGCGATTTCTTGATTTCCCTCCATTGATCTGAGCAGACACGAACTAGAAGCTTGTCTAGGGTATAACGGAGTTGAGGTGCCAAAACGCAAAAGTCTAGAGCTGCTTTGAGGTATGCCTTTCTGGTCTCGTAAACCTGAAAAGCATCCTCGCGGAGAGCGGATGGTTCTTTCGTTTTCGATTGGCTTAGTGATCGAGCTAATGTGTTGTCGAAAACTTTCTGTGATTGCTCTAGATATCTGCGGGCGTCTTTAAAATTCCGCAATCTGGAAAAGGGCAAGTGTTAACTCGAAGCACCTCAAGAGAACTGCTGGGTTCTACTTACTCTGCGCCCATGAATGATTTTATTGGTTCTATCACATTTGCTTCCATTTTCTTCATGCTGTAGACCACATGAGACCACCATTCCTTCGAGCCGTCTCCGAACCTCCTCATTGCTAACAGAGTATAATCATGGTCAAGAACTGCCTCAGATATGTTTGATGGCGGGACCGATCGGAGTATGAAGTTATGGAATGTCTCTTCTAGTGATGTGGCATCATGGACGAGCTTCGTCATTGATTTGACGTATGCATCGAGCCATCTTTCAATAATCTCGACCTGGTCTGAGAAATGCACTGCCGAGGCGCGGAACGTAGGAGAGTCGAGAGCTGCTTCCTTCAAGCCAACAGGAATTAGGCTCACTGGCCTGTCAACTGGCGGAGGCAGCTGGGCAGCAGACTCAGACATGCTGACGATGTCGGCGTGGGAACATTCAATAACTGAGAGCTGCCCTCATATCCATAGTTTATGGAGTACCCAGTTATTAGTCTATGTCAGCCTTAGAGAGGCCCATTACGCCAGCACTGACCTAAAACGTTAAACCTAAGGCATTAATTAACATGCGACGTAATAAGGCATCGACCAGTGCAGATCTCACAGACAGATCTAGATGTCTCTATCGAAACTGCAGTATTGACGGGTTTCAAAAAGATGAGATTAAAAAAATGATAGCTGTTATAATGACTGTTCTGCTAATCTCAGCCATTTACTTTATGTGAGCATGCAAGATGGTGAAATATGCGCTGTTGACTTCTGCTCACAAAGGTGTCAGCCTCGCCATCCCTGCGCACTCGACGTCGCTTACCCGGATTCTTACTGTGAGTTGAGAAGCAGAGCAGGAGACTTGGATGAGTCTAATTAAAGATGCTCCTATCAGGGTATACCATATTACAACCGCGACGGTTAGGTTTAGATTTTGTTTGCCGGACACCTTGTGTGGCCGCGAGGAGGTCATTTCCTCCAGCGGCCTCTCTAGATTTTTTGAAGCTTATCGATTTACTTGGAAAGCCCTCGCCCAAAAGCACTTTGTTGGGCTGGTCCTCGTGGTGAGGCAGGGTAAGCCTAAGTACCTGTCATACCTTTTTGAGTTGGTCATTTTCGGTTTGTGCCCGTTCATCACCTCGCAGTTGCATGTCCGTCGAATATGGTGCATAATTCTGTAAATGTAGGATTGCGTCCTACCAATCCATTGGTTGGTCTATGCTTCGGTATCTACTGATCACCAGGTCGAGAACGGCGTATCCAAATTGACATTCAAACACCGGGGTTCTGTGGCGGAGCTGATCTCACCAATGGCACGACGGCCTATTCCGCTGCACGAAAGAGCCGGGCGACATGTCCGTAGGTGCGCAGGAGACATAGCATGCACAAGAGGAAGGCCTAATAGCGGCTAATCAAGCGTCGACAGCGATTGCTTAGATCTACGAGCGCCTGCGTTTTGCATGTATCCCTCAAGCACCCAGCTTACTACCTGCAGGTAGTTGCTGTGATGGAGGTTATCTCGCTGTAATAAAGCCTACAGTGCTTCGTATCTCCAACTGCATCTCTCTGGGCTCCGGCTGTGGACAGGAACTTGAGGCGTAGCATGCTCCCATTCTTGCCTGTCACTCACAGAGCGCGAGAGTCGCCAAACAGTGGAGCCTAGGAAAGGGTTCATGATCATCTACAGCTCTGTAATTGGTGTTTCACAGCTATTTCAACGCATCCCTGCACCCCGGACTCCGCATCTGGCACGTGAACGGATCAATCCGGAAGGCCTAGCCCACTTCTCTCACACACAGCGTTGAGTGATCCTACTGCCTCTCTCCACAATCGTGATATCAATCGCAACTCTAATCTACCGTACTCTGTGCAGATCACTCTGCGATCACACGTCGCGCCTCGACGAGCGACTATTGGCGAGGTGCGTTGGTGCTGCATTTTGCCCCACGACTAAGCTGGGCACGCTGGGAACCACTTTCTTTCGGCCAGTCATCCGAAGTACCCTAGCAACAACTCCGTCTCACGTCCGTTGACTGCCAATTCTCGAAGAACCGCAACTCCTCCCACCTCCCGAGCCTGCGGGCAGCCCCGAATGAATCGATATTAATGGCAATGAAGCGGTCTCTTCTGTGATGAGCGCATGTGTAGGTCTGCGAAGATATCGTAACCTGCCAGTTCATAGCCGTTTGTCGGCGCTCTATGATGTCCTCAACCCAAGGTGCTTTCAGTTATCAGGTCAAAAGTGGCAACGACTTCCGGAATCCCAGCGACTCAGCCAAGAATGCAATGTCGATGCAGTCTGATTCACTCGATATTGAGCAGTTTATGCTAGACAACAATCCCCAGCAACAGATCACTTCATTAGATCAATCCGCGTCTTCTCCTCTCGATGTTGTCGGTGCGTCTCCCTTTGGCAGCGAGTTTCCCTTTCCCTATCCAGGAACCATCTCAGAAAATGGCTCCCAGCCGGATTCAAAGTTCGACAAATCGACCGATCCTTACGGTGTAACAGGCCCAGGCTCCACACCAGGGCATCAAAATTCCATTACGTCCCTTCCAGCGGGATCCGGAGCCGGCTTTAACAGCGCACACCCTCGAAAAGCCAGTGTTAGCGGCTCTGATGATGCAAGCCCCAGCAGTAACCGGGCAAGCGGAGCCGGCCTTGACAGTGGATATACTGATGAATTCTCAATGAACAGTGGAAGGGCAACGGAAGGGAGTGATGCAGGAAGCAAATCGAAGGATGGCAAGACCGTGGCGCCGCCGCCGCCATGGAGCGAACTGAAAACAAAGGCAGGAAAGGAGCGAAAGAGATTACCTTTAGCGTGTATCGCATGCCGGAGAAAGAAGATTCGTTGCTCTGGAGAAAAGCCGGCCTGCAAGCATTGTCTTCGATCACGCATACCTTGTGTCTACAAAGTTACCACCCGCAAAGCAGCCCCACGTACAGATTACATGGCTATGCTGGACAAGAGACTAAAAAGGATGGAGGAGAGAATCATCAAGATCGTACCTAAGGAAGAGCAGGACGCTACAGTATCAGTTACGAGAGCTGTTGTGAAGCCTCCACTCCCTGGAACAACTCCCACTCGCACGTCGGGTAAAAAGCGCGGCGCTGAAGAGGCATTCGGGCAAGAACTAGAAAACTGGTCGAAATCAGTGTCCACTGCGCCGACTGAAAACGGGGCCAAACCAACTTCGCTGTTAATACAGGAGGCTGAAGAAGGAAAGCTTTTACTAGAAGGTGCTGAAGCATTACCACCGAAAGATATTCAAGAACATCTTGCAGAGATATTCTTTGAGAACGTATACGGTCAAACGTACCACTTGTTGCACAAGCCGAGCTTTATGAGAAAACTGAGGTTAGTCTACTCTGTTGAATGCATATTACGTCGTTCTGACCAAGCAAAAGGGCCGGTACCGTACCACCGGTTTTGGTTCTTACAGTTTGTGCGGTTTCGGCACGGTTCTCTACACATCCAAAACTTAACACAGCACCTGCATTCTTAAGGGGCGAAGAATGGGCGTCTGAAGCTCGTGATATTGTAATGAGACGGTATGAATGGCCTAACATTACCATTCTGACTTGCCTGATAATTCTTGGCCTGCACGAATTTGGAACATGCCAGGGCGGAAGGAGTTGGGCATTGGGCGGTCAAGCAATCCGAATGGCATATGCATTGCAGCTGCATAAGGATCTGGATTATGACCCACTCAAGCACAACGGCACAGCAGAGCTCAGCTTTATTGACCGTGAGATTAGACGAAGAACGATGTGGGCATGCTTTCTTATGGACCGATTCAATTCATCAGGGACGGACAGGCCAACATTTATGAAGGAAGAGACGATGAAGATTCAGTTGCCGATCCGCGAGAAATATTTCCAATTAGACATGCCAGGCCCGACAGAGAACCTAAGAGGGGATGTACCGTACCCTATTTCTGATAGTAGTGGCGGCCTATCCGATGCTCATGATAACATGGGGGTAGCGGCATATATGATACGATCTATTGCCCTGTGGGGTAGAATTATCAATTATCTCAACCTTGGCGGCAACGAATTAGATCCCCATCCTATGTGGCATCCGGAGTCGACTTACGCAGAGCTTATAAAACAAACAGAAGCATTCATCGACGAACTACCCGACTTCCTGAAATATAGGCCGGAAAACCTCCGTACGCATGATACGGAAGGTTTAGCCAACCAGTTTTTATTTTTGCACGTTTCCATCCAGCAAAATATTCTGTTCATGAATCGATTTGCCGTCCCTGCGCAGCCAGGCGGTCGCCCCCCGAAAGATGTTCCTAAGGAGTTTGTCACAAAGGCGGGGGCGAAGGCGTTCGAAGCTGCAAATAAGATATCAGAGATCCTCCGAGACGGCGAATCCTATTTTATTTGCGCTCCATTCACTGGATACTGCGCCTTTCTCTCGAGTACTGTTCATGTATTTGGAGTATTCTCTAAGAATGCCATAATGGAAGCAAGTTCTAAGAGGAATCTCGCCACGAATGTCAAGTATCTGTCGAAAATGAAACGGTATTGGGGAATGTTTCACTGGATGTCTGAGAACCTCAAGGAGCAGTATAAGATGTGCGCAGATGCGGCACGACAGGGACCGTCAGCCAACTCAAACCCGGCTGCAAACCACATATTCCAGTATGGTGATTGGTTTGACCGATACCCTCATGGTGTCTCTCAATCCGCATTCGAGGATCCGGCATCTGGTATCAAACAAGAAAAAGGTGATGACGCTGTTCTGGAACAGAAATCGGATTATCACACTGTCGAAGAGTTCTTCCAAACATTGTCTCCACTTCAACCGCAGGATAAAGCAGTAGCAAAACCTGTCAAACAGCGCAAAGTACGAAGGGGCCAGGCACCGCAACAAGAGCAGCAAGACCAATCTGAGGAGCTCCAAACTGAAATTGCTGATGACATGGCACATATGGTGCCACAACAACAAATGCAAATGCCATCCGCTCATACTGTACCACAATTCAACCAGATGAGCCCTTCTGCAACTGTAAATATGTATCCACAGGGCTATTATAACAACGATCTTTTTCTACCTCCACACCAACAAGGTATTCTGCCCCATCTCGATCGACAGCTAGTTTTTGGAGCCTATGCGGGCATGGATCCTACATCTCTGAGCTCTCAAAATATGCTTGATAGCGCTAACGCTTGGGATATACAAATGGGAGGCATGACTGGCTTCACAAATGAGCCAAGCAGTGCATGGTTTATGCCATTCAATATGGAACCGCCCGAGATCAACCAAGATGGAGATGTCTTCTCTAGTTTTGGGACAATGGGAGGATTCTCGATGGATGGGATGCATGTAAACAATGGTGGAAATGGACTTGGTGGTCAAGGTAACGGATAACCTCGGACAAACTGTCCTTATGGGCTCGACGGTGTTTGGTGCTTGGTGTTATTGTTGGTCTTGCTGGAAAGTCTGTGGATTATACCATTGGGAAGGATGAGTTAAGGCATATGGTGTTGGCAATATCTCCTTTCATGTCATATATGAAGGACCTAAAAAGGACTATGGTGCATAAAATTATTTAATTATAGTGGGAGAGTTTACCTTAAAATATGGTGCCTATTTCCGAATCTCAAATCTTCATTCCTGACGTCGTGTCTCGTCCACTGTGCAGCCAATCCTGTTTGCAACTAGAAGTATTGTGAAATAACCACTACCAATCAACCATTTGGTATGAAGAGAAAAGCTTAGAATAACCAGCTTGTGCATACCATGAGGAAAGGAAATATGGAAATAAAAACCAAGGACGATATTATCAGGGAAATAGATTTGGACACATTGCTACAAGGTAGGAAAACACCAAGTTTACCTCAGCAGCGTGAATTATGTGCCTGTTCTGGGGTTTAGTGAGGTCAGCCTCGGGAAGCAAAACTAGAAAATTCAAGTTTCAGACAGGGAAGCCTTCTCCTTTGGTATCTCTCTCTGTTGTATCTATTTCGTACTAGAACAATACTACAATAAAGAATCCCAAATGGAAATTCCCGCAACAATTTGCATCTTTCACAGAGTCAAATCTATAAAAGACCCATGCTAAGCAGAACACCAGTGATAGATCTGACCCAAATACCTTCATAAATTGTACTATACATCATCAGAAGCCTTACCCTTGCCTTTCCTCGACCTCTTCTTCTTTTTCTTCGCCTGCACAGCTTCCAAAGCGCCATCGACGTCCATATCGTTGGCTGCATTTTCTCCAATGACAACCTCCGGCCCGTCTTCATTCCCAAAGGTCTCCTTTCGCCATTGGCGCAGGCGAGCTTTCTTTCCAAGCTTCTTCTTATCCTTGCGCTTTTTCTCTGGATCACGGAAAGTGGCCATTTTCTTCAACCCAGCAAACTCATTAAGTGCGGTATCAGGGGCCATGAGGATATCCCGTGCCGTAAGTCCAAACGAAGTAGGCGAAGTCTCTCTATAGCGGAAGGTGGATTGCCCAAAGTTTAGAGCTAAATCGAGATCCATCTTGCTGTCCACGATTTCCTCGATCTTCTTCCTTTCCAATCGAGCAGCTTTCTTGTTGGCAGCCTTCTCTTGTTGTCGCTCTTTCTTCGATTTGGGTCGCTTTCTCTCCTCGTTGTCACCGTCCTCTTCCTCATCATCTTCGCCATCCACTTCCTCATCATCCTCATCCGATAAAGTAAAGGCAGGTCTCTTCTGCTTTTCCTCTTCTTCCTCGAATTCTGGAATAAGATCTTTAATATCAATATCATCATCCCACTTGGGCTTCTTCAATTTTTTCTTTTTGTTAGCTTTCTCACCACTGGCAGATTCAGAGCCATTTTCTGATCCTGAACCTTCCTCTTCCTCCTCCTCTTCAGCGTAGTAATCTTCGCCGAATTTTCGATTCATCTCCTTCTCCCATGTTTCATCGTCCCAATCATTCTCAAGGAACTTCGTCCAATCTTCATCCTTGAGAGCCTTGCCCTTCAAGCCAGCCGCTTTCTTGATTTTCTTAAGTTTCTCTTCCATCTCTTCAATCTTCAAGCGTCTCAATCGTGCCCTTTCTTCTTCTCTTTCACGCTTTTCAGCCTCCTTCTTTTCACGTGCCGCCTCTCGCTGCTTCTTTCTGCCACTCGCTTCTTCACGTCGGACCGATTTTGCAGCGGTGACATCTCTGGCGTACGTTCTGAGCACTTCATTGCTGCCTTTGGGGTCCTCAAACCGGAGATTATATGCCGCCTCGAATTTCTCAATACGCTCCTCTTCTTCATCATCATCGGACTCGAGCGGCTGGAATCTACTACCTTCGAGAGGTACCCAAGCCCTAGCGGACAAAAAGTTCGAAAGAAATGTCTCCGGGTCTTTATCAGCATTGGCCACATCGAGATCGACCTTGATATTCTGTTTTCGAGAAGGATGAACTCCTTGGCCAGTCTTTTCCGGGGCCGATTTTGGAACAAGGAATCCCCCATCTTCATCTTCTGAAGCAGAATCATCCTCAGCCGCAGCATGCATTTCCTTTACGAGCGTCTTTTTCAGTTCCTCCTGTTCTTGAGCGAAAGTGAGCGGCACTTGCTTCTCCTCTTCCTCTCCAACATTGCCCTTCAATAGATTTTCGCGGTGATAGTCCCTTAGGTGCATTGGCTTCTCCTTTTTCTGCTCTTTTAAATAATCTTCTGCTCCCTCCTCAATCGGAGTGTAAAATGTGGTCTTGGTATCGTAGACTCGAGGATCTTTTTTCCGAATTGCTTCGAGCGTTGCAGAAATTTCAGCATCCAAGGCCTCTGTAGCAAGGAAGCCCTCATCATCTTCGGTTTCGTCCTCGGAAGAATCCTCCTCGTCATCATCTTCGTCATCATCTCCAGATTTCGACTTCTTCGAGTATTTCTCTTCCACTACAGCAACGTTAATATAAGAGATTATTTTTGATTCTGATTTTGATGTTTGACTTACATCTGTGCAATTCTTCTCTCTTTTTGTTATGCTCGAACCGTCTCGCATACTCTTCGTTGATATTAAACTCCGGATTCAATTCGGCGCCCCCAGACTCAGAATCGCTAGAATCGCTATCCTCCAACAAGCTAGGCTTCTTCGCCTTGGATAAATCATTGTGCTTTACTTTCTTTGATCCATTCACTGATAGGCTGTCACTTAATCCTTCCGCCTTTCTCTTCGCCATTATAAAAAAAAAGGTCTTGCTAAGTGGCGTGCAGGCTGCTCGAGGAACTTTTTTAAGAAATAAATCCTTAGTGCAAAATTGGCGGGTCCCCGAAGTTGTGCAGAACGTCGTCCCGCATGAACCACACTAACCAGTTTCGGAACAGACCTCGTCATGCTGTAGCTTGCGTGCCTATTTCCCCCCCGACGACTTCAAGATACCCAGGTTTCTGAATCTGTCCTCAGCAACACCCGTTCATATTCAATTCCGCATTAATTTAGAGACTTGTCTTATTATTGTGATCGAGGCCCGTAGTCTCCAACCGAGTGTTTACATATTCCCGCGGGAGTCCGCCTGAGTTACCATGGCTGATACCAACGCGCCAAAGCCCAGCAGTAGTGTAAAGCTGGTTCTCCTTGGCGAAGCTGCTGTTGGGAAGGTACTACTTTACCATTTTACCTAGTCGGGATAATTATTAATTGTGTTACAGTCCTCTCTGGTACTACGATTTGTGAACAACGACTTTCAAGAGAACAAGGAACCAACTATTGGAGGCACGCATAACTCGTTCCTCGATTCTAGCAAACACTATAGCTAACGTATGATATATTATAGCTGCATTCCTGACACAAAAGTGCAACCTCCCAACCCGAACAATCAAATTTGAGATATGGGATACTGCTGGCCAAGAACGCTTCGCTTCCCTTGCGCCGATGTATTATCGAAATGCCCAAGCAGCTCTTGTTGTATATGATCTCACCAAGCCAACTTCGCTGATCAAGGCCAAGCACTGGGTCGCAGAACTTCAAAGACAGGCGTCTCCTGGGATTGTCATCGCATTGGTTGGGAATAAGCTAGATCTCACAAACATGGGAGACGACTCAGGTGACCGCGGAGAGGAGGAGGCAGCAGATGAGGATGACAACGGCGATGCGAGAAAAGTCTCTACAGAGGAGGCAAAATCATATGCTGAGGAAGAAGGATTGCTCTTCTTCGAGACTAGCGCAAAGCTTGGTACTAACGTGACTGAAGTTTTCCAAGCTATCGCAAATGCAATCCCAGAGACATCTCTAAAGGGAACCCGTGGCCCTGGTGCCTCACAAACAGGAGCAGCAAGAGGTGGAGAGGATCAATCTAGGGTCAACTTGACTGGACCAAGAGATACTTCATCAAAGGAGGGGTGCGCTTGTTAACATTGTTTAATGATATGTTTGTTGTTCTTGCTCTCGGTTCTTTGGAGTAATTGGACTTTCAACTTTTTGAAATTTATGCTTCAAGTATGTGTATAGCTATGTCTTAGCAACGTTCAGAACCCAAGAGTTCCGTATTACTTTGTCGTGAGTCAACATGTAACATTAGTAGAGAAGAGCTAACAAATACCAAAGAATGGTTGCGATGCCATAACCCACAAATAGAACCAAGAGACCGATATTTCTGCAAACATTATCTGCAGCTCCAATACATTCTAAGGTACTCTCACCTTGTTCTGGGCTAGCCCCGTGCGGTCGTCTGGTACCCTGTAATGGGCTTCCTTCCTTAGAAATATGCACTTCCATCCGAATGCTTACTTGATAAGAGTCCTAGAACTTAGGACCAGGAAATAAAACAATCGTGCAGAAGAATTATGTACCATTACTATTATACATCCAATCCCAACAGCTCTCTAAGAGATTTCTATATTCCTGGCATCCCGATGACCCCTCTATATGCTGGCACCCCTCGAGGTAAGATATATACCACAAAAATAGCACTCAACGCCACAAAGAGTCCAGTGATCCTCTCAAAAGCGGAGTGAAAATAGATGGCCGTCATGAGTAGCATGAACCAGCTCAAGGCCACGACAACCATAACAAGCTTTGAGCCAAGATCCCAACGTGCAAGTTCATCGCCTTGAAAATTTGGATCCTGCCGAGCTTCGACTTCAGCCAGTTTCACAGCGCCATCAGGCATAACTATGGTTCTCTCGTCCTTTATCCATGGATGTCGCAGGATCACATGCAGAATCTCCTCAAGCAGAAACATGCTTCCCATCACCAGTAGAAACACATGGCCACTTATATCATGGCCGCCTCTCCATTTCCCTCCACCAATCTTGCATGCCGCTGCTGTAGCATATTGCTTCGCAGCGTTGACGCCTGATAAAGGTTCTTCACTCCGTACCGCATCCTCGGCAATTTCGCATCGCCCACCTGTGAGGACGAAGCTTCGGTCAATAAGAGCCGGTCCAAAGAACCATTGTGTAACGAATATCCACCATAGAGTGATCAGTCCCCATCTCAAGATACCCCGCAATCGGCGCGGTGTCAAGGTCAAAGACGCAGACGGACCGGTCGACGGGTGCGTGAAGAGGAAGTAGAAGAAGCTAACTGTAATCCAAATCCAGCCGCGTTTCACAAAGAACTGGTTAAAGACATTGCTCTTCTTCGCAAAGTACGACGGCGCCGAACTTTGGTCATAAGACTGCGATGCCGTATTGTAAACAGCGTTCCGAGTAGCTGGGTCGAGGAGGGCGTAGATCGAGCCAAGTACTAGAGTGGTAGGATAGATTGAGATGAGAATAATCTCAAGAGTTGTAGGTAGGAATGGAGACCTTGGAGATACCGGCTTGGAGGATTTAGAAGATGCCTGCGTGGTGGCGGGTGTCGTAGAAAGTGATTCTGTAGCTGGCGGCATGTTGATAAATTTGCTGCGAAGGAAGCAGTGATTTGGTTGCCACGGAGTTCCTGAGACTGACTACAGCACGAGGGACATTAGAAACATGATAATTGCGATGCGCAAATTTCAGATCAAACGAAGCGCATCAAGACACGACGTAGAAAAACGACTGGGTTTGTGGTAGAAAAGAGGCACGAACGTTCAAGGCGCAGCAGTGCGATGACGTGTGTGGGCGAGCTTCGGACGGCTTGGGTCTTTGCGGAATCGAATACCCGGGATTGGGGTGGGAACAACAAACGCAATTTAAGTGCGGTGTCAGCCCCGGAGAGAACCCTGGTGGTTTGAGACGTTCACACGTATAACCGCTGGTCGGTTGTCTTGATCTTCTCAAGATCCCCCCAGAAAAGACAATATCACGGAACACCTCTCAATCGCACTCTCCACAGCCGCCATCATGGTATCCACGCGTGGTCACCCAAAGGACTTCCCTGAGCCAGACCTCACCCCCTCAAGGACCTCGACCCCCTCACGAGCCAGTCGCAACAGCAACAGCAACAGCAGCAGCAGCAAGAATAACAGCAAGAAGGCTGAAGGAAAGTGGGCGCACAAAATCTCCAATGTGACGCTGGTGTGGCTCCTTGTCTCTCTCCCTCTGGTCGCATGGGATACGGGCTATGTGCTCTTGCGACCCCATTCCATGCCTGGCGGATTTCTACACTGGCCCCTCTGGGTTCCATATGACTTGTATGGCAAAATTGATTATATCTACGGCTGGCCAGCGTTTGAAGCGCACAACGGTTTCACCTCAGCACAAGGTACTTTGAATGCGATCGAGTCAGCCATGTACGTTTATTATCTGTACGTTATGTACAAGTATGGGCGACAAGCTGGTAGTGATGGTCGCGCACAAAAGAGTAATGCCGGCCCAGGATTCTTCGCTCAGCGCTCTGTCGAGGGTCGATATGGTGCCATTGCTGCAGTAGTGGTCTACACCGCAGCGGTCATGACGCTTAGCAAGACCGTTCTATACTGTGAGTTTGCCTTCATTAGCTGCAGATACTTGCACCTTTTTTTGGCTCTTACTGATTCCTTGCCTTGAAGGGCTTAACGAATACTTCTCCGGTTTCGAGAACATTGGACACAACACTGCTATTGATCTTTTCTTCATGTGGATCATTCCAAAGTAAGTAGTGATGTGTTGCTGTAAACCTTCGGTTTGCTGATAGTCCTCTAGCGGTGCCTGGCTTGTCCTTCCAGCATATATCATATATGAGGTGGGAGGCGAGCTGCTAGAAGCTCTGACCAAGGCCACTGGGGTTCCCAAAACTATTCCTGAGGACACTATTATTGTTAAACGCGAATAATTTGTTCAACGCGCTCGATAGGGGGCAATTAACGCTCCCTTCCTTAGAGACTGGCTTTGGATAAAAGCAAGGCGCCTTTGCCTTCGGACGGATTGAGGTAAGTTATATAAGAGACCTCTCTTAATGAGCAGTTATATCTGTGTCTGGATGGAAGTGTAAAAATAGGAAGTGGGAAGTATCCAATATTTGAAGCAGTGGAGCGTTACAAATTCTGGCGTTGTAGTGAGGCAGGAGCATGGGGTAGACGAAGAGAAGCCGCAAATTTACGATTGTATAGTGGAAGGCATGGATCGTCTTATCAAATACCCGTTACCGTAAATAAAAGAGAAAATAAGGTATAGATAGATACCTAATATAAAAAACTATTGTTTAGCTTCAAAACATCGAGACTTCACTGTCAGGTGCGCGGGGGACGGGAAGCGTTTTTGGAAAGGGGCTAGTAGATTGCCATCGTTTGAAAGCTGGTATCGCGGATATAAATTAAAAGGTCTGGCGGGCCAATGAGTAAAAACAGGCATCCAAACAGAAATGAAGTATTGAGTCATAATTCATTTCCCGCTTTCGTCTCACAATAAATCCCAAAACGCCTGAGCTCCTGTAAGAACCAAACCTATGATAGGGGAAATGAAAAATATTCCATATACTCCAGCTTATGCCAATGCTGATGCTGATACTGATGCAAGCGCTGATCCTGCCAAAACTTCTTCAGAACCCATCCTCTTATGGACAGTATGTCCCACTCCAGATCCAATTCCCTTGGCTCTTCCTTTTGCCACCGCACTAATTGCTCGTCCAACTGCATTCAGATCCCCAAGCAACGTAACATGTCCACGGTCACTCCTTATCCGCCCTCGATATACCGTTTTATATCCCTCAGGGAGCATTGACTCCCGGGCCAGAACCACTCCATCGCCACTGGCAAAGGCAAGGTTGTCGTAGGCATCAGCACAAGCTATCCCATCTCTGCCGTCTACTTTTGCTCCATACACAGTTGGAATAGATTTATTGTAGATGACGGCCAGCGGTGGGTAACGATTCGATTCCGAGAGTTCTGGCTTGAAGTGAAGTTCCTCCTTAAATTTCTTTACCTCTGCGAGCGTACGCCGGAGATATTCTATAGCTTTGTCGCGAGGGATGGTGACTGCTGTTGCGATGGAGGTGTTTGTACCTTGAGCTTTACTGATCGTATTTTTGTTCTGATTACCCATTTGGGGTGCTAACGTCTTATCCCGAGCAGGCTCGACGCTACGGAGCGCGTCTTCAGCCTTTTCAATGACGGGAGATGCGTTAGATTCTGAATGAGACTGCACATGATGGGACTTTTCAGTCTCCTTGCTTGCGACAGATGTAGAGGACTGCGCAGCCAAACTCAGTCTTTTTACAGGACTGGGTAACCCCAAACTCACTGGTCGATTTAAGATCCGTAATGATGGGATAGACTTTGGAGGAAGCGGTGAATCCGTACACGGGGACCATCGGTACTTTATCCAGTCGTCCAGGTTGAAGAAGTCTACAGGATAAGCTTCCTTCGTGTTAATGTCGATAAAACATCTGCCATCTTCCGGCAAGAGCAGAAAGCTGGTTCGAAGTGTGAAGTTCACTTGTGCAGTTAACACTCTGGAACTTAACAATACAGCATCCCCATTTCTAAAGGGGCCAAGAATATTGACACACCCATTCGGAACCCCTGCATAGATAACTCCTGAGAATAGTTCCGGTCGAGAATTGACTACATGTCGCGTGATCAACCCTCCCAAACTATGTGCTATGACGAGGGCGCCTTTGGGTCCACTTGGGTCCAGATTGGATGGAAGTTTTTCCAGAAACCGAGTAAACTTTCGGCTCAGAAGATGCGGACTAAGTCGCCAGTCATATCCATAATCCCATATTCTCAATTTCCCATTTTTCGCATTTTCACATTCAGAGAGACGCTTGAATAATCGTTTCGAGATATCCACTGGCCCAATATTCTGTAGCATTCCCGAAGGAAATATCTTCTCTTCCATCCTCTCTTCATCCTCTGGCTCCAGACCGACCTCAAGGTCGACTTTTCGTATATTCAACCCCACCTTAACAGGTACCCACAACTGTCTATGCGGTGGCTTTGCAGATCGCAAAACTGATCCTCTGTACCCACCAAGAATAACAACATCACCCGTTAAAGTTTCCATAGCTTCGTCCAAGAAATGATGGTTACTTCCCTCTGAAACTGGTTTGGAGGATTCAATAGCAGCCTCTGGTGCCGCTGCTGCAGCGCCAATCACCCCAGGTGCTAATAGATGACCCTGGATATCAGGTAATCCTGTTTTCCTCGCCGGACCTCCAAGGATATCTGGGACCACGTTAGTATCTGACTTAGATCTAACATGGCCATCGGCTGAATTGAAGAAACTCCTGGGGAAATTGAAGGGCCGGGATAAGTAGGGCATACTCGGAATCTGGGGAAGTTGCGGCATCCTGAAACTCGATCGGTCCTGTAGCGAATCCCTTATTGCTTTAATACGAGAATTGACTTGTTCCCGTTGGTTTTCAAAACGTGTATCATCTCCCAATGAGGATGCTTTCGATATAGAGTGATAGAGGAGAGATTCATCTGAGGTCGCATGGCGAAGGAGCCCTGGATGTTGCGGCCGCAATGGTGGTCCTGCGTTATGAGACCGGGAGGTGAAGTTATTGGGAGTGGATGAGTCGGAAAGGGCAGAAGGCGTCTGTTCTGCCAACGATTCTCCAGCAAAGGGTTTCGAATTGTTACTAGAAGACGAGCCACCAAAGAAGTTACTCGCATGGGCCACTGAATGTAAGGATGGAATTGAAGATAGGCTTTTTGGCAAGAACTTCTTTAAGGCGTCCGCTCCACCAGAACGGGATCGCTTCCTAATGGATTCAAAAACGCCCTGCAAAGCTGACTGATAACTAGTACCCAAAACAGGGCTCATAAAATTGTGTTTATGTTCCGCCGGGTATGAGGTTGGGGACGCTGCATTAGCATGAGACAGAGACTCATTACGTCCAAAATTGGTCGATCCAATCTTGTTCGCAGAGACCTCTCCGGAAACACCGAATAAAGAGTCTTTCTTCGCCTTCTGTATTTCAACAGAAACTGGTTCTGGATACATCTCTGCATCGCTGTCAGAGAAAGCAGCACCTTCGAAATCTTCTGTAATTGCTGCTGCCTTCTCTGCTGCCGGCGTTCTAGGAGAAGTTAAACGCGTGGCAGCCCTACTTATTGCTAGGCCCATGAGTGACTCGGCATCCTCATCAGAAAGATCTGGCAGATTCACAATATCAGCACCATCGGAATCATCAGTAGCTTCGCTATCGTCCCCGGTGGATGGTGAATTGAGACCCGATGGGCCAGCTTGCGGTAAGGGCTCTGAAGGCATTTTATGGCGAAAAGGCTGCGTGGCCATCTTCAGATTCTTCTCGTGGAGTCGCTCGTAATAGTTATATATTGAGAGGGGTAGTCTCGTGGACGGCCACCGGGCCAGGACTGCCGATGTTCTATGCCTTGTGCTGGAACCGGAACACTCGGAACATGCTTGCTGAAAGCTTTTTCTAGAGTAGATAGAGACAAACTTGTCGATAGGTAATTTTTTTAAAATATACCAAAGGTTATGCGCATCCGCGTGACGTATCGTTGCCTATATGTGTGGNGATTGTGGATCTTCCAGCCTTATCCTTTAATCGTTCTGGAGATCTTCAATGAGGCTGTTCCTGCAAGAAGGTTCCGGCTATTGACGTCAGTTTCCGAATCTGAAGCAACAAATCGCCACGGACCATGACTTGGATCCGGTTGGTATGACTGGGGTGCCCATTGTAGGTTTATATATCGAAAATTGATATTCTACCGCAGTATCCTGGAGGCAAATGTCAGATGGTACCTGGCAGGGCTGACGCTCTGCTGACCGCAGCTCTTCCATGGTTAGGCTTTTGCGAAGCTTAGCCAGACGAGGCTGGCCTATCAGGCGCTGCGGCTCGTACGAGGTGACTATAAACAGGTTATGACTAACCCGTTAGGATGGTTGTTCACTGACGGAAATATATTTGATCTGTAATATCAGCTGGGCTCTGAGTAAGCCTTCCACGATCAAAGAGACATTGGACGACGTGCGATGAGGGGTATTCCGGACGTCTAGCGATGAATCCAGGAGCGTGGGAGCTGATGAAAGCGTTCTGTTTGTTGCATTTAGGGGCTTCCTAGCCAACCGTAGCAACACCAACTCCAACCATCGAAAACCCTCAACCAGTTTTTCCACTTCTCTAGAGATATCGATGCAGCCGGATCTCGGTCATAATCTACTCTTCGGAGATTTTTAACCGACGCCAGGTCTCGACTGCTGTAAAACAAAATCCTCATTGCTTTCTTCCTTGCAAGGCGAGGCATGAAATCAAGCTTATTTCTGACGTCACCTGCTGAGTGAGTAAGTCGAGCAGCTTAATGTTCAAAGATGCCGGTTCATAAGCAGGACGATGGATCTTCGGACGAAGAACCTCTTGTTGATACGACAGCCGCGTTAGCACTTCATTCAAAGAAGACTGTCCGTCTTCAAAAACGCCAACAGAAGAAGCAGTCAGCACGCAAAGTTCATTCTGATGTTCATTCTTTCCTCGACCTCCCGTACGAAGTCCTGTTAGTAGTCCTGAGCTTTTTACCACCAAGTGATATTTTCACCTTGCTCCGACTCAATCAATCAACAAGGAAGTTTATCCTAGAGAATGAAGCGTCAATCGCTCACACAATCAAGAGCCGTCGTTACTGGGTTCTGCAGCAATGTTTCCCATTGCCGGTCTCACTTGAAAATGTGCCTGACTCAGCTCGCCCCGCCTTGCTCAGTAAAAATTGGCAGGACCGTCTGCGCATTCATAAGAATCCTTACCAGCACATCAAACATATCGATCCGTTGACAGTCTGCACATGCATGAGCTGCGTCTTGGCATGGAACAATCTGAATATCATCCTGGACCTAGCGCACTGGCAATCAAATTTTGAAAAGCGAGAACCTCTCCCGATCATCCCTCGGGGTACAAATCCGGACTGGAATGTAAAGCTTTTAGATCGTCATGCAGCGATCGTGACCAAGGCCATCCATAGCCCTCTAGTTCATGCGCGGATACTACAAATACATCTGGACACCACCACCAGCACCATTGTTCGCTCCGGGAGGTGGAAGAAGAAAGGAGAAAAGTCAACAGTACCGCGACCACGGCTCTACCATCTTAGTGACGAAGAAGCAGCTGCTGGTGTGGATTTGTATTTAAATCGTAGTGGTCCACCGAGCTACCAGCCCATCTATATGAGGGATAATTATTACAATGTCGAAGCGTTTGTGCCGAATCGCAAATGGGATAAAGAGCAGCAGAAGTGGCAGTACTACTCGAAATGGCCGAAACCGCATGAAAATGATTTGAGTTGGCTAGTGGCAAGATTCACACCCCAAACCTAAAGCCCACAGCAATTTCTCTGCTATACTATCCAATATTGGAAGCTATCAACTGTAGGAATGTAGCGGATGCCAGGAGAGTATTAAGATAGATGGTGTGACGTGGCAGACCGAAATCTCTTGGTCAAATATTATATCGCCCAATATGAGGATCTCCTTATTGGCGAGTCTTCACGTAGGATTCCTCTTGTGTTCGCCTTCAACAAATACAGGAAAGAAAATGATCAGCGAAGGAGGAGACCCCCAGTCGCATAAGAATGCATACATCAAAATGAGATGATGCGAAACAGCGTAAAAATCAAAGGGTTTTATCGACTGGAGATTTGAGCATCACTTGGGAATGTCTCCAGAGGGCCATAATCAAAGAAACCGGTAGCAATCTACTCCGTAACACGATTCCAAGCGTTGTGGCATATCCTTCGTATGTTTCCAGTATGGCATCGGCGAGGTAAAAGGGGGAGCAAACCAAAACCAAAACTCCAGACTGAGCCACTGAGATCTTTCAGCAAACGCTTTAGCTTTTCCCGCTGGCTCCAGAAGGGTGGACCGCATAAGGCATTGAGGAAAGGCAATGTAACCAGGCGACGTACAGAATTGTCTTCATGCCGGCAGGCCTTTCGGAAATAAACCAACAAACCTGAACCATGAGAACAAAGACACATTAGCAGTCAAGAAGCGGAAGGATGGAGTCTACCATATATTCATTCATTTTCACCCCAACAACATCCCCCTGACCTCGACTTATACAACTGCTCTGGCTGGACAGTTTTGTGTTCAGTCGGCTGTCAAACTTTAACTCAAGTTCCCGTGGAGGACCATAGATCAAACAAGCGTCTCTACGCGGTGGCTGGCAAGACGAGATGCGGACCGGATAAATCCAGATCGATCAAGCTTGATCTAGAGCATAGGGGAATGATGCAGTCAATACCTTCAAAAGAGGTATATAGCCTTCACTGCTGCTCTTCAAATTGGCCATTATAATCCTAATCTCCAATCCAATCCTCTTTTCAAACAAACTATCGTTGTCCGTATTTCTAGGTCTCCGCGCTTAAAGCGTTATTCAGATAGGGTCCGATCCTGTTCAGTTCAACGCCAGCTCATGTTCTCCTGATTGGCATCGTGGTGACCCAAAATATCTGAGATTTGCGGGGTGCATTTCTCGTTGGCGTGTTCGAGGGTGACGTCCAAAAAGGAAACAGAGCTTGTATGGTTGTTCCTTTCTCCAAGTCCTAAAATCTCCCCAGGCGGGCACTACCTACCATATAACATGACGGAGATCATCCATCTCTGGTGTTGCTATCAAGGTAACTCCATGAAGACATTTCCTTCAGGAGCTTTTCAAAGAACTAGGAACAATTGGAAGGGAAATAGCAGCACATCTCCTATCTTTTGTCTTTTGAAAGGTTTATCGACGAGCGGGTAGGGGACATAAAACGTTTCGTTTGCCCTTAATCCTGGGGAATACTCCCCCATTTTGCATTAGGAGTAAGATTAAACAGCTTAAGTGACCGCCACCATTGCAAGCATTTAGGAAACCTCCACTCCTAAATTTGGGCTGTGGGTACCTGTATCCCGGCTCAAAAGACAAGCCTTTGCCGGAGATTTGCAAGACCGCGAGATGGGATGATACCACAGGAAACGTTGCAGGAAAGGATCGTTCTGTATTCCAGAATTGATCGTTCCAGTGGGTATCAAATTTCCCCCAGACTGCCAAGTACAGTACTAGGGGTGTGGCGGTAGGATAGTGGGGGGACTACCTGCTAATTATGGAGCAGCTCGGATTAGGGGATGAAAGAAAGCAATATCATGCTTTAGGATCAATAATCACGCATGGTGGCGAATAATTTGATCGCGGTGGGAAAGTAGGAAACAGGCCTGAGCGAATAGATTAAGGGGATGTCAATAGTTGAGAACCGCGGCTAAAAGTAGTCGGTAATTTCAGCCAAAAAAGCTGCTTTTTCCCTCCGCAAGCCAAGAATGTAACAGCGACCAAAGTTCGCCCCAAGCGCCCGAGCTTTGAATCTTGGAATGAAAGAGCTACTGTAGCATTGGAGCACGAACACACGAAGCGCATGCAAGCCAGCATGTCGCAGTAATCATAAACATAAATCATGCCTTTCGACTCTTTACCGCCGTCGACAGGGGGCCCAGGCTGACGGCGAGCGGTGTAAGGAAATCGCGCAGCAGTGAGCGGTAGTAACTGTATCATGGAGCTCGGGACAGCAATACGTACATCTAAGTCCCCTTAACCCGCTAGAGGGATCGATCCCGCCGCCCAGGATGAAGGAAAAGGGGGCAGTAGCGACCCTGGCTGGACTCGCGTGCTCAGCGCCTGTAGGCTGTTCCGGCCCAGCACCAGCGTGACCGGATTGTAGCGTCTCACTAACAGCTGGCGTGCTCGGCGTGATGAGCTGCTGTAAGTTTGCTGTCGAGATTACGATGGGCAGGAGGGAGCACGCCCATCGTTTGATCGGCTTGAGCGAACTGGACAACAGAAGCACAGAGGTCTAATCCTCTCTTGCGCTCTGCACGAGTGGAATACTCTAGTGCGCCTGTCAAAACCCATTCCACGTCATCAGCTCCAAGAAGATCAGTACAGTGCTGTCGATGATTCTTATCCACAGGTGTCACCACTGATGCTCTATTGCGATTCACTAGCAGGTATGTTTCGTATGGAACACTGGCGATCTCTAGCTAGCGGACACACAGGGGCGGCCAGTGAGGAGAGCAGCGCAGCAATGCCTCACTGCAGGGGCAAGTGGAGGCGTGTGTGTTCTGAACTATGTACCTCCTGGCTGCTGGCGAGGCCCGAGTTTGTCTGGTGGAGGGAAAACTCGTTGGTCGTTGCTGTGGTCGCTGGACAAGCGTGCCTGTGTCCCTGCATTAGCGGATGGGCCAACTTCCACCTATGGCAGCTCGGGTGCACCGTAGGCGGCCTGTCAGCGTGCTGGTCGAGCGCAGGCCCTGCTCCAGCAAACGAGACCTCGCTGCGCAGGAACCAATCCGCGGTGTCCGGGGGCGCCAGATGAACGGCGAAACCACCTGCCAGGTTACATCTCCAGGGTGCTCCCGGTGTTGGCCCTGAGCTAAACCGGAATTGTCTGTTGCCCGCTCCCTCACGCCGGCGGATTTGGCTGATCACTGGCTGGAGCTTCCCCAAGTGGGGCTGCACCCCGGGAGCGGGCGGGCGTGGTTTGTCCTGTTCCTGAAGCCATCGAGGGCCCATCTGCGTCCTGGATGGCTGCAGATTTGCCGCCTGTCAACCCATGCCGCCAGCGAGCGAAATGAGGGCCCGCCAGATGGCTCCTTGGAAGGGCCGCGAGAGCGTCACCAGCCCGGTGCGATCGAACCTCACTAAGCTTGCCCCAGCAGGTTGCGGGCGACTGGCAATAGCTCGTCCCCCTGTCCGGTCGTAAGCCCCGGTGGAGGGCGCCCCAGCAGGTGTAATCTCCCAGAGTTCTATATCTTGCTCCCAGCCCAGCTGTCTCCTCCTGCTTCTTCTTTCTCTCTCCACCCACAACAGCCTTCACTTGCATCACTTTGACTTCGGTCGTCCATTCTTTACAGAATACCACATTCACTTACACTGCTCTTCAGCAACACCTCGTTTTAAAAACCTAAACTCTTTTTCTAACGAAAACCACCTTTCACCACCAAATCAATCAAAATGCGTTTCGCTACCGTTGCCGCTGCCCTTTTCGCCTCTGCCGTCATGGCCCAAGAGAGCACTGTCTACACCACTGACTTGATCACCATCACCGTAAGCTTTAGCTCCAGCTGGATGTCCTGTCCGAATAGGAACTAACAAATGCCTACAGAGCTGCGCTCCCACCGTCACCAACTGCCCAGCTCGCTCCACTGTCGTCAGCACCACCAGCTACCCAGTCGTCACCAGCTCCAGCGCTGCTCCCGTCTACGCTAACAGCTCTGCTGCCGGTGTCCCAACCTCTGCTGCTCCTTCCTCTGCTGCCCCAGTCACCTCCGCTGCTGGTGTCCCAACCTCCGCTGCTCCTTCCGCCCCAGCTGCTTCTTCCCCAGCTCCTCTCTTGAGCACCATCACCATCTCCACCTGCATCCCAACTGTCATCTACAGCACTGTCACCGTCACCCCTGTCTCCACCCCAGCTGCTCCCTCTGCTCCAGCTGGCACTGGCTCCCCAGCCGGCACTGGTGTCTCATCTGGCAACTCCACCCTCCCAACTGGCCCATCCGCTCCCCAGTTCACCGGTGCTGCTTCCACCATCAAGTCCTCTTTCGCCGTCGCTGCCGTCGCTGGTGCCGTCGCCGTTCTCTTCGCATAAGTCATTCCAACGTTAAGTTCCTGGGAACTCAACATGATGCCTTAGTCCATCCGCCTGCCCACTTTGGGCAGGATTTTGGAGGGGCTCTGGCTATGGCTTTTACGAAAAAAGGGGTTTCCTGATTTGTGTGTTGCTCTGCGTTCTCATTTTGCTTTGCGTGTCGATACTTCTTTAGATGCAGGGATGCAGCGACCTTTGGTGTCTGCGTGTCTCGAGCACTTGCTGTTGAATTCTAATGTGGTGGTTGAGCATACGTTGGTGAATTAAGTTTGGATTGGATTGGACTATGGCTACAAGTTTAGCAAGAGTTTCCTCTCAGCTGCTCGGTTGCTCATGGGATCGGTGGTGCCTCTACTGGATTTTGTAACTATAGCAATACAACCAGTCTTCCTAAATCCAAGAGTTGGATCATAATTTTACCTCAGAATCTCGTATCGTGACTGAAGCATAGAATAGCTCCCATTTTGCCCTCAAATCTTATGCTTCGAGAAGGGAAGACCCTGGAGTTCGAACTGGTTCTATTCCTGAAGTGCAATTTCCCGGGGTCGCCTGTCAATGGCTTGTTTCATACTTCTTGATTCGACGGTCCCTGGTCGTCAAGGGTGAAACGTAATTTCCGAGATTTCCCCTTTTCGCGCCCGCAAACACTTGCCCTTTCCAGGAGCATTGCGAATCATTCACTTTGTGCATTAAGTTACTCTGTCTAGACTATGCTGATGTAACAATAATAAATAAATAATAGACTGCTACGCCGTTTTGCGACGCTGGAGAGAACGATGGTCCTGACAGGTATGGTACAGCATAATACACACACATGCCCAGGCTGGTAACTGTCCGACACCGCGCCATCCTCGGCGTCTATTATCTGCTTGGCTTTTTCGGGGAGCGTAGAGAAGGGCGGATCTGCAGTACGTCTTTCCTCTTGTTTGCTATGATCTGGCAGTGGAGTAATTACTTGAAACCGAGGCCTTGGTACACGTGCCATTTAACAGCATGGATAAGAGAAATTATGAAACGACATAATTTTTGTATCAAGGATATGCAAAGAGGGCCAATTCTCAGATGAATATCTTCTGCGGGATTTACACATGGATATGTTGTGATATCGTATATTGCTCGCACGTCGGCATTCAGAGGGCTCGATACTCATTTCTTTAGTACCATAACACTAACCTGAAGTTATTTGCTGTAGCATGAGAATTTGTTTGTTTCCCTTCTGCAGTAGCCGAGAAACCATTACGCAGGACCAGATGCTTGTTGAGCTTGATAGATGCAGAGATCCAGAAGAGATAAGTATCGGGTAGTTGGCTATATGGCATCTAAGCCTGGTCATAAAAATACAAGCATATAATTTCTGCCATCTATATCTTATTTCTTCTGTACGTGCGGAGTTTAGAAGTACAAAGAGAATGCTGGATCCTGGTTAGGATGGGCGAGCCAGTGGTACAAAACCTGAGGCACCAACAACGTTAGTCTTGGCGATACGATTCCAACCTCTGTCCAAGAATCATCTTCAACCACCAAAGCTCCACGGTTACGCCACCCACATCCATCATGGCGGGCCACACTAGTACGTATCTCAATTGATGCGTCAATTATTGAATAGTGAGGTATAAATACTGACGGAGGAACTCTCTAGGTCTCGCCGCCGACCCGGCGTTGATGAAATACTATAGTATGCTCCAGCACCATATCGATCTGGATGTCCCTTGGCAACGGTACTAACACAGCTCAGACATGCACCAGAACCGCATGAAGTACTTCAGATGGAACAAACGCAGTGCCGGCCTTACTTTCGCATACGTTGTCGCATTCCCCGCGCTCATCGGATACGTCGCTTGGTCTACAGAGGTAGGACGGCGCATAACAAGAGGGAGTAAGACTACTGTACTGACGTATAAACGCAGGGCAAATGGGATTTCAGGGGGAAGAAGAGAAACGATACGGTTGCTGAGTGGTAGAGTTTGGATTAGAATCATTGTTCAACCGGGGAGGATAAAATCCGGCCGCTCGAACTGTATATATCATATCACGAACGGGAATCTCATTGCACTACAAACAAACTTGTCTTCTTCCGTGATCCGATTTATTGTAAAGCCTATGATACGAGTCGGGGGACAAGTTGCGGTACGTTAAGACATGACTATAGACTTGCATCATGACGCCACTCATGGCTGGGAACAACGTAAATGCAATAAAGACTTGGTATCATTTAATTTTTCATTGTTTTCATTGTTTTTAATATCTTCCTCTCCCCCCACCACCATAGCCTCCTCCGTATCCACCTCCGCCTCCGTATCCTCGACCTCTACCCCCAGAAGGTCCATCAGGAACACGCTCTCCACGCCTCCATTCCCCTGGTGGGATCCTATCACCACCTATTCCCACCCCCTGTCCAAAGCCTCCTCTTGGTCCTCCTCTGCCTCTATAACTTGGACCTCCGTTTTCCCGCGAACCATTAAACGGCCCGCCCCTGCCACCATAGTCACCGGCTCTGCCGCCATATCCACCAGCTCTTCCTGGTCCACCTAAAGGCGGCGCGACAGAGCCATTAGCCATGGGAGGCAATACCGCACAAGAGACATAATCTCCGATCACGAATCTCGCATCTTGCAAGGTCTTCTCCGGCTCTCCTCCCAGCTCACCCGCCATTGGTCCCCCTGCTACAATTGCAGCTTCATCTCTATCTGGAAGCACTCCAGGTCCATTGCCGCCAATGATTACGCTCCCCAGCTCTTTCATCATGTACCTGCCAGGCCCACTCCCTGACGCCGCACTACGCGTATCGGGAAATATAAGGCGGAATGAAAGTCGCGTGCCGATGGCTGGGTCTGGGAGTAAGGATGGCAACGCTGTTGTGAGAAGATGAGATAGTTCGCGAAGAGTGCATGTTTGCCAAGTGTATATTTGTACATGTGGTGGTAATTCTCCCTGAGGATTAAATTCATCTAATCTGTGTTGTCGTTGGTTAACTTCTTTGTTTGTTGCTGGAGTCTTAGGTGTCTCGTGCGATAGGAAGGCTGAGGGTTCTTCTACCTTACCTGTGAAACGAACCATTTCTGTAGAAGAGCTTCAGAAGGAAAGGGGTCCTTGTCTGCCGATCAATTTTGGCAGACATTTTCAATTAATTGGATTATTATTCTGAGTGGTGGACCGCGGTTTAGCTCATTCTGAAAGACACTGATTGATTGAAAGACGGCGCAAATATGGAGATCCAAGATGATGCTGCGACCTGCCTGGCCCTGGGACTTGGCCTACGCTAGATGCTTCTAAGCTTAGCTTTACTGGTAGTCTTGGCAGCCTCGGTCCCCTTGCTCAGCCTTGTCCATGCAACTCAAACTCAGCAGTCGCAGTGAATGATCCCCACAGTGTAGAAATATAAAAGGTATTATGGCTTGAAATGTGTCTAGATCTGGCCTTTTCGAGATCGAGTCATATACATACCGATTTGGAGGGTCCTGCTTGACTTGTGTGTTGACTGGATTCCGTTGACAAGATTTGAGTGTTTGACCAGTTTGTTTTCCACAGCCGGACGCCACTATCCGTCCGCGATATGCACGTTACTATCAACACAACAAGATACCCAGAACCTTTTTAATTTCGAGGCATTTCATAAGCGAAAGCGAGACATTGCGATATCTACTTATCTTAAAGAGTCTCAAGGCGCTTAATAAGGTGTATACGGTCTAACGAAACTCGTACTCTTGCGAGGACCGTAGTGAAACACTGAAAACTTACTCCAAAACCACCACCTTATTTAAAGCGACATTAATATACCCTGTAATCATGGATTTTGCAGCATTGATGTCAAAGGAGATTTCCAAGGCGAAGTCATCCTCTCCCCCAGGCGACAACACCTCCACGAAATATAAAAAGCGCGCCGAGATCGAAGCAGAGCGACAGGCACAATACCTGGCAGAACAGAAAAGGATTGAGGAGGAAAGAGAAGCAAAACAGGCTCAAAAGAGGAAAAGAGAGGAAGAAGAAGCAGAGGCAGCTCGTATTCGGGAGGAGAAACGCAGGAAGCTAGCAGAAGAATCGAGACGACGGCGAGAGGAGGAGGAAGCCGAAGCCGAGAGAGCGAGGAGAAAGAAGTTGGGGCTTCCGGAGTTGATCAAAGAGACTAGCGAGGAGGTTGCCGAGGAAGATGATATTAAGGATGAGGAGCTTTTTGAGAAACTGCGGGCGATGGGAGAACCAGCGAAGTTATTTGGGGAGAGCCACAAACAGAGGCTTAGGCGATTCAGGAAACTGGCCATTGTCATGAGCGATGGCCCTATTCCGACTTCCTTAGAACTTGTGGAGGAGAAGGATATGAAGGTCGACAAGATGCCAACGGATGCTGAAGGTCGAAAATATCTGTTCAGGCAGCTTGCGTCCTATTTTACTATGGTCCTTAAAGAGTGGGAAATTGCCTTGGAAAAAGAGAAAAGGGATACATTTGCGAGTAAAGCAGCATACAATGCCATGGTACAGAGCAAGGAGAACATGGTACCAGTAAGTACTGTGTAGTTGACTCTAGACAAGTCAATTGAGATTTACCCATGGCTCCGTCAAGCCGAAGCTGACAGTTTTTAGTTATTTCGGAAATTTGAGTCTGGTGACATTGATGACGGTATATTGGAACCAATAGTTGAAATTGTCAAAGCTGCGCAGGAACGACGATATGTGGATGCTAATGACGGGTATCTACGGCTGAGTATTGGTAAGGCAGCTTGGCCCATTGGTGTTACTATGGTTGGTATCCACGAGCGTAGTGCCCGGGAAAAACTTCATGAGAGTGACAAGGGGCATGTTATGGGTGATGAGATTACAAGGAAGTTTCTGCAAAGTATCAAGAGATGTTTAAGCTTTGCACAAGTTAGGTGGCCACCAGAGGATATTAGACAATTGATGGGCTAAGCCACTGAGTCAACTCATTTTTGGTACCATGAAATAATTGTGAAAACTCATTGTCCAGAATAAATCACTTAATTGAAACGAGCGTCAGTGAGCTTCTTATATCTGTTACTGTACAGAAAGTATACACTATTAATACTTCAAATATGGGCAACTTCACATGAGGCTAGTTTTTGCCCAAAATAATATTTGCTCATGTGAAAGTTTGGTAAATTGAACACACAAGGTATAGGATAGCGCATATGGCGCCAGAGATAGCCAGAAATAGGTGTATAGGGACATATTCAATCAAACACTTGGAGTTGTTGTCTCGTATCTTATAAGTGATTATCGCTATGTTCTGTGAAGTACTACGGCGACCGCTTCGTGTCATATATGCAAGGCTGACACTTTCCTATAAATCTTGTAGCCCGCTTCTAATTTTCATTATTCTCAGCAGCAAGTCCCAAAAGTCCCAATTCCTAAGCTGATATATATATGTAATATGTCGCTTTACCATGAGGCCGCTGATTTTTTAACAGCACCTCATAATGCTGAAGGCAGTCTGAAATCGAGAATTTTTAGCAAGAAGAATTTGAAATCTCAGCCTGCACAGATTTACGCCTTGATCATTGAGACATGTAAATGGAGCTTTATCCTCAAAGAAGTGATTGAGAATGCTGATCTTTTACGTCATGAACGGAAGGTAGGTAATCTAGTTTGGCTCACGAAGCATTGGTCCAAACTATGGTCAGATTAGATCTTAATTCAGCAGCTTACACGCCGTTCAGCTCACTCCAACCTTATCTGTACTGCTCGTACATGACCTCCTCCTTGCAAAGAAAGGAATTGCCCTTCCAGCTACTCATGGCCTCAGGACCTCGGTTGAACGACACAAGGCAAGATTGCAAGCTGAGTTTACTAGGGCTAGAATCCGAAGGAAAATTGGTTCACTCGAAGCTTTGAAAGTGTATGTGGAAGAGGGCCGGGAGAATGCGAATGCTTCCGAAGCCCCATATCCTCGTTGGATACGCATCAATACTTTACTTTCGAGCCTAGAAGAGCAACTTGATACGACGTTTGTCGAATTCGAACGAGCAACAAACCTTCAAGCAGTAAGGGTACGAGGTTTAAAACGAATATGTATTGACGAACATATTCCAAACCTGATTGCTATCTCACCAAATGTTGACCTGTCGAAGAGTGATGCATATAAAACCGGAAAGATAATATTCCAGGACAAAGCATCCTGCTTTCCAGCATATCTCCTAGATCCACTACCACAAGATGGCGACATAATCGATTCATGTTCCGCTCCAGGAAACAAGACGACGCATATTGCTGCTATCCTAATTGGACACAGTGCAGAGCAAGGAGAATGTGACCAAACTATCCATGCCTTTGAGAAGGACAAGAGACGAGCGGAGACTCTGGATAAAATGGTCCATTTGGCTAGCTCAGATAGATGGACCGTCTTGCACAAAGGCGAAGATTTTTTGAAAGCCAAACCAGATGATGTTAAATACCGGAACGTCGGCGCCCTGCTACTGGACCCAAGCTGTTCCGGGAGCGGAATTATAGGAAGAGATGACATGCCCGAGTTACACTTGCCGGTTCAGAAAAACGGCGTCGAACCGCCTCCCAAAGGTACAAAGAGAGGCGGGAAGGGGCAGGATACAGGACAAGTGTCAAATAAAACTACGAATAGACAGTCAGAGGACCAACTTAATGTCATGGTAGATGACGATGGAGTTCTGACGGCAGTTGAAACCTCTGACGAGCTCAAGTCACGATTAGAAGCGCTGTCTAGTTTTCAGCTCGAGCTTCTACTTCACGCCTTTCAGTTTCCGGCTGCGTATAAGATTACCTATTCGACATGTTCAATCCATGGCGAGGAGAACGAAATGGTTGTGCAGAAAGCTCTTGCCTCGGATA
Source organism: Scytalidium sp. 3C (assembly GCA_000743665.3). Taxonomy (NCBI): domain Eukaryota; kingdom Fungi; phylum Ascomycota; class Leotiomycetes; genus Scytalidium; species Scytalidium sp. 3C. The sequence continues at coordinate 1,269,799 of JMRO03000009.1, forward strand.
TTGCCAAGGAACATGGTTGGTCTATTCTCAAACGCGAGGAGCAGGTCAGAGGTATGAGGGAATGGCCGGTTAGAGGGTCAGTTGAGGTTTGTAACGGGGACGCCAGCCTAGCGGAAGCCTGCATTAGAGCCAACAAAGATGATGAGAACGGGACAATGGGATTCTTCGTTGCAGCCTTTGTGAAGCACTCTGAGTCACCGGCTCAAGACCGGGATTCAGAATTCCTCCGAGATGACAGAGGCATGCTTGTTAGAGATCTCATGGGGTTTCCAGTGAAGATAAGCACTGAGCCCCCTGAGATTAATAATTCTTCCGAACATGCGGCTCCACAAGTGCACAATTCTGTACACTCGGATGCGGAAGAATGGGAGGGGTTCTCTGATGATGGCCTTACATCACCCACACTATTCGGAGATGGTGGAGATAACACCAAAAAGCGAAACCGTCCACAGGACAGGCATTCGTTCAACCCAGCGCGCAAACCAGGTAGACTTGAGTCGAGCAGAAAGAAGAGACAGAAGAGCAAAACTAGTCAATAAAAGGAGGCAGAGCCTGAATCACTCTGCACAAAGTCTCGCCTAAGATACAGTGCCAAGTCCAAATTAAGGTTAAATCAGAGCCTGAAAGCTTGGTTTGCCGTAGCCGCCCATTCCTTTCTCGACTCGGATATTATTCGATTTGCCATGTCTGTGATTGCAAAACGCTGGCGAGTCATACGCAAGCCGAGGCGACTGAATTTCAAGAGAAGACTGTTATGATATCCAATAATGGATACGAGATGTCTATTGCATGGCAGCTTCCGTTGCACGGTATGATTACAAATCCGGAGATAAAGTCACTCGTCCACCAGTGTGTGCACTTGATTTCAGACCATTTACAAGCCAGTAGCAAATCAGTGGAGATAATTGCCCCGTTGCCAGGCTACCGGGTCCGGGAAACAGGTACGCCAAGCTGCTTATTGACTGCTGTCTCTCGATTATTGTGCCGATTACCCACCTCCGGAAGGTTTGAGGTCGACCTGCCGAGTAGCATTATATGCATAGATCTGTGCAGACTCCTTGATAGATGCCTCATAGGGCGTGGCTACCACCTATCATGGGCGAGCTAGTGTTTTAATACCACTAACTTATCCAATCAGCAGCTGTCACTCTGTGGTTTTACCGGGTTGCTAGCAGGCTTGTCTGTTTCCGAATGCGACATTAGTAATATGTGGTATCCAGTTATGCAATTTTTATGAAAAGCGTTTCCGGTATCCGCGCCACAGCCTGAGTGCAGCGGATGAGACCCACCAGGCTTTTTCCCGTTGTGTATTCTAAAAGGACCTTACCATACCGCGGTTGGCAGATAATAAATTACATCTGGATGTCACATTTTCATCCTCCTCCAGGACTGCGTGTTGGTTCGCCTCTTGGGAGTTTTTGATGTCGAATTAAGACGGACCCTAAGATCTACGTCTGAATGCAAGCTTAACTTACGTTTCACTTACGCCTCACTAATCTTGCGTCATCCCGCCTAAGCTTGCTGACAGCACAGCCATATGTGACCCAGGCATCGTCGCTCGCCATGAATTCTCCCAATCCTGACATCGAATCACAAAAATCACGCAAACGCGCTCGACACTGGGAGCTGGTCTTTCACCAAACTCTAATTGACGATGAAGTCCTCAATCATCCGTATAGGGGATCTGGCACCGAAGATGACCCGTATCAGGTGGAATATATTCCCCACGATAGGAGGGATCCCATGGTATGGGCTGACTCAAAGAAGTGGGCCATAACTCTACTTGTTGCATTTGTACGTATTTCTTGCCAAACCTCTTAATATGGACTGAATAATAACTGCGTGGGTTAGGCCACGCTCGCGGTTGCATTTTGTAGCTCCGCCTACACGGGTGGTGTAGAGGAGATCGAGGAAAGTTTCCAAGTCGGTAATGAAGTGGTAATTCTTGGTGTCTCTCTCTTTGTCCTGGGATTTGCAATTGGACCCCTTTTCTGGGCACCACTGTCAGAATTGTATGGTCGCCAAGCGCTTTTTATTGTCACCTATGCTGTTCTAACAGTATTCAATGCTGGTGCAGCGGGTTCTCAAAACATACAGACCTTGCTGATCCTGAGATTCTTTGCCGGTGCCTGGGGATCTTCACCTTTAACCAATGCCGGTGGTGTTATTGCGGATATGTTTCCAGCATCACAGAGAGGATTGGCAATGCCTGTTTTCGCAGTCGCACCTTTTATGGGGCCCGTGTTGGGCCCCATAATTGGTGGCTTTCTTGGGGAAACCGAAGGATGGCGATGGGTTGAGGGCCTCATGGCCATATTCACCGGGGCTATATTGATTATCGGTACTTTGACCATACCGGAAACCTATACCCCCGTCATTCTTCGACGACGTGCAGCTAAGCTTTCAAAGATGACGGGTAAGGTCTACCGGTCCAAAATTGAAGTAGAAAAGGGCCGTAAGACTCTCGGCAAGGAACTCAAGGTCGCTCTGTCTAGGCCGTGGATTTTGCTTTTGCTAGAGCCCATTGTTCTACTTCTCAGCATCTATATGGCTATCATCTACGGCACGTTATACATGATGTTTAGTGGATTCCCCATCGTCTACCAGGAAGACCGTGGCTGGTCTGCTGGTATTGGCGGCCTTGCTTTCCTTGGCATTGCTGTAGGTATGGTTTGCGCTGTTCTATATTCGCTCTGGGACAACAAACGGTATGTGAAGGTCCAAGATGCCCATGGCGGTATCGCACCGCCGGAAGCAAGGATCCCACCTTGTATAGCCGGATCCTTTGCACTCCCCATTGGACTGTTCTGGTTTGCCTGGACAAACTATCCCAGCATTCACTGGATTGTCTCTATTCTTGCTGGAGTCCCATTTGGGTTCGGAATGACAGTCGTCTTCCTTTCTGTCATGAATTATTTGATTGATGCATATGTCATTTATGCTGCCTCTGTGTTAGCAGCCAACAGTGTCCTCCGATCGCTTTTCGGTGCCGTTTTCCCACTCTTCACCGAATGTGAGTTAGATCCACTTTTGTTTTATGCTGAAATCTCCTTCGCGTGCTCGTTGCTGACATATCTTAAGACATGTACCGGAACCTCGGTATCCACTGGGCTTCATCTATTCCGGCCTTCCTCGCTTTGGCGTGCGTCCCCTTCCCCCTTCTATTTTACAAATATGGTGAAAGCATTCGGATGAAGTGCAAGTATGCCGCCCAAGCAGCTAAAGCCTTTGACGAGATGAATAAGGCGGCACATGAAAATCCAGACGATGACGAGGGAATCGATCCCAACGGAACTGCGGTACAGAGTGATGCTGATGCCGAGAGTGAGAAGGAGTTGGAGGCTACTGGTGAAAAGGATAGGGAGCAAGCTGCAGGCAATGAGGAGATGGCGGCACCCATGTGGAAGAAGGAGGAAAGTGGCTAGCGTACCTGGCCAGAACGGTGTGAAAGGGCGAACAACTGTAAGCCCCGAAGGTGAGAATTGCATAAATAATGGGTACACTACAAAACAAACCGGTAAAATCATTGCAATGGCGCACGGGTGTTTTCTTTTATTGGTATACAAATGGGTTTCTCATAGACATGGGCGTTATGCGCAAAAGTCTCATGGAACATGACTTGAGTGGTGTGTATAGAATGAGGATGATCGCCGCAGTCCTTTTTCTCGGGCAGCTAGCTGGGTTGATAAGCATATATAGTTTAGTAGAGTACTAATAGAGACGGTATAAACCGAGCGATCAACATCTGTTGATCATTGAAATGTTCTTGATAATTTTCTAAGTCTCAGAAGAAAAAGGTTATTGTGAAATGGAGTATCTTCCTAGCGCAGCTGCGATGTTGTTGCGCCGTTCTTCATCCACACATGTCCATATTCTTTTAGATCCGAATACTAAAGCATATGTACTGTATTACACGGTCTGGTTCTAATTTAGACGGCGTAAAGTGAACTCTAAAGCTGTAATATGGGAGAGGAAGTTAATAATATTAAAGCGTTATTATGCGAAAGCTATGCTACATGATTCCAAGCGATTGCACCATTCCATCCGCCAAGGTGAGCCTCATTATTTCCAGCCTCGCCCCGGGGCGCGCATCTTGGACTTTTTGAACTTGCCATAATTCGGGCATGTCTATATGACTCGACAGACGCCTGCCAAAATCAACATTGCAGCGCTACTTATCCATCAGCTCCATGTATGCGTGTGCGAGGACGGTTCCAATTTTGATATAGCTCCAGGGCGACAGTAGAGGTGGTGGTGTGCGGCGCACCCCTTCGCAAGGCTCCCGCCCATTAATTAGTGGCTCCTGTCACACATCTCAAAAGCGGAAGGACGCTGTTGCGCTGACATGGGGATCTTGTGACCGGAACAAGCGTAGGTGGATTTTGGCATTCAGGGTCAACATAAACAAAGGTCACCCTTCAGTCTCAGCCATTATCAACCCCAGTTCCTAACCCCCCAAAGGGCATCTACGGCGTCGCGCATCCTCAACCAGCTCCCCGCGCGCCATCATGTCTTCAGACGCATCGCGACGGTAAGTCCCTTGAACTCCACCCGATGCTCCGTATTTCACGTGGTTGTCGCGCGCCTGGTCAGGCATCATGACGACCGACGACGCAAGGGACCGCTTCAAAGCGGGTGCGTTAGGCCATCAGGCTCAACGTCGGCTAACGCGACCGTGCCTGCGCGCATCAAAAGTCTCAAAGAGAGCGCTTGACTGACTTTCATCGGTAGCTGGTTGAACGACAGCCAGGTGTGGAGTTGTCGCATCAAGTTACCTCTGCCTTCATCCGATCCCCCCAAGGTCGCTGAGCACCACCCTGCTGCTGGCGACGTGCCGCGACCGACCTCCCGCCAAGCTATGGACCTCTCCCCGGGGGCCACCAGCCCAGGGCACAAAGACCAGATGACCGAACCCTTTCCCTCGCTGGCTAATCTCAACAGCAGGATGGAGGTGCTTGACCTGCCCACCGATCCGGATGCCCAGGCCACCGTCACCGACTTCCTGGACTTTACAGAATACCTACCCTCCGACATGATCCGATCTCTGACGCTCGTGGGAAAGCTGGACCAGACCTATCGCAATGCCTCTGCTACCGTCCATGAATTGACGACGACGCTTGGTCAGCTTCCCCAGCTGCCCACTGACGCAAAACCAGAACCGATTATCCTGCGTGAGGACATCTCCGAGAATCTGGCGGAAGCTGTCAGATCCCGTACGCTGTCTCATGCAGAGGCATGCCGCATGGCGGACAATGTGGAGCGCCATTACAACAGAGCCAAAGCCATCTTGAGCAAGCTTCAGGCAATGGCGGAAGCGTATCCTGCCACACGAGAGCCGACACCGGTGGAGGAGAAGACAAAATCACCACAGGCCACCCGCGGACCAAAGATCACCTTACGGCTCGATGGAGCCGCGCGAACACAGGACTCGGGCACAATACGGGTACGGAAGCATCGCATGGCGAGAATCACAGTACCTGGCGAGGTTCTAGCTCCCTACGAATTAGACTACGAGTCCTATTTTAGCGACTCTGAGGATTGGAATACCGATGACGATGACCTCCTCACCCCCCGACAGACTCCTGGCCGTTCGCTGGGTGGAAACGCTGGCCGTATAAAGCTGAAGCTTCCCAAGAAAGAGAAGGTCAAAACTCCCAAACCACCTCGACCCCCGCGACCTCCGGGAATGGGCACCAACGTCCACAGCTCCGTCGCGGGCATCTCCACGAGCAATGCTTTAGCTGCGTTGAAGCCTCCGCCTGAGAATGCGGTACTAGGAAGCGAGGATGCACCATGGCTGCAGCTGACCGCATGGGAGCTCGCAAAACTGAGAAAGCGAATGAAGAAAAACGCAGTATGGAGTCCAAGTGATACGATGATCGCTCGAGAGTTGAAAAGTCTTGGTCGTGGTATCGAGGCATATCGACTTGCCAAGCAGAAGGCCGAGAGCGCAGGCCAGCCTTTCGAATCTGTTGTCACCACCTCGACTACTGACCCTGGAACTGGCAAAAAGGAGGGCGCCATAAGCGTTGACGCCTTGGGTTCTGACGAGATTCAACTCAGCAATCGAGGTATGAAACTGAATGAAGCAAAGAAGCTAAAGCGGGAGAATGAAGCAAAGGAGCTGGCAAAGCTGGCCGCCGAGGAGGCTGAGGAATCTGCACGTAAGATGGCTGAAGCTGTTCAAGCAATGAGAGGCCTTTTCAACCCAACAGCTAAGAACGGGACAGAGGAGAAGAAAAGCCCTTCAAAGACGCCAAGCAAACTAGCTATCAAGAAACGCAAGAGAGACTCGAGTCCGGAAATCGACGCCGACAAAGATAAGGACAAGGAAAAAGACGACGGTAAGGAAAAGGAGAAAGAGAAAGAAGAGGAGAAGCTAGACGCGAGTCCTACAACATCCATAAGGCCGCAAGTTAAACGAACAAAGACAGAGACTCCTGTACCGCCGCCACGGACTACGGCAGCAAACAGCAATAAGCAAGTCACACCCGTCCCGGCAGATACCACCACTCTGTCTGTCTCGCCGCCTCTCGTTCCATCAACAACCTCCTCTGACATAGGCCCTCTCAACGCCCAAGTCCTTTCCCCAAAGAAGGCTGCAACGCCCATCTTGCCCCCTGCAAAAGATACCAAGAGAGACCAGCCATCAGCCAACACTAGACGACGAGGCTCGTTAGCCGCAACGCCTACTCCTGTGCCTGAGCCTCTCCCGCAACGAAGACCAGATTCGTCCCGTGGTGCAAAGGCGTCAAGCACAGAACCTGTCAGCACGATAGCAGCGTCCTCGGACCGCCCCCGTCGCGCTAGCACCGCTCGCAATACTCCAGCACCTGAAGCCCGTATGCCAAGCAGGCGAGGCAAGAAACCAGCCCCGGGCGTGGTTACTGGAGGAACAGAGGGATCAGCTGCTGTCAGCGTAGGAAAGAGAACGGCGGCACCACGAAAGAAAGCTGCTTTAAAGAAGAAAGATGGCCGTGAGGGTAGTGCAGCTGCCGAGGCGGAGATAGACGATGAGGGTAATATTATCGATCCGAACGAGCCAAGGTACTGTCTCTGCAACCGGGTTAGTTTCGGAACGATGATTGCTTGTGAGAACAATGACGTGAGTTTGCCCTTTTCTTTCGCCTTTACATATTCATTGTCTTTCTCTGTCTTTTTCGACATCCTCCTTTTTTGTAAAAGATAAAAGAAATTGGCAGAGACCCTTATGCTAATCATTACGTGATGGTTTGATGTATAGTGCGAAAAGGAATGGTTCCATCTCGAATGTGTCGGTCTCACAGAGCCTCCGGCGCGTACTACTAAATGGTACTGTCCTGAATGCAGAGTCATACTCGGAATCGGAGAGAAGGGCGAGGTGAATGCTCGTGGAAAGAAGAAATAGATCCTCTGCTGTTTTTTACGTGATATCTTTAGTTTGCTCTGGGTTTGCAGGGGGGGTGGGAAATGGCATACGGAGTAAATTCGATCACTTTTGCATCGGTTGTAAGAATATAAGACGCATGATTCACGGGCTATTCATGGGAGCTCTATAACTGGTTATTACTAGAGCTTATTACTCTTTGATGGGTAGCAATAATAAAAATATTTGTACAACAGGATCGACAAGGTCAAATCAGTTTCAAAAAGTAATTTTTGGCTCTCATTGATCACCCACTGCCGCTCTATTATCTCCTTGGCTTCACTGTCTCTACTATAACTTCCACGATTTCTGAACCAGTTATTCCATACTGCCTCTTGTGTAGTTCCCAAAACCCCAGAAAAATAAACGTAGGCGCTCATGAAGAAGCGCTGGTTACATCCACTCCTACTCGAGGCATGCCATCCCATGATGCTCTTATAAGTCACAGAACTCAAACACGGTGCGCTCCCCTAGCCCTTAAGAGAAAACATTCGCCTCCTGAGAAAGTCCCAAGGAAACAGGATATATATAAAACCCCCAAGGTCTTCCAGCCTCCTAGCGCCTGGAGCAGTTAAAAAATAGATTCGGAACGAAAATCATAACTCCGAGTCAAAAGTCAATTACAACTTCCGGCCCCGTCTTATTCGCTTCACACAGCTCCTGCAGCACCAAGCGCCGTCCCAGTAATCAGAGCCGCCAAAACCCAAACGCTGGAGTACGTCACGGCTCCTTGACTCTCGACCCCATCAAGCGTGACAAAGCTCTGCAGGAAGGTGCTCCCTCCGCTGACCAGCATCAGCGCTGTGGTCCTTGCGATGACGGTCTTGGTCCGAGCATCCCAACCCCAGACATTGTGCCAAAAAGTCTCGCCCAGAGTTGCCGTTCCAGGATTGAAGGTGTCTTTCTTTGGGGAGGAAATGGATGTTGCGGGAGTAAAGATAAAAGATTTGGCAGCGAGACCGAGAGGAAGAAATAACGGGAACAGCGTCACGGGAGAAGCAGCGTATGCTGAATTCAAGGTTCGCAAATTATTGAAGTACACGGCCAAGGCTGTGGTTAGGTAGGTGTTGAATGCAACAGAGAGGGTCACAGCGTAGATGCTTGTCGCAAGAAGGGTGGTGATTACTTGGATTTGAGGGTCCGTGAGGAGCTCCCTGTTTGGCACATCGACAGAGGAACTGGAGGCCTTGTGAGCAGAGGAGAGGGGCCGAAGCAGGTAGAAAGGCAGAGAGGTCGTGGTTGTGTCAATCAGTAGAGACAGAAGGAGGGGCTGGATCGGTATGCTGTAAAAATCTCGGAGCAGATAGAGCTTGGTAACGTTAGTTGCTACCTCCTTCCCATTACAAGTATATATATGTATATATAGGGTCGCAATAATGGGCCTACTCACTACTGGAGCTCTTGAGAACAAGCTCAATGACACCAAATCATAGCCATCAAAGTTTCCATACCATCCCAATGCTAGCTCGAACCTGTTCATCTCCCAATTAGCACTTGTTATTGAAACTAAGCATTTTAGCACACGACACCCTTCTGTCTCTTATGTTTTCTCTTCCTAGCTCCCCGGCGGACCCTGGAGATCGACTTTATGACACAAGAAGAACTCACCCTCTCCATAGAACAAGTCCCCAGACTCCCCACCACGTATCAACCTTCCTTGACACGCTTGCGAGCTCGCTGAGATAGGGCGCAGCCAGAGTGTACACCGCCGAGGAAAGTGACAGACTCAGAAGCAGGACGGCCGGGAAATGCAGTTGGTATGGTAATCTTGATCCCAGCAGTGAATTCCCTCCATCACCGCGACCTATTTTCTTCTGGCTTGTGTGGGTGGTGGAGACCGCGGTTGTGGGCGAGTCTGGCGGCGATACTGGGATCAGCTGTTTTGCCAGCTGAGCTGGAGTATCGGAGAGAGGTTGCGATTCGACCGACGCGCGGCTGCTAACACTGGCCCCGTTCCTGGTCTTGCGAGTCGGCATGGTTGTTTGCTTTGTTTCTTTGTTTGTTTTTCTGGGGTAGGTTCAATGCGATTGTCCTGTGTGTCTGCCTGCCTGCCTCGGTCCGTTCGAGGTGGGAGGGATGTGATGTAATTAAAGCAAAATAAAGAAAAGAATGGAGTAGTTCTCAATCACCGATTGACGAGACCACAGTATTATTCGAGATAAAAGACAAATTCGTATGTGTATCGGTGCGAGGGGCGTAGCATCAATGAGCAGCTGGAAAATATACGATGATAGCGGTGGTATGTTTTTGGTTGTTTATGCCCACACGCGAAGCTTCCGTGTGGTTGGTCTGCTGGCAGTGACGTCGTTTCTGCTATTCGCCGCGGTTGAGACCCTGCTGACCAGGATTCTGTACGTCGCACCGCAATTCTTCACTTTTTTACATGCAGAATCCTGCGCGTACACGTTTTGTCATTCATTATCATTAGACTGTCTCTCGTATCCATTGGACATAAATCAGAATCACAGCAACATTGCCAACATCTACCGGTGCTCTGACGTGTAGATGGGCTTATGTTGGAGCACAGTATTTTACGTCGTCCGTCCACGGACATCACCAGGAGAAGACAAACCAGAACCTCACTCCTCAACCTTCTGCGGGTCACTACCCTTGATAAGGGTTGTACAGAGAACCGAATGCATCATGTAATATCAAGCCACGATTTAGTCGCATCACAAGCAGAAATAGAACCGTTCGCTTTCAGTATACTTTCAATACATGGTAAGATGCCTACAATATATGACAAGTCTCAGTTCCCAAAAAAAAAGGGTTTTTGAAAAGCAAGCGCAAAGAGGATTAGCATTCCCAAAAACCACCCCAAAATTTCATTTGGCGTTTGCGTTTGCTCAACGCTCGAGAACGACCCTCACTTTAACCTCGTGGCCAACCCGACGGAGTCCACTCTTCGGTGCTGAAGGTCGGATGCGGAGCCATGCTCGCCTCATATACAGATTTTATAGAAAAGAATAAAGGAAATAATCGTGGCCGAGTCGGAAGTAATGCGACTGACGTGTCGTGTCGTGCGTACGTGAGCGTGTGTTGTATTCCAATCAAGGATGTATTTGCGTATAAGTAAAGAGAGGGACCATCACTCCTCCATGCGGCCGAAGACACCCTCATCATCCTCATCGCTGCGAGCGCGAGAGCGTAGGTCATAATCTTCCTCATCCGCAATACTATCCTCACTTTCTTCCATCTTGACATCACCGTCGTGATGCACTTGGCCGCGAGTATAGCTCTCGGTCTGTCGAGGATGTTGGCCAGCAGTGAGAGGCATGCTAGAGTAGTCACCGTTCAAGTATTGCGCGGGAATGTGTGGTACAGGAGGCGCATCTTCGGGGATGGTAACTGGAGCCGTTCTGGGTGTGCCAGCGCTGCCAAAGCTGCAAGAGAGCAACTCTACTGCAGCTGCCAAGCCCTCATCATCTCCGTTACCACCGATGCCGGACGATGGTGGTCGCGTCCACTCATGGCTTTGTTGGCGGTAGTGGCGGAAACCCGACCCAGCAGGAACGCTGCCACCGTTCTGTTGGAATTGTGCAGAAGGTGCGGATTGGTACGAGCGAGAATAACCGCTGCTGTACCTCTTCTGGCGCCCGGTGTAGGATCCACTGCTCCAAGTCTGGAATGCATCTGCCTGGGGTGGAGGCGTCGTGTCGGCAGAGCTGGTGCCATCATGCTGTTCTGATGAGCCCGATGCAGCAGGAGACGCAGAATCCCGATCACTTTGGAAGTCCTTGGCCGAATCGGGTGGTGTGGCGGCCTCTTGGTTCATGGCAACGAGGACTGAGGCAGCCTCCAATAGCTGAACTTGTTGGTGCTTCGAAATAAGGAGTTTCGAGGTAAATGACCATTCTGGGGTATGTTCCCACCTGCAAAAAATTGTCAATTGAAGTCCCAATCCAAAAGAAACACGTCACCACAGAAAGCAAAGCGATTTGGGATTGCCATGCACACCATGACTCAAACTGCGTACTAAGGTGCATTGCACTCATCCCAGATTTGAAGGAAGCAAGGTAAAAGGGTCACTAACAAATGCTTGCTCAAGCAACTGCTATGCTTGTATCCTTTTCCGCACTTGTCGCACTTGAGATCGCCATTGCCGCTCTTCTTGTCGCCCTTCATGAGATGCTGGCCTTCACTTGCACGCCTTATTCTCGCCTTGCTGAAACTATTATTATCCTCTTCTTCCATGTTGTTATCTTCGTCATCGTCAATTGCACTGTCCCCACGATCCAATTTGCTACGGGATGATAGGGAGTTGCGGTGGGTGGGCAAGCTGGCGGGTGGTGAGGGCAGGCTGCCCATGGCGGCAGCCCTGGCCGAGGCACTCTTCGACATGGTATTTCGACGGCCGGTTATCGGCATTCCTACGTTGTGATCTCCAGCTTCTCTTACGGCAGCGACCATGGCAGCGACATTGCTCACGGTGTTGGAGGTGACGCTCTTGCGTCGAGTAACGCGGTGGGTTGGGTTGAGCGAGCCGGAGGAGATGGAGTGGGAGTGCGTTCGGGAGTGGTTCTGGCGAACCGGAAGGCTCGAGCCCGAGGTTGACATTGAAAGACGATGTTGACTAAGTGGTCTTGAAGGCTGCTGAATATCCTAAATTGTTGAGAGAAAGGGTGGTTTTGATCAGCGCTGTGCTAAAAATACAGGCAGGGAGGTGAGCGCGAGATCTACGTACTTTGGACGAAGCCATGGCTGAGCGAGAGAGCGGACACGGTCGAGACGGCCTGCGCTCTTCTCAGCTCTGACAACAGGAGGCCGCGCTCGTCAGGCGAAGCCCGTCAAATGCTCGATTCGCACAATGTAGTTTTGGTCTTCAACAGAATGTGGTGATTGTGCGGAGCTGCGAGCTGCACCGCGATCGATCCCCCAAGCTGTTAATAATTATTAGGTGTAGGAGCCGGGCGGATAAGCTCGACGAATAGCGAAGGCGGGCGAACCCCCAAACAAACGAGTCCGACGCTGGGCGAGAGAAGGGCGAACGCCGCACGGTATGGACGGCTGTCGATAGCTGAATTGGAGGAATTGCGAGGAGATGGTCGGACGGTCAATTGCTGAGCGGTTTGGATTCGAGCTGGATCGAGGTGGGAGGAAGAAAGTTGGAGTGCGCTGGCGGATGGAATGGGGCCTGGCTGGGAGCGGACGCAGGGCGGGGTTTAACTTGGGATGGATTCGCTCCGGTGCGGGTATGCCCTGCCCCGTACCAGCACGACGACCGATTACCGCGGAAGGAGGTCGATTGCAAAGGACCCGCAGCGAAGACGACGTACGTGTGAGAGTGTGAGAGTGTGAGATCAAGCCCGAGAGGGAGAGCAGCGACGAAAGTGGTGCTGAGGGCGAAGCGACTGAAAGTAAGCCGTGTGAGCGAGAAACGGGCAGGTGATGATGGGGAACTTTTTTTTGAGCAGTACCAAAAAAAAAGTTGATTTAAGGGCCACTGGGCAGATCACATCGAGGGCCTTGGATCACTTGGGGGATGTCAAGAACTATTGGCAGCACAGCCGGTGAGCGACCAGGCCAATGAAGCGCCTGATGAGAGGGAGGAGGGTGTTGGGGAGTCGCGTCGTACGCTCTGGAGCCCGCCGACAGGGAACCCTGCGCTGGCAATCCGACCCAGGAGGCGCGGCCAGCCCAGACTAGTCAGATGAGGAGGGCCGTCGCACGGGTTGTGGGCAGTGCGGTCGGTGTCTGCGGTGGACTGCGGTGTCGCGGTGTCTGGCGCTGCGTGTGCGAGTAGCCAGCCGGGCGTGTGTGTGGAGAAGGGGCGATGGCAAAAGAGGGCTGAATGACCAAGCTGGATGGCGCAAGATAACAATCGAGTCCACTCAGTTACCAACTTTCCTCTCTCGCCAAAAGTTATTAATCTTCACCCGGTGTGCCTGGTTGCGCTGGCCTGTGGTGCGGTATGGAGGGTGCGGTAACTTCCTGCTTCTCTCGAGCACGATGCAGGCTGCACAGTCCCAGGCGGAATGTGCCTCCTTTGCTGGTTATTGCTGGCTGAGCCAGGCCCCTCGTTCGCTGTACCGTGTACGAACGTTACAACGGGAGAGGAGCCCCAGAGAGAGCAGGAGGGAGCGCGCGCCACGCAGGCGGCACCAGAGGATTTGGAAGCGCAGGTACCGTCGTGTGTAAGCAGCAGTTTGGAGGTGCCAGGCACCGGACCCAGCTTCCATAAGCCAGCCCGATGGCGGTATTCACCATCACATCACCATGGGGAATTGCTTTCACATCACAGTCATACGGCAGTAGTCATCAGGCCCGAATCATCATAGCGACGATGGGATGATTCGCATCACATAACCCGCAATCGTAAATTGAGTGGGGACAAGGCACGCCTGGAACTTCGGTCGGCTCCAGCCAGCCCAGTCCGCGGTCCAGACAGGGAATCTTCATATAACATAATCTGTCCATGATTTGCATGATCATGTAGGTACCGCTGAGCGACAATCGCCTGGGCGGCGGTCTCGGGTTCGGACGCTCGTTTCTTGGTTTGCCACGCGCCCGCCGGAGGATTTTGGGGCCAGCGTCACGGTCCCATTTGCTGTGCGTTCGGCCCAGGGACAGCAGTCATGATGATGGCTCTGGGAAAACCGGCTCACCACTTTTGGCAGAGGAGAGCCCGTTCTCCCAACAGAAGGTCGTAACGGCCTGGACGGCGTCTAATGCTACCTTCTTGTCTTTCTCTCTGTCTCTTGTGAAGCAAACGAGCCGCGCTTCTCTCGTAATGCTTTCCCCAGGGGTTCGCCCTCGTGCAAACCCCTCGTGCGTGCGCATCAATCCAGCCAATCGCGCCGGATCAGCAGACACCTCCCCTCAGGCTCCAGATCATTTGAGAGCCAGGCGAGAGCGCATGATCTGGAATCATAATCTGCTCACACACAGAGAGATATGTGGTCAGAACGAGGTGAGATTCTTAAATAGAAAAAGTAAATTCCTATCTAAAAAAGTTTTTTCTTGCGTGCCTTTCCTCGAATCCCCTTTTGTTCCTTCGGAGGTGATAGGATTCCAGCAGCTGTGCATCCTGACAGGAACCCCAAGCCACACAACCGTTGGTGAAGGTTAGCCCTCCAACTCCATGTCTGTTTCTCCTACAGGACAACATTGCTTTTTGCCATTGCTGCCCCTTTTCCTTTCTTTTGATTCCCAGGAAAGCATCAGATCCTGCGACTTTGATAGATTGAAATTTCCCGTCGCCAGACACTCGGCTGCATCCGGTTCCTGGACGCATTAACTTTCGCTGTGGCTGGGTGTTCCAGCTCGTCTCAGTCGGAAAACAGGATGATCGCTACATCCAATATTTATCAGGGTTCACCCACACGTGGATCAGTTCACTAGTTGCTCGCACCAGCACCAACGAACCCCAGCTCCCCATCGCTCTAGGCCAGATTGCAAACCCAGGCCCCGTAGTGACGATTGACGTGAGAACTATGGGTACTGTGGTAGTGACTGTTCCTAAGGAGAGGGCTCCGCGTTGGAAACAGACAGATTGCTCCTACTTCAAGACGACCACGAGTGACTCCCCTCAATTGCATGCAGACACTTACTGCACCTGACGCTATATCGCATCCTACTACTGTACTGTACTACAGCGCAAAATAACAGACTTGAATACAGCAGACCGGTGAATAATAGATAGTACTGTAATACGAGTTTCCAAAAAAAGAAACCACGCTCACTCACAATCCCGAATGCATTGGAAAAAAATAATCACCCAAAAGTCCGAGTGTCCCCAGGTCAGTCCGGTCCGAGGCCCACGGGTCACGGTCCAAGCACGTCATAGATCCACTTCAATGTCTCATACCTCACTCCTCTATCCCCTCTCGAGGCACTCTGGGCACACTCTGGCGCTCTAGGGTTCCTGGACCAGCCCTATTCCAAGGCAATCAACTGTGTGCTAATGTTCCCTTTCGGGGCGGTTTGGTCCAGCACATGCAACACACATAGGGAGATAACACATCCACGTAGACCAAGGGAAAAAAACAACAAGGGCCACAACACACCGATATTTGCGACCCACAACAGATGGAGAAAAAAAGCACCAGTAAGCTAGGTAGGAGTAAACCCCCAA
This sequence comes from Scytalidium sp. 3C, assembly GCA_000743665.3. Taxonomy (NCBI): domain Eukaryota; kingdom Fungi; phylum Ascomycota; class Leotiomycetes; genus Scytalidium; species Scytalidium sp. 3C. Next base: position 1,285,278 of record JMRO03000009.1, read on the forward strand.
CAAACCAAATAATCCACAAATCTTTTTTATCTCTCGCTCTCGATATCCTTCTTTTTAGTCATATGTCAGCGTCAAGGCGTCAGCTGCGTCATCACGCATTAGGTCACTAATATGGAAATCGTCCATTTTTACATTTTTCATTACTGTGCTCTGGGTAGATTATTCTAGGTTTCAATTCGGTGTGTGATCAGTTTACGTACTGTTCGCCCAGATTGCCTCCTCATTTAAAAAAAAAAAGATTGGAGGTCTCGGTGGTCAGTACTAAGTAGCTTTGCTTTTTTAGCTTGAGCCGAGAGTAACCTCCGTAGCGGTTCCTGTAATTCAAGAAAGACGACCGGGCTTGGCTTCACCGTCTCTGTAAATCTTCAAGGCTTCCTGGATTGGTTCTATTCGACCTGTCTTACCCCAGTTCCCGTGTTTGCTTGTCTTCTGGAAACCTAAAAATTTATTTCTCCTAATTATTCTTCTCTGGGACTGAAAAGCGAAGATCACAAGGGACCGAGCGCCAATTGATGTTCAATTGACCTAGGACTTAGGGGAAAACAACTAAGTACTGTAATTATCTACGGTTAGCTACTGGAAATTTGGTAGTATCTAGAGGGGAAAAGATCAAGATGCCCTATCTTCCCTCAATTGATGATTCGCAAAGTTGCCCTTTTCGGCACCGAGGTTGCACCTCCAAGCTCAGTGCGGGGATATGCACCATGGAGGTACAGGCGGCTTTGCCTAACAGGCTGCCCTACCCAACAGTGGGAGGCCCGGATCGACAAGCCACTAAATCTCACACAGAATCTCTGATCGACTGGAAAACTGGAGATAGCCTAGAACATAATGTTGATCCTGTAGCGGTGGCTTCTCCGGTACTCCTGTGTCATAAATTTCTTTGGTTGTACAGTACAGGTATTTTTGGGGGGTTTCTGGGGTACATGGCATCTACCCCATGGCCGTCGGACAGGATACGGGTTTGCGGGGTAGCTAGTTAGTTCCTCTGTTGGAATGCCCCACGTTTTTCTTTCTTGGTTTACCCCAATAATAATTTAACTTGCGATGGGGTTATGTCTGAATCAGGGAAGAGGAATAGCTCTGGTGATGTGTGCCACCAACGCCTATTGACGTGCGACGGGGCCAAACTAGCACGGTCCAGGCAGAGCGCTGGAGCTCCATGGAGAACGATGTCTCCTCAGAGTCCGAGACCTGTTTCAACAGTACTACTGTACAAGTATGCCGTACCGGTATAATCCCACCAACTGTCACACCAAAAAAAAGTAAAGCTCGATTCTGGGGGTTATACCGTCAAGTGCGAAACGAGCCTGATGTCTTCGCTACGGTCTTGTCCGAGAAGAGGACAATTCATTTATTTGCTCTGTGCATACTGCCTTTCTCTTCCTCTATTTGCCATTGGGCGATCAGAGAGAAATGGAGAGCTCATTGCTAAAGGCCAACGCAATCTGCGATGGACAGGCTTTCCCCATATTGCACTTCAAGCCAACTAACTGGTCGGCGTTTGCGTGCACTGGACTGGATATGGCCTCACCCGCCAGCAGAGTGGCAGCCGAGCCAATCCGCTCTGGGAAGGCCAGGCCAGCGGACTGGGGGCAGCTAATGCAGGTCATGCACCTCCCAACTCGCCCAGGGTCTTACCCCTCATTCCGCCCCCTTAGCGTACGATGGCGCCGGCTTGGGGGGCCTGTGGGAGAGTTTCGACTTGTTTCTCCGGTTGAGGAGACAGCCGCTGCGGATGAAGGACTTGGCTTCATCGGGTTAAGCAATAAATAAATAAATATCATTAATTGAGTATCCTTCGGTCGAATTGGTAAGAGAACCGGATCTGCACTGCTCTTGGAATGGTTGGTGGAAGCATACCTGGAGCTCGACGGTGCCCGTACTCCCAGCCAGGCTCGCACGGCACTACGGTCGGAAATTTCGGGCTTGCGTGGACATGGAACATGGCAGATGAAACCTCATTCCAGCAAATAACGATGGCACCCAAGGCACGAGAAAGAGGTGTGAGACGGCCGGGCTGCGCTGGAGAGAACGCTGACGGAGAGGCATCGAGATGGCTCAAGACATGGCGAATCATGGGATCCCTATGGCGGATCACGGGGGAGAACTCCTTCAGCCCACTGCTACGGTGCGTGGAGGCCCAATATTCCGTGATTTGGGGCCTGCCACTCCGCTCACGTAAAACGGGCCCCCAGCATCCCGTGACTTGTGGTAATCTGGCTTTCTCGTGAGCTTAGTCAGGCAGAATTAACGTCCGCGGCTCCTTCATCGTCCTGTACAAATCCTTCGCCAGGAAGACGTTTGATCACGGCAGATCCAACGGTGGGGTGCTGCAGGATGCTGGGCCAATCCTAGGCGCAGGACCTGCAGCCACGGGCACCGAGGGACTCCTTCACCTTCACGATATCCAGATGTAGCAACAAAAGTCCCAGAGACCCATATTGTACCCCACTACCTGCAGTCTGCTTTTTCCATATCCAGGGTAGGTGTCCAGTACGATAACTTTTCCCCGACAAAGATGTCGCCAGCTCTTGACCCGAACAAGAGATACCTCCCTTATCTAATGGGGCCGTGATGCTGCTGGAATGCCATCCACCAAATATCCGAATCTACATTCGTAATGACTACCATTGGGCTGTCGGTCCAGGTAAATGGTTATCATACTGTAGTCCTTTTATCGCCCAGGTGTCAACGTTCTGCTCGTGGCCCCTTCTTCTCTGCTCGGGGATTCCCGGCAACCCCTCCCAGCCACAGGGGCACAAGAGCCACAAATTTACTGCAATGAGGAGCCCATGAAGGCCCACGATGTCTGTTATCTTATCAGCGGGCAAAGCACCTCGTTGCAATCAATTCATCATTTGTGCCATGTGCTTGTCCTATCCCTCGGTGGATCAACTTGCTGAACGTGATAACGGCGCGAACCATGAGCGTAAACACATGATTAATGTACCATGGGGATAGATTGCTCTTGCCAAGAGATAGGAAGAAGCCAGTCTCGTCGGCATGGTCTGTCACCAAGAGCGGCTTGGCGAGCTCCCCGCTGCCGAGGGGCAAAAATGGACCCTGATAAGAGGTTGATGTGATTTGACACACATCTCCGAAATCAACGGCGTGCCTGGCCAGCCAAGTTTGATCAGGAGATCGACAGCACCAAGCTCCGCCTCTCGAGAAAGGAAGATACTCTATTTCGACCACAGCGAGGTCCAATTCCGCGCTGTCCTGGCGGCCAAACACGGACCCGACTCCCCGCTCTAAACTGCCCGCCGAATGCGAAGCTCAGCGTGACGCAGACGGCCATGAGCTCCTCAGAACCATACAGGAGAGTCGGCCGGGGTGGTGCAGGCAATTATCACACCAAGCAGGAGATCAAGGACCTCCAAGACGCCGAGAAGAATGGCACTCCAAGCCCCCTTGCCGCCACGGTCCAGTCGCTGTTAACGCAGTACGTGCCCACTCAGTACTTACCTGCCTTACCCTTCCTGAAGGTACGTCAGCATTTGGTCTTTTTCCGTCCTTGATGTTATCTCCACTTTCTTTTCACGTGCAACTCTCTTTCTTTGTCTACAATATATACATATATGTATGTGTGTGTATTTAATCCGGCTCAGCATCGAAGAGCTTAGAATCTAAAACGTCAAACACATCAATTGAAAAATCCACAAAAAGAGGAATTGAACAGAAGAATTGAACAGAAGAATTGAACAGAAGAATTGAACAGAAGAATTGAACAGAAGAATTGAACAGAAGAATTGAACAGAAGAATTGAACAGAAGAATTGAACAGAAGAATTGAACAGAAGAATTGAACAGAAGAATTGAACAGAAGAATTGAACAGAAGAATTGAACAGAAGAATTGAACAGAAGAATTGTTATATATATACACACAAATCCTAAGCTGACAGTATCTACTGCAGGGCCCAGAACCAGAACCCCAACTGCCCATAACAGAACCAGTCTCTTCCAATCAAGGGGAAGAAGAATCATCCCAATCATCTCCCACGCAGCCACAACCCCAGACTCAGACGCAGCCAAAGGAATACGTCTACACCGGCCGCGGTGGAGCCGGCAACTTTGAATTCGCCTCGATCCTCTCTCCAAGCTCTACTGATTCCAGCTCCGAGCGTCGACTCTCTATCGTGACAGTGCAGCCCTCGAAACCTAGTTTCCGGGGCGGTCGCGGCGGCGTGGGCAACTACGTCGGGGATCCGGCAGAGGAAGAGCGCCTCCGGCGCGAGGCGGAGGAGAAGCGGCGCAGGGAGATGGAAGACAGGATCGCCGCAGACGTGGAAGCAGGCCTTGCTAGACCTGAGGCGGCGTACGGTGGTGTTGGAGGGGTTTGGGAGATGGGAGATATAAACAATCCCGGGCACAGGCGGAGCGAGGTTGAGCGAAGGGATCGAGGTGTTCGAGAAGACGTTGATAGTTAGATGTTAATTTTCTGGTAAAGATGAGGGCGGGCTTATAATGGTAATGTTTAGAATAGATGATGCTGCGAATAGACTCACCAGTATGCAGTACGGGCAGGTTCATGGACGTCTGGGATTGGATAAGCTACAAGGGAAACAGGATCGGTCACATATGATTTAAAGGGAGGTTAGGTAAATAGCTGTTTACAATGTTATGTTCGTTATTACAGCCTAGCTCAGTTATCAAGCACGAGAAGCAGGGGCATATCTCATACAACTAGTTTCTACACTATACACCGTCCTTACTATCTTCCACTGCCACTTCCAAATACCATATCCACCTTCTTCTCTCGATCCCAAACCACCTCATCTTTTCCACCACCAATGCGCTTGAAATACCAAATTCGGCTCTGTGGCACAAACTCTTCCCCTGAGACGTCCGCTTCCCATTCGCTCACAGCCTTCTCGCGCATGCCACCGAATCGGTCCAAGTAGCCCACGATAAACTGATCGATATCGTATTCACGGTCATGCCTGAGACGATTGAGGACGTCTAATGCAGGCCGGAGTTTGCTTCCACCGCTGTGACCTTGGACATCTTCTTGCTCCTCCTCTATCTCTCCGCTATGGGCATCTTGACCCCTATTCCCACCGCCTTTCTTCTTGGTCTTCTTTGACCTGCTAGACGCAGACGAGACATCCACATCCGCCGTTGCTGACTCACGTCCATTAAGGGTCGCGGCACCATGTAATCCTATTTCTTCCTCGACCTTGGCGACAGCACGTGGCCACTTTCTTGCACAGGTCTGAAGATTTTCCGTGGCTAGTCTCTCCTCCGTGAGTGCTTCAACATCCATGATACACTGTCCTGGCACGGCGAGTTTAGAGCGTTGGGTTTGGCGTTGCCATTGAGAGGCTATCTCCTCGATGCGGGCTAAGAAATCCCAGAGACTCTGCTCTGAATTTTGCAGACTCGAGAACGATACGCCCAAGATGAAGCTACCTTCGTATATGTCATCCTGTGATTCGGGAATACCACTTACCAGGCGCTGAGGCCAGATATGGATAGTTTGTTTGCCAGCGAGACGTGCTTCGAGGTCTAGTGAAGATAATATTAGCCTATATCAACCTGGTATTGAACACCAAAACCAAGCACATATGTAGATGAGAAATCGACAAGATGAGGCATGGAATTAGAGGGTAAATGACATACCTTGTTTAAGCTTCAATAGGTTCTCTTCGATCATTGACAGCCACTTTCCTCCCGCCATGCGTGAATTACCCAGATACATGGTCTTGATCCTTAGGTAGCAAGGAAACACTAGCTTCTTCTGCAACGGCTCGGTTTCGAGTTCAGATAGAATATCTCCCCAGTCAAGAAGACCTTGGGATTTCTCCTGCTGGTTACTCATCTCAATTGCTCTTGCGATTTCTTGGTGTAGTCTCCGGAACCAGTCTCTGTGCCAGCCTTTTTGTGGCATGAATTTGCAAAGACAGGCTGTTGGAGTTTCTGTGCATGAACCGTGCTGCCCATAGAGCGCTCGAATAACGTACGATAAGGATTCACCTGCGTTGACGACTTCCACTTCTTCCTTTACTATTGACTGTAGCAGAGTTACAATGTCTTTCTGAGAAAGGTATCCAAGCTTGGCGCTGAAGATGCCCCTTGAAATAGCCCATGCACGGAGATAGTAGTATGCTATCCTTCGAACTGGATATTCGTCTAGAAGCTTTCTATATTCATCTGTTCTTTGTAGACTCTGGACCACTTCCCTGATATCTCGTCCGCAGTGTTTGGTGAGAAATTCAGCATCAGCATCCAAGATTCCAGGATATCTACAAAATTGTAAGCAGGCGGTGAACTTGGAGACACGGTATCATTTGGAACCTACTTTCGGACGAGCTCTTCGCATTGGAAATAGGTAACTCCGAAAGTCTGAGAACCAATACCGAGAACCACTTTTGGAGTAGGTAACCGCTTTAGCTCGTGTACAACAACACTGATGCCCTTTTCTGGGGCCTGCCCGATGGCTTCCAGCAACAGGTCAATGAATAAGAGATCCCGAACGGTGCCAAAAACCACGCATTCGAGGTCTTCATCCGTTGCTGCTAGGCGTAGGTTATAGGTCCCAATTGGCAAGACAGAAATAGAAGGGAGAGATTCTTGACGGGCGCGCGCAGCATCTTCAGAAGCATCTTCATGAGGCTTCCAATTAGATTCCAAATCATCTGATTGATTGTTTAAAAGCATGCACAGTTGAGAGTATTTTTGCTTCGCACCCTCCCACCAGTGTTCAGTCGGCATGCCATATCTCAGCTGAAGCTGTCTGACCAAGTCTGAATCACGATGCTGAATCGATTCTCCCGCCATGACTTTTTTTTACTGGTACGAAAAACAATGATGGTATATGTTTTGGGAGTTGGTAAAGAAAAGAACCCCAAAGTTCCAATTGGCTGAGCAAAGAAATCGTATTTGGAAGCAAGTTATTTCGCTCTCTCGAACTATATATTACCTACATGCGAAACGATGTCTATACAATAATCTTACCATTTAAATTACCCTTGAGTCACTGCTAGGCAGACTCGATGGATATAGCTTTGAGATTCATATTTTAGCTGTCTCCATACTGCGGATTTTTGGAGTATAAACTGTACAGGGAAGCATTTCGCTTCTATGACTCAATCCTGTGGCTAAGCAGAATCCATCGTCTTGTTATGGAGCACTAACTGTAACGGCTGATCCACATGTGACTGAGTCACGCCGTTTGCGAAAATACCGAATGGGGGTGAGTTTATTGTATTGGTTGATACATCTCTTGCTTTTATGCCGTCGTCTGTTGTTGTCAGATTTGATGGGGTCCGCAGCGCCCATCGAGCTTCGCCAGAATCACTCTATCAGATACATAATGCTTAGTTGATAAAGCGACTCCTCAGACGATTCTTGTGAAGAATAATTTGCAGTGATGTCTTAGTCATAGGATACATACCGTATATACAGTAGATGTGACATCAAATTACGTGCTTATTATCTGTCGATATGGACCATTATTGAAGTGCATATATTTACGATCTTCGTTCCAAGCTCAATATCTAAAAGAGCCAGCATTGCCCAGGTCCTAATTAGCCCCTTGCCTAGTAACCTGCCAAATGTGGATGCCCCCGCAAACACGATGGGTTGAGTGTCGTTAACAATGGAGGACCAACTCCCTCAAAATAACCATCTGCAATAGTAGGGCTTACCGCGCTATCATGTAGATCATATGATGCCCGAAGACAGTCTATTTTGCCTAATAGGATCACAGCTAAATCCAGATAACAACTCACCAAACCTACCCGTTCATATAGTTGAAGGAACGCCCCGATAATCGATAAAGTGATGTGACTGGGTAATAGCTACCGCCACCCGTGAGCTCGGCTGTGAGATACTGAATCTAGAACGGAGTACGAACAACCGAAATGATTCAGCTCAAGATCATGCACAGCTAAAATGAAAATCCCTTCCGTAATGCTGGACCGGTTGCGGTAGGGTGATACAATGAATTGAGATGATGGCGCAAAAGAGATAGTGGCGTAATCCTTCGTATTCGATGTGTATGTATGGTCAGCAGAGCCATAAAGGGGTACAGCAGGGCGCGAATTTATGGTTTCTCGCCGCAGACTGGACCTGTATATTCCCCGTTTCCCACATAATGCAAGCTTGATTAGGCTATATGTGACAGGCTATACGGCCGCATGGGACCGAAGACACGGTAATGAGATAGCTGAGGGGAAGATCTGGCTTGACAACCCAAGTAAAAAGAAGCGATAGCCCCAAGATCAAGACTGATACAGCTGTTGTTATCAACCCAAGACTTCTTGGGAATGCCTTGCCTAGCCTTACTGACAGGAGCGTTGCGCGTCCTTCTCATTTAGGATTGAGGGCTGAGAGATGCCAAGTTCCAGAACACCCAGCCAACGGGTGAGACAGGTCCTCGGGTCGAGATCCCAAGCACCTGGACAGATTGAATATCGTATCCTCTTCCTATTGGGGCCAGTTCCAATATGGCGAGGGGCTGCAGAGCTTGTCTGGACCCAGCCCTCGGAGTGGAAAGGCTGGGCAGGCGGAGAGTGGAACAAACCTCAGTGCCAAGGGCTGGGCATTGAAACTCCCTCACGCTGGTTGCAATTTCACCATCATGGATCGCCACTTGGGGTCTCAGTAGGTCAACACCCGAAGGGGTGGAATGATGGATGGCATGGTCATGGGTAAGTGAGGACCTGCCAATGGCTTTTTGGGGAAAGCATTCCATTACTGTGCAGTGCACGAATTACTCATGCTCTCTCTTCTGGGACCAGTTAGGAAATGCCTCGTAGCGAGCGAGATACTTCTGCTCATTGTCTTTCCCCGGAGAACCACCGTAGATATAGTTGCATTTATGTGCGCAAGGAGAGCCAAACTTACCAGCCCGACCTACAAGGGTGATGTGCTGTTATTCTCTCTTCATCTCCCCCAACAGCTGATGAGCGTACCGCGGCCTTCACTCGTCGCTAATTTGAACCTGCTCGATTCCAGATGCGCTCGCGTCCTGCTCAGTCGTGGCGTGGCAAGGAGTTGCTACTTTCTGAGATCCGCAAGAAGACTATGACATAAGCCTCTCCAGAGGTGATCTTGCCCCTCCGCTCCACGTGGTGACGCTTCCCCATAGGACTAGACATCCCCCAAGGGAACTCTTTTACGGTAATCGTGAGGGACGCGTGTTGGAAGACTCTTGTCAGGGACGGTCGAGAGCAGAGAGAGGCGGGCCAAGTAATTCCGGCCTTGGCCCACCCTGGGCGCAGGTGCAGAAGGTCAATGCTAAGAATTTCCGCATCGCCCTCGCCGTGAGGAAAACCGCGCGTTAGGCATCTGCCAAGACAATGCCAAGAGAATGCCAAGGCTCACCTACGTCTGCTCTGGTACAAGACTCGGGGCTGTGTCGCCCACTGCGCGGTGCTGAGCGGTGCCCACTGGAATGCCAAGCCGCTAGAGGGTGGACGCCATGCCGCATCCAGAATGCCAAGACTCCCATCAGTCGCACTTCCGCTGGGTGCAAACAGCGCGAGTGTATATCAGGTCCCAGACTTCCCACGCGCGACCCTCGCCGTCTTCCCCTTCTCTTTCTGCCTTGCAACAGTCCTTTCCTCTCCTGTCACGTCTCTTTCACCCATCGACTTCTTTCTTCATCTGACGAAACCGTTGGTTGTGATATCTCTGTGATATTCATCACCTCACATCTTCTTACATCAGACCAGGACCAGAACGGATACGTTAACGAGAACCTTAATCCTTTTTCGTGCTGAGAAATCCTCCATTAGTGATCTCTCGTCTATTTCACCCGACATTCAGCCGATCGTCCAACCAGCGCTCGCCTGGTCTGCTTGACTGATTGGTTCCTCGCCTCTATCACGTGCTGCACGTGCACCTTTGACTCTTCCCTTCTTCACACTCACGTGACAGCCATGTCTTCCAACGTTCCAGGCCAGGAGCTCAAGCAGGAGGCTCCAACTGCAGCTTCAGCGGCTGCAAGTTCTTCCGCTCCAGCTTCCGCTGCTGCTCGCCCCCCTGCCGCTACTGATGATACGCTTGCCTGTCAGTGGGAGAGGTGTTCGGAGAAATGCCCTTCTGCAGAGGCTCTATTCGTGAGTTTTGATCTTTGCTTTGTGCTTCATTTTCTACTTCCTTTGTTACGTTCAAATTCAAACATCACTGTCTCAGAAGGCCAAATCCACTGACTTTCACTTCACAGGAGCACATCTGTGAGAAGCACGTTGGTAGAAAGTCTACTAACAACCTCAACTTGACCTGTGGATGGGCAAACTGTCGTACTACTACAGTCAAGCGTGACCATATCACATCTCACATTCGGGTTCACGTTCCATTGAAGCCACACAAGTGTGACTTTTGCGGTAAATCCTTCAAGAGACCACAAGATCTCAAGAAGCATGTGAAGGTACGTCTAGTTCCCATTGTATCTTTTGGGTCTCGGAGCGAATACACGGCCGTCGAAGAATCAGAAATCAATGCTGACTTTCTCTATTCAGACCCACGCAGACGACTCGGTCCTTCTCAGGACCCCAGAGCAGCACAACCAAGGTGGTTATCGACCGGTCCCAAAGCGTAAGTCACAGAAACCGCAACCGACCGTCATGTCCGGTCCCTGTACTACACAGATTACTTACTTCTGAATAGCTGGTCCTCAAGGTTATTACGACCATAATCCTCAGATGCANTCCTGGAGCTCCACCTCCAACCTATAACCAGCCTGGTCCTCCAGGTCCAAATTACTACATGACCCAGCATCAGATGAATTATGGACCAACGTATTATCCAATCCACCATCATAGTGCTCAGCCTAATAACATGGACAACCAGTCTACGTACGGTACCAGAAGACGTCCCATGGAGGCTCTGAACGAGTTCTTTGGCGAAGTCAAACGCCGCCAATTTGATGCCAACAACTATGCACAAGTTGGACAGAGATTGCTTCAGCTTTCCGGAATCCCTGTTGGTACCAATACGGTCGCAGACTATATGGTCCCTGTAGGAGTATCCCCCGTTGAGACCCACGGCGGACACCTCGGGCCTGCAGTTGCCCATCAATACTCGCTTCCTCTTCCAAACCTGCGCACTAAAAATGATCTGTTGAATGTTGATCAGATCTTGGAGCAGATGCAGTCGACTGTGTATGAGAGCTCAAATGCTGCCGCCGCCGCCGGAGTTCAACAACCCGGTGCTCATTACACCCACCAGGCAATCAACTTTAGACAGAGCCACTCTCCACCACAAACTGCCATCCAAGGGGCAACCTCAGCCGGCAACCAGGTCCCCGGAACCCACGTCACTGCTCCGATGATGCCATCGCACTCTTCTCAGTCAGCTTCCTCGGGAACTGCAGCACTGACACCGCCCTCAAGTTCAGTCTCCTACACCTCTGGACACTCTCCAAGCTCATCGCACGGATTGTCACCATCCAGACAAGGATCAAATGCTGCCTACCCAACCTTGCCTCCTGTCTCTGCAAGCTATTCTACGCATGCTTCGGCTGCACCAGCTTCTACACTGGCTAATAACTTCGATCCTGACCCACGCCGCCGGTTCTCTGGAGGTATGCTGCAGAGAAGTGCTAATACCAGTGCTACTGATGATACCGCTGGCCATGCCAACTACGGCAACGTTCGCAAGGAGTTCAGTCCCAATGGTTCTGCCCAATCACCGAACATTGACCCATCTCTTCATGTCAGCTCTCCTTCTGACAGCGGTGACAGCGCTAGCGACAGAGCCCAAGAGCAATGGATTGATAACATTCGCGTTATTGAGGCACTTCGTCAGTTCGTTCAGGAGAGACTCAAGAATCGAGTTTATGAAGAGGAGGAACCATCTAGCTCTACTTCCGAGAGAGCCAGCTTTGACCGTGCTGAGCAAAACTCTCAGAACCTGTACCCCGACCTCAGAGGAGCAATGTCTTAATTTGTGATGATTGTAGCGAGCAGCCATTGTCTGGAGGTTCTTTGGGCTCCAACATCTGACGAATTATGACCCATTTTCCTTCTATGTTACCTCTAGGCCGGCGTTTTATGGCATTGCAAACACGGTTCAGGAACTTCCTTGCCCCTTTTTATGTTACGGCAGATGCTACGTTCTGTTATTACGCGATGCAAACTCTCTTCCGCGTTACTCTCTGCGGCTCTGGAAAATTTTACCCTTGGCGAATGCTCTTCTAGGACGCCATGCGTTCACAATGAATCGCAACTTTCTGAAGATGAATAATGAAAGTTAGTTCTCCGTCCATTTGGAACTGTCTTAGTTCTGGAGCAATACCCACTTCTCTCACGATTCTCTTTTGCAACCACATCCGATCCACCCTTTGGTACATGAAGACGCGGCTCTTTTACTGGTCATTTTCCCATGCGCAAAACCGTTACTCCGCGGTAACTCCTCCAGCGCATCGTCTTCTCATCTAGGAGATCCCTTCATGTGAAGCGAATACAGACAACCACTCACTTGCGGACGGATCCTAATCTGTTGGATCTGAGTGATTCTCTCAGCTATTCTGTATTCTGGACAATTTCACATGAAAGTTTGGTTCCATCATATTGTTCGTGGGTTGGAACAAGGATGGGAGAATAGACTCTGAGAATATCCTTCTTATTTGCTGCTCTCTTGTGCAAGAGGTTAATTGAACTGGAAAGCTGAGCATTTGTTTTCCTCTGCATTCGGATAGGCTTTTCACGGACTCTATTTGCTTTCTCCTCGTTTTTCATTAGTACTCACGTGTTGATCTATTGTAAACTAACTCTACTTTTTCTGCTGTCACTCTGAATCTGGTCTGCTCTCGAGATGGATGGCGTTTCTTTTCCCTTTATGAACACGACTCTGGATGCTCTGATGTTGCCCTGATCATGGGATGGTTTCAGGCAAAACTCGATTGTCACCGCCACATAGGTGAAGTAGCTAGCTTGCTATAGCAGGAAATAAACTGCCCGATTACAGAATCCTCTGACTTGTGCAAACTGATGCGACCTAGCCAGAAGAGATACATTGATTTAAGTTTAGATCAGGCTTAAATGCACATGCAAGCCGGAGCTGACATACCATAAACCTTTAAGAAACTTTATGTAGCGTCTAGCAGATCTTGACTTGAACGTTACCCTTAACTGTACATTATCAGTGCAAACAACAAGAGAGGTGAAATGGTGGCATTTTGGGACAGTGTCTACGTCGCAACTCCAATTCTCACTGAGACTAGGCGCCAAAATACTGTGATATACAAGATCGCCCGATGTCAAACCGCGGGCCGCTCAACCGTCGGGTCCGCAGTAACGTGGTCATTCGTAAAATGGTAGCAAAGCGTGCTCTCCATTTCCACCAGCATCCGGGGCCAGCCCCTCTTTGGAGATTCCAAGAGTCAGCAGGGACAAGATCACCGGTTAAACATCTCCGCATTTGTTCAAATTGTAAAATCAATCGGCACTCATCCATCTCTTCCTTGGTCCCGCAAATCTTTAAAGGCATTCAGCCCAATCACCACGTACAGTTCACACGCCCCCATTCCTCAGAAGCTTACCGATCTCCATTTATTCCCGAAACTGCCCGAGAATCAGTCCGTGTTGAAATACAAAAAGGTAAAAGCGAGACAAGCCGAGAACAAGGGAAAACTAAGAAAGAAAGCGAAGCCATGCCTCACTCGTATATCTCCGAATATCCTCTGTCTACGGATGTAGACCCAGGAATCAAGACCTTCTTAGAGGACCTCTACCGCACTAGCGATGACCCCGTTGCGCACGAGAAGTATTCGCAATTGTTCACTACCGATGCGATATTGATCATGGGCAGTAAGAAGGCCATCGGAAGAGAGGGTAAGTCTGCTTTTTGAATGTTACTTAAATAACGTTGTTGCTCGTTCTGCCCGCAGTTTTACCTCTTCTGTGCATTCAAATGCATTGGGTTATACTACCACATGCAAAGAGGAATTTTGTATGGATATTTACCAGTCTTCGTCTCCAGAGATCGTAAACCTCCGAAAGGGCATGTGGACTGCTATCCAGTCTCGCCTGCATACGCCGATTAAGGTTTTCCCTTTCGGAGCCGATTCCACGGAACTCATGTTGTACGGAACTGTGGCTTATGGGTATAAAGATGGAAGGAAAGCAGAGGTATGTTATATTTCTTGGCCTGTTGAATAGTTATCTTGAAAAGCAGTTCGGGTTCCCATCTTACAGTGTAAGAATATCAATTGTAGAATCGCAAAAGCGATTGTTGAGGATAATCGGAAACATGTTCAAGTTCTGTTGGCTAATCCGGACAGATTGAATGGGCTGGAAGGGTGAACATGACAAAGGAGAATGGAGAGTGGAAGATGAGCTTCTACCAAGTTTACGTTGTAAGTGGACCGTATATTCTATCAAATACCAAACCCCGCCTACGCGTGCTAATAACAATAGGATACGGCTGCACAAAGTGGAAAATAGGCTATTACACGCCGAGCTAATTTCCCCAAAGCCTAGGAAAGTAACAAATTATATAGCAAACTGTTTGTAGGCCCATAACAATGAAAGCTCCGCAAAATCGTGAAACTTAGATTGGTTCTGATGGTCCGCAAACGTATGATATATTACGAGCCCAACTCCCTTTTTTGAAAGATGCATAACGCCTAATATGGCTAAGTATCATACGAACGCAATCTCTAATCCATCTGCATCTCATCATCCTCGACACCACCGTCGACCAGCGCTTTCTGCAAGCCATCATCCTGCCGGACACATTCGCCTTCTATCTCTCAACCGGCATTTCTTCAATAACCCCATTAGCAGTTTCGAATGTGGCCCTCTCGCTACCCTCATCTTTGGCAAACAAGTGCTGATTCTCATCCACAAGCTTCCTATTCACCCCACGCTTTCTCTCCTTGTTTCCGGCCATGCGCTTCTTGGAGCAACCCTCGCGTCTTCCCCTAATATCAACAAATACGTTGCATAGACTTAAAGGTCTTGGCCACGAGGTCACGGTTATAGAGGGTTGGGATGTTCCTTCAGGCACCAAATTGTAGAGTAGAATCGATAACCATTCTTCTCCTGCTGATTTTCGAACGCCTTGCTCCTCTTGAGCTTTCTAGGATTTCAATTCATTTTGAACTCTTTCGCTAGTTAGTAAAGTTGTTCAATTGGATCATTCACGACTTGATCTGAGGTGGGATCTCAATCTCAAAGGACATGAGGCGGGACCTGTGATCTGAAAAGAGGACAGTCTTACGTGACAATCGAATCGTAAGAGCACCAAAAAGAAAGTGGACTCAACATTTCCATGGTCCTTCGACTGGAGAAGCGGAATACTTGGCATCATTCTACGTAATATTAGCTCCGAATTTTGTCAACTCGGAAGATATTGATCTTACTCGGACGAATGTTCCTCTTAGAGGGATAACATGGCTGTGAACAGAAATAACATATTTCGATTCTCATCTTGTTCTACTCTTTGAAACAGCGCAAAAAAGGGTGAAAAACATCAGTTGACATGTGTAGTTTCCACTGAGTGAGTGGTCCGTAGTAGATGGATTCTGCAAAAGGACCCTCATAGGCCTTTATCGATATTGATACACCTGCAGCTCTTGTCGCTTAGTGATAGCGGATAAATTTCGGGAGGTACCGGCCGATGTTTTTCCGGGATCGCAAAATTCCTACGACATCCGATCAAGGGACCTTCCAGAAGCACGATCGCGACATCTTCATTGAAGCAAGCACACGAGACCTAGGCGCAAGTCAAACGAAGGTGCGATATATTGCCCTGCCTACCGGATTTGGAACAAGCGACTGGAAGAGATCGTCAGGAAGTACTGGGACTCAGGAATACCATCTAATACAATGGCTACTGCTCTCACTATTGGAGTCGGCGTTGCGGCTGCGGCATTCTTTGTACGTTGGATATTACTCTTCTCGCATCTGCTCTCCACTGACACGTATGATAGGGCCGTGCTGCTTTGGTTGCCCTGAGGAGATCGCGAGGCGAAGCTGTTGGAGCTCTTGGAAAGGCATATTACAAGGGTGGCTTTGAGAAGCAGATGAATCGTCGAGAGGCGGCTTTGATTCTCCAGCTTAGGTATGAGATTTCTAGTCTCCGGTTATCCTGTGGGCTATCTTTCTGACATTGGTATTCGATAGTGAGCGACAATTAACCAAGGAGCGCGTGAGGAAGGCTCACCGAACACTGATGATGTTAAACCATCCCGATCGTGGCGGAAGCCCGTACCTTGCAACGAAAGTGAACGAAGCAAAAGAGTTTTTGGAGAAGCACGGATGATATACCACATCTTGTATTATATGGCTTGGGTGTACAATACTCTGGATTGCATAAGCGCGGCGTTGATTTGTTCTGGCTTTTTCGGTCATCGGTTTCAACAGCACTCCATGTGGCGGATCTCATCTCTTCATATGTTGAAATAGACATTCTCCTTCGTCATCAGCAAATATTCAGTGTATTATATTGTAGCTCTGCATTCACGAACTAAAGGTGTATCCCTAATTCTCTGAATTTTAACCCTACATCTAGCGTGCTTTCTTATTTCACGCGAAAGCTTAAAGTGGCTCCAGCGTACAGCTGAAGGAAATAGCAATTAGAGCACAAATGACGAGCCCCATAAAAGGTAGTCTACAGAGTTTATCTGTGGCCCGAGAGTTATTTCAAAGCTCTACACACAGTAGGTAATCCCAGCTGTGACAACTGAGCTCGATTCTAGTCTTTCCAATTACCTAAAATAACCCCACCGTTCGAAGAAGACCGATCAGAAAGAGTTTCAGCCTGTTGTGGTTCCTGTGACTGGCTTTTGCCGGCGGCATTTCGCCCATGAGCGCTGACTCCTGTTCTCGGGTTCCTTTCACTTTGGACCAGATTTTCTTCTCTGCTTCACGAAAGTGGTCAGCTATGAACAGGTCTATATTAGCGAAAACTCACCTCTCATTTTCGAATACTTCTCCAGGTTGGTCTTCATCAGCGCCTTGTGCTCCAGTTGCCGATTGGACAGCTATGGCCAACATGGCTTGGAGAGTATACGTTGCATCGTTGCCTCCATTATGGAGATGCCAACCCTCGATACCTAGCTCAGAAAGTATAAAGGCCAGGCTTCGGGTCTGCTCTTCTTGGTGAAGATATTGCCATATCTTAGCTGTATCAACTACCTCTTTCAAGTTCGACAGATTAGTAACATTGTAACCAAGCTTCCGAAGAAACCCAACATCAGCTCGTGTTTCATGACCGACTAGAACGATATCTCGCTTTGGAGGCTCTCTTGATATGTGTCAGTATAGAGAAGCCCTATGGAACTTGTAGGACTAACTCATCAGGCCCTAGAGCAAGTGCATTAGGGTTAGAAAATGGATATTTGAAGCAGCTTGAAACAATCCTCTGGGCATCCGCAAGTTTAATGAACTCGCTTTCACTACAATAATTTGTCAGATGCCGTTCTTCAGTGTAGCATTGTGTTATTGTATTAGGAGCTTACCCAAACAAGAAGTTATCAGCACAGCCTGAGACAAATCTGGTGTTGTTATGATGTCGATGTTCGCTGATACGGAAATGACGAGCACGAACTGCCTTCCTCCAATTAACCCCCTTTTCACCTGGTGGAATAGATCTTAAGTCCTCGCTATCGATGGTTGCGATGCCAATCTCTGTGATGACGGAGGCATTTTGTTCCCACGCTTCAATATCGACGCAGATGAAGACAGCGCCTTCATTCTTGTCAGGAGTGAACTTCAGAAGATCAAATCTTTTAGTGAGAGTGTCAGAGATGTCTATTATGACATCCTCCGAAGAAATCAGGTAATCATCCTTATCTGCTTCTAAGGTGTTCTGAAGATTAGATTTTATATCAAGGAGTCCGAGGTATCCTTGTATATTCTGGATAGTATGCTTCAGGGCCTTTTCTTTCTTAAGGCGAGCTACCTCCTTTTTCGTCTGCTTGCTGGGTGCTTGTCGAGTCGGTGGGGGTCGAGAAAAAATATTGACTTTGGCTTGGAAAAGCTCGCGTGTTCTACCCGTAGGATTTTTAAGAGATGGGTCTTCACCATCCATACCATATACCCGATGGGGAGTACTGAACGTGAGAGAATCGTATTCTCGTCTACTTGTCGTCCGTCCTAGATACCGAGGTCGGGGAATGCCTTCATCGTCAAATAGGATTTGAAATCGTTGATTTGCACCTCCTTTGGGAATGGTCAAGGTCGTTCCAAATTTATCATTAATAGTGCCTAGGAATCGCTCAACTTGTTCTGTTGGTACAAAAATGGTTGGGCGTAGTAGCAGTCCATATTCTAAAGGACGATGAAGGTAGAATCTAGATTTTGGTGAGTTGAATAGGTAAGCGAGAGGATATGCAGCCGCTGAGAGATGAACCTACAAGTCCCACCCTGCTTCATAAATCTTGCCTTCTTCGAAGAAAGCCTGTGCAACCTGATGACCGGTCAGCTAAATAAAACCTGATTATCAATTGATATTACCTTATCCTTGTTTTTTGTGCCTATAAACTCATACGGGTATTTCCTAAGTGACTTCCAGGGGCAGAATCTCTCGGTCTTTTCAGCTAATTCACCTTGTTCAAGCCGATATTCTATGATATTATTAGAATAGTACCCAACAAAAGGACATGATCTAGCTTACCTCTGATGGGGCGACGATCTAAATCGGGAGGTTTGGCCGATCGAATTTTGCGACTTGGATGAACTGGAGCATCCGTTTGCCTGTTTGGCGGGATCTCTCGACTCGTGACAATTTCATCATCCTCAGAGTCTGTGGGCTCAGAATCCTTTTTGGGACTTGCAGCTAGAGATCTGCACAGGTCAATTTCGGGTGAATCTGCCCAAATATCGTCCTGGCCAGTGAGTTCTTTGAGTCTTTGACGTTTGTTGTCCATCTTTGCCGTATTCTTTGCAGAATATCTTCCAGAATAAAGTTCAGAAAGGAAGAAAAGACATAAGATGATGTTTCCGCAAGGAAAATAGAACGAACCCAACCTACCAATTCACTCTGTGTTAAAAGGACGTCATAATGTGTTGATATCAGTCACCCTTCACTAGCGTGAAGGCAACACGGTAAGATGCACTTAGATTGAATAGCGTGATATTCAATTGATTTATTAGTGAATAGCTAGATCCGATTGGCACGGAAATCTCATAATCTTCACGGTCAGTTTAGTGAGCTAATTTCTCTAATCCCAAATCCACTGTGCTACGCTCAAAGATATTAGTCAAAGTTGGAGCGTATGGCAGCTACCCATCTAATCAATGAAATCAACTCTTACATAATACTTGCATCGTGAAGCCTGTCGTGCCCATTTTATGCGAAATCCCGATTCAAAGCATACTTTCTACTCGTCAAGAACCAGGGCCTGGTTCACCGCCATATTTCCTGACCTGAACTCCATGCAAACTCTAGACATAACCAACTCCGCAAAGGAACAAGTAGAAAAAGTCCTATCCAGACTTAGAACGAGTAGCTATATCGATTTTCAAGGAATAGAACTATGATTGGTCTCTGTAAGCAGTTGAAACTTATTGACAGTTGTGCTATAACTCACCTCCGCAGCCTCCTTCTCTGATACATCCGAAAATTCAAGGGCACTCTTGTCGATGAGCCCCAAGTGATTCTTCCTGACTTCCCACCAGAAGTCTCTTCTGTCACCACCTAATTCGCCTTTGGTAGTCCTTTTCTTGAAGTCTCTGATGAAATTATTGTACATAGTAGGCTCCTCGAGCGCTGTTAGCTCATCCCTCATAACCCTCATATTCTCTATGGCACGGCCGTATCCGCTATCACCCAGGCTACGCGTAACCAGCGTCCGGATTATACTGGCCATCTGATCTGCAGCTTCCTGGATACTGCCCACTGATTCAGCAGTGTTGAGCATTTGCCTAAATTCCGGAACTGCGTTATCATGAGAGATCTTTTGCCTCTTTTCCTGGCCAAGTAAGGATTCAACATCGAGGCCAGACAGCGGTTTAACGGCGTCATGACGACCGCGCTTTCCCTTGGCTTTTGGTGGAACTGGAGCCTATTGTTAGCAGAAGAATATTTATGCGGATGAGGGAGCCAGAAGACTGACCCTTTTTAACTGAAGCGGCTTCAACCAGTTTCGCTAAGCTTTTGGCTGATTGCTTCACTAAATCTTGAGGAGGATGCGACCACTTTATCAGAACATCCGCAGGCGGACCAACGGGCTCGCTGGGTTCCACGGCTCTCCTACGTATTGCCTGATTTAGTCGATGCAGGTACGGGGCAAAACTCTCTTCGATGGTCATGTATTCGGTAGGATTCCTGGTCAAGTCAGTATGTAGGTTAAAGGAATATGAGGTGCGCGTACCCCTCGTCATCTTTGCCGAATGAGGACAAATCCATACTATCTACATAATCACTCATAGCATTGACCAAATCATCCCCGGGAAGATTTCTATGCTTTGTAACAACTGCCCCTGAAGCGGTGATAACTTTGTCTAGCGGAGGGAACCTGTAAGTGCGGACATCTTCGGCAAATGGTAACGGTACATCAATGAGTCCTTCCAAGTCCGGTTCAATGTAAGGAGCAAGCAAAAGAATTTGCGGATCTTTCCCATCTTTTGTCACAATTCTCGCTATAGCGCATGAATCAAGCTCATGGAGTGCATGGACAAAAGATGATAAAGCCATCCGAGCTTTATCATTAGTTCTCTGAGCAATTGTGATGCAGCTCTCGCCCATATCTAGAAACCTCTCGTACTACCAATTTGTCAGCTTCACTGTGATGCCTTGATCGGGATGCAGGCGTACATTTTCTACGGGAATGAAGCCTATTACTGAGAAGGATTTTGTTGTCTCCAGTTTGGTGACATTTTCGTCAGACTCACTGATATGTACTGCGGTTCTGCCATACTCGAAGCCTTTGGCAAGTTCTTCGCGATCAACTTCTTTCTTTCCTCCAGGAGCTGATGGGTCCTCGACCTTGTATGTTCTCGCGTTGTTAACAGCGGCAAAAGAATCATCTTCTCCTTGATCGGTACCAGGTAATGTGGGAGTAGACTGGGTACCATCTTCCCACTGAGATGCTTGAGAGGCTCCACTAATCACTACGCTAGTTGCAGATATAGGCTTCGCCGCTTTGGTCTTGAAGAAGCGTTCGACATCTATACAAATAGCAGTAGGGTATTTTTCAGGGTCTCCAAGAGTAAGTTGGCCTGCATATGGGGCGTACGGCCTTGTGGATTTTACTCTGGGAGTAGTGAGATCGTCAATAGCTTCGGCTGCAGTACCGAATACTCCAGACTTGCAGTCCTCAACCAGACTTTTTAGCAGCTTTTCATTTTGTTCCTGCCAAATATAAGCCGCTTCCACAAGCAAAATGGCTAGAGACTCCAACCTTGTTTACATCTTTATCCTCTTCCTTGTACCCATACTCGGGATCATCGAAATCCACGCCACTGGAAAGCCTTCAGCAGAATCCGCATTGTATCTTGAGTTGCACTTACATTACTATAAGCTCGATTTCAGAGTCATTGATCTTAGCTGCTATTTGATCGATGCCATCTCCGTCAAGCTGACCCTGACCATCCGTAACCAGAATGATCCTGCGGGTATATTTCAATTTGTTCCCAGACTTCCCTGTAGTAAACTTATCAATCAAGTCAATAGCAATAACAACAGCCGATATGGCATCTCCGTTATTGGTACTGCTAGGTTTAATACTTTGTTGGAGGTCCCTTAGATCGGACATCTCAATGGGTCCTAGTGGTTTCAAGACGGAAATATTCTGATAGCTGTCATCGTCATCGGCCATTGAGTTATCAGTCTCATCAGTACGAAAACCAACAACACCCACTGTCCAGGTTTTCCGTCCTGCGGACATTGTATTGGTGATCTTGTCCCACACATATCTCATGACATAATCCAGGTCGCTCTCAACTCTTCCATTATGGCAGTCCGCAGTTGTAGCACCGAGGTCTATAACATATACGGTCGCCTCCTTGTCAGCCATTTTCGAGAAAATTGGCTATTATAGAAGAATCGGAGTGCGAATTTGTGAGAAACATGGACCCTGTAAGGTAAATTCTCAAGGCAGACGCGCTCCCGTGCATGGGGGAACACGTAGTCACGTGTGTGGGGAAAGCTCTCCAAGCTTCGGAACCTCAATGCCTCAGGCGATAAATATGTCATGCGATTCGGTACCTCTCCGACTGCAGATTACAGAGGACAAGTCAATGAATCCAAATCGATAAGTAGATATTCTCAATTTCTTCTTTAGTACTCAAGTTTTGAAGCGCAAATTCTCCGTATTTGAACCAAAATGGCCGACTTATCCTTATTCAAGTCAGCAGCGCCTTATCATATCATCACGTAGGTCAATGTCATTCATAGCTTCATTTAGTTTTGCTAAGTTGTGGCGCGCAAGATATGGCACGTTGCTTGGTACTCAGTTTTACCAGGTAATATTTTATTCATACCCTTTCATGATTGCCCGTCATTCCAGAAATTAATAAATCTGTCGCTCTAAAGACATTCGTTGGCGGGATCATATCCTTTAAAGCTCTCCCACGACCGCAATTCTCCAGCTTGCAACATAAGATCTTCCCTGTCTACTTTGGAATCCAAACCGCTCTTCCAGCTCTCTTGCTTCTCACTTATCCCGGCCCCAAGAGTGGATTGGTACCATCAGGGATAGCTGGTGCCTTTGCTGAAACCAATACATGGAGTGTACTCGCGCCTTTGGTTTCGATGTTTGTGACCGGCCTCGTGAATATGGTTGTCATTGGGCCAGCAACCGTGAGGATCATGACAGAGAGGAAACACCAGGGTAACCTACCCCACCTGCAAAAGAAATATCGATGTAAGAGATGTAAACAGGCATTCTTGAGCTGACGAATCCTAGAAACTCGGGATGGAAAGAAGAGCTACGACCCAGCGCCACACTCTGTAGAAATGCAGAAGCTCAACAAGGCTTTTGGACAGATGCATGGAATCTCTTCTCTCGTCAACCTGACCAGCTTCATTGCTACCTTATGGTATGGGGTATCTCTCGCTCAGAGAATTGATTAGATAGGAATTCTACGCCTGAAAGAAGAATGGCGCCTGAGTTAGGTTGAGTGGCGGCATACCTAATCCTACACTTGAATACCGAACGCTTGACGATAATATATGAATATGACTCATGAATATAATCCATCGCAATCATCATTTATCATCACAGACACATGTAGAGCTCTGCTACAGATGAAAAAATTAAACAAAAAAAGAATACGGCTTATCGCGCACTGACAGCAAGCACTACCAGTTAATGCGACACCCCTTTTTGGTATGATGCCTCGAGCTATCCGCCACACAGACACAAATCAAAAAAGAAAGTAAACAAAAGGGGGAACAGTAAATAAGAGCCACGTGTTCCTGGAGCATCATGCATCAGAAAAGGGGGAGTGGAAAAGAAGGGAGGAGTGGCAAATGATGAAAGGTCCGGGTTGAAGTCATTTCTTTGGATTTCGCTCCTCATCAAGGGGTTGGTTGCTTAGTTGGTTGGTTAGTGGGCGGGTAGAAATGAAAGCGCCCGCTTAGGGATCGTGCTTGTACTCCGTCTTTGAACTCTCTTTCGTGGCACCACTGCATCGCCGAACCATTTTTGAAGGAAAGCTCGGAATGGTTGGCGTACATCGTAAGAAAAGAAAAAGCCTTGCTGCTGTCGCCGTGGACGGGCAAATTCTTCTGCCCTGTAAGATGTTACACACAGAGAAAGGAGGGGTGTGTGGAGAATGGGAATTCACCTAAGGGCTCCTTGGGGCCGAGACCTGGGCCCAATGACCTCGGGCTCACCCCAGTATTTGTAGAATCTCAGAGAAGGTGTGTGTGTGCCTGCCTCCGTAGAATGGGCGCGGTGCTCTCTCTGATCAATGCAATGACACGCAACTACCTCATGTGTTAACAGGCTGGTATGGTTTGCTTGATTTCCATAAGGGAAGTCATCTAGCACGTCAGAACGCATTGTGAGGTTGCATCACATTTGGTAGCACTTGAGGCAGAAATGTACAAAATATTTTGGCAGTGGTGAAACTGAATGTCCTGCATTGTATGATGGATCTCTGGGTTGGCAGTAAAACCGCCCCAAAAATGTGACTAAACTATGCATTACCAAAGCATTGAACCTAACTCAAAAGAAGTGAATCGTTTCGAATCTCGTCACAGGCAGCCTGAGAGAAAGATACTACTCGACTATCGACTTTTCTCTCCATTGAGGTCAGCTCAATCCCATTCAGTCCTTCCAAATGCCCTTCATCCACCCAAAGTGGGCCCATCATTCCAAGACATACATACGTCTTGTTCATCCACCCCCACTCCGCTCATCCTCAAATAATTAGGTAATCTATAAGTGCTTAAAGCGAAGTAGAATCATAAGTGTTTCCCTTGATGAGAGACTGCCCTGTCTCTCTTCCCAATCCCATTCAAAAGTTTGATAGTTTCCTGGTATAATGATAACTCGTAACAAACTAATCTCGACCGCGAGAAATAAGTGGGGTTTCGAGGCAAAGTATGAGGCGTTGTTGAATGCCAAACACGAAAGGTATAAAGGTATATGCAAAACGTGATGAGTCGACCGACATCGACTCAGATAGTGTGAAAGCATGAGAAACCGAGCGCACGAGGCTTGTCCACAGGCTCAAGGTAATTTTCTGATCTCTCCTCCCCAGGGTAAAATATTAAGATAGAACGCCATTAGGAGACCGATGCTCCCAAACTAACAAGGTGTAAAGTAAAATCCGGACCCAATTCCCTCAGTTCATGATGTTGATGTGATGTTGATGCGCTAGCCATTGAAAAAAGAGCGCGTTGAAAAAGAAATGTCGATCCCATGCACGCCGGCAGAATCGTCACGAGTTCCCAAATCGCCCCAATGCAACCACCATCACCAGATAAACGCCGACCAATATAATTATACAGAGCCGAGGCTCAAAAGAGCCTCGATAGCCTCTCGCTCCTGTGAATCAGAAGCCACGCCAAAAGGGGAGAGGTTGAAGTTGATGTTTTGCATCGGCGCAGATTTCGCCAATGCAGAGAGGGATGGCCCGCCAGCCGTGAGGTGGGTCCTTCCCGTATAGACACGAGATGTCAGGAAACTGTTGTGGCCAGGCCCCGAAGCCGAAGCTGCGGAGTAGGATGCAGCTCGCAAAGCGGCTGCTCCTACGGCGGCCCAGTCCTCGTCGTCTGTGACATCATCTGGATCGTCCTCCATGATCTCGTCTTCTGGAGGAGCCTCAGAAGATGAACAGGAGCCGTCTAGAGACATTTTGTCTGCCTCATTCTCCAACATCGACACGTCCATGTCGTCATCATGAGAGAACACGACCGAATCGCCAGCATAGCTGGAGCCCGGCGCGTTCTGACGCGTGCGATCTCCTCCCCACAAATTATTCTTCGCGATGGGAACGCCCTCAGAGTATGAGGATGGGACGCTAGGTGGAGGAGATTGCTGGCCACCTCTGTGGCCTCGGGAAGGATGCCCCTTGCGCTTTGCATCCCATCGTCCCCATCCAACCTTCTCAAATTCCACGTCGCCCTTCACTCCACCACCTTCGCCGCCGCTTCCACGACCCTCGAGCGCGCCCACGACCAGTCTTCGGGCTTTCGCGGGCGGGATCCCCGAAAATCCAGGGACCGATGTCGTGAGGTAGCCCATGATGTGACGGATCGCGAGAGGTCCGTGTGCCAACAAAATTTCGGGCAGATGGTGCTTGGCCAGAAGGGCTGGCGTTATCGCACCGGCCGCTTCAAATCCAGGAGAATCCATTTCACGCGATGGGGCAGTTAAGCCGTCCCGTGTATTGTCATCCTGGCCATCGTGCAGGTCCAGGTCCGAATCGACGTGTTCGAGGAGGGCCGCTGGCGGCTTCGCGGTCGAACGCGTCCCATACGGCCGGAGCCCGTGAGGCGGCAGCGATGGGGATATAGAGTTGGGGGGAGTCGGAAGAGGATGCGTTCTCGTCGCCGGCACGCTCATGGCCGCTACAGCAGTGAAGCTGTCTCGGTCACCGGCCTTGGGGATATCGCGAGCAGAAGTTGCCATAGTAGCCATGATTGTTCGAAAAAAGCTGGTGAAACGTTTCTCTGCGAGGGCGCGACGCCGTGTTAATATGTGGTGATCGAGTAAAGTC
Source organism: Scytalidium sp. 3C (assembly GCA_000743665.3). Lineage (NCBI taxonomy): Eukaryota > Fungi > Ascomycota > Leotiomycetes > Scytalidium > Scytalidium sp. 3C. The sequence goes on from JMRO03000009.1 coordinate 1,311,350, forward strand.
GCGCGTCTGGCGGCGAAGATGACTCTTGCAGCCGGGCTGGATCTGACTCACCTCGGCTTTGCGATAGAAACGTAGCAAAAGGGGCGATGGACCGATAAACAATCCAAAAACTGCGATTTATCGAGACGGAAGCTGGCTAGAATCTTCACGCGGAGGATGTTCGAGCAAGATGCTGGATCTGTTGCGACGACGGAGAGAGGAGGAGCAAGGCGTGGTAGCGTAGGGTGTCCGATCGGGAAGAGCGAGTAGCGTTGATGCCGGCTGTAGAGAATGGAATCTCTGCAGCACTTTAGGACGGGAGAGCGAGGAACGAGGGAGCCCGTGCCTTTTAAAGAGGTACACGAGAGTCGGCAAAGAACGCAGGGTATTCCAGAAACGGAGGGGGCGTATGGCTTGCTGCGATGCTGTGCTTTGATATGTGCGTGTGTTGTTGAAGATGGTTGACTGGAGGAGGTCCCCCCTACATGGATGCGCAGGTCATTATTACCTCAGGCTGGGCGACACCAGCTGGTCACGATCCAACCGAGCCGGGCAGCCTGCACCCCCAGCCTGAGGCCGCGAGCCTGGGCCTCCGAACGCCCACGCCCACGCCTTGTACCTGGTACCTTCCCGCCATATGGGACGTAGGTACCTCCGACACATGCACCAGCGTTGCTCGTCAGGGAGTTTGGCCTCTGGCGCAGGTCGCTCAGTGCATTCCTGCCCAGGCCGAGCCTGGTAATCGGCCTGCAGCCCAACGCTACACACTGGGGCCCACTGCCCAGATCCGGGCGGGGGGAACCTGGCAGGGAGCGCGGCCGGGAAAATAATGACGCTGTACTGTGTACGGCACTGGATGGATTGGGGCGCGCCCGGGACTACACTGCAGCGGGATACCTCTGGGCTCTCTAGTTCGCGACCTCACTACTGAGAGCGAGCGGGCCTCCGTCTCCCTCTGCCTCTGGTTGACAGCGCTCCTCGACGCCTGCTGGATGCTGCTGGTGCGCATCGCAATCTCAGCCCGCGGTGGTTTCTGCCCACCGCCGCGATACCTCGGACGGCCTCACGCCGGTGTACCTCATACCCGTTCGCAGCTGCTGCACACCACTCCCGCTGGGCATGTGGTGCAGTAGCTGCGCGGGAGATTTGCAGCTCTGTCGCTGCCCTCTGCGCGCATTCCCTCGCACGTTGAGCCTGCCCCGCCGTGATTGGCTCGCGGGGTCCCGACGAAGGGTATCAGCAGACTAGCAAACCGGCGCGGCCTCGCCATCGCCAGGGCTCCGACCTGAGGGAACGCGCCATCATCGCGCTCATGGCTCTGATGCATCGCGCTGAGCGCACCGATCAACCGCTCCTCAGCGCTTGGGGCCCTGCGGCCTCCAGAGGTTGTCGTCCAGAGCTGTACCCCACGTTGTGCCATCGCCGGCTGGATGGGCGATGTTCACGGTGGAGCTGGGGGAAGCGTTCGCATCGTGCGCACCGTTCGGCCTTGGCCCTCCACCAGCCATCTCGACTCCAGAGGGTGGATCTTCCGGTCTCTTCCGTCGCACGTCCTCACCATGGCCTCCAGGGCCCAACGTCCGATTCATTCCCTATCGTGCTTCCTACGACGTCCCGTGGATCTGTCTTCTTCCGGAGGCCCGTTGGAAATATCACCCCTCAGTCAGCGACCCCTCTTTGGGACCGAACATCGGATACACACTGCATAGTGGGGTACTTGTGCACCACAATGGATCATCTTCAATGTAGCCTGTTGGGCCATGGAGACACTCAGCGAGCGAATACGTTCATGTAATGCGCAAACGTTGTAGCTCCCTCAGGCCATGTTGGGTGCGCTCTCTGCCATTGGATGTGTTTTGATGATTTCAGCCGGGTGCACCATGACTTCTTCTGGAACATGGTCGTAGTGGCAATTGGAGCTGGGCTTTTGATGTCATCGGAAGGTATATTTAGCTACCCGTGGCAAGCATCTGAAAGGCGCGCTTGGTGCTGGTTTCAGAGCCGATCTTCATGGTGTGCCGAGGACGTACCTCCGACATGACTGAAGCCCTAACGTGTCAACATGTGCGGACCAACATAGTGTTTGAAGAAATTACAGAACTGCTGTCGAAAGGTAAGACTTACCGCTTTGAGAACATCGATCCTCTCCTGAGATTGCATAAACACCTGCTTGTACTGCCGTAGGCTCTCCCTGATCACTAGTTCACGTGATGTCCTGCCTTCGCATATGTCTTTCATTCTCAATTCCATCTCTTTGCGTAGGAAAGGCTTGCTGAGACTGGTTTCAAATCCCATTTGATCATATCCATCCACCAAGGCCACGCCGAGTTTGGAGGGTATGAATTCCTCTAATTGATTGCCACCACTGCCGCTGCTGGCACCTCCACGGCCACCACCTCGACCCCCTCGGCCCCCTCGGCCACCTCGACCTCTACGACCAGTCCCTGCACCTTCTCCTTCATCCTCGTTATCACCAGCTGCATCAGCGCCTCGTAATCGTGTCATGACGTATTCCCTCTGCTTGATTGTCATGATATGTTCTGCCATTGTAGCATCTGTGCCGATCCCATTGGCATCCATCAGGGCGAGTAGTTCGGGTTCCGTGAGATATTTGGGAGCTGTGGTTTTGCCTTCCGTCATCATCGCCTCTGTGGGCTCGAATTGTTCTCCTGTGGTGAATCGAGGGAGAGCCCTGCTATCAGTCCACTTCTCATAGGGGTAGACGTCAAGATAGTTTCGTTCCAAGACTACCAAACCTGTTGTACTGAAGATCTCTTCTCCGTATTGAATCTCAACCTGCGTTTGCTGTCCTTTTGCATCTTCCGAACAGCAGGCCAGGAATCTGCGCGTAACAAATTCATATATGCGAGCTTCTTCTGGTCGTAATCCTGTTGGAGCACAGTATGCCACTGGGTGAATGGGGGGATGGGCTTTATCATCATGCCGGCCTTCGCGAGGCTGTTGAAACCCTCCATTGACTAAGTTCCGGGCAAAAGAGCCCCATCTACTATCCTGAACTTGCTTCTCTACCAGCGCCTTTAGGTTTATCCCTTTGTCGAAGCGATCGGTTTCTGTTCTTGGATAGCTTATGAAGCCTTTCTGGTACAAACTTTCCGCCGCGCTCAGCGCCTGCTGGCTGTTCATACGTAGAAACCGGGTCGCCATCTTTTGTAATTCCACGGTGGTTAGAGGAAGTGGCTTCCATTTTTTGGTGGGCTTTTCTTGAACTGTAATGACCTTTGCCAATTTGGAAGCAAGGCATCTTTCAAATATGACAGTGACGACGGCTCGATCGAATAGATGAACTCGCCTCCAATTAAACACCACGTCAATGTCTTCTCGATTATGTGTTACTTTGATGCTCCAGAAAGGCTCTGGGACGAAGTTTTTAACTCTAAAATAACGGTCGACAACGAATCCCAAGGTAGGAAACTGGCATGGACCTAGATCTGTCAGTCTCCAGCATATCTTGAAAGATGAAAGATGCTCACCATAGCTCATAATCCGTCGATTCCCGTCGGGAGTAGTACTTAACACTCCACCAAGAGGTCTTAGATTCAGCGTCTGGAATCTTGTAAAGGCATAGCCAAGTCGCAAATCCAACTCAATGCGGGCAGCTACTGCATCTGCTTGCCTTTCATCCAAAGCAATGGGATTTCTTGCAGCATGAAGAACGTGGCTAGGTGCAGAATATGAGCAATAGTCCCAAAACTATTTATTGGAGAATTTACTTACGCTCTTTCAATGTTGCTAAACCAGGCTCTTTTGACTTCCAACCTACTGTTGCCCCTTAAAGCTTCAGTCCTGACCTCACGACCAATATGTTCCCCTTCTCTGTCACAATCTGTCCAGATAAAGAGTCCTCTTGCCCTCTGTGCCTCTTTCATAATATTGGAAGCAATAGATGCTTTGTCCTTAGACATAAAAAACTTTGTCAACTAGAAATCCTCAAACAGTAAAGTCCGCAATGGCTTACATTGTCGACAACGACACGCACTGGAGCTTCGAAAAGCCGTTCTGGTGGCGGATAGTTCCAATCTTGCTCATATTCCGGATCAAATTTCATTTCTGTGAGATGCCCAGAGACACTGGTCATGACCACATTGCAGTGGCCCCATGGTGGCCCAAATTCAAACTCAAATGAGTAGTTTTTGATATATTGATTTCTCGTATTTCCCTGTAAGTTCCGTTTCAGTAAGCGCGGATGCCAGATGTCCTTGCAGCCAGGAGTACGGTACAGTTTGGAACGATCCACCAGAGAGATGGGTCGCAACGGCTTTGGCAATGGAGTTCTTCTCCGCAACACAGAGGATTTTCCCTGGCATATTGGAAGTGTCACGTGGTCAAGCTTCTTGGCCGATTAAGTTTTGTACGCTGAAATCAGACAATCAAGTGTCCCAGATGAGAGACGAAAGATGTATAGCAAGTCTCAGTCATGTTTAACACGTGTCTGGTAAGTATTAGGCAGTCTAGTGCATGGTTCTCAGAGCAAGACGCGTGAATATTTTTTTTGGATCGCGAATTCCTGTGATCATTTTTCCACAACTTGCCTAGATCGTCGGCTGAGGCCACCCCTGTAGATCGCTCCTCCAACCCTTGCGTCATCAAAACAAAGCGGATCTCGAAAATAGCATGTCTCTTCAGTGAAATCCTCCGTGAAGCGGTACCTGCCGAATGACAGACGGATTCCTAACCGGATTCACCACTACAAGCTCCAGGGATAGGCACAAATGGCTCTCCCAACGGTAAAAGCTCTCGCAGAGTGCTCCAATTTCACAACTACAGTCCTGCCATACCTTCCTCAACTCTACGACCTTCCAGAGAAGCTTCTCCAGTCTCGGTCAAACACCACGGAGCTCTATGATATCTACCTGGCTACAAATCCTCTAGTCTCTGCGCTTGCGTTCTCTTTGTTTCTTGCACCGATATTTCTTGTTTTGTCAGAAATAAACCGCAATTATTCACAAGTTGACCGATGCTGGAGTATCTTGCCAACAATCTATAATGCGCATTATGTTGCATATGCTCACTTAATCGGTCTTAACACTCGAAGACTTGATACATTACTTGTACTCAGCACTGTGTGGACTGTAAGGATCCTTCCCTACAGCTGAACTTTTCTCATACATTGGCCAGATACGTTTGAGTTTCAACTACTGGAGGAAGGGCGGTTATAGTATTGGCTCTGAGGATTATCGATGGTATGGAAATAAAAGAATAAAATGCGAGAGCCATGGCTAAGAACATTGCAGGAAAGTTATACAGTCAAAGATACACCCAGCACTGTTTTTTGTCTTAAATGTTGTCTTCATATCTCTTATCCAGAGCGTTCTGCTCTGTTTAATGACTGCGCCGACATACGTTATCCTTTTAGCCGGGCAGTTCCAAGGGCCTGTGTCGGTTACTGACAGCGTCCTTTCCGGTGTGCTGATGGGTCTTGTATTTATTGAATACCTTGCAGATCAACAACAATGGAGTAGGTTCTTATCACTCAGTCGGATACTCAGACATATATTGACAANTTTATCTCAATACAGACTTCCAATCAGCAAAAGCTGTGTATCACAAGACGGCCAAGCGTAGCAAGTATGATCCAGAAGATCTAGATCGTGGGTTCATTGTGACCGGACTCTGGTCTTGGAGCAGACATCCCAATTTTGCCGCAGAACAAGCCATCTGGTTTGTCTGGTACATCTGGTCTTGCGTAGCGACGGATGTCCTTTACAACTGGGCTGCAGTTGGAGCAGTGACTTACATGGCACTGTTTCAGGGGTCAACCTGGCTGACTGAATCCATTTCAGCCGAGAAGTATCCTGACTATAAGGAGTATCAGAAGAGAGTAGGGAAGTTCTTGCCAAACCTTATTAGACAGTTACCAGGAGACTTCAGTGATCAGAAGGTTAAACCGCCAGTGGAGAAGAAAACCCGACGAGTTGTTTCAAATGCAAAAGGTGGGAGATGAGAATTGTAGCCAATGAGGTAAGGCTTTGTACTCATATTGCTCTTAGTGAGCTATTATGCTAGTTGATTCCTATCTTCACTAAATATTCAGCATCTGATCATATCATGCATCAATCAAGAAGTTCAACGCGTCTGGACGCGAGGTGACACGCCTCAAAGCGTTCGTTTGTGCACCTTTCACCTTTCGTACTTGAGGTCTAAAGTGATGGATACCTCTTTCACCACTCACCAATTCTCCAGTCTAAACTATCTATTTTCTGGAGCCTCATGACATATTCGTGCCGAAAAAAGTCATCACATCAACTCAATACTTTGAAATGGAGCCCGGAAAATCTTCCTTGGATGAGGACCCGCTACTGACCGCCAATGCCAACGAAAAACAGCCCCAGACGACTATCAGATTTGATGAAAATGTAGTCACCAAGCCCAAAGCTGCTAGCACTAGGGTCGAGAGGATCATGCCGGTTAACATCGCTCCACTCCGACCTTCTCTTCTTCGGCATGTCACCTCTGGTGGCTATCCACTTGAACCTATGTCTCGTGATTATCCTAGACCTGCAGCAGAGCCTTCCATTGACGAACTTCTCTCCCGCCCACCGTTGAAGGGAACTTTTAGCTACAATCTCAAGAAGAACAAAAATCTACATCTGGAGACCAATATGGCTAAGGAGAAACCTGACCCCGATGGACTTGCACGAGCAAAGCAGCATTGGCTGAGGATTGCAGAAGAGCTGAAGGACCGGGGTCTTTGAGGGTGAGTGTCGACCACCAGGCATCAAAAAGACTTCTTCTTATACGTGTTAGATGCACATCCGAAGGTCTTGAAAACATAGCACACTTGCAGTGTATCAGATACTATTACAGGAGATCTGACCGTCTGGAGGATTTTACTGGAGTGTATTCAGCCAATACTAGATACGATTATGCCTGGCGTCCACTGAAGATGAAATATGTAACCCAAGTTATGATAGCTTGGTAATAGAATGCCCCCCTAAACGAGTGAGACCTCGATTGTTCTAATCGCAGTTATGTATATAAAGCTTCACCGTATGCTACAAAATAATTCTTCAAAAGGCGCCTGTATTTCCAAGGATGCCACAAAGGACTCCCAATCTTCGTACCTCGCAAATATAACCCTGGGTAACTAAACGACATGTTAAATGAGTATTGATCTAACACCAAATCATGCACCAAACCTGCGTCCTCTAGAATAAAACACCCAAATGCAAATACGACAGCAGAGAGTAGAAACCGGAGTTGGTAAAAGAATGAATTAGGTGCCATTTACACCCTTTGGCTCGCAAAATCAAGGACTTCGCAATCGTCTTCAAAGAAGCCTTCTTCGTCCCCACCGGGGTTTCCGTCAGCATCAACACGTGCGGCCCCTCGTCGCTTCCGGGTCGTAATTACTATCTGCTCCAGATCCTCACTAGTGTCCGTCATTCTCATGATACGCTCCATGGCTGAAGAAGGGAGAGCTCGATGATCGGGGCTAAAATCATCATCTACTTCATTACCCTGTGGAAGCCCAATATTAAGCCTCAACGCTTTAATTGGCCCACCAAAGGCCCATGGACTGCTGTTACCACTTGGCGAGGAAGCAGGTTTTGTGTTATCTGAAACTTCCGGAGACAGAAGTGCAGATACTGAAGGCGAAGGAAGTGCATCCTCATGGGCAGAATAAATGAGAAGCCCAACCCGTCGATCAGTATGAAAGGGCTGGTATGGAGCGTTGGATTCAATTTCAGCTTGCGGAATGGACGATTCAACACCAACTTTACGTTGAGTAGTATGTTGCGATACCGGTTTGAATGCCCACTGCTGAGGGCCGTGCTCATCCTCTTCGAGATCGAAACCAACTTCAGAGGTCGCTTTGGAGTCGGGTAGTTGTGGCACTCTAAATTCCACATACTTGGAACTGCGGGAGGCCCTCTGTTTATCAGTTGGGCGGTCCGCTTGGCGGCTTTTGACGGTATAGATTCGCACCACCCCGTCTCCTACAACGTGGATAGAGTCGTTTCTCTTGCCACCGAATAACCTGACACATCCTGGAGTCGGAAATGTCAGGGACCTTGGAACATGGATCTTATTCCCGCTAGCTCTACGCATTTCATTCATTTTCCCTGTCGCAGCTCCGACCGAGCGACTGATCCCAGCGGCTATGGCATGAGTACCATGACCAGCTTGACTGGTCACTGATGAAGCCGATATTCCCGGGATACCAGCACTACTTCGTCGAGGCCGACTCACTAATGGCCGGGCAGCAGTCCAGATAGAGTTCACGGCACTTGATGCGACACTAACGGCAGAGAGGCCTGCTCCAACAGAGTCACCTGTGGGATCTTCAGGTTTTGGTGCTGGAATCTTTCGACGTGGAGGTGGCCACGTGAAAGCACTTGCCGGAAGATCAAGGATATGAACTGTTCCAGGTTCAGTAACCATGGCAGCACGCTCACCATGGGGTGAGGTCCACACAACGTCTACAATTCTAGCAATGGTCATACGTGAGAACTGTGCAATTTGTCTCACATGTGGGCCATTCAAGGCATTGCTCTGGATGCCGCCTTTCAAGAAAGAAGATTTGGCATATTGCATACGCTTGAGGTCCCAAACGAACTGTACATCGCCTTTGCTACTGGCTGTAAACAACATTAACCCGCCGGGAGCAAATGAGAGGAAGCTGCACCCATGGGGAATTTTGAAGGTTGCCAGTGGGTGAACGGAAGATGCGGAGGATGAGGATTGGCGTGCTAAAGAATCAAGATCTAAGATGGAAACTAATCCTGGATCTTTAATGGTGGGTACTTGACTGTTGCTACCATGAGTTGGAGGGAATTGTTGTTGCCCCGTAGCATGAGTCTGATAGATAGCTCCCCCGCCATTTTGCTGAGAAGCCATAGGTGGATTCCACCAGTTATTCCAGGCTTGAACGCCATGCTTCCCAACGTAAGTCGCTCCTTTGATGAACTCTTGAGTGGCTAGTTGTGCGAGCTGTTTTACGATGCTCTCACCTCCTGGACTCTCAACCGCACAATTTACTGAAGGAAGCTGAGGCGGGGCGTGAGCATTTAGTCCTGGTGGCCTTGATGTTGCTGTGGCTACTGGCACTGTGGCTCTAAGAGAAATCTGCGAGGATGGAGCAGCAGGACAGTATGCTAGCCACCGCCCTGCCAAGGACAGAATAGACGCCTTGAGATGCGTCTGCTTTACTGACTGTTCAGCGCTGTGCCAATCTCCATCGACATTTCCAACCGAAGGAATAGGGTCAATAGAGAGACCGCGTTGGATACAGGTCCAAACTTTGCCAATACATACGAAATGTCCACCAGAAGCTGTCTGGAAATCTTGATGGCGGTATATCCACGTCTCTCCAGTTATTCCCGAGCTTATAACAACGGTCCCACTATCAGCATGAATGCTAAGTGCTCCTGCTGGTGATGGAGTACTCAATGGTGGCGTGCTACCTGGAGATGAAATATCTGATTTTGACGTAGATAGGAGAGTAGCAAGATGTTCTCTAGTTTTCAGCGAATACACCTCGACAGTGGTCTGAAATTCATCATTTTCATGGGGGAAAAGGCCGGGAACTTGTGGCAAGTCTCGTGGAGCGTCAGCTCGTGAGTCTGAAGTGACCTCGGATTTAGCTGTAGCAGATTCGTCGACCTGCTCCTCGGTAGACAGGTTAATGCGTCCATGGACAACTAGAGCGATTAATGGAAATGGTTCTTTCTCAGTACCAAGTAAGCTCCAAGGGAGGATCTTTGCGTGATATATGCCTCCGCGCAATCCACGAATATCCGTGATCTTGTGAAGTCCACTTCTCGTAATAGAATAGACCGAAACCCCACCCTCGTAGCCCACCACGAGAGCATTATCTGTCACTTTTGAGGAGGTCTGAGATGATGTTGGCAATGTATCGAATCCACAGAATAGCCCGTTCTCTCCTGGAGTTGAGCCCGGAGCTCTGGGGGGTAGTAGCAGGTTCGCATCGGGGAGTCCATAGAAATGGGCTTGAGGTTGGTGGGGAAGCGGTGGATGACTGCCATACCGAAGATTTTGTGGGTACTGCGCATACAGAGAACCGCGCCGAACGCCATATGGTGGCATCGAATGATGCTCTTCACTATTTAGATGACAAGCACCGTCCAGCTGGTAACTTAGCGGTCTCCTGCTGCGCGTGGGAGGAGAGGCCGACTGAGGATGCCCATGGTTGAATCCTCTTTGGTCTCTAGCAGCCCATCCGCTAGTAGAGGCTCTATCATCATATGAAGACGGTAGGATGGGAGGAGATTCGCCCAGGCTTATGAGGTTGTTCGGCGAACTAGAGAAAGATGGGATGGCCCTGGCCCATTCACTCGTGGCTTGTGCTGCGGACAACGGAGCTGTAGGGACTGATGTCGCTCCCAATAGTGGCGATACGGCCGAGTTTATATTCCCATTTCCAGGTAATGCCGTAGGTTGCATCTCAGGCGACTGAACTGAGGACGGTGGCGTCGGCGTCTTCGTTCTATTCCCGTCGAGACACGTCAGCGAACGGAACATTCCTAAGGTTACTATCCTGAGAAGCCATGAGGGAAACATACGACTGCTCCGAAGCCTTCTTACTAGCTACAGCTTCGAGAATACCCCCACCTCTGCCATTCTTTGCCTTCCCATTCTTCTTTCCGTTCTTGGTCGGTATCTGCACGGCGCTAGAGTTCTTGGAAGACACCTTGGAATTCTGCGAGGTTCCGGCTGGGCTATTATCGCTATCTTCGCTCTGCGGAGATGGCATTCAAAAGGCTAGAATGCGTGATGGAGTGATTTGGACGGGAGCAAAGCAGTTGCGTGCGAAGCTTCCCGGAGTTGGACACCGCGAGGCAAGCGGTGACAATAGATACAAGCGTTGAGATAGCGCTGGGCTTCCGTGGGCTTTTCCAACGCGTAAACTATAGAGAAAACTATGCGGTTATAATAAGGACCTGAAGCGCTCTATGATGATAGAGCTATGAGGTTCTGCGATGTCGTGTTTGGTTCATGGATGCTTCGTCATCGCGGTGCTCATGACACAGGAGGAGGCAGAGCTCCGGCTGATAGAGGGGTAATACCGGTACAGTCACAGCTGGGTGAGCGGCCCCTTGGTAGCGCGAGGCTCAGACCCACAGCTGATTCGCCCAGTCGCTTGCCGGCTGCCAGGATTCGTCACAATCAGCTGGATGCTGCATCTGCCGTACCTGACCTAATAGCCCATAGTAATCCACAATATCCATCACGCACGCATCCAGCTTCAGCTACCACATGGAGAGGACATATGGCACTTGCTGGTTTCGCGCAGCGACTGTGACTCTGTCAGTGCCCTCAGTCGATGCTGTTATACGTTCACGCTGACATGTGCACAACTAGGAGCCTGCTTCTTTGCGATCATACACATTATATTTCTCAAATCCTAGGAAGCTTTGACCGTTGTACAACAGGTACATTAACTGCACCACTGAACACTTACTTAACCAGACATCTAGGCTCTTCCAGTACTTGCAGGCTAAAAGCATCTCGAGGTGTTATCAAGATCCTGCCACAGAGTGATATGCTACACCCCCTTAGCCATCCCCCTTTCCTTCCTGCCTGATATGAAGTCACCCTTTTAAGCCTTCTTCTTTCCAGCCGCCTTGGCCTTTGCAGCCTTCTTCCTATTACTTCGAATCATGACCACGCTCAAGAATGAGCCTACCACTGCAGATCCCAGGAGGATGAGGATGACCGGGATACGGATCGCCCACACTCGAGGTGGGAAGAGATTTTGAGCGGGGTGATCAGAGTCGACGAATGGCTGCAAAATTTAGTTCTCCAAAACGTAGAAAAGTATGGCGGCTCGTCATACCAGAACTAGCGTCCAAATAGAGTAGTAAAGAAAGACAACTGAGGCAGCGAGGAGCATCGCAAGTCCAACAAGTTTGTCCAGCTGCAGGAGCATTAGTGAGTGGTTCAAAGACACTAAGTAACTGCTACTCCTATCGGGTGCTCACCATTGTTGCAATGGATCTAAAGGAGTGTGTTGATTTGATCAAAAATCTGGGCTTGAAGACTGCGTAGTAGTTGTCGCGTTTCCTGCCTTGCTGGCATTTAGATATTTGACGAGGCAAGGAGCTGCCATCTGGCTTTCGCGCCCGCTGCAAACCTTAAATTCGCTAGCGCGCTACGGAAATTCGCCTCGCGACCTGCTGCCTCGACTTTGCACTGCAGAAAAACATCTGACAACTACCGCTACGACAGACCTCTATAACTTCTTGCCTGGCGGGATTTTAAACTACTGGACACCCCGTCTGTATCACAGCAACGCATGACGATGGAGTAGAGTCGCACCTTGGCTCTCGAAAACCTGGTTATATATCTTCTATCCCAAATCTCTTAGAAACCACCAATTTCCAGGTAGCGATCATGGCAGATGTCGAAAATGCAGCATCGCCACCTCCGCGATTAGCAGAGCCATCTATTAACAGGATTCCGACGTCTCCACGAGCAGATCGCAATGGCGCCGGCCCTTCCAGCAAGAGGTCCTCCCAGCGAGGTCGAGATCCAGTACCAGCCAAGGTGGTGAGCGAGGAGGACAAACAAGCTGCAGCCAAAGCTGAATATGAGAAATTACTCAATATGCGATCTGGAGGCACCTATATTCCACCCGCACGATTACGCGCTCTTCAGGCTCAGATTACAGACAAGACCAGCAAGGAGTACCAGCGTATGGCATGGGAGGCATTGAAAAAATCAATAAATGGACTCATCAACAAAGTTAACGTCTCGAATATCAAGCATATTGTGCCCGAATTGTTTGGTGAGAATCTGGTCAGAGGCCGAGGTTTATTTTGCAGAAGCATAATGAAGGCCCAAGCAGCCAGTTTGCCATTTACGCCAATCTACGCGGCAATGGCAGCCATTGTGAACACCAAATTACCCAAAGTTGGTGAACTGCTACTCACCCGTCTTATTGTGCAGTTCAGGAAGGCTTTCAAACGAAACGATAAAGCAGTTTGTCTTTCATCTACCACGTTTATTGCACACCTGGTGAATCAGCAAGTTGCACACGAGATGTTAGCGGCGCAGATTCTCCTCCTGCTGCTGCACAAACCAACAGACGATAGTGTTGAGATCGCGGTGGGCTTGACAAGGGAAGTCGGCCAACACTTGGAAGAGATGAGCCGGCCAATTGCACTGGCTGTTTTTGACCAATTCCGAAGCATCCTGCACGAGGCGGATATTGACAAGAGAGTCCAGTATATGATTGAAGTTCTGTTTCAGGTACGCAAAGATCAATACAAGGATAATCCTGCCATTCGAGAAGAATTGGATCTGGTGGAGGAAGAAGATCAGATTACCCACCAGATATCCCTGGACGATGAGATGGACGTCCAGGACGGCCTTAATGTCTTCAAATATGATCCGGAATGGGAGGAAAGTGAAGAAGCTTACAAAAGACTGAAGGCTGAGATCCTCGGTGAAGGTAGTGATGAGGAGGATGAAGATGACGAGACTGACGATAGTGAGGATGAGGAGGAGAAAGAAGAGGAAAAGGCTCTTGAGATCAAGGACCAGAGCAACGCTGACCTCGTCAATCTCCGGCGAACGATTTATCTGACGATAATGTCTAGCATCGATCCGGAGGAATGTTGTCATAAACTAATGAAGCTGGACCTCCCAGCCGGCCAAGAACCTGAACTGCCGTCCATGATCATCGAGTGTTGTTCTCAAGAAAAGACCTATTCGAAATTTTACGGCCTTATAGGAGAGCGTTTTGCAAAGATCAACCGTCTCTGGACGGACCTTTTTGAACAATCTTTCGCCAAGTATTACGAGACTATCCATCGGTACGAAACTAATCGGCTTCGAAATATTGCTCGATTTTTTGGGCACCTCCTCAGCTCCGATGCTATTGGATGGCATGTCTTATCCATCATTCATCTCAATGAGGAAGAGACAACTTCCAGTAGTAGAATCTTTATCAAGATCCTATTTCAGGAGATCAGCGAGGAAATGGGTATGGCCAAACTGCAAGCACGTCTGAAAGATGATATCCTACGCCCGAGCCTTGAAGGCTTATTTCCTCGAGACCTCCCTCGCAATATCCGATTCTCTATCAATTACTTTACTAGTATTGGAATGGGCGCAATCACCGAGGAGATGCGCGAGCATCTGCAGAACATGCCAAAGCCGACTCTACCGGCGCCTCCTGCGGCGGCAGATGAATCTGAATCCGAGTCGGGCAGCTCTGTTTCCAGCTATTCATCATATACTGGGTCGTCATACTCCAGTTCTCGTTCACGATCTCGTTCATCGTCAAGGGATCGGGGGTCACTGAGACGACGTTCTGTGTCACGAACCCCCCCACGGCGTGGCAGAGGAACGGAGAGGGGAAGAAGCAGAACCAGGTCTGTCACTGAGTCCCGTTCACCTCCTCGGAGGGCGGGAAGGAGGGATTCTTACTCCGCATCACCCCCACGACGGGGTCGCCGTGGCGGTACTGAATCTAGATCTCCGCCACCAAAACGGTCTGCGCGGAGAGATAGCCGGTCCGTTACTCCTTCCAGCCGGTCGGTTTCGGTATCTAGCTATTCAAGATCCCCTCCGCGGAGACGGCCAGCACATCGAGACTCATCTCTTGCGAGCGACGTACCGCGGCGCCGTCGAGATGCTAGCAGGTCGCCAGCTCCTGCAGGACGAAGGACGAACAGAAGCGAGAGTTACTCTCGAAGCCCACCACGTCGAGCTCGCCGGGACGACAGCTATTCACGATCGCGTTCACCCGTCCGGCGGCCGGGGCGTAGGATCAGTAGATCTGACTCGCCGTCAGCGAAACGACGGAGGGACTATAGTGATTCTAGATCCCCTCCACCCAAGAGAGGACGCAGATATAGTTAGATAGGGAGTGGCATAGGGGTCTGTGGAGACATTGGTTATGAACGAAGATGGCTTTTTTGGGAAGATTGTACTAAAACACATATAAGATCTGAGGGAGCCTAGCGGAGCGGAGTCTAATAGGTTAGGTCTCGCTCGTTAGGGCTGGTGTAGCATCCCGCAGCTTGTACGGTAGAAGAATAACTAATTTGACCATGGTGTCGCTGGGTCTAAGGCCCTCGGTTACGCATATCAGATATTCCGTTCTGGGCCTAGGGTCTGGAGTAGTCTTTTTGTGATTTGTGACATCATATCAGCTAAGCCAGGTATTCTATGGCATCGCCTGGGAGAAGCCATGGAGGAGAAGTGCTGACACTTTTGTTTCTATTCGCCGCCCCAGAGTGGATCTTTCTCATTCCAGACCGACTCAGGTGGTTGTGGAGAGAGTTCGGCCGCTATGTTCAAAGCCGCAGGGCCGTATCACTTGGCGGCGGTGATTGGGGCGCGACGATTGAAGGCCGGTGCCAAGCGCCGATGTCACCCGAGAGAGAGTAGGAAGAAGAGCAAAGCAGCACTGTGAAGTAGCTCAATCAGTCTGCTTGCCCCCTCCCCTTGCCGTGCCCGTGCTGTACCGCTGCTGTACGGATACTATACTTCGTGCTGCCACAGCTAAATCAATCTAGTTACCCTCACGGCTGAGGTCACTCTACCTCCGGAATCCCGAGAGTCCGGCAATCGCGAGGGTTAATAATTCGGGACGGGGTTTGATATCAAAGCCTCACATCTGACCCGTATTTTAGCAGGTTGTGTTGTGCGCAGCCAGGACGAATGAGTCGTGGTGCCGGTCGACAGATATGCGCCAAGAGGGGGAAGACACAAGTCACCCGCAAGAGCGAACTGCCACATTGCTGCCACGCGCTGCCACATCGCTGCAAGGGCGCAGATCTTGTTCGATCGGATGGTGCTGGCGCAGGAGTACAGTAAGCACCCGGCAGGACGCCATGACCTGGTTGTTGGGCCTGCGAGCCTTATCTGCCCGGTTTTGATATACGGCATCGTGCAGTGCACTCGAACTTTCTGATCTGGCCATCAGGGGCCGCCGTGCCCCGAGTCGGTGACGCAGTGGGCATGGGGCTTGCCTGCGAGGAGACCGGCTCTGGACCCCAAGACGGTTCGAGAACGCGATGCATGCTGGGGCTAAGAGCTGCCAGAACCGACCTAGCGTGAGCAGGTAAATTGTTCAGCAATGTACTTTACTATAATCGTCAGCCTGAGGCCAGCATGGTCTGACTTTTTTAAAAGTCGCGTTCGCTCCTAGTCAGTGGAAGCGAATGCAACAGGTAAGCGAAATGCAACACTTTCTTCAATTTGTATGGCACACACACTCAAATTAAATACAACCCTTCATCGGAATCATGCAGCAAGATGACCAATCCACTAAATCACTTCAAATACGCCTTTCAGAGGCCAAACAGTGGCTTGCTGAGAATCCTTCTGAAGCTCAGGCTGTAGCAGCCAGGTTATTCAAAATCAATCGATCAAGCCTGGTAGCTTCCATCAGGAGGGATAAATACAGCAAAAGGCCACGTGGAGGTCAAAATAAGATCTTATCTTCTATTCAGGAACAGGTTATTCATAACTTTATTCGCTCATACCTTGAGAACCGTCAATTACCTACCAAAGATATCATATTTGGTGCCATCTGTAACCTTCGGAGAGCTCATGAATTAACCCCACCATCTGAGAATTGGTTCAGGAAGTGGTATAAACAGCAACCAGGCCTTCATACAATTGTAACCAAACCAATCGCCAAAGTCAGGATTACAGCTCAAGATAAAGATGACGTTTTAGAGTGGTTCCACAAGTACAAAATTGCCCTCAAAAAATATGATATTCAAAAGCAAAACCTCTATAATTTTGATGAAACTGGCTTCAGGATTGGGTGCCCCAAAGGGGTTCAAGTGCTAATTCCAATTGAAGTGCGAGAACTTTACTCCTTGAGCCCTGAAAATCGACGTTCAATTACTATAATTGAAACTATAGCAGCCAATGGAACAGCTCCTATCCCACCAGCAATTATAGTTGAAGGCAAATATCATATGGATTCATGGTATAGGCCAGGAGGTCTCAATCGCACGGAATTGGTCCTGCTGTCAGAAAATGGCTACACTTCAGATATGCTAGGTGTACGCTTCATGGAGCATTTTATTGAGTATACTCAGGCAGGGCCAGATCAACCATGGAAGCTCCTTTTAATGGACAATCATGGTAGTCATATGACCCCTGAATTTGTTGAGTTGGCTCGAGCAAATCATGTGGTTCCATTCCCTTTTCCTTCACATTTAACTCACTGTATGCAGCCTTTGGATGTAGGGATCTTTCAGCCCTACAAACACTGGCATAACAAGGCAATTCAAAGTGCTACAGAATCACTTGATTTTGAGTACAGTTTGAATTCCTTTTTTGGTGATTTATATGCAATTCGAGAGAAAACCTTTGCTAAATCCACTATTCAGCATGCCTGGCGCAAAGCAGGCATGTGGCCTGTCAAAAGGACACCTGTTTTCAGGCTCATGGCCAAATATATGAGGAAGGAAAAGAAGGAAAAACCACTTGATTTGCCAAAGCCTGGAACACCCCATACCATTCGACAGGTTCAGTATCAACTTGATCAGCTAGGACCAAAGGTTATAGAGCTGTTGAGTTCTCCTTCTCAGCGCAAGTTTGATTCCTTCCAACGGGGTGTTCAGAGAGTGTTAGATGAAGGCCATATGGCTACAGTGGAACGAGATCTTGCCTACCAAAGGATTGAACAATTCATCTCCAAAAGGCCCTCCAGCAGAAAAAGGCTCCAAAGGGGAGGAGAACTAACAGCTGAATATGCTCAAANACCTCAAGCAGGAGAAGGAGCGAAAGCAAGCTGAAAAGGAAGCAAAAAAGGAAGCTAGAATGCTACGTCAAATAGCTAATAAGGAGAAGAAGGAGCAAAAGGCAGCATGGGTAGCATGGCGTAAGAAGGAGTCACTCAGAAAGAAGGCAATTAAACAGCTCCCTCGTGGAACAGTAGGTGCACCTGAGCTGTATAAGGAGCATACTCCACCACCTTTCATAGAGCCTGGCAAGGAGCCAATTGATCAGAAACCTTCAGTTATACCTACAGCTGAATCTCCACTTTACAGACCTCAAACACCTGCTCAACAGCTAATTAGAACAAGCTTTACAAGGCCAGAACCGAAGGAGGAGCAGGAGCAGGAGCAACAGCAAATGCAGGCTGATGAGTCGGAGGAGGAGGACTTTATACGCTTGGATATTGAAGGGGAGATTGGCTACAGTAGCAGTTCAAGTGAATCTGAATGCTCATTGAATTCAAGTGTTTCAGACGAAGAGGATTACTATATTTTATAGCTTTGATGGAGGATTGTATTTAATTTGAGTGTGTGTGCCATACAAATTGAAGAAAGTGTTGCATTTCGCTTACCTGTTGCATTCGCTTCCACTGACTAGGAGCGAACGCGACTTTTAAAAAAGTCAGACCATGCTGGCCTCAGGCTGACGATTACCATTTTTTCGTCTGTGCCGGACTCTCGAAGGTCCCACAATACCAGGCCTTTCGACCAATAATATATAATATCAACAGCTACTAACCAATCAGAGTATAAATTGAGCACAGATAGAGAAGTGTGAATTATTCAGGCGTGTACGAAGTATTACCTAGGAGGAAGCACGAGACGATGCACGAGATGCACGAGTTGAACGGTAGACGAGTTAGCAGCCGGCCCCTTCAAGGAGCGGCCGCCAGTTGCAGCCGCTGGTCTCATAGCACGGGCCACTTCGACAACGGCAGACCAAAATAGTCGGCGTTGGTTCGGGCAGAAGGTCGCTTTGGAGTCCGGCTTCTTCCTCCAGAGCGTACTGGACGGAAGTCAACGAGTGACCGGATAGGGTCCTCAAGGGGGGAGGGGAAGGTCAACTGCAAAGGCTAGGCCACATTCAACGAGCCATCTGAGCCATCTGAGTCAGCAGATCAGATGGATCACTAAGCAAGCACCCAGCTTGGTGCGCCCCGAGTCATGAGAAGGGACCAGGAGAAGGGGCCAGCGGGCAGTCCCTTCCTCCCTTCTCATGACTCTCGCCGCTGGGTTGGTGGTTGAGCAGCCATGCGGTAGGCAAAATGGTCGTCCAGCGCGCTACGGTGGACAAGCCTCCTGGCAAGCCCATCCGCGGGCAGGGGATGGCCCAGCCAGTCAGAAGAGAACTTCCCTTTTTCCCAGCAACGACACGCATTATGTAATGAGCTGCCACGGCAGGGGCCCGCGTCCCTGTCCTCCCCGGCTGCTGCCACAGCTGGGCCTAGCGCTCCACAAGCGCTACTCCCTGGAGCGCCCTGCCCCAGGCGCGAGAAGAATAGAGGCCGAGGAGATGCTGGCTGCCACTCCTCGAACGCCTCAGTCAGGATGCGCAGGTGATCGAGCCGGGCCCTATGCTACAGTCCTGGCGTCTTTCTGGTCGTGTCGGACATAAATGCCTCTCCGTCTTGACTAACGCCCCTTCTGCCGGCCTCGCTAGCTCAGTCCTGCGCAGCGTTGAGGGGGGTGGCGTCACCTCCAGAGGCCCCGCTGGTCCATATTTCCGACCTAGAGACAGAAATTCCGAGTCCCAATTACTTTACGGTCCCCAATTCCTGGAGCACTCGACGCAACAGCGCAAGCACGCAGGACCGCATCCCACATTCCCTTCCGCCATGCCCATGCGCACCACCATTATATAAACATAACGTAACCTGGAGACAAGTTGGTGATCCCGGCGCCGTGTCTCGATACGTGTTGAGGTGGCCCCATCCCGTGGATTTTGTAAAGACATCGGGAGCTTTTTCTGTCGCCGAGGCCCCTCCCTCTCCCATCCAGAAAAACAAAGATATCTTGCTTCCGAGGGAAAAGCATCAGAAAGCCGGCATCTGCTGCCTTACTGTAGCAAGGAGCAGCCGGCAGTCACATTGCCTAGGCCCGCGTTCGGGAAGGCATAACCCAACAGCGAAGTACGTCTCGCACTATATGCATGTCTACCGGCTGCTCTCCCCCCATAAGGCCGTTTGAGTGCATATTCTCCGCCTCTACCAAACTTCAAAAACCGGAAGATTGAAGAGAGAGATATTTCTAGAAGCAATGCTAACGAATCATGGAATGTGCAGGTTTTACCGCAGGCAAAATTATTTCGCAAGCAGAAAAGCTCCTTCCTCAAATCGGCAAGCTCGGTCCTGCCCATGAGATTTTTGGCCACATGGATGTACGTGTGCTGCTGGATTTGAATCTCAGATAGCCATCCTTCATTGGCGCTCGTAGACGCGCTCAATGAGAGCGCAAGAGTGGGAGGCGTCACGATCGCACCGTTTCAGCAGTGAGCCTGGGGAGAAGATGCTGAGAGCAGCAGAAAGTGGTCCAAATCCCCTGTGGAGCGGCAGCTTATTGCCACAGATTGATGCTATTCCCAATACGAGACCGCAATTCCCGTGCGCTACGGCGATAGGTGATAGATACCGACCGCAGAGCGACGAGAGGGAGGCAATGTCGAAAAGACCCAGATATGAGGCCAGCAGTGGCAATCCCATGTTGCGAGATCCTCGGAATTCTCCTGGCAAAATGGTTATAAGTGCAGTACGGAGTAGGTGTCTTCCCTCTTTCGCGCCAAGAAAATCCTTCTCCAAGCTCAACCAAGCTCCAGCATTCCTAAGCCTTACGTTTCCCTTTCGTAGCCATACCAACCACCTTGCTTTTGTCCCCAGTTGAAAAAGAAGCCTCACTTTAGCTAATGAATCCCTTTACAGGTCCTGGCTATTACCCCGAGCGAACGACGCCTTCCGAGCTGGCGAATTTCCACCAAGCCGAGACTGAGAATCTACGTGCGCTAGAGGGGCAAGATCCATCAGGTATATTATTATGTCAACGTTGCAGGCAGAGCCTAAGGGCGGTGCCAGATACGGAGGGTTTAGATCGTGCGCCAGAAGCCGGCGACAGCTGGAATAGGAACCCAGAGCTTGCATATGTCACGCAGGCTGCTGCAGCTGCGCTGAGTCAGCTTGCAGACACCCTCCGTTCGGGTATGTCGTCCGGACGACGGGGAGTAGCTCAGGTAGGTTCTGACGCTTCCTTTAAAGAAATACCTCCTTCGGTGATGCTTTGTCGTATTTGCAATTCTTTAGCCTGCTGACCCCTATCTGTCTGTGTCTTAGGGTTCCCAACGCATTGGGTTCGCCGATTACCCACCAATCGCGCAGTCCGGTCTTAAGCTTACCTTGAACTGGCTCTTAGGCAAGATTAACTACGTTAATGAGCTTGCCGATAATTATGTCCAGCGGGCTCCACTCAATCCTGGAACGACGATTGATCTCGACCCTGAGAATAGCTCAAATCTTCAGGATGGATCATCGGACATCATGAAGAGACGATATCCTTCTGGTATAGATGAACATGGCCATGCGGATGCGGCTGACTCTGCTGCGCCGGCTGACGCCAACCAGCCGAAACGGCGATCTCTGGCAGCAGGGTTATCGGGACCTGATGAGCTACCGCCAATAAGGTCACAGACTTCCTATTTTCCGCCCATGAGCACTCCAGATGCTCTGGGACCAAGGGCCTCAAATCTGCAACACCCCCCTCCGCAGAGTAGGCAGCTGCCGTCTCCGCCTGGGAGATCGTTGTCATCGCCGACGTCTCTAAGTTTCCAAGCTTCGTCTTCTGCATATGGACAGCCTCAATCCGTCGGGTTACCGCCCGCTTCAACCCTGCAGCAGACTAACGTCAGTAATGTGCTTCCCCCAATCTCCGTGGGCTCCTCGTCCGAGTCTGCTCTTCGGGAGCATGCTGCGGCACTTCAACACGAAATCTCGGTGCAGAAGATGGCTCTATCTTCGCTTCAGGCTGAGCATGACAAGCTGCTCGCAGCGTTTTTACGTTCGCAAACTCGAGCAAGTGCACTAGAGAAGAAGCATGCCGTTTCTGACAGCGAGATCATCAGCTTGACGGAAGAGAAACTGAGGTTGCAAAGCCAGGTTCAAGAGCTGGAGAAAGAGGTGGAGGATCTTGCCCGTAGCCGTGATGAGTTCCGACAGTCTGCGGTCCAGGAAGGCGCACAGTACATCGAAATTGTCAAGAAAGCCACGCGGTTGGAAGAGCTCGCCAGCGATGAGAGGAAGAATTGGAGGAGAATTCGGGCAGACATGGACCGCCGGATAGAGGCCCTGATGGCTGGCCGTGCAATACCCGACGACACGCCGGCGTCCTTATCTGATGTCCCACTGCGAGGGAGCTCTCCTGGAGGAGATCCTGCAACCAATGCAGCACAATCACGGTCAGCGAGTTTGTCCGTTATCAAAATCGAGCAGCCTGCCGACCTGCAGCTGTCTCAGCCGGAATCACATGGCTTACAAACAGATTCAGATTCAGAAAAGGCGCTTCGAGCTGAAATTCGACGGCTGCAGCATCGATGCGCAGAGATTGAAGGTGCCTTACGTGCAGTGGCCGAAGAGGGTCAGTCCATGGAAGGTGCTGCAGATGCTCTGAAGACGGCTGGGAGAAGCATCATAGATCGTGTGAGTGCTGTCTTGCAAGGAGATGAGAGCAGCACAACACACACATAGGAGGACTGCAGTTCGTCACTGTGGCACCTTACTTCCTCTAACGACGGAACCGGGGATTTTTACATTTTCCTTTTTTTTTTTGCACATGGCAGCATCATGTGGCTTAGTTACTAATATATCATACTCTGGCGTTCTAGGTCTACGAAGTGCCTGCTACCGAAATACAGAAGCGTTGTCACATAGTTTTCTTTTGCATGATACCTAATTTGGAGGAAGGGGATTCCGAGTCAGAGGGGGGAAATGGAAGGACTGGTGTTTTGTTTGGTTGTTAGAGTCTAAACGGGATACTCGGGAAAAAGCGTCATGGGTCTGGTTTATACATATCTGCTGCATTAGGGTCAAGGTGTATATGGGACAGGACCCTACTAGACAACGAGGGGCTGCTGGGCTAGTTTTTGGTCTATCCCAACAATGCACATTCATTGGGATATGCATTTTTTTTTTGGACTTCCTTGTGAAAATGAAGGTGTGCACCGAGTTTGACAGCTCCCGAATTCTTGAAGTTGGGTCAGCCAGGAACTATTCCAGCTGCCATAATAGTTAGTAATTTTGCGTCATACTTTGCCTTTCTGACTAAAGGCAGTGTAATATCAATATGAGGTTCTAGAATACGAGAATATCTCAGAAACGAGCAGATGCGAGACACAGAACTGTGATCCCAAAGAGCACAAGGCATGGGGTCCCACTACGTCGTCCGTATACACGACCTGATTATCAGCACGCTAAACCAAAGCTGCATCGCAGCCAAAATAATTACCACCTCGAGCTGCTGGACAGCATCCACAGTTGCCTACTCGTAAGTGCAAAAACGGTAATCATCGCGCTGGACCCTGTATCATCTTCATCACCATGCTTTTAATAAGCAGCTAAAAGTTAGTGCGAGTCGCACAATGAACGCACCCTAGATCCATTCAACCCTCACCCACCCCGCTCCACTCACATCCACTCTCCACACGCATACCACAGTATACGCATACACATACATACATACATATCCACACACATACACGCGTGCGCACTTGCACACGCCTTTACGCCTCTACGACACAACCTGCCCTGTCCCAAATAGTCACTTGCTGATCCTTGTCAAGCATTTCAGTTACTATATAAAAAAGCCACACAAGCCCCCTTCCCATGCGCGGGAAGGGCGGTCTTTTGTTACTAATCAGCCTGGTGTATCTATCCCCACCCTCCTTCGTCGCTTTCCTCCCCTTCGCCCCTCCTCATGCTCTCCTCCCTCATCGACCCATCCCGAGTCATTATCAGCCCATTACTGCTGCGACGGCACCGTCCACACGGCCAGCAACCCCCCTGAAACTGGCCGCATCGACTCCGCACATGAACTACTGTATGTACTAATGCTGTGCTTCTTCTCCCCCATCCATCATTACAAACACACTCTCTCTGTGTGTGGTGGAGACTTAAATGAGCCTGGGTTGTCTTTTCTCCGTTCTGAGCTTCTCCTTTTTAGGATTGCAAATCAATTGATATTATTAATTCTCTTAATGCCACGGCAATGCTGTCTCCGTAAATCCGTATCGGGTTTAACTTGGTTCTCACGTTATCAAAACCCTGTAGCACAGTAGACTATCTAATCATTTTGAGATAATTGTGGCAGAGGTCCTCTCCAGGGTGTTGTGGGGCAAGCATGATCAGTAAATAACAAGAGATATCCAGGTGGAAGTATAAGGGCAAACGCCGAAGGTCATCCCCGAAGACCCAATTAAGACACTCGTAAGGGACTCGGAGCGAAACCCCTAAAATATGCAGCCTCTTACATTTGGGTTTTGTTAAGGGGCTCAGGCTGTTATGGCTCTTTACTTTTTCTACAGCGGTGTAACAAGCTCCGTGGGGTGGTGTTCCTGTTGGTACAATAAGTATGTGCGATCTTGACATCAATCCGCTTTCTTTCCCCCTCACTCGTCGCACACTACTGGACGAGTGCCGTAGCTCTCGGGGGATTTTTTTTTTAGTTACCTTAGCTGGGCCCCGTACGGTACCTATATTGCCGATGTTGTCAGCGTCGTACCTGGGTTCGGTGTGGCATAGTTTGCTATCCACATTGCCGTAGCTTCCTCGGACACCATGCAGCTCTTCGGCGTTCCTCTGGGAAGCCGAAGAAGGAGGATTCTCGGGGCCCTATTCTTTTGCCTCTCTCTCCTCGGAAAGTGGTTCGGCAATTATGGCTTGTTATTATAATATTAAGAAGCTATTGTCGTGCTTCGTGGAGCCCATGCTACCCTACCTCATATTAAATGAGGCACCCTCCTGCCGGGCTGTTTTTGAAACACCAAACTACAGTGATGCGACGCGAAAGGGCAGCCACGCGTCGAAATCGAGGGGAACCTCGCTCGAGTTGCCACAGGGCAGCCTCATGAATAGAGGAACTCTAACCGTGGGATACATGAACATTGGGTTTTATACAGTACCAATGCATACCCGGCTGCTTGGACATGATACAGTTAAAGTACCGAAAGTGCTATCGAGCTCGGTTCCTGATATGCCTATCAAATTCCTTGTCCAGGGGCCTAGTGTCTCTCTGTTCGCAGGGAGGCTCGCCCCGACGCTATTGGGCGACTAAAATAGTCATCTTGCGATATTGTGCCTTTTGGTGTAGTACGTGTTTGAGGTAGGCGATTTCTGCGTTTCGTGTATGCCCTCAATTTCTTCCCTCTTCGGTTCACGTTCTCCTTGTCAATTGTATTCTGCTTCTTCTGCTTTTTGCTTGCTGTAGGATAGGTTTCGGGACATCGTCATCTTCCTGACCATCCTTGGTTTCCACTCTCTAAGCAAATCGATCATTTATCCTCTGAGCTGTGCTCGTTATACCCATTTGCGCCTTGAAGGCAGCGTTCCTTTTCTTCGCGACCTTATCACCTCCCACCAGAGAAAATCAGTTTTTGGGCAAGAAAAGAGGCATCCAGTGCAACAATCTTCTTTGGGCATCAATCGAGCTTCGGTCATACGTGCGCGCTTAGGCCGAATCGAATCTGTCGCGGCTATTCGAATCTACTATACACTTCTCCAAGAGCATACAAAATGGGCCAGGCATTCTCGGGTCCGAATGCTTTCAAGTGGCTCGGCCTCACTCCTAAAGCCAGAGCTGTCTTGGTGGCCAACCCATTCTACTTCGTCATTCTCGTGCTGGTTCTGGTCAGCTGCATATCGTTGGGCCTTATTGCATGGTATATCCATTTCGTTACAAATAAGGTGTACTACAAGCCCAAACCAAAGAAAGAGGGGAAAGGTGGGAAGGGGCTTCTCGGCGGAATTGGTGGAAGGAAGTAGAAGCGGCGAAATATATCAGGTTTCTTGGGCGGAGGAGGTTCGGGGTTTAGCGCGATCCCTGGTCTAATTCTATGTGTAGCTAGGACACGAAATTAGAAGACATTGGACGTCATCATATTCCACCGGCTCATTTGTTCTTCTCCAAGCAGTTCCATCGTCTCCTGAAGCACCGAGAGAAAGAGTGCCAGATTTGTGATCGGCAGTTGCTAGTTATGCTGCAGCGTGTGAGTTTGGGAGAACGAGGCCACAGGGGAAACGTTTAATGCTTCGGCAAGAAACTTGGTCAAGGTGTAGACTTAGACTGGGCAGTTCCGACACCACGGGTCGACATTTTCCTATTTCTTCATAGTTTCCCGCCTGGGAGGCACAGTTATACAAGGCAACGTCTTCCTCCGGTTTCGATTCGGTTCTGAGATCCCCATTCATACCCCCTTGTCGTATGTATGATTTTCCCTCTTCTGCACCTCTTGCTTCATATAGGAAAGTGTGTTTCGCAGCCACGAATCCGACAACAGATAAAAAGTTCTCGAGGCTAAAGGAATCATTTCCGGTAGGCTGCAACCTTTGCTCCACTCTCAATAGTATCCTTTGCTTTCTCCCAGGATCTGTTGGTTCTCCTAAGTGCAAATGACTGCGCTGTATATCTTCCAACTTGGCGTGTTGGATCACACCACCGTGCGATACATCACATGGAATGTCATGCAAATACTCCCTTTTTTCCTAATTTCTTTTTGTTTTTGGAATCCACTTTCTACTGTTCAATTGCTCTCCAATCGAAAGAGCAGAGAGCACAGAGCTTCCAACATCTTGACAGATAAGGACTTATACCGACACACGCAAATACATTTCGAGATCAAAAGAGGGTGGTCAGAAATGGTGTCCTTTCCGCAACCTAAAACTAGGACCTGCCTTCTCCAAGCGCTGCTCGATTTTGATCTGCTTTAATTATTTTTTAGATCTAAGTTTATCTCGTTTCTCTATTTTTTTGTTCTTTTTTGTTTAAGTATATGAGAGTACTGATTAATACTCCAAGGGAATAACAGCAGAGCAGAAGTGCGTTTACGCTACGTGGGTATTACTCGTTGCCAGATAGTGTTTTGTCGGTCGTTCAACGTCACACGAGCTGCATACTACCAACCTCGACTCCTCTGTGACCACAAATGAACCGACTGCCTTCATCTAAGGCCCCCCTCAATCAATTCTTCCTTGCCCCCGTACTGGTCTCGGCGCAGTCTATAGTTATTTTGACTTTCGCCAAAACTCCATGCCATGAGTTAGGAACTCCAGAATCGAACCCTCTTCAATTCACGGCAGGGGATCAGACCTGGGTCACAAACATGTCGATCCAGGTAAACATGACCCTCATGCCTTCCTATGCATCCGTGTCTTGACTTCCCTTTCCATTGACCGCAACCCGTTCTTGCTCGGCTGCCTCTCTCTGACACCGAGCGCACATACACCAACCCCCCAGGCTACCACTGGCCCACTCCCGGCGCTCCTGCACGGGTAGGTCAATGTCGCAATAATGGCTCAGGATCTCCTCTCCAGCTTTGATACCTCCCGGTCTACCATCGAACCTCTTCTCTCGACAATAGAATTGCATCCGCCCGCCCCACTCCCATTTGACATTCGGATCGCAGTCATGGTTCGCCAGGCACCACAGCGGATGCACTGCGGCTACCTCAGGGCGTCCGTCGCGAGGACTGACCCTAGCAGAGGCGGTGCCACGGAATTTGCTGTATAGTGTGTTGAATACCCAGAGGTCATAGTCAGCTATACCAGCAAAGATGTCAATATCCATCTTCTCCAGGATATGGAGCGGGCCTTCGATGTTAGAGGCGAACGAGAAGGGCAAGGTCCATATCGGCGGAGGACCAGCATTCACTGAAAGGGGCACGGCGTTGGATGCGCTGGGTAGAAAGTCGCCCCATATGAATCGCACCTCTTTCAGATCGAGAGGGTGGATCTCTTGAGTACACGACATGGCAAGGGCTCGAGCTAGGAGAAGGAGGTAGAGCGCATTCGGTGACTCTCTTGGGTCCCCGTCTTTTGCTATGCTCTCTAGGTCCTTGTCGCAGACGGCAGGGTGGTACAGCGTCAGGGCACGTTCGAGGCAGTCGGGGCCACAGAACATAATATCTTCGCAGTCTGGACATCCTATTACGGTACTATTGGCATCTAGAGGTGGCAGCTCTCTGCTGCAGCAGTCACAAAGTGACTCCCTGTGTCGGTTGTTGGCTGTAAGAACCGATATCTCGTCCAAAACCAATTCTCCCGCTTCGATATCACTGCTAGCAAAGAGTCCTAACTGTTTATTTGTCGGTATGAGGCCATCAGCGTCCGGGTCGCTGCTGCTTGTGTCTAGCAGAGTAGGTAGCTCCGTCATCTTGGCTACGCACTTCGTCGAGACAGACCTGAGTTCCTCATTTAGAAAGTCCAACGATGCGTCAGAGAACCTGTCTGGCTCGTGGTTGTTCCATGGGTATATTTCTCTCCGTACCAAGCCTTGTTCAGGA
This sequence comes from Scytalidium sp. 3C, assembly GCA_000743665.3. Lineage (NCBI taxonomy): Eukaryota > Fungi > Ascomycota > Leotiomycetes > Scytalidium > Scytalidium sp. 3C. The sequence continues at coordinate 1,339,592 of JMRO03000009.1, forward strand.
AGGGTACTAATATCCACATCCACATCCTCAGCCAGCTTCAACCTCCTCCTGGCCATGTTTTGAATATATTCCATGGCTTGCACAAGACCTTCCTCATTTGGTGCAACAGCCAATCCACGCACACAGAATTCATACGCGCTCTTCAGACACCCGCACAGCAGCAAACTTACGGCCAGAATTTGGTAGCAGCGAATTGAGGCAAGGCGCGCCAGTTCCAATGGCTCGTATACGCGTGCTCTAGGAACCTCTCCATCCACGTTGTCGATGTTCATATCCTGTAGCTCGCTGGAAAGGTTGTCGCCTGAATGTGCCCCTCCATGACCCCGCAGCACTGCCGGGAGTTGATCCGACGAGTACGCTAATAGGGCATCCAACGCCTGCTCATGGTATTCGAAGCTCTCGTCGCTCACCTCGTCCGTTAGCAGAAGCGCTCGATAACCATCTCCGGCAGCCAGGTCAGGATATCCCAAGTCCCGATGGACGACCGCCCTCTTCAGATATAGGATCAAATCGTAGGGCTGCTCGAGCAGGGACTCTGTGAGTTGAGCCCGCTGCAGAAGCAGCTCCGTCATCTCTTCCGTCCGATCGTCGTCGTCCATGACGGAAGTAGAATTAGGAGTGGTGATTCCGCCATTCCTTCGAGAGAGGAGCATTAAATAGTCCCGTGGGTGGTGGTCCCCTAGAATAATAATTTAAAGCTTCAGTGCGTCCGCCCACGAGCTTTCATTGGAGCGAGGAGCTTCGTGCGCCCGGAGAAAATGCTCCGGTGGTCAGTGAGAGAACTGCGCAGAAAAAATAACCGTATGCGACAAAGCCTTTTCCTATCTGGGATTAAAATCCAACACGAGGAAGATACCCAGAAATCCCCTGGCGTCTATTTGGAGCCTCAAATATACTTACCGGCTGCTCGGCCATGACGCTTGATGTGGAGAATAAGGCTGTGAGATCATTTCTAAGTAATTGTTAAAGGTTGGTTCGACGTTTACGCTCGAGGAACGGGCTCCCCAAGGTAGCTAAGGGCGAGAGATCTGTCATGCGATACCCCGTCATAAGGTACCTCAGAACTTGATGCAATATCTGGAGTTTTAACTACAGCAATACAGCCCAAGCAGGTAAGTTTATTTTGTGGCTTGGAAGGCAAACAAGAAAGTACCGAGATTCTATGTATCTATACCTATTTATGGTTCTGTGATCTATGTAGCTTGATCTGATTCCAAGTAAATGTACCCTCAGAGGCGTTCCTCGCTTAGACGGAGATAGCCCCGCTAAGTGCTTTTATTCGTCATCTTCAGGATCCCCTCCCTCCCCGCGATTCACATGATTATCATCCAAGCAGATCGCTCAGCTTGTCTACATAATAAGCTGGCACCGCGGTGGCTGTTGCATGCTCCCACTCTTCCTTCTTACTGACGCCCGTCAACACGGCGAGAGTTCCGCCAAGCTTACCTTCAATGCCGAACCTGATATCGGTGTCGAGTCTGTCCCCGACCATGCAGGTCCTCTGACGGTCGAACTGGAATTTACCTTCAATTGAATCCATCATCGCCTGACTTGGTTTGCCCAATGCAATTGGCTGTTTGCCTGTCATGTTGATCAGCGGGATCATGATCGACCCCGCTCCTGGGAAAAAAGTGTGGTTCGAAGGGAGAGTGCTATCGGTATTCGTAGCCAAGAATATGGCTCCCCGGTTGAGGTATTGATATCCCAGTGCAAGTTTCAGGTAATTGATATGGAAGTCCAATCCAGCCAAAACAACCCCGACGTTCTCGTCCAACATGGAACCGTCTGCGATCGCCTTATAATCTTCGGGGGTAATGTCCCTTCGGAGCGAAGGGTCGGTGCCTCCAAGGAACTCAATATTCTCGGATTTAAGCTCTGTCTCTATTCCCGCCTCGCCAATAACGAAAACTTTGTTCTTAGGTGCTGGTAGCTTCAAGATACGAGATATGTATATCGCTGAGGAATAAGCAGACGCAAATATCTCATCGACATTGGCCGGGATTCCCATTGACTCGAGCTTCTTCTTGTAATCGGCTCGCGACTTAGTAGAGTTGTTTGTAACAAAGACAACCCTTTTGCCTAATAGAATCGTGTTAGCATGAGTCAACAACCATTTCCAGCCGTGCAAAATTCTGACCTTTCGACCGGATCATCTCAAGCGTGTCGACAATGCCAGGAAACAAATGGTCGCCGGACCAAAGGACGCCTGAGCAAGCAGTCAGCCATAAAGTGACCCATGGATATCTATAATCTTTCTAACCATCGCAGTCAAAGAGGAATACCTAGGGCGCGCCAAAAGTTAGCGGTTTAGTCGTACCGATAGAGACAGGCGAGGTGGATTGTCACTCAGTTAAAACACGTACATCGAACTTGTCTAGGAAGTCATTGATTGCAGACTGATCTCCGGAGAGATATTTAGGAAGTGGTGGCATTGTACGGAGACCTGTGGAAGGGCGTTTGGCAGGAGAAGATTGCTGATATCGGGGTTATTTTTTGGCGGCGGGGTCCTCTGCGGTATCGCGGGGCTTTTTCATCGCTATGCGGTCATACTACGGTACAGTAGCGAAGTTGAGGCAACATGAGTGGGTGAGGGTCCCGGCTGCCAGATCCCGAACAATGCCTTTTTGCCGCAAGATGCCTGAATACTTGGACTGCGGATGACAATAACACCGCCATAACACCAGATAGGGGGTTTTCCGTAAAGGAGCGGATCCGCGGCCACATAATGAGTGATGACACCAACTGCTGGATTGCTTAGTGGAATATCTGATGACGCACAGGCAAGAGCTGCACCGCCGTACCCGTCGTAGCACAAAGTTTGGTCCTTGCCGGTTCGCACCACTCAGCATTTTTCCGGGTGCATCAGGGTCCTGCATGCCTGAGAGGCGCCTCCTTGGGCCTGAGGGCGTTGATGGGCCATCGCGATGCGCCATGTTGGTGCGATCATCAGTGTATGATCGTCGCTGGATCTTCTCACTTATGTCTCCTCTCTGCAACGCCTCTCTGGCCGGACCCGGCAATTGACTGCTGACCGTACTGTTGTTACCCCAACTGAAACTGCAGTTTGCCCTCTAGCCCGCCGTACCGGGTATTCTCTGGCAGCAGGAGGATGAGGTGGCCATTGACACTGGCCCAGCATTATCCAGAAGATTGTGACGTGATGATTGCATGTGAAGCTGGGCCCCAAGCATGTGCTTTTGCATCTCAATTGGCGCAGTGTGATTTGTTGTCTTGCTCTCCTGCACAGCCTTATCTCTTCTGCTGTGGCTTCAATGGATGCACGCTGGTTTTGGGTCTGGAGCCCGGCTGGTGCTCGCTGCCGTTGTGGTGGAGTGCCTTGGTAGCTAACTAGGACTAAAGGTGATATGTCCGGGGACCTATGGCAGGCAAAGAAAGGCACAAGTCGCAGATGCTGAGAGAGCAATTACTGTTGCATGGCGGCGTAGTGGTGCCTGTTTGTAACCGCCCGCTGACGTGCTGCTGGAACTGTCACATTTCATGCTTTCGGGTTTATGACTTCCCTTGTCGCCCTTTCTTATACTCGCCCATCCACATCTTTTGTGACATCCGATTCTCACCGCAAAAGTATCAGTCCATCACGGGTGGTATCGCAGCCTCGAGCACCAGCTGGACGAAAGGAAAGCAGACCCTTTCCTTCAACCATCATTGCCTGATCGCTCTTAACAGACGGCCGTTTTCTCCCTCTGTGTTCCATCGCGAAACTGCTCGCCTCACTGGGTAAGCTCCAAAAATTTACTCCGTCAGAAGCACCCCGCCCCGATAACCCGAACCTTCGTCATCGATAGCGGCGGATCCAAGCTTCGACACTTTCATTTAATTCGGCGCAAGTGCAACTGCCCCATTCCCATACATCTACCCTTCTATCTTCTTCCACCATTTCTACGGTTTCCTGTCTTCTCTTTCTCTTCAATGCACACTTTGTTTGATTCTCCTTCAATGACAGCTTTCTTTCTCGTCTGCTGACAGCACATTACATCCACTTCTGATAAACAAATTATCTCGCATAGCACTTTCTTACCCCACTACTAGTGCAGAACACACAAGTTTCACCAAGGCCACGCACTGATCTGTTATATATTACGACCATTCTGCGACAGAATCATCTGGAAATTTAGAGGCCCGCGCGAAGAACAAGCAGCAGCAGCAGCAGAAGATCGGTCCAGGCAGCACAATGGGTAAACAACCGAATCTCTTGGCCTTCCCCAGCGTGGATAATTTGGCCACCACTCTCCGTACCTACGTGATTCAATGTCAAAATGCTGGCTTCCAGCGGCATGATTCTTTCAAGGTAGCTGTCTCTGGCGGCTCCCTCCCGAAAACCCTTGCTCAGGCTCTCCTTGCTCAACCCTCATCTCCAGAAGACACCGTCAATTTCTCAAAATGGGAGATCTTTTTCGCTGACGAGCGCGCTGTACCCTTGGACCATGAGGATTCCAATTACGCACTCCTGAAAAAGGAACTCCTCGACAAGATCCCTCCAGAGGCCGGCAAACCTACCGTCCATCCAATCGACGTCACTTATTTGGACAACATCCAGGAGCTCGCTGATCAATACGAGCAGACGCTGGTCAAGAGCTTCGCTAGCCGCGACTCCGTCAAACTTCCCATATTCGACCTCCTCCTTCTAGGCTGCGGTCCTGATGGCCATACATGCAGCTTGTTTCCAGGACACCCACTGCTGCGGGAAACAGATGCATGGGTTGCTCCAATTGAAGACAGTCCCAAGCCACCTCCACGTCGAATCACCCTCACCTTACCCGTGGTCACACACGGTGCTAAAGTCGCCTTTGTCGCGACCGGTGCTAGCAAGAAGGATATTCTGAGGAAGATCTTTGAGGATGACGAGGGCTTGCCTTGCACTCTTGTAAATGAAGGCGCTGGTGAGAGATGCAGCTGGTTCACGGAAACTGCATCAGTGGAAGGTATCAGATTTCCCCGGAGAGGAAGTCTCTAGGGTGTGAATGTTGGAGAGGGTTCTAATTTGGAATAGAGAAAGAATAGGAGGGTGGAATGCATTTGCTGGACCTTGGAGGGGTTATTTTGCTCGCTTTTGCGTTTGCCGCGTTTTCTAGAGTTGCGCTTCTTTTCTTTTCTAAGGCGGACAGGAGGGAATTTACTGATGCGCTTCCTCATACATGGACTTAATGCCTTGGGAGGTTGGCACTGCTATCCGTTGACGGATAACAAGTGTGATCTTTCATCTCTATTGAAGTAGGAAGAAAAAATGTCAAAATGAGCTGAGCTGAATCTGACGATATCACGCTGTTCCCGTCTCGCACGACATGGTAGCAGTCGTTTACATTGACCTATGTGCGTCTCTTGATGGTAGCTACACTGGAGGTAGAGGCAGCCCGGAGATTCTTCTCTTAGGGATCCTGGAACATCGTTTTTACAACTAGAATGAACACAATGTCCCATTGATACGTGGTGCATTTCAATAAACCCAAGTCTTATTTACGTGATATGACAAGAGCAAGAGGGAAAGAGACAGGGAAATAACGGCTGTCCAAAGTAGTCATTTATTCATAGCTATTATGGAAACAGCCTTACACAACCCTTCCTTTTTTATAAAACAAAAGCCATTCCCTTGTCCCAATCGCCTGTCCCAAACCCCATATGAAAACCCTGCCATTGCCTGCCCGTGCCATTAGATATTCTCTCCCTTCGTGTATAAGGTATCATGAAGACCATCTATAACATCTAAAAAAAAAGAGAAGCGGTGGTGGATTTACAGGCCGAAAGAAATAATGACCGATCCATGTACGCAGAATATTTGCAGCCCCAGAACCCTTTTCTTTCCTTTTTTTTTCTTTTCACTTGTTTCAGTTTCTTTTTTTTGTACCATTTTCACTCAAGCTTTGCCTCCGGCTGAGACCTGCTCCAAGCAGACTCTGAGGTCCTTGCCGGGAACTGAAGACAGGACCTGCATGCAATTCTTGCAGCATCGTAAGCAACACCAGTCGCACTTCCAGTGAGTGTCTGGGTTGGTCTTTTGGCAGACCATGCAGGCGACGGGGCAGACTTTGTTCTGGGAGCTGCGCATCATCTTGTGATTCTGGTAGCACTCGAAATGCACAACGTCCAACGCCGGTGCAGGGATGGATGTTCCTGGACTGGTTTTGGGGCTCGTTCTGGGAAACTTGGCCTGTGGAGGAGGACTCGTGATAGGAGGCGTGGAAAGCTTCGCCTCCTGAGATGGTAGCGGTGGTAGAGGTGCATCCGGTGCTGCACTGATAGCGGCAAGATCTAGATCAGGAAGCGATGGCGGTGCTTCTATTGTAGGTTTGATCGTCACCGTCGAAGCTTCAGATGAGGAGTTGATAGTCAGATCGGACTTATTCCTGAACCCACTGAACATGGTCGCCTCTCCTAGAGGCTTTCGTGCTCTGGATTTCTGAGGAACCAGAGGCGTGGCATCCTCGGGTGGTGTGTGTGGAAGAGCTGGAGACAGGGTTTGGGGTATTGAAGCTCCCTCCGTCTTTCCGTCCATCTTATCAGCTTCAGGAGTGGGTGATCGGTTCAATGGCGGCAAAGTGAACGGTTGTGTGACTTTAGTCGTGTCTTCATCCGGCTGCACAGGGCTGTCTTGCTTGATGAAAGCGCCTGCCAAGGCATTACTTGATAGCTTTTTCTTCAGCTTAGCCAGGTTGTTACCCATCGTGGTTGGCTGGGGTGGTGCAGGACGTAAAGGAACCGGCTTACGGCCTGTGGAGGCCTTGCTGCGAGGAAGCTCAAAAGGCACAGGAGGTAGAGCACGATCGACCGGCGGCTTGATGGATGGAGGGCTGGCTGTCGAGCCGTTGCTATTTTCCAGTTTCAACTCCGCCACGGACAGGTCTTTGTCGCTCTTCTGCGACCGGCGCCGCCATATCTCAGGTCGCGGAGGTGATTTCTGCAAGCCGGAAGGGCTGGAAAGCAGCGTATTTCGCGGTGATGTTTGCGGTGATGTTTGCTCGGCATCGCCATAGAAGCCCAAGATATCATCTGCTGAGACGGATTCACGGTATCGTCCATTGTCACCGCCGTCAAAATCATCTCCGGGTAACCCGGGCTTATCTGAATATACCGAAGAGGAGCTGCTCTTTCTCGACAGCACTTTCTCGGGACTGGGCTTTGAAGCAATGGGCCGACGAGGAAGGGATCTCTTCGGCGGCAATGCATCTGGTGGCAAGGCCGGGAGAGGAGCAAAACGCGGCTCGGACATGGTGGTGGTGGTGGAGGATGATGAGTATTTGGTCTGGAGGGTCGAAGAGAGACCCAACGCCTTTGGTGCTGGAGTGACAGGCAGGGCCTTGGAGAAACGAGAACGTCCTCGGCCGGGAGAGGGAGGGAGCTGTGGCTCTATGGTCGCCATTGGAAGGGTCGGTACATATACAGCGTGGAAGTGTGCTATGGTGGCTCTGGAGTCGGAAAATCCATTACGGTCCACAAATAAATGATGATTCAAGGCTTCGAGAAAGAGAGAGGTGGAGCAGGGCCAGGATGGGCCCCTGGGAAGGCTGAAACTGCCGGAGTCTGGTGGACCCAGCCTGGCTGACCGGGGGTGAGTGGTGCAGGAACACGGCACCAGATGGGACGAGAGAGATTAGGGAACATCATGCAGCACTGCAGGCACGCTGGGAGCCCGGGCAGAGGGACAGAGGGACAGAGGGACAGTGGCACAGAGGCACAGAGGAGCGAGCTCCAGGCTCTGGCTGCCGGTGAGGCCCATCCTGTGATCCCGGCCGGCATCCCTGACGGCGAGTCTATAACAAGAACTCCACCACCATAAACGTTGGGATCACGATCCCGCCGTGGATCTGAGTTTGACGAGGGCAGAGGAAACGGCATAACCACACACCCCCGACAGAGTGTCGAAACAAAGGCTTTCCCCCCTCCCCTACTCCATGCTGGCATTATTACACGGTGCTATGTTGTCGTCTGAAAAGAAAACAAATCATTGCATTAGGCCCTATGTAACACGCACAGAACGCGACGCGTGCCAGCTGTCCCAGCCGGTAGATCCGGAGGCAGATGCGCTGGACGAGCCATTCCTCTCCCGGACTTAGTAAGGGGCAGTGACCCAGAGCGACGCATCTCCCATGTCGACGGAGAATACTTTGTACGAGCAATCATCTGGGGGCGCTCTCCCCTTATCGATAGCTGCGATAGCACTGATGACGTTTTCGTCAGCGGCGGAAAGGATGGCTTGCGTGGCTCCCTCTCTGCTCGCTCACTGTCGTGTGCCAAAAGTGTATGTGTAAGAGCGAAGAGTCATCTAGCAAACAAATGGAAAGTAAAATATGAAAAAAATAAATGTTACCATTCATTCACTCATTCCTTCACGAATCATGATGAAGCAGCTAAAAATCCCCATCATGCCCACGACGCAACACGTACAGGAGCAATAATGTACGTGCACTGTCACCAGTTTCCAGACACGACAACAAAGAGTTGAAACGCCCAGGGCTGGATCCCCTACGGGCCTTTTAGCGTAGGACCTCGCGTCGGTGGTTGCTGCAGGGG